>CM068497.1:32944459-34235084 GCA_034769265.1 Remorina albescens | reverse complement strand
GAGCAGGTCTAGACGCTTTAAAAAATTATTTAAAGAGACCTAACAGATCCCCAATGAGCAAGCACTTGGCGACAGTGGGAAGGAAAAACTTCCTATAAGAGGCAGAAACCTCGGGCAGAACCAGGCTCGGGGGGGCGGCCATCTGCCTTGACTGGTTGGGTTGAGAGAGAGAGGGAAAGAGGGAGAGTGAGAGAAGGAGAGAGGGAAAGAGAGAGAGAGAGACACGGGGGGCAAAGTTGGATAGAGTAGGGAGAGATGAGAGCAGGAGGAGGGGATATGCAATATAGGTGCAGGCAGGAATATATGATGCTGCATGAAGTTCATAGAAATTATGCTGTATGAAGTTCATAGAGATATGGGAGCAGCAGGCGTTGCAGGAACATGGGGTAGGGATGATTCATCACCTGCAGGATGAGGACAGGGAGAGAGAGGAGAGGAACTGGGAGAAACAGGGATTTCGGAGAAGCAGGGTTATTGCGGGGTGGGGGGAGAGGTGCTCAGTGCTTCCCCGAACAGTCTAGGCCTATAACAGCATAGCTAAAGAGTAGATGGACTTTAGCAATTTTAAAGACCAGGCTTAAAACGTTTCTGTATCACAGAGCTTATAGTTAAAAAGTTAAAGAGTCCGCCTCCCGGACCGATACTGGAAGTTGGTTCCATAGAAGAGGAGCCTGATAACTGAAAGATCTGCCTCCTGATTTACTCTTGGAGACTCTAGGAACCACAAGTAAACCTCCATCTAGAGAGCGGAATGGCCTACTAGGACAGTAAGGAACAATGAGCTCTCTGAGATATGATGGAGCTTGCCCATTAAGAGCTTTATATGTTAAAAGAAATATTTTAAATTCTATTCTGAATTTTACCGGCAGCCAATGAAGAGCAGCTAAAACAGGAGAGATGTGATCCCTTTTCCTAGTTCCTGTTAATATTGGTGCAGCAACATTCTGAATCAACTGAAGGCCTTTCAGGGATTTGTTTGGTCATTCAGATAGTAATGAGTTACAGTAGTCCAACCTAGAAGTTACGAATGCATGGACTAGTTTTTCTGCATCCTCTTGAGACAGGCTGTTTCTGATTTTCCTAATGTTTCACAGGTGGAAGAAAGCTGCCCTACTGATTTGTTTTATGTGAGGGACAAAGGACATGTCTTGGTCAAAAGTTACTCCAAGATTTCTTACAGTGGAGCTGGAAGCCAAAGTAATGCCATCCAGACTGATTAGATGATTTCTCTGAGGTGCTTAGGGCCGAGTACAATAACTTCAGTTTTGTCAGAATTTAGAAGTAAAAAATTATGGGTCATCCAGACTTTTATGTCTTCGACACATGTCTGCAGTCTGACTATCTAGTCTACTAGTCTGACTAATTTCATTTGGCTTCATTGATAAATACAGCATAACAGTGAAAATTGATGCTGTGTTTCCTGATAATGTTGCCTAAAGGAAGCAGATATAGAGTGAAGAGGACTGGTCCCAGTACCAATCCCTGTGGGACTCCATAATTGGCCATAGTGTGTGAGGAGGAGCTATAGTTAACATGAACGAACTGATATCTATCTGATAAATAGGATTTGAACCACCTTAGTGCAGTTCCTTTAATGCCAATTTCATGTTCCAGTCTCTGTAATAAAATATTATGATCATTGGTGTCAAATGCAGCACTGAGATCTAAGAAAAGTATGGAGGCTGATCCATTGTCTGAGGCCATTAGAATATCATTGGAGACTTTAACCAGTGCTGTTTCTGTGCTGTGATGAACTCTAAATCCTGACAGAAACTCTTCGAGCAGGCCATTTCTATGCAGATGGTCATGTAATTGGTTTGCTACTGCTTTTTCAATGACTTTAGAAATGAAGGGAAGGTTCAATATGGGTCTATAATTGGCCAAAACATCTGGATCAAGATTCGGCTTTTTAAGTTGGGGTTTGATGACTGCAGTTTAAGAGTCTGAGGTACATAACCCAAAGATAACGTCAAATTAATCAGATCTAGAATGAATGGCTCAATTAAGTAGAAAATCTCTTTAAAGAGGCTAGTTGGTACTGGGTCTAATAGACAGGTAGAAGGTTTAGATGATGAAACTATAGAAGCTAGCTCTGAGAGATTCAAAGATGAGAATGACTCCAGATGTAAAATAGGCGTTGCACTTGATTCAGGAGTTGCTATATTCAGTAGATTATTGTCTAATGTAGGTAAGAGCTGATGAATTCTTTCTCTGATTGTTATAATTTTATCTGTAAAAAAGCCCATAAAATCATCACTGCTGAGAGCTAAGGGGATCACTGGTTCAACTGAGCTATGACACTCTGTCAGCCTGGCTACAGTGCTGAAGAGAAACCTGGGGTTGTTCTTGTTTTTTTCTATTAGTGCTGAGTAATATGAGCTTCTGGCACTGCGGAGAGCTTTTTTATACATTTTTAAGCTTTCTTTCCAGGCTCGGTGAGACTCTTCCGAGTTACTGGAACGCCATTTTCTTTCTAATTTCCGTGACGTCTGCTTTAAGGCACGAATGTGAGAACTATACTACAGATCCAGCCTCCTCTGTTTTATTACTTTCTTTTTGAGAGGGGCAGCATCATCAAGATTTGAACACAGTGTGGCCATAGTGCTAATCACAAGGTCATCAACCTGTGTATGGGAGAAATCCTCATTTGAATTTAGATATGACATTGCTGCAAATGATGACCGAATGTTCTCTTTAAATTTGGCCACAGCATCTTCAGATAAACATCTTCTATATCCGAATTTATTCCTCGATGCTGTGCAGTCAATTAAATTAAACTCAAATGTAATGAGGTAATGGTCAGTCAGAAGAGAGTTTTGAGGAAAAATAGTTAACTTGTCAATTTCAATGCCATATGTTAGAACAAGATCAAGGATATGATTGAAGCAGTGAGTGGGTTCATTCACATGCTGGGAAAAGCCAATTCCGTCTAGTAAGGAAAGAAACCCAGAATTAAGGCTGTCACTTTCTACATCTACATGAATATTGAAATCTCCCAGTATAATGATTTTATCTGTACTAAGTACTAACTCTGATATAAACTCAGAAAACTCTGATAGGAATTCTGAGTACGGACCAGGTGGACGGTATACTGTAACTACCAGAACTGGTTTTTCAACTTTCCAGTTAGAGTGGGAAAGACAAAGAGTGAGGCTTTCAAAAGACCTACAGCCAGATTTTGGTCTAGGGTTGATTAATAAGCTTGACTGAAATATCGCAGCCACCCCCCCCCCCCCCCCCCCCCTCGACCTATGGTACGAGGGATATGAAAATTAACATGAGTAGGGGGTGTAGCTGACAATGATCAGTTATGAGATCACTGACTAATAGAGATTTTGATGATCGTGATCAAATATTCAGCAGTCCACATTTAACTTAAATTTTTGTTTTTAGCTCCTCTTTTGTTTAATTTAGGTTTAGTAACTTTTCTAAATTTAGGTGGTCAGGGGACAGACACAGTTTCTATAGACTTAGACAGAGACTCTATTCTGTTCTCAGCAGGGAACCGCTCTGACTGAGGCACAGAGGAGAGTGTTAAACTGCAGCTCTGCCTCCTGGTCTCGACTTGGGGTTATCAGGGTTTTAGCTTTTTAATAAGCTCGGCCATATTCAAGGCTTCCAAGTGCCACAAAAAAAGACAACAGCTTTTCCTGCCCCACAATCTGGGGTTACTTTCCTCAGCCCAGGGATGGGTAGGGTTAGGGTTCATGCAATATTAAGTTTTTTGCTTGGTCCTCCTGTTCCCCTCCCCCCAACTTGCAGGTGTACCTATTTTGTCTCTTCTCCCTCTCCCTTATCTGAGAATGAAAAGACTTTGCTGAACTTCCTGCCACTATCTATTGAACTATTGGGCAAAATGCAAGAGACAAATGAAACAAGTAAATAATGATATATATCAAAGTATACACACAAATACATACATGTGTACAGAATAACTTAAATGTTGTGACTTCAATTTATGAGAAAAAAAGTTATAAATACAGTTAGACAAGTCTTGAGTCGCCCTCTGGTGGCTCAAAGAAGCAGCTACACTTTTGCTCATCTACCACAGTGATGTCACTGTTTAAACGTTAGGTCACATGATTGCTTCTTAACACTCACACACTCCAAACTGTTTTTCCTGATTTGTTTCACAATCACAGGAAGTTTTTTTGCGTCAATGTTTGTGATCAGGGACAAAAACATGGAGGTTGTTTACTTGTCGTAAACAGATTACTGAGGTGTGCTGTTTCCCTGAGCATCTTATGCAGGTCAATGTCAATGCCAACTTCATTTTGCACATTTTAAAACAGCCAAGGGCCTACCAAAGTGCTTTACAGTAAAATAAATACAGTAAGGCAACTCTTCTTCTTCTCCTTTCGGCTTTTCCTTTCAGGGGTCGCCACAGCGAATCAGTTGCCTCCATCTAAGCCTGTCTTCTGCATCCTCTTCTCTCACACCAACCACCTTCATGTCCTCTTTCACTACATCTATAAACCTCCTCTTTGGTCTTCCTCTAGGCCTCCTGCCTGGCAGTTCAAAACTCAGCATCCTTCTATCAATATATTCACTATCTCTCCTCTGGACATGTCCGAACCATCTCAGTCTGGCCTCTCTGACTTTATCTCCAAAACCTCTAACATGTGCTGTCCCTCTGATGTACTCATTCCTGACCCTATCCAACCTGGTCACTCCCAAAGAGAACCTCAGCATCTTCATCTCTGCTACCTCCAGCTCTGCCTCCTGTCTTTTCTTCAGTGACACTGTCTCTAGACCAAACAACATAGCTGGTCTCACCACAGTTTTGTACACCTTTCCTTTCATCTTAGCTGAAACTCTCCTATCACACATCACACCTGACACTTTTCTCCACCTGTTCCAGCCTGCCTGCACATGCTTCTTCACCTCTTTTCCACACTCTCCATTGTTCTGGACTGTTGACCCTAAGTACTTAAAATCTTCCACCTTCTTTATCTCTTCTCCCTGTAACCTCACTCTTCCACTTGGGTCCCTCTCATTCACACACATATACTCCGTCTTGCTGGGGCTAACCTTCATTCCTCTCCTTTCCAGGGCAAACCTCCACCACTCTAGCTTCTCCTCCACCTGTTCCTTGCTCTCACTACAGATCACAATGTCATCTGCAAACATCATAGTCCATGGAGATTCCTGTCTAACCTCGTCTGTCAGCCTGTCCATCACCATAGCAAACAAGAAGGGGCTCAGAGCTGATCCCTGATGCAGTCCCACCTCCAAATTGAACTCCTCTGTCACACCTACAGCACACCTCACCACTGTCTTGCAGTCCTCATACATGTCCTGCACCGCTCTAACATACTTCTCTGCCACTCCAGACTTCCTCATACAATACCACAGTTCCTCTCTGGGCACCCTGTCATAACCTTTCTCCAGATCTACAAAGATACAATGTAGCTCCATCTGACCTTCTCTGTACTTCTCAATCAACATCCTCAAAGCAAATACTGCATCTGTAGTACTCTTTTTTGGCATGAAACCATACTGCTGCTCACAAATGCTCACTTCTACCCTTAGTCTAGCTTCAACTACTCTTTCCCATAACTTCATTGTATGGCTCATCAGCTTTATTCCTCTGTAGTTGTTACAACTCTGTACATCTCCCTTGTTCTTAAAAATGGGCACCAGCACACTTCTCCTCCATTCCTCAGGCATCTTCTCACTATCTAAGATCCTGTTGAACGACCCAGTCAGAAACTCTACTGCTATCTCTCCTAGTCACTTCCAGACCTCCACAGGTATATCATCAGGACCGAGTGCTTTTCCACTCTTCATCCTCTTCAATGCCCTCCTCACTTCATCCTTACTAATCTTTGCTACTTCCTGGTCCACAACAGTCACCTCTTCTACTCTTCGTTCTCTCTCATTTTCCTCATTCATCAACTCTTCAAAGTACTCTTTCCATCTTCCCATCACACTACTGGCATCTGTCAATACACTTTCATCTCTATCCTTAATCACCCTAACCACCTGCACGTCCGCCAACCTGTATAGATCAGTCTGTCCCTCCTTACTGTCCAACCTAGCATACAAGTCATCGTAAGCCCTTTGTTTGGCCTTAGCCACCTCTACTTTCACCTTACGCTGCATCTCCCTGTACTCCTGCCTACTCTCTTCAGTCCTCTCATTGTCCCACTTCTTCTTAGCTAACCTCTTTCTCTGTATACACTCCTGCACCTCCTCATTCCACCACCAGGTCTCCTTATCCACTTTCCTTTGAGATGACACACCAAATACTCTCCTACCTGTCTCCCTTATCACATTAGCTGTAGTTGTCCAGTCAACTGGAAGCACCTCCTGGCCATCCAGAGCCTGTCTCAGCTCCTTCCTAAAAATCATACAACACTCTTCCTTTTTCAGCTTCCACCATTTAGTCCTCTGCTCTGTCTTTGCCCTCTTCATCTTCCTCACCACCAGAGTCATCCTACACACCACCATCCTATGCTACCTGGCTACACTCTCACCTACCACTACTTTGCAGTCACTGATCTCCTTCAGATTACACCGTCTACACAAGATGTAGTCTACCTGTGTACTCCTACCTCCACTCTTATAGGTCACCTATGTTCCTGCCTCTTCTGGAAGAAAGTATTCACTACAGCCATTTCCATCCTTTTTGCAAAGTCAACCACCATCTGTCCTTCTGCGTTCCTCTCCTGGATACCAAACCTGCCCATCACCTCCTCATCATCTCTGTTTCCTGCACCAACGTGTCCATTGAAGTCTGCACCAATGACAACTCTCTCACTTCTAGGGATGCTCTGCATCACTTCATCAAGGTCCAACCAGAATTTCTCCTTCTCCTCCAGCTCACATCCTACCTGTGGAGCATACCCACTAACAACATTGAACATCACACCTTTGATTTCTAGCTTCAGACTCATTACTCTATCTGATACTCTTTTAACCTCCAGAACATTCCTAACAAACTCCTCCTTCAAGATAACTCCTATTCCATTTCTTTTCCTATCTACACCATGATAGAACAACTTGAACCCTGCTCCTAAACTTCTAGCCTTGCTACCTTTCCACCTGGTCTCCTGGACACACAGTATGTCTACCTTCCTCCTCTGCATCATGTCAACCAACTCTCTACCTTTCCCTGTCATAGTTCCAACATTCAAAGTCCCTACTCTCAGTCCTAGACTCTTGGCGCTCCTTTTCTCTCTCTTCCTACGAACACATTAGTAAGGCAACTAAGAGCATAAAAAGAAACAATAATACATATTCTAATAGAACAAAATATAATTGAAATAAGGTTGATGATCCTTTGGAGGTTGGAGGACAGATCAGATGAGCAGGGTGAAGGTGAGGAGGGACAGCTAAATTTAAAAGTACAACTTCTTCATGAACTTGGTATCCACGGTGCAGAACCTGAAATACTTCCATACGCTGCCTCTCAGATGTTTTGGTGTTGCAACTGTCCACTCTGAATGGTGTTGCTCACTAATGTCTGCCATTTTAGTAACATAACCAAATTAACTTAGTTTATTGATTGGTCAACAGGGCCCTGGGCATGCAACAGGTCAAGCTGAAACTGAACTTCTAAAACACCCTCTTCTGTATCACAAGAAAACTACCTCAAATAGGCTGCAGATTACATTTATAACAGGTCATTACAATTCGAGTGTGAACTTTTCACCCCATGTTCAAATGAATGTTTGAATTTCAAATAAGAAGTGTCAGTAGTAACAGAGTATGAATCATCCCTCGTTAACGCGAACAGGGTTGAAATAATAAAACATGAAACAACAACCACAGAAAAATTAGCCATAGGAAAAACTTAATAAAAATAATGAGTAGATAACAATAGAATAGATTAAATGCAAACATAGTATATAGTTTTTCTAGATATGGGACATTACATGATGAAATTATTATTAAGAGATTATTATTTATTGAAATTATTATAGCTACAATGATATCGTCTTACTTTAAATGTAAACAGATTCATAGAAAATATACAAATAATTTTAGATCTTGTCTGGCTTACATCAGCTTCAAACATTAGCCTGCTGGTGTGCTGTTCCTACATACTTCAACTATTTTTATCAGTTTGAACCAGGGGAAAAAAAACAGACAATATTGGACTTTAACATGTAAACCACTGGGACCACCTTATTATAGTCATGTGTCTGACTCTTCATACCCTATTGAATGATGAAGATTTTTCCAGACCAGTAGCTCAGACGCTTCCTGTCAACGCTGTATTTTCTTTAGGTTTTGATTTTCTCATCCAATGCTTACAAAAATCAAAACCTAAAAAAACAACAGAACAGCAGGACAACAGCAGCAGCATCTAGACGTGATAGGGCTAAATTTCCTGTTGGAACTCAGGTGTGACAACAGCAAAAGAAAAAAATTCCCCATTCTCCCTCATTAATGAGGAAGTTTTCCTTAACTTGCTGATCTGCTATAGTTCAGTGTCATCATGTATAACATTTCATAGATGAAGTTGCCCAACACAGCAGCGCTGATGTTCTGCTTGGTGACAGCCACCAGCAAACTGGTGACGAGATTTGCTGCTGGGGATGATATTGACACCAGACGCGTCCACTGCTTGTCACCTGCACAAAGAGATGAGGTGGAAAAACACAGTCAACCATGGCTTCTACGGACTGACCTCAGGTCTGACAGAGAGAGGATGAAAATTTAATGGCTCGAGGTTTTCACCCAGAACCTTCATGATTTAGAGCACTAGCAGTATGACAGAGCAACAAGTAACAGGCTAAAGGTTTAAAAGCAGCTGTAATGACAAGGTTTCATGTTTATTTAACCCTGGGCCCCTCTAGCTACAAGCCAACAGAAAACCTGAGGTTTGCTTCTACGAGATTGTCATTAGATGAGATCATGAAACTAGCAATATGGTGACCTGCTGCCCCCTGGAAGGAGCTACAGGTGCATCAAAACTTGGACAAACAAACTCATGGACAATATCCTCCCCAGAGCCATAAGCACACTGAACTCACACATTCACTAACCCCACCCCCTTCTTGTGTACAATGACAGTAGGTGCGTTTTCATTACCCCTTGAAATGAGCAAAACCAAAATATCACAATTAAAAAACTGTTAATGGAAACACCTACATTTTGAAAAAACTCTCAAATATCACAAAAAAGTTTTTACGCTTTCACGAGGTGATTTCTCACACGTGTCGATATAGACCTATATTGCAAAAGTGTGGTGGAAAAACTTTTCACAACTATGCCTCACCAGACATGCAGTGACGTGCGGTCAGGGGAGGCAGGAGAGGCCGTGCCTCACCTGTCATCATGGAAATAAAAAAATTTAAAATGAAAAAATTTATTAAATGGTTACATTTATCCAGTGATTTGCACTATAAAATTATTTTCCATCTAACTGCACCAGTTTTAGATTATTTTTTATTCAAAATCGCTGAATTTTCACATTTACTGCTCAAATACTGAGAAGAGTCGTGCGGTGAGGCAGCAGCCAGATGAGCCTCACCATGGATTGCGCAATGACTCGGCTAACTGTGCTGGCATGCTATGCAGTGAGACCGTATTGCTGTCTCTCTGTATGTCGCTATTAAAATGTTCAAACACTTTTGCTATATGAACTAAATTTACATAGTTTAGCTGATGTATATAATGTACAGTGTTTTTTTGTCAAAAACTGTATGTGTGTAACGTGTTTCTTGTGCTGAGCAATCATAAAACAGCTGCGAAGAGGCACTAAGTGAGGCACACAGTTCTCCTGCCTCATGGTAGGGGGCACTCGTGATCCCAGTGATTCTTCTTGCGACTCCTTGGCTGCAGAATAAGTGACAGCAACCCGTTAACTGCTGCCAATCAAATGGTGAATAAGCTACTCTGTAGGGTTCATACGTTTGTACATCTGATTGTGATGAAGTCAGTGCCTCACCAGCTATGAACCTCACTGCATGTCACTGCAGACATGACACAGCAATGATTTGCAGTTAACAGGTCATGTGACATGACCTGTTAACTGCAAATCATTGCTCCAAAACCATAGAAACGCAAAATGCTTCCATCAATCTTCGTCAAAGTGGAGTCTCGCGCGATGAGATTTTATAAGAATTATGGGATGTTATGAGATTAGACTTCCAAGAGAATTAGTGTTCATTCCCAAAACACCCTACACTGGAAGCACCTGCAAGTCGCAGTTGTACTTTGTCAAAATTTTAGGAATATCGCATTTATTTTGTGAAAAACTGTAATGGATGAAACTGTAATTAATGAGGGCATTCTATTCTATGGGACCTACTCCTGAATCAAACTCTGGTCCTACCACCTCCGTTGTAGTCCAGTCTGACATGGAGTGTGCGTTAGGCAGGTTCACTCACTCAATGATGAAGACGACATAGGTGAAACACACCTGATAGGATAATTTTACAATGAGTCACCTCCTACTGTTGTTTTCATTTGCTTGGTTGATCTGCAAACTAAACTATTGACATTAATTATTTTAACCATTTCCTGATTTTATAAAGAACTTTTACTGATGATGATGATGATGATGTTTCCCTCATATGTGCAGAGGGTTACGGTCACTGATGCTTTGTTTAATTGCTGAATCCATCTCAGCTCCCTTGATCAGCTACTGTAAACTATTAGTTGTTTTCAGCACACGCTAAAATGACCTCATCACTCTGAGGTTTCTCCAAGTGTTGGAAAGCTTGCTGTTATGCTGCTGCTGTTGCCTAGCAACAGTATCCCTGCATCGCAGTGACAGGGAGAGTGAAGCTGCATCACATTCAGCAATCAGCGCTACTGAGAAACTGAGCTGGTTCTGACTGTTCACGGTTACAAATATTTGTAAGGTGTAAGGATGAATCAAATCCTCAAACATCTGTTTTATCAAATGTAATATTTATGCTATTAATACTACTAATTATAATTAAAAAATATCAGGTGACATAACCTGGTGAAATAAATCCGCCTGTCACACAACGGCAATGGAACACATAAAGAAGACCAAAATAAAAACTGTAGGTCGAAATAAAAGATAAAGAGTCAGATTGTTCTGTCTCTTTACCTTTCTGCTAATCTGACACACAAGGTCCGGCTGTTTCTAGACCCTGTGTTCTGGAACAGATTAATCCCACTCAGAGTCTTAAAGTCTCAGCCTCCTCCTGCATCCACAGCATCACTGAGGCTGACATCCTCACCTCAGCTGACTGATGATGAGGTGCGGTGAGTGAACACTCAGAGAGATCTACAGCAGCTGTCTGAATTTCTTCTTCCTAAGCAGGAGGTGGTGATGGTTGTTTACAAACAGTTTCAGTCTCACTGTGTTCACAATATAAGAGCTTTTAATGTGTCCTCTGTGGAGCTATATCACCACAACAGGCTTGAGGCTAAAGGGGGTCGCTATCAAGCTGGTGATTACACCAGAGCTAGCTGGTTGGGATGCTGAATAGGTTCAGTAGAAGTATTAACCTGACGCCTGAATTGATTTACTATTGCATAAAAAAATAATAAATCGTTATTCTGTGAATAAATAAGCTATATTACCTCCATTCTGAATGGAAGCAGTTTGAGGCAAATTTGCAACAACTGGCGTCTAGGGGTTATCATTGTTTTTTTTGTAAGTATGTTTTTGTTTCCATCTCTGGAGACAGAGGACGCTTGTTCCTCCTGCTACCATTAGCTAAATAACAATGTATAAAGTTACATATGGCACCTTTAAAATGGATCAGTTTGATTTCTGGCTCATTGGTACTAAAGCAGGACCCTTCAGAACTCACCCACTTTTGTCACAGTACACCGTGGAGATCAACTCCTCCTGCTTACTGCTCCCAGTCGTGGCTGATCACGAAGAGGAAGAAGAGGGTCGTCACTATCCAGACAAGGAAATACGTCTCCTGTTGATCTGGTGATGATGGTCCACAGACAATGACTGACCAAACTGCAACTGAAATATGTCTTATGTCAACTGTTATATCTGCTTAAGATTTCTATCAGTACTACTGTACATAAAAGGAAACAGTAAAAACACTAGGAAGACAAGACTTTTACATGTGAATTCTTTAAAAAGAATAATTAAGAATCACTGTTCCACTAGAGGAATTTATATTATTTCTACAGGAGCAACAACGTGTTTAAACATGAACATTATCAACAATAAATATGATTAATCTGTCACAGATTTATGCACTGACGTAATCAGTCACTAATTAGGTTTACAAACTGAACGTTATGACTGTCTAATTTACATAGACTGAATTTCTATGTGAGATAATATAAAAATAAAGGAGCTGTGTTATTTTAAATGATCTTGTTCAAACACAGTCTTGTCTGTGAAGATCTGCCAGTCAGCATGTTAGTTAAGCTTCTCCTCCCCGGCAGCACAGGAGAGAAATCGGAGCCCTGGTTGACTCACCAGAGTCAACTGATATTAAATAAAACTGACAATCGCACACTCTTGATGACGTCAGCAGCTATCAGGTCTGCACTGACGAGCCCGAGACTGAACGCAAACCGAACTCCATTTAAAAATGTCATTCATTTTATTGGACACATCTCGACTCATAACGTATGTTATCGGTGTATGGTCAGTAGCTTTAGGCTCACGGGAAAACAAGAAGGTCCAAGAAGATTTTAATACAGCTGTTGTCAATTTGAGCCGAAATAAAGGGGGTTCCTAGTTATTTAGAACAGACATTAAATCGGGACTTACTCGGAAAACTCTGCTGCTGAAGATCTATAAATAATTGAAAATCATGCTGCAAAGTTTCCGCCGCAAAGACGATCCTTCTGTCGAAGCTGCAGTGCAGACAGACCGACGGACGGTGTGTCAACCGATTTAGTTCCCCGTTGGAATTCCTGTTCCCCCTCGAAAAGCCATTTTAACTGACGCCGCCCACAGGACCAACCCAGAACTGGTTCTACGGAAAGCGAAGTGGTACAATTTTATTGACGATTTGCGTGAGATTGCAACAAAAACGAGATTTCCCTATTGGTTTGATCATCTGTTATTTCATTCGGTACTGCCAGTCATTGTTTTTGATGGAAAAGAGTTAATTGCATATTTGTGATTTCTTAGCTCCGAGTTGACGCCTGTTGATATGTTTATAATTTTTAATGAATAAATAAATACCATGTGTTGTTGTTGAATTGTTATTGTGTCTATGCAACAGTTTAACTTGTTGATCATCACAATGACAATTATGTAGGCCTATAGCCTATTTTATGGGCATGTCGTGCAAGAATTAACAGATAATGGGTAGGCTTTCAGGAAAAAATTGTTTAAGTGTTCAGTGAATGGATCATTGATTTTCTTATAAATCTTGCACCTACTTGGAACTAACCTAGGGCGTAACCTAATTCCCAACCCAGTTTCCCAAGGGCGCAGAGTTGATAAATTCTGGTGGCCAGGATGCGCGTTTGTCACGTGAATGTATGTTCATGCTGGTAAAATGGTAGCTGGCATCTATTTACACAAAGATTGACAATGATTGGTCTAACATATGCATTCTCCATTTATTGTTTTAATGTAATAAATTACATAACAGTAACCTATACATTGTTTTGTCCCATTTCGCTTTCCGTACACCCAGCTGTGTTTCTATTTGCGTTTCTTCCTTAAGTACGTACGGTAACATAGCAACTACGCACGGCTCAGCAGTAAATTAGCGTTAAGGGGAACAGGAACTTGGGGGGAACCAAATCGGTTGACACAACGGAAGGACAGACAGGCACAGGACAGTCAGTGGATCTGTCAGCGGTCTGTGTCATTACCCGCTCCCCAGGGGCCGTCGTGTCCCCGGGCTTCTCGCACTGAACCGCTCGGCCCCAGTTTGCCCTCTATAAGGACATTTGAACGTGAAGACCGGACTCTCCCGTCTTCTCCGGTTGGAGGCAAGATGTCGGCAGTGGAGCACTGTCAGCTGACAGAGCCCGGCTTGGCTGCGTCCCGTTCTGAACAACCAACCACTTCCACCCAGATCCCTTCCACTTAAACAAACTGTTTTTCCTCAGCACACATCTGGATCTACCGGGTTAATGCCGACAAGTCCTTACAGTTCCACTAACTGCAAGACTTGGAAACGTGGTCTCTGCTCTGAAACCAAGGTGGCAGTTGTGTGGATTGTAGTGATGGGAATTCCGGCTCTTTTTAGAGAACTGACTCTTTTGGCTCGGCTCACTAAAAAGAACCGACTCTTTCGGCTCCCAAGCGACTCTTCAGATTGTTTTTTGTTGCTTAAATTAATTTATTACCAACAATAATGTAAAATTATGCGCAAATGAATTACTAATGTAAAAAAAAAACATGCGTTATGTTTTTATTTATTTATATATGTTTATTAGCACTACAAAAAATAAATTATAAAATACAAAAACATACTTTTAATTTATTAATTTATTTACAATTGAATCTTTAACTTTTTTAAACTTTTAACTTTTTTCTACTAAAGAAGTTTAAAGTGAAACAACACAGAATCGCTGCAAAACACACAAAACAAAAAAATTTAACTTCATCAATTGTGTTCGGTCTTGCTGGGGTCACAGACTTCTGCAAAAACTGTCTCATAGAGCTCTGGGTTGTATGGTTTAGGTGGTTGTGGTGGTGTACTGCATGATGCTGTAGACACTGCAGCATCAGCAGCAACAGTGGCAGTAGACACACAGGAACCTTCATTAATATCACGTTCATCTGCTTGTGTTTTTTCTTCCCATTGCACTGATGGGTGGACGGTTTTCAAGTGCCTGTGCAGGTTGTTTGTGGAGCCAGCTCGATAAAATTTTTTTTCTTGCAGACTCTACGCTCTGCCTTTGTATTATCAGTGAAATTGAAATGGGTCCAGATTTGACTCCTTTTCCTGCTGTCACTCATTTTCTTAACTATACCTTCCGTTCGTGTTGTCTCTCCTTATGGCCCTTTGCTCTCTTTCTCTCTCGCCTCCCTCCTCTGTTCTCCTGTTCGTGTGTGCTGTGTGTGTGTGTAACTGCTGCCCCTCCCCCCTCTGTTCAGTGCAGACACAGAGACGACACCACACATATTGACCAATCACGTGCGGCTTGAAGAGAAAAAAAGTGAGAGAGAGAAGGGGAAGAAAAAAAAAAGCGGCTCCCAATCAGGAACCGGCTCCCGTCGTTCACTTCTAAGAGCCGTTTCATTCGCAACTGACACATCACTAGTGGATTGGGACCCATCCTTCCATCCTCAGCAGTGTTCATCACACTGTGTTCCCAGGTCCGCTTGTTATAAGCAATTTTAGGCTTGTTTTTCTTGAAAGATGCTTGCAAATATCGTCAGTTGCGGGGTTTTGGGCTTATTTATATAAAGTGTAGTTACTTATTTGGGCTTAGTTTGCTCCCTGTATGAACCCCTCTTGATTCTGTCCCAGCTCTACAAAAAGAAAGCAAAATACAACAGTTCGTCCTTTCCCAGGATTTGTCCACAACCCAGTTTCATTGGTTACCGCGCTCGCTCGAGTGACACTGTCCGGGAATAAGTGGGCAAGGTATGGAAAAAATATAATTAAGAGTGGGCAAAGGAGACAGTTTAGATAAAAGTTCAAAGTTTTTATGTTGACTGTGTTTACTGTCAATTTACTGTTCCCTATGCAAACAAAAATAAATGTCACCGGTTGGGCTTTATTTTATTTATTTGAGATGTTAAGTCGCTTTTTGGGGCTTGTTTCCAAAGAGCTGGTTGGTTGTTTCTCTAGCAGGATCTGGCAACACTGATGGCGGTCTCACTCAGATCTCCGGGTTTCTGGAGACAGCATTCACAATCCGTGTTTCCAGGGCTGCATGTAGTCGAAGTGGTTCCCTTTGGGACATATGACATATCTTAAATTCTGCGTCTCCCGAACCTCAGGGACTGCAAGCTCCAGAATTTGAAATGGATTTGTGGCAAACGCAGCGTTAAACATGGAGATGTTTTTAGGTAAAAGGGAGAGGAAAGGCCGCCAAAAAGATGTTGGGATGTCCTGCAATAATACGGGGTTAAATATGGGTTTTGGATCCACTTAATTTGAAGTACATTATCAGCTATAACAGATCTTCCATGGTTTTCTTTTTTATTTTAGTGTTTTAAGTTTGATCTCCCAAAATAAATTAGTTTAATTAGCAACATACACAGAAAACCTAGAGCTTTAACGTCCTTTCACACACTGTGCGGAGATCAATAGTCTAATTTAAAAAAAACCAAGCAAAATAAAAATATGCATTTTCTTATGAGCTTTAGTCTGTATATATTTGCAAGGATCCCATATTTCGTCTTCCCTATTGTTTTATTTTGAAGGGTAGATGTCCATAAGATTTATTTGTGGTTTTAAGAACCAAAAACAATGTTCAGTGAAGTTCTCCATCTCTTTCAAGTTTCTCTAGGAATGAAGAGCTCTAGGAATTAAAGGTCAGTGAGCCAGCAGTCAGCCAATCTGATGGGGTTCTTGTCTTTCGATTGGCTGACAGATTTCTGATAAACAGTCAGAGAGCTAAAATCCTGCAAGACCCAGTGGTGCCTTCAGGTGGGCGTGGGGGCGTGGTTACTTTGTTGTGACATCACAAAGTTCAAGAACTCCTGGTAGCTGTTTTTAAGGCACAGTTTCTGAATACAGACTGTGAACATTTCTCTGTGGTGCTTTGGTACTTTTACAGTATTCATTTATTACAGAATATAGACCTAATTTATAATTAAAAACGGCATGGACATCTATCTTTCTACAGTATAGGATCTTTCAAAGAAATTTAACTCAAAAAGTTTGTTGGACATTTTTTAATGGTTTCACTCATTTGAAAAGTTTAAGAGTGAATGCAAACAGTAAATAAAAACATCTGGCTGTTTATCCCATGACACTGGTCCATTTGTCCATCAATGACAAAGAGCTCATAAATAATAAATAAATAAATAATATGTTCATATAGATCAATAAATGTGTGCTCTGCTGGACAGGTAGGCAGTAAAACTGTACTCAGGATACATCAGGTGCTACACAGAGGAAATAAACAGTGAACTCCGTGGATGAGGTACAGACGTTTTTGGTTAGAGTAACCTGAATCCTGCTGACAAACTGGATAAAGTAGAGCCCAATCAAACTGGTCTAGGTCAAACTCCCAGAACAACCAGTGATAATGTTCAAACTCATTTCTCCTTTGGTGTGAGAATCCTGCATCTTGATCAGTGAAAGCCCATCCAACCATTTTCTGGTAATTATTTGAGTCTGGATCAAAAAAGACTCCTCCAAGGATTAGCAGGGGTAAGCACCACGCACAATGGAGAAACCTCAGTTTTTTGTTTTTTTTGTTTGTTTGCATCCAGACCATAACCCATAGCTCATGAGCTCAGTTTTTTTTAGATCAAGCAGTGAATCAAAATCTCCAACAAAATGCCAGCAAAAATACAGGAAATCTTTCACTTTGGACAGTATCTTCTTCTTAACACATTGTGATCAATCCAGCAGCAGAGTGAATGCCTGGAGATCTGGAGGTACTAACCCTTATTTCCTTAGCTGCAGATTCCCCCTCACTGAGGTCAAGGTCTGAGGAAAGTTCTGAGGTCTTGACTCTGTACATGAAAATCTCAAATAGCATCACTAACAAGGAAAAACACGAGTTGAGAATTCACTTGGCTTTTTGGTCCTTTTTTATGCCTTTATTTTGACTAGTAAGTGGCAGAGAGGAAACAGAGAGAGAGAGTGGAATGACCTTGCATCGTTGGTCTTGGGCTGGAAGTGAACCTGGGACACTGTGATAACATGGCATGCATGCTAACTACTCAACTACCTGCCGTGCCAGGTCCAGGAAACACATCCAGACTAATTGCAGAAAACTTCCACAACCCCTGAAATGCTCCTCCTGGACATATTGTTCTCCCAGTCAACAAGTGAACAACATCCAAAGCCTTCAGAATGAATTTTATCCACTGCAGCAACAGGGGTTCACAGCCTCAGTGACCGCCAGCAGGGAGATGGGAAATGTTTCCTGACCCCCAGCTCTGCCCTCACTATAAAGGGTGTTATAGCAAGCTCTAGGAGAAACTAAGTCTTCATTGAACTGAAAATTCACAACAGCACCAATTTTTCCCCTCCCTGAAAACATCCATCCATCCATTTTCTTCCTCTTTATCGGGTTGGGTCACAATTAGGGATGTCCAATAATATCGGCCAACCGATATTATCGGCCTGATATTAGCAAAATTATGTAATATCGATGAGAATCGTGATCAGTTTTTCCTCCGATAATGAAAAACCGATAATGCAATGCCTAGGTTTCACCAAATATGCTGGAATCGCTTGTGGGGTCCCGAGACGTTTACCAGTGCGCGATTGATGACCTCATCAAACCACACCTGGAGGCAAAATAACAACACCACTGTGTGGTTAGTCATGGCTAACAAGCTTGCTCACTTGTTACACAAAATGTCCATGGTCTGGAATTTTTTTAAAGTTTCACCTGCGGATAACAAAAATGCAACAACACTTAAAATTTAATCGCTCACATCAGGAAGAACCATCCCGAGGTACACGGAGCGTTTGTGCAGCAACGTAATGCAAAACAACTAGGAAAGGACGGACTGAAAAAAAGTGTTGTTTGTACCTCATAGAAATGAGCAGTTTTCAGGCTATCCTACACTATATGTTACTTTTGTTTACTTTAAATGCTGCACAAAGTTGTACAGGACAGGTACAATGTTGTTTACATTTTGTGAAGAAGTCAGATTTGTCATAGTTGTAATGGGCATTGTCAGGATTATCTCAGGAAGAGCTGTTGTTTGAGACAAAATGTTCAAAATAAATATGGCACTTTTCCATAACTTAAGTTGAAGTAGTGTTCTTATTTTGTACAGACAATGTTAATTTGTGGAATGCCTGTAGTGGGGCATCACAGTAAAAGTAGGTAATGTGTTAATTCCACGACAGGAGATATGTGATGTGACCTAAAAATAGTTTGGAGAAAAAACGGCTGCATATATCGGTATCAGTTGATATCGGAAATCAGAAATTAAGTGTTTGGACAATATCGGCATGTTGGATATCGGCAAAAAGTTAATATCGGACATCTCTAGTCACAATGGCAACAAGAGTGAGCTAAACAGACATCCATCTCTTGAGCAGAACTTTCAAGTTCCTCTGGAATTCCTGGGATCCCAAGACATTCGTAAGCCAGATGCCATATTATCCCTTCTGGGAAGGATCTTGAAATACTTCCCAGAAGTCAGAGCTCTCCGAGTACCACCACAACAGGCACTAATAACTGTCTCACCATAACCCAGAGAAGCAGGGACCAAAAAATAGTAACACCACATAACTGATCAGTAGTCTAAATGGGGAGGGATAGAGGTGGGGTGGAAACCTAAACATACTGGTCCTGGGTGTCCTGGATCCTGGCTTCAGCAACTAGTTTTACAGACATGGGCTGTCACATCTCTAGAGGAAAATGAGTCTCAGCTTTGGGAGTAGGACTAATTTTATACTAGATATGCACTATACGGGTAGCACGGCGGCATAGTGGTTAGTGCAGTTGCCCCACAACAAAAAGATTGTGGGTTTGGTTCCCAGGCCTGGGGCCTTTCTGTGCGGAGTTTGCATTTTCTCCCTGTGCTTGTGTGGGTTTCCTCCCACCGTCCAAAGACATCCAGGTGACTCTAAATTGTCTGTAGGTCTGAGTGTTAGACTGTCTGTCTCAGTGTGTTGGCCCTGCGATGGACTGACAACCTGTCCAGGGTGAACCCGCCCTCGCCCAGAGTGAGCTGGGATTGAATCCAGTATGCGTCAACATGTAAACGGGCATGCTGAAGAAATGATGCAGCTCACAACAAGGCTGCTGCTCCTGCTTCACTTGGGGAATGATGGAATGGGAGTGGGAGCTCTGACTCCGGGTGGAGCTTTGTTACTGGACCTTAGAGTGGGAGCTCTGACTCTGGGTGGAGCTTTTTTCCTGGATCTTAGTCAGATATTGTTGAGATTGTTCACAGTGGATGAGCATCACTAAATAAAATGGTTCATTTTCTACTGAAATGAAAATGAAATTTTCCTGAATGAGTTTCAACACTCCAAATAAAATCCAAATTCTCTCACATTCTCCTCAGTCCTGGCTCCCCCATCTCTGCAAACACATCTACAAGAAGATGCTTCCAGGTCTAGGTCACACTTGGATGTCACCTGAAATGACAATGTCACTACCTTGAGAGTCACATGACATCCACAAAGAAATCACTGGGGTTTCCCATGGCCAGGTGGAAGGACTGTCTGGAGGCAGAGATTTCAGGTGGGTCAGTGGAAAGTGCTTGGTTCTGACCTGGAGATGGCAATCGAGCTGGTGGGGGGTCCTTTAAGTCATTGTCACCTTGGTGACCAGAGATGGAGGTTTGGGATCGTTGGGTGGTGTTGTCACCAGGGGAGTCCACTGCAAGGTGTTTTGTGGACTCTGATTGGCTGCCTCCTCCTACCTCCTTCAGACTGTCACTGCTGTTTGAGCTGCTGTTTTGACTTCCTGTGTGGCCACACCAACACATAATGTTAGTTCAAGGCTATAGGAAATGTTAAAAGTACATCTGGTACATATCTCTACTCTTGTATCTACTATATATACGGGCTAACAGGAAACAGTTCCATCACCTTCACTCTGCTGATTTCCTCCTCCTCCTGCCCAGGCCTGCATTTGGTGGAGGGGGTGAGGAGAGCTGTATGGGTGAGGGACAGGGTACTGGTATGGGAAGGCTGCGGGCCACTGGGCACCTGTAGCCATAGCCATTGGTTCACAGTCTGATCCTCTGCCTCCTCCTTGATTGGAGGCTCCTTCATGATCCAGCAGAGACATCACACCCAGATCTGACAGACAATAGGACCCACGTCACTGGTACAGGTTAATAACCAGAAGTACAATTATTGTGATACTTTACTGACAGGAAGTATGTTCCCTGGGATATTCTAATGACAGCAAGTACATTTACTGGGACATTTACCCTGGTGTTAAAAAAAATCATAAACCTGAGGTTTCTCATGCCAAATGAAGACTTTTTTGTTAAACTAGCAAAGAAAAAGCTGTAACCACAAAAGTTTAACAGACAAACTGAGCAGCTGAGTTTCGGTAGACGCTTGTGTACCATCTTTTGGTCACTTGTGGAACTGCAGTTTCAGAAACTCTGTTTTTTTTTTTTTTCATTCAAATGCCTTGGTCCAATAAATCAGAGGTTATCAGACATTTGAGTGATGAAAACAGCTTTGCACAGCTTTTGCATCAGCTTAGCTGTAGACCTTGCTCACCTCCACAGAGGTCTCCAAACACATAATAGCACTGCTCAGAGAAGGTGACCTTGTTGACAGTGTGGCGGATGAATCCAGCCTTCAAGAGGTTTCCTGCATACTTCCGGGCTTCTCGGCGGTCTGTGAAACCTTCCACATTACGGTGGAGCCAGTCAACCACGTCTGAGCCTGGACAAACAGAGGGGGACCTGGAGTCATTGGACCTGGACTATTGACCTGCCTCATCAATAATTACCTTTAGATTACCTATGAAGGCATTGGGGATGGTGATCTTTAGCCACATCCTGTCCCGAACCTCCAGGCCTGACTGGGGGTTGGCCATTGCCTTCACAACAGCTGTGATGTCACTGTGGATGGTGTGATGATTTTCTTCATGGACACCTAATAACAAGAGCAGCAGGTTCCTGGAGTCATGGTCAGACAGATGGATGAATGGATAGGTGGATGTTGCAGTGACTGATAGGAGTCTTACCATAGTGTGGGAGAAGCCGCCCTGTCATTGCAGCGGTGTGAGAAACCCAGGCAGCAGGGTCAATGGGACGGACCGGTTCACCTTCAGGAAAGATGGAAGAGAGAGTTCAACAAAGAGTATAAATGTGACTTTACTAGATAAGACTTAATAGCTCTCGTTTATCGTCGCTACAATTGATCAGCTGCAGGAAACAACAAGTTATCCCAGATTGTCCTGAAGACAGAATGCTGCTTTTGGCTGACTTTCACTTAAACTTCAGGAATATAAAATCTAGATTGATATCAGTTTTTTTTATTTAAAAAACAATGTGAACGTTCAATGAACTAATGTCAGAGTGACGTCAGTGCTCAGGTGGTAACTCACTTCTTGGCAACGTGAAGCAACCTCGTGGATTTGGATCCCAACACTTTGCCACAGTTAATGTCACTGGACTGCAAACAGACAGGTAAACAGGTGGACGGATAAAAAGAAAAATAGAGATACAGCCAAACAGGTACAATTAAGTAAACAGACAGACAGGCAAACACACAGACAGGTAAACAGGAAGATGTGTAAAAAGACAAATAGGTAAACAGGCAGACAGGTATTAATCAAATCAGTAAACGGACTGGTAAACAGACAGGTCGTCAACCAACTCTCTGGAACAGATGATAAATGAAAAGATATTTCTTGTACTGATATTTGGTGCCAAGAATTCTGACTTTCTTTACACAGATAAACCAAGCAACGCAACAGAGCAAAGAGACCCTGATGACCCTAACCGAACAGAGGAACTAATGAGACTGGAAACAGAGGAGTTTTGGACTGAAAAAAATTATATAATGATGTGGCTAAGTGCAGTAGTACTTAGTTGCAGTAGTGACATATGAGATGTAAAACTGGTCTGACCCTGGTTTGTGGACGATCTCTCTCAGGACTCGAACTGCGTCGTCATTGCTCATGTTTTCAAAGTTGATGTCGTTTACCTGGAACAGAAGAAACCACTAATGTATTAGTGCTGATGCTAGAACATGTTATCAGCAGTAGTACTGTAGTAGTATACCAACAGTAGAGCTACTAGGATCTACATCTTAGGATGTGCTGGGACACATCATATGCCTCGCTTAGATGAACCATCCATAGTGAATCAGGTTTGAGTCCAAACAGCTCTAGAACTATCCCTCAGCCAGAACTATCAAGAGGCTCTTTCAATAGTTTCAATGTAAATGCTGAAAACAAACAGTCGACTGTAGCTCTGCAGTGGTACTGCAGTAGTATTGCAGTGGTATTGCAGTGGTATTGCAGTGGTATTGCAGTTGTAACTGCAGAAGTATTGGAGTAGTATATTAGTGGTATTATATCAGTACTATCGTAGGGGTATTGTAGTAGTATGTCAGTATTGGAGTAGTCTCCACCAAACCCATCACCTCTCAGACCCACTCAAACTGTCTCTCTGATATTAGACACTGGATGTATTCTAACTTCCTCAAACTCAGCTTTGACAAATCAAACATACTCAAAATTGGTCCAAATTCCCTCACCCTGACAGCCAAACTTCCATCTCTTCACAGATAACTCCACCCTCTACCCCTCCCCCCATTGTCGCAACCTTGGAGTCATCTTTGACAGTAATCTCTCCTTCAACCTTCACATTAAGCAAGTCAAGTAGTATATCTGTTGTGTTACAGTAGGATATTGGTATTACTGCAGTAGTAATACAGTAGTATATCATTAATGTTGCAGTAGTATAATGGTAGTGTTACAGTAGTATATCAGTAGTATTACAGTAGTATATCAGTAGTGTTGCAGTAGTATATCAGCAGTGCTGCAGTAGTATATCAGCAGTATTGTCGCAGTAGTAGAATGGTAGTATTGCAGTAGCATATTGGTAGTGTTGCAGTAGTATATCAGTACTGTTGCAGTAGTATAATGGTAGTATTGCAGTAGTATATCAGTAGTATTGCAGTAGTATATCAGCAGTGTTGCAATAGTATATCAGTAATGTTGCAGTAGTATATTGGTAGTATTATAGTAGTATATCAGTAGTGTTGCAGTTGTATATCAGCAGTGTTGCAGTAGTATATCAGTAGTGTTACAGTATGATATTGGTAGTATTACAGTAGTATATCAGTAGTGTTGCAGTAGTATATTGGTAGTATTACAGTAGTATATCAGCAGTGTTGCAGTAGTATATTGGTAGTATTACAGTAGTATATCAGTAGTGTTGCAGTAGTATATCAGCAGTGTTGCAGCAGTATAATGGTAGTATTACAGTAGTATAATTGTAGTGTTACAGTAGTATATCAGTAGTATTACAGTAGTATATCAGTAGTGTTGCAGTAGTATATCAGCAGTGCTGCAGTAGTATATCAGCAGTATAGTCGCAGTAGTAGATTGGTAGTATTGCAGTAGTATATCAGTAGTGTTGCAGTAGTATATAAGCAGTATTGTCGCAGTAGTAGATTGGTAGTATTGCAGTAGTATATCAGTAGTGTTGCAGTAGTATATCAGTACTGTTGCAGTAGTATATCAGTAGTGTTGTAGTAGTATATTGGTAGTATTGCAGTAGTATATCGGTAGTGTTGTTGTAGTATATCAGCAGTGTTGCAATAGTATATTGGTAGTATTGCAGTAGTATATTGGTAGTATTACCGTAGTATATCGGTAGTGTTGAAGTAGTATATCAGTAGTGTTGAAGTAGTATATTGGTAGTATTATAGTAGTATATCAGCAGTGTTGCAGTAGTATATCAGTAGTGTTGCAGTAGTATATTGGTAGTATTGCAGGAGTATATCAGTAGTGTTGCAGTAGTATATCAGCAGTTTTGCAATAGTATGTTGGTAGAATTACAGTAATATATCAGCAGTATTGCAGTGGTACCTGCAGTAACATGTCTCCAGGCTCAATTCGTCCGTCTGCTGCCACAGCTCCTCCCTTCATGATGGAGCCAATATAAATCCCTCCATCTCCTCTGTCATTACTCTGACCAACAATACTGATCCCCAGGAAGTTGTACCTCTCTAAGAGACAGACAGGTAGAGAGAGAGACGGGCCGAGTGAGGGATAGGTGGACAAAGACACAGTTAACTAGAGCTCTGCAGGTAAACTCAGGTGTCATCAGCGGTAAAAAGATGATCTAATGTGCACAGATAAAAATGTTTTTCTGTGTCATGTTATTCTAATGGCTGTTGCTGGCTGCCATAGTAACAGCACAGAAAAACATCAACATTAGCACTTTATATTAAAAGAACTGTACAAAAGCTTTCCAATAATAAGCACTTGATTCTAGCACCTGGCACTTTTACAATATGCTCACAATGATAATTTTTATATACTTATGGTTTTTACTGTGTGTTGGTATGTATGGTTTTATGTTTTTTGTGCTCTCTTGTGCATGTGAACAAAACGTAGGTCATGTTTTTGTTTTGTTTTTTATTTTCGATCATTGCACACAGACATGACATTGCCAGTATTTGTTGTAGATCCATAGAAATAATCATCAGTATATTTTCAAGTCAACATCAATACTCTTTTTTTTTCATCCTCCCCCCAATGAGCACTGTAGCATGTCTACACAAGTCTCAATGCAAAACATTTAGTGTTGAAATATTGTTATAATTTATCATAGGTCATGTTTTTATTTTACATGGCCACAGAGTATACCTTTTAATAAGGATGGGACTTTAACGCATTAAATTCGATGAAGTGATAAAATAACTTGATGAAATGAACGCATTTTAATCACACTTCAGTCTGCACCGCAGAACGTTTCTCAGTGCCCGAATTCCACGGATACAGATTACACCAACGCACAGGGTGATTGCATGATGGAGAAAAAGAAACTTCTCCATCATGCTTCCGGATAGAAGCAGTGTTTCCTCTACCATTATTTTGGTGCGGGGCACCCCCACAAGGACCCCCTGCTGCCCCTAGAGTCAACTCAAGTTAATTTTATTTAATTTTATTTTTCTATATAGCACCAGATCATTTTAAGATGCATTCACTATAAACCAAGTATTTACCTTGTAATTTTATTAAACAAACTAAATATCCTTATATTACTTATTTTATTTACACGACAGCAGCTCTTTTCTCTCTCTTCTCCTCTCTGCGCTCTGTATCATGCAGCGGGGCGGAACTCGCTGCGCACACACCCAGACACGTGTGCACATAAAGGTGAACACGCGCATGCCAACAGAGAGCATATCACGTCAGCCAAATGAGAAGCAGAAAAAAATATGTACATTTTTTAAACGCAACCAGGATTACGAAGGTTGTATCACTAACTCTCCTGCTCCGGGTCCAAGTGTAGAAAAAAGCCAAGGTGCTGCACGCCCTGCCCCCGAAGAGCAGCAAAAGTCCAGCCATCACCGGATGACAGGTTTTGACTGTCAGAGGGGAAATACTCCCCCTGGCTGTACAAGACTGATCTTGGTAAGTAATGAATAATAAGTGATAATAAGATAAGAATGAATAAGTGAATAGGCTGACTGACAGACAGATAGATAGATCGACAGAATACAGTACATAGATAATTTATATTTCTTTTTGGTTTTAGGAATGTTCTGTTGAATATGTAAACAGCATAGACAGGCAGTTGGGACAGGAAACTGGATTCAGCCATTTATAGTCTCCCTGCCAGTCCTACAGAAAGGACAAACTTGACAAACACATGGCATCTGAACATCACAGAATAGCCTGTCTGTTGAAAAGGCTGCCAGTTGCCCGGTAGCTGAGAAGGGAGAGACTAATTTGGCCACTAGGTGGCGCACTGGCAGTATTTTGACTGCCAACAGGAGCTAGTTCAAGCCAGTTTTGAACCAGTTTGCCAGCAGCAGAACGGAAGAGAACACTAAGTAGAAAATAAAGAATTCTCTTTGCACCCCACGGCTTGGTTATTGAGACCTACCAGAGCCCTGATCGGACTCTCCACAGTGATTCATGCTCTCCAACCACCCTACATCTTAAATCTAATTTTCACTGGTCCTTCGAGCCGGATTGACGGATTACTGTGAGAAGATGCCTAACCCTGAGCCAGATGATATGGTTCCCGGACCACCAATGCGGAGAGCAGTTCCCTCTTACCTGTTGGATTATGATTTAACTGGACCAGGATCCCAACGGTGGGTCCAGAACCGAGTACCCCAAGAGCCAAGAGAAGATGAATGCGAGCAGATGGGAGCAGAGGCGCACTCTGGTGCCACATCGCCTCTCAGCCAAAGCCCTGCACCAGACCCGAACGTGGTGGATGAGGAGTGGGAACAGATGTTGGAGGAGATGAAAGATGATCAGCATCACCCACCCAACCAAGCCCCAGATCCAACCACCAGTTGGCAGCAGCTCAGCCGAGAGAATGCAGCTCTGAGAGAACAGGCAAGCCAGGTACCTGGGCTCATTGCAGCATTAAAGGATATGAAGCAAGCCAATACCAACCTTCGCCAACAGGTGGATAATCTGGTGGGTGAGATCAGGAACACACCCAGGCCAGCTCCACCCCAGGCACCAGTGCACCCCCACCTACCACCAAGCTCAGACACTTGGGCGGGAGAGTTATCAGCCAGCACCATATAGAGGACATCCTGCTGACCACAGAGAGGCATACTACCCCCGTCCCAAGCTTAGTGTCATGTAGCAGATGATCTCTCCCACCTCAGAGTTACACACCGGGTACCAGTGGACCCACCATACTCCTCTGCCCCTCCCCAGCAAGCTACCCCAGGGCAGATCAGTACGGCCAGAGAACCCCATCGCAGCCAGCCTATAACCTCTATGATCCATGATATGGTTATGCAGACAGAGCAAATGACGGCTACTCCTTGTATCGTCTCCCCTATGCAGACCTGTCATTCACTCAAGAACATACTGTGGCCGTAGGCCACCCAGGTTCTCCCCCAGCAATGATCACACCACCACTAAGGTGTCAGCCAGACCTTTTATTGTGTTATCTTTCTTTTTTATACGTCTCTCCTGTACGTCCTCCTAGTCTGGGCTTCGTCTTCTTCTCCCGCGGTGAGTGTCCTTTTTCCTCCTTGTTCTCCTACTGCAGGTAAAAAGAGCCCCCATTAGTACTCCTCAGTACAGCTGGCCTTAATCACTTACCTGGCGCTGGTCCTGCGGAGCCGGCCCTGCCCTTTCTCCCCCCTCCTACCGTCGGAGCCCAAACCACGCCCACCTCCACATACCCCCACCGCCCGACTCAGGCCGGGGAGCCCACCGGCCCAACCAACTCCCCTCCCCCCTCCTGAGAGCGGGACAGGAAGTCAGCCACGGCCATCTGTGCCCCCGGCCTGTGGATCACCTCGAACTTAAATGGCTGTAAAGCCAGATACCACCGGGTGATCCGCGCGTTGGCATCCTTCATGTGGTGGAGCCACTGGAGGGGGGCGTGGTCCGAACAGAGGGTGAATGGGCGTCCCAGCAGGTAGTACCGCAGGGTGTCGACCGCCCACCAGATTGCCAGGCACTCCTTCTCTATCGTGCTGTAGCGCGATTCCCTCTCTGATAGCTTCCGGCTGATGTATAACACGGGCCGGTCAACACCCTCCACCAGCTGGGACAAAACAGCCCCGAGCCCCCTGTTCGAGGCATCCGTCTGCAGGAAAAAAGGGAGAGAGAAGTTAGGCGTGTGCAGGAGCGGCTTCCCACAGAGGGTTTGTTTTACCCTCTCAAACGCCAGCTGGCACCGCTCCGTCCACTGGACCGGATCTGAGGCACCTTTACGGGTGAGGTCGGTCAAGGGGCCGGCCAGGTCCGCAAAGTTCGGAATGAACCTCCGGTAGTAACCTGCCAGACCCATGAACCGCCTCACTTCCTTTTTGGTCTTGGGCCTCGGGCAGGCTGCAATCGCGGCCGTTTTATCTACTTGTGGCCGCACCTGCCCTCCACCCAGATACCGTACCTCCCTCCGTCCAACTGCGCACTTCTTCGGATTGGCTGTGAGCCCTGCTTGCCTCAGTGACTCTAGCACCGCTGTCACACGCTGCATATGCTCCGCCCAGCTGCTGCTGTGGATGATAACGTCATCCAGGTAGGCGGCAGCATACGCAGCGTGAGGACGCAGCACCCGGTCCATGAGGCGTTGGAAGGTAGCTGGGGCCCCAAACAATCCGAATGGCAGTGTCACGAATTGGTACAAGCCATACGGAGTGGAGAAAGCCGTTTTTTCCCTGGACTCTGGAGACAAGGGAATCTGCCAGTAGCCCTTGGTCAGATCCAATGTCGTGAAAAAACGAGCGGTACCTAGCCGATCCAGGAGTTCATCGACCCGGGGCATTGGGTAGGCATCGAACTGTGATACGTCATTCACCTTGCGATAGTCCACACAGAACCGGATTGATCCATCCTTCTTCAGCACGAGAACAATGGGGCTACTCCAGGCGCTGTGGGACTCTTCTATTACCCCCATCTCCAGCATGGCCTTTAATTCCTTCTGCACCATTTTTCTTTTGTGTTCAGGTAATCGATAGGGCCGTGAGCGCACTGTCACGCCCGGGCGGGTCTCGACATGGTGCTGTATGAGGTTAGTGCGCCCTGGCAGAGGGGAGAACACATCCGCAAAACGCTTCTGCAACTGGGCTACATCTGCTCTCTGGGACGGTGAGAGCAGGTTGTCACAAGGGAGCGAGGCTGCCTGGGTGGATTTTGGCACCTCCGGCCCCAACTCATCTCTCTCCAATACCGTGCTTACCAGAGAAACAGGTACCGCCTCTCTCCACGCTTTAAGGAGGTTGAGGTGGTAGATTTGTGTTGCCCCGCCCCTGTCAGAACGCACCACCTCATAGTCAACCTCACCCACTCGTCGTGTGACCACGTAGGGTCCTTGCCACTTGGCGAGTAATTTGGAGCTGGAAGAGGGGAGTAATACAAGCACTTTGTCTCCCGGTGTGAATTGTCTTAACCTAGCTCCTCTGTTGTACAGGCGCTGTCGACGTTCCTGGGCCTGGAGTAAATTCTCTCGTGATAGCTGGCCCAGTGTGTGGAGTTTTGCTCTCAGGTCCAGGACGTATTGAACTTCGTTTTTACTGGGGCTTGGACCATATTCCCAGGTTTCTTTAAGCAGGTCCAACACCCCTCGTGGCTTCCTGCCGAACAGCAGTTCGAAGGGAGAAAATCCCGTGGAGGCCTGGGGAACCTCCCGCACTGCAAACAACAGAGGGTCTAGCCACCTATCCCAATTTCGGTCGTCCCCGTGTATGAACTTACGGATCATGGATTTCAAAGTCCTATTCAGCCGCTCCACCAGCCCGTCCGTCTGGGGATGATATACACTGGTCCGAATGGATTTGATTCCCATTAATTCGTATAGTTCCTTGAGTGTACGTGACATGAACGAGGTGCCCTGGTCAGTCAAAATCTCTTTCGGGACCCCGACTTGGGAGATGACCTGAAACAGCGCCTGCGCAACACTCTTAGCCGAGATGGTGCGCAATGGCACTGCTTCTGGATATCGTGTTGCGTAGTCCACCAACACTAACACAAAACGATATCCCCGTGCACTCCGGTGAAATGGCCCGATGAGGTCCATACCAATCCGCTCAAATGGCACCTCCATAAGTGGCAATGGGCGCAATGGCGCTCTGGGAATGGCCGGCTGATTAACCAGTTGACATTCGGGGCAAGACGCACACCAGCATTGTATGTCTCCCCGAATGCCGGGCCAATAGAATCGGGTCATTATCCGGTTCAGTGTTTTTTCGAACCCCATGTGACCAGCCATTGGGTTAAAGTGAGCCGCCTGGAAAAGCATTTCCCGACGGCTTTTTGGAACCAACAACTGGGTTACGATTTAATTTACTTGAGTGTCACGACTCACCCGGTACAGTCTGTCCCTGATCAAAGCGAAGTGGGGATATGGCTGTGCTGCGTCAGGGCGCACCAGCTGACCATCAATTTTTATCACTTGGTCGAAGGCAAAGCGTAGAGTATCATCTCGAGATTGCTCAAGTGGAAAATCTTCCATGGAGGACAACGTGGGAGCCTGATGTGTCTCCGGAGGAGGCACCCCCGGCTCCCCCTCCCCATCCGCAGCGTCGGACAACCTCGCGTCACCACTGAGCACCGCACACACATCCCATGTCCCTATTGGACGTGAACGCACCCCCACACATTGCCCCACTAGGTGGTTAAACCCAGGCCAATCGGTGCCCACGATTATGGGGTGCATCAGGTGGGAACTAACCGCAGCCTTGACACGATGCTTTTTTCCCCTATACCTGATTTCCACTGGCACCACGGGATATCTGTGAATGTCCCCATGTACACATTTAATATCCACCCATGAGGCCTCTACCAAAGCCCTAGGCCGAATCAAGCTTTGGTGAACTAAGGACTGCGTACAGCCCGAGTCCAGCATTGCCTGATGTATACCCCCTTGGATCCTTACCGGAACCCTGTATGTTCCTCCTGGACCGGGGGAGGGAGTCGGAGGGCCCGCCACCCGGACTACCTGACCGACCTCCATGAGGGGGCACTCCCGGCGGACGTGTCCGGGTTGGCCGCACCTCCAGCAGCCCTGCCCTGGCGCTTGAGGAACCCCCTGTGGGTCAGGAGCAGCGCCCGAAGTGGCTGGACTCTGAGGTGGAGGAGAGAGGGTGGGAGCGGAAGCCCCACCCTCCTGCGTGGTGCCGGAGTCGGCCGGCCGATTCCCCGTGGCTGTCCCTCCGCGCCGCGGCCATGGACCGCCAGGTGATCCTCCGCCAAGGTGACCGCGGCCGCCAGGTCCTTGGGGCGGTGGCACCGCACCCATTCGGAGGTTCCACCGGGGAGGCCATCCACGAACTGCTCCATTACCACCTGGTCGAGGATCCGCCCCTCGTCTGCGGACTCCCCCACCTGCAGCCACCTGGAGGCGGCGTCCCTCAGCTGTTGGGCATATACGAAGGGGCGGTCGGCTGGCCCCAGTCGGGTAGAGCGGAACCGCCTCCTGTGGTCCTCCCGTGACTGGCCCGTGCGGTCGAGGACGGCCCGCCGGATGTCCTCGAACCTCCCCCGTGAGGATGCAGGCAAGCCAAGCGCTGCTGTCTGCGCCTCTCCCGACAGCAGCGGGAGCAGCCGCACAGCCCACTCCCCGACTGGCCACCCGCAGGCCACCGCCGTCGCCTCGAATGCCTCCAAGAAGGATTGTGGATCGTCCGCCGCCGTCATCCGCTGCATGGTGATCCCCGAGAGCAGAGATGGGGAAGCTGGCCTTGCTGTCTCTGCCTGCGCGGTGAGTCTCTCCAGCAGGGCCGTTTGTCTCTCTGCCTGGGCATGGAGGACGTCGAGGTGTTGTCGGTTGACAGCCGCCTGCTCCCTGTGCATGGTGGCGATCTCCGTCAGCATTTGGGCCAAGGCCGTCACCGGCTGAAGGTGCTGCTGGTCCGTCATCCTGCTGGGCTATGTGTCCCTGTTCAGGCGCCAATGTGGCCGTAGGCCACCCAGGTTCTCCCCCAGCAATGATCACACCACCACTAAGGTGTCAGCCAGACCTTTTATTGTGTTATCTTTCTTTTTTATACGTCTCTCCTGTACGTCCTCCTAGTCTGGGCTTCGTCTTCTTCTCCCGCGGTGAGTGTCCTTTTTCCTCCTTGTTCTCCTACTGCAGGTAAAAAGAGCCCCCATTAGTACTCCTCAGTACAGCTGGCCTTAATCACTTACCTGGCGCTGGTCCTGCGGAGCCGGCCCTGCCCTGTCTCCCCCCTCCTACCGTCGGAGCCCAAACCACGCCCACCTCCACACATACTTAACGAGGGGCCAAGCCATCTATACCACCTGTGATGTCACCAGACCCCAGAGAGTTTTCGAGGATGAAGATTGCACTGGAGAATATCCTCCCAAGTGACGCCACCAAGCGATTCAAGTTCCAAATCCTCAAGAGGCCTCGCTTGTGGCAGACTCTTACAGCAACTCCAGGCAGCCTTACACCGACACGATGACGGCCCTCACTAAGCTTGCTGTGCAATGCATCACAGAGTTGATGGATGGTCCAGACGTCCGTAGCGGTGATGTGAAAGCCTTTCATCAGTTTGCTCTGCATGTACACTCTCTGGTGGGCATGCTGGAGCAGCTGGGGTCAAGAGGCCACATGGAGCTGCAGTGCAGATCCCATGTATCCAGGCTACTTGGTAAGCTCCCCCATGACCTCACCTCCAGCTTCAAGAGATTCATCCACCCCATGAGAGTAGCAATTCCCACACTCATGGATTTAGCTGACTGGCTGGAATATGAGCTTGAGGTGCAAGAGGACAGTGTGAAGGGTGCCAGCTATAGACGAGAGGAGTCCTCCACCAGAAAGAAAGAGAACCGGAGAGACTCAAAGACCACCAGCAAACCCACCACCATCCTGTTAGGCACGGATAAGGCAGCAGAGCCAATCACTCCCGCGCCTCCATCAGCATCAGCCCTTCCAGTCCACAACCTCAGCAAGAAGGAGAAGGGGACAGCTTACTGTCCATACTGTGACAAAAACAACCACTTCCTGAATAACTGTGCAAATTTCAAACAGCTGACCAGAGAGCAGAAGGAGGTGTGGATCAGAAGCTACAACAAGTGCTGGCGTTGTGGGCGTGGCCACCAGGCAGCCAAGTGCACCCTGAAAGCCCCCTGCAGGACATGCAATAGGAGACACCTGCTTGTGCTAAATGAGGTGAACTAGAGAGCAGAGGCTGAAGCGCCAGAGACAGCCACAGCAGAGAATGTATGTATGTTGTATGTTGACCACCCCACCTACAACTGCAAAGTGTTTCTGAAGATCAGCAAGGTTATCATGAGGAGTGGTAACCGGTCACTGGAGGCGTATACTGTTCTTGATGATGGATCAGAGCAAACCATCCTACTACATGCTGCAGCCAAGAAGTTAGATCTGAAAGGAAAGCCAGAAGAACTAGCCCGAGTCAGACAGGAGCTGCAGGTGCTTCATGGGGCGGCTGTGTCCTTCACCATATCTCCAGTTGATGATCCCAAGAAGCAGTTTAAGACCCAGAGTGCATTCACAGCTAAGCAGCTGGGACTGGCAGAGCACACTCATCCCACCAGTACCCTGCAAAAGAATTACAGACACTTAGCTGGGTTGCCTCTACTGATTACTGATTACCCACCTCATCACACCAATAGAGCCCGTGCGGCTGGGCCCTCCTGGTGGACCGGCGGCTGTGAGGACGCTCCTGGGATGGACAAGGGCAAGCACAAGACATGAAGCTCAGCCTTAATGCACCACAGTGTCTCTTTACATCCACATTGTCCCCACTTGACCTCTTCTCTCCTGTGGAGAAACTATGGCAGATGGATGTTCTTCCGTATTGCGGTGACAAGCTGGCCACCAGATCCCACCAAGACCAGGAAGCTATTCATCTCCTTCAGGAGCAAACCATCAGAGTGAATGTCGATGGCACTGAGCACTACGACACACCCCTCCTGAGAGTCAAGAACATGCCTCAGTTACACGCTCCACCGGAAGCTGTTTTGCCACAGCTCAGAAGCATCGAGAGGATGTTAGTGAAAGACCTGGAGAAAGCCACTGCATATCAGGCAGAAATCCATAAGCTGGTGGATGCAGGCTATGTGGTGGAGCTGGAACCAGATCAGGTGGAAACCACAGAAGAGTCCTGGTATATACCACACCATATAGTCCATCTCAATGGAAAGAACCGGGTGGTATATAACTGCTCTTTCCAGTATCAAGGCCACAATCTCAATGAGCTCCTTCTGCCAGGCCCCCCCTTAGGCCCCTCATTGCTTGCTGTGCTTCTCCGCTTCCGAGAGCATGCCTTCGCTTTCAGCAGTGACATCTGAGGAATGTTCAACCAAGTGCGGCTGCGCCAGACAGACAGACCGCTGCTGCGGTTCCTGTTGAGAGACCGGGAGTCAGACAGCCCACCGAGCGTGTATGAGTGGCAAGTCCTCCCTTTCGGAACCACCTGCAGTCCTTGCTGTGCAACATTTGCATTGCAGAAACATGTGCTGGACCACAGCCAGCCGGGGGAGGATGTGCGAGTCATCATAGAAAAGTCCTTCTACGTGGACAACTGTCTGCACAGCTTAACCTCCAGAGAAGCTGCTAAAGCTCTGGTGGACAAACTGCACCATCTTCTGGCCGAAGGAGGATTTGAGCTGAGGCAGTGGGCCAGCAACGACCCCTCCATCATCACACACCTCCCTTCTGAAGCCAGGTCAGAGACCTGTGAACTGTGGCTCAGCTATGGTCGGCCAGATGTCCAGGAGTCAGCCCTCAGACTACACTGGCACTGCTTGTCAGACACCCTGTCCTACAAGCATCGCACGGTGGATTGCTCAGTAGCCACGATGAGGAACATATATAAAGTTCTTGCCAGCCAATATGATCCTCTCGGCTACATAATACCCTACACCACCAGAGCAAAAGTCTTTGTTCAGTGCTTGTGTAACAAGAAGAGAGGCTGGGATGACCCGCAGCTCCCAGATGACCTGCTGCATTCCTGGCGTTCATGGGAGGCGGAGCTTGAACATCTGTCAAAGGTAACCCTGCCCAGGTGCTACTCCAGTGCTGATATGGACCACCCTTGCAGTGTGAGAGATATCCATGTGTTCAGCAATGCATCAGAGAAAGTGTATGGAGCCGTGGCCTATCTCAGGACTGAGAGCCCGCAGGGCAAGGCTGAGGTTTCTTTCCTCGCAGCACGGTCCTGTGTAGCCCCCAAGAAACAGCAGTCCATCCCTCATTTGGAAATGTGTGCGGCCCTCACTGGTGCGCAGCTGTCCAAGGTCATTACCACAGAGCTGACCCCACCCATCCACAGTCTCACCCTATGGTCTGATTCAGCTACTGTTATTACCTGGTTATCATCAGATTCATGTCGCTACAAGGTTTTTGTAGGCACACGTGTGGCTGAAATCCAAGAGCTGACGGATTCGGCTACATGGTGATACGTACCATCAGGACAAAAACCCAGCAGATGACATCACTCGAAGTCTCACTCTCCTGGATCTAGCTGATGGTTGCAGGTGGACCCACGGCCCAACATTCTTGAAGCAGCGGCCAGAGGAGTGGCCAAAGCCCCCAGGTTCACCCCATGATTAGCCAGAGAGTGAAATGAGGAAACCGTCTCTGGCTGTGCTGTTGACTACAGTTTCAAAGGTGCCAGATCCACAAAAGCAGCAAACTACCTGGAGGTCACTGCACACCAGCTGCACGGGGCGGCTGACCGTTTGACCCCTGTGACCACCAACGACTATGCTGAACTGGAAGTCTTGAGACAGGCACAGAGAGACTCGTTCCCGGAGGAGTTGGCTATGCTAACTGCAAGCAGACCAGTGGCAAAATCCAGCTGCCTCATGTCACTGGCTCCCGAGCTCGACGAGGCAACATGTCTCATTAGAGTGGGAGGCCGTCTCCATCGCGGCAGTGACTTCACATCAGACATGACTCATGCCATCGCCCTCGACCCCTAGCACCCTCTGACCAGGCTGATCATACAGGATTATGATGCCAAACTGCATCATCCAGGGCTGGAGAGAGTGTTTGCAGAAATCAGGAGGTATTAGTATTGGATACTGTGGGGGGGGTGAAGCAGTGCGACGACACCAAAGGAAGTGCACGGATTGTAGGAAGTAGAGAGGAAGACCAGATCTTTCTAAAATGGCTGAGCTCCCCCCAGCTAGACAGCGCACCTTTGAGCCTGCCTTCCACTCCACTGGAGTCGACTGCTTTGGGCCATACATCATCAAGGTTGGTCGTAGAAATGACAAGAGGTGGGGGATACTGTTCAAATGTATGACAACACGAGCAGTCCATGTGGATCTTCTCAGCAGTATGGACACTGACGCATTTCTGATGGCTCTGAGACCCTTCATCGCCCGACATGGAAAGCCCCATGAGCTCCTATGTGACCAAGGCACAAATTTTAGGGGAGGAGAAAAAGAGCTGTGGCAGTCGTTCGAAGCCCTCCAATCTGAGCTCCAAGTACAACTTGCCAGCCAGCAAATCAGATTTGCTTTCAACCCTCCAGGATCACCGCACTTTGGAGGATGCTGGGAGAGGGAGATTCGTTCTCTCAAAGCTGCACTTCAAGTCACCACTGGGGCCCAGACAGTCACAGAGGAGGTGTTGCGCACTGTTCTTCTTGAGATTGAAGGAATCTTAAATTCCAAACCTCTTGGTTATGTCTTATCGGACATTGCGGACCCTGACCCCATCACTCCTAACTGTTTACTCATGGGGCAGCGTGATGCTTCCCTGCCCCAGGTTGTCTATGAGAGCCCAGAGATCTTAGGACGACGGAGACAGCAACATAGCCAGATACTGGCTGACCAATTCTGGAAGCATTTCCTCAAACACTACCTTCCTGGACTCCAGGCCCGTCAAAAATGGCGGACAGAAGCCGTGGACTTGCAAGCGGGGGATATTGTCATGATTGTTGACAACCAGTTAGCCCGGGCCCTCTGGCCTGTGGGAAAAGTCACTCAAGTCTTCCCTGGAGCTGACAACCGTGTCCGGTCTGCTGAGGTGATGGTGAAGGACAGAACGTACACCCGGCCTGTGGCAAGGCTTATAAGTCTCCCTGCCCTTCCTGAAGAGGAATAGTGGCCTTTTCAGAGGTTCGAATTCACTCCTTGAATTCGGGGGCGGCTGTTGAAAAGGCTGCCAGTTGCCCGGTAGCTGAGAAGGGAGAGACTCATTTGGCCACTAGGTGGCGCACTGGCGCTGTTCTGACTGGCAACAGGAGCTAGTTCAAGCCAGTTTTGAACCAGTTTGGCAGCAGCAGAACGGAAGAGAAGACTACAGGTGTTTTTGAGAGTTTTCAGTTGGGTTTTAATGATCCAGGTTCTAGTTTTCAGTTTAGGAGGGATGTGTGCGTCCATATGTCCTGTAAGTAGACTTCAGTTTGATATTGCTTTGATTTTTTGTGGATTGCAGTTACTTTGAGCTAATTAATAAGTAGTGTGTTAATGTGGTACACTTTTTAGTTGCTATTGGTCATTAACCTACCATTTTGTTGTATGAAGGTGTTTACAGTAGAGTGGGTTTTCACTCTGTTTTGTTCTGTGTACACCCTAGAAACCACACACACCCACAACTAGAAGTCCCTGTAAGAACCAACCAAGTAGAAAATAAAGAATTCTCTCTGCACCCCACGGCTTGGTTATTGAGACCCACCAGAGCCCTGATCCGACTCTCCACAGTGATTTGTGTTCTCCAACCACCCTACATCTTAAATCTAATTTTCACTGTCAGTGCCACTCAAGTTAAGTTTGACAGCAGGTAAAATGATCTATTATGATATGATCAATAAAATGTTTGGCTCATCAATGCTAAGTTGATGCTTGTCATTTCAGGTTCTAAAACTAAGGGAAGCACTGAGAAGTATAAACAAAAACACTGTTCTTTGCACTTAATGCGGGAAGGAGTTTGCATATCACAGGAGGACCTCCATCCTTCGTTACCACCTCAATGCAGAACATGTCGGAGCTAGCGCAGGTCAGTTTTTATATACCTTTTTAGATTGTAGACATAGCACTTTATGCTGAACTGTTGGTCTGTTTAGTTTTGGCGAGGGAGATTCAAGGGAGTTTTGATTGAAATAGGATGGTTAGGTCTTTCTGGTTTTTCATCCATGATATTTGAAAAAGTCAATCAATACTTTTACATATTTGGTCGGAATTTCCACTGATCTGAAAACTGTTTTCTCTGTGTTTTCTGCGCCCATCTATTGGTCTGTGTAGTAGACTGATGGGAAAATAAACAACATTTTGAAGTTTAGGCTAATGTATACTGATTCATTGATCAAACAAACTTAAGTTTCTTTTTTCGCATGTTAAATATTGAAATGCGATTAAAATGCATTTATTTCGGTTAATTAATTACAAAGTCTGTAATTTTTCAGATTAATTTTTTAATCGAGTCCAGCCCTACTATTTATTATTATGTATCAAATAACAGCCCTGTTGTGAGTGTGTGGAGCTGAGATGTAGACAAAAGGATCTACAATGAAGAGCAGGTTAAGGATCAGGCTCAGGTTCAAATTCAGATTTAGGTACGGTTCAGGGTCACGATCACAATCACGTTCAAGTTCAGATAGATCAGTGGACCAGGCTCAGGATGAGGACAAATTAAAATCAAGTTTAGGGTCAGGATCAAGTTCAGATTTGGGCATAACCAGATCCTGACAGTACTTTTAACCAAGTCCTCCTCCAGAGATCAGCTCTTTGACATTGTGACTTGTTGTGTTTGCCTTTGTGTGTTTCTGAATCATCATTTAAAAGCCGATTGATGTGAGGATGTTTGACACACAGTCCTGTGACCACAGGCAGAGGCACAGTGTGGAGTGCAGCTCTGTACTTACCCATGTTCAGAGTTACATTGATGATGTTGAGCGACATTGTGGAATCAGTGACACTGCTGAAAGACACAGACTGACAGAAGGACAGATAGGCAGGAGAGACAGACAGAGACAGACAGCCCGATAAGAGGAGAGAAAGTCAAACAGGAAGAGAGACAGGGATAGAGACATTGACATTAAATCCACACAGAAAGTTGACAGAGGATATTTAATCCTAACTCAGTTTCAACCTCATTTGGCCATTTCAGACCCTTGGTGTGGTTGAGTTCTACACAGTACGACTAAGGACAATCGACACTGTCCATTGACTGTACTGATATCAGTCTATGGCTTGTAAATGTGTTCGGGCTGCTTAAACTGACCTTTAACCTTTAACCACCAAATTGTAATCAAATCACTGTTGAGCCCACATGGAGATTTAAAACAAATCCTTCACAGTGTTGTTGAGATATAGAGATTAATGTGTGTCTGTGTTGTGTTACTTGAATCTGTCAAACTGTTCAACAGGTAAAGTTTGTTTTGTTAAATAATTAGAGGAAAACTTCTTTATCTACTTTTCACTGATAAACCTCCTCATATGACTGTATAGGTATGTCAGTGCAAGTCTGTTCTTGTGTGTGTGTGTGTGTTTACCCTCTCCATCCGCTGGGTTTTGGGTTTCCGGTGGCGGCGCCGTTGTCGCCTGACAAGTTGTGGTGAGGAGCTGCTCTGCTCTGTTGATTGGCTGAACCTGGTGTGACATCACAGAGAGAAATGCACATGCTATCTGGTTACTGAACAACAAATGTGATTCAACCTGTTAGTAGTTTTTGAAACATAAATTAAAATCGAAAACAAAATCAAACCCCCCCCCAAAAAATTAGTCACCTAAAAGATGGAAAAACTAAAATCAAAACAATAAATATCAATTTTATTTTAAAAAATCCCTTATAAATGAATGATAATAAAATAAAAGAAAAAATAAAAGAAAGAAAATGTGAAAATACTAATCGAGGATTCAGTTCATATAAAAATTGAGTGATTGTGAGTTTTTTTTTCTTATTAATAAAACATCTATTGTAAAAAATGTAAGCTGCATATTTAAAACCAGTAGGAGCAAAATAACAAAACATACTAACAAAATTAAATGTTCTATAAACAAAAATAAATTTCACAAATGATACAATTATGATTGAAAACTAAATAACAACTGATAATCTAAAAAACATAAAACATATTAAGAATTTGTAATAATGTTTGAAATAAAGTAGAAAATGAAAATCAAAAATTTTAATCCAAAAAGTACAAATATGAAATTTTGTTTCTCCATTTAGTTTCTAAATCTAAAAATTTTATTTAAATTCAATAAAAATATCTACAGATCTATTTGAAATATTGCATTTCTATATCAAAACCAGAATTAATATTAGCATGTCATACACATAAAAGTAAAAAAAAAACAACAACAATACCTTTAAACAATAAAATCCTACAAATATCTGTGATTGTGTCCAAAGAAAAACTGTAAAAGTAATTAGTCCAAAACGAAAGACAATGGAAAAAAAAAATAACATTAAAAAAGAGGCAGAGATGATGAATAAAATGTTTTCTTTACTGACACAGGAGCACATTCTTTCTGCTCTCAGATCAGCAGCATTTCTACACGACAATACAAACAGAGCTGCTGGTCACAAGACCTGCTGCAGCCAATTGGATTTGGCGGAGGAGAGCAGCATGTCAACAGGTTTACTAGGGCGGAAGATGACGACCTGAGGGCAGGTTAGTGTATTATAACATACCCACCAATCACAGAGAAAGCTGATGATGATGTCCTTGAGTCACATGACTAAGAGGTTTCTGTGTTTGGATGGAATTGAGCAGTTTAAGATTTTATACACCTCAAATCAAATCAGATTTATTTATATAGCGCCAAATCATAACAAAGTTACATCAAGGCACTTTACATATAGACCAAACTCTTTATAAAATGATTTAAAGAGACCCAACAGATCCCCCCATGAGCAAGCACTTGGCAACAGTGGTAAGGAAAAACTTCCTTTAAGAGGCAGAAACCTTGGACAGAACCAGGCTCGGGGGGGGGCGGCCATCTGCCTCGGCTGGTTGGGTTGAGAGAGGGAGAGAGAGAGGGTGAAAGGAAAGGAGGGAGAGGGAGGGAGAGAGAAAGAGAGAGAGAGAGAGAGAGACGAGGGGGGGACCTGAGTTACTGTTAGCCTAACTATCTAAAAGACTGAGGTAGTTTGCCTCCTCATGAGTGTGAGGTCTGACCTTCCTCCTGAGTCTTCCTCCGACGAGCAGAAACTGGTTGTCTCCAACTCGCTGCTCTGTTGGGTTGACAAGCTGTCACCGGCACTTGTTGGGCCCACCAAATTCTGATCACCTGGCTGGTGGGTGTGGCCATTCACACACTCACCTGCAGAGACAATGCCAACAGGATGATTGGCAGGGGTCCATACAGTATAAAATCACTTTCTGGAACCATGACACATCTGCAGGTTCTTGATCATTTCAACACAGAACCAACCTGGACACAAAACGACACAACACAACCACAAACCTGTGTCCTTGTGGTTGTTTTTCCTCTCTGAGGAAAATCCCAGTCACTCCAAATAGAGGCTTAGAGACACATGCCCTTTGATCTTTTAGGTCCACTCAAGTCCCCGGACCTCTTAGGGCTGTGGACCTGTGGATTTTTTGGTTGATGAAGTCATTAATTGATCAGTGGGTTGGGTCGTTTTGCTGATTATTTGGGTGGTTGATTAATTGACCCACATCAGTGGGTAAAAGTTAACAACCAGAGATGAACAACATTAATATCTGCCTCCAAATTTCACTCTCAGAACAAACTGCTGAAGAATCTCATATCCATATTGAGTTTAAATTGAGCCCAGAATCTTTTTGCTGTAAGCCAACAACACTAACCACCATTACACTGTGCCTTCCCAGTTTGAAGTAATTTATGTCTTTAATCCAGTGAAGTCACAGATGGATAGCAGTGCACACAAAACTTGTTCATACGTTGAATGTTACAAGAAACATGAACTTGAGGTAAAGGATCCAATGGTTCTCAGGTATTTTAGAGAAAGTACTGAAAGCTGGAAAATGTTGGATATGCCAAGAACATGTATAGTGGAGGAGGTTGAATGGGTCCAGATATCAGAAGATTGTAGTTTGATTCCTGGCTCATACTGTCTATATAGTCTGTTCATTTAAATCTTCTTTCCATTTGTTTTTCAAATAATCAAAAGCTGTTGAGTTGTTTTGAGAATAATATATACCTAATTCATATAAATGTAAATATCAAAAATAATTTAAGAGGAAAATCTGAGGAATCTAAATTAAAGCGGGAGAAGGGGTTGAATGAATAGATGGAATCTGAAGAGTTTGTTTGTTGCTAAAAATCCCTTTAGTTGTGCTAAACCAGACTTCAGTTTATCATCTCTAGTCTTCACTGTTGGCTTTTTGAGTTCAGTCGGTTAAAATTACTGTTTTTATCACAACAATAAAATGTGCTCATATTTTGTATCAGCAGTTTTTCAGACTTGAGTTATGTGTCATTTGTCATCATGACTTAGAACTTGTGGTGATACTAGCGTGTGTAATCAGAGGCTCAGTCTCATCTTGTCTCAGTTTTCCTGTCATGTGTCTTCTTACCTTGGTCACTGCCATCCCTCTCTCTCCTCTCTGTTGTTGTAGCGGCAGGTTTGACCTCTGACCCGTTATGGTTACCTACAGCGGCAGCGCTGAGGAACACAGAAACATGGAGTCAGTTCTGATCATGTTTCTACTGAAACAAACACAGTGTCTGCTGGAAACTCACTGAAAGGACGGAGGTCGGGAGTCTCCAATCCCACCTGTCCTCTCTGTGCAGGGCGGGGCCAGGCTGCTGGGCATGGACACTGACTGGACATCTGACCCCCTGAAATCTGACTGACAGGTTTCTGAGGACACCACCTGAGGACAGACAGAACAATAAGACACTCTGTGTGTGTGTGTGTGTGTGTGTGTGTGTGTGTGTGTGTGTCTCTGTTTCTGACCCAGCAGACGACTCGTCCATTCACACAGGGAAGCCTGGCATCATCATCACTGATCTCCTCTTTCACCACCCTGTAGATCATCATAGTCATTGTTTTCATCATCATCCTCATGTTCATCATTATATTCATTGTGTCATTGATATCTGGTGAAGTAATCAAACACTGAGCCCTGGATCAGTTCAGAGGTTCACTGTGGTCAGACGCTTCCATCATCACTTTGATAATGATAATAATAATACAATTTATTTATAAAGTGCTTTTAACAGTGCTCAAATAAATTTTACAGGAAGCAAGTTGATTCAAAACAACTAAAAGACAAGGCCCAGAGATAGAGTGGCAACCTTTCCAAGGTGTACCCTGCCCTTGCCCAATGTGAGATGGGATTGGCTCCAGCATCCCCGCCACCCGCAAATGAATAAGTGGTAGAAGATGAATGAATGAATGAAGTAAAAGAAGAAACATCAAAACACTCAAACAATGAAAGCTTATTCAAAAAGGTGGGTCTGGAGAAGTCATTTAAATGTGAAAATGTCACATTTAAAGAGTCACAGGTTGTGTCCGAAACCGCTCCCTAATCCCTAATTAGTGCACTATATGGGGAGCTCGTCGTTTTCTAGTGGTGTCCAAAATCTTTTGCGACAAAATGTAGTGCACTGAAAGTATCCCACAATGCATTGTGAAAAGTAGTGAATAGCCGATGGTCACTAACCCAAGCAAGATATCCCATGATGCATTGCGCTTGGGGCGAAAATGACGATTCCAGCAGAACAGAATACTTTATTTTATAGCGCATTTCAAAAACAAGGCGATTAAACGTACTGTTTACATGAATGTAAACAGCATTAACATCGTGCAAAACAGTATAATCGGACATCAGATTATCAAAAGCCTTTAACAAAATGCTAAATAGAATTTTTTTTTTCTGTCTTTAGCCACGAGTTGGGTACGTTTTAATTGCGCGACAGCGATGACGCGATTAACGGCGCCAAAAGTAGTGTCCGAAAGCGATTGTTCATTTTGTGAATGAGTTCACTATATAGTCCACTACATTCATCTCCCTATATAGGGAGTAGGGGGTGAGGGGGTGGTTTCGGACACAGCCACAAAGGAATTTGGGAAATAAGTTCTAGAAGGTGGGGGCAGCAACTGAGAAGGTTCTGTTCCCCCATATCTGGGGCTTGGTCCTGAAAGGGGTGGAAAAGATGTTAGCATCAGATGAACAGAGGTTACAAGCAGGGGTGTACAGGTGGAGCAGGTCAATGAGGTGAGAGGGGATGAGGTTGTGGAGGGATTTGAAGGTGAGGTGGAGCAGGTTATATTGGATGCAGTGAGGGACGTGGAGCCAGTGGAGATTATGGACGACATTGTCGTCGTTGTCGTCATCATCATCATCCTTGTTTACTGGGTTAAAGACACCTTCATCAGAGATCACAGAAAATCATGAGCCATCATCAAAATCATCAACATCAGGCTCATAACTCACCAACAAAAGGATTAGAATGAGTATGAGGTGTTAAATGCTGCATTCAAGAACTAAAAATTTTCTAAAAACTCTGTACATCCTGGGTCTTGGTCTGACTCCAGGATGAGAAAACCGAGAAAAAATTTATTGGAAATAAGAGAGTTCTGTCTGGTGGTGTTCATCATTCTTCCCCGTGTTTATGTCTGCAGGTGTTTGTTAATTTCTGTCTACAGGTGTTTATTATTCAGCCCTGAGTTCTGTCATCAGAATGTTAATACTCAGCCATGAGCCTGTCTGAAGGTGCTCGCATTGGGCTGCAGACGCAGGAGCCACCAGTTCTGTGTGCTATGGACATATGGGGCGGTGCCCCCTCCCCCACTCACATAATAATAAGAGAAGGACGACCAGTAATCCAGAGTACACAGAGAGTAGCAGAGTAGCAACTGGAATTGGTCCAACTTTAAATCTCTGATTATTCTGTCAAATTTACTGTAATGACCATAAAGCCATAGATTTTGTATGAAAAATCATTGTAGACAACAATTCTATACAGTCACATTTTAATTTATGTCAATCCAAAAGATCCACAGTGGACTAACAGCTGTGGATCAAAATGTGTGAGGATAAACACAACAGCAGGATTATTAAAACAACAGTCCAACACAAACAGTAAAAACAAACATATGTCTACTCTTTGGAATAACACAGTCCAGGTGACCAGCTCTGATGTGTGTTGCTTTCACAATTAAGGTTCAAGGTTCAAGGCTATTTTTTGTTTTATTGTGTCACTGTGTAATCCTGATGGAATCGGGTGGAGCGAGTGGAATAAAGCAGCTAAAGGTGAAAAAAAAGGAAAAAAGTGCACACAGAGACTCACACACATCCACATAGACACTGCAGGCAGAGTTCTCATCAGAGTGAATATTAGAGCGCTTTTATCTATATGACACATTCTGTAATATCACTACACAGTGTGTGTTTGGCTGTGTTTTAGGATTATGTAAAAACAGTTCTTGGTCTCAGAGTCATTCAAGTCAGCTTCAGGTTATTTTAAATGAGAATATGCTGATGATGAACATCAAATTTTGTGTCTTTGTTTAGTGTCATACTGCTATGGGACTGATCCTGGTGGATTTGTGTTTAAGGCCAAACACTCTGTGGCCACAGGTTAACATCCTGTAATTTGAAATGATTAAATTACTTGTTTTCCTGCTGCAGCTCTTAGGTTGATTTGGAGTCCACCGGTTCAGTCACCAGGGACTGACGTGTCCCTTGTTCTGAGGGAAATTTAAATCTGGTCAGGAACTGATGAGAATCTGTCAGTTAATAAACAGATTTTTCTCTGCATCTTAACATCCAATGTCCTTCTCCACACCACAGATATTTATTTTGTTTTTCATACAAACATGTGTGTGTAAGTGTGTGTGTCCATGCTTGTCGCATGTGTTTACTTGTAAATGTATTATAAACACAGTGAATAGCTTGTCATTAAATAAATAACGAAACCCTTCATGGTGGCTGTATAATAACATTTTAAAGGAGCTATATGTAGCTTTTTGCTAGCTAATGTTAGCATCATTAGCAGCTGTTAAATTGTCAAGCAATTGTCGTTTTCTGAAGTTAGCATGCTATCAACAGCTAACCCAGGAGTCCAACTTCCCTCAGGAAACCAATGCGTATCTGAATGAAGAAAAAAGCAAACAAGGCGAAACGCTGCTCAGACTGCCACTTGTCCTGAATCATACATGTTATTTCTGTAATGAAATATGTGCTTAAAGTGAACAATGTTATGTAAAGTATAAAAGCCCAGCTGAAGTTTTACAGAATATGATTGCTTTACTGAAATATGTATGTGATTATTGTCTAATATTAAAGATTAACAGGACCCATTGTAATATTTATATTAATGTGACAATATATGGAACTGGAAAGTTTTCAATAAAAAAATATCTATATTGATAATCAATCATATCTATCAAAAATCTGTTAATAATTAAGAACAACTACTTATCATCATTGACAAAGTATCAATTACCACAGAAAATCATCAGTGACATCAGTAATAAATAACAGGGATTGCAAATATTTGTGCAGACCACTAGTAGTCGCTTATCGTTCACGTGACTCACCCGAAGTCATCATCCACGGATTTAAAGAAGAATTTGACGTTGGGTTTGTTCAAGACCTGTTTAAAGTCAGCTAGGGTGACGCCCTCCGAGGGCACGTTGATCCGGATCAGGTAGGGGGTCTCCTGGTCCTCCAGGTGGTAGATGACCCGGGTCCCCTCGGCCATGCTGTCACCCATTAAAACCGGAATATTCGAAAACACCGGCACGGCCCGGATCCCCGCACCGGCCTGAGGGAGACACAGACAGGGAGCAGAGGTCGAGGTGGGGTAGAGAGAGAGGGAGACCACAGAGTGTGTCCACCCGTCTGTCCACCTGTTTATTCACCTGTCTCCGTCTCTCAGGCTACTCTGTTCTGGGCCAGATGTGTCGGTCCAGCTGTAGCAAGTCTGTGATGCTCTCAGCCTCCTCCGGATGTCACCGCCATCAAGGCGCGCACACACACACACTGACACAGCTCTTCCGGTAGAGCCTTTGAAAATAAGAGCATGATCCACCACCTTTGCAGATGTGGTCCAGATTTGTGGACTTGATTGTCTGACTTGATTTGACTCATCGGTCAAATCCAGTCAGTTTTACGGCGTCAAAACACAACTGGGTTTTCACACAGACCTGGGGCCTGTATCACAATACTGGATAAACATGCCCAGGATCTCCTTTCGTTATCCAGACATCCGCAATCACGAAAAACGGTCTCACGAAGCGGACTCGATGCGAACTCTCTAATTGAACCCCTGGTTTTCCCGTCTAGATCAGTGCTAGTTCACATAAAAGTGGCAGGGTTTGCTGCGTATGACCAATCAATGGAGACTATAATATTAAGAGACTATGAAGTCTAGAAATCAACAATTCAAGCAAAAAGTAACACAGTTACAGTTACCAGAGCTGCAAAGAATGCTGGGAAAAAAATCCCCGACTCCGGTACCGGGATTATAATATTAAATCCCCACCACATCAGCGAGGTTTACTGTATGTGTGTCCGCGGAATCTATGTTTCCATTTTTTTTTTATAGCTTGTTTTACAATTTTATCCTCATTGTTGCAGTTCCGCCGGGGGTCCACATCAATGGACTAGTCTGGTGATGGGAACTGAGAGAGAACTGATGGGTCAGTATGGGTATGGTCTAATAATTAGACCATACCCATACTGACCCATCAGTTCTCTCAGTTAAAAAATATAATAATAGAACAACTCAGCAGGTATATTAGACTAATATATCTGCTGAGTTGTTCTCCTGAACTTAACCTGCTCCAGGGCAAGTTAGGCGTTCTGCGTAAATTGCCATGGCAACGTACCCCGATAGAAAGTAAACCTTCATGAGAACCTAAATCTTAAATCCAGTTGCGTTCGATTCAATTGTTGGCCGGATATCCTTCGTGAGACTGAAACCAGGGTTGACCCTGAAGTTACCCTGCTGAACTTAAGTCCAGTTTCATGATACGGGCTTCAGGCCTGGCTTGAAATCTATTTTTTAAATAAGTTCCTAACTTGTGATTCTGGTCTGTTTAATTTATTCACGTTTTTCAATTGATAAATATTGATTCGCATTCGATTTTCTGTGACGTCATTATATGACTCTTGTTAAACCTTTGTTGTCATCGGGACGTATTTGAGTTTCACTTGACAGCAGCGTCAACCTACGCAGGGAGAATGCAGAAATATTCACTTAAGTCATCGCAGCTGCATCTTCATGCGTTATTTTGAAAGCGCATTTACAACATCACAGTGTTTTCCTGGAACTGCTGAAATCATCATGAGGATGTTCACCTTTATGTTTCCGATTGATTACAAAAAATGATAAAAGATGTGATTTTGATAACTGTTTTAACTTTTCATGAACACCCACAGAGTCACATAGTTTCAGGAAAATAAGGAATAAAAAACTTTTGGTCATTTCAAATGTTTATTTTTAATCACACTGATTACAAACCTGTGTATGGAGGCATTCAAGGTCAGCTGGGAACAGCGAAATATTTCATATCTGAGGGGAAAAGCTGCAGATATTCACCACCTTAAGTGTTTTTATATCGTTGATGTACAACTATCTGAGATTTATTGGCTTCAGAGTGATCAGACAATTGATCAGGATGTTACAAATACACTCAGCTTTTTAAGTTTCAAATCTTCACTTCAGTTCAAACTGAGTGTGATTTTGGCTTGCTCTTCACAGATTTAACTCCCCATCTGTTCTGAGAAACAACCCACAGGGCTATATTAAATCTGTTTTTACTGCTGGTGATTTCAGGTACAAACAGTCATACTCGTCATTAAAGGGACGAAGAGCAAGCAGGATCAAATGAGCAGAACTTGTGTCTGAACTTTCAGCTCCCAGTTGCAGTGAAGGCAGCGTTAAGGCCACTCAGGTGTAGTCGACTGGTTTTTATTTTTCCACAGATCCTGTCCCAATACAACTCCACCTTCCCTGATAAAAATCCAATTAAACATTAACACTGACAGATCAGAATCTGAACAAGGAGCTCAGGGTTTTGTCTGAACCAGGATTAATACAATGAGGTACGTGGAGGGTCAGGTGCTGGTCTCAGCTACATGTTTGGTTATTTAGCAGTTACCATGTTTAGCAGCAGCAGTTAAAAGAACAGAGAGTGCACAGAGCAGTAAATGAGACAGAAGGCCTCAGGTCAAGAGGAACTGGACTGGATCTAAAGAAGAAGATCTACAGTCCAGGGCTTCATACTCAGACTCATGCCACTGGACTCTGAAAGACTTTCCATCTGAGCTCCAGAGAAAGGAAGAAGCACTTTATTTTATGGCTGGGAACTTTCTACATCACTTCCTTTGATGGATAGAGATGTTTCCAGAATGGCAGGCACAGTTTGGTCCATGTTATGAAGGGGAAGGACCAAGTCCTGTTTGCTGTTGTCACTAGACACTATTGGGGGTTGTAGTCGACTCCGCCGTTAACTTATGATGCCACAATTATTAGATCAATTCCAACACTGTCCCTTTCCCTCAAGGCACCAAACATAAAGAGGCAGGGCTACACCGACACCTGGTCCAAAGGTCTGATCACTGACCGGGTCAGAGTAACAGCCACAACCTGCTGTCAGAGTCTCAACAGCTGCAGGAAAGATAGAGAGGCAGTGCAGAGGATTGGTTAATTATATTACAAAACTTAAAGATGAGGCTTGCTTCAGCAGTGAGGTCAATTCACCTGAGCCTCACTTAAGTACTGAGCTGGATTTAAGAACCAATCACATCAAACCAATTCTACTGAGAGAAACACAAAACTAAACTTGTTTCTCTTTTCAAGTTTCCAGTTAAATTGCACCAGGAGTAAAAATCTTCACTACACTCTAAGTTAGGGCCACTCAGGTCCCTCCCAGGGCCCCAGCCGCAGTTTGACCAATACAGCAGCTCAGAGGTCGCTCCAGGATTAAGGGTCAGCCAGCAGACCCTCAGGAACATGACTGATCTTAGACAATTATCACATGCTACAGCAGCATCCACTGTACTGTGACCTCTGAACTCTGACCCCTGCTTCCACCCCCCCACCAGACTTTAAAAAGTTATGGAGTGAACTTCAGTGTGTAAACTTTCAGTGTCTATAGCTCTCAATTAGCTTCTGCTGTTGCCACAATAACTCCTAACATCATACATCGGAAAATGGGATTTCATTACCAAGTCACCGATTGACCAATGACTTATCCCTCCATCGCATGGCAGTGGGGGTGTGCTTCACGCTGACACGTTGACATCCCTTAGAGCAATGGTCGTGGTGGTTGTTCCAGCAGCAGCAGTGGCAGTTGCTTTGGCAGAAGGCTGTGGTGGCTGTGTGGTGAGGGAGGGGGAGGGGGAAGGGGAGGAGGAGGGCATGAGCGACGGAGCTGGAGCGTTCTGATTGGATGGGGTGGAGCTGCTCTGGAACAGGATCTGCTGTATTGTCCGTCTCAGGTTTGGATGCATGCGTCGCTGAGTCTGGTAGAAAATCTCCACGGCAACACACTTCATCACCCCGGCAACCAGGTCCTCATACAGCGGCACTGTGTACATCCTGGACGTCTGTGGTCAAGGAAGAGTTCATGTTCAACAGAGGCATGTTGAAACCACTATGGGAACTGTTGTCAATGAAGTCTTCACTTTATCTTAGAAAATTCAAAGAAAACCACAGAGATAGTCTCAGTAGTAAAAATACTCCAGTTTTATATCAGTATCAGTATGTCAGTGCATGTTGTTGTGCTCTCACGTGTTTGTGGAGGAAGGCCCGGACTCGGGGCAGGTCTGGGTAGAAAGTGTTCCTCACCACCATCTGCAACCAGCGGATCTGAACCTCAGCGTTCAGACCATCAAACAGAGTTGAATAACAACTGGACAGACTTGCCATGACGCCTGCAGAGAAATAGTCAGAAACAAAGTCAGAGAGACGAAGGAGACAGAGTCAGAGAAGGACAGAGTCAGATTTAAAGATGAATAAACAAAGAGACATTACAGAGCATTTTGGGAGAAAAGCAGGAATGACAGTGTTGGTTAGTAAACATGTTACTTCCTGCTAAGTGTGTGTGACGTCCTGTCATAACAGAACAGAAACCAAATGCATTTCCATCATTCTTTATCTTCTTGTGATTCAGTCCCATTTAACAAAATGGTGGACTCGGTGCTACATGAGCTCATATGTGCCCATACCCTCAGTACACTGACAATCAGTTTACAGTGACAGAGAAGTCATCAATCAGCAGATCTTCAACAGGTCTAGATCAATAATCTCACTGGCTACCAGATGGGTCAGCAACAGGAGGACCAGGTTGGAAGTAACCGCTATCCTGAGGCTCAGCATCAGCATTTCTACATACCTTGTCCTTTCATCCTAAATCTGTTTAAATTGAGGTAGCAATACTAGGGCACTTAGCAACAGTTATATTTTTAGCATGTCAGTAATACTGGCAGTCTGATTATTAACAGTAGTACAAGTAGTAGTTAGTTGTACTAATAGTATTAGCAACATCACCATGTGGCAGTGGGGAGTGGTCCAGCATCCGGTCCAGGAACAGGACGATTTGAAAGGTACTCCAGGCTGAGAGGTCAAAAGTGGTCACAATCTGCAGGTCTGGGCACTCGATGTTCCTCCAGAGATCGCACAGATCCTGGACTGGCTGGATCAGAGGATCCCCGCCTGACAGATCTGGCTCATACAGAGGAGGCCCACAGCCACTGAGCCAGCGCTCAAACTCCAGACCTGAGGAGCAGGACCAGGGAAGTGAAGAGGGTGGCGGTGTCGTATTGTATCTTTTTCATGCACACAGTTTCTGCTGGAAAGCATGGAAATATTTATGTTAACGGGAACACTCACCTTCTCTCTGAGCCACAGCAGCGCCCTGCAGCTCAGGAAAATAACCGAGGAAGTAGTCGATTAGGTCCTGAGCCACCACACTCTTAAACTTGAACTTCGAAATGTAATCCTGAGAACACACCGGAGGAAAAGCTGTTTACATCAAAACTTACTTTTTTTTTTGTTTGCATTTGTCCTCATAGTTTAACACCACAGGGTGCCAAAATTGTATGAGATTGATGCAGTTATAGTCTTGCAGGTAAATATTTTATTATTTCAGTGCGTGTATGTGACCATCAGCAGCCCTCCCTGGAAGCTAGTTTGTTGATCTTTATTGAGTGAAATGACCTTTGTGTGGCAGGGGGGGAAGGTGCTACACCTCGGTGAATATAGGGGGGAATAAAGGAAAGAGAAAATGTGGAAAGATGGACAGGGGAAGGGAAGCAGGTGGTGCTGGTAGGAACTAGTGGGGTGAAGGATGCTGTTCGTTTCCTGTTATCTCACACGGGATTAAGAGAGTCCAGAGGATTTCTGTGTACCCCACCGACTGAAGAGACCCACCCGGGAGCCCCCACATTGCCCATGGGCCAAGGAGACCGCGGGAGGAGGAAATCCCGTAAGCACCGGGAGGAGCCCTCAACCCCCCAAACAAGGGAGAGAGGAAGGGGCGAGCCACCACAGACTGGCCAGCGCCAGCCAAGTAGGGGCCACCAAGGAGCCACCCCGGACCCAGCACCACACAGCGCCAAGAGGCAGAGCCCAGCCATGAGGACACGGAGGGCTTTGGGCACCCAACCAAGCCGGCCACTGTAGGGCCCCCAGGCCACCGAACACAAGTGCCACCCACCACTGGGGCCAGGGCCCCCTGAGCCAAGCCATGATTAGTGAAAATATCCCTTTTACTGTGCTTCTTCAATCCCTGTTGAGGAAGCATTACCCTGCACCGTGATCTTGTGACCCTGGCAATGGTGTGGTGCATTAAAATCTTGTGTAGGGTGTATGTGGTGTACCTATCTGTGGTTGTGAGCAGTAATGTAGTGGCAAGTGTGTGTGGTGGGTGGAGCGTGATGCAGGTGCGGATTAGGAGGCGGGCAAGTGAGGGCCCGGTCCCCACCCAGAGGGCCGCAGGCGCTGGGGCACAAGGGACCCACAGGTGGGGTAGGGAGCCTGAGGGAATCGGGAAGTCCCCCAAACGGACCCCGGACCCCTACCCCAGGCGCAGCACAGCAACAGGGGCGGGCGGCTGCCCCGGCAGTCACCACAAGACAACACCGGCCAGGCCCCCTTCCCCAGGAGGGCAGGACCCCCCCAGGAAGCATAGGAATCCCAACCCCTGCAAGCCCCCCGACCCCAGCAAGCCAGAGACGCAGGACAGGGCCACTGTCCAGGAATGAGGAATGGCCACTTCCGCCCTACAGCTGTCGACGGCAAGATAGGAATGCCGCCGAAGAGTTGATCTCGGGGCAACAGGCCTGAGCTCGCATACAGGGACCAGCCAGACCCCAGGAAGGTCCTCAAAGCCGGGGAGGGCCCGGCCCCCCGAGGGAGGGAGCAGGGCGATGGGCAGAGGGGGAAACGGAGGAGAGGAGAGGAAAGACTGGAGAGCCCGCCAGCCCACACCGCCATTGCCCAGAGGACGACCCAGGAGGAGGTCGCCATCAACACCCCCAGACCCCGGGACAGCGAGCAGGCCCCCGGAACCACAGGGAACCCCAGGCAGGGCGCCAGAGCAAACCCCCACATGGGGACAGGGAGGTCGGCCGGGCAGACCCTCCTGAGCCTGAGATCAACCCAGGGGTGTGAAAGAGAGGAGTGCCCCTAAGGCATGCTCAAGGTGTTGTGGTCTGGGGATCCGACATTGTGATCCTGGATGTGGAGGGTAATAAAAACATTGCAATAAACAGAAGTTATCACCTTAACAGAGAGAGTAATATTGTCGTGCAGGGAAGGTAAATGTATGAGCTGCAATGGCATATGATAGCAGTCAAGGTTGAGATCCAAATTAAGGTTTAGGGAGTTGCTGAATGCAGCCCATTTTTTGTAAAGAGAGTCAATTGGTTTTTTCAGGTAGCAGATATTTTCTCTAAAGATATATATTCAGCAAGGAGGTTCAGCCACTGGGAGATGTTATGAGACTGTTTATTTTTCCAATTAACTAGGATTGTTTTCTTGGCGATGGCTAGAGCTACAAGAACGGATTGGGATAGATGGTTAGGTAAATTGGTTGTTGTTAGGTCACCAATAAGGCAAAAGTTAGGGATTAATGGGATTCTGCAGTCCAAAATGGAGGAGAGTTTCTGTGTTACAGTTGACCAGAAGTGCTGCACAGGAGAACAGAGCCACAGAGCATGGGAATAGGAGTCTGGTGTGTTCTGGGTGCATTGCGTGCATATATTGGAGTGAGAGAAACCCGTTCTATGCATCTTATATTGAGTTGTGTGTGATCTGTGATGAACCTTGAACTGGATAAGCAGCAAGTTCGAGTTTATTGTCATTTTAAATGTGTCAGAAGTCGAAGTCAGTGGACAGGGACAGATCTATTTCCCATTTCGATATCGGCAGATGAATAGAATTGGTGCTTGTGAGTAACTTATATATTTTAGAGAGGTTTTTCTTCTTTTTTGGAGAAAGCTTTCTGATGTTAATGACAAATGCTGGAGGCTGTACGGTACTCTGGAGCGTTGGAATTTTCTTCTTAATTGTCTTGATTACCTGAAGGTATTGGAGAAAGTTTCCATTTCCTATACCAAAAGTCTCAAATAAATCTCTGTGTTTCAGAAGTAGGTTTTCCTGGAAGAGGTGATGGAGGTGGGTGATTCCTTTCTGCTCCCAAGTGCTAAGATGGAAAGGGACTTTGTTAGTTACAAAATCTGGGATCGCCAGATCGGGGAGAACATACAGGGTTCTAGTTGGGAACCTGTGATCTCTAGAGTTTTCCACCAAGCAGAGAGGGTGGAGGAAATCATTGGGTTTTGGAAACAGTTGAGGGTCATGGTAATGAAGGGGAGGTCAGAGATACTGATGTTGTGACAGTCTTCCTGTTCAAGTTCAAGCCAGGAGTTATCATCTACTTTTGGATTTATCCACTTAGTGAGATATTACAGTTGACTTGCCAAGTAGTAATTCATGAAATTTGGTTCAATCCTCCTTCCGATTAATACTTTTGAAGGGTAGCGAGGCTAATTCTTGTCTTTTTGTCCTTTGAGTAGAATTTAATAATAGCAGAATCTAACTTCTGGAACCACTTTGCTGTGGGTTTGAATGGGATCGTGGAGAATAAATAGTTGATTTGTGGTAAAATTTTCATTTTAACCGTAGCTATACGGCCCATAAGAGAGATAGGAAGATTGTTCCAGCGCCCCAGGTCATCAGAGTTTCTCCAGGAGTGGATCAAAGTTAAGGTGGACTAGATCTGATAGTTTAGCGGAGATATTTATACCCAAGTATTTAATATTGGCTGTGGAGAAGGAAAATTGAAGATTTTGGTCTGCAGGATCCCATGTATTCTCTGTTATTGGTAATATTGTTGATTTGGACCAGTTAATCGAGTAGTCAGAGAGGGCTGAGAAATTTGAGATACAGTTATATGCTTCCTGTAATGATGTTTGAGGTTGTTGCAGGTAGAGTAACACATCATCAGCATATAAAACGATTTTGTGTTCAGAAACAGTAGAGTGGATACCTTTGACAATGGTGTTCTGACGTATTGCTGATGCCAGTGGTTGGATGAATATAGCAAACAGCAGGGGAGAGAGGGGGCATCCTTGTCTGGTTCCCCTCTGCAGAGTGAAACTTTGTGATGTGATCCTGTTTGTGGTGACTGTAGCCTTAGGTGAGTTATACAGTGCGGACACCCAGTGGATAAATGACTCTCCAAAGCCAAATTGTTGAAGGGTAGCAAAGAGGAAGGACCAGTTAACTTTGTCAAAGGCTTTTTCAGCACTGAATGATATGACAATAGCTTCTGTGTTGCTGCGCTGCGACATGCTGATCAAATTAAGGAGCCTTCTAACGTTATTTGTAGAGTGTCAGCCTTTGATAAAACCGGATTGGTCATTGAGAATTATCGATGAGATTATTGTATCCAATCTAGAAGTGCTTTAGAGATAATTTTGATGTCGGTATTGAACAATGACAGAGGGCAATAGCTGGATGGGAGAGTTGGATCTTTGTCTGATTTTAAAAGTAATTTAATTGCAGGTGTATTAATTTGGGCTCTTATGCAACCTGTGTTTTTGATCTCTGTCACTGTCCTGAGGAATAAAGGCGCTAGCACTGACCAGAAATGTTTCATAAATTCGGCAGGGAAGCCATCCAGTCCAGGAGCCTTGCTTGCAGGCATATTTCCTAAAGCAGTTAATAGTTCCTCAGTGGTCAGTAGGGCATCCAAGAAGTTTCTTTGTTCTACCTAGTCAGTTTAGGCAGATTTAGGTTTTTGAGGAAAGCCTGAATGTCTTTTAGGTTTGGCTTTGTTGTTATGTTCAAAATTGTTGTTTTGTTGTTATTTGTTGTTGTGTTCAAAATGTTGATATCTGAGTTGCTGAAATATGAATTCTGTTTTTTTAAAAGGATATTTTCTAATTGTAATTTCATGTTTTGCAGTTGGGTCCATAATTGTTCATTTGGTTTTGTAGCGTTCTTTAATCTTATCCTCAATGTTTTTTTCAGCCTGTTGTTCCTGTTTGCCCTTGTAAGAGGAATAAGATATAATTTTGCCTCTGATTAAGGCCTTCCCAGCCTCCCAGATCAGGGATGGAGATAAATTTGGAGAGTCATTTATTTCCGATGCCGGGTCATCGTTATTATGAGCATAGATACACTGACCTCTTATGCCTCCACCTACAAGCAGCAGCAGAAGGAAACAGGTGCCGTCAACCGGACCTGAACATTAACTGGCAGCTTTATCAGTAATGTTTCTACAGTCAGTTATTACATGCCCGAAGGTAACAGACAAATTACAACAAATATTCATGTTAAACCATGTCTGTCTCTAAGGCTGAGGCCACATTGATCGATGAGTCAAAACTGGTGGATGTACACTGGATCACATTAACATAAACCTCCTGCAAACCTCATCTCCTTCCATTGTAACAGCACATACGGGAAAAAGAGAGCAGAGGGCAGGAGAAGAGAAGATGCCATTAAAAAAAAACAAAAAAAAAAAAAGCAAAACATACAGATGGAAATAGTTAATACTTCACTGGCTTAATTTCCAACTGTTTTCAAACAGGCTCACATAGCTTAAACTTTCTTGATTACATCACCAGCCCTTTCAATAAAACATGACCCCCCCACCAACCCCCTTTATACCAACTATCATGTTATTATAAAAGAATGTGTACATCAATGTAAAATCTGTTTGTTTTTTATGTTTTCTTTCCTTTCTTATTTTAGCAACCAGACATTGATCTTCCAGTGTAAAGTTGCAAGTTGGGCACATTCCAATCTTTTCAACTGGTCCCACAAGGGAAAATTCCCTCAACTGATACAGTTATGATGAGCTCTAAAGCTGCTGTGATGTGTTGAGCTGTCTGACAATGTTGTTCAGGGACCTTGAACTATTGGCCTCCTCAGAGGAGGATCCTTGATAATACAGCAAGAAGCTCTGTCTCATCCAAGGACAACAGGAGGCTTAGGAGAAGGCCACATCAGACAATGCATGTCTCGGTTTGGACTGATACAGAACCTGACCCAGACTGAACAGAACCACCAGACCAAGGTTAAAACAACCCAACAGACCAAAAATGGAACAGTCCAGCAGGGCCAGACTGGAATGGACCACCAGACCCAGACTGGAACAGAACCGCAGACCCACAGTAGAACAAACCCAGTCCAAGGTGGTCCTTGGTGTGTATGGATGTCTTTCTATGTTTGTGTAAAGAGATTTAGGTCTGAAACCATAACTGTAATGACATGATAATACATAATAGAATTTGAAATCCTTCTCCTGACATACAAAGTTCTTAATGACCAAACTCGATCTCAGAGAGCTCAAAGTTCCTTATGTCCAAGTAGGTCACCAGTCTACAGATGGAGGTTTACTTGTGTTTTTTTATGTAAAGTGCCTTGAAGTAACTTTGTTAAGATTTGGCACTATTTAAATAAAATTTGATTTGATATTTTGGCTGGTCCTCACACCTTCAGTGGACTGTGTCAAGGTTAAGACGTGGACTCCTGGCAGCACTGCTGGTTGAGTAGTTGGGGCGCATGTCATGTCACAGCATCTCTGATTTGGTTCCATCCCAAGGTGTAGGCTGCGGGTTGTTCCCCTGCCTCTCTGTCCCTGTTTGCTTTCAGCTTCTCTGCCACTTGCTCGTTAAAACAAAGGCATATAAAGCCTCAAAAAAAAACCCCCAAAAAAAACCAAGAGACTTGGACTCCTATCCCCTCATCTTGTCTAGTCTGTCCTACTCCAGGTCATACCCCTAGACTCTTTCCTTCTAACACTGTAGACCTACAGCTGGTCACCCTATGTTAACACACTAGCCTGGAGTCTGTTCATAATTTTATGGGTCATCCCAAACAAGTCAGTGTTGATTTTTAGTAGATTGTGTGACAAAGGATCAAACCTGGTCTCTGTGCTCAGCTTCATCATTATCATCACCATTAATACATTTCCCTTCAATGTGATGTTGTGTTGGGCCAGCACAGCGGCATTGTGGTTGGCACTGTTGCACTACAAGAAGGTTGCGGGTTCGATTTCCGGGTCTGGGGCTTTTCTGTGCAGAGTTGCATGTTTTCCCTGTGCTTGCATGCGTTTCCTACAGGTAATCTGTTTCATTCCCACTGTCCAAAGACATGCATTCATTCATTCATTCGTCTTCAACAGTCTATCCGTTTCTGGGTTGCGGGGGGTGCTGGAGCCAATCCCAGCTCACACTGGGCGAGGGCGGGGTCACCCCGGACAGGTCTCCAGTCCATCGCAGAACCAACACACAGAGACAGACAGAGACAAACAACCACTCACACTCAGACCTACGGACAATTTAGAATCACCAATGAACCCAAACATGATGTCTTTGGATGGTGGGAGGAAACCGGAGTACCTGGAGGAAACCCATGCAGGCAGAACATGCAAACTCCGTACAGAAAGGCTCCAGGCCTGGGAACTGAACCCACAACCTTCTTATTGTGGGGCAACAGCGCTAACCACTATGCCGGAGTGCTGCCCCAAAGACATGCGTGTTTAGGTTAATTGACTCTAAAATTGCCCGTAGGTCTGAGTGTGAGTGGTTGATCATCTCTGTATGTTCACCCTGTGATGGACTGGCAACCTGTCCAGGGACGTAACCGCCCTCGACCAATGTGAGCTGGGATTGGCTCCAGCACCCCCCACGATCCGGAATTGGATAAGTGGTAGAAGATAAATGAATGATGTTGTGTCTTTGCCTCTGGAACTGTCACCATGGTGAAGGTGGACTGCGTCCCATAAAATGGCCATCCTTTCATACCTTATCCATCATTTGCAGAGATAATTGGTCATGACGTGGTGGTGATGTCTGATTAGCAGAGATGGTGTCCATCCCACCGTGGAGGGTGCTGCTATCATATCTGGGAATCTGACCGGATTTACTAGGAAGTTAAAACCGTGACATTCCCGAGTCAAGATCAGGAGGCAGAGCTGCAATTTAACACACTTCTCTGGGCCTCAGTCAGAGCAGTTGTCTTACTAGAATAGAATAGAAACTATGTCTGTCCACTGACCACGTAAATTTAGTAAATCTATTAAACCAAAAGTAAACAGAACAAGATCTAAAAACAAGAACTTAATTGAAATTAAATCTACCACCCATTCGGATCCAAATATTACAAAAATTAAATGTGGTATATTGAATATTAGATCACCATCATCCAAATCCCTGTTAGTTAATGATCTGTTAACGGATCATCTTATTTCTTTATTTTGTATCACTGAAACCTGGCTGCAGCAGGATGAGTATGTTACTCTAAACGAATCTAAACCATGCTCTCATCTTCTACTGCTTATCCGGTTTTGGGTTGCGGGGGATGCTGGAGCCAATCCCAGCTCACATTGGGCGTGGGCGGGGTACACAAAGACAAAAAGAGACAGACAACCACTCACACTCACACTCAACAATTTAGAGTCACCAATTAACCTAAACATGCATGTCTTTGGATGGTGGGAGGAAACCAGAGTACCTGAGGAAACCCACACAAGGCCCGCCCCAGGCCTGTGAATCAAATCTGAAACCATCTTGCTTTTGGGCAACAGCGCTAACCACAATGCTGCCATGCTGCCCCACTCATGTTAACTTTCATACTTCTTGAACCATAGGTCGAGGAGGAGAGGTGGCTGCAATATTTTATTCCAGTCTATTAATCAATCCAACCAAAATCTGGTTATAGTCCTTTGAAAGCCCTATCCTCATTCTCTCCCACTCAAACTGGAAAATTGAAAAATCAATTTCTGCTAGTTACAGTATATTTTTATATTATTATATATATTTGAGTTTCTATGAGAGTTCTCTGAGTTTCTATCAGAGTTAGTACTTAGTACAGATAACATCATTATAGTGGGTGATTTCAATAGTCATGTAGATGTCAGTGGTAGCGGCATTTCCCAACATGTGAAGGAACCTACTCACTGTTTCAATCACACCCTTCATCTGGTGTTAACATATGGCACTGAAATTGACTAATTAATAATATTTCCCCACGACCCTCTTCTCTCTGAGCATTACCTAATAACATTTTAGTTTACAATAATTGGCAGCACAGCATCCTGGAATAAATTCACCTATTGTAGATGTTTATCTGAAAAGGCTGTGGGCAAAGTTAATATATATTCAGAGAATATTCAGTCATCATTTGCTAAATTACCATATCTAAATTCAATAGGACTTCTCCCCTACACAGATTGATGACCTTGTGAATAGCACTATGGCCCCACTGTGTTCAAATCTTGATTCTGTGGCTCCTTTAAAAAAAGAGTGTAATGAAACAGAGGAGGCTGGCACCTTGGTAGAGGTCTCAAATTCCTGCCTTCAAGCAGTTGTCATGGAAATTGGAAAATAAGTAGCAGTCCAGTAATATAGATGAATTTTTCTTAACCTGGAAAGAAAACTTAAAAACATATATAAAATCTCTTCGCAATGCCAGAAGCTCCTACAATTCAGTGCTGACAGAAGAAAACAAGAAGAAACCCAGGATTCTCTTCAGTACTGAAGCCAGGCTGACAGAGAGTCATAGCTCTCTTTAGTTCTCAGCAGCGATGATTTTAGGGGCTTTTTTTTTTTTTAACAAATAAAATCTGAACAATCAGAGCCCAAATTCACCAGCTCTTACCAACAATTGGCATGTACACTATGAAATGCAGCAGTTTCTGAATCAAGTGTAATGCTTGCTTTGTATTTGGAATTACTGTCCCAGCAGGTCACTTCACTCACTGGATGGAGGTTTACTTGTGGTTCCTAGAGTCTCAAAGAGTAAATTGGGAGGCAGATCTTTCAGCTATCAGACTCCTGTTCTATTAAACCAACTCCCAGTGTCTTTCTGGGGGGTGGACTCTGACGAAGCTTTCAAGATCAGGCTTAAAACCGTCCTTTGTGACAAAGCCTATAGTTAAAAATATAAGGTTTACTGAAAACCCCTCTCACTCTCTCTCTCTTTCACATGTATATCACAGCATTACATGTCACTAACTTTCTTTCTTTGTTTTGTTTTGTCCTCTCAATAGCTGCTGCTGCGACAGCTACCATTAGTTCATCATTACACACTACTACTCATTTCCCATTGTTACTTCTTCTGCTTAAAACCCTATTTTTCCAACTGGTAATATTTACTTGTGCACCCCCGCCCCCCTTCCATCTTTCCTCTCCTTCACGCTCGCTTTCACTGTATTTCACTCACTGCCTCTGCTTCTCTCTCTCAACCCCTTTCCCCTCCATATCTCCCCCCATGTCTCTCCCCATCTCTCACCCTTTAACGCCTAAGATTCCTATTGTCCACCTAGAATTTTTGCTTATTTTAACGATAAAAGGGCCAGAAAATGCCCCATGAAAAAGTGCCCATTTTTCCAGACCACATAGAACCTTTGATATCTGGCAGTTCACAGAATGCTAAAAGAGTGTATTAACAGTTAAAAAAATGAAGGATCGGATTTGCCGACTTCCAGCAACAGCTCTGGTAGAATTACCATAATGACCCTATATTGGCTGTGAAGTGCCACTTCTCAGCTTTAAGAAACTGCTGGAATTTCTCCAATAGAACAGACATCCGCAAACTAACGGCAATTTGAATTGTGGCTGTGCGAATGTGCTGCCGGTGGCATGCTCAGTTCAAAGGGGTTAAGGAAGGCTGTCCTTGCCACTGTTGCCAAGTGCTAGCTTTTTGAAGAATATGTTAGGTCCCTTTAACAACTCCATAAAGAGTTTGATCTAGACCTGTTCTATGTGTAAAGTGCTTTGATGTAACTTTGTTATGATTTCACGTTATAAAAATAAATTTGATTTGATTTCATGTGGTTGGTGTGCGTGTGTGTACTGACCCTGAGGAAGTGGTCGAAGCGGTTGATGTCTCCGCAGAGCTTAGACAGGTAAGACACAAAACAGAAACCTTTTTCGTAGGTGAACAGATTCATCAGAGAGCTGGGATTCACACCTTGAGACAGAGAAGACAATGCTGTCACTCAGCTGTGTCAGTGACGCTTGAGCGTGTGCATGTCTTTCTGTGTGTGTTTTGTTACCTGGCTCAAACTTAACCTGCAGTTTGCTAACAGGGTTGTTGTCTCCAAGAAGACGCAGCTGTCTGTGGAGGGCATCCAATCGCACGACTGTTTCCAGACAGGTAAAGGCCTCACCTGAGGATGAGGAGGAGGACAGTTACTCAGTTTCATTCTGTAGCTACACTACATACATAATAGGGACAAAAAGTATGTGAACAGCACACTAAATTTGAACCTCTTAATTTTTACTGTGGCGTTTAGTTAGTAGGGCTTGAATTAGGTTTTAATATTTTGATATTCCCATTATTTTTTAATCAAATACTGATAACTGATTAATCATCAGCATATTTAAAAATATATATTAATTTAAAGGGGTTATGTCCAGTGTTGTGTGACTACCTGACATAAAATTACAATTACTTTTGAAACATATTAAGTTAAATTACATGGAAATGATAGACATCCATTCATTCATGAATAAAATCCCCAATTGTATTTTCAGCAGTCGCTCTACCATACGCCTCTGTAGTGATCCTCCTCTGGGCATAAGTCGCCAGCCCTTCGCTCAGCCACATCTCCTCCCAGGTGGCATTGGTGACAGTGTTTCCAAACCAGCCATGAGCAATCTCGTGGATGACATCGATCAACAGGAATTCGCTACTCTCCAGGATGGAGGCAATGATGAAAGTTAGGCAGGGGTTCTCCATTGCAACGATGGGGAATGAGGGAGGGAGGAACACAATGTCACATCTGTGGAAAGGTGGAGGTCATGTTACTTGTATTTTCAGTCTTTACATTGTAAAACCTTCGCAACTGTGCACACACCTGCCCCACAGGTAAGGCCCGAAAAGGTCCTCAGCCACATCCAGCCAGTGCTCCACACTGCCTCCAAGCTTCTTCACTGCACAGGACAGCAGACATGGCTCCGCCCACACACGACTCCTAATGAGGCGAAACAGTAAAACAGGCACAGTCTGAAGCCATGAACACACATCAATATATCAACCCCTGGATGAGCAGTGAGAATGAAGCTGCAGCAAAAATATAGACGATCAATATTTAAAATTTTAAAACGTTCAGTTTTGGGCTAGGATTTAGTACTGATGTTTTGATTTTAAAATGTGGAGTGAGAGTTAAAGAAGCGACTCAAAACTGATCACGCGTTGACCACAGGCCTATCCAAGGCCAGTTTGTCGTTTGATCCAGATGTTCTGAAATGAACTGACAGAGTTGATCAGTTTAAATTAAGCTGTCTGTTTACTTAAACTGTCAGCTGTTGTTAAGGTGGTTGATGTGTGTCTGAGATTGACGTATTAATTTTGTTTGTCTTCTTAAATCTGAGGAATAGCTCTGCAACATATAAGTTTGATGTTATTGAATTAGATTATAAATTTCGTTCTCCGTCTTCTTTTGTGTCAAAAGCTGATTGATCATTTCTTATTACGTGTTAGGAACAAAATAGGAGGAAGTGGAAGAAGAAGAGAAAGGAAAAAGTAGAAGGAGGTGAAGAAGGAGGAAGAAAAACAGTAAGGGGAAGAAGAGTGAGGAGGAAGAGAAGACAGAGGAGAAAGACGAAGAAGAATAAGAAGAAGAGGGTAGAACAGGGAGGGAGAAGAGAATAAAAAGAAGATGATGATGAAGAAAAAGAAGCAGAAGACCTTGAAGTAGTTCCAGCTTGCATGAAAGGAGCTCCCAGACTCAGTGTTAGCAAGCTTGCCTGGGAGGGACTGACTGACCTCGGGCCAACATCCACATGCTGCAGCTCTCCGGCCACCAATGCCACCAGGTAGGATGGGACAGGGAACTCCATGGAGAACTGGAAGACCCGATCCTGCTTAGAGTACGCACTCCGAGACGCGCTCATGAGCACTGTCACTCCATCTGGGACCTGTAGAGGAAGAGGAGGATAAAGAGTTAAACTGCTAAAACTGAGGTCTCAGCTAAATTTATGAAATAGAGGGTCAGTGTGATATTTGAATAATACTGATATATAAAAGTGATATATATTTAACATTTACTTATGTCAGTCACTGAACATCACTGGACAGAGTCTTTTTATGTTGACATTTTAGCTTGGATGTTGTAAACTAACTACATCTTTAGATAACAGAGTGACTGCAGTTTAACTTAGAGTAAGTTACTCCTGAGAAACTCACAAAGGGAACAGGACTCACCCTGACAGTAGCAGTGTATGTGCTCTTGACAGCCGGTGTGTCAAAGCAGGGGAAGAAGGAGCGGTTACACACAGAGTGACCCTGAGTGAAGACCAGAGGCCGAGACTGACCACAGGTCAGCTCAGAGTCCAGCCACCAGATCTAATAAAGAGTGACATCATCATCATGGTCATAATCATCATCATCATCATCCAAAGAAAATTGAGTAGAGTACAACTGGACTTAATTATGACCAAGATAAATGATAACCTTCACAGAAATCATCACCATCAGGAAAACAGCCTGGAGATGGTACAGGTGTGAGCAGTGGGTTTCAGTCAAACCAGGATCAGAGCTCAGTACAATGGTGTGTACACAGGACAGAGTTGGGACAGGTGAGGTCAGTCAGACCCTTCACCTGAGTTCAGATCAGCCAATACAGTGACTATTAACTATCACGCCCTGTTCACATGTACACAAGATGTGGCTAAAGATGATTGTATCCATCAGTCAACCTGAACAACTAAAAGCTGAACAGCAGAACAGCTTCAGAAATTGACCTGAAGATCAACTGTTGTTCATTACATTGTTTTTATCGCATTTATTTTATGCTGTTAAATGATGCAGAGGATTCTGGGTAATTTTCCAAATGACGTTTGGTTAAGTTTTCCTAAAGTCTGCAGAAAGTCCTACTGAGACTCTTTATGGACCTAATGGACTGTAGTCCTGAATTTCAGCACTAGAAAACTCCTGAGCTTATGCCAATCTTTATATTTCACATATTAATTTTTGATCAAAGGCTGCTAGATATATTGAGACCAATCAGCTGATGGTACATGCATCAAAAACAAATGTGAGGCGTGATCTCCTTACGGCCGGTCCATCTGTGGTGGTGTAGCGGATCGTGATCTCGATTAGTCGGCCTGGTTTCACAGCTGCTGCTGGCAGGCTGATGTTGAGTGATGAACCATAATCTGTGAATGGGTCAATCCGGTAGGTGAGGGAAACATGCTCCTCCTGTCCAGTCCTGGGGAACTTACAGTCTATGGAGTGAATTAAGAGAGATGGGTGGGAGTCCAGGACCAGGGTGTGATTTCCCATCTGAATTGGGATCAGATCCAGAACCAACCAGCCACTCATCTCCTTCACAGCAAAGTTCAGCCGGAGGTCCAAGTGAAAGTGTTGGAGCTGGAAGCAGCTGAAGTTAGATGCTGATGCCACGTCCACCAGAGGGCACTGTGGAGACCCAGGACCTGGAGCTGCTGAGGGCCTTGTGGAGTCCCCAACACACCAAGGCCTAGTGACTGACAGGGACTTCCGGCAGCAGCAGAGTGGGGTGGCAGTCTGTTGGAGCTCTGCCATTGTGAGCAAATCCCTGGACTAAATCCTCTCACCCCTGGACTAACTGCATCCAAGACCAATGAAAGCCAGAAGAGGACTCAAACATAAAAACCAACACTGAATGTCTTCGCAAGGACAGAGAGGGCCATGTCTGACTACACTAACAAACCTGACTAAACTCTCTTTGTAAACCAAAACAGACTACAAAACATTAATATGATTCAAAAATAAATTATAACACTTGTGATCTAGAACTAAACCTAAACCTAGTTTAGGTCACCTGACTACATTCAAAACCACATTAAACAAAAACCTAACTCAACCAAAAATTTTTTGTAAACTGGTAAAAGACCTTACTCTTGGTCCAGTGAAGCCAGTATACAATACAATTATAACCAAATTCAAGACATTTCACTAGCCCCGTTTTAGATGGGACTCATATACACGCACAACCAAACCAAAACCTCCATTCAAAACCCTATTAAACAAAAGTCTAATACAACCTCAGAGTGGACACTAATAAGGACACCTGTGATCCAACTGATCTTAAACTCTGTACTAAACAGACTTATGAGCCAGTTTAACATTAGTCCAGTTCACCAACCCTTCCCTCACTTATAGTTCATTTGCAAACAGCCAAATCTGGTCTACATTTAAAACTGGTTTCATACCAAAGACTGTCTCAATTTAACCACACCAAATTCAATACTCCACCGAACAAAAGTCCAACTGAACTCTAAGTCTGAACAGGAAACAAAAACTGACTCAGTTTTCAACTGGAGATTTTAAAAACAGTAAACAGTTAAAATCCAGTTTTACCCCGGTTAAACCCACAGACTTGGTCTGTCTCTGAATAAACCAAACCAAACTGCATTCAAAACCTAAACCTACAGCTAAAGTTTAGCTGTGAGGTCTGACTCAAAACAAGGACCAACATAAACCCCCAACCGACCCATTTAATGTCCGGGTCCTGTGTGTTGTCTGCAAACCACATCAAACCCAGGTTAGCCGCAGCTAGCTGCTGTGTTAATTAGCACCTTTAGCTTTAAAGCAAAGTGGATTCAAACAATAGGCACTTTACCAGAGGAAGATCATGTCGGAGTCCGAGGTCAAACAGTGACAGCGTTAACTCGTTTAACTAACCTGGACAGCACCGCCAGCTAATTAGCAGACAGTCTACTTAGCATTAGCCGCAGAGAGCTCATCATTAGTGGGAGTAAAGGACAAGCAGTTTAAGTAAAATCCATCAGGACCCCGGAGCACAAGAACCAGGCAGACACCGGCTCCTCCTTGTGAACAGCCCGGCTTCCTGCTGTGGCCACTGAATCAAGCTCTTCCCAGTAGATTTAACGTCAGCTGGGGACGAGTGTCGGTGCGGAGGACAGACAGAAAACCAGCAGACTCCTCAGACAAAGACACTGAAGACACCAGAGGGGACCGCTCTGACCAAACAGGAAGTAACAACAGCAGGAAAAAGTTTCTGCGGGGGGGGGGGGGGGCGCTGTGGAGCTGCCTAAACCAGCACCAGGTCAAAAGTCAACAAGAGCGGTCAGTTACTGTCTTTCGGCTGAAAGAGGGAATGACACACAGAGATGAACGCGTTCAGGTGAGGATCAGGTAAATATCGTCTATCTATATACATCCTATAATATTTATACACTGAATCTAATAGAAGACCCGCATAGGATGTCCTTTTATGTTGACAATTTACATAGACTGGATTTATAATAATGATGTACTTTTACTGCAATAGAATGTACATGCAGGACTCTTTATCTCTGTGGGTTCCTGAAACCTGCAGAGGAGTCTGTGCAGGATGATTTAAAAGAGCTACTGCCGACCAAATCACAGAGTGAAGAGTGGAGGAAAAGCATTAATTAACAGAACAGAAACAGGAAACAGTGCCACTGTTTTTGTTTATTTAAATCTTAAAATAGTTTTATTTACCATATTTCAGAACAGCCCCTGCTTGTGACAGGGTGGTCATGCGATTAGGTTGTTAGAAAAACACAGGTTTTTTTTACAAAGCTGCTGATGAATCAGATGTGATAGAAAATGAGCTGATGTGAATTTTCTTTTTACTCCCTCTGTAAGAGTTCACTTTTATTTTTGTAGCTCTGTCACTCAGTCACATTAATGTCTTCCTCTGCAGTGGACACAAACTCCAGGTAAGTCACTCCTGTCCATCTGTGCTCATGATGTACATCAAGACAATACATTGGGACATCAGAGCAAGTAACATACCTGAACTTCTTTAAGTCCATGAAGGAGGGAGAGATACTGGCTTCAAACTGTAGCTGACTAACCACACAACAAATCTGTGGTTTGTGTTCCAGTCCAGTTACTTGATCAGGTGAGTATGGAGCAGCTAGGCTTTTTTTTCGTCATCATCATCAAACTGTTTCAATTTCCTATGTCCTCTCAGAGTGTGGACATTACCTGGAGATCCTTCTGAGACACAGATTGTGTGTTTCCGTAGAAGGTCAAGGTCTCTGAAGACCCTAACCCTGGATACTGATCCAAGTTCCAGAAGAAACCTCTCTCTACAACGAGATGCATTCACTGACACCTTGTCTTTCAGCTATGCTGCATTCATGTTCCTGTAAATTCTGAATTTGTCAATTCTGTTGTTGTTGTTTTTTTAACAAGGAAATCAAGTCGCCATGGTCCTTTAACCCCATCGAATCACACAGCAACTGGTCACTATGGTAACTCAGGATGTGTTAATAATAACAAAACAAATTAATAATAGCACAGAGCTCGTTCATTTATTACAAAGAGAATTGTCTTCATGTTGTAGGTCAGTGAACAGGAGTGGTCCCTCTCATGGTTCATACTGGTGTCATTGGGAGGGAGGAGGCCTGGGGGGAGGAGGCCTACTTGATCTTTGACCCGCTGTGATCCCTGACCCTCCGCCTTCTTCATCCTCAGACAGAGATCTTATTTTCCACAGCCGTAGCCGAGAGTTCTCATTGGCCAGCAGCTTAGATGGCTCGTCAAATTCCACCACCTGGACCAAACGCATTGAATGAAACTTTATTCAACGGTTACATTTCTCTGTTGTCATTTTAATAACTTTGTTGATAACATCAATTTGAACAAACGTCATATTTATTTCCCTTTGTCCCTTGACCCCGTGTCCCCTGACCCTCAGTCCTTTGACTCTGTGTCCCCTGATCCTCAGACCACTGACCCTTTGTCCACTGGTCCTCATACCCCTGAACCTGTCCCTTGACCCTCAGTCCCCTGCCCTGTGCCCCCTGACACTCAGTCCCTTGACCCTGTGTCCTCTGATAATGTCTCAGTGTGTAATGTGCACCGGGACACATGAAAATGGTGTGCCATCAGAGGCAAAGACCGGCTCATTCAGTTCTCACTTGTACAGTACCTGTCCCTGGTTGAGGATCATAATGCGATCGGAGGCCAGAACCGTGTTGAGACGGTGAGCTATGGTCAAGGTGGTACAGTCCTGAAATGAGCTCCTGATGGTCTCCTGGATCAGATGGTCTGTTTCAGTGTCCATAGCAGCTGTGGCCTCATCAAGGATCAGGACCTGAGGCAGGAACCAGCATCACACAACAGAATCTGGGGATGGGTGAGTGGATGATTGAGGGGGGCAACTTGTCTGTCTTTACAAGTAAATCTGTCTCTTTCTCTAAGTTAACCTCTCTCTGTTAATCTCTTTGTCTTCCAGTTGACTGGTCTCTGTCTCTCTCTGTTAACCTATCTGTGTCTCAGTTAACCCATCTCTCTCTCTCTCTATCTTTTAACCTGTCTGTCTTCCAGTTGACCTATCCCTCTGTCTCTCTCTCTCTTAGTTGACCTCTCTCTCCCTCTCTCTCTATTGACCTGTCTCTCTCTCTGTTAACTTGTCCCTCTCTCTCTAAGTCGATCTGTCCCTCTCTCTCACCTTGCACTGCCTCAGCAGAGCCCTGGCAACACATAGCATCTGTCTCTCTCCCACAGAGAAGTTTTCTCCATTCTCCACCACCTCTGACTCGAGTTTCAGGGGCAGCTGGGACACCTGAGAGATTGACAGGCAGTCGGAGAGACAGACAGAAAAACAGACAGAGACAGACACTTTTCCATTTAATCCTCACAGTCCGTCAGTTTTGTCTGCATCAGTTTCTGATGCGGACCGGTCAGGCAGAGGTCTGGACTTCTCAGGTCAATATTCTTTTATTGTGAACAGGGACGTTTTCACTGAATGTCCTAGGATGTGAGGACTGATCAGTCATACTTACACACTCCTTCATGTGGCTTCTCCCCAGAGCATCCCAGATCTGCTCCTCACTGTACTGGCTGAAGGGGTCCAGATTAAACCTACAACACAAACTGATCTGAACTCATGTGTACATGACATATATTCAGGAAACAAATTTTTTGGTAGCTGTTGCTACCTAATCGTCCCACTGAACAGAACTGGGTGCTGGGGGATGATAGACAGTTTGCTGCGGAGGTCGGCCAGTCCAATATCACTGATATCAATACCGTCGATCAGGATGGACCCTCCACAGTGCTCCACCAGCCTGAACAAGATTATGCCCAGAGATGACTTCCCTGCACACAGACAGTCAGTCAGGTGAAAAATCTTCTTTAATAAAACATTTGTTAACCTGGGGCGACCCCAAACCCCATCCTACCTGATCCAGTTCTGCCCACAATCCCGACTTTCTCTTTGGGCCTGATGGTGCAGGAGATCCTGTTCAGGACCAGAGGGAGGTTCTCTTGGTATCTCATTTCCACCTCCCTGAACACCAGCTCTCCTTGTTGGGGCCAATCAGCTGGAGGGGCACAACCTTTGACCCGGGCTGGGGCCTCCTGACACAGCGACTGAGAAACAGACTACGCTTGGATTGCGGGTAATAAGAGGAACAAGACCCTGGTCCAAGTCTAGGTCTGGGAGGCTGAGGCTAAAACTGGCTTGTGAATGAAGCATGGGGAGGAAGGTAACCAGTCAGAAACAACTTGCTCTCAGTACCTGTATGTAGTGATGGATTCTCTCCACAGATGTAAAGCGAGCTTCAGTCTCAGAGGCCAAACGGACAGTGAACTGGAACAATCCTGTTAACTACCAAGGAAAGGCACTGTCACATCACTGTGTTGAAGGTGTGTAACAGTAACAAAAGCTGCCCTGGCCTAAGTTACCTGCACAGCATAGGAGATGGCAAGGCCAGCATAGGCAGTAGGGATCTGTCCGTGCATCAGGACCATCATCAGGGCGGTGATACTAATCAGAGCCACACTGATGACGTCCAAACGCACCGCCAGCCACCGCATTGCACAGTTAAAGAGGTAGAACGGAGCCTGGTTCTGGTCTAGAAGAAACTGGTACCTGAAAGCAACAACACATGCAGGCTTGGTGTGGTTTCAGGTCCTGGACAAAATCCTGTCCTGACATTTTGCGGCTACACCCCTGACCTGTTAAGGAAGTCCTGCCCTCTGCCGTAGGCCTGCAGTGTGGCCAGGCCCTGGATGCTGGAGGTGATGTGGGACATGAGGGGGGACATAGTCATGTTGTCCAGACGTTTCAGCTCTCTGATGATGACCCTGGAGGCACTGTGAAGTGCTGCAAACAGTATAACCAGAGGACCCACAGCGACCAGGAACCATGGGAAAACACAGCTGATGACACCCAGACAAAAGAAGACCAGGATCACGTTCTGGATAAACATCTCAGCCTGGAAAGGCAGGCGGGTATCGACTGAAGGGAAAAACACAGGAAGTCATCATACAAGGACAGTCAGTGAGGCAAGTCTCAGACAACAGTGAGGTCTGGTCTCTCACCTTCATCCATATCCTTGGAGAAGCGGTTCAGTATCTGTCCTGTGGGCATTGTGTCAAAGAACTTCATGGGGCAGCGGAGGATCTTGTGGAAGAGTTGGTCATGCAGGTGGGAGGACGCTTGCAGAGTTCCCTACAGAGACAGAATAGGGACATGTAGAAGGTCAATTGCCATTTTCTGATTGTTTGCAAGGAAGTTTGATCTAAACCAGGGGTCAGCAACCTTCAACATTAAAAGAGCCTTTTGGGCGTGGTTCCCACCAAATAAAACCCACCTGGAGCCACAAAGCCTACCTTAGCTTACCGGGGGTCGAGAGCTCAAAATAAGTCACCAGCCTGTCTGCAACAGGTGACGCAAACAAGGTGGGATGCATATTTCGATCGACAAAATATTTAAAAAACATTTTATTCCGATGTTGCAAGATCACTTAAATCTCTAGAATCATAACTATTACAATGACAAAAAATAACTAAATAGAATAAAATTTATTTAAATTTGCATTATTTTCTCAAAGCCACAGGGAGCCACGGCATAGGGATGAAAGAGCTGCGGGTTGCCGACCCGTGGTCTAGACCTAGTTTGGTCTAGTTTGTGGAACACACTCAGCTCTGTGGAACTGTTGAAACTGAAAACTGAAGACTCTAATGGGACAGATATCCACACCTGCAGACACTGGGACAGGTCTTTGCAGGATGAGAACTCTGGTGTTCTCACCTTGACAAAGGCAATTCCTCGAATCAGTTTGAAGATCAGCATGACTCCCATGGACGAGGCATAAACGGTGACATAGTGTTGGATCATGGGATTATCCTTTATACTGATGCTCACCACAGAGCTGTTTCCTTGTGGTACTGTGGTGTTCTGGAAAAACACAGTCAAAGGGTGAAGTAGAAGGGCGAGTTGGGAAGAAGGCAAGGAGGGAGGGGAGGCATTTATTGAGGACAGAGACTCACCCCGCTGCCCTTATTGATCCAGTAGCTGAGCCACCAGTGACAGAAGGCAGAGCTCCCCACATTAAAGATGAACAGGACCAGGATAAGCAGACAGGAGGCATAGCCACCGCAAGCCACCATGTAGAGCCTGTATACAGGCCAGGCTACGCCCCCACATTGCTGCTCTTCCCCTTTGAAGCCACATGACCGAACACAGTAAAAACACAATAGACATGACTCGAACAGAAATGTGGCAACATTCTGTCTTACCATTGTCTTTGATGACCAAAGCTTTCGTCTTCACTGATCCTGGTTTACTGTCTGCTGGTTTCCTCTGGCAACCAGCAGACTTTCTGCTTGGAGCCTGAGGCAGACAAACAGGTAGAGCAAGGGAGAAAGACACAGGTGGAGAGACAAAGAGTCAGACAGAGAGGTGGATAGAGTGAGTTGGACAGACAGGTGGAGTACCTCTATGTGTGGAGTGTCTCCTAGCTGGAAGTGGTTAAACATGGCAGCGTAGTCTCCATTCACTTTCATCAGGTTGTCATGGTTACCCCGCTCCACTATACTCCCCTCCCTCATCAGGATGACATCATCACAGTCCACCAGGTACTGCTCAAAATCACATGCAGGTTATTTCCATGGAAAATGTACAGTGTTGTTGGGATTAGAGCTGAAGATCTTTGCTCAAACCCGACAGGACCCGATGAGTTTGGTTGGGTTCAGGCTTAATTTCTATTACACTGCTCAAAAAAATAAAGGGAACACTAAAATAACACATCCTAGATCTGAATGAATTAAATATTCTTATTAAATACTTTGTTCTTTACATAGTTGAATGTGCTGACAACAAAATCACACAAAATTTGGAGTCCCACTCAAAATTAAAGTGGAAAAACACACTACAGGGTGATCCAACTTTGATGTAATGTCCTTAAAACAAGTCAAAATGAGGCTCAGTAGTGTGTGTGGCCTCCACGTGCCCGTATGACCTCCCTACAACGCCTGGGCATGCTCCTGATGAGGTGGCGGATGGTCTCCTGAGGGATCTCCTCCCAGACCTGGACTAAAGCATCCGCCAACTCCTGGACAGTCTGTGGTGCAACGTGGCGTTGGTGGATGGAGCGAGACATGACTGCTGACACACTCCAGCCACATGAGGTCTAGCGTTGTCTTGCATTAGGAGGAACCCAGGGCCAACCGCACCAGCATATGGTCTCACAATGGGTCTGAGAATCTCATCTCAGTACCTAATGGCAGTCAGGCTACCTCTGGCGAGCACATGGAGGGCTGTGCGGCCCCCCAAAGAAATGCCACCCCACACCATTACTGACCGACTGCCAAACCGGTCATGCTGGAGGATGTTGCAGGCAGCAGAACGTTCTCCACGGCGTCTCCTGACTCTGTCACGTCTGTCACATGTGCTCAGTGTGAACCTGCTTTCATCTGTGAAGAGCACAGGGCGCCAGTGGCAAATTTGCCAATCTTGGTGTTCTCTGGCAAATGCCAAACGTCCTGCACGGTGTTGGGCTGTAAGCACAACCCCCACCTGTGGACGTCAGGCCCTCATACCACCCTCATGGAGTCTGTTTCTGACCGTTTGAGCAGACACATGCACATTTGTGGCCTGCTGGAGGTCATTTTGCAGGGCTCTGGCAGTGCTCCTCCTGTTCCTCCTTGCACAAAGGCGGAGGTAGCGGTCGTGCTGTTGGGTTGTTGCCCTCCTACAGCCTCCTCCACGTCTCCTGATGTACTGGCCTGTCTCCTGGTAGCGCCTCCATGCTCTGAACACTACGCTGACAGACACAGCAAACCTTCTTGCCACAGCTCGCATTGATGTGCCATCCTGGATGAGCTGCACTACCTGAGCCACTTGTGTGGGTTGTAGACTCTGTCTCATGCTACCACTATAGTGAAAGCACCGCCAGCATTCAAAAGTGACCAAAACATCAGCCAGGAAGCATAGGAACTGAGAAGTGGTCTGTGGTCACTACCTGCAGAACCACTCCTTTATTGGGGGTGTCTTGCTAATTGCCTATAATTTCCACCTGTTGTCTATTCCATTTGCACAACAGCATGTGAAATTGATTGTCAATCAGTGTTGCTTCCTAAGTGGACAGTTTGATTTCACAGAAGTGTGACTGACTTGGAGTTACATTGTGTTGTTTAAGTGTTCCTTTTATTTTTTTGAGCAGTGTATATTACACGGGCTCGGGCTGGACTCGGGTTTACGCTCCAGCTTGTGCGGTAAATGAGCGGTCAGGTGATGAGTTCTGATTAGCGCGAGAAAGATGCGAAAATGGATGATGAGGGGTGCGCAAATTCGAATAATGTCAAGCTGAAAACGGGTTCGGGCTTTTAAAAAGCTGTCAATCAAAATGTACTTGTCGGGCACGGGCTGAATTCAATCGGGCTCAGGCCTTGTCGGGCCTAACTTTTAAGGGCCGATTACAGCTCTAGGTGGGATGGTCATCAGGATGGTCATAAGTTTACCTGCAGCTGGTGGGTGACAAAGATGACGGTCTTGTGGCAAAGGTGCCTCTTGATGGCATTGTGAAAGATGTGGTTGGCCACGTGGGCATCGAGTGCGCTGAGTGGGTCATCCAAGATGTAAACATCCTGGTTACTGTAGAGGGCACGAGCTAAGCTGATTTGCTGGCGCTGCCCGCCACTCAGATTAGCACCACGTTCCCCAATCTGACAGGATGGAAACATGGATGCCTTCAGAAACCTGTGCTGAACTGCTGACATCATGTGAAATCGTGAATCAGATCCTCCATGTTGCTCCTCATGATGTTAATGAACCAGTAGGTTTTTGAAACCAGTCACTTTTCACTGCAGGAGCTAATAACAGAGTTGTCCCTAAAAAGACAAACTAACTAATAAGATACCATAAGAACTATGAACAGTCATGACCTATAAGACTCCAAATTAAAACCTTTTTGGCGTTGGGTTTAATTGAACTGGATTTAATTTCAAGAGTAATCAAAAGCTCTTAAATCTGATTGGTTTATACCTGTAGACACCCAAACTCCTGTGTCTCTGTTTGTACACTCCTCTTGAGTTTCTAGAAGAAAATTCTTTCACATTAAATTTGCATTTCCCTCAGGGGATGATCACAACAGCAACCATCTTTTCACTGCTGCACAATAAACAGAGCAAATCCTTCAGGGCCCAAGGTTAGACACCAGAAGGTGGACCAGATATCAGAAGTTAACATCAGAAAAACACCTAATCATCTTCATCTCATCGTCAGGTGGGTTCACAGTAGTAGGATGAGTAAGGTGGTCCAGATCCTTGTGTCCAGCCCTGTTTTCCAGGTCATCCTGTCCTCCATGAGGGACCCAGGGGGATTCCCAGGGCAGGAGAGATATCTATTCCTCCCTTCCTCCTCCTGGGTGTGATCCTCCCAGGTGGTGTCCTGATTCGATGCCACACAAACAGGATGGGAGTTAGGTCCAAAACCAGTCACTTTCCTGGTCTCTCAGTGCTCCCAAAGATACCAAAGACTATGAACTGGTTCACTGTGTGAGATGTGACTGGTGCCCCACCAGCATCCAACAACTACTCACATCACTGTCCCACCAGATGGACCAAGAGACAGACAGGTGTCTCCAGGCTTAGCATCAACATTAGATAAACCTCAGTGTAAGAAGACCCAAGTTATAGGCGGGTATGGTCCTGCAGTGGAAAAGTGACCCTGCTCCTCACTTGTACTAATGATCCTCCTGTGTAAAAGCTAACATGACCTACAGTCTACCCTAAAGTACAGACAGGAAGTGACACCTCTGTGAGGTCAGCGTTGGGCAGCAGGGTGAGGTCTGGTCGGAGAAAGCAGGCGCTCAGCACTGATTGATACCTGCACACATGGACAGAAAGGTTAGTTTGAGGATCCAGGAACTGGATCATGACCAGACCATGACACTCTCTCTCACCGGTCCTCCTGGTACTGCTGTCCAAACAGGATGTTGTCTCTCAGCGTGGCATTCAGGATCCAGGCCTGCTGAGCCACATAGGCCAGGCTACCTCTGACAGCCAGGCTACCCTCCAATACAGTCATCTGTCAAAACAATATTCAATAATCCATAATCAGTCATCAATTATCAACACTGTTCACTCCACTGGGAGTAGCAGCAAAGGCAGTGTCACCTGTCCTAAGATGGCTGCTGTCAGGGAGGTTTTCCCACTGCCAACACTCCCACAGACACCAAGCAGCGTCCCCTGAGCAGACGGACAGGTAGAGAGAGACAGAGAGGGAGAAAGAGAGAGAGAGAGAGAGGGATTGAGGCAGAGAGTGAGAAAGAGGCAGGAAGTGAGAGAGGGAGACAGGAGTCAATAATTTTTATGACCTCAGGTGTTCAGTATCTGACCCTGGGTTGCGACTCCACCTGCTGGACTGTGAGGTTGATGCAGTACAGGGTGCTTTGAAGACATGTGGGGATAGAAGGGGGGGACAAGGGGGGAGGACATGTCTCCTCCTCCCCCTCTTCATGCTCTGGGCTTGAGGCTCCTCTCCCTCCTCTCAACAGGAAATCAGTCACCTCCTCCTGCTCCTGGACAACGGCAGCTCTGTCTCTGCACCTGGACATCAACACATTCCTTAAACCACATACTGCTCTGATGGTCCTTAAACCACATACTGCTCTGACGGTCCTTAAACCACGTACTGCTCTGATGGTCCTCAAACCACATACTGCTCTGACAGTCCTTAAACCACATACTGCTCTGACGTTCCTTAAACCACATACTGCTCTGATGGTCCTCAAACCACATACTGCTCTGACAGTCCTTAAACCACAAACTATCAGGGTCATATTCTTATGGCCGCCCCCTGAATATCATGACCGCAGACACATCAATGTCACCTCTGTCTTTTGTCTCTGTCCACAACAACCCAGTCCAACACCCATATTCCTGCTGACACCTCCTGACCCACCTGTGTACCAGCTGGTATGGCATCAGCTGCACTGCACATGTTACATACATGTAATCAGCCTGAAAGTATAAAGTGGATATAGTTGTAAAACCGTTTACCTGTCCCTTTGTCGGAATCTGCTGGATGCCCAGATGCATGGACTGGGCTGTGCGCTCTGACTGCTCCCTTCCCACGCAAGACTGGCCCCGGATATCTCCACGGCAACCTGAGGATCAACAGGCAACACTCGGACACTGTTGACCTCAGGCAACAGGAAGAGACTCTGAAGAGACAGAGACGGAAAAGGTCAAACCAGATCGAACTGGGGGAAAAGCCATTTAGTTCCTCAGATCAAACAGCCAACACACATCAGCTTTGTTTTATTTCTGCTCACTCGGCTTGTTCCATCCATTGAAACCTATTCATCCATCCATCCTCATGTTTATGCAACCACTCATTTATCCATCACTCCCTTTGACCAGCAGCCAGGGAAGAACTGAACTGTCAAACGTCAACACAGCAGTCTAGACCAGATGACCTATGTCAGTACATTACAGTCATATGGAGAAAAGTACCTAGGTAATAAGATAGGGAGAAAGGAAGTAGGGGACATCCAGGGAAGTACGCAGGTAAAAAAGTATGTTTGAAGTTAGGCTGTAGGATAGATAGGTAGGTAGAGTGAGAGCTGGGGATGTGTGTAGGTGTAGTGGGGATACAGCTAAGAAAGTTGGTAGGTAGGACGGAAGGTATGTAGCTCAGGTAAAGTTGTGCACAGTGAGTGACACCTTGAATCTCGCCACAGCCACTGACGCTTCAGACAGAGACTTGACAGAAAATGGAGTGACCTTTAGGGCAAAGGCCATGGCGTTGAACACAGTCACCACTGTGAAGGCCTGCGGATACAGAGAAGAAACAACTGTTACAGCCCATCAGTGTGTCAGCTGCTGAAACAGCAGCAACAGCACCAAAATGAGACAGGTGTGTGGTACCTGAGCAGCTGTTAAGTTGTATCCTAGCAACATGTGGGCGGAGAATGTTGCTACGCTGGCTATGACTACGACGATGGGAGCCACACCCACCGTGATGCTCTGGAAGTAACCTGTGAGCTCGAGGATCCTGCGCTCCTCTTCCCGGATACCTGAAGCAGAAGACAGGGGTCATCTGCACTGTGCACATTGCCGTGGTGACAGGGCCTTGAGGTAAGTGTGTGTCATGCGAGTGCGTACGGTTGATGTCCTGGGAAAAGGCTTTGACCCAAGCATACATCTTGATGAACTTGATGTAGCTGAGGATTTCATTCATCTTCTGGACTCGTTTGTCGGTCACTGCCGCCCCCTTCCTCCGGAAGTATGCCGTCAGTCTGGAGCTAAACATCTAAGCAGAAAATCAGGATCACTGAACGTGATCTTGTGGGAGGTTGATCACCTCAACTTAGATGTTCCATGAGAACATTTTAAACTGACAGGAATGGTTTGTTTGACAGTTCAACCAGACTCCATTTAAAAAAGAGCATTATAATTACAGACTTTTACTGTGGACAAGATGCATGATGTGTGTTAATGAGTGTTAATGATCATCAGGGGGTGACTCCACTGGTTTTTAAAATAAGTCAGATTGAAATCTATGGGAAAATGTCCCTCCTTCTCCTTTTATTTATCAGCTCAGTATATGTTAAATCAATCAAACTTTATTTATATAGCACTTTTCATACAAAAAAATAACACAAAGTGCTTCACATTATAAAAGCAAAAAACAATATTTCCCCCACTTGCCCCCCTCCACCACACACACACCCACAAACAATAATCACTAAACTCACCAAATACTAAATAAAAACGTTTTCCTAATGAGTTTCTGGTCTCAATCCATAGTGTTCACTAAAACATGAAATTTTTTTAAATTGATGGTCCCATTTGGAGGAAAATAGATCAGAAAGATGGGGATGGATTAGGTTGCGGGACTACTGTGTGACTGACAGATTGTACCACCCAATCAGGATAGAGTACAGAGCAGCTCAGATCCTCCCCTCACTTCTCCTCCATAGATGGTTTGTACTGGTTTCAAAAAACAAATATGGCCAATGGACAGATAACAAACTGACAGCTTCAAAATGGTAGCTCACAAATAAATGCACCAAGCTATTAAAAAAAATTAAATGAATGATGAATGAAAATCTAAATAATCTGGCTATGTTGTCAAAATTAGTTAAAGATGTGTAAAATCTTACTTTAGTCTCTGCTAAAATGCAATTCCCAGCTCATGGAAATCAACTATCGTACTCCAAGTGTTAAATGGTGGAGACCCCTCTAATCTAAATAATTACCGCCCTGTTTCCAGACTGTCAGTTTTGGCCAAAGTTTTTGAATCGCTTGTAAATGAGCAACTGAATTGTTTTTTAACCAATAAGAGTATTCTCACTGAGTCTCAATCAGGCTTCAGATGAAGCCACAGTACTATAACAGCAGCTTTGCTAGTCACAAATGAAGTCAACAAGTGTCTAGATAGCAAAAAAAAACAAACAAAAAACAAAAAAACTGTGCAGCATTGTTTGTTCTTCTATCTAAAGAATTTCAGTTTGTAGATAATGAAGTGCTAATACAGAGACTTGACTGCATAGGCTTTAGTGAAATGGTTTAAAAACGATCTGTCTGGAAGAACACAGTGTGTATCAGTGGAAGTATATACATACCGCTCTACCTAAAAATAAAGGTGACCCCCAAGGTTCTATCATGGCTCATATCTTATTCTCGAACTTGATACCTCCAGTTGCAGCTGATCAGCTGAACTGAGGCACGAAGCAGGAGTGTAGGGATGAAGAAGCTCAGAGAGGTAAAACAGGGCGAGACTGTTTAAGGATAAAAAAAAATAAATAAATCTTAAAATGAACTCTAATGCACAGGCAGCCTGTGGAGGGACGCCAGGATGGGAGTTATGCTGTTGTGCAAGGACTGGCTTCACCTTTGCCAGCTGCCTAAGGTGGAAAAGTTTGGACTTGTTTACACCACCAATTTGTCAGTCCAATTTTGAAACTACTGTCCATTGTAAAACCCAAGTTTAAGATTATTGGCTTCACCCAATCTACTAAGGTGCCCAAGTCAACAGGATGGGATTCACAAGAGCCACTGTGACCAAACACCACCACTTCCGTGGTCTTTTCATTGAGATTAAACAAGTTCAAGGCCATCCAGGCTTAACATAAGTGTTTTTAGGGAGAAAGCATTTTTCTTTTTCAGTGTCATATATATCTTACTATCATCAGCATAATAATGGAAAGGGATGCCATGTTTTCTCAGGATGGAACCAGGGGCAGTAAATACAAGGACAAAAACAGTGGGTCCAAAAATTGACCCCTGTGGAACCCAATACAAATGTGGAGCAGATCTGAACATAGCTGAACACTGAACCCAAGATTTTTTAAATAAAAGGCAGCTTGGAGAAGGGCCTGAAATTAGCCAGCACACTGCAATCAAGGCCAGGTTTCTTAAACAAGGGTTGTACCTCTGCATGTTTAAAACAACACCAGAAGGCAGACTGCTATAAATGATAGCCAGAATCGACTGCCCTCTACTAGAGAAAACCTCTCCTCACTTTTAGGGAAAACCCCTAAAAATGAGGAAAGACAGCGTCACAGGGAGAACCTGATGGCTTAATATGCCCAACCAGATATGCCGCTCCCTGAGGAGACGGACAGTACCAAGCTCAGACCCCGGGGGAGGGTCTTGCTGGTAGGGCGAGTTAAATATTTTAACTATTTCTATTATGTACCTGTTTTCTGTGTATTTTTATATGGTTATATTCTTATTGAGTTCATTTTAGTGGGAGATGGGCGGTAAATTAAGGAACAAAATTGCCTTTTGAGGTGGGGGATGATTTGTGGTGTTAAATGAAACCCAGTGAGCCATAATTGGCCTTAGTTTCAGTTACAGGTTTGCTTCCAGCTTGTGTGCATTTGGCCAGGTGTGCGGTGCATAGCTTCAATATACATGTATACAGACTCACCCTCAGACTAATGGCAAATCCCTGTAATTACTTGTCCTCCCCTCCTGTTTCAAAGATTGATTGGATGAAATACAGTCTGTATTTTCCTTTACCACTTCGGCATTCTGCTTGCCTGGCCTCTGACAGAGCCCTTATCAGGCCGGTTCTTTTCAACAAGAACAGCCAGCCAGTAAAAGTTCGACCAAAGCACTGCACTCGCCAGCACCGATCCAAGTCTCTGTCACTGTGTCACTTTGGGTGTTTTTTCACAAACACTTCGGTTGGTGATGTTTCTAAAACTTGTTTCGGCTGGGGCGCAGCACACACGAGCACTGAAGGTGCAAGTTAGCTGTAATGTTCCTGGTTGAGAGCGACGCATTGGGCAGAGCACTCAGATTTCACCTTGCGCCTCAACTCATCTCCCAAAAAAACCTCACTCCAGTCTGGCTTAACTAGAAGTAATAGTCATGCTGCAAATCCACACAATGTGGGGAAAGTCAGGTACCACCTCGTCATAACCATTTATACTCAAACAAAACAATTTTCATCAACAAGCAACTAAATGATCCCATAGCAAAGGTAATGAGCTCTTGGCATATTTGATATTGACTTGTCTGTGTTCTATATGCACAGTCCCTTATAAAACACACATACACACACAACAATGTAGCATTACCTCGTTGTGTGTGGACCGTGACTGCTTGCATCTTAATTGGCCATGTAGAACCTGCCAGCTTCACATTATCAACACAAAATACACATCAAATGAAAGCAGAGTCAAGAGACTCCAACGGTAAAATCCTGACCAATCAACGTGGAAGGAGAAGTCAATTTGGGATTAAAAAGTTGTATTTGACAGTAAAATGTAAAAGTCAAATAATTAACCTCATTGTAGTTTAATTTGAAATTCTGGTGTGCTTAAAAAAAATTAAAGTACCACTAAAAGCCTGCACTGTAGCTACAGTATAAGATGTGACACTGTCTAAGGGGAGACAAAATGTATAACATAACAGCGCTGCGAGAGTTAAGAATGTGGTGGAGTCAAAAATGTCAAAATAAATAGGGGAGACCGGGGCTTGTTGTCACATTGCAATTATCTTTTCCACTACTAAAACTTGTATGTTTGCGGATGATGTTCTGCTTTTTATTACAAGCCGAGACTCAAGCATCCCTAAACTGATGTTCCTACTAAAAAAATATAATTCATACTCTGGATATAAGCTAAATATCCAAAAAACCCAAACCCTCACATTTAACTATACTGCCCACCCAGATATTAAAGGAAAATATAATTTAAAATGGGACTTGTCCCAAACAAAATATTTAGGAATAAATCTTACCAAAGATATGTCAAAACTTTTTGAAAACAACTACAACTTCATTAATAGAGAGATCAAATCTGACATTTCTAGATGGACCTTCCTCCCACTAGATATGAGTAATAGAATAGAAATAATTAAAATGAATGTGTTGCCACGGCTTCATCTCTTCCAGTCATTGCCTCTAGAGGTGCCCCAAAAACAATTTGACGAGTGGAATGCCTGGATCTCAAGGTTCATTTGGAATAGTAGAAGGCCCAGGGTTCAGTTCGAGACACTGCAGCTGAAAAAAGAGAAGGGAAGAAGAGTTTTACCATACTTACAGGATTATTATTATGCTGCACAACTGAAACTCTTAGTATACTGGTGCACTCCAAATTATGAATCTAAATGGAAATGCTTGTAAATTACACAGATAAAAATTCCAATACAATCTATTACAGGAAATAAAAACCAAGCTGAAAAACACTATAACAGCTTGAATCAATGGACTGTATTCACTCTTAAGCTATGGTTTAAGGTTTTGAGGAAGTTACAAATAGAGAAACAGGCCAGAGTCTTGAATTGGATAGCATATGATCCAGAATTTGAAGCTGCTAAATTGGACGGGGGCTTTAAACAGTGGGTTAGGAGAGGTATCACATCTTTTTGTTCCCTCACCTCAAACAGTACATTTCAGAGTTATGAGTTAATTTCAGACACATTTGGACTGAAGAAGCAGGATTTCTATAGATACCTGCAAGTCAGACTCTTATAATAAAAAATTACAAAGGAGAAGGAATGTAATTTGATTTCTATATTTCACGATACATACAAAAAAAAAAAAGACAATAAAAAGTTGGTCTCAAGAATATATGGAAGTATACAAGCCTCTAAAAATCACTCTATGATATACATTTAACAAAAATGGGAGTCAGAAACACAAATATCAGAAGAGATCTGGATGTAAATATGTGAGACACAAGCGACCACTACAAACTCAAGATCATTAAGAGAGTTTGGCTGGAAGAATGTAGTGAGATTTTTCATAACTCCTAAGATAACAGCACTGCAAACAGGCACACAGAGCCGAGCCTTCTGTTGGAGACAATGTAGAACCTCTATGGCTAACCGCTTTCATGTTTTTTAGGACTGTCCGAAAATCCAGCCATTCTGGAGAGAGGCGTCATCCGAGATTAATAAAATAATAGGGGTAGATTTAGAGTTCTCCTTTGTTCATTTATATCTAGGGAAAATTCCAGATACAATCCTACACAAGGACAAATACTTATTGAAGATTCTCCTGGCAAGTGGTAGGAAAGCCATAACCAGAAAGTGGTTGCAACTAGACCCACCAACATTGCTTCAGTGGCACAGGATCATTCAAGAAATTTACAGTATGGAGAGACTTACTTTTGTTTTAAGACTTCAGCTAGAAAAATGCACTGAACGCTGGGAAAAATGGATTCTGTATGCACCTTGAATAGTATGACATAATGTATGTGTATATCTATATGTAAAAGAATATTTTGATTTTAATTGTAACACCCATGATGATCTCATGTTATTTGTACATGTAAATGATAAATAAAAAGTAAAAAAAAAAAAAAAAAGAAGTGTTTATGGGCCGCTTAATAAGAATGTAAACTCTGTCTCTGATTCCTGGTTGACTCAATATGTATGACATCTCTGGGATTGTGGCAACTGCTTAGGGCTGCAACTCTGGCTGCAACACCACTTAATATTCAGGCCAGCTTTCAGGTGACAGGGATTCAACCTTACAACAGGGATGTGTTCTTGGAGACGGAATTTGCACCATCTGACATCTCAGATCACCCCTATCAGAACCCAGCTCTACCCAAGCACCAACCCAGCTGTTCCAGGCTCCAAAACTGATCCATTTTTACCAGGCCCCAGTACTAACCCATCCATTCTGGGCCCAAGCACCAACCCAGCCATTCCAGGACCCAGCACTGACCCAGCTACTCTAGGCCCAAGCACCAACCAAGCTATTCCAGGCCCTAGCAAGCCAGGCACCACCTAAGCCTTTCATAGTCCTGCCACTTCCGCCAACACATTAACTCCAGAGGCCTTACCCAAAAGCTGGTCCAAGAAAAAAAGTTAACCAGCAGAGAAAAAAGAGAAACTGCTATTCTTACCAACACACCTGTGAAGGAGGCACTTGAAGCTGAAAGGCAAACACAAGAAAGGGAAGAAAAGGCTATTCAAAAAGAAATGCAAAGAAGCAAAGCACAGGGAAGAAACAGAGGGCAGGTACAAAAAGAAAAACTCCAGATGACTCTTCATTGGAAGAAGATGAGTCCCTGTGCCTGGTCTGTGTAGAGCCATTTGGAAACAGCTGGCCAGGAGAAACCTGGGTGCAGTGCATAATATGCAAAGGATGGACCCATGAAGAATGCACCCCTAGCAAATCAGTCTACATATGCCAGAACTGTGATTTGGATGATGAGTCTGACTAGTGATGAAATTCATTTGTCAGGTTTTGTTTGAGTTTTTATGAAGGGATCTTCTAGTTGTTGTTGGAACTATGTCCACATTTCAGGACTGGTTTAAGTTTCATAATGAACCAATGCTTTCTTTTTTGGAATTCAATTCAATCTGGAATTTTGAGTTTAAGAAAGGTTAAACAGGCATTTGAGGCTGAGAGCCATAGCCCACATGCAAGCAGTTCCTAAGGACTTTAATCCAGTGCATGTTGCATTATATTTTATGTTAACGTTTGTTCAATGGCTATGCTCAATGACTTTTTCAAGCTCAATGATAATCATTTTCTGTGCCTAACTTCAATGTTCAATTTCAAGTAAAAAAAGAACAATAATTATTTTGTCCTTGTTTTATTGGTTAAAAATCCAGTGTGACATCTTACCCCATATAGTGAGACAACTTACCCAATGGTGGGGCAACATGTCACATGTTCACACCCTCTATTTGATTGCTTATAACTCTGCACTGACACAAGATATTAAAATTACATGAATACAAAATATATACCTCATCTGGTACACATTTTTTTATATGATGTATTGATTCCAAGAAATATATAAGAGTGTAAAAAGTGTGACAACAAGCCCCATTCTCCCCTACAGTAACATAAGTGATGAAATTGGAAATGATGTGTTTAGAGAGAGGGAGAGGCTTGAGTTAGTCAGTGAAATGAAAAAGAATAATAATACAAAGATAATCATGGAAAAAATGTCCAAAACCCTTTCAAGTTAGGAGTTGAGATGGTGACCCTCAGCGCAGATCTCAGTGTTTTCAGAGATAGGTGGCCTGCATTATTCAGTGAGGCTCAGGTAAGAAATTTTTTTTCAGTGGAAAAAAATTTATTTTGTTTCTATTTCTTTTTGACTATTAATGTTTGAGAGGTGGTGTCTATCATTGAAATTTTATGTTGTCCTTTTCTCATTTACTAGATCAAAGAGTTCTGTCATATAATGATAATTTCCTTGGAAGAGATATTCATGCCGAAACCTGATGTGTGCCAAAGGAGGAGCTGCTGGTGCTACGATGCGTCCTCTCCCGGACACAGTAAATAATGTATAACCTTGTTTTTTCTGTGTTTTCTCAAAAGTGCAAAAACTAACTTGCAAACAACAGTTGAGTTCAGAATTTTACATGCACCTAAATTGATATCGTTGAAACTAGATTTTAACCACTCCACAGATTTCACGTTTACAAACTTGAGCTACCTTGAACCTAGCATGTTGGTAAGGAACCAGTTTTCCAACAATTGTTTATAGACTTAATGTCACTTTTAAGTCATCACAATTTCAGTCGATCCGAAGTTTACATATGCAGCACAATAAGTCATTTGTAGGTCTTTCTATATAATTATTCACTTAAAAAAGTAAAACTGCTGTTAATTTAATGTGTTTTTTCTCATTACAGTACTTGAAAATTATTAGTTTACTCATTTAAACTAAACCTTCTAATTTCTGTTTATGGCTCAACAGTTGTTTTTTTTACGTCGGTATAATTTAAAATGGTAGGTTGACATTGAACTGAAATTACTCATTTGGATCAGGGGATTTTATTAGATTGAATACAGTTTGCACATGTGTGTTTTTGTAAACTTCCACAAGATTCTGGCGCAGGAAAAAGAATGAACTTTGCATTTTCATTACAGTAAGGTTAGTATAAGTAATTAAATTATCAAAATGTATATATGATTCTGGCATTGACTCTGGACGTTATGTTACTTTCAGCTGTCAGCACATGGAGGCTGGTGACAGGATGGTTAAGTCAGGCAGGAGAGAGGCTGTCGCTGAAAGGTAAAATGTTTACTCCGATAAAACAGAAACACCTTACATTGCTAAATCACCGCCGGCCGCCAGCGATGAAGACAGCCAGACCAGGGAGTTAGCTGTTCCTGCACCAGGAGGGGAGGCTGTAAATAACTTTGCTGTTTCCTTTCCAGGTCTTGATGTTCAGTTTTTATGACATCGCCTGTGACTCCACCGTACACACATTTATACATTTATAATCCAACATTCCAACATCCATTTCCAGAGTCCACTCAAATCACTGATTGTCACCCCCTACATACTGATAGAAGTAGAAGGCTTCTAGAGACACATGCAGACGAATCTCAATATTCATACACAGAATGACTGAATGCTCTCTCTCTCCATGTATTCCTTAAACTATAGCATCCTGGAATGTGCATGGGATTCACTCGCAGGCAAAAAAAAAAGAAAAAAGGACTATATCTCCAAGTTAAAAGCAGATATTTTCCTCATTCAAGAAACCCACCTACAAGATTCAGAAGAAAAATTTCTTATAGGTCCAAATTTTAACAAAATCTTTTCCTCCTGTTGTCAGGTCCTAGGGGTTTTGTTTTGTTTGCCACTTCCTGTTTTATTTTGAAGTCCCGTGCTGTCTTGTCTTCAGTGTTTTACTTCCTGTTTCCTTCCTCCCCTGATTGCTGTCTTCGTCCTAATGTCATTCACCTGTGTTCCGTTCCCCCCTGTGTATTTATACCCGGTGTCTTCCCTCATGTCTTTGTCAAATTGTCTGCATCCTTTGAGAGTAACTTTCCAGCGTCATTTCCTTCTGTTTTGCTATCCAGTGTTTGACCAGTTTTGTCTCTCTCGTGCGTCCCTTTTTGCCTAGCGTCTCTGTGCCTTTCCCTGTGTTTATGATGTCCCAGTTTTGACCCTTGCCTGTTTTTGGACTTCCGTGCCTGCGTTGTGTTTTTGTACTGCCGCTTATCCTGCCTGCCTGTGTACCGAACTTGGACTGTTAATAAAACACTTCTTGCTATTCACTGCCTCTGGTCTGCTCTGTGGGTCCCAGTTTGTCTGTCAGAGCCTGACACCTGTTACAATAGTAGACAAAGAGGAGTCTCCATTTTGGTCCAAAAGAGACTATTATTTACTTTAAATAGTATGATAACTGACACAGAAGGCCGATACATCATTATTCAGGCATCAATCTTTAATAAATTATACACAATTGTGAATATTTATGCTCCTAATAATGATGATCCAGCTTTCTTTCACAATGTTATTTCACTATTATCCGACATACGTATCAGTTATGTCTGTGCATATTCTCATTCATCCAGGTCATAGTCATATCCGGCCAACATCAAGTATTGAGTTGGCTCTGTGCCCTTTCACGGTGGAACGCAACTGAAGGCTAGATGGTATGAGCCTGTTTTGTCTGCACCTCAGGTTGAACCGTAAATGGTTCCTGTAGTCTGCAATTTTCCGAGCCAACCTTTCATATTCTTGCACCATTTTTAGGGTATCCAACCCAAAGTTCTCAGCAATATGTCTGTGCATATTCTCATTCATCCAGGTCGTAGTCATATCCGGCCATATGAGTTCCTATAGTTGAACTCATCACAGCGAGAGAGTCGGCTATAGGAAAAACAATCTGAATGAAACTGAAGCTGAACAGCTCAGGCTTAAGGTGTTGGCAACTCTGTCCAGTGCTAAGGCCCCACCTTCTAACCTCACCTTCCACGAAAGAAAAGCCATGGTATCTCTGAGCAAGGATGAAAGCATCACTATCCTTCCAGCTGACAAAGGGAGATGTACGGTAATTCTTAACACTAGCGACTACCCCAGTAAATTCTCCACACTACTCAGTGATACCAACACCTATGAAATCTTGAGACGAGACCCATCCAGCGGGTATAAGAAAAAAGTGATAGAATGCCTACAAAAGTTGCAAAAAGAAGGAGCCCTTGTCCGACCACAGTACCTACGGCTCTACCTCCAAGACACCATCCCATGCCTATACGGACTCCCCAAGATTCATAAAGAAGGGGTACCACTCAGACCCATTGTGGGTAGTATCAACTCAGTAACCTACAATATCGCTAAGTATGTAGCCAACATCTTAGCCCCTCTGGTCGGTAACACACCACACCACATCCAAAACTCTCTGGACTTCGTGGACAGAGTCCGAGGTCTAAAAATGGAACCTGATGAAACTATGGTTTCTTATGATGTGACCTCCTTATTTACTTACATCCCGACCATGGAGGCAGTAGAAACTGTGAGGCACCATCTATTACATGATGAAACCTTACAAGACAGGACAAACCTTAAACCTAACCAGATCTGGCAACTACTGGATTTATGCCTGAACACCATATATTTCCAGTTAAACAATAACTTCTACAGACAAAAGCATGGCTGTGCGATGGGCTCACCAGTATCCCCGATTGTGGCCAATCTATACATGGAAATGGTAGAACACAAGGCCTTGAACTCATACAAAGGTACACCACCAAGCCATTGGTTCAGGTATGTGGACGACACGTGGGTGAAAATCAAAACCCAAGACATACAGGCATTCACTGAACACATCAACTCTGTGGACAAAAACATCAAGTTTACTAGAGAAGATGTCAAAGATAACCACCTTCCTTTTTTGGATTGTGATGTACACTTTGGTGAGGACAGGAGCCTCCACATCGGGGTATACAAGAAACCCACACACACAGACCAATACCTTCTCTTTGACTCGCAACACCCATTGGAGCACAAACTGGGAGTTGTCAGAAGCCTACAACACAGGGCCGATAATGTACCAACCACCACTCAGGACCAAGAGAAAGAGCATAAGCATTTAAGGGGAGCGCTGAAAACATGAGGCTATCCGAGTTGGGCCTTCAACAGAACAAGAACACGCTCCAAAAAGAATACCAACACAGAGGATGCTGAAGAAGGGAACAACAAATGCAAAAACATAGCAATTCCATGTGTGTCTGGGGTGTCAGAGAAACTCAGGAGGATTTTCAACAAACATCAAATCCCCGTATGTTTCAAACCAGGCAACACTCTCAGACAAAAACTGGTACACCCAAAAGACAGGATACCACACACTCACAAAAGCAACCTGATATGAGCAATGCAAGGACCTATACATTGGTGAAACTAAACAACCATTAAACAAACGCATGGCCCAACACAGAAGGGCCACCTCCTCAGGTCCAGTTTCAGCTGTCTACTTACACCTAAAGGCAAAGGCACACGCCTTTGAGGACAGCAATGTTAAAATCCTGGACAGGGAGGACAGATGGTTTGAAAGAAAAAAATCACAATCAGCCACAGTCCTTAAGGAATATATGGATGACTTTGGAATTGGCGATGGCTGGAGACTCAAAAATCCTCCAAAGAGGGAATACACCACCTTCTCCTCAATGCACCACTCTTTTTCAAGAATTGACTTTTACCTCTCAAACAACTCTATCGCACAAAAAATCAACACCAGTATACACCCAATTACCATCAGTAATCACACACAGGTGTCCCTCCACCTTCAAATAAAACCCACCCTGAAACCATCACCCACTTGGCGCTTTAACACCTCATTACTAAGGGATACACATTTTGATTTGTTAATAAGGAAAGAATGGGAAAACTTTTTGGAAATAAATGACTCTCCAAATTTATCTCCATCCCCGATCTGGGAGGCTGGGAAGCCCGTAATCAGAGGCAAAATTATATCTTATTCCTCTTACAAGAATAAACAGGAACAACAGGCTGAAAAAAACATTGAGGATAAGATTAAAGAACTAACAGAACAATATGCTACAAAATCAAATGAACAATTATGGACCCAACTACAAAACACGAAAATATAATTAGAAAATATCCTTTAAAAAAAAACAAAACTGAATTTATACTTCAGCAACTCAGATACCAAAATTTTGAACATAACAACAAATCAGGCTAATTTCTTGCAAATCAAACACAACAAAGAAAAATCTCTCATTGCTGCAATTCAGGAATCAAACGGCAAGTATACAAAATCAGCCCAGGAACTCAATCATATCTTTTACAGCTTTTATCAAAATCTATATTCAACAACGAACAACCCAAACCTAGAAGACATTCAGGCCTTTCTCAAAAACCTAAATCTGCCTCAACTGACTGTAGAAAAAATAAACTTCTTGGATGCCCTACTGACCACTGATGAACTATTAACTGCATTAGAAAACATGCCTGCAGCCAAGGCTCCTGGACCAGACGGCTTCCCTGCCAAAACATTTGTGGTCAGTGCTACCGCCTTTATTCTTCAGCACAGAGATAGAGATCAAAAACACTGCTTATATAAGAGCCCAAATGAATACAGCTGATATTAAATTACTTTTAAAATCAGACAAAGATCCAACTCTCCCACCCAGCTATCGCCCTCTGTCATTGTTCAATACCGACATCAAAATTATTTCCGAAGCACTTGCGTCTAGATTGGAGACAACAATCTCATCGATAATTCTCAATGACCAATCAGGTTTTATCAAAGGCTGACACTCTACAAATAACGTTAGAAGGCTCCTTAAATATAATCAGCATGTCGCAGCACAGCAACACAGAAGCTACTGTCATATCACTCAGTGCTGAAAAAGCCTTTGACAAAGTTAACTGGTCCTTCCTCTTTGCTACCCTTCAACAATTTGGCTCTGGAGATTCATTTATCCACTGGGTGTCCGCACTGTATAACTCACCTAAGGCTACAGTCACCACAAACAGGATCACGTCACAAAGCCTCACTCTGCAGAGGGGAACCAGACAAGGATGCCCCCTCTCTCCCCTGCCGTTTGCTATATTCATCCAACCACTGGCATCAGCAATACGTCAGAACACCAATATCAAAGGTATCGACTCAACTGTTTCTGAACACAAAATAATTTTATATGCTGATGATGTATTACTCTACCTGCAACAACCTTAAAGATCATTACAGGAAGAATATAACTGTATCTCAAATTTCTCAGCCCTCTCTGACTACTCGATTAACTGGTCCAAATCAACAATATTACCAATAACAGAGAATACATGGGATCCTGCAGACCAAAATCTCCAAGTTTCCTTCTCCACAGGCATTATTAAATACTTGGGTATAAATATCTCACCTAAACTATCAGATCTAGCCCACCTGAACTTTGATCCATTCCTGGAGAAAATCTGTGATGACCTGGGGCGCTGGAACAATCTTCCTATCTCTCTTATGGGGCGTATAGCTATGGTTAAAATTTAAATTTTAACCACAAATCAGCTATTTATTCTCCATGACCCCATTCAAACCCACAGCAAAGTGGTTCCAGAAGTTAGATTCTCATATTATAAAATTCTACTCAAAGGACGAAAAAACAAGAAATAGCCTCGCTACCCTTCAAAAAAAATAATCAGAAGGAGTATTGAACCAAATTTTATGAATTACTACTTAGCAAGTCAACTGTAATATATCACTAAATGGATAAATCAAAAAGGAGATGACAACTCTTGGCTCGAACTTGAACAGGAAGACTGTCACAATGTCAGTATCTCTGACCTCCCCTTCATTACTGCTTCAAAAACCCAATGATTTCCTCCACCCTCTCTGCTTGGTGGAAAGCTCTAGAGATCACAGGTTCCCAACTAGAACCCTGTATGTTCTCCCCGATCTGGCGATCCCAGATTTTGTAACTAACAAAGTCCCTCTCCATCTTAGCTCTTGGGAGCAGAAAGGAATCACCCACCTCCATCACCTCTTCCAGGAAAACCTACTTCTGAAACACAGAGATTTATTTGAGACTCTTGGTATAGGAAATGGAAACTTTCTCCAATACCTTCAGGTGATCAAGACAATTAAGAAGAAAATTCCAATGCTCCAGAGAACCGTACAGCCTCCAGCATTTGTCATTAACATCAGAAAGCTTTCTCCAAAAAAGAAGAAAAACCTCTTTAAAACATATAAGTTACTCTGTATCACCCTTTCTATGCATCTACCAATATCAAATTGGGAAACAGATCTATCTCTGTCCGCTGACTTCGACTTCTGGACCCAGATCTACATTTAAAATGGCAAAAAACTTGAATTTACAGCTTATCCGGTTCAAAGTGCTTCACAGATCACACACAACTCAATCAAGATGCATAGAATGGGTTTCTCTCACTCCGATATATGCACACAATGCTCTCAAAACACATCAGACTCCTATTTCCATGCTCTCTGGCTCTGTTCTCCTGTGCAGCACTTCTGGTCAACTGTAACACAGAAACTCTCCTCCATTTTGGACTGCAGAATCCCATTAATCCCTAACTTTTGCCTTATAGGTGAACCAGACAACAACCAAACTACCTAACCATCTATCACCAATCTGTTCTTGTAGCTATAGCCATCTCCAAGAAAACAATCCTAGTTAACTGGAAAAATAAACAGTCTCATAACATCTCCCAGTGGCTGAACCTTCTTGCAGGTTTTGTATGGCAGATAGAAATTCAGGCCAAAGAATTTTGAGCAGAATTCTTGGAGCAACTGTTGCCCTGCTGAGTAAATCTGTTCTGTCAGAACTTTCCCATTTCAATGTTACTAGTGGTTTTCTTCCAGACATTGTCCATGATTGCTTTGAAGAAAAAAAATCCAATGTTTGATAATACCATCCACAGGCACAAGCCTTTTGCTATGTTTACTTTTCCTATTTGTGATTTCATCAATAGAGTTATGTTGAAATGTATTTAGTATGGGTCTGTTAAGCAGGATTCACAAGACAATATACCCATTTGTGAATGGGTATATTGTGATGTGAAATGCAGGTGTAAACATCTTATGTGTTTTACAAAAGGACTGTTCATCTTTATACCTTTAAAAACATTTATTAAAAATGTCGATTTAAAAAAATTATTAATAAATAATATTTTCTGAAGGAATGTGTTCTGAGTATTGATCAAAATGTACTGATTCAACTTTATATATATTTGAGATAGTGACAACCATAATTTTGTATTTGAGACACTTTAACTTCATGTAAACCCCTTTTGAAGGTGGGGGCAAACAGATTATTCTAAATATTTCAGATTAAATTGAACATATCATTTACATCAAATCAATAGACAACTTATTCATTTTAATTTAGGAAAACCTGAATAATTGATTTGGTCTACCTTCGTAAATTAGTTTACATGGAGTTAAAAAAAAAAGAGGCTAAACTGAATGAATAATTTACATTGAGCCAGTGCTAAAATTGGGTGTGATTGATCACTTCAATATTTTAAATTTGATCCAAGGTTTTATTTTTTCCAGTGTAGTTAGTTGCATGGTATCTTTGGAGTGTTTAAAAAAAAATTGTTTTAACAACTCCAGACTAAATGTAAGTAAACATCTGACTTAAACTGTAAATTAGGGTAACCCTTACAGACCTAGAGTTTTGAGAAGAAAAGGGATGCTTTTGTTTGCTGCCTCACTGAGTACCTTGGGAAACAGCAGGATGAGCTCTCCAAGACTGCCAGGTATGTTATTAAAGGATTAATCAACTCAATGTATTTATATAGCTACCCCTCTCCTCTCCTAGATAGATTGTTGGATTGTTGGATGTTACATCATGGGATGCAGGGATTCACCTATTATTCAAATAAATGCATTTATCAAGACACCTGAATTATTTTTTTTTAACAGCAACTTGTCAGTATGCTTAAATTGAAATTTCACATGCTCTTTGTTTCTTTATTTCTAAGATGGAGGATGAACATGAGGGCCAGATGGACTAAACCATGAAGGTGCAAGTGATCCATAATCCCATGGAAGAGGAAGATCCAGCAGAAGTTGTTGTCAATGTTGAAGCATGTCTCCACTATCTAAATTAGACATAGCACTGCACTTTGTAAGATGCGGATTGACACATTCAACTTCTGTAATTTTGTCAATTTTTGTTACAAAATTATTACTAATTATTCTTTCAAACCTCAAGGGTAGAGAGGGTTTATGAGCCACACTGGAAATTGTTATTAGCATTATTATAACTCAGTGTTTTCATGTTTGTGATCCCCTTGTGTAGACAGTTGCACATTTGATGCCGTTAGCATCCTGTCCCTTCTCATTGCCTCTCCGCTACAGCAATGGGTCACCTTTACCCCAGAGGGGTATAAATGTTTTGTTATGTGGTTTTTCAGAAACTTGGAACTACATTTCAAACTGATAATGGCATGACTATTAGACAGTAGATGGTGTTTGAGATTGTGAATTGATTTGCAGTTGCACATTATTCTAATCTTCCACACCCTCTCCTCTCTTGCGTCTTCCCACTTGTACTCTTGCTGACAGCAGAGGTTTATCTTAAATACCACAAATGGGTAGAAATTATTTGTTATCCAGTTGATTAACACAGACTAAGCTGTTAATGGAACAAGGTATGTGTGTTTTGGGGGGTGGGACTCAAAGCTGTAGTGTTCAGTTCACTTTCATATGGGTTGATTACGCAGACCGAAGTTGGTTCTTTTGCACCTCCTTTATTTCAGTTTCGGTCATTTGGCTGAATAAAAATGTTGCCATGCTCAATACTGTGTCCTGTGTTTGAAAATAAGCTGAAGTAACTCCAATCTTCCCTTAATAAGTAGTGATTAAATAGTCATTAATTAATAATTACCTAGCACTCAAGAACAAATATTACTCACTTTCTATGTGTATAATATACTGAGAAATGTTAGCTGGATTTAAAAAAAAAAAATTTTTGTGTGTGTGTGTGTGTCTTGGGTGTTGGATTTAGATAGGAGGGCATGGCTCGGTGAACGTCAGACCTGTGCGTGATTCAACATGGCGGCACACACCTGAACGTAACCAAACAAGCTCACCTTTAACACCAACCTACACAGTCTGAATCCTCAAATCCTCAGAACTACAGGAAAAACATTTACTTCTCTCATCCAGCAACAATCCTCATCAATAAAATCTGGAAGAAGAAACCGTGGAAAGCCTGCAGGAGTACATTGATGAGTGCTACCACCAACTCGTCATGGGGAAGACCGGTAATGCAGTGACCCAATCTTCCAAAAGAAGCTGACAACCCAGCGCACCCTCATCACCCGATAAGGACTTCGGGGACATCCTGGACTCAATCGACAGGAAACTAACAAGTTTCGATGCCAGTCCTGCTCTAATGGAAATGCTCCACAAAGAGTTCCAGGCTCTCCCTGAGTCTCTGGAATTCAGTCAGCAACAGGTGGCTTCACTGGCCGCTGAAAACCAAGTCCCTAAAACCTCCATTAAATCACTTACCGAGGGGGTGATGAAGACATCCAGGCTTGGAGCATGCGGGACAACCTGGTATTTTTCGGCATAACAGAGTAGGTAGAGGAAGACCCTGAGATGTCCAACAAAGACTTCCGACTGAGACTGTGAAGAACATCGCCTTCCACCAGGTGCATCGTCTTGGAGGGAAGAGACCGGACAACAGGCACCCCAGGCCCATCGTCATGAAGTTTGAACACTTAGGGCAGAAGGAGCTGGTGAAGAACCGGGGCAGAGAGCTGAGAGGAACGGACTTCAGCGTGAATGATCAATTCCACAAGGAGATGCTGGAGCGCCGCAAACGCCTGTTCCCTGCCAGGAGAAAGTTCATCAACGGAGGATCCCGCGCTGTCATCACTGTGGACAAGCTATATGTCAACGGCCAGTTGTTCCGGGATCTGGAGACCTACCCTTGGCTCTATTAAAGCGTGTATCCACTCTCCACCCGAGGTTCACCGGATTCACCCGGGTATGGTAATAGTATGGTTAAGGTAACAGATGAAGGTAACATCAATTTCTCTCATTCTTTCTTTCTTTCACACCTGTGTCAATCACGTAATGCACATCGCACGCGGTATACCATGCTGTTCTCACTCATGAACGTGTATTTATGTCACCCTGTTGTTTTTCCTGTTGTTTTGTGTTACACTTTATTTATGAATGTGATGTCTTTATGGTTCACAGTGCAATTATATAATATGCAGTTACATTGGCCACCCACACACACACACACACACACACACATCTCACTCATTCACCCACTTATCACAATTTACACTACATTAGTTCAGATATGAACACATTACTGTTTGTCACTTGGAATGTGCGTGGAGTCAGCTCACGTGAAAAAAATTTTAACACACCAACACAATTTACAAGCAGACATTGTCTTACTACAGGAAACCCATCTACCCAAAGCAGGAAATCATATATTAAGCTCATCACAGTTTCCACACACATACACAGCTAGTTATAACACCAAACAAAGAGGCGTAGCCATTCTAATCAAGAACCCCATTCTAGACCCAAAAAGTAGGTTTATAATAGTTAGCATATCCACACACAACACTGAGGTATGTATTGCCAATATATATGGTCCAAATGTTGATGATCCCTCCTTCTTCCACAGCTTCTTCACAGCACTTTTGGCCCACTCAGACACAGCACTTATAGTAGGAGGGGACTTAAACCTGGTATTCAACCCACAAGTGGACAGAACCTGTAGGGCAGTTAGTCTACACAACTACCAATCATCTGAGATAATAAAGCAGTATATGAGTGATTTTGGTCTTTGCGATGCTTGGCGCTCACATCACCCCACGCTGAAGGAATACACCTACTACTCGCCAGTCCACCACTCTTATATAAAATTATTTGCAAGGCGGTAGCTAGAAGACTTGAAAAAGTAACACGTCACATAATACATCCCAACCAAACTGGGTTTATTAAAGGCCGACACTCTACCAACAACACCCGCAGACTTATTAACCTGATAGACCAGTGGTTTTCAAACTTTTTTTGCCCAAGGGACACCAAAGGCCAAGCCAAAATCTCAAGGCACACCTGTAACAGCCTTGATAACACGTGTTATCACTGTCACCACTCCATAAATGTTTACATATCTTAATTTACTAAAACTAAATAAAACTTGACGCACAACTATGATGATCATTCATCATTTATTATTTCATTCATGAAATCAAAAATGAGGTCATTAGAAAAAGTAGACCTATAAAAATAAATATATAAAAATAAAAAAGTAAATACTGTGCTCTGTCACTTGCATCGAGTTTAGAAAAAACATTTGTAAAATAAAAAACATTTGTAGTGTGTAATTTTAACAAAAGGAATGCACTGAGAACAAAACGATGTTATGCAATATGTCTTGCAACCATATTTAACATTTTTTAACATTTTAACTGAACAAAAAACGTAGGCTACTTAATATTTTAATCTGCACTTTAACATTTTAACTTTTTTTTCAATAGCTTGTGCCCACTTCCAAACTAGTGAGACACATGTGCCTGCCGTTGCGCACAGATTTTTTTAATCCTCGGTGGTATTGAGGAGAGGGCCACTCGCAGGTCCTGTTCAACAGAGAGACGTGATCTCCTGTTGCTCTTCATGGTAACCAGAGTGGAGAATGCCAGCTCACACAGATAAGTGGTGGGGAAAAGAAGAAGTTTGTCAGTGGCGCGTAGGGAGATGTTAGGATAGTCTGACGCAGAGGCTAACCAAAACTGATCCAGAGGGAGCTCACTGAATTTGAGCTTCAAACTGCGGTCCATCCGGAGCTCTGCGCATTCCTCCCTCTCTTTCAGAGGCAGTTTTGCTGTGGAGGATTCCTGGCTGAATGGGTCTCGAATCCAGTCATAGTCATCTATGTCTGCTACATCAGGAAAATAGCGGTTAAATCGCTCCTTCAGTGTCTGAAGGTGCGCAGCAAATAAACTGCGCGTACTGTCTGTGTGTGGCGCGGCTGATGCCAGTGGAAACATGTCCATGGAGCCTTGTTTCAAAGCCTGCTGCCACAGGGTAAGCTTGCTCATGAACCCCCGAATCTTATCTGTGGATGACAGAATGTTTTCATTCCTGCCCTGAAGTTTGGTGTTTAACTCATTGAGATGTCCAAATATGTCCGCAAGGTAAGCCAGCTTGGTGCACCATCTTTCATCTACGAGCTTCTGTTTATGAGGGACAGGGTGTTCATTTGAAAATTCAACAACCTCTTCAAGAAGCTCATATAGACGTGACAGTACTTTCCCCCTTGAGAGCCAGCGCACCTCGGTGTGGAGAATGAGGCTGTGGTGGTCGGCTCCAATCTCGGCGCACAGTTGGGAGAAGAGACGGGTCTTCAGTGGCCTTGATTTTATGTAATTCACAATCTGCACAGCCTTATCCAGCACCTCAGCCTACTCAGGGGGCATTGTTTTGGCAACTAATGCCTCCCGATGCAGAATACAGTGGTCCGTGACAATTTTGGGGTTTTCTGCTTTTATTTTCGCAATAATCCTCTCACTCTCCCTGTCATGCATGCTGCACCATCTGTGCAAACACTGACACACATACCCCAGGTCAGACTTTTCTCTTTTAAATAGTTATCAGTCACCTTGAATATTTCCTCTCCCGTTGTATGGTTTTCCATTTCTTTGCAGAAGAGAAAAGTTTCTTTGATAGAATCCCCATCAGCGTATCTGATGTTTGCCAGTAGTTGCGCAGCCCCACTTATGTCAGTGGATTCATCTATTTGTAGAGAAAATCTGCCGCTCACTTGCACTTTCTCTGACAGGTTTTGCTCTATGTCCTCTGACATGTCGTCAATTCTCCTTTTAATGGTGTTATCAGAAGATGGTATTTTTGATAGTTTATTTGTGGCTTCTGGACCGAGCATGACACCTGCAACTTTTTTTACAAGCAGGGAGAATGAGTGTCTCTGCTATTGTGTGAGGTTTTTTCTGCTTTGCAATAAGCTCCGCCAGCAAATAACTGGCCTCCATCACTTTCATCACACAATCTAACAGTCGTTCTTGCTGTTTCTGGTTAGAATCCTGCATTCTTTGAAAGTATGATATGTTCCTGTCTGTGAGGAAGGGATGCTTAGTCTGCAGGTGTCTTTTAAGCTTACTAGGCACCATGTTACCGTTAGACAAAACCTCCCGACAGATGACACACTCGGGTTGGGGGTTGTTGACATCTCCATTCCAGCTGAATCCATATGCAAGGTAGCTTTCGTGATATTGTCTGTTTATAATTTTCTTTTTCTTTTCTTTTGGCGGTTGGTCGTCTGCACTGCTGGCTGGTTCTGGCATGTTTCTTATAAGAAAACGATCCATTTTGCCTCTCAAATGGCTCTTTTTTTCCTTGTTTGTTGTTGCTGTGATTTGATGTGTCACAAGGTAATCCCCCCCCCGCCCCCCGCCTCTCTCGTTCCGTGCAAACGGTGAAAATGGGTTATTTCGAAAATAATTAGTGTTTAGTTTTGTTTATTGCATTTACAACTGTAATTATAGCCTAAAAATAATGCACATAAAGTATTGATATAGGCCCTATTTCATTTAACATTCATTCATTCATAAATGTGTGCATAGTTAAGCAGTAATAATATACAGCTGTCACAAAATCCCACGGCACACCTGGACTCTTCTCGCGGCACACCATTTGGGAACCACTGTGATAGACTATTGTAACAGTCAGAGCAAAGATGCCATAATAGTCTCCCTAGATGCAGAAAAAGCATTCGACAAGGTAAATTGGAATTTTCTCCTCACCACATCACAAAAGTTCGGGTTCAGAGATAACTTTGTGAGCTGGATCAAAATATTGTATAGCTCTCCCAGTGCTTTTGTCAAAACAAATTATCAAACTTCTCCAAGCTTTTCTCTCCAGAGGGGAACCAGGCAGGGTTATCCACTTTCTCCCTCCCTTTTTGCTATATTTATAGAGCCACTTGCAGCTGCAGTTCAGCAGAAACAAAATATTAAGGAAATTAACACAGCAAATGTGAACCATAAAATAAGTCTTTGTGCTGATGATGTATTACTTTTCCTACGAAATGCACAAACGTCTCTACCTGAAACAATAGCACTCATTAACAAATTCTCAACATCTCTGACTACTCTATTAATTGGAGCAAATTGACTGCCTTACCCATAAACTAAGATATCCAGAGTACGTCAACCGCCCCACTACGGCCAAGAAACATTAGGTATCTAGGTATCAACATCCCCGCCAAACTGTCCGACCTGACACGGCTAAACCACATCATCCTAATTGAAGAAATAGAAGATGACCTCACCCAGTGGAGGACACTACCCATATCACTTATGGGAAGAGTAGCAACAGTGAAAATGATCTTGCCAAAAATTATTTTCGATGCTTCCAACCCAACCTCCCCTGACTTGGTTGAATTTGCTAGACACTAACATCTCCAAATTTGTTCGGAAAGCTAAACCACCACATATAAGCTTAAAGACTTCACAAACGAGTAAAGACCATGGTGGTTTGGAATTACCAAACGTGACAAACTAGATTACAATACATACTAAAATGGATTAAGCAAACTCGTTAGACCAAGCGTGGTTTGATATTGAACAAACATTTTGCAAAGAAATCCAAATTTCTGATCTGCCCTTTATCAGTCCTACTATCAAGCAACACAGCTGCTTCAAGCGTATTAGCATTAGCAACACCCTCACAGCTTGGTGGGAATTCCTCAAAAGGAATGGGTTCTCGAACACCCCTTGCAGGCTCACGCCTATCTGGAACAATCCTGACATCCTGCAAAATAAAAAATCAATACATTTTTCAGCATGGGTTGATAAAGGGATGAAACATTTAAAGCATATTCTGCAAGACAACAAATTCATACAATTTAATGAAATCACAGCAAAATATGGTATTAGCAAAAACAAATTTCTGGAATATCTTCAGCTCCAATCTATAATTCAGGCATGGTTTGACCTTAGCCAATTTGATTTAGAACTTCCACCCAGAATAACAGATTTTCTACAGCTTTCACTGCCTAAAATACTGCCTAAAATTAACTTTATACTATCTACAACAGATCTAACAATCTCCGTTCCTACCTCCAAATGGGAGAAAGATCTGTCAATCAACCCAGATCCTAACTTTTGGATAAAAATCTGTTCCAACACGTTCAAAATGACTCAAAATAGCAACCTACAATTAATAAATTACAAAGAATAAAATTTTACACAGAACACACTTTACAGGACAAAAGATGTTGAAGATGGGCCTCACACAAACGTTTGTCCAAACTGCGCGACTGGCTCAGCAGATTGCTATCTGCATGTTCTTTGGCTTTGTACACCTGTCAACAATTTCTCGAAGAGGGTTAGCGAAGATTTATCACAGTGGCTAGGGTACCCCATCCCTACCTCCCCTTCACTCTGTCTGCTAGGCGACCTCACTAATATAATTATGGAAGTAAACAAATCCTGCATGCTCCTTACTACCCTAAGCATCGCAAAAAAGACATTCCTGATTAATTGGAAATCCAAGAAGAACCTAAGCACTACCCAATATAGAAACCTTTTATTAGACCACATTTCCATGGAGAGAATGTCAACTTGGGGGGAAAAAAAATGATCGGCAGAGTTTGACCAGATCTTATTCTTTCTATAATTCTTTTAGACCGGAGTAGAGTACTTGCAAACATGGTGGAAAAAAATATCTAGTTGGCTTTTGACTTAAACAACATAGCTGCTTTTTTAAAACATAAATAACACTGACATTGAAAATAAATAAAAAGATACTAGGTCCACATCTCTGGAATTAAATACAAGCTAGCTATGCATTTCCCTTTTTAACAAAACAAGGAGTCAAAGGCTGCAGGACCCATCTACACCAGGGCCCTTTTCACAAACCACACACTTATTTCAAGTGCTTTCAGTTCATACTATAGTGCAGAAATGTGAGCATGTTCACATTTTCTGTGCTCAGCCTTGACCACTGAGGAGACAGGATATGACCACTTGTACGGAACACTAGTGATGTGTCGGTTGCGAATGAAACGGCACTTACAGCCAGCTCTTTGAAGTGAATGACGGGAGCCGCTTTTTTTTTTTCTTCCCCCTCTCTCTCTCACTTTTTTTCATTTCAAGCCACACGTGATTGGTCAATATGTGTGGCATCGTCTCTGTGTCTGCACTGAACAGAGAGGGGAGGGGCGGCAGTTACACACACACAGCACACACAAACAGAAGAACAGAGGACGGAGGGAGGCGAGAGAGAAAGAGAGCAAAGGGCCATAAGGAGAGACAACACGAATGGAAGGTATAGTTAAGAAATGAGTGACAGCAGGAAAAGGAGTCAAATCTGGACCCATTTCAATTTCACTGATAATACAAAGGCAGAGTGTAGAGTCTGCAAGAAAAATTTTTTTATCGAGCTGGCTCCACAAACAACCTGCACAGGCACTTGATAACTGTCCACCCATCAGTGCAATGGGAAGAAAATACACAAGCAGATGAACGTGATATTAATGAAGGTTCCAGTGTGTCTACTGCTACTGTTGCTGCTGATGCTGCAGTGTCTACAGCATCATGCAGTACACCACCACAACCACCTAAACCTACAACACAGAGCTCTATGAGACAGTTTTTGCAGAAGTCTGTGACCTCAGCAAGACAGAACACAATTGAAGTTATATTTTGTTGTGTTGCGTGTTTTGCAGTGATTCTGTGTTGTTTTACTTTAAATTTCTTTAGTAGAAAAAAGTTAAAAGTTCAATTGTAAATAAATTAATAAATTAAAAGTTTGGTTTTGTATTTTATAATTTTTTTGTAGCACTAATAAATATAAATAAATAAAAACATAACGCATGTTTTTTTTTACATTAGTAATTCATTTTGCGCATAATTTTACATTATTGTTGGTAACAAATTGATTTAAGCAACAAAAAGATCTGAAGAGCCGAAAGAGCCGGAATTCCCATCACTACTGAACACCCTTTCAGAAGGCATACTTGTTGCAGGGATACACACATACTTTTTGGCCACTTCGAAAGCAAGGGCATTTCTTCCACATGTTGCTTCCACCAAGCCAGTGGGTCAGCATCTGCACTGATTGCAGGAAGGGACAAGTACAGTTTTCACCTCAGAATCAAGTTTTCTTGGGTTGATGGCATTGCACTTCCTAATGCTACTGACCTGCTCTTCCTTTTGGTGGTGATTTGCTTTAACAACCCAGACAGACTCTTCTCTTTCCTTTTGCTTGTGTTGCTGCTGGAGTTTCTTGTCTCTCTGAGGCCAGGACATCAGTAAAATCATGGAGAGGGCAAAGGAGCTGGCTCACTTCCTCCAGGACAGTGATGTCATTGTCTTTAGGCATAAGATGCCATGTGCTTCTGTCTCCTGCTAACACCCCACAGATGACCTGCTGCTGCTGCTCCAAGAACCTGGACATCATTTCAAATGTGGACCCCCACCTGGTGACCACATCGTGTATCAGTGAATGCTCAGGCATGTTCAATTCTGCCTGCTTCTTTTGAAGCTCACATTTCCGTTTCCAGTTTCAAGAAAACCCTTGGGCCAAATTTCAGCATGCTCTGGTAGCAGATTCCACCCTCCGGATCTTGAGGACTTTGGAAATGGCCAAATTTAAATTATGACCAAAACAAGAAAACCAAACACAGGGAAATGTTTCAAAGGCTTTCTTCATATTACTAGCATTGTCTGTTGTAATTCTGACAGACTCTGTCTTTATCTTCCATCATCTCTGTTATATGCTCTGCTGTGTGATCTTCTGGAAAATAAAGGGTCTCAAGACAGTAAGAGTTAAGTTTCCAATCAGAAAAGATGCAGTGGACTGTAAAGCTCATAAAGGGTTCTCCTCCACCACCAGTGCTGGTCCACAGGTCTGTGGTTGCACCAAACCACACACCCTCTGCAAGCTGTTCCTCCACACTTGCTCGTACCTCCTTGTACATGGCTGGGATTTTGTTTGAGGAGAAGTAACTTCTTTATGGAAATTTGTATTGTGGAACTACCTTTTTCCATCAGATGAAGAAATCCAGGTTTCTCCACAATCTAAAATGGTATCAGGGCTTTGGAGATGAAATAGGCCACGGCTTTATTCAAATCCTGGGCTTGTTTTGAAGAGGGAGCATAGGTCACACACTTTACAAGGGATTCTGCAACAGTAGGTTATTGAACTGCAGCAGTAACAGAGGTAGTCTTAGGCTAAAAGTGAATAAGAAAATTCAAAATAAATAATCCATGCCAAGATTAACTTTGATTGGATTTGCAGTAATGACTTAAGTTTTGATTTTTAATATTTGAAATAAAGTATTTTAAGTATTATTATTAATAAGACTAAGATTAACTTTATTGATGCCCTAGGGGAAAATTTTACTGGTAATATACTTAAGTATTATTGCCATCAACTGTCATCCATGCCTATTTTCAACAATTAATTAATTAATATAATTTTATATGTGGCCTGCTTAAATCCTGTCTATTATTGTTTTTTGGTCGTCTGAAGTTTTATAATAGTAATAATAATAATAATGGATTACATTTATATAGCGCTTTATCATAGACACTCAAAGCGCTTCACAAGTTTTAGTAAAAATAATAAATAAATTGAAAACATCTCACATCCACCACTGTGAGGCTCGGGTTGCTCCCCCCCCATGTGTCTCTCCTTCCTTCCTAGGGGCGGGTCCCAGATGCAGGCAGCAGCTACGGGACACACACCTGTTTCTCATCTACTCATCTATCCTTGGCTTAAATACTCCGGCTTTCCAGTCACTTATCGCCAGATCTTTGCAGTTCAGCAGTTGGTAACTAGTCAGGCTCCTTTTCTTCATAAAACCCTTTGTGTCCTTTGATCTCCCAGAGACGCCCTTGTGTTTTTTAATTCCCTGCTTCTCCTGCCTCGTCGTTTGAACCTGTCCACCTGTGCCCTAGATCCCCAGTTCCTGCTCCACACGCTACCTCTCTGAAACCACTCCTGTCACGGACCTCCTCCTCCTCCTTGCATCCTCGCCCGAGCCGCCTCCTGGGGGAGCCCCCCGTCTCACCGGATCCCCAGCCCTCTCCTTTCCCCCCGGCAATACAATAAAGCTGTTTTCTGATCGAGCACTCAGCGTCTGCCTTTTTGGTCCGCTAGCCACCTGTTGTAACACTCTTATGCTGAATTAATAATAAGTGAAGTGCAATTAATTAGATACCATAGTATAGTGCTGGAAGTTGATGTTATCTTAGTGTTTTACACCTGGTATATTAACCCACAATGCCTAGAGTTTACTCAAGACAGACGGGAAGACGCAAGTAATGTTAAATGGTCACTGACTGAAGCCCTTGACAAGAGCACTTTTGTCTTCCACAGAAAAACGAGCTGCTTTTACTGCTGTTTGTTTGCATTGAACTGAAAGCTCAACTCTCACCGCTCTCACTGACTGTAAGTGACACGTTCATATTTAACTCCCTACCAACTCAATGTTTCATTAAGTAACTTGCCACTAACGTAGTTTAACTCAGTTATTATGTGTTACTGTTACTTTGGCTTGTAAAGCTGGGTAGTGATCCCGCAAATGCTGCATCAAGTTTGATGTGTTTGCAAAATCTTCAGAAAAAAAGACGCAGCGGAGCCACAACCGGTGGAAGCACACACATTAAGCACGTTTACATGACACCTAAAAAAGCCGAATTATAGCGTCAGTCCGACCAAAACTGGACTTTTAAAGTACATGTAAACACGTTAGCTCGGCTGAAATTGAACTGAAAATTGTCGGACTAACGCACCCAGATAATGCGATTGAAGGTCGATCTACTGCTGCATGTATACGGACAATCGGACTGGAACCGGAGGAGGTGATCTGCGCATATGCTAAAGCCAAACTATGACCCGGAAGTCGAACAGCATTTAAAACGTAAACGCAAACGTAGGAGGTCACACAAAAGCAGCCAGCTAACATGGCGAAGTTATGTACAAATTTACAAGGTGGTTGTCCATCGTCGTGCCAGTTTACCTCTGAGTCGCTAACTTGCTAGCTCACCGGTCTTTGTTTCTTTCCACCTCTGTTATGGTCTATGACGTCATAGGTCAATTGGAAGTGACCCATTACCCACAAGTCGAAAGAGTGCATATCGCCACCTATCGTAGCAGAGGCAACATGATTTATACAAATAAATCGATTTCACTCCCGTGCATGTATACATGGACAAGGGCAGAAGTCCGATGAGATGGCTTTACCAAGCTATAACCATAGCTCGGTTTAACTGTGCATGTAAACGTTGCTTATTGAATAGAATTTTAACGTATTGGCTCCGCTCCGGCCATTCCGCATCCAGTGGAATTTGGGGGTTAATAGTGTTGCTGTTTTTGTACCCGCCCTCCTGTCTTCCCTATCCTGTTTCTGTTCTCTCTTTCCATCCACTCCTGAGCCTCAGTCCGGTATCTTTACCATCAAACCAATACCATTGCCAATAAAGTTAAACACAAATGACGACAGCAGGAGTATGTCAGACTCCTTCTTCGCAGAGTAAAACCCTTTCAGCACAACAAGGCACTAAGAGTATTCATACTGCCTGCCCCAGCTGATGAACAGGACAGGTAAACAAAAACCTTTTTACTGAGACTATGCAATTAAATCTACCCAATCAAACTGAGTGCAAATTGTTACCTCAATTTTATTTGGTAGATTCCATAGGTTGTTCTTTACTTGACTTAGTTTTTTTGCTTGGCATTTCGTTTGGCATTAATTTTGCCAACCTCTGTGTAGAAGATGTCCACATTAGTGATCATTGCTGTGTTTTATTTGAACTGTCCTTCACTCCCAAACCTGCGCCCTCTGAGATTAGGTCAAAGAAGCGCATAATCACTGAGAATACAGCAACTCAAAACTGCTTGTGGAATGTCATGATGTGGACAGCCTCACTTGTAGTTTTAACAGTCATTGTAAATCTATTTTGGATCAGGTTGCTCCTGTTAAATCTAATCTGGTGACTAAAAAGACCCCATGTCCTTGGATTAATGACTGTATTCGAGACATGAAGCGACCATGTCGGAAAACAGAGCGTCTGTGGAAGTTTACCAAACTTGAGGTACATAGATTGCATTTTAGGGAACTTATGTCTTCCTTAAATGAAATGATAAAAAATGCCAGAACTGACTACTTTCATCAGCTGATCATTTTAAATAAGAAGAAACCGCAGGTTGTGTTTGACACCATTAGTTCTGTTGTGTGTCCTGTTGCTCCTCCTATACCTGTTTTTTGCAAAGCTGATAGCAATACATTTTTAAAGTATTCAGGATATTAAGGCTAAACTTCCACTGCGCTCGTTTTGTAACCCTGTTGTTGTTGAGCCTACGCCTCATAAGTGGTCCTCTTTTAATCCGGTAGCCCAAGCTGATATTTTAGCTTTGGTAACTAGAATAAAGCCTTCTTTCTGTCCATCCGATGCTCTTCCCTATAAACTCTTTTTAAAAGTGTTCGATGCCATTGGCCCCTGGGTTACCAAGCTGGTAAATACCTCACCGTCGTCTGGTGTTTTTCCCAGCTCTTTTAAACATGCCTTTGTGGAACCACTTCTCAAAAAATCTAATCTGGATCCCACTGATCCAAATAGTTTCAGGCCCATATCAAAGCTTTCATTCCTGTCCAAAGTCTTAGAGAAGGTGGTCTCTGAACAATTTACTTCCTTTTTAGAGAAGTGTAACATTTTTTACCCTTTTCAGTCTGGTTTCCGCAAGCATCACTCTACGGAAACCGCTTTGCTCAAAGTGTCTAGTGACATTATGATGTCTGCGGACTCTGGGAAATGCACTGTTCTAGTCTTGTTAGATCTCTCCTCAGCATTTGACACTGTCAATCATGAAATCTTGTTAACAAGACTGCGCAATTTAGTTGGAAGGTCATGACCTGTTCTAGCATGGTTCGCTTCCTATTTGTCAGGTAGGAGTTTTAGTGTTTCAGCTAACCAGATCATGTCTGACTCTGCTGATTTGCTGTGTGGGGTACCTCAGGGTTCTGTTTTGGGCCCAATTTTGTTTCTGCTGTATGTTCTTCCCTTAGGAAAGATAATCCAGGAGTTTGTTGATGTTTCATACAGTTTATTTGCCGATGATATCCAGCTGTACTGCTCCTTTAAGGCCTCTGAGATCCAGAAATTGAACTCCTTAATGAGCTGCCTTGTGCAAATAAAACAATGGCTCAGTGCAAACTCTTTGCAGTTAAACTCAGATAAAACTGAGGTGCTGGTGATTGGCCCTGATGATGCCATTCCAGGTATCAACCAGTATTTAGGTAATCTGAGCATTTCATCTAAATCAAGCCTCAAATCTTGGCGTCATCTTTGACAAAGAAATGTCATTAGCACACCACTCTAAGCAGTTCCTCTGATGAGGAACTGTTTCTACCAGTTGAGGAATATTTCCAAACTGACAACAGTTGTTTCTAAAGATGATCTTGAGTTGATCATTCATGCATTTGTGTCTTCTCGTTTAGACTACTGTAAAAGTTTATTTTCTTGTCTAAACAAAAAGGAACTTGCTCGTCTGCAGCAGGTCCAAAATTCTCCAGCAAGGCTGCTGACTCGCACCAACAGAAGGGCTCATATTACACCAATCCTAAAATCACTTCATTGGTTCCCGGTCCCTTTCCGTTTCAACTTTAAAATCCTGGTGCTGACATTCAGAGCTTTGCATGGTCAGGCTCCCTCCTACATTAGAGACTTATTATGTCCCTACACTCCCTCTCAGAGGCTGAGGTCGGACCAAAACTTGCTTATGGTCCCTTGAACACGTTTTAAGACACGAGATCGCTCCTTCCAGGCCGTCGTGCCGAGGCTCTGGAATGATCTCCCACCGTCTCTACATTCACTTGACTCCATTGATGTTCTTAAGAGCAAACTTAAAACCCTCCTGTTTCTCCAAGCATTTTAACATCAATTGTGAGAGGATTGTTTTATGTCCACCATGTTGATTTTATGTAAAATTTTTAGATTTTATTGTATTTTTACATTTATTGTATCATATTTATTTTATTCTTTTGTAAAGCACCTTGTGACGTTCCCTTGTCTGTGAAAGGTGCTATAGAAGTAAACTTTACTTACTTACTTTTTTACAGTGCATGTTCCTTTCAGGATGAACTGTGAGGATCATAGGTCATAAATGAGTTTGTCCAGTTTGTTTAGTGTCCTCATCTCAAGTTGGTGTTTTCAGGCGATTATCAAGTGTTAGGATGATTTTAGATATTACTTATCTAATAATAAATAAAATACTGATCGACATATAAATGGAACAAACAGTCAAAAAAAAAAAGAAAAAAAAAAAAGGATCTGGCAGTAAGTGTGAATAGAGGAGACAGTGCTGTGTCCACCTGACACCATCACACAAAGATTAACAACCACATGGAGAACATAGAACCAGAAATAAACCATCAGAACCTGGAACCTCCAGTAGATTTGTATTTTATATTGTCAGGAAATGACAATGAGAAGTACAGTGCAGCTTCAACGTGTAATCTGATGTGAGTATTTCTACGAGCTTTCGCTCTGTTTTTTTAATCCTGTATCTGTTTCTATGGAGAGAAACTGTCCCATCACCAGTGGCTGAATCAGCTAATCAGCTCTCAGTTGATCATCATGTTTAGAAAAATGTCGCTGTTTCACTGTGAAACTAAACAAAACAGGAGATATTAATTTCCTCAGGAAATTAGATCAAACAGCATCAGATCAACATGAGGTCCAGGTCTGACTCAGACAAAAGGTCACTGACCGTGGTGGGGTAGAAGAGAATGAAGACAGCTGATCCCAGGAGAGACGTTGGACCCAGGATAAAGAAGTTGTAGGCCACGCCAAGGACGGCCACCAGGGGGCCTCCTGCTAACAAACTGCCCATGGCTGCTGCCTCAAACATCCTCTGTCCATCACTGGAGCACATGTTGATAAGCTGGGGGGAAGCAGACAAACTGTTGGGTTTTCTGCTCACTCATGACTCACACAATCAAGTCAGGGAAAACAAGAAGAAAGGAAAGGAGGCAGGAAGGGAAGAAAAGAGGAAACAAAGAGGAGAATAAGGAATCCAGTACCTGTCCAATGGTCTTGTCCCGGACGCTGCGCAGACGGAGGATCTTGTTGAAGGCCAAGCTGAGGAGAGCGCCTCTCAGCCTGATTCCAGTCCTGTAGTTCAGGGCCCAGGTCAGAGCCAGAGACCAGGACCGTACAAACTCTGTGGTAAGGAGACCCAGGACCAGAAGCAGACCATAGCCCAGGTCTGGCTCCTCCTGCTGGGTGTACTCCAGAAGGCGCTTCACCACAAATGCCTGGAGGATGAAGAACACCTCTGCATTTGTACTGGTGGGATTGGTTTTACTGGTCCTGTTGGGGCATATCGGTCCTAACTCTGGACTGGGGTGGTTTTAATTCATACTGTTATTGCTGGTTCTGCTGGTCTGACTGATCACAATGGTCCTGGTACACCAGATTAGCTGAGCCATACAGTTCAGAGGTATTGGACTTACTGGTATTACTGGTCCAGACTCACCGGCCCACTGAATCCCGCCAGCTGTGTGACAGTGAGACAGAGGATGGAGAGGAGGAGACGAGTCTGACAGAAAGACCACACCACTGAGCACAGAGACGCTTCGTGGGCCTTTGACCTCTGCTCCTCCTCCCACAGATACGCCAGCCTAAGGGTCCAGACAAACACATAACACTAACCGTGCTGACATAAAAACTCTCTCCGCGATAATAACTGTTCAGATGCTCATGCATGTTTCATTGTTGAGAGCAAAAACACTGGTGTCCAGGTGAGCCAGCACAGGTAGACAAGTGTGATCAGTGATACACAACAGACATACAAATAACACAAAACTCACCTGTGAAGAAGACACACTGAACTGTCTGTCCTAACTGTTATTCATTCACTCATTCTTATTGCTGCTCAAACTTTAAGTCAACCCACCTCAGGCTGTTCTCGCGGCAACCCTCCCTCTGTGACACAGGCCAGATGTCATCCAACAGGAGTTGTCCTTTCCTGTGAGCATGTACAGCGAGAGGCGTCAGCCAATGAAACGTCATGAAGGAGAAAAGACCTGCACTGTTGACAGGATGATCAAACCTGAGGGAACAGACATACACACACACACACACACACACACCTGAGATGTGTTCTTACAGTGTTTATGATCAGATTGTGTGTCAGTGTGTTATTGTACGTGGATGTGTGCGCATGTGTTACCTGTTGTCCTCTCTTCCTGGTTTGCTTGGGTTTTCATCTTCAGCTCCAGTCTCCTCCACCTCTTCACCATGGCAACCAGATGATCTGCTCTCACACACATCCCAATCATGCATGCACACACAGTTAGCGCACTACTACACCACAGTCAGTTAGCTTACAATTGGTAAACTGTTAGCTGACATTTACCTCATATCATTGCTGTCCTTAATTATTTTCATGTTTGTGTTATGAACTGAGGGTAAATATTCACATCTGAGGAAATAAATATTTAGATACTTTTTTTTGTTTTATTATTAAAAGTTGATCATTTGATTATTTGTTCCTTGTTGAATTCACTGGTTTTTTGCAGCTGTAATGAACAACCAGAGGGCAGATCCTGTGAAGCAAGTGTTTCCATGGTGATAAATGTGGTGTAAAATATCTTCACTTTGTGGAAGGAAATTATTCAGAGATTTAATTCTCTGCAACTGAGTAGCCAAGGCTCAGAGGTAATTTAGCTGCTCTCTGATCTGCGCTTCTCCATCTCATTAGCAAAACACCGGTCTGACTGGGTCAGTCCTGCACTTAGCATCAGTCAAGTGTGTGTCTCTCTGCTACTGAGCATTTACAGCAGTCACGTTTGTGTATGTGTGAGAAGGCATCATGAGGCAGCAGTCATCACATTTCATCCAGCCACACAGCATTAACCAATCAGACGAGGCACTGCCACTCAGCAAATCAGGAGGCTAGACTCCCCTCAGCATCAGAAGGGGGAGGGGCTTCATTATGTAAACAATATGAGGCTGCAGCTTTATCAGTTAATCTTGGTTTATGGTAATAGGCAGTTAGGAAGAAGATGAGGATGAGGGTCAGGGTGATGATGAAGAAGAGCGTGAGGATGGAAATAAAGATAAGGTTGAGGATGAGGGTAAGGATGAAAGTAAAGATGATGAAGATGAGGGGGAATATGAAAATAAAGATAAGGGTGATGATGAGCAGGAGGATGAGGGTGGGGATGAGAATGGAAATAAAGATAAGTTTGAGGATGAGGATAAAAATAAAGTAAGGGTGATGATGACCTGGAGCATAAGGATAATGAGTGTTAGTTATCCTAGTTTGATGATGATGAGGGTAAAAATAAATATGAGGATGAGGGTCAGAGTGAGGATGCAGAGTTCACTGTTGCCCCTCTCACCTGGACGTCCTGATCTGGTTTGACCTCTGACATTGGTGGACAGCAGGAGGGTTGTAGAGACCCTGGCTCCCTCTGTCCAAAGTCATGATTTCTCATCTTCTATCAGACCACATGGAGCTGTGACCTTTGACCTCTATACTCAAAGTCTGAACACAACAGACCACAGGTGAAAACAAGTGGTGGACTCTGGGCTCAGGTCCCACATCTCAGGCCTCTGGTTCTCTGGTCTAAGATCTGTGGACTCAGGTCTCTGGTTTTGTGAGTACACAGTCCACAGTGACAATGCAAGAATACTAAAAATGTACAGATAGTATGAATAATCCTGAAGTACAGAGAAGTGCAGGTGCATCATGGGAAAAGTAATTAGGTGATAATCAGTATAAAATCTTCATTGACCCACCAGAATAAAAGATTCATTTAGATTTAATCTTTCGTAACAAAAGCACGTGATGTTAATAAACGAACTGTCCTCAGTTCTGAGGTCTGAACACGCGGGGAATAAAACAGAAAAACTCAGGTGCTCGAACACCTGCTCACCTGTTTGTCTGTCTGCGTCCTCGTTGTGGGCACAGACCGTCCTTCTTGTCCTCCTTGGGGTCTGCTAGTCTCTGTAAACAGCTTCTACGCTGTGAAGCTGCACCTCTGACGCGCAGCAACATCAGCGCGGGGGTTCGTGAAAATGGAGTCCAGTCGTGACGTCAGACCTTCCACATCGCGTCCCTCTAATGAAGTCAGCATTGACTGATTATACTTTAATCAACCCTCAATTCTGCTTGTCAGGCAGCAGGAGCCGTGTCCACAACAACAGAGCACGCTGATCTTAACTCGAAAGAGGGATTTCGTCTTTTCAACATGACCAGGACTCTAAATACAATTTAAAGATGACTGAAAAAGAATCCGAGACCTGCAGCTGAATTCAGTTAAAGTGTAACTCAACTGAGCTAAAAAAAAAAAAAAAAAAAAAAAAGCAAAGTCAGCAGAGACCAGAAGAACAGGGAGACCTCAGACCAGGGGCCTGTATCACAAAACTGGATTAACATGCCTGGGATCTCTTTTCGTTACTCAGACATCCGCAGTCCGGACAATCTTTGCCAGGAAGTTATCGACTGGCTAATTGAACCCAGACGTTTTCCTATCTTGATCGGTCCGCGTTCACATAAAAGGGCGGGGTTTGCTGTATCCGACCAATCAGCATGGAGAAGGCGAAAGGAGCACTGTACTTCACGATGGAGGGGCAAAGCGTGATATCCAGAAAATATCAGCAGTACAAATTCATTATTCAAGCAGAGACAGCTGCTGATTTTTGATTGATCTGATTAATTTTATCAGTTATTCGACAGTTTGAACCTCAATATTTCAGTTCCAACCTCGGTGAGGCAAAAAGGACTTGAGAGAAAATGAAAAACAAATAAATAATATAAGAAAATAGTTCAAAGTGGGCAGTAGTTCTATTATATGTTATAGGCTGTTTATATATCCATGTTGTGGGCTATAACCAACAGGTATAAAGCTGTAATTTTTTTACACTGAATCTTTGTTTTAGGATCATCATAGTGGTAATGATGTGATATTATTTGCACCCCCCAGGAAAAACTGTAACATGAATGTGACGTGACATGACATGGGGGGGGGTCCTACTTCCAGTGAGTCAGTGTTAAAACACTGGGCTGCAGAAACACAATTATCCATTTACTGTGAAAGATGTATTTTTTGCACAGTGGATAGTGAGACAGTCTCAGTGAGCCTGCTACCCTTACTCACAAAAATAGTGTACTCTAGAAAAGTAACAGTAAATTCAACCTATCATTACATTTACATATAACATCTGGGTTCAATGACCAAGTTGATAACCAGTTTCATGACACAGATTATCCACAGATTACAGATGTCTGGGTAAATGAAGCCAGGTAACAAAAACAGATCCCAGGCATGACCACTGGTCTCAGAGGGAAAAAGTCCAGATTCACAGTAAATAATCCAGTGTAAATCCTGCCTTGGATGATTATTTATGATTAATACCTTGAAGGAAGATGTACCTGCAAGACTCAGTTCTGGGTTTACTCTAATTAAACTCTCCCTGCAAGCTGTGCTGCCTTTGCCAGAAATGAAGCTGCTGCTGGGCCTGACATGGATCACTGATGTTTCACCACGAGATTCCAACACAAATTCATTTAACAAATCAAGCTAAATGAATGAAAGTTTTAGTGAAATACCCCAGGAGGACAAAAACCACCCGATATCGTAAAATAAACCTGGTGTTTTAAGTGTCAGTAAACCATCAAGATAAACCGGCCTAACCCTCCTTTGCACAAGCTGTGTGATGCAAACTGCAAAGCATCTTATATAAATTCATTCATCTTCTTCCACTTATCCGTTTCCACGTTGCAGGGGGTGCTGGAGCCAATCCAAGCTCACATTGGGCGAGGGCGGGTTCACCCTGGACAGGTCGCCAGTCCATCACAGGGCCAACACACAGAGATGACCAACCACTCACACTCAGGAAATTTAGAGTAATGAATTATATGTAATATATATTATACATATATAATTGATGTCACATGAAGTCGTGTAAATTAAGAGACACTGCAGCAGGTGTGAACCTGGTCATTTTATTGTTTCTGTACAAACATCACATGAGATGGCTCCTCTTCACACTCGGGAGGGATACAGCATCTGAAACGCAAGAAGTCACATCAGCAACTGTCATAATAAAAGCAAATATAGACTGTGCAAACATATCAAGTAGGAGCTGAGCAGGAGACATTTTAATTAGCACTAAAAATCTATATGAGGGACTGATAAGTCCAGGAGGAAGACAGTATCTCAACCATGAGATGAAGGAAACTGTTCCAGAAACTGAGATCACTTTCCCTCTCAAACAGTTGTGATGGGAACTGACTCAAAAAGCAGCATCACTCCTGCCAAGAGATTTGAGGTTTCTGAACCCAACAACCAAGAACTGACATCCCGGAGGTAACTTTTGGTCCAACTCAGTCCTAAAACTGTGGTTCACATGTTCCTGGGGTCAATCACCATGGTAACCCATGCGGAGCACCTGATTGGATCATAACCTGTGCAAACACGCAGTCATCGCTCCTATTTGATCCAAACATGGACCAAGTAATTTAGCTCAGTAAATATTTGTAGTTCTTGTGTACCTGAACCTTTATACACTATGCATCCACCAGACTGCAAGAAACTAGACAGCAAGGAGAAGATCCAGTGTAATGCTGCCTCTCTTGAACCCGGTTAACTATGGCTTTAATCATCCAACTCAAGGCAAGAAGAGATGTTAAGAAAGAACAGCAAGCAGATGTGAGAGCTGCAGATCGTTGGTCATTGACAACAAAGTCATGTTCCACAGGTAAGACTCAATAGCAGAAAATCACATCAATGGAGCAGACCAAGACTCTGCAGATACACTGGAAATGATTTCACAACTTAAAGTAACAGCAGGAATAAAGAAGCCCTTTAGTTCAGTGTTCCCTGCTTCTGTGAGGATGATGATGAATAAGCTTCATCATCTGGAAACACTGAGACTGGACCGTTTCTCTCAGTCTCATTTACTGATGGACTGTCAACTTCAAACTTTACTCGTGTCTCAGACTTTCTTGATCCATAATCATCTGTTCGTCTTCAATGCAAACTCTTTTGTCCCCATCAGGATTCTGTAGTGATGATTAATGCGTCTTTCCTGTGACCCGATTGGCCAAGTTAACCATGGTAACCAGTGCTGCAGGGTATACCAGGTTGAAAGTGAATCAGCTTTGCAAGAGAATAATACACAAGTGCCACTCAACACTTGGGCTCTGCCCCCACTGTCAGAAAATTGAGCTCAACCTTGAATTTCAGTGTAAAGATTAGTGTTAGTGTGGACTCAGACCTGGCCTTGTACTCACCACTCTGATTCGGTGTCCGATGGCTTTAGCTGGCAGGTTGCTGCTGAACTTGGCCCGGACCATCCCACTGTTACCATGAGCTCGGGTCACCTTTCCCCAGATCACCCTGGTCTTGTTGGGTTTACCGCCTGGCGTCACTGTATTCCTACAGAGAAAACCCACAGTCGGCATCATAGTCCAGTCTGTTCTGAGGCTGCTGGTGTGAAGGCACCAGTAACTTCATATATTTAACAACCAACAACACAGTGCCTTCAATCTGAATTATACAGATCAAACAACAAGACCGAACAGAGAAAGGATGCACCTGTACCAGCATCAGGTATCAGCTCCAATGCTATGCGTGGGTACTTGTAATTATAAAGGTGTACTGCTTTAACCACACCCACTAACACTTGACATCAACTGGCATCACCCATTCAGTAGAGCACTTAGGCACATAAGGAGGACTGGCATTATCAGATTTGATTTGCACACATTTTCCCAGGTCAATTCAACTTGGGCAAGGCGGGGGGGGGGGGGGTGCGCTAATCACGTGTGATTTGTGAGAAAAAGTGAAATAAGAACTTTAGACACAAAGAAATGAACTCCCCCTCAGAAGATACACATGGAAACATATGGAAGTCACAAGCGGAAATGAAATCTTACCTACTGTGATAACAGCGAAAGATAAGTTTTCATTTTATGAAAGATATAAACCCACTGAGGTTTTTAACATTACATCACATCAGTTATACTGTCAGAGCTGGATTTGGAATCCCTGTAAAAGTTTTGGTAACAAGATAAATAAGAAACAGCGGCAAGAAAATTTAAGCTGTCTATTAAGGACTACCAGTCAGTGAAGAAGAGGGGCATAAACCAGCTTTCACAACATGAGCAACTTCATAAAACACCTGAAGAATTGACACGACACTGAGTTCAGCACCAACTTTGCAGTTTTCTTAAACATGGCAGTAGTGAACATTTGTTGGAGTCTGAAAATGTTTTGTTTTCATGAGATTCTTTTCATTTCCTAAGGGATTCTAGGACTTGTAATTGCATTATGAATGACTCATATCAGTACTGTATAATTTGTCATCTACAAGCCACGGCATCTTAAACAGCAGAACCAGGCAGTAAAAACACACTAGTCTTAACAGCACTGCTCTGACTCTTGAGCTGCAAATGCAATTCATCATTTTGTGATTGGTAATACAGGTGAATGGGTGTTCAGTCTTACTTCTTCGCCTTGTACACATAGGCACAGCGTTTTCCCAGATAGAAGTCAACCTCATCTCTGGTGTAGCAGCCTTCCAGCTTCAGGAGAGCCGTGTGTTCACGCTGGTTCCTCAGACCACGCTTGTAGCCAGTGAAGATGGCCTTACTCCACAGTCTGAGAAACAGAGTCAAAGCAGCCTTCAGTCACAGGCCTCACAGTGAGAACAACACATTCACAATTAGCAGTCATCTTACCGTCCAGGCATTGTCAGTCTCCAGATGAGTTCACCTGGAAGAACAAAATATACTATTATTGAAACCTGTTTGCATCATATCTTGGTTTCAGAAACTTACATGTGTTCAAACAACAGACCAAGTCTTCATGTACCCGCATAATAGTAAATTGTTTTCATGCTTCACACCAGCAGCATCTGTCCTCTGTCCACACTAACACAGGGAAAAACCTGAAACCTTTAGCTACACTTCACGATTCAGGAAAACGGTATGACATCACAATAACGTCCTGCAGGGCAGTCTCATTAATGTGTTGCAGTTTGAGGTGTTGATTAATAGTCATGTTCCTCAACATCACTTATACATGTTCAACGGAAAACTTTTTTCTTGATCTGATGTACAATCTAGACGCGACAGAAACTCCAGATTTTGTCGAAATTCTCACTATACATCCAGGAGACGTGACACCACAAACACGCAGGAGAACAGTGAGGCCACACGGATCCAGATTCATGTTAAACTCCAGCTTTGGCTGACCAGGCACGTGAACCAGGATCCACATACTCCTGTGTCAGACTCAGTTAACCCGGCCAGTGTGATGCTATCAGGCTAAGTGTTAAAGCTAACCGGAAAAGAACCCAGACGCACTAACATCGGGAAAAGCGGTTCAACAGTTCTCGTTTTCTGAACCGACGTTACAAATTAAATCCACAGCAACCGGGGTGTGAAGTTAGGTCTGCCCAGACAAGTGCTCCTCAGTTCGGACTTCTCAGTTCTGTTAGCCGCTGCTAACTCTATCAACACCGCATCTCCGCCATCAGTCACCGCACATCGACAGAAGACGGCCGGTGGTCGAATAACACAGCGCCCGTTCACCATCGGTGGTGATTTATCGGAAATTAAATTGGGATTAAATAAGAAATACCAAGTTTGGGCCAACATGATAAAGAGCTCTTACCGTCACTGCGGGGAAGATGGAGGGAAAGGACGGCCCCAAAGAATGCTGGGTAATTACCGTATATAGAGGTGTCCGCGGAGCCGCCTGATCAAAACAAATGTATTTATACTAGGGCTGTCAAACAATAACATTTTTAATCAGATTAATCTCATGGCCGCCGTGGATTAATTTGATTAATCACAATTATTATTCATCCGTTATTGTGTTTAATTTTGTGGGGGCAAAAGAACTCATGAAAGACGGCAATGTATAGACACTTAACGTGTTTATTTAAACTAAAGAGCAGATGTGGTGTCCAGATTGCAATATATAACTAAAAAAAACCATACCAACCACATCATATTTAGAAACGACCTTTTTCTTATTTTTTTTTGTAAACCAACAAATATCCACATCAATGTGGTCCTCTTATTCATCTTTTAGCCACCTGCTGAGACAGACTCACTTGTTTACTTGTTTATTGTAGATACAAAAATGCGCAAGAAGTACCGGTGGCAACAATTTTCTTTTGACTTATTGAAAACTTAAGTTGTCAACAAAAATCTGGGTCCTCCCCTGATAGGGATCGTTTAAATACAGGGAATCGCAGCTTCGGCCCGCCACCTAAGAGGAGAGCTGACCGCTTCCTATGTAGAATAGAATATGCTTTATTGTCATTGTACACTTGTTACAACAAGATTGGTTCAGGATACACCTATACTATTGTGCATTAAAGGAGAATAAGTAAGTAAACCATATATATAAAACGATAAAATACAACATACTAAAAACTATAAAGTTATCTCTCACTCACATCATTCACATTTTGCACGTTACTGTTCTAGAGCCTGATAGCCCAGGGGTAAAATGTGTTGCTGAACCGGATAGTACGTTGCCTCCAGACTCTGTACCTTCTGTCCAAGGGCAGCCAGTTAAAGTGGCAATGGCCGGAGTGAGATGGATCAAGGAGGACCCTTTTGCCCTGTAGAATACCAGAGAGCTTGCAATGTCCTCCAAGGAGGGCATGTGGCAGGCGATGATTCTTTTTGCAGATTTTATGGCCCTCTGCAGGGCTTTCCTGTTTTTTTACTGTGCAGCCAGCATACCACACTTTGATGCAGTACGTCAGCACACTGTCCACCATGGAACAGTAGAAAGTTTGCATCAGGTTTGCCTCCAGCTGACACCTCTTTAGAATTCTTAAGAAGTGCAGCCTCTGTTAAGCCTTGCTGACCACTGCAGTTGTATTGGTGTGCCATGTCAGGTCATCAGCCACATGCGCACCAAGAAATCTGAAAGAGGAGACTCCCTGCACGCAGGCACCGTTTATCCTAGTTTTACTCATGTTCAGCAAAAGGATGTTCACTGAACACTATGTAACCAGCCAGGGTTTTGTGCCCTCTCCAAGGGGACAGTCCTGCATACTAATAGAGAGCGCAACACGTCATACTCTGAAAGCCACGCCCACCAGAGGGAAAACAACTGGTGGCACAATTTAAAAAATAAATAATAAAAATACTGCAGTAGCAGTGTTAATTTTCACACATTTTGTCAGTCTTTTGACAAGTGTCCCTTAAATTTAGTTAGGTATTAGTCATGTCATACTGATTCAATTTAGTCAATTACTCACTGACAAAAATGATACATCATTTGTCAAGGTAAATACTATTTTCATTGACAAAATTACATTTGTCAAATCGTAACAATTCTTTAACTGTAGAATAGAATAGCAATTAGCACCTCTACACAACAGAGTAGTTGTGATTATTATAGATGCATTGAGATTTCCAGTTTATTAAAACATTTTGAGCACCACAAACATGAACGTCACTTTATAAAATGATTAACTTACATAGTCAGTTCTTGAGAGCACAATGTCAAACATTTTAGCCTTTACAAAGTACTATTCTGGACACAGAACATAAGTGAGCATGCCATTATTTTACTGTCACGACCAGGCTAGGACTCAGGACACAGATGCAGGGTTCAGGTGTAGCAAAAGAGTCTATTGTTATCCTCCCAAGCACTCCAAGATCGAGGAAAGAAACAGGCTATAAACCTAATTCTATCAATAACTCCTCCATATGGAGGAGGTGTGGCTATGAAAAATATCAAAATAATAATCACACCACTAAAAGGAGGAAAAACACAATAGGCTATTAAATGTTATCAATAAGTGAAAATCACTCCAGCTACGGAGGAAAACAAGAACTGGAAATAAACAGGCAAAACAGAAAACACTCCTGAGGACTGGAGGCACTATTCTATGAAAGTTAGGTAAAACAAAGATTGCTCCACATGGAGGAAACAAAAGGCTGTGAAAAGGATTAACTATAGAACTAAACTATGGTACAAAACTTACAACTCAAAATCGCTCGCTTGGAGGAAGAACACAAAGATCAGACAAAGGGGCTGGCAAAAAGGGGCTGGGGTGAACGCACGCAGACGAAACACACTGGCACCAGACTACTTAAACACAGGGTAATGGGGAACAGGTGGAAACACTCAGGAAGCAATCAGACCGAGACACATGAGGAAGGGCAAGTGACCTGAAATGAGAGGGGAGTTACTTTTCAAAATAAAACAGGAAATGACAAGATAAAACACGGAGACAGGACAAAAACCCAACTTCACCTCACCACGGTGTGACATGTTCTTTTTAAAAAAAAGCAAAAGCTATTTCTGCAAAAAAGTAAACGGGTTCTATAAAACACTCTGAATCAGTGTTCAAGCATCAAGATGAAATAAAACTGTTAAAAATAAAAAAAAACAACTCCCTTTTACCATGTAACAAAATCTATATCAGTATTAATGATAAATGGCAGAAACTCAAAAAATGTGTGGCGAGACGAAGGTGATATGTTACTAGGATGTATGTGTCCAACAACGCCAAAATGTGGCGAGACGAGGGTAATATGGTACTAGGGGTTAAACTGCCGCTGTCAGTCACCAGCAGCTGAAACAAAACAAACACGGGGGTTAATAAAACATGCCCAAGGGCTTAAACAAAAGTGGTATGGACTAAACACAATAAGAAATTACAAAAGAAATAGTTTAAACAATTAATCTAACAATAATTGAAATAAAATGTAAGAAAATAGAAATAACTAAATCATTATAACACAATAAATGACACAAAAAGGAAAATTACCAAACTAATCAAATTGGAGCAATCAAAGAAAACAAATGAAACGAATGAATAAAGGATTTAAAATGTATCGATCCTTATCGCTAGGCGTGGGTTATCGTATAGGCCCCAGAACAGCCCATGAAAACGGTCCAGGCCTCAGGACGAAGCAGGCCCAGGCGGCGGGCAGCGCTGGGACCAAACGTGGTCCGCTCCACAAAAACAATACAAGATAACAAAAATCAAGATAGAAGTCAAAAGGAAAAGAACCAAAATAAAGAACCAAAACAAAGTACAAAAACAGCAGCACCGCTTCCAGGCGTGATGGGAGTAGCCGGCCAGTTACAAGACAGCAGGAGTTGGCGTCCACAGCAACCCAGACAACAGAGGATGCCAGCCTCACAGGGCACAGCTTTAGCACACCGCCAGAGCGGACAGGCTGCTGGACAGGGATCCGGTAGGCCACTACCATCTCCCCCGGACCAAGCAGTCAGGCGCGCTGCAAGGAGTGGAGATCGGGTGACCAAACTGCTTTTACGCACATACAAAAAAAAAAAAAAAAAAAAGGAGAAGACTGCATGGCGCTTACTGGGGTAAAGGAGATCTGTGCGCCTCGGCGGAGGTCACAATCGTGAAAAGGCCCCACCAAATTAAAGGAAACGGTGCCACAAGCTGCCACGCTGAACAAAGGCTGGCCCGACACGCCACGCCACGCCACGCCACGCCACAGCCACCAAAGGAGCAAGCGAGGAGTGCAAGAGAGAACGGGGCGGGGACACACACACCTGCTTATAAAGGTGCGCACGGTGCCGCCCAGCAATCAGTGGCTGGAGGACTGGCACAGTGCCAAACATTGGCCTGGAGGGAGACAACCTCCGGCTACATATGTTTGAGGTAAAGGTAAATGGATAATTCTCATTTATTTTTATACATGTTCATAAAGGCATTTCGTTCAAGGTGAATTCTGGCTCGGTTTCGTTTCCCTGAACTGAGGTCACCTGTTATACTGAACTCTCTCTGTGAAGGCTTGTGATGCTGGCATTGAGACCAGGTCCAGCGCAAAGGGTTTGAGCAATGGAAAGACTTTGCTGCTTTGTGTTTTCCAGAAACTGTCCTCTTCCCAGTTTTGAGACAGTTTTTACTTCATTAGTTCAAGTTTAATGCATGCTTTGGGGCCTGTGGACTGCTTCGGTTTGAACTTGGAGAGGAACTGGAACCTTGGCTTCTTTGCTGATGAGGGTGGTGATGGAAGAGTCACCGCAGATGTCTGCTCTTGATGAGCATCTGGAAAACAAGAGATGATGTATCTTCCGCTGACTTTAAAAGCACCTGGACTTCCTCATCTTCATTATGTACAAGTGTCTCACTTGCTAGTGTAGCATCCAGAAAGCAAGCAGAGGCTACCAGCAGGTGGAAATGTTCTGCTGCTGGATCAACAAAGTGTGTAAAACGTTCCTCCAGGTTGTTTTTCATTTTGTTTGAGAAGGCAACAAGGTCTCTGTGCTGACCAGTGTGTGCACTGTAGCTCAGATGAGCATGGAGATCCTGCAGAGCTGGGATCACCAGTGACAGTGACATTGTGTCACTCTGGAGGGTCTTTGTGTGTTCTGCGAAAGGATAAAGTATGTCTTCCAAGGCACTCAATCTCTGCCACTCACTGGGCATGAGACAGTCCCAGCCCTCTAGGTCAGCCAGGTGGCACAGGGTGTCCTTCACCTGGATTAGGCGTTCCAACATGTTAAAGGTGCTGCTCCACCTTGTAGGGCAGTCTATAATTACACACAAACCACAGGCTTCCAGGGGTTTCTCTGTTGCCGTTGATGCTCTCTTGATTCTTCTCACAATGGTGTAAATTTTTTCCAGCAAGTTGCTCAGATTGGACTGAAGTGTATGGACCACACAGGGAGTTTGGTTAAGGTTTCCACATACATGATCATCCTCTTCTCCCCCACTTGTCATCATTACTTGAACTAGTCTGTTCCACTTCCAACGGCCTCCTTAATGCCACCACCATATTGCTTCCAATGTCACTAATCACTGTAGGAACTTTCAGTACTGGGATCTTCCACTCAAAGAGACAACGGTCCACATGCACCCTGATCAAGTCACCTGTGTGGGCAGGGGCGTAGCCATCATTTTAGAAGTCCGGGGGACAAATGATTCAGAGCTCTACCTTAACTAGCTAGCTTAGCTAACTAAAGTGACATCTATTTGACATCTTTTAAAGTCCTTAAAGGCAATATAATATACAATATACAATATAAAACGTCTCTGTTTTAGATAAACATTATCTACATTCAGCAGCATTACTCAACTTACACAGTTTGTTTGAAAAAACTGTCTTTTTGTTTTTTGCCTCTTGGCTGGCTTGCTGAACATGTTTGAAGCACCGTGGGGATCGGAATCACACCAAAGATACCCTGTCTCTGGAGTTGGGTAGAGTAGGGAGAAATGAGAGCAGGAGGAGGGGATATTCAATACAGGTGCAGACAGGAACATATGATGCTGCATGAAGTTCATAGAAATTATGCTGTATGAAGTTCATAGAGATATGGGAGCAGCAGGCATTGCAGGAACATGGGATGGTGATGATTCACCACCTGCAGGATGAGGACAGAGAGAGAGGAGAGGAACTGGGAGAGACAGAGACTTTGGAGAAACATGGTTAGTAAATACAGTACACATGCTTAGAACTGGGAGAAACAGGGATTTTGGAGAAACATGGTTATTGATGTGTCGGCGCAAGGGGAGGAGGGAGAGAGAGGGAGAGGGAGGGAGGTGCTCAGTCCTTCCTCCAGCAATCTAGGCCTATACCAGCATAGCTAAAGACTAAATGAACTTTAACTTTTTAACTATAAGCTCTGTCATACAGAAAAGTTTTAAGCCTGGTCTTGAAAATTGCTAAAGAGTCCGCCCCCCAGACCGACACTGGAAGTTGGTTCCATAGAAGAGGAGCCTGATAACTGAAAGATCTGCCTCCTGATTTACTCTTGGAGACTCTAGGAACCACAAGTAAACTTCCATCTAGAGAGTAGGACAGTAAGGAACTATGAGCTCTCTGAGATATGATGGAGCTTGGTCATTAAAAGCTTTATGCGTTAATAGAAGGATTTTAAATTCTATTCTGAATTTTACCAGCAGCCAGTGAAGAGAAGCTAAAACAGGAGAGATGTGATTCCTTTTTGTAGTTCCTGTTAATATTTGGGCAGCAGCATTCTGAATCAACTGAAGGCCTTTCAGAGATTTGTTTGGTCATCCAGATAATAATGAGTTACAGTAGTTCAGCCTAAAAGTAACAAATGCATGGACTAGTTTTTCTGCGTCCTCTTGAGACAGGATATTTCTGATTTTCCTAATGTTTTGCAGGTGGAAGAAAGCTGCCCTACAGACTTGTTTTATGTGAGGGACAAAGGACATGTCCTGGTCAAAGGTTACTCCAAGGTTTCTTACAGTGGAGCTGGAAGCCAAAGTAATGCCATCCAGACTGATTAGATGATTAGATAGAGTTTCTCTAAGGTGCTTAGGGCCGAGTACAATAACTTCAGTTTTGTCTGAATTTAGAAGTAAAAAGCTACAGGTCATCCAGACTTTTATGTCTTCAAGACATGTCTGCAGTCTGACTATCTGACTAACTTCATTTGGCTTCATTGATAAATACAACTGAGCATTGTTTGCATTACAGTGATAATTGATGCTGTGTTTCCTGATAATGTTGCCTAAAGGAAGCAGATATAGAGTGAAGAGGATTCGTCCAGGTACCGAGCCCTGTGGGACTCCATAATTGGCTATAGTGTGTGAGGAGGAGCTATTGTTAACATGAACAAACTGATGTCTATCTGATAAATAGGATTTGAACCACCTTAGTGCAGTTCCTTTAATCCCAATTTCATGTTCCAGTCTCTGTAATAAAATATTATGATCAATGGTGTCAAATGCAGCACTAAGATCTAACAGAAGTATGGAGGCTGATCCATTGTCTGAAGCCAAGAATATCATTGGAGAGTTTAACCAGCACTGTCTCTGTGCTGTGATGAGCTCTAAATCCTGACTGAAACTCTTTGAACAAGCCGTTCCTATGTAGATGTTCATGTGGTTTGCTACTGCTTTTTCAGTGATTTTAGAAATGAAGGGAAGGTTTGATATGGGTCTGTGATTGGCCAAAATATCTAGATCAAGATTCTGCTTTTTAAATTGGGCAGTAGAAACAAGTACTGATGGCAAAGAAAGAAGCTGTCATCCCCCTCTTTGTCCATTTTAGTGATGTGTCGGTCTCGAATGAAACGGCTCTTTAAAGTGAACGACGGGAGCCGGCTCCTGATTGGGAGCTGCTTTTTTTTTTTCTTCCCCTTCTCTCTCTCACTTTTTTTCTCTTCAAGCCGCACGTGATTGGTCAATATGTGTGGTGTCGTCAATCAGGAGCCGGCTCCCGTCGTTCACTTCAAAGAGCCGGCTCTAAGAGCCGTTTCATTCGCAACCGACACATCACTAAAATCTTCATCTTCAACAGTCCTTGCAGGAAGATAAGCATCCTTTGCCATGGCTTCTTCTCTTGTACATTGCTCTTTTGTTATAGGTGTATATTTAGTTACTGAGCAGAGGGATTCAGGTAATGTTGTTTGCTTCATTTGTTGCTCTTTGGAACAGGATTTTTCTGACAAGGGGATCTGAAGGACAAAACAAATCATGAGCGTGTTGATGCTGCAGTTAACAAACTAGCTAACAATTAGTCTATTACCTTATCCAAAATAATAATGATGATGACGATAATGATAATTAAAATAATGAATTAACCCTGGATGTTGCTGCTGTAGATGTCTCTTAAGGTTATTGACCGGTTAAGGTCCCGGTCAATTTGTGTGTGCATTTGTTGATTGTGCAGTTTGTTTTTGATGATTTCTCATCAAATTTGAAAAACTGCCATATACTTGATCTTTTCCTATCCAGGCCTGGTGGATTGTCTGCCATATATGTGATATGAGGTCAATGAAATGGACGACCTGAGAGCTGATCTCTGCTTGATAGCTCCCTTGATCTGCCAATAATGAGCATGCGTTTTTCCATGCGTGTTTGCAACAGTGAATGCACGTCTGTGATTGACCGGTTTAAATCATCTTCTTAAAATGTTTAAGGTTATAAAAAACACCTCACTGTGTTTTCGTCTCATCATACTTTCGTCAATAATGTTATGATAATATTTATTAAATCGTCATGGTGCAGTGTTTCGTTTCGTTGTCGTCATCGTTGACAAAATTAAAAATCCCTTCGTCAACGAATATTTTTGTAATTAACTTAGTTGCAAAAATTAACTCTGTCCAGCAGTTAGTTTAAAACATTATTTCAACATGTCATATGATTATTTTAACACGCTATCTGTACTGGAGAAAAAACGGTACAATGAAAAATCACATATGTTGGTCTTTCTCATTGTCCCTTCTGATTGCCTTCATTTTCATGGAGAAATGATCCCACTGAATGGCCGAAGGTGACGTACATCGATCGACAACTACCTGATCGAGTCCTCCGGTAAGATCATCATATAACCTAATAGATAAAAAGTTAGGCTACATCCACGCTACTACAGCATCATTTTAAAATAGCTTTATAACCCAAACGTTTCAAATCTGTCCCACTTTATAGGGTTAAAACGTTGTGGGTGGATGTACGTTAGCCTTGCTTAGCTTCAGCCCCTACAGTTAGCCTTGGTTAGCTTCTGTTCCTGCAGTTAGCCTTGGTTAGCTTTAGCTGCTAAAGTTAGCCTGTCCAATTTAGCAACCTTAACTTAGAGTTAAAAATAATTTATGTGATTAACTTTATTGTCTTAATAAAATTTAACATTACATCCCTTATGTTACAAAATATTCTAATAAAAGCTTGGCATGAGAAGAGTATCCAGTGAGGGCTAATTGCTTGTTATTTATCTTCCTTTTTGTTCGGGAATATACACTCACACAACAATGAGAAATTACAGATCTTTGGATGGCCATAACTTTTTTGTAAGTGGATGGGTCCACGTTGTGTTGCACCATAAACCATCCGACTCTGACAGTCTTCAAGGCTGAGTAGCCATCCTGGAGGGTCACTGAAGCATCCCATCACACATGGGTTGCTGTGAAGAGTAATGGTACAGTTGTGGCAGCCCTTTGTGACTGCATGGCAGGGTAAAGTAAAAGCAGCTACTGGCAGTGGTGCAATGTAACTAAGCAAGTATTGTACCATTGTACCTAAATATAGTTTTGAGGTATTTAAGTATTTGCACTTTGTAATACTTTATACTTCCACTCCACTGCATTTTGCGGGGAAATATTACTTCAGATCTAAACAGGTTTCACACAGATATTTTAGACTATTCTGTCACATTACCCTGTCTTAATTGTTCTCTTAGGTTAGTCTGTCAAGTTTGACCATTACCCAAAAGTAAAGAGATAAATAAATGAACAAAAATTGACACCTTACCCCCAGACTAACCATGTGATGGTAATCAGTGCCACCAATCAGTTTTGGATTTCTTTCTCTGCCTGAAATAGCATCTAAAAATCCCATGAAACTGCCACCGTCCATCCAGTTACGTAAACAAATCTGTAAATAGTTACTATACTCAGTATATAAATAATTGCAATAAATCAATAATTAATAGTTAATCTGATGGATTCAAAATTTTCACTGTGCTCAATAAGTACATAAATAAAGCTGATGAATCATTAGTTACTGTTCTCAATAAATAAAAAATAGGATGAATTAATAAATAATCACATAGAAAGAGTTCTATGTTTTCTTTTATTCATTTTTTTTGTAGGTCAAAGTGTTATATTTGCATCCTTCATAAAAACAGCAACCAAATCAATCATGCAAGTCATAGAGCTGACTTGCTGTGGCAACCCCGGACAGGGGAAAAAGCCAAAAGGAGGAAAGAAAGAAAGAAAAAAGGTTTAAGTGTTTTTATTTATTGTCCTCCTGAGATAATGATGGTGATAAATTGTATTTACTATTTATTAATTTTATTTAAGTTTATTTTGCAGTGACAAATGTTTCAAGCAGTTGTTGTTGTAAATTTGTGTTACAAGCTATTTCCTGGAGATTCATGAAGCAGTCGCATTCATCTTGTTGGTTCAAAAGTTTTTAAGAATGACAATGATTTAACTTTGGTGAAGTTAATGCAAACTGTTGCACTTGTAATCTTTTCTGGGGGGGCTGTTGAGCCATGAGTAGGATATACTCATCTGTTGCTCCTGCAGATTTTAAGTTAAAAACTCAATTTCAACAAAGCCACGTGAAAGAAACTTGGATAAAGTTACTGAGGATTGAGATTAAAAACTACTGTGTGAGAGAGGATTCGTGGAAAATGCAGAGGAAACCTAACACTAAGCCTGAACTGGACAAACCAAGTCAGCATGAAGCCTCGGGCTTGACTATAGAAGCAAGAGCCAGCAAGCAGAAAGCAAAGATTGTGTTAAAGGCTATAGCATCACTATATCCACTCAGAGCTTGCACTTGTCAAGGCTGAGATCTGCAACAAGATCGAGGGAGAGATTTCAGCGGTAACTACTACATTAAGGAGGTAGATAGCAGCACCAAAAGCTGAAAATGACACAGCAAAATCAGCGCTTTAAGCCCAAATGGACTCACAAAACCAAATGTTGAAAGACCTAGCAAACACAGCTAATGGCACTTCGGATACGCTACAAGAGTTAGAAGACAACATTAAAGGACTTTCTAAACAAGTTGAATCCCTGTCAGAGAAATGCCTTGATTTGCAAGGCCGCTCAAAACGTCAAAACCTGAAAGTGGCTGGAATTAAGGAGGGGAAAGAAAATGGCCAAAAGCCGAAAGAGTTTGTGGCTCGGTTGTTAAAGGAAGCATTAAACCTTAAAGATGCACCAGTAAAAGACCGGCCCATAGAGCCCTGTGGAGATGACTGGGTGATAATGAGTCCCCCGACACTTCATTGCCAGGATACATTATTGTCATGCTTATGAAGACATAATACAGAAGTCGATGTCCGTCAGTGATCTGACATACCAGGGCCAGCGGATACAAATCCCTGAAGTCGTCAGACGACGAGCCGCCTTCACTTTAGCTAGGAAGTTACTATGCAATAAACCCGGGGTCAAATTTGGACTTCTGTATCTTGCTAAACTGTGAATGTCTCACAACGACTCGGATATGTTCTTCACGAATCCAGAAGAGGTCATTTTGGACCATCAGAGTAAAGTGAATAAGAGGTCTCGGTATAACATTATTGCGAATATTTCACTTAATGCCTCCAGACACAAACTGAGACCAAAGACTTCAGCTGGAGCCTCAAACAGGTTACCAGAAATCATGACGTGTGCTGGAAGTTTGTTGTTTACATTACAGGTTACAATTAATGTTGCTGTTTAAAATGCTATTTTACATTAGTTATTATTTACAAACATAATATAATATACAAGGACATGCCGTTGTTCTTTTGCTAAACAGCAGACAGGGCTAGAGTTATTAGTCTCTTTCTCGTTTCTTTGGACTCTTTACATAACTGCAGATCTCCACATTTAATAGTAGGATGGTAAGGATTGGGAACAGGCTTTCTGATAAGAAATGGAGAGGTCAAATCTCCGTGAAGGAGGGCTGGCCCAACTTCCAGATTTTTGATTATTGGATGGTTCAGGGGGAGATGGACGTTTTCTTTTAGTCATGGGCTTCTTTTGCGGTGGGTACTGAGATAAGTGTAGGAGGGGCAAAAGTTTCACTCACATCATAACACATAATAGGTAAAGATACTACATCAAGAATTGTGCCCGAGCAATGAGTTACCATCATGGCTACAAAAATGAACATAATAGAAGGACACATAGGGACAGGGAGAAATTTTACTTTTGCTCTTGGAACGTAAATGGAATTAATGAGCCAGTAAAACGTGGAAAGGTACTATCTCACCTTAGACAAATGCAAGCAGATGTGATATTTTTACAAGAGACACATTTAAAAAAATGAAGCATACAATAAAATTAGAGCCAGATGAATAAATCAAGTATATCATTCCAGTTTTACAGCAAAGACGAAGGGAGTGGCCATAAAAACTAATAGGGATGAGCGAGCACACCACTATCCGTATCCGTATCTGTTCAACCATCTTCATTATCTGTATCTGTATTTGTACTCATAAGGGGCGGGACTTAACCCGGAAGTGGGCGTGGTTTACATGAAAGTTGTATTTTTAAGCCTGAAATTGATATAGGTTGGTCAGAAGTTGCTATATTTATTGTAAGCCTCAAACATTTTTATTTACAGCTTAATTTATAGTACACCAAGGTAAGAAAAGTGAGCCGACCGGGAAAAAACCTGACCCGGTGAAGAAACAGTGAGAATGAGAAATGCGATGTGGGCTGCATTCAACACCGCTTCTCTTACGAATCAAGTTTTTACCCCATAACCCCATAAAGTGGGGCAGATTTGAAACGTTTGGGTTATAAAAAGCTATTTTAAAATGATGATGTAGTAGTGTGGATGTAGCCTAACTTTTTATTGCTATTAAGTTAAATGCTGATCTTACTGGGGGACTCTATCAGGTAGTTGTAAATATCGATGTATGTCACCTCCGGCCATTCAGTGGGATCATTTCTCCATAAAAATGAAGGCAAACAGAAGGGACAATGAGAGAGACCCACATATGTGAGTTTTTCATTGTACCGTTTTTTCTCCAGTACAGCTAGCTTGTTAAAATACTCATCTGACATGTTGAAATAATGTTTTAAGCTAACTACTGGACAGTGTATTTTAAATTGTGCCGCTGATTGTTTTCCCCTCCGGTGGGCGTGGCTTTTGGAGTATGACGTGTTGCACTCTGTCTCTATCACAGGACGCCCTGAGGAGGATTTTCCTTGAGCCCGAGCACAGATATTGACTCATATTACTCATATGATACTCGTACTCATCAAAATTGCTATATCCGTACCGGATACTCGTATGGACAAAACTGAGATGATCCAGAATTTTTTAGGAAAACTAGTAGCCTCATCCCAGATGAGGTACAAATTTTCAAATGCAAAATTGATTATTGGCAGCAATTTCAATTTGGTCTTGGATACTTGTTTGGACAGATCATCAAATCAGAGACTAGCACAATCTGATGCTTCCATTCATTCGTTCATTCATCTTCTACCGCTTATCCGTTTCCAGGTCGCGGGGTTCTGGTGAGTGATGAGAGTGAATGAGTAGCTCCTTATCAGACCCCAGTAGAGCTTGATGACGAGCTGATCATTTGAATCAGGTGTGTTGGAGTAGGGTAACATCTGAAACATGCAGGACAGTAGCTCTCCAGGACTGGAGTTGGTGACCCCTAATTTAGTCACCAATGAACCCAAACATGATGCCTTTGGACCTGTGGCGGTTCTGGGGGGGGGCACAGGGGGTTCCAGACACAGTATTACAGGAGCATTAGCCCCTGTTGTCCCCCCGAACGAAGATTAAACAGTAATTATTAAAATTGCGCCGATGCAAAAGATGGAACTAATGCGCGTGGCTCAACATTTTAGCCGGATCCTACTACTGAAAACGGCGGCCAATTTGGTAGATATACGGTGGAAAAGACGATAAAAATAAATCAAATAAGATTTCGAATCTTTGTCTTTTTTGCCCCAGGTAGAATGAGCACCTCTGACAAAATCCCTGGCCCCAGTCAGGCCCCCTCAGTAAAACTGGTCTAGAACCACCACTGCTTTGGACGGTGTAAGGAAACCCACGCAGGCAGAACATGGAGACTCCACACAGAAAGGCCCCAGGCCGGGAACCGAACCCACAACCTTCTTATTGTGGGGCTCTAATGCTTCCAATTTTCTGAAATTGTCAGGATCCCTGTTTTCCTTTTTCTCCTCACTCCCCTTTTGTGGGAGTATATTTTTGTGTTGTCTTTTAGTTTCCCTGGTCCCCATCGGAGGTTGGCCTCAAGCTAGGTGGAGTCGGAGTTTCTCCTCAGCAGTCTACACACCTGCCACCAACCAGCCATCTGCACACCTGCCATCAATCTGCCATCAAGCCTCTACCACTACTCACAGTATTTAAGGACCAGTCTTGCACTCCATTCTTCGCCAGATCGTCAGTTTACCCATGTGGTATTGTGCTGTGACTCCTTCTGAAAATCTTAGAGTTTTTTGCTGTTGCCTTCAGTTTTGCTTACCTGCTTCTCTGTGCACAGAATCCCAGCCTTCAGCCATCATCCTGCTCCACTCCTGGCTCTCCGAAACTCCACTCCGCCCTAGCTCTCAACCGCCTCCCCGGACCCACCGAACATCAGCTCAGTACCCCTGTTGGATTGATACCACATTCCTCTACCTGGCTCGCCCCACTCTGGATTCCATTCTGCCTGACCTCTGTGCCCAAAATAAATCCAGTTTTGTGTTAACTACCATCAACCTGAGTCAGTGTCCTGCATGTTGGGTCTGAATTCTAGTCAATGTGACAGACATCATATTTCAAAAGTACCAACTTAGTGGATATATATGGAGAATCTTGAATGCAACAGGTAGAGAATATCCATTCCACTCTCAATCCCATAATGTGTACTACAGAATAGATGAGGCTCTAAAACAATTCCTAAGCACATTCAATGCAAACACAGTCAATTACCAACATTGGCGGGTGGGGGCGGCAGTGGCTCAGTGGGTTTGCAGACACCTATTTCATTACTTCAGACTCCTCTTTAATATTCCTTCTTCCCCCAGACGTCTGAAGGGCGACTTACTCATTTTGAGTCTACATGCCAAAAGAGCTTTTGATTGTGTAGAGCTTCCCTACTTATATGCTGTGTTAGAAAAATTTGGACCTTGAACAAAGTTTGTCTAATGACTACTTTACTCCAATCTTAGTGCTAGAATCTGCACCTATCAGACAATTTTAGAGACTATTAGCCTGTATAGAGGCACTAGACAGGGGTGCCCCCTGCTGTTCACTGCAACAATTTGTGGAAATAAAGACATTCGTTGTTATGCCATGGAATACACCTCAAAAAATTCAAATACCTGGGGTTAGAAATTAGAAAGAGGCAAATTTTTTGGCTATATTGAATACATTAGATAGATTTCTGGAAAACTTGATCTCCTTGGTAGGCAGAATAAATACAGTTAAAATGGTATGTCTCCCTCATCCGGTATATCTCTTTGAAAATCTACCTGTATTTCTCAGCATAACCTACTTTAAAAAACTAGACTCTGTAATTCTTCCATTTATTTGGAATTATAAAACCCATAGGATCAGCAAGGGGCATTTGTGCAAACATACAAAAAAGTGGTGGGGTGGGCTGGCCCTCACAGATTTCATGCGGTATTATTGGGCAGCAAATATTTGTTGCATCTCCTGCTGGCTGGATGAGACAATTGTGCTCGACAGTTGGCTGGACATGGAACGAGAGGATTGTTTTCCCTACTAGATCGGTGCCATTGTAATGTCTCCCATCTGCCTTAAGAAGTCATATTATAGCTATAACCCAATTGTTCACAGTACCATTCACACCTGGAGGCAAATAACAAAATGACTTAAAGTCAGAAACCTATCCTTTACACTACCACTGGCAGCAAATCCATCATTCACCCCTTTGATTATAGACAGAGGCTTTGATTGATGGAAAGAATTCGGATTGCACAGTGTAGGAAATTTGTACACCAGTGGTATATTTGCATCATTTCAGCAATTACAGAAGAAACATGGACTTCCAAAACGATTTCTTTAGATACCCCCAGATAAGACACTATGTAAAGACACAGCTGGACCATTTCGTAAATGTCACACCGGACAGGTTAGATAGATGTCTCAGAGACTGCACAGTGAAAAGAAACCAATTTCATTATATATGATCTACTGCAGGAACAAACCAAGTGAATACAGAATGCATAAAAAAGGATGGGAAAAGGAAATGGGCATCGAAATAGCTGAGAACATCTGGTAAGAAAGTCTGAAATATGTCAACACGTATTCTCTGAATGCTAGACATTGCTTAATCCAGTTTAAAATCCTGTGTAGGTTGCATTATTCAAAGCTTAAATTACATAAAACAGAGGTGTAACTCATCTGTGAAAAGCCAGTAATCTCATATTTGAAACAAGATGTAGGACCAGCAATACATGCCAACCCTTAGTAGCACTTTGATGAGTGGGGTGGGATGGGGAGGGAGTTAGAGGTTTTATTTTAGTCCATCTCCTCAATTTTTGTGGCTTTTTTGTTTTTTGTCTTCTTATTATTTACAGGGTTTCATATTGCACTTCTACAGCAATGTTTACATCAGAAATTTGCACTGTTAATACAGTTTGCTTCACAATAAAAATATTTGAAAATCAATTAATCTTTTCTTTGACTTTAATAAGCATACAATGTTATACAAAGGTGTACTTTAAACAATTTTATAGACAAACACAATACTACAGTATTAGTACTATAGTAATATAATTTATACAAATAAAATCCTTTTATTTGCCTTTTTAACTGTAAAGATGTCCGTTTTATCTACAACATATTTTATGCAGGAAAATATTATAAAAAATAAATTTACACATCTTTATTTAAGAACCACAGCACCATTTAACGTTTAATTGAACCATTACTGTATTTATCCACTTTAAGTGTGTCCATCCATCCATCTTCTACTGCTTTTCCGTTTCCGGGTGGCGGGGGTGCTGGAGCCAATCCCAGCTTACTCTGGGCGAGGGCGGGGTCACCCTTGACAGGTCTCCAGTCCATCACAGGGCCAACACACAAAGACACACAGAGACAAACAACCACTCAGACTCACAGTCAGACCTACGGACAATTTGAAGTCACCAGTTAACCCAAACATGATGTCTTTGGACGGTGGGAGGAAACCCACGCAGACATGGGGAGAACATGCAAACTCCGCACAGAAAGGACCCAGGCCGGGAACCGAACCCGCGACCTTCTTATTGTGGGGCGACAGCACTCACTTTAAGTGTGCTAAAAATATAATTTATATTGTCATCTGTAATTGTATTCTATGTATGATTTAAAGTAAAACTTAAAACTACTTTTCATTGTTATTAATATGATAGATTTTTTTTTTATTTTCATGAACTGAATATGCTAAAAAACAAACTTGGCCAATGACGGTGAATCATTTTCACTCGGGGTGCACGAAATAAGAGTGTAATTGGCCACATGATGTTGCTGTGGCCAAGGCTCAAAAAATTCATTTTCAACAGGCTATGCTTCTCACTAGTGATGGGCGATACCACACTTTTATGATTCAATGCTTATTACTTTTTTGGTAACCTTTAATCCTGTGATGTTTTCAAAATCAAATATTACACTTGCACATGCCAATTCCTAACACACAAACTACACTTTGCCGTAGCTCTCCCCCCCACCCCGCCCCCACAGGTGAAAACTGCCCATACCAAATTCCTTTATCTTTAGGCCATTGCTCCATTTTTGTCCTTTTGTATTTGCAATGAAAACACATGCTAAGTTGTTGCTAGCAGGCTAAAAACAGAAACAGTAAAAACAGAGAGTCGCACCTCTCTCGAGGAATATAAAAGACGTAATTGAGCATACATGGACAATCGTGTTTGCTGCAGGTCCACACAGCTGATTTAGCTAGCCCACTAACAGAGACGGGAGGAGAGGCCAGTACAACCTGCCCATGAAGGCTTACCAAGCACAAATCAACTTAACCATTATTCCGACTTGAAGAACCATCCCACTGCACTACCCATGGAATCAAAACCAGTGAAGAATCAAATTAAAATATTTATTTAATGGACTTGAAGTCAACTCTTCATACAACTGTGTCCAAATTTTTTATACAGTTTGTCAGCAAAAATAAGAGTGAAAAAACTTAAACCTGTAAAACAGTCTGCTTATCCTCCTTTAAAAATGGTGGAATGTCCTTTAAAACCACACGACCTTGCCGTCACGTTGCAGCAAAACGTTACCACCACAGGTGAAACATTAAGAAAAAAAAACTGTACAACCTAGAGTCCATGTCTAAAGCCTTTTATCTGGTTCACCTGTGGGTCCAGCACCTCACCTCAGCGGACTGTGGGCCTGGGTTCGGACTCACAGGAAGTTCACACTCCTGATCCTCTGTGCTCACTGTGATTCAGGTCTCAGGTGCATCTGAACACAAGTCTCTGCAGCATCTGATTGGTAGGGCATTGTTGGGGCAGGAGTCTGACTTCAGGGCGGAGTCTTCTTCCTGTGGTCTTGCAGCTGCCCCTTAGCGTTAGTATCGTATCCAGTACGGATCGGTAATGAAAGGCCTCAGGTGTCAGGTCGACACTGAAGGTCTGATACTGCATTCAGGCGCAGCAGGCGCAGCACTAAACTGACAGGCAACATCCACATCTCCCACATCACCTAACTGCAGCCAGAGCTCTCAAAGCAAAACGGCAGTAAAAAAAAACAAAAAACAACCACACACACACGAAACAAACAAACAACCCGTCCTCCATCCTATCATTGAAGTTTAGACATTATGGACAGATATAACAACAACAACAACAACAACAACAATAATAACAATTCCTATTAATATTGCTATTATTATTATTATTTTTTTTATCCTGAACCAGAGGCTACGTCCAACTGAACCCATAAACACAGGATCTGGAAGAAATACTAACAAATGGGCAAATGAATAGGAGCAAAAAGGCTAAAACCAGAGAATGTGTGCAAACATGATCCACTTTAACAGCAGAATAAATGATTTATCCTTAAAAGCTGCTCCAGCCAACCTTTGACTTTGTGTTTTGAGCAGAATAAAGTAAAGAGTCGACTCATGATGGCCAGCTGAAGGTGTGAACAGATTACGTTTTATCAGTTATCACATGATGAACTCCACTGTTGCAACAGGGGTGGGCAATGACTCCCAGTTTTAGTGGTGGATTAGTCCATTAACATTAGCATTGTCAGCAGAACAACTCCACAGCTCTCTACTGGCTTAACTTCACTCATCTGGCACAAGTGATTGATAAGTGCACTCCAGGGTGCTGTGACATCACTAGTGGTTGTGGTCACAGCTGAAACTGAACCAGAAGACAGAGAATCCATTGTTGACTCATTCTGACTTTTATCAATCTTCATCCTTTGACCAACTGCATCTGTCCGAGAAATAATTGCTGTACATATTTACAGAGTATATTTGTACACATAACTGTGAGAGAAGGAGTCAGCTGCTGACCAGACCAGGTTCACACAGCCTACTCAAGGTTTTAGTGTCATCTCAGGAGAATCATCTGTGAAACATGAAAAATGCCCCACCTTGCAACAACCATGAGGAGCGGAAAGTGAGGAGATGTCTCACATCCTGATTGACCTTGTCCAATCACATCAAGACCATCCAAAGTAAGTAACAGGCAGCATCATTTTAGGTGAATGATTAAGATATTTTCTAGAAATACTGTGATACCTCACTGGCTGTCATTATTTTTAAATCACTTACACCTCCCCTGCTTTTATTCTGAAAGTCTGGTTTTTTTTTTTAAGAGTCTAGAATAGAACATTTTACTATTGCTGCATAGCTAATCTAAGCATTACCAGCTAGTTATCAAACCTCATTCCTTTACTCATCAACATCTGTCTCCAGAAGTGATAAACTCTGGTGTAAATACTACTGAAGTTAGCATGCTAATCAGCTAGCTCCAAGTCAGACCAAGTCATCAGTCTCAGATACACAGCTTCTGCTCAAGGGGCATACTAAAACCTGATGCGGGGTCAACACAATGAGGCTAAAACTCTTGGGAACACTTGTAGATACAGAACAACGGCTAATGCTAATGCTAGCCATGTAGCAATTGTAAGAGTTACATGTAGCTCTTTTAAGTAAAAGCTTTAGTTGAAGAGTAAGATAAAAGTAAAAATCTTCCTTGTATAATAAAACTTTAAAAGTCAGATAAGTTTACAGAGATTAAAACTGATCCTAAAACAAACCGAACACCTATGATTCAGAGCATGGTTCAGTAGGTTTTTTTTTTTTTAATTTTTTGATGGGATGTTATACTTGTCTTTGCACTTACCAGGCAAGAAACAAGGATAAGAAGCAGTACAAGTAATCATTCATTCATTCTAAAAATTTCAAAGTCTTTCAATATTTTACTATTATATTTGTTCTTAATCTTTGTTGTTTTGTTTTTATTTGTGCATCATTTATGCTCAATTAGAGGTAACTTAGAAATATCTTTTGAAAAGAGCAATATAAATAAAACACAGTAAAGTGTAAATAGACTGGGTTGTCCTTATGCTTTTGGAGATTCAGATCATTAAGGTGAATGATATCAATGGCACGGTTATTCCACTTTATGAGCATGTGTGTGTTAACAGACCAGTTAAATGTGATGAAAGTCCTGATAACAGGTCAAAGGTCAATCAGGAGTTGATATAGTCTCAAACAGCTGATAAAATTTGTCTAAGCGGAAACTACAAACGTCCATCAGAGCAGAGGAAAGAAAGAAATAAAAAAGATGCGAGGCATGATTTGAAGATGTCCATCTTTTGTGGGTTTAAAGACACTGACAAGTCTCTGAGCTGTCAGTGTCAAATCAACCTCGAACCAAAACCATAAAAACCAGATTTTGCCTCTTTGATTGTGAACAGTTAAACTCAAGCATGGATCTCATGGAGACTAAAAACAGAGCTGAAGATTCAACTGGTAAAAGCTAACGTTATTGCTAGTGTTCAGACTAAGCTACATTAGCGCCAAAACCTCTCTGAGGCATTTCAATTAGGGCTAAACGGATAATAGCTACATTTAGTGTTAGCCAAAACAAGCATTTGTAACCGTTTACATATGTTCAGTATCAGTATCAGTATCTTTATCTGCAAGTTGCAGTATTTGGACAATCAACTCCAAATTAACTAGTGTTCGCATGAAGCTATATTAATTTCATAGCTAGAGATTGTTAATTAATGTCAGGTAATGTTTTAAATGACAGCTTAGCCTAAGTAATATTAGCTTACTTTTCCAGCTAAATGTGAGAGAATAACTTAAATTATAAGTAAGTAAATTAAGTAGCTTCACGTTAGTAAACTTTTGCAGTTGAGCATCTTCAAACCAACTAATATTTCCTGTTTGTACTTCTATGCTGGCTATTGTTAGCAGTTTTCTTTAATAAGTGTAAACTAACTTTAGCTGTCAAGTACATTGGCTTTAATTTTAAATTAAGTAAATTAATGTTAGCTGTTTTAGCTTATCCTTATAATGTGAGCTAATTTCAATTTAGCAGTGAGGATTTTCAACCCAACTGCTGTTTCATTTTAACCATTGCTAGAATTTACCAGTGTTGGCATGGTCTCTACTTCATTTGTATCAGTGTTAATGTTAACATTTTACTGTTAATGCTAATGCACTCTGCTAAAGTTAGTTATACACAACCCCTTTAGTTGCAAGCATTTATCTCCAACAGTAGATTGCCTAAATGTTAATTAGTCTTGTTAGCATCAGTTCCAGTCCAACTAAATAAGTGTTGGCTGTTGTTGGCAGCAGGTTACATTAAGGTCATTGTTAAAACTTGGTTAGGAATTAGCTGTATTAGTTTAATGTGCAATGTTCTTCGCTCATTTATGGAAACAGTTTATTTGTAAAACTTTTGGTCATTTGGTTTTGAATGTCCATTTATTTATTAATTTCTTAAACTTTGAATTTTTAATTTATAGTTTGTGCTCTTTGTTGTGTCTTAAAGTGTAAGGAGCAACAATAATATATATACAAGTTAAATAAAATCAATGGTCAATAATGTCAATGACAGATTGCTTAAAAGTAGGAGGGCATCAGCCTCCACATTGGTCTGTAACAATGTTCAAACTGACTGGCAGTTTAGCCAATCTCAATGCAAGAAAAAACAAGTGGGGTAGCAAAGCAACTAGTTTCAAACCAACTAGACCCTCAAATGTCAACAGTCAGAATTAATTTTACATTTATGTTGTCTCTTTTAAAGTGTTAAAAAAAAAAGTTATCTTGTAAAGAGTTAAAATATTTTCAATACCTCACCATGATTTGAGGTGTAAACAAAAGACACCATGTTGAGGAGTTCAATACAGAAAAGTAAGAACATTTCATAAATATGTGCACGGATGCAGATTATTTCTGCTGCTGGAGGAAGTTGGCTACCATCCAAAACAGCTGCCATGTCTCAAAGAACACTTAATTGGTCAGACTTTTCTCCCTACATCTGCTGTCCCTGTTTATGTCAATGACCGGAAAACTCTGAGAATTAAGATGTATAGGTCTGATCATTTTAAGATATAACTTGAGCTTGTGTCACTGTGTTAGTTCAGCCCTGTTCATGTCTCCATCAGATTCTGACCTGCTGTTCTGTAGGTTTTGTCAAAAACTCATCTGGTGGCCGGTGTCCTGAGGTGACTAAGTGTGTGCAGTGGTGGTGTTGATGACGGTGATGGTGGTGTTAGCGTTGTCTACATGGTGACGGAGGATCCAGGTTTGGTTGATGATTATGATGATGATGATGATGAGGAGGATGATGATGTGGTGGTTGTTGTGCTGACGGGGTGTCGGGGCGGGGCCAAGTTGAGCAAAGCGCTGACGGTCCCAGCCACTTGGGGGAGCCCTCGCTCTTCCAGGATGTGAAGGGGAAGACACAACTGACTCTACAGAGACAGATACCAGAAGATGCAGAGGGAGGGAAGGGTGGGGTGGTGATTGGGGGGGGGGACAAAATAAAAATTAAATGATAAATTAAATCAATGTAAAAACAAAAAAGAAAGAAAGAAAAAGATTGACAGGGTAACAGAAAGCATAAGCAGGGAGCACAGACGTTAACTTAAAATAAAAAATGGAAAAAAGGAAAACATGAAGTTCAGTCTAAACATCTCAACAAATTGATAAGACTAAGGTTTGAAATGTGCTGAGTATCATAAAAGTTTCGAGCTGTAACCTCCTCTTCAGTTTGAGCTGAATAACAGCAATGTTAGCATTATTGAAAAGTACAAAAATAAGACCAGAGCAACAAAAGTTAAAGCTAAAATTGACGTGGAGTTTTAAGGAGACATAGATGAGTCACTGCTTTAGCTCATTTTATTAACAGTTCAGAGTGAAAAGTCTCCAACATCGCAACAGTCAGTTTTTAAAAAAACACTCCCAACACATTACCCTTATCATCATCTTCAGCCTTCATGTTGATAAAAAACAAGTTCCAACACAAAAGGTCAAAATTTTCTTATTCTTCTTACATTTACAAACCAATGTTTTCTTTTTCAACAAGAATCGAGCTGAAGCCCAAACCACTGAACCAGTTCAGAGCTGAATTAGACCTGGTCACATGTTTATTTGTTAGGGCTAAGGTCGTCTCATAGGGAACTACAGGACCATAACATGTCAGAACCTTTGGTACAAGGTCCTTCTTGTGTTTCAGTACATTATAAAAAAAAATTAACTAAAAACAACAATGTCTTTACATCAGCATCAGGACAGACAACACTAGAAGCAGTGGCGCTAAATGTGAGATACCAGCAGATATGTCAAAGGAGTGACCAGGTCTCTGGTCACTAAGGTTGATGTGGTTTCAAAATCTGTTTGCTGGTTGGTTTTGTCATTCAGCTTTGACACAGCACAGGTGGTGTTGGAGAAATTCCTTCTTCCCAGACGTTGTGGTCATACCTGCTAATACTGGCTACAACATGTAGTGAGAGCCTACAACTGCTCACACTGAGGCTCACACATCCAGGAACACATTTCCATTGACTGGGCCAGGGGATTGGACCATGCAGCTTACTACATTCATTTCAGCTCATTTAGGCCAAGACATGGCACAGAGACAAGAAGAGGACTCTACATTCAGTGACCAATTAGTAGGACAATTAAAAACTCACTGAAGTTCAGTTAACCCCAACCCTACAAAATAATGTGTGTAATATCCCATCATGATCAAACTGAGACAACTCTAGAATGCAAACTACAGACAGAGTAACTGTTTTAACTGTTTTGTTAAGTTACAAAACAGTTAAAAAAAGAGCTAACATACACTCAAACAGAAATAAGGCACAGGGGGCGGAGCTTCAGAAAGATAAGTTTCATGGTAGACTACCAGCTTTGGGGGTCACCAAAGTTTTAATTTCACCTGAGGGATCAAGTGATTCTCTATGGCTTCAACTAATCTAACACTGTGGTGATAACGGACATGTGGCAAAGAAACTGCTTTGGCTGGTTCATGGCTATCAGGTTCTGAGTCAAGACCCAACTGAATGTCAAGTCAAGACAAAGTCCTAATTTAAGTCGGAGTCAAAAGTCAACGATAACAGGTCCCAGGTCTGAGTCCAAGTCCAAAAATTTGTGCTTAAGTTCAAAGTCATAAATTGTAAGTCTACACCAGACAGTCAAAAACAGACTGAACCTTCGAGGGAACTGTTTTGGTTGGTCAATGTGAGTTTTATGCTTGTGTTTTTGAGCCTTTTTTTGAGCCCTGCTGTGTTATATATTTTGAGAAGCCTGGACCGCGCAGGTGGAAGGTACATTTAGTGTATGTTCTCTGAGGTACGTTAATACATGCCTCTTGTTAACTGGTGGACATACAGCAGATAAATCCCAGTGTTTTTACTTGACCCTATCACTGGTGGGGATTTCAAGTTGTGTTTTTTTATGATTTGAAACAACATATTTTAATAACACTGTGATAATAGTAAGGGCTAACTAACCACTAACTGTGGTCACTTAGGTCACTATAATCATGACATTAAATTCCTTTTCATTTGTCAAGAAAATAAAGAAGTCTGAGAAGATTTGGGGACGATAGCAAGTAATTCCAAGTGAAAAGCCTTAAGCTCGAATGAAGTCATGGGTCAACTGTATTAAAGTCGCAGTGGGGTTGTGATTCTTTTGTCTTTCCTGAAGTCATCAGATGCATGACCTGAGTCCAAGTCATATGATTGGATTCCTTGCCTTCTCAGCAGGAATTTGAGAATATAAAGGCTAAAGTGATTTGATTTTTAAGTTATTGCAGTTATAAGCACAAAGCAACTGCAAACATTAAAGGCTAAACATCATTAGACTTAACAAAGAAACTGACAGGATTCAGACTGGTTAAGTTGTTTGATGAAATACTGGGTTAAGATTTGATTGACTCCCATTAAACCCCAACCTTAGTACCTCATTTAAGTAACATGCTCTGAACAAGGATTCAACACTGGAAAAACTTTTCACTTGTGCGTTTGTCTCTGTAAAGATATGACAGCCCCAACTATATCATTCATCAGGATCTGTCAAGTCAAAGCAATCAATTCCAGTAGATCTGCAGTTGTGGTCATTGACACCAAAGCAAGACAAACTGGAAATGTTAGGCTCAGTTCAGAGGGTGCCACATGGGCCTGGAAGCAGGATAGTTAATAAATAATATACATCATGTCAAATGTTGGGTGTTATTTTCAAGAAGCAGCCATGTTTTCCATTCTGCTGACTTCAGACTGCGAGCACTTGTGAACATTAAGATGGTTTGTAGAGAAAGGTGAATTTGTTGCCAAAGTGAAAGATTACAAATATCTGAGGATCTTATGTCTGCCCAAAGAAAGAGCTCCATGTTCAAACCTTTTACTTGACAAATATTGCAGACTTGAACATGCATTGTGATTTTCTAGGCCTAGATTTTTTCAGGCTTGTCCAAATGGGAGGAGCCCTTGCCCTCTTGTCATGATTCTGCATGAGGTCATCACTATAGAGGTTTTCCAGGTTCATTCAACTTGACGTTGATTACAGATTAGAACTTAAACACTCTGAAGTAGCTTCATACACCATCTGGCCTACAAACACAACTGAAATTAGAACCCAGGGCAAATCTAAAAATCAAGAGGTGGAACTATCTGATCTGGTCAGGGAAGGCCTGTGAATGGGAGTTTGCCGAGGAGAATGACAGCAGAACCACCCCCTTTAGGCTGCTATCACCCTACCAGGAGACTGGATGACTGTCAGAAATATTGGAACATTGCTTTGTCCTCCTGTGGTCATGGTTAGCTTTGCAGACACAAACAAGTGAAATCACTTTAACTCACTGGATGGCTGGACTTACTCTCAGATCAGGTGAGGGGCTCAGACAGGCAGAAGGAAAGTGGAATAAAACTATAAGTGGAAGTGAGTCCATAGAGTTGGCCAGGGAGAATTTGATTAGGATGTTTCCTGGACGTCTTCCTCTTGATGTATTCTTGTCCCAAACCATGATGTAAGAATTAAACACACAACACCATGTGAAGGAGATAGGCTGTCAAATTAGGTTAGCATCAGAAAAGCGATTGATGATGAACAGAGCTCGTTCAGTTGCTGACCTGTGATACCAGGCTATGAGATCACAAGATTAACCACAAATATTATTCAGCTACTCCTTTCATGTTGAGAATCATGTTTTTGAGGAGGGTATTTGGGGAATGAACTCAGATCTGGAAGTTTTGTGGTCGGGTGGGATTCAGACATGTGGCGCCAGGTGTACATAGATGGCACATAGCACTGACATGACAGACAGGTAGAAGAGGGCAAAGCCAGCCATCTGGGACCGAGGGGAGGGGCTGGTCAGGGGAGGTGCCATGGAAAGCAACACACCAACTGTCCCATAAACCACACCCCTTTTCCCATCCAGGACCTCACCAACTGAACAAAGACTGTCCTGGGGGTGTGTGTATCAGGGTGAGATAAAATGAGGAAAAATTTGTATAAAATAGAGTGAAACAGACAGAATAAAAAAAGATTAATGAAAGATGGGAGGATGAAAGAGAAAAAAAATTGTTAGTTTAAGAGAAAGATTTTTGTTTCCTGACAGATGAGGACCACACAGGGAGGTCACATCCTAGACTGACAACTATCATCTCTTGCATTCTGTCTGAGGCATAAAAAAAAAAAAAAAAAAAGACTAACAAAACCATGTATCTGCTTTAATTGGCATTTGAGGGGACAAACTTGTCCAACTCTTTTAGTGATAACTGACTGCGAAATATTTTCTACAGACAACAGTTTGCCTTCCACCTAGAGCTGGGCGGTATGAACAAAATTCTATATCACGGTATTTTTCAGAATTACTCCAGTGTCATGGTATTTTTTATTCTTTTTTCATGCATGATTCAGTGTTGACCACATTTTCCACTGATTGAGACAAGATTTACTGCATATTGGCTAAGAATAGGCTATTCCAATCCATGGTCATGACTATTGTGCGTTGTGTACAAGTACTAATAGCCGACAGGTTTGCATGGCCCACAAAGGGCTGTCCGTTCATCTGTCCTTTAGCTTTGTCAGTTTTACTTGATGGGGTGGAAGGTGCAGATTTTAGTTTCATAGCTACATGTTTGCAGCAAAAAAAAAAAGTGTGAAAATCAGTTTACTATTCAGTGAGTTATGACTGATTAAATGCGCTAGCAGTTGTTTGCGCCTGCCAAACAGATTACAGAGTGTAGCGGGCGACCGGTCCAAGATGGCGGCCCCATGGCTCGTCAGCGCAAATAGGCAGTAGCAGTCAGTGTGGCTTCTACTCTTTATATCCATGTCCACCACGCTCAGCAACTCCACTATTATTTCCGCTCTGTTCAATGCGTGTTTAGCGGCGCAGCAATGAAAAGGGTCCCCAGTGAAACAATTTACCAACGCACTGTGTTCCGGACATGTTTAGGCTGTTTAAACCGGTGTTGCCGGTATATGAAATATTCATATCATAACAAATATAAAAACCGGTTGTTGGTACGAACCGCCCAGCACTACTTCCAGCATTAATACAGAATTTGAAAAAGAAAGACAGTCACTTTCTTTGGGAAATGTTCAGTCAATTTATTGATATATTTTAAGGTGTTGCTCGTACACTTTTATTCTATCAGCATTTTTTATATTTATTTCATTTCAATAGCAGACTTTTGTTATTGTTTGGGTATATATATATAAATATTACTTAAGCTTTTATTTCTGTTTTTTTCTTCTTCCAGACAACTTATCTTTTTTAGCATGCTCTAATTTCATCATAATTTTTTAATAGTTTTAATATTAGTTATTATTACCCTATATTTGTATGTTTTTTGAAATTTTTATCTTTATCACTCTCCTCTCACTCTTTGATTGCTGGTCTTTGGAGTTTCCTCCTTCCAAATTCAAATTTTCAGGTTTAGAAAATATATCAGGAATGTGACAGAAGTAAGGGGTTCAGTATCCTCGTGGAAACAAGAAGTTTTGACCTCAAAGTGCATTTCATACCCTCACAGGCCTGACAGATGATGTTAAACACGTTGTGGTGTATATATGTCCAGATATGTGGATTTAGACTCATTCAATCATTTCTATTAGTTAACATACCTGTCACTACGGTGTGTGTTTGTGTGTGTATTACCTGTGGGACTCCGATCCTGCGACACGCTTCCAGGAAGTTCTCTACATTTCTTCGACATTTGGCCATTGTGAGTTTAGGCTGCAGGACATGGAGGGAGAGGCAATTCATCTCATGATTATTATCAGTAACAGAAGCAGCAGAGAGATAATCATCTGTATTTTTGTAGATCTGTCCTTACCACAGCAGGGGAGGGGACATGAATGCTTGGGACCGACCGAGGTCTGACGTGATTGGCCAGGTGGCACAGAACCACCCCATCTGTCAGAGCAGATCCCAGGTCACTTGACAACGACACTTTGAGACGAGCCTCAATGTTCTGGACAGACAGAGGTGAACATGGGTCAGATTTCATGTGATACATTGGTTGATGTGCTCAGGGCCAGGGCTGCTCTGTGGGTCAAATAACCTCAGACATAATGAAGCACAGGAATCAACAAAGTAATCAATCAATATACAAAATACAGATGTGTCATGGTTCCATCAGGGGATATTAGGAGGAACAGACAAAGGCTGGTTCAGTCTGTTTTACTCTACTTTTCTCCCTGACATCCCCGAGTCATCCTCACCTTTCTGAGCTGCTCCACCAGCTCGGCATCTTCTCCAACAAAAGGAGGAGCAACAGGAGCCTCCTCCTGGGTCTGAGGAGCAGCAGCAGCATCACCTGGAGGTCCAAAAGAGAACAGCAGCCTCAGACACAACAGGTAACAGATAGACTAAACCAATATAACTTGTATCCTGCTTCATGGTAGGGAAGAGAAATGCTGACCTTTCCTCTTCTCTTCTTTCTGGTTGAGATGAAACAGCAAACTCTCTGGTCTCAGACTGGACATCCGACAGGAGGAGCCACCCCCTGAGCTGGGGTAAGAAGGTGACCGATTGGCTAGAAGAAAAACTGCAGTCAGTCACTGTAAAGGCTGAGAAACTAAATGTTAGGGTCCTATTTCTGTTGCATTACCTGTAGGAGACAGAGCTGCTCTGTCTTCTCCCTGCAAAGACACAACATTGGACAGTTATACACTATCCATCTGAGTACACCTGACAGACAGGTGGATAAAACCAGACAACCAACCACAGTTAGTCCCTGAAAATATATCCAGTACAATCACACGTGAAATTTATCAGTTAGTGTGAACCTGTCAAACAGAAAACTGAATCAAACAACATGGATTTAAAACATTTCAGGTTTGTTCCAGTGACAGACAGAGGTAGCAGCAGCATGCAGGTAGAAATACCTGCAGCAGACAGGAGGCAGAGGTATCAGAAGCATTAGAGCGACAGCTGTCGACAGACACCGCAGTCGCACACTGACGGACACATGATGGGGAGAGGAGTAGGATAATGGCAGAAATAAAAAGATGATGGTTTAAAGGTTAACAGAAATGAAAACTGAGAGGGTTCAGGTCTAAGGAGCAGATGTTTGCATCTAAACTTCACTGAGCTCTGTGTGCATCTATATTCACATGGACAAACCAAGAAAACTCAAACTTATTGATATAAACAGCCTGAACCTTCATTAACAAAATGTGTCAAACATTCAGTCAGTAGGAGACTGAGCTTCAAAGTGATGAAACAGACAGAATATAAGAGACCTGTAGTCTCCAGTTATGACATTTAACTGGAGCTGTGAACTGTAACTGATCAACTGATTGACCTTAGAACGTCAACTAATTGGGCTAGGCAATAAATCAAATTATCAATTCCTTTGAATTTGTAATGTAGGATGAATTATTTTTAGTGAAAATTAGTTTTCTCTTCAACTTCCACCGTGGACGCTCCTCTTGGGCTTCTGTAGTTCAGAGTGGGATAAGCTTGTCATTACCCATGAGAGTTGCACATGCACAGTGATGTACAATCAGGTTCCCCATCTTGGACAACTACGTACACTTGGATAATAATGGCGCCCGAGTCAATCATGATATGAGAGAAATGTGCAATAAGAAATTTTGACACTTTGCCACCTTAACTTTTGAATCATTTCTTTGTCATTTGAAGTTAGCTCATAGATTAAAAGCGTTAATCGAGCTAGGCTAAAAAAAGAAAAACAAAGAAAGAAAAGAAAAAGAGAGAGAGACATCTTATTTTTAGGGCCATATCATTCAGCCCCAGCCAATCAACTATCTTATTCAACTTCTCAGTGACCTTTGACTTCCCTCAGGTTCACACTATCATCACTGTAATAATCTGACATCAGGTTACAGAAAGACACAGATCTGGATTTAGAGGTCACCTGTTAGTATGAACAAGGTCGTCTCTTTATGGTGTTTGTGTTAAAGTCAACCTCAAACACCAGAACAAACTGAGGTTACACAGGCAAACTAAACTAACTAAAAAGAATGTGAAGAAGATCATGAGGAACTCAACCCAAACAATAACACAAGAGAACAAAATAATATATGGGGATAAAAAAGGATTAAAGATGGAGGGGAGAGAAGAAGAAAAAGAAGAAAAAGTTAATTCATAATAATGATATAATGTTACAGTCTAATATTACCTGACATGATTTTGACACATCATCAGTCCAGTGAACACACACAGGGCCACATCTGCTCTCTAAAACAACAACAAATCTGCAACAGCACAACTACAACAGAACAATTACCTCAAAATTACAGCAACATAACCCCAGCAACAAAGCAAAACAACAACTGCATAACTACAAAAAGACAAAAACAGAACTACCACAGCAACACAACTATGACGCAACTACAACAACAAAACTAAAACAGTGCAACTACAATAACACCACAAAAATGCACGATTCCAATTACAGCAACACGACTAAGACAACACAACTACAGCCCAACAGTTTAATGTATACTGAGCTATCGTCCCTGGTTCAGGTGGGAGAGTCTTAGCCCACTTGTTTGAGATGATGTGTGTCAAACATGATGCTCAGCTCCTACTGAAAACTGAGAGTTTGAAACCCTCTGATTACGGTCTCACTTGAGTAACACAGAATGGATGTGGCACAAATACAACAATTCCACCAAAACAAATATAGCACAACTACAGCACAAGCTTGGTCTGAAGTCAATCTGCTGCCAGAAATACTAAGGGGGACTAAGGTTTAAACAGCAGGGAGGACATTCTGGACAAAAGAATGATTAAGGACTGACAGGACCAACTGACAGCACAGGAGGATAATGAAGGGCTGACAGGACAGGTGTGTTGATGTGTGTTGATGAGTCATCAGTGGAGATTGGAGTCAGATTACAGAAAAAATTGATGAACTGAGACGAGAATAATTTAGATATGTAACTGTGTAACTTAGTGGTTAGCCAGGCCCCCCGGGCCTGGGGCCTTTTTATTCTTCTTGTCCCCCTCTTTTGGCTTTTTCCCTATTTGGGTTGCCAGCAAGTCAGCTCTCTGACTTGCATGATTGATTTGGCCAAAGTTATTACACCAGATGCCCTTCCTGCTGCAACCCTCCCCATTTACCTGTGCTTGGCAACAGCACAAGCTTACCACTGGTTTTCTTTGTGGCTGGGGTTTGAACCCGGGGCCTGTGTGTGCAAAGCATGCAGCTCTACCACTGAGCTACATCCCTGGGCACCACATTTTTCTTTTAATACACATTGTGAAAGATACTTGGCCTTTCCATAAAACCTTGTAATGGACATTGTTGGGTGTATAAGCGGTAAGATGTCACATCACATTTTTTTTGTATACAGTTATGTTCATAATAATAGCAGTGTGTTTAAAAAGGTGAGTAAACCTCAAAATTCTTCAAATAAATTCTATTTTAATGAACACAAATGCATTGGGGACATTGCACATTCTATTTTAAAGCAAGAAAATTGGAAAAAGTAATTGAATTTGATAATATTTTACAGGAAGTCAAGAAATATAATAATAGCAGTGTTGACATCTTTCTTTACAAACTCAAAAATGTACTGTATAAACTAAGAGATGCTTGAAGATTCAACTTTCCTGAGAATCATAAACTAATATTTAGTTGCATAACCATGGTTTCTGATAACTGCTTCACATCTGTGGTAAATGGAGTCGACCAACTTCTGGCACCGGTCAACAGGTATTGTAGCCCAGGACAATTGTACTACGTTCCACAATTCCTCTGCATTTCTTGGTTTTGCCTCATGAACAGCATTTTTTATGTCAGCCCACAAGTTTAAGGGATTAAACTTGTGGGCTGGGATTAAGGTCCGGGAATTGTGCTGGCCACTCCATTACTTGAATTCTGTTTGTCTGGAACCATGATTTTTCTCGCTTGCTGGTGTGTTTGGGGTCATTGTCTTGTTGAAACACCCATTTCCTCTTCAGCATACATACAACATGACTTCTTCCAGTATTCTGATGTACTCAAACTGATCCATGATCCCTGGTATGCGATAAATAGGACCAACACCATAGTACGAGAAACATCCCCATATCATGATGCTTGCACCACCATGCTTCACCGTCTTCACTGTGTACTGTGGCTTGAATTCAGTGTTTGCAGGATGTCTGACAAACTGTCTGTGGCCCTTAGACCCAAAAAGAAAAATCTTACTCTCATCAGTCCACAAAATATTATGCCATTTCTTTTTAGGCCAGTCAATGTGTTCTTTTGCAAATTGTAACCGCTTCAGCACATGTATTTTTTTTTTTAAACAATGGGACATTGCGGGGGCTTCTTGCTGGTAGCTTGGCTTCACATACACGTCGTCTGATTGTTACAGTACTCACAGGCAATCTTAGATCTTCTTTGATCCTCCTGGAGCTGATCATTGGCTGAGCCTTTGCCATTTTGGTTATTCCCCGATCCATTCGAATAGTCGTTTTTCTTTTTCTTCCTTGCCTTTCTGGTTTTGGCTGCCATTTTAAAGCGTTTGATATCATTTTAGCTGAACAGCCTATCATTTTTTGCACTTCATTATAGGTTTTCCCCTCTTTCATTAATTTCTTAATCAAAGAACGCTCTTCTTCTGAACAGTGTCTTGAATGACCCATTTTACTCTGTTTTTCAAGGACAAATGCACAGCCAACATATGCAGCGTCAGTTGCCTTGATCCTTAAATAAGGGCCACCTGTTTAACACCTATTTTTTTCACATAATCAATGACCTCACTAATTGAACTCGGAATTGCTATTTTTTTGAACACGCCCCTTTCAGTAATTGATTCAGTTTCACAGAATCAGCAGCATGCACATCATGCCTGTTGGGTCTGTTGGTTTTCTATACCTCTACTAAACCTTCTAGAAACTTACTTGCAGTGTAGAAGTTGAAATTCTAACAAAAACAGTGATTTATCTTGCTAGTGATGTGGGACTGCTATTATTTTGAACACAACTGTATGTGTGGAGGAGAGTTCAAGCCACAGTGGTTATTATAATAAAGCTTTTAATGTAAAACAGTCACAGGAAATATGTTGATCCATGATAACGAAACATAAATCTTAATGATTCACGTCGTTGTTGGGTTTGGACTGATGAATACGTTTTTACTGTCCGGTCAGTTAATTTATAGGGGGGTGGGGGATTCTTACCATGAAGAGGGCGGAGTCATCAGTGTGAGTAGACCGTCTGGAGGGGTAGACAGTCTGAACACAAACATCAATGGCACACACATTAACAAATACAGATAGATGTTATATCCAGGTGAACAGGTGTTGTGGGACGAGGGGCATGGCCTAACCAGAAAAAAGAGCAAAACTAAAACTGTGAAGCTAAAATAAGGGTAACAACCAAAAGTCAGAGATCATTTGATGATTCGGATCATCATCATCATCAATGTGTATCATCAGCTGCTGTGTGGGCTGTGCTGGTCTAGAAATTTAGTCCAGAAAGCGAGTCCTGAATCTGAACCAACAAATATAGTGAGAAAACACGGAGCTGGAATCAAGTCATGTGATCAGAGTAACAATAAATGTAACTGGATGCAGTTATAGGCCATAAGCCCTGCCCCCCCACCTTGGATCAATGTAACAGATTCATTTTCTCAGAAATGTCCCAGGTTATACTCACATTGCTGTTCAATTCTAAGTTTGTCTTTAGCATAATGACTGACAGCTGTGTTTGACTTATGATAGGTTGAGTAGTTGTATGGCCAGGGTCTCAATGCCACAAACTAACCAATCTACACAGACTGAAGATGGCAGTTATTATCATGCCAAGACAGGTTGACTGCATGTGGGAAGTGGAGATGGTGTTCATCCTCAAACTGACTGAACTGGGTTAAGATGAGGACTCCTATCTGTCTTCACCTGGTGATTCCCATGATGTCCTTGCACCATAGCAAAAAAAGGAGATGTGTGTGTGATTGTGAGATTTGTGTCAAAAGTTTGGACACACTTTCCCCTTCAAATAAGTAGGTAACTTTTGACTATACACACACACAAAACAAGGAGTTATGGAGACGGGCTCACCTCACTGTCTGGACTGGACTTTGTTGAACTCTGTGCAGCTTTGTACTGAAAACAACAGACAGAGAAACAGCTGATTTTTTGTCTGTTGATTCTGACTCTTCACACAGAAGCTCAGATGATCACCTGAGTCACCTAACACTGAAACAGGTTCACAAATAACTGTTAATGTGGTCTACAATGATGATGGGGAAGTTTATTTTGATGTTATTATGAGTGACTTCTTTTCCAAACAGGTCCTGTATTATTCCTTTTCCTGGTTGGCTTTTATTGTGAAATAACAGTAGGAAGTGAATAATTGACGAGAGCAGCTTCAAAGCTGGTATAATTTGATCTATCAATACTGTCAGTAAACATGTTATGACAAATCAATATTTTCCTGATCTGAATCTCACTGTGAAAAAATTGTGAAAAATAAATTTTCTATTTTACTTAAATCGAGTCTAAACAAATTCGTAGCAGAAACTATCTGAGCAATGACTTTTAATTTTATAATCCGAACTCCTACCCACAGCACCTGGTGTGCAGCTGGTTAAACTGGTGGTACCTTGGTATAACTGGTGACGTTGTCTTTCATAAGACAACGGTTCTTCTGCCTCTCCTCGTCGTACCTCAGGGCAGCGAGCTGAGCCTCCCTCCTCATCCTCTCCACCCCTCGTGGACTTACCCCTCCTTTCTGAGGAGAGAGACAGACAAAGGGGTAGGAGAGTCAGTAGCAGGATCAACTTGTTATACTCATGTTTGAAATCAAACAGCAGGAGGTGAAAGCGTTACCTGGTTTTGGGGGGTGGAGGGCACTGTGACACCATCCACCACACTTCTGAGAATGAGATAGCAAGATACAGATGAGAGACAGAGAGACAGGCAGAGAGAAAGTCAGAGAGAGAGAGTGTAAGATTGAGAGAAACAGATACAGAGAGAGGGATAGACACAAAGAAACAGAGAACATGTTCTGAGCTTAGATGTAAATTCAGAGAGATACAAATAAAATTAAAGGACGTGTGAGTGCAGGTGTGTGTATGTGTACCTGTTGTGTCTCCTTGTGTCCTCTGTCCTGGAGGAGTTAGTTTTGACTGGAGAAACCTGGATACAAACAGGAAGTCACTGAAGGTTTTACAAAATAAAATCAATTCAACATCACTCTGCTGATCAGAGACCAGCTCACATGTGTAGAGGTGGGACCAGAGCAGGACATAACAGGCCAGCTGACACATTCAGAATCTGACCACACTATTTAAACTGAGATGACGCCAGACCAGGACCTGTGACACACGTGTCAGCTGACACTCCTGTCCACAATATCTTTCAGACAGGTTCAGGCATGATTCCCACTGGGCAGGGCTCTTACCTCTCTGGTGATGCGTCTCTCAATGTAGGCCATGAACTGACAGCTAAGGCTGGCACTGTCCCCTCCCCTTCCACCTCGACTCCTTCCCTCTTCCTCCTCCTCCTCTCCTGCACAGCTGTCTATGAAGTCTATCTGCTCCAATTCTACGTCTGATAAGACAGACACGAGAACATCAATCAAATCGATCAGCGGACATATTATGTTTTCGTCAAACAGGTGCGGTAGCGACACATTACCTAGAGTTGAACTTAGATTCAGGACTCTGCATGCATCTGTAAATTATTGCCAAACCTTATGGATGCATTATATCCCAAGCTCATGGGAGTCACACACGATTAATTCTATTTCCCAAGACACCATGACTTTAAGCTCTGATGTTATTGTAGCATGTTTGTGTATTCAAAACAAAGTATAATTTCTACCATACATTATTTTTTATTGCGCTAAGACTTTTGTCCAAGCAAAATCTAACCTTTCTGTCCTAATTAAATGATAAAACTCCATGAATGATACACAACTTTATTTTGGTATATTAAGCATAATCTAGAGGCCTTTGCCTTTCATGTAAGCAATTTCTGATTCCAATTGATCAACTACAAGTTAAGTTATTATTTGTTGTTCCTACAACTTGGATAAGACTTTTGTCAGGGACTGTAGAATAGAAGAATAGAATAAAACATAACTGTCCACAGTCGTGGAAGATTGTCTTAAGCTCACAATAAACAAGGCCATGACAGCAAGGCCAGAGAAGAAAATTAGACAAAAATGAACATCTTAAAAGAAACACAGCAAAAGAAAAGACAGTCTATATCTGTGCTGTAGTCAGAGTCAATCACCCGGAAGAAATTAGGATACCACTTGTTACAAAAGACTTTTTATAAATATTTCTTGTTGCCAAAGGAACTCACTAGAACTTCCTAGATTTCAAAGGTTAGAACTGGCTGAAGAGAGGATGAGAGCTATAACTCTAAATGTTCCTCACTTTTGTTCTCTCCTGTCCATAAAGAGTGGGTTCAAGGATGTTTGTGATGCATACAGGTACTGTATGCTGTACTAGCTATTTTACCAGCCATAGCTATGATCTTAGAAAACGTATTTTTCGATTGGCAGCTAAAGTGGCCATGCCAGACTGGGGAAGTTAATACACTTTCAACATAGGTCTTGTACACAATTTCTAAAATGTTTTAACTTACAACTAGATTAGTGAGCCATCTCAGAAGATATAGCCATTGTGAGCATTTTTAAAGCTACATTCTGTAGAGAGATGTTCAACTGTGAGTCCAGACCTGTACCAAGATACTTAAAATGATCCATGGTTTCAACACAATGGTACCAACCAACAGTTGGTGAGACTGATTGGACAGTCATGTTATTTAGTTTTTGCATTTTGCATTGTTGATCTCTGTTGGGTCTCTTTAATAATTTTATAAAGAGTTTGGTCTAGACCTGCTCTATATGTAAAGTGCCTTGATGTAACTTTGTTATGATTTGGCATTATATAAATAAATCTGATTTGATTTGATTTGATTTCAAGCTGGTTAGAACGACACCAGGGTTCCGAGTCACCTAAGGAGTTAGGTTTATCTGGGTGTGTTAGTCCGACAATAATAAACTCTATTTCAGTCAAGCTAACGTGTTTACATATACTTTAAAAGTCCAGTTTTGGTCGGACTAACGCAATAATTCGGTCTTTTTATGTGTCATGTAAACGTGCTTACTGAGGCTCACTGTGGAACTCACGTGTTCCGTTAGCTAGCAGTTGTACTACTCCCCCTGCTGGTCTCGGTCTCTGGTCTCTGCTGATCTCAGCCACCCTCTGGGGCAGCTCTGACAGCTCCTCAGTGGGCTAAGCATACAGACAGGAAGTGATGTTGAGTGCACACGGGACACAGAGTAAAGACATGTACATGTATGTGTATGTCTAACCTCATTCCCTGACCACCTCTTGTCTCCACTGTCAACACTGTTGAAACCTGAATCCAGCGCTCCATATTGACGACTGGGGTACAGCTCATCACCACTGACAAAGTGAGGGAGAGAGGGGGTTATTGACATTACACTAGCCTTCAGAATTTTGTATGTCTACATGTGTATGTTTGTGAATTTAATGTATTTTTCTGGTGCTGAGCTGTGTCCAGTTTGATCCTTGCTTCATAAAGCCATAAAGAGACACTGCATTCAATGCAGGACATTTATCTTTAACTCCGCCCCAAAGCTACACAAGTTTGACTCATCAGGTGGGGTTCTTGTGTACCCTCAACGCACGCACAGCTGCATTCATACAGCGGATATAACTGAATGGGCCTGACAGTGATTGTGAAAGCATGAAGGTCTGATGTCAGGCCAGCTACCCTACTTCTTAGTTCCCTAGGTGCCCATGATCAGTAGACAAACAATCAGCGATGGTGACAAGTACTAATGTGAACATGTCTGGGTGAGTGTGATGAGTTCAGACCAGGAGTTGAAGGTCAGAGGTCGTCTGTCATAGTCTGGGAGATCAGGAGTCTTACTGGCCTCCAGGTTCAGGTATTTAAATATGTGGACCTTCCCTTTAATACAGATCTGTACAAAAACACAGAAGCAACACTAAGTCATAGTCTTGAGCTAAGGTCCAAACAGCAGGTCATGGATGTAACTGCCAGCGTACCTGAGCAGGGGGTGTCTGCAGAGGGTTGTTGTCGAGAACGATGGTTTGCAGCTGAGTGAGTTGTCGGTAACCGATGGGGATGGAGGTCACTTTGTTACAGGAGAAATCCAGATGCACTAGAGGAAGCTCAGCCAGCTCTGAACACCAACACAGACAGACAAATTCACTTCACTCTGAATCCACGACAGACCAATTAAACAGATTTAAGGTGGTTTCCCTGTCACAGTCTGTTTACCTGGGGGTAGTCTGACCAGGTGGTTCCTCCTGATGTTCAGGTCTCGTAGAGCCTCCAGCTGACCTACCTGAGATGGCAACATCTGGATCTCATTACAGCTTACATCCTGTAGGGAGATGAACACAGCCTACAATAACTGACAATTAATGACTCGTAGCAAGAGTTAGTAACCATGATGGTATACTATACACTGGAACTTTTCTGCCCTCACTTATTTCACTGCAGACATGTGGATATTGAGGCATAAAAAGCAATGGACCTCATGAAGGACAATTCAGCACAGGACTGACATGACAGTCTGGGCTCTGGTGTCACTGAGTCTTAATGATAATCAATACCGAACGATCACTGTGGTCCTGACAGACTAACTGATCCTCTTTCGTGTGGTCGCACCCTGTGTCAAAAGGCTGATCAGCTAATAGAGAGACATTGATGTCAGTGAATCTATAGCTGCATCAACAGAATTACTATTACTTATTTTAAAAATAAAACACAGAAGATTATACGAGTTTAAAATTAAGACACAAGAAAAAGAGAAGAATTAAATGTTGGTGGAGCATAGGTTTCACATCTGAATGTCGCACTCAGTCCGACTCTCCGGAATGAAAAATGGGTCAGGTGAGAGCAAAGCTATGTTGTGAACACTGCTGGATAAACCCGAAGGCTAGGACCTTACTGAAGCGTTTCGAGATAAGTGCGAGGCATAAAAATATGATTGAAGAACAAAGAAGATGATGTTTCTGTTCTTTGACACTGTGACATGTTTCTGTTTAATGTTTTCCTCAGATCTGGAGATGGGACTATATATATATATCTCATTTCCTCTCTGTTATCAACAGTATGAAGAACCTGTGACATCATCCTAGCTTCAAACATGAACTCATTAATGCAGTCACACACCAGTTCAGTGAGGTGTCTCAGCTGACCCAGTTCTTCTGGAAGAGAAACCAGTTTGTTGTTGCAGACGATCAAAACCTTCAGAGGAAGACTGCAGATGACCACAGGGAGGACAGAAAGCTGGTTCCGACTGAATGAGTTAGAGTGCGAGAGTGAGAGAGAGGGTTTTGTTTTTAATCAAAATGACAAAACAAATTTGTGCAATAACAGCAAAGACACAAAACAACCCTCCCAAACAAAGAAATTAAACAGCTAAAAAAAAGGAAAATCAAATCAACAATCCAGTCAGCATCTTAACAACATCCTCTGACCTCTCACAGAGTACTTCCTGGTTTTCCAAAAAGCTTAGCCACTCCTGAAATGAAACTACCCTGTGTCTACAGAGCCCACTGTAATCTTGTCTAATCAGAGGCAATGTTACATACATAGTAAAAAGGTGCTTTAATGTAAAAGAAATAGTTTTAGACACAACATATTTGATGATATGTAAGTGGAATTTTAAGATATTCCGATTTAATTCTGATAAATCACAATGATAAATTAGTATGAAACTTTCCAAATTTAGGGGGGAAAAAAAAAAAAAAAAAAAAAATCACTCAGGGGGTCACATTTCCAGAGCTTTTACTTATTATAGAACAGTCTTATTTTGTTTGCTGAGGCATTTTTTTCTCCACCTGTAGTCATTGAATAAATTACTAATTAGCCTTCTTCAAATCATAGTTCATTCAATGGATGCAGACAGAGAAAAACTCTAAATATAAGTTGCTGTTATTGGTTGTTTTCGCTACCAGTTAAGAAATTATGCTTTGTGAATTCTCAGCTATGCTGAAGTGTAAAGGCATGGTGGGTTGAAAGCATGACAATTGTTAAATTATACCTTTTGTGAAATGTTGTGCTACGAGCCAATAAAGATGAATTTGTATTGCTTTTAGCAATTTGACAATAAAGTTTTGTGGTTCTGATTCTTCTCTGCATAAGAAACACACACTTTCACAATTGAAAAAAGTGTAATCAAAGAACAGATTGATCTCCATGGAAGCTAAACATGCAAAATGCAAATTTGAACACAAAACATACACACAACACTATCATATAATAAACACAGCGGAAATCCATAAAGAAAATTCTGAGAAAAACTCTCAGTCATTCTCTCAGACAGATAGGGAGATTGACTAGTGTGTGTGTGTGTGTGTGTGTTACCTGAGGTTCAGGTAGGTGAGGGCCTGTAGGTTGAGCAGACTGTCTGGTAGAGACCTCAGACAGTTCTGGTAAAGGTTCAGACTCTCCAGAGACACAAACAGACAAACCTCCATGGGAAGCTCTGAGAGGCGGTTACGGGACAGATCTGTACACAAAACAAAATAAGGTTATCAGAGATTTTAGCAGCTTCTTGTGTCCAGATGCAATAAATTCAAATGTCATGTCCCAGGGTGTGTGTTGATAAAGTAGAACAGACCATCCTCCAGTCCAGAAGGAGGAAGTACTGTAATACACCTTAGAAACTTTTTGGAGGCAAACAAAAGAAGAAGTGGGAGTGGAAGAGAAGCAGATGCATCTACACATCCTCAACATCTGCTAGACGGACTTCTCCAGGTGCTTTCAATAATCATCATTTTACTGCCTAATCTTCACATATAAGAGCTTGAGTTCAGGGCATTTTCAAGGATATCAAAACATGTATGGACATGAACACCCACTTCATTCAATTTAACAGCAACAAAGGTGGAGTTATATGTACAGCCTAATGGAAAAAAAAAAAACAAACAAGCAAAAAAAAACCAACCAAAAAATCCCCCAAGCTGAATTCTGAGCTATGTCTTGATAAACAGCAAACAAACAGATTTTGGCCTTACATGATGTAGAGAACGTGCACACATTCATCAGAACTCAACTGGACTATTGTTATTCCTTGTATTTGGGTTTTCAATATCGTACCTGCAGTTATTCCAAAATATGGTCCTACGAAATGTGAGCACTTTCTCACAGCCTGATCCCTGCTTCAATGGCTTCCTGTTCCCCTCAGAATTCATTTTAAAATGTTTAAAATCTCAATTACTTAAAAATGTACTAGACCTGGCAAAAAACCAAGCCCACACCAGGGGATGACGGACCACCACAACACTTCATAGTGAGAGATTACTTCTGGCACAATCTTGTTGAAATAGAAATTCTACAGAAAGTGACAAGGAACCTGGTTTGGGAGTCAAGTCGGATGGTTTATGGTGGAACACAACTTGGATCCATTCACTTACAAAAAGAGTTATCGGCATCCAAAGATCTGTAATTTCTCATTGTTGTGCGAGTGTAAATTCCTAACGAAAAGGAAGATAAATAACACGCAATTAGCCCTCAGTGGATACTCTTCTCATGCCAAGCTTTTATTAGAATATTTTGTAACATAAGGGGTGTAATGTTAAATTTTATAAAGCTAATAAAAAGATAATACAACTATGCGCATTCATTCTTTTTAATTCTAAGTTACGTTTGCTGAATTGGCAAAGCTAACTGCAGGAGCAGAAACTAACCAAGGCTAACTGTAGGAGCTGAAGCCAACCAAGGCTAACGTACATCCATCAACTACGTTTTAACCCCATAAAGTGGGGCAGATTTGAAACGTTTGGGTTATAAAAAGCTATTTTAAAATTATGATATGGTACTGTGGATGTAGCCTAACTTATGCAAGACTTGATTTTTATCACTATTAGGTTAAATGATGAACCATAAACGAGCCAACTCTGACAGCCCGGCGCCTCTCGTCTTACTGCTTGTATTCACTTCTCTCGTCTTAAAGTCAAATTTTTTCTGTTCGGCAGCTTCTAAAAACTTAGATCAGGGTTTTTTACACTGTTAGTAGTGCACCCTACCACACAGCAGCTTTTGGGCATTTTTTTGTGTTTGCTGGCACACAGGGAGTGACAAGAGACATCTTCACACAATACAAAGTCAATGGAGAGCTCTTGATTGTTTTCCCCTCCATGGGCGTTGCTCTATGGAGGAAAGACGTGAAGACGACGAAAGCGAAGATAAAGATAAATGTTGATTGTATAAAAAAGGAAACCAATTGTTCATTATTAAGTGAAAAGTCTTATTTTCTCATGTATATTAATAATTGCTCTTTAACTAAACAAAAATATGTTTTATCTGATTACTCGATTAATCAATGGAATTTTCAGTAGAATACTCCATTACTAAAATATTCAATAGCTGCAGCTCTAAATAAAAGTACCAATAATAATAACAACAATAATATATATATATATACACACACACACACACACACACACTATCTAAATATAAAATATAAGAGTAAGTAGAAGTGACATAATGTGTATAGAAAAATGTATAAATATAACATTTTGTACTGCTATGTTATTTTTGCTTTTTATTATTATTTTGGGGGGGCTTTTTATGCCTTTATATTAATTAGTAAATGGCAAAGAGGCCAACAGGAAACAGGGAGAGCAAAAGAGGGTAATGACTTTAGCACAGGTCCCAAGCAGAAATCGATGTTCAATGCTGTGTTGAAATGTCCTCAAAAAAATATAGCTGACTTGACCAAAGGGCCTGATATGTCCTGCTGTCAGCACCGTGGAACAGGCAGATGTTTATCCCCATATCTAGCGGTTATAGATAATCATGATAATGCAGGGGTCACCTAATGCGTCTCAGTCCAGTGTTCCCTATTTTAGCTGTGTGGCTGGTCTCCACCAACTGCTTAGAGAAACATCTGGTTTTATGACTGAGTCTACCTGAGCAGGTGGGGGACACAGAGTTTTTACAGATGTTTCTCCGAGCACATCGGGATAAGAGTGAAGACAGTAAACCAAGACAGAAGACCATAAAGCTCCTCTAAATAGTCTCTTCGCCAATGTTGCAATAAAAAGCACTTTGTGTGTGTTTGTGTGTGTGAGAGCAATCACTGTGACAAACTTGTGACTCACTCTTAAAATAGAAACAACCCTCTAACAACGATCTGTCTGTTTATCCAAACCTTCCTCTGTCTTCGGAGTCATCACCCAATCAGATCACTCTTTATGGTTCTCGTGGTTACAGGGGTTGCCATTACCCACAATGATCAGCTGCTCACCACAATTTTTCTTATTAAACCATCCATGTCATGAAAGAAGGGTCTCTGAGACCCTGATGCCCTGGCCTCTAGTGGACTACATGTTTGTAGTAAATCCTTTTGAAAGAGAAACAAACAATGAGGAAACACTAACACTAATAGTCAGTCATGTTCATGGTCCCTGGGCAAGATAAAAATGTACAGTACTTGGACCAATTTGTCTCATGGTGTTTCTTTATGTGCCTCACATTCTTACTTGGGGAGTTAGATCAGAGTGAGATACAAGTAAATATACGTATGCTATACCATACATGTTACATGATTAAACAGAAATAAATTTAAATGAAATGTCAAATTTTTCTAAGCAACATAAGCACCTGACATATCACAGGGTACAAACAAAAATAAAACATTAAATCCTGTGTAAAATTTCAGATTTAATGTCACCCATTGGTTCATGAGCTGTTGTTTTGAAGCCTCTAGCTTGTAATTTGTCTGTCAACTTTCTTTTTTTTTTCTAACAAGAAGAAACCTATAGAACCTATAATAAGTCGGTGGAGCTGGGCAGGAGTGAGGGCTGGATCTAACTAGTTGCACTGAATTGGTAGAGACAACTGTCAGCCTGATATTGGAAAAAAATTACACCACAGATAAGTCTGATAATGAAAGTTTTTTCTGATAACTAGAGCCAATTATAATAAGCCAACTGTTGAAGCCATTATTAATTATTATCATGGTGGTTGTTGATTTTTGCTAGTTTTGCCATGGCAACTATTGGGTGGCACCCTGGGGAAAGACAGGTGTTTTAAGAGGCACTCTAATTGATAAAGGTGTCTGCATTAGGAGGTCTAATGTTTTTGACCATGAATTGGAGACAAGAAGTTTCTCTTTATTTATCTATTTGTTTTTTGTGGTTGCTTGTGAAGCGTATTTTGATTTTTAAGTATAAATTGACACACTGGAGGACCCAAGAGCATGCCATCATGCCTCAGACTTTATGCATAGCTAATGGACCAAACAAACGGTGCGCCAACACACACATTGCATTAATTTAGCTCATTGTCAGCAGTGTTCAGTTTGTTGAAAGCGACTTTGGGCTTGTTGTTCTGTAAAGTCTCTTGCAAATATTGTCAGTCGTGGGTTGCGTTTTTTTTGGGCTTGTTTTCTAAAGTGTAGTTGCTTATTTGGGCTTACTTTTCTCCCTGTATGAACCCCTCCTGATTCTCTCCCAGCTCTCCACAATAAATCTTTTTCCAGGAGAATCTGTCTGCAACCCAGTTTCATTGGTTACCGCACACCGGGACGCTGCGCTGGCACCGAAAAGCACAAAAAAAAAGCCCCAAAAAAACCCGCAGCTTTCTCGTCAGTGAGGCTTACGGACATCGGTTTTGCTGTCTTAAAACAAAATGAATCAAGGCAAACAAGTGAGCTGAAGATAGCCACTTACACAGGCTGTCAAACATCAATCAGTGCTGTGGATCATCTCGGTAAATTAAATGGATCTACCTCAACTGATAAAGAAGTCAAAATGCCAACACCAGTAGCCAAAGTAATCATGCAATTGCCCCATGTATGGTCAAAGACCTCATGAGTGATATTAGGGGTTCCCAGTATTCCCTTGTAATAGATGAAAGATGTGTTGTCAACTTACTGTTGTCTATATATATATATATATATATATATATATATAAATAAATAAATAAATAAATAAAAGTGTGTGCGGCCTGTGCTGCTGCTGCTGCATGATGTTGTTGTGCGCATGACGTCATATTGATGTACCTGCAATCAAACATGGCAATGCCATCACCTTTTTACAATTTCCAACAAAGACAACACAACTGCAGTGTGCAATAAATGTTCCGCCTAAGTTCAGAGGGGAGTATGACATTCAACACAATTAACCATAATTAGTCAGCTGAAATTTTTAAATAAATTGGACAAAGCCAAAAAATTACAGAAAATAAGAAAAAGATTGAAATTGTCAACAGTGTGGGACCATTTCAAGTTTCCAAAAGAACGAGAACACTGTACATCCTCTCTAAAATGGAATTTGCAAACCATAAGAGCACGTCTTCAATTATGGAGCACTTAAACTGAAAGCACTGTAGTCGACAGGGGAACTGTCATAACATAGCATAACATGTTCATTAAGTTTTTTGTCCATTTTCTCTTCTTTACCATTGCTACTTAAGTCAAAAAAATATATTCACTTACTCGATTAACTGATGAATTAACCGACAGAATAGTCGACTATTGAAATAATCGATAGTTGCAGCACTAGAACCATCATTTAGAAACTGAACATCATGTTGTATTGAAGACTTTAAACAGACTATAAACTCATTAGGCAAGAATTTACTGAGATGTGTTGTGTTTTAGATTAGTTTGTTTTTTTTATCTGTTTGACATTGAAGCACAGCTACAGTGAGTGGATCAAAATCATATCAAATCAAATTTATTCATACAGTGCTAAATCATAACAAAGTTACATCAAAGCACTTTACACAGAGCAGGTCTAGACCAAACTCTTTATTAAGTTGTTAAAGATACCCAACGCATCCCTCCAAGAGCAAACACAGTGGCATGGAAAGACTTCCTTTAAGAGGCAGAACTGGGCTCAGGGAGGACATCCATATGCCTCGACTGGTTGGGTTGAGAGAGAAGCAGTGAGGGAGACAGTGAAAGCGAGCGTGCAGGAGAGGAGGGGGGACTCGGTAGAGGGATGGAGAGAGAACAAGAACGGGAGAAGAGAAGCTGCCATGGAAAATACAAACAGAACATACAGAAAACAAGTTCTAAATGAGCATTAGTAAATATTAGCAGTAGGGGAGAAGAAGAGGTTACAATGGGAAGTGAGTTGTAGTGTAACTAAAGGTAACTCTTGCAGCAGCAGGTACTGAGAGGGAACAGAGAAGAGATGATTCAGCACCTGTATGGCAGGCAGAGAGAGGACAGAAGGGACAGAACACATACTACAGAAAGAAACAAAGTTAGAGACATGTAATGTAAGGGGAGAGAGAGAGAGAGAGAGAGATATTCAGTGCAACCGCCAGCAGTCAAGGCCTGGCTGGGAGTTGGTTCCATAGAAGAGGAGCCTGATCGCTGAAAGATCTGAAGATCCGATTTATTCTTGGAGACTTTAGGGACCACAAGTAAACCTACATCCAGTGAGCGAAGTGACCTACTAGGACAGTAAGGAACTATGATCTCTGTGAGATATGATGGAGCTTGATCATTAGGAGCTTTGTAAGTAAGGAAAAGGATTTAAAATTCTTTTCCGAATATTACTGAGAGAGAAGCTAGCACAGGACAAAATGTTATCTCTTTTTCTATTTCCTCTTAATATTGGTGCAGCAGCATTCTGAATCAGGTTTCTCTTCAGCAATGTAGCCAGGCTGACAGAGAATCATAGCTCAGTTGAACCCTTAGCTCTCAGCAGTGATGATTTTATGGGCTTTTTTTACAGATAAAATTATAACAATCACAGAAAGAATTCATCAGCTCTTACCTACATTAGACAGTAGTCTTCTACTGAATACAGCAACTCCTGAATCAACTGCAACGCCTATTTTACATCTGGAATCATTCTCATCTCTGAATCTCTCAGAGCTAGCTTCTAGTTTCATCATCTAAACCATCAACCTGTCTATTAGACCCAGTACCAACTAGCCTCTTTAAAGAGATTTTATACTTAATTGAGCCGTTCATTTTAGATCTGATTAATTTGACCTTATCTTTGGGTTATGTACCCCAGACTCTTAAGACCACGGTCATCAAACCCCAACTTAAAAAGCAGAACCTGATCCAGATGTTTTGGCCAATTATAGACCCATATCGAACCTTCCGTTCATTGCTAAAATCATTGAAAAAGCAGTAGCAAACCAATTACACAACCATCTTCATAGGAACGGCCTGCTCGAAGAGTTTCTGTCAGGATTTTGAGTTCATCACAGCACAGAAACAGCACTGGTTAAAGTCTCCAATGATATTCTAATGGCTTCAGACAATGGATCAGCCTCCATACTCCATACTTGCTGCATTTGACACCATTGATCATAATATTTTATTACAGAGACTGGAACATGAAATTAGGATTAAAGGAACTGCACTAAGGTGGTTCAAATCCTATATATCAGATAGACATCAGTTTGTTCATGTTAACAATAGCTCTTCCTCATGCACTATAGCCAATTATGGAGTCCCACAGGGCTTGGTACTTGGACCAATCCTCTTCACTCTATATCTGCTTCCTTTAGGCAACATTATCAGGAAACACAGCATCAAATTTCACTGTTATGCAGATTACACTCAGTTGTTTTTAATCAATGAAGCCAAATGAAGTTAGTCAGATAGTCAGACTGCAGACGTGTTGAATACATAAAAGTCTGGATGACCCAGAATTTTTTTATTTCTAAATTCAGACAAAACTGAAGTTATTGTACTCGGCCCTAAGCACCTCAGAGAAACCCTATCTAATCATTTAATCAGTCTGGATGGCATTACTTTGGCTTCCAGCTCCACTGTAAGAAATCTTGGAGTAACTTTTGACCAAGACATGTCCTTTGTCCCTCAAATAAAACAAGTCTGTAGGGCAGCTTTCTTCCACCTGAGAAACATTAGGAAAATCAGAAACATCCTGTCTCAAGAGGATGCAGAAAAACTAGTCCATGCATTTGTAAATTCTAGGCTAGATTCCTGTAACTCATTACTATCTGGATGTCCAAACAAATATCTGAAAGGCCTTCAGTTGATTCAGAATGCTGCTGCACAAATATTAACAGGAACTAGGAAAAGGGATCACATCTCTCCTGTTTTAGCTTCTCTTCATTGGCTGCCGGTAAAATTCAGAATAGAATTTAAAATCCTTCTGTTAATGTATAAAGCTCTTAATGACCAAGCTCCATCATATCTCAGAGAGCTCATAGTTCCTTACTGTCCTAGTAGGCCACTCTGCTCTCAAGATGGAAGTTTACTCTTGGTCCCTAGAGTCTCCAAGAGTAAATCGGGAGGCAGATCTTTCAGTTATCACGCTCCTCTTCTATGGAACCAACTTCCAGTATCGGTCCGGGGGGCAGACTCTTTAGCAATTTTCAAGATCAGGCTTAAAACCTTTCTGTATGACAGAGCTTATAGTTCTGTGCGCCACCATATTTGTGTCCACCCGCAGCAGTCAGGTCACAGGACACAGCGTTGTAATGTTACCGGAACAAGCAGAGTAGTATCTTATTTACAAAGTGACTGTGTTTATGTGTTTATTTATGTAGTTTCTCTTTGAACATTTTGGTGATGAGCCTCTCAGAAACTGAATCAAATAGATATAAATATCCAGGAACGTGAGTTGGGGCAGGCGTTTTGCAGAGGTTAGCAGACAAAATACTGTTGTATTATTGTTAATTTTTGCCAAATGTTGTTGTCTCTCTGTCTCGTTTAAGTGTGAGGTGTGTACCGCCATAGTGTAACTGAAGAGCACTGATAAATCGGACACAAAAATGGCGGCGGTCTTGTTGACGTGACGTCAGTGGTATCCATGAGCAATCCCTGTTTCTCCCAGTTCTAAGCATGTGTACTGTATTTACTAAGCATGTTTCTCCAAAGTCTGTCTCTCCCAGTTCCTCTCCTCTCTCTCCTTGTCCTCATCCTGCAGGTGGTGAATCATCCCTACCCCATGTTCCTGCAACGCCTGCTGCTCCCATATCTCTATGAACTTCATACAGCATCATTTTTATAAACTTCATGCAACATCATATGTTCCTGCCTGCACCTATATTGAATATCCCCTCCTCCTGCTCTCATTCTCTACCTACTCTCCCGAACTTTGCCCCCCCCAGTGTGTGTCTCCCCCCCGAGCCTGGTTCTGCCAGAGGTTTCTGCCTCTTAAAGGAAGTTTTTCCTTGCTCGTGGGGGGATCTGTTGGGTCTTTTATAAAAAGTTGGGTCTACACCTGCTCTATATGTAAAGTCCCTTGATGTAACTTGTTATGATTTGGCGCTATATAAATACATCTGATTTGATTTGATTTGAATCAACTGAAGGCTTTTCAGAGAACTGTTGGGACATCCTGATAACAATGAATTACAGTAGTCCAGTCTAGAGGTAACAAATGCATGGACTAGTGTTTCTGCATCCTCTTGAAACAGAAAGTTTCTGATCTTTGCAATATTGCATAGTTGAAAGAAGGCTGATTCAGAGTGGTTACATGATCAGATAAGTTTTATCTGAGTTCAGAAGGGAGTCTCAAATCAGTGATCTGAGACACCCCCCCCAAACAAAGTTTCTATATTTAGCAATGCAGCTGTACAGGAATTAACACCTGGCTGGGAGGAAGAACACGGCACCACAGCAACTGCATTCACACTCACTCTCACACACACCCACACACCCACCCGCACGCACGCACGCACGCACGCACACAGTTTAATAAATCCTTCAACAGTCATGACAGCCAACTCAGCATGGATGTTGTTGTTTATTCCCATATTGTGTTACTTGAACCTATGCATCAGCTGATATGAAACCACTAAATTGAAATATCTGTCAATGTCCATAATGTCTACGATAAACTCTGACATATCCGTCATGGGTCATGGGGGAATGGTGCTGTTCCAAGCGAGAGCAGGGTACATCCTGGATGGGTCGCCTGTCTATCATAGGGCCAACATATAGAGATATACAGACACAAACAACCATTCACAGTCATGCCTACGGGCAATTTAGAGTCACCAATCAACCTAGACATACATTTCTTTGGATTGTGGGAGGAAACTGGAGTATCCGGAGGAAACACACGCAGGTACAAGGAGAACATGCAAACTACACACAGAAATGCCCCGGGCCTGGGAATTGAGACACCAATTTTAACCACTATGCCACCCGTGCTGCTTACACTCAGGTTAAACTGTGAAAAATCATAAAAGTATATGTCCTGACTCCATAGACCTTTCACTTTCTAGTGTTAGGATTTGTCTGAGGGCTACATTTTTAAAAATTAGCTGATGTTTTGCTCATGCTATTCTCTTCACCACAAATCCATTCTTCTTCAATGCTATAAAACAGTAGTTACCCTCTGCTGTACAGCACAACTTCCTGTGTGCTGTTAGAGCAGAGAACAAGAATCACTTCAGACAAAAGCTGTTGTTTTATTCTTGGGTGAAAATGTAAAGTTCATTGATAACAAGGTATCTGATCAGAGCAAAAATTTACATGCTTGCAGATTACAGAGGTATAAGTGATAGTTCAATCAGTGTCAGTGCAACTTCAATATACAATAATAAACTACATTAACACAGAAAATGACTGAGGTTAGCATGCTAAATTAAGTAGCAAAGTTAACAGTGGTGTTTATTTGCTCCTGTGGAAACAGCTGCGAGTGCGTGATGGAATGATGTGTGAGACTGAATTCACGCTTCCTCGAGACTGGTACAGCTGCTAATATTATTATTATTATTATTATTTTAAATGATTATTTTTTCATCTTTACAGCACATCTTTCAATAAAACCCACTATATCTTCTTCCACACGTCTAAACAGAGCCCTTCATTTACATCATGTTTCAGATCAAATACAGAACTAGAGGAATTCACCTTGACATCTCTGACCTGCTCAACTCAAATCCCTTCTACCAAAATTTATTCAAGTAAGCACTGACTAGTTTGACAGTAGTAATGTGTACCCTGGTAGTGATTTACCAATATCACTATTTCCTCTATGGTTGGTGCAAGTAACATACCTATAACCACCAAAGAAGGAGAAAGTGATACCGTTAACAGAACAGGAGAATTCAATCCACTCCATTATGAGAGAGCTTGTTACTAAGGGGGAAGGGACTGCACAAATGTCAACAATACATGGTGGTTATTTTAAATACTTCACTGGTGAAGTCACAGAACAATCGCTGTATCATCAAATATACCATGTAAAATGCCACTGAGCTGAACAGGAGCTTACCGCCAGAAAATAACATAGCTCCATTTTAATTACAATATTTATGAGAGTATGGAAAACACTTCACAACACTTTATTAACAGCAGCCAAAGATAAATTATGTTCAGTAATTTGAACTTCTTACTAGGCAGTACAGTCCATCCACCTTCTGTCCCGTCTTCGGGGTGCCTATCTATCTGATGGTCTACCTGTACGTGTCACTATCTAGCTATCTGTCATAAACATTGAACAGCGATGGCGCATCAGAGACTGAATTGACATGTCTCCACTCCACCCTATCCTGCAGACAGACAGGCAGTCCTCTGCCATGTTCGTCTCTCCGCGCCTGCAGTCAGTCTCCGGTGGGCGGAGAAGACTTTCATTCACCCCCACCTCATCATCTAATTAAAGACGAACTGATTAGAATCAGGCCCTTGCTGACGTCAGAAACTCGGGGTTAGACTTTAATGGCCAAGCGGCCCGAAACAGGTGAGGAAATAGCAGCAAATCCTGAGTCGTCGTCTTCATCTGTCAGACTACAATCACACCTGGAGCAGGGACAGTGTGCTAGCTGCTACAACCAGTAACCCCATTTTAATGAACCTTACAGGTGTAACGGCGGTCACCCAGACCCCGGCATCTCCACCTCGATTTAATACTTTACCTAAAGTCTTCACTTCAAAAGCAGACCTGTTTCATTTAATTGCGCTAACTAGCTGGAGTTAGCCAACATTATCTTAGGCTGCCGCTAATGAACTGATCAGGTTATGATCGATTATTTTGATTTTGAAAGTGTTAAAAAGTCAAGTTTAGGATATGAGTTAGTATGCTGGTGTTTCGGATCCCAGCAGCGTTTCCTCCAGCAGGAATCTCGACAAGGGAACTTTTCAAGGGGTACAGTATTTGTCACAACACCGGCCCTGACGGTTTTCCCGTTCCGTCCTCTCTGGAGCCTTCAGGATGGAATTTTATTTTCTTCGCAATTAAGAACATACAGCTGTCTCTAAGTTACTTTAATTACTCCGACATAAACCCACATTCTTCATGGTCAGGAGTCTACGAGCTCGCAGCTCACTTACCGGCCCTGGTGGTGTCCGTCAGGTCGTGGTTGGCGGCGCTCCGGGGGAACTCCTTCAACTTCCTGCCGCTGAGGTTCAGACACCCGGTGGCCGAAGCTTCGTCCAGCGCCCGGTCAAGAGAACGGTTCCAGGGCGCCGGCCCCGCCGGTCCCAGTCCATTATTACTCCCAACTAAAGCATTGCCAGCGCCTCCGGCCCCCACCGCGAAGCTGAGTCCAGTGTTGTCCGCAGAGCCCAACAACACCGAGGCCGCCATTACACGCTCCGGCTGTTAGCTCTACGTGCTAACGGCTAACTCTCCCACCCTAAACACAGGCCAGAGCATGCGCAGAGCGACACCCAGAGAAAAGGCAACCGGACAACAGATGACGAGTTGTTAATTATGGACTGTTAGTTCTGCATAGTACTGCTAATACTGCTAAAACCACTGATTGTACTGCGAATGATAAATGTATTAGCGTTAAATAAATAAAAAATACTGCATTGTGCTGCTAATATTGCATATTGTACAATTACAATTGGTACTGCTCCTGGGTAAGGATGACAGTATATAAAAGATTTTAAACACGAGACACATTTAATAATAGATCTGCAAAGGCCCAATGTTATGTTAAAACATTAATTAACACAACTGATGTGTCTGACATGTTGATTCATCATCGTGAAAAACAACCCGTGATACAGATGGATACAGGTTTGTAAAGAATAAGAGTGGCAATATTATTTTCCAACCCTAACCCGAGGCACTTCAACGTTCACCAGGCAAAACTAAAAGAAAGCAGGTAGAAATAGAAAGGAAAAAAAACAATGAACTAATAACTTTAAAAAATACTTTTTGAAACATGAGCAGGAAACTATAGTAAAGGTTTGTCGAAGTGCAATCTCGAAGAGACTTGTATAAAGTCATAAAACAAGAATCATTTAACTTGATTAATGTGCACAGGCCCAATGTTATGTTAAAACGTTAACTAACACAACTGAAAGCATGTTAATTCGTGAACGTGAAAAAACAAATAAATCGACATAAAAAGAGATACAGGTTTGTAAAGAATAAAAATGGCAATATTATTTTCTAACCCTAACCCACGGAACTACAACTTTCACTAGGCAAAACCACAACAAAGGGGGTAGAAATAGAAAGAAAGAAATCAGTAAATTAATAACTCTAAAAATAATTTTATTGAAACATAAGCAGGAAAAATGTGTCGAGGTACAATCTCAAGAAGGACTTATATAAAGTCATAAAATAAACCAGAACGTATAACTAACTCATTTAATTAAAGGGAGTCATCCAAATGTTTATGATATTACTGAAAAGGCTGTCAAAAGCAAGAAAAATGGATGATAATCTTTCGGTTATCAACACGATGCTCTTCACTAGATTATTTGTCACCGGGAGATTTTGTTTTTGCTGCTTTTTTTAATATTGTGACGTCACGTCAACGGGAATAAAAACTATATCTTCCAGAATTCACTGCGCTGTCGCATTTTGACGCTTGCGCATCGCGACTCAGCCAAGGGCCGGGTATCATGGCGACGTACGTGGACATTCTGAAGAGCGAGTTTCCTGAGATTGACGCGGAGCTTTTCGATTATATCACAGGTGAGACACCGGGGACAGAGCCGCCGCGCGGCCGCTAAATCGGCACAGATGGCCCTTCATTCAGCCTGCTAACCGGGAGCCGCTGCTCTTTAGCCGTACAGCTAATGAGCTATCACGGCTCTGGTTAGCCGGGACTCAAGGCAGCACGGCATGGGCCGGTTAGCTCTACCTAGGACGTATGGCCCAATTTGACTGCAGCAGAAACCCAACAGTGATCTACAAAAAACAGTTTAGAAGACAGATGCAAAACAGATATATAATGTTGACTTATGTAAAACTGTTGAGCAGTGGCTGATAAATATAAACTGCCGTGAATGTGTGTCACTGCAGTTGACAGTCTGAAGCAGAGATAAACCACAAACCACGTTTGACCGAGTCTGAGTCACGTGAACAAGCTGAATTTGCCGTAGTCACCAGGTCACGTGATAGACTTCCAGCTCCAGTGACACAGACTGACCCAGAGTCAGGAACAGAAGGATTTGTTAGGACTGAATGAGCTACTCTGTGGTTAGGCAGGACGTCAAGGATCTGGACTGGGGTTAAAAAGCCTGACTAGTTTCTGAAGCTGGATAAATCCCATCAGTGTCAGTGGGCTGGAGTATGATTTTGTTCAGAGTGGGGACAGGAAGATGTTTCTGTTGGGGGGGACTCAGACTAAGGACTTAAACATAAGCAAACATCCTCTTCCGTCAAGTTATTGATGAAAGTTAACATCTTTCATCAACGACCACCATTTTTTTTCTCCTTCTCACCCTCCTTGTATATTTATTACAGTGACCTTGTTAACCTCAGGTTCACGCTCATACTGTTTTATGTTAAAGTGGCTCCTGAGTTAAATGAGCAGGAAATTCTTGTAGAGAGCTCAGTCCGTCTCACTGCCAAATTTTCCAGATTTCTAAATTCCACAAACATTAAGATCTTTTGTGGTCAATCCTAATTGGGACTGTTTACTGGACAGAGTCCAGTACATGTACGGGCTGTCTTAAAGGACCAGTTTGGAGGCTTCAGGTGATCTGTCAACAGAAATAAATCTGAAATAATAGCTTATATTCCCCTCTCACTCAGAATTATCAACTCATTTTCTTCAATGTTTCTACAGGATCCCAGAGCAGACAGACCAAACACTTAGGCCCAGTCCCAATACACCCCCTACCCTTACTTTTTAGACCTGCCCCTAAATTTTGCACGTTCCCGCGAGGGTAGTGGTGTCCCAATTCCTTTTTCTTACGTAGGGGTAGGGGGCGTAACGAGGGGTAGGGGATATGAATCTAGCCCTTCAGAGCGAGGGTTTTCCGATGCTGTCTTACTGAGGAAGGGCCAGTTCCGTGATCCCCAGAGAGCGAGAGGATGTGGAGAAGTCGGAGAAAAAAACCACAAAAAATTCACAAGAGACAACAGCCGTCAATGGCGTATACTTCTCCGTGTACCTCTTGGTTTATTTATCAACCGAAGCATGATGAATGCTAAAAAAAAGAAAACGATCGTAACCGATCGCGACCGTAGACTCCATGTTTTTTTTTTTATATATATTGACAAAATTTACATTGACAGAGAGAGTACGAACAGGGTAAGGGCGTTACATACGAAAATAAAATCATGCCGATTGAAATTTACATGAACCGTAGCCTCCATGTTGCTGCTGGGACTACGCAGTCGCTTGCGTGCCCGAACGTAAACTACGCGGTGACGTAGCAAGTGGTGTCCCAATTCCTAGGGAAGATTACAAAGCCCTACCCCTTGTGGCTTCCTTTCGAGGGTTAAGGGGTAGTGGGTGAAGGCTAGGGGTAGTGAGTAAGGGCTAGTAGTAGTGAGTAGGGTGAACATTGGGATTGGGCCTTGAACTAGAGAGGAAGTCTTTCTGTATCTGATTAAGTGATGCCTGAATGTTTGTGTGCTTCAGGTGTTCTGGAGAGCGGTGGTGCCGATTTTGAGGATGGAGAAGAGGTTTATGACGCCATCGGTGGGGTCCTGCAGGAAGTGTCTGCTGACAGTAAAAACGAAGATGACGTCAGAGAAATCTGTCTCCAGATGTTTAACACTCTTAAACTGTAAGAAAGGAGAAATGAGAGGCAGCAGAGATTCTGCTAAAGTTTCCACAGAAACTGTTGTGAGTCTGTAAGTCTCACATGTAGCTCTGAAACATCAACAGTGCGGTGCACAGTTTTGTTCAGGGATACATCCGTCAGCTGATTAATGTCACATGTTTGATTTGGTGTCAGATTTTAATATAACCTGTTAAACAGGAAAAATTAGAAAATAAAAATGAGACTTCTGAGAAATTACTGACAAAAGATCAAATATGAGGATTCATTTGGTTGATGTCACACAGGTTCCTAATTATACCTGCGCCTCTGGTTAACAAGACAATTTGTTAGTGTAGGAAAAACTTTGTCTCATTCAGCCACACTGAATGAGTTATTGTCATTATTAGTCAGCTCGTTTGTGTGTTTGTTTGGCAGGAACAACCATCATGGCTCTCAGAAGCAGGTGTTGTTGGATGCCCCAGTTCAGCTCAGTCAAATATCTGCAGACACTGGTGCGTAACATGGACCACACGCTCAGTGTGCCTGTACATACATGTTCAGCTCTGCTGCTGGAGGGGCAATGTAAACATGGGTTTTTTTGTCCTCAGTTTCAGCAGCCAACGATGTTCAGGGCATCTGGATGATGAAACGACCTCAGAATACAGTGAGTCTTTATCAGCTGTACAGCTGCAGCTATGGATTATTTTTGTAATCAATTAGTCTATCAATTATTTAAGCATTAAGCATTTCTGTAATACCACTCTGCTGTGATGTCACTGAACACATAAGTTTGTCTCTGTCTTCAGACGGTGGATCCCAAGAAACTGGAAAAGGCTGAAGCGAAACTGAAAGCGAAACATGAACGAAGGAACGAAAAGGACTCTCAGAAAGCCACTACTCCACTGTCAGTCCACACCTCTCCTCCCGTATTTCCCTCCTTCCACCTGTCATCATCCATTCACACCCGTCATCACCTGTCCTTATTTGTCCACACCTGTGCTTACCTACTCACTCATCTGTCTTCATCTGTACTCAGCCATCCTCACCATGGCATCTCTATTCGTCTGTTGTCCCTCAGAGTCCTGGAGGAAGCGTCAGCCAGCCAGGCCAGCAGTAAGAAGGAAAACAGAGTTGACCAATCAGGGAAGAACCGCAGTTATGACATTCGCATCGAGAACTTTGATGTTTCATTTGGAGAAAGGTGAGTTGGGAAGGGCTCTAGTTAGCAACAAGTTTAGTTTACAACAGCCTGTGATGGTTCTGGAAACAGAGGAGGCAGGTTTGACCATGAATCAACTAATCCTCTGCTATGAGAAGAAACTGATATTTGTAAGAAAATTACTTTATGACATCACGAAATTATATTTAACAAGGAGAAGGAAAAATATTAAAAGTATGATCACAGGGCACTGGTTATAGCCTGCATGCCATAGACAGGAGGCTACAAGGTCAATGTCGGCGACAACAGCTCAGTTCCAAATGGTGTCATTTGCAGCATGTCATTCCCGATTCTCTCTTTCTCCCCCATTTCCTGTCTCTCTTCAAGCTTTCTGACTTTAAAAATATGATCACATGACTGAAAAAGAAACATAATGAACATCATTTCGAACTGTTGAAGTCTGACTAGTGATACAAATAAGAATTACTTTTAACATTTGACCTGTAGGGCCCAATCGGACTGAAATTTTAATTTCTACTCATTAAATATTAATGTTTAAACTCTTTATCTGTTGTTGATCGCTACAGGATTCACTTCATTAGGTTGTGGCTTTGCTGAACTGAAGTCACGTGACACCATTATAGTGTTTTTATTGGTTCTGATGAGCTTTTCTCTCTCTCTCTCTGTTGATAATGAAGAAATAGAACCACTGAACTTCTTTCCTCTTCTTTGATGATTTCCTTTTTTTTTTTTTTTAGCTATTAATGTTATTTTCTATCTCAGATGTTTGCTGCAGGGGGCGGAGCTCTCCTTGGCATCGGGGCGGAGGTACGGTTTGATTGGTCGTAACGGTCTAGGGAAGACAACACTACTAAAGATGCTGGCAAGTCGTAACCTTCGTGTACCGGCCCACATCTCCATCCTGCACGTGGAGCAGGAAGTGGCAGGAGATGAAACAGCGGCACTGCAGAGTGTCCTGGAGAGCGACACGCTGAGAGAGGAGCTGCTGGGCGAGGAGAAGAGGCTGAACGCTCGCATCGCCGCGGGAATGTAAGATTTGCAGCAGCAGAATCAGTTGTGTAGCTGATACTGTAGGAGTCATTGAAGGATTCTAATTGGTTTGGCGTAGAAGCTGTTGCTTAGACTTTACTTGTGGATGTATCATAGGCAATCAGATAGAAAGTAAACTTTACATCCACGCGCTGACAGTCTGGAGGCAGACTCGTCATCCAGTCGGTTGACAGCTCTTTGCTCACGCGTTGTCTGTGTCCGTCCTTATTTCAGTGCTGACGGCCTAGAGAGCATTCGACTGTCAGAGATCTATGGCAAACTGGAAGAGATTGAAGCAGACAAAGCTCCGGCCCGGTAAGTATGACAACCACATCAGCACAACACATTGGTCCAGGAAAAAAAGGCGACTACTGAACACTGAGTTTAGTTACTTCACTCTCTGTTGATAAATGGTTAACTAACAGCAGAAACGGTACGCTATATAGGTTATTATTTCCTGGACACAATTCCTAGTTCCTGTAAGAGTTTGTGTGCACTTTGGGGTGCCGGTGGTGGAGTGGGTAGAGCGCTCACCTCATGAAAAGGAGACTACAAGGTACTCGTTGCTGACATCGGGTGTTTTCTGGCCGGTGTCATTTGGCGCATGTCGTTCTCCACTCTCTCTCCCCCATTTCCTGTCACTCTTCAAACTGTCCTATCCAATTAAGCTAGAAAGGCATAAAAAAATGTTAAACAGTTAGTGTGCTGTCTGGATCAGTGTTTCTCAGACACTGGTTGCAGGCCCTGTGGGGGCCCTAGAGAGGCGCAGCACAGGAGAACTGATGTTAATTCAGTCTAGTTCTTAAATCCAAAACCTATTATCTGGTAAAAAAAGCTTGTCATGAGGTGGTCTTTATTGACATTTGTTTCATCCAATCAGAGCATCTGTCATCCTGGCTGGTCTTGGATTCTCTCCCAGAATGCAACAACAGGCCACCAAGTGAGTCACCTGTCTCTGACATATACATTTTCACTTGGTTGTGAGGAAGCAGCCCCTCAGCAGCATTTTTGTGTGTCATAGGGAGTTTTCAGGAGGATGGAGGATGAGACTGGCATTGGCCAGAGCTCTGTTCGCTAGGTGAGTTCCGATCTTCATATGGCAGCAGTTCTCAGTGATATGTGTCATGGTGCCAGTTCATGACTGACTGTGTTTGGCTTTTCAGGCCGGACCTGCTGCTGCTGGACGGTGAGTCAAAAAACTGTAGAGGGAGGCGTTAGAGGGAGAAAAAGAGGAGAAGGAGCACAAGGAACTGGATAAGGGTGGAGGATGTGGAGTAGGAGACATAGTTTGCAGAGGAAAATTAGGAGTATCAGCAGGAGGATGAGGATAAGAGAGTACTGGGATAGTGATGAAGACTATGAAGAGAATGAGTATCAGGAGGGTGGTGAGTACTGACAGGACGATGATAAAGAGAGGCAGAAGATTGAGATGAAGTAATGCAAGTATTAAAACTATGAGTAGGAGTGAAATTAGGATTGGGAGTGTCAGAAGTTGCATAATGTATTCATCCCTGTAGGGAAATTCTGCAGTTTGGTATCTTATCTTGTAATAGTTACAGATTGTAAAGTGTGATGGCAGTGGGAATCAATTATTTTCCGTCCGTTTCCGTCCTACATTGTAGATGGATTACCACTCCTGTGGTTTCTCTGATCCACTAGGTTGTTATGAAGTGGATGGTGCGAGTATTTTTATGATTGTCTTTGCAAAAACAGTATTGATTGTAGCACTGTGGTGGAAATTATTGTAGTATCAATCATACTTTGACCTATTGGTCCTGTGTCTGTTCCAGAGCCAACCAACATGTTGGATGTCAGAGCCATACTGTGGTTGGAGAACTACTTGCAGGTATGAACTGTCACTTATTTTAATGTTAGCATTCCTCATTCAAAACAGCGTAACTCTTAGCCATGAGGTAACCACTAACAAAGAACTGTTTTACCTCTTCCCACAGACGTGGCAGTCCACCATCTTGGTTGTCTCTCATGACAGAAATTTCCTGAATGCTGTGGTTACGGACATCATCCACCTGCACTCCCAGAGGCTCGACAGTTATCGTGGCAACTATGAAAACTTCATTAAAACCAAAGAAGACAGACTAAAGAACCAGCAGAGAGAGTATGAGGCCCAGCTGCAGTACAGACAACACATACAGGTATTACTTTTACTGCAGTACAGAAAATGCATACATGGATGTCAGCTATTTTCCCACAATGCACTGCTTGTGTTTCAGGTTTTTATTGACAGGTTTAGATACAACGCCAATAGAGCAGCTCAGGTCCAGAGCAAACTGAAGCTGCTGGAGAGACTGTGAGTCCTGGTCCTGGATCTGTGAGAAATACATTTCCTTTGAACCTGACATGAATCATGACTCTGTTGTTTCATCCTCAGACCTGAGCTGAAGCCCATCGAGAAAGAAACTGAGGTCACTTTAAGGTAAGAAAAAACCTTTGTATTGGTTCAGACTGTTTAACCTGCTCAGATTTGTTGGTTTGTCTCAGTCTGTACTGTGAACTTGCTGTTGTCTGTGCTTAGCCTGATACTGGGTGGAAACGACAAAGGGCAGGCCCCCAGGCATCAAACAGGCTCATCTGGTCTGTCTACTGAGCAGCTCAGTCTTTACTGATTCACCACAGGTGGATATAAACATTGCTCGGGTGCTGGTTCTTGAACACATGGATGTAAAGCTCTACCCAACTCATGATTTGTCAGTCGAATCAGATTTTGATGTCCAATGTGAAGTTTCAACAATTAGTTCCTGTTTTTTCATACAACCTATCTGCCACTCAGAAAATCCATTGGTATTAGTTTCAGTGATGATTTCGACCATTAACATAGTCAAATGCAGCAGTCACGTGAAAATATTTTTGAGCATTGAAAAATTAATAAAACAGTTGCATATGACGCAAGATTTTATTTATTCATCTTCTACCGCTTTTCCGTTTCCGGGTCATGGGGGGTGCTGGAGCCAATCCTGGACTGGTCTACAGTCCATCACAGGGCCAACACACAGAGATAGACAGAGACCAACAACCATTCACACTCACACTCAGACCTACAGACAATTTAGAGTCACCGATGAATCCAAACATGATGTCTTGTGACGGTGGCAGGAAACCCACGCAGGCACAGGGAGATCATGCAAACTCTGCACGGAAAGGCCCCAGGCCGAACTGAACCCACGACTTTCTTATTGTGGGACAACAGCACTAACCACTATGCCGCTGTGCTGCCCACACAAGATTTAAATTGCGTTTTATTTGAGTTGCTGACATAAAATGTTGGGCTACCATATGGGTTTGTCGGAATAATGAGATAGGCAGCACACATTTATTTCTGTTTCAACCAAGCTCTTTTAGCCTATTTTTTTAATGTGAATACACAAATGAAATGGTTTGTAACACATTCATGGCTTGGATTTTTTTTTTTTTTGCATCACACCAGCTAGCCCAGCTAGAATATAAAAATATATTTATGATTGCCCTTTATATTTCCTCATTGAAATGTTATCCTTGCCTTTTTTTTAAAGCTTCTATCTGTTTTGTCCTGGTTGTAATGCACACTGACTGACAAAGGGGGGAAAAAAACCCACTGCTCTCAGTCCACTGACAGGTCTCTCATAAATGAATCAAACCATCAACTTTTGGGCCCTACACGAAAGAGACAAACCTCTGCTCATCTGTTGAAGTTTAAAGTCTTGCTGTGTTTACATCAAAAAGTTAACAAGAAAAGATCCAAGCTCTCTCTATTCTGCTGAAACAAACTGAACAGTATCATCTGTACAAGTGCTGAGGAGGATGACAGTTGTAGTGATTACCAGGGGCTGGACCATGAATGATATTGATGTAAGTCTTTTTTCCCACCAAAAAAAGCCCTGACCCTGGAGGCCTGATGTCATTTAGACCTCTGAGAGTGAGCTGTGGTGATCTGGACCAAGACTTTAGCAGCAGATCTTCTTAACTCATGAGATGGAGCCTATATGGTTCTGGACTTGTTTGTCCAGCTCATCCAACAGATGTTGGGCTGGATTGAGATCTGGGGGATTTAGAGCCAAGTCAACACCTTGAACTGGTTGGTTTTGCTCAAACCTCCTGAACTGTTGTGCAGTGAGGCAGGCATTATCCTGCAGAAAGGGACCACAGAAATTAGAAAATACTGTTTCAATGAACCTTAACTTGGTCTGGAGCAGGTTTAGGTCAAAGTAGCATCCACACGACTTAAGCACCCAAGGCATGATGCGCTGTGTGTTCTGACACATTTTCTTATCAGAAGCAGCTTGAAACTTCTTCAACAGTAGCTCTTTCCTTTGGTTCAGACCAGATGGTCCATCTTTCAGTCCCCATGACCGTGTTGTCCAATGGTCTTCCGTCGTTGGACCGCTATTGGTAGGTCCTGACCCCTGCAGACCAGGAATGAAATTAAATCAAATTTATTTATATAGCACCAAATCATAACAGTTAGATCAAGGCACTTAACATATAGAGCAGACTATTTATAAATAACTCTTTATAAAGTTATTAAAAGAGACCCAACAAATCTCTCCATGAGCAAGAACTTGGTACAAGTAGGAGGGAAAAACTCCCCTTTAAGATGCAGAAGCCTCGGGCAGAATATCCCACAGAGCTTCAGTGTTGGAGATGCTCTGACTCAGTTGTCTACACGCCTTTTCAAAGTCGCATTTGACCGTTTTATCTTGGCCAGCTTCACCTCTTCAGAGCAGCTGGATGATCCTGTGACCACTGTTGGTTCACTGGTTTCTGTTTCCATGGTGATGTTTGATTGACATGTTGTGTCTTCCTGCAGGTTTCCAGACAATTTTGAGAAGTTGTCTCCTCCCATCCTCCAGTTAGACGAGGTAGAGTTTTACTACAGTCCAGACCAGCGGCTTTTCTCTGGACTCAACCTGTCGGCGGACCTTGAGTCCCGAATCTGTATCGTACGTGAACCATAAAATCAACCAATCATTGTCTGTACAACTGTTCAAGGGACGTTTTCATTTGAAGTTGCTCCTCAATACAAGTCAAATCTCAAGGAACCAGGGTGATCACATCTTTTAACAAAGCATTTAATGGCCTGGGCGTTTGAAAACAAATCACACTGATCAATAACAGTGAGTTAACACTTTAACGTTTTTCCTGTCAGGTTGGTGAAAATGGTGCTGGTAAAACCACTGTCCTTAAACTGTTGATGGGCGAGTTGATGCCGGTCAGCGGTGTCAGACAAGCTCACAGGTGAGATACCAACTAATCAGAGCAGAGCAAAATACAGAATATGTTTACCCTTGTCAGTAAAGCTATAACAGGATCCTGGTCATATACTTCTCAGAGGAGCCCTTTGGACTTCGTTCCCACCTTGGACTTTTTTTTTAAATTTGTGCTAAATAAAAGAAATAGAAATAAAAATAGGAACCATTTATTTTCCATTTAGTGGAATTTTAACAGGAACAGTTTTTTGTCCTAAACTGGAAATCATCTTTAAGGAAACATTAATAAGGAATGTTTATAACCTATTCAGAGGTTAAATTTACAGAGCTGTTTATGTGCTACGAGTGGAGGCCTGTTCACACAATGACTATAGGGAACTGTTTAAATTTCACTTACATAAAACTATTTTCTAGCTTGCCTTCTCCTCTGCCTTCCCAGACTCTCAATCTCTACAACAAGTATAGCTAATTTACAGGTTTTATGACCAGAAACTATTTCTACGGAATAAGGAAAAGACTGTACATCATTACTAAAATTGAACATTTTTGAAACTCTTTACAGGGAACAGTTCATGTTCTGGTTATAGGAGACTTGTTTGAAGGAAACAATTGAAATAATGTGTATGTGAACTATTTATGGAAAAAAGCCATTTACCCGACTGAGGTCTTGTTGCTGATTGTTTTCATGTTTCACCAGGAATTTGAAGATTGGTTACTTCAGTCAGCATCATGTGGATCAGCTGGACCTAAATGTCTGTTCTGTGGAGTTACTGCTCAACAGGTTCCCTGGTAACTATGGCAACAGTTGGTCACTACAACCAACAGTAGTGACATACAACGTAAACCAACAGTCACTAACATTATTTTTAACAAAAAGTTGTTTGCTACAACTATAATTATATATACTATAGTTATAAACCACAAGTACACCAGCCAACTACAACAGTAACTAACTTCAGCCAGATTAAGATGTTATTGGTTGATTGTGTATGTCCAGGTCGGTCAGAGGAAGAGTATCGCCACCAGCTGGGAGGTTATGGTATTACAGGGGAGTTGGCCACAAGGCCGGTGGCCAGTCTGTCTGGAGGACAGAAGAGCCGAGTTGCATTTGCTCAGATGACCATGCCATGGTAAAGATACAGCTCAGGGATCAGGTGTTAGTGTCTGATGACGATGAGGAGGATGATGATGATGATGTCTCTTGTTCCTCAGTCCAAACTTTTACATCTTGGATGAGCCAACCAACCACTTGGACATGGAAACCATAGAAGCACTGGCGAAAGCTCTCAACAAGTTCAGAGTGAGTCTGAGTGTTGTTTTGGATGTTTGGACCTTCACTGTCTCACTGAGTGACACATTGACAGCTGCTTCCAGATGTGTTGTCATTGTAACATAACTCTAAGGCCTGTTAAATCCAAAAAGTTTCCCAATTCCAAGTTTCACAGTTTAGGACAATTGATTGTGTTGATGAGCAGAACAAGTGTGTTTTACAGTCAAACAGCAGACCCACATTGTCGTCTTCACTTCACATTGTTTCATTCCATAGGTGTTTCAGGTATGTGATGTAATGTTTTTCAGGGTGGGGTCATCTTGGTATCACATGACGAGCGTCTGATCCGGTTGGTGTGTAAGGAACTGTGGGTGTGTGAAGGCGGAAAAGTTCGACGTATTGATGGGGGCTTCGACGAGTACCGAGACATCCTGCATGAGCAGTTCAGAAAGGAGGGTTACCTGTGAGGCTCCACCCACTGCTCACTGACCACGCTGACCACTAGTAACATAACCCCCCCCCGCCTTCCATAATAATACCTGACCCAACAACTAATCAGCCATCAGAGCTGGTCAGAGGCATTTTCTGAACTATCCTCATCTCCTGCTTCAGGTGATGCTCCATCGTACACTGATTGATTTTATTCACCTGATGATGTCACAGTGAACTCTGGAGGAGGAGTCGTCATCAAAGACCATTTGGAGATTATTTAAACTGAAACGTGCGGCTGTTGTCACATTCTCGTCGCATTACACCTGGCTTAGTTTTGTATGGACTCAGCGGAAGGTTTGAGGTTTTATCAGTTTTAAAGGAATTGACAGTCAAATATTATATTTACATCCAGAGACAGAAACACAATAAAATCCATCAGATCATTTGTTCAGCTTCTTATTCAAGCCTTCGCTCACCCCTGTATTTGTCTTCTTACTCATGTTGCACTGAGACAACTCCAGCAGCCTTGACTCAAAACTAAAGATGCAAGATTCCCTTGGAATATGAACAAATTTAAAAGTTTCCTAATGAACAATGAACTTTGAACTGATCTGAAGTTTTGTTTAATGTTTTTAGATTCAAGATGCCTTTACATTGTGCGACACCCAAAAGGCACCCACTAGTGGTACTCTTGTGCCCTAGCCCGGATCAATGGAAGGGTTTTGTCAGGAAGTGCCAGCGTAAAACTGGCCAAATCAATCATGCATGTCACAGGAAGCTGTCTTGCTGTGGCAACCTTGAACAGGGAAAGCCAAAAGAGGGTCGAGGGGGGAATCACAAGAGACGAAATACTATTTCTCAACTAGTATCTGTAGTGCAAATTAAAAAAAAGCTTGCTTATTTGGGCTTGCTTTGCTCCCAGTATGAACTGTTCCTGATACTCTCCCAGCTCTCCACAATAAATCAATAACATGATAATTTGTCCTTTTCCAGGATCTGTCCACTAAAGCTGGTCAGTTCCTTAATACCAGGGTTAATGATTCGAATCTTCATACTGAATCATGAATCAGGAGTCCAAGGTCTGCTAAGTCCACAAGGGAAGTCGGCAGACTCATCTGAAACTTCTGACTCATCTGAAACTTCTGACTCACCTGAAACAGTTCTGAATAAGATGATTTTGTGGACTCGCTGGAAACACCTCCAACTCAGATGATTTGGCTCACTGACTTCAGTCGGTGAATCTAAGTAGTAAGTTAAAATAAATATTGCATGAAGTGGTTAAACACACTGATGTTTGTTATGTGGCTAATTTATTTTATGCACATGCTACAAAGATGATGATGATTATTATTATGCTACATTGGGGGCGCGACAACACTGATTCAATCGACTCAAGTGAACCGGATCACTTTAGTGAATGACTCATATTAACCTGGGTCCATAAGAGGAACTGAGTTTACCACTACTACTGTCCGCACGCCGTTTCATTGGTTACCGCCCCCATTTGAGCCATTTGAGTCAGTGTGCACAGAAGCTCCACCCAGTCCCAGTTCCCACTGATTTCATAGTGTTAATCAACTGATTTGAAACGGGAAAATGATCAACTTCTAGGACATTTTTTATTTAGCATACTACACTGCTCAAAAAAATAAAGGGAACATTAAACAACACAATGTAACTCCAAGTCAGTCACACTTCTGTGAAATCAAATTGTCCACTTAGGAAGCAACACTGACTGACAATCAATTTCACATGCTGTTGTGCAAATGGTACAGACAACAGGTGGAAATTATGGCAATTAGCAAGACACCCCCAATAAAGGAGTGGTTCTGCAGGTGGTGACAACAGACCACTTCTCAGTTCCTATGCTTTCTGGCTGATGTTTTGGTCACTTTTGAATGCTGGCGGTGCTTTCACTCTAGTGGTAGCATGAGACGGAGTCTACAACCCACACAAGTGGCTCAGGTAGTGCAGCTCATCCAGGATGGCACATCAATGTGAGCTGTGGCAAGAAGGTTTGCTGTGTCTGTCAGCGTAGTGTCCAGAGCATGGAGGTGCTACCAGGAGACAGGCCAGTAGATCAGGAGACATGGAGGAGGCCGTAGGACGGCAACAACCCAGCAGCAGGACCGCTACCTCCACCTTTGTGCAAGGAGGAACAGGAGGAGCACTGCCAGAGCCCTGCAAAATGACCTCCAGCAGGCCACAAATGTGCATGTGTCTGCTCAAACGGTCAGAAACAGACTCCATGAGGGTGGTATGAGGGCCCGACGTCCACAGGTGGGGTTTGTGCTTACAGCCCAACACTGTGCAGGACGTTTGGCATTTGCCAGAGAACACCAAGATTGGCAAATTTGCCACTGGCACCCTGTGCTCTTCACAGATGAAAGCAGGTTCACACTGAGCACATGTGACAGACGTGACAGAGTGAGGAGACGCCGTGGAGAACGTTCTGCTGCATGCAACATCCTCCAGCATGACCGGTTTGGCAGTGGGTCAGTAATGGTGTGGGGTGGCATTTCTTTGGGGGGCCGCACAGCCCTCCATGTGCTCGCCAGAGGTAGCCTGACTGCCATTAGGTACCGAGATGAGATCCTCAGACCCATTGTGAGACCATATGCTGGTGCGGTTGGCCCTGGGTTCCTCCTAATGCAAGACAATGTTAGACCTCATGTGGCTGGAGTGTGTCAGCAGTTCCTGCAAGACGAAGGCATTGATGTTATGGACTGGCCCGCCCGTTCCCCAGACCTGAATCCAATTGAGCACATCTGGGACATCATGTCTTGCTCCATCCACCAACGCCACGTTGCACCACAGACTGTCCAGGAGTTGGCGGATGCTTTAGTCCAGGTCTGGGAGGAGATCCCTCAGGAGACCATCCGCCACCTCATCAGGAGCATGCCCAGGCGTTGTAGGGAGGTCATACGGGCACATGGAGGCCACACACACTACTGAGCCTCATTTGACTTGTTTTAAGGACATTACATCAAAGTTGGATCAGCCTGTAGTGTGTTTTTCCACTTTAATTTTGAGTGTGACTCCAAATCCAGACCTCCATTGGGTTAATAAATTTGATTTCCATTGATAATTTTTGTGTGATTTTGTTGTCAGCACATTCAACGTTTTAACGGTACGTTTTAATTGTGTGACAGCGATTAACGCAATTAACGGCGCCAAAAGTAGTGTCCAAAAGCGATTGTTAATTTTGTGAATGAGTTCACTAAATAGCCCACCACATTCATCTCCCTATATAGGGAGTAGGGAGTGAGGGGATGGTTTCGGACACAGCCTCAGTGTAATCTGTTTGGCAGGCGCAATGAACTGTCAGCATTTAAACAATCATAACTCACTGAATACTGAACTGATTTTCACGTGTTTTTTTTGTGTGTTTTTTTTTTGCTGCAAATGTCATACATGTAGCTATGATACAGGACACATGGTTCGGTGCATTTTAATATTCATAGTGGGTTTAACAGTACTAGAATATTCTGATATATGATATTGTTAGCTCCGGCTAACAGGAGAATATGGTGTCTACGTGCAGGAGAAAGGACCACTCTTGAAAGGATTATCTCGCTTTCACTCACTTTACTGGAGGACGGCGGCAACACAGGTGAGTTACATTCCCCCCCTACCCCTACGTGAAAAAAGGAATTGGGACACCACTAACCTTGCGGGAACGCACAAAATTTAGGGGTAAGGCTAAAAAGTAGGGGTAGGGGGTGTATTGGGACTGGGCCTAACTCTAACAGGGCTCCAAAGCGTGCAATTAAGTGGTTGACTAGAGTCTTAGCTGTTGTTTCAGCTCCTTGATCTGGGATTGGGAATACCTCCACCCACCGAGTAAACTGATCCATGATGATGAGGATATACTTGTTCCCAGAGGACAAGATGGGGAATGGGCGCAATACATCCAGATGTAACCGGTCCATAGGTGCTCCAGCCTGGTAAGTCTGCACCTTGGCTGTTTGCGTGGGACTGCCTGCTTTTTTAGCCTTGGACTGAGGGCACCTTTGAATGTGTTTGTTTAGATCACCACCCATGTCGTACCAATGGTAACTTTGCCGGAGACGTTGCAGAGTCTTTGCCTCTCCTAGATGTCCAGACAGTGGAGGGTTATGACAAGCCTGCATGACATCAGTTTGCAATGAGGGGGGGACCAGTAATAGCAAGGATGGATTACTTCTGTCAGCATTCTCCCAGCGGTAATGTACGACTCCCTGGCGAAGTTCAATTTGAGGTCAACAGAGCCAGTACTTCCTCACTGCTGGGCTTTCCATTGTTACCTGTTCTCTGGTTGGAAGAACTCTTGATTCTTTCCAATTGTGCAGGATAGAAAGCACTGGATTGTCCTTTTGTGCAGATGCCAACTGCTAGCAGGTTAGAGGTTGCAGCCAATTTACTGTGGAGGTATGGTGGTCGGGTTCGGCTTGCTGCTGCAGTTCTGTGCTGTTCCCGGAGTCCTGCATGGTGATCTGATTGATGACCAGAGGCATGACATCATCCACATCCTTTTCAAATCTTGCCCACTGCTCATGCAGTCTTTGGCAGCGGGAACATCCTTGACAGGGCAGCTCTGTTGCCTCCTTGCCCGCTTGATAGCAGTCGCAGTCCGTTGGGCCCCCTGTGTTGCACCTAGATGGTGCGTCTGCATTAGCGTGTTGTCGGCCAGCATGATGTTCAATCATTCAAAGTCATACTGACTGAGCTCCTCAAGCCAGCGAGCTAACTGGCATTCCGTGTGCTTAAAGCGAAAGAGCCAGGTCAGGCTGTTGTGGTCTGTTCAGAGGAGGAACTTCCTGCCAAGGAGAAGGTGGTGGAACTGCCTTGTGAATCTCACAATGGCCAGCAGCTCCCGTCTGGTCAAACAGTATCTCTGCTGTGCAGGGGTGAGGTGACTGCTAGCGTAGGAGATAACTCTCTCTTACCCCCACTGGAACTGCGACAGTACTGCGCCAATACTGTGGTTAGAGGCATCAGTGTCAAGGATGTAATGGCCAGTAGGTGTCGGATAAGCCAGAACTGGAGCAGTAGTTAGTCTCTCTTTGAGCTGCAGAAAGGCGTTCTGTGGTTCACCCCACTGGAACTCTGCTGCTTTTTTAAGGAGATTATTCAGGGGGCTAGCAAGCTCAGAAAATGCAGGAACAAAGCGGCGGTAGTAGTTCCTTAGTCCTAGAAAAGCTTGAATTTGCTGAGTGTTCTTGGGAGGCTGCCACTCCTGAATATCCTTAACCAGTGCTGGGTTGGGACTTATCCCCTTTCTGCTCACCACGTGTCCTAGGAAAAGGACCTTGTCTCTCAACAACTGACATTTCTTGTGTTTGAGCTTCAACCTGTAGCTGTGGAGGCGCTCAAAGACATCAGCCAAGCGCTGCAAGTTCAACACTGAAAATCCACTGAAATCCTCTGAGGACCAGTTCCATGGCTCTCTGGAATGTTCCAGGTGCATTACAGAGGCCAAATGGCATCCTTGTGTATTTGTAGAGGCCATAGCGGGTGATTAACGCTGTTTTGTCACGGTCTTTGGGGTCCACTGCAATCTGCCAGTATCCACATTGAAGATCCAGAGTTGAGAAGACAGTGGCTCCTCCAAGAACATCAAGACACTTGTCAATTTTTGGCAGTGGGTATGCGTCTCTCTGTGTGAGACTGTTTAGGCGTTGATAGTCCACACACCAATGGACACCAACATCCTTCTTTCTTACGAGGACGATTGGTGACGCCCACTCCGAGGAAGATGGTACAACTACCCCTGCCTCCAACATTTCTTTAAGGTGCTGCTCCTCTTCACCCTGAAACCCCAGTGGTGTCCGGCGAACAGGTTGACGCACTGGTCTGGCAGTCCCAGTGTCAATGCTATGGGTAACAGCTACAGATGGCCAAGGTCTGTATCACTGGCTGCAAAGAGAGTTTTGTACTTTAGGAGAAACTCAATCAGTGCTGCCTGCTGTTCTTCACTGAGAGCCTCACTCGATGACGTGTACAAAGCTTGCAGATGTTCTTGTAAGTCTATTGCATTTCCTGTCACTCTTCCAACCATTGGCCTGGAAGTTTCACTGCTCTCTTCTTCTGATGTACTCCCGAGCTGGTCACTTTCTGAATCCCACATGATAAGAGGATTATTAGGGAAGGTTTCAATCGGGATACCAACACAAACACCGCAGGGGAGGGAAGCTTTGGCGTTTGAGAAATTGCAGAGTCTAACAGGGACTCTGGGGTCCACGTAGATGGCGACACTTCCTGATGAGACAGTCTCAGTTATATTGAGAGGCTGTAGAACTGCCGGAAGACCAGGTTTTGGGTTTTCAACCTTTCCCCATACGAGGCACTCACTTTCAGGTGGTAGGGTGATGTTGTCTTCCAGGAGCACACGTGCCACGGAGTAGTCTTCTCCATTACCTTCAGTGACCCAGGAGGCCACTGGGTCGTTGCCAACAAACACTTTGCAACCAGCGATGACAGTCATGTCAGCAACTTGCATAGCATCAAGGCCCAGGAGGAAAGAGTCATGAATGCGGCCAACAAAGACTTTTTGGCTGCCAATTCCCAGCGTCGCTTCCAATTTTCCCATGGCAGACATTTTTCTTCCAACTCCAGCATTTCGAAGGGAGGTCTCAGTGAGAGGCTTCTGTGTTTCAATTGGGAGCATGTTATACACCTCTTCAGATATCACTGTGGCTTCAGCACCAATGTTGACAACCGCTTTAATGGGCAGACCATTTACTGTCACTTCGATCTGCAAGCTGGGACCTCTTTCGGTTGTGCGTCCTAGCTGTGGGGGAAGGGCTTGGTCTTCAGTGGTCGGAGGGCCCCTGGAAGTGTCTGAGTTGTTTTGCAGGGTGGGGTCCTTATGGCGGCTTGGACTTGGTGACCTTGAACAGTCTCTCCTAAAGTGTCCCCTTTCCCCACAGTGGCAACAAGTCATTCTGCTTGCTTGACTTGGGCTAGGTGACCGCATCCTCAAACTTTGTAAAGACAGTTGCTGCACTGGTCCCCTTCCACGGTTTTGTTGATGTGTCTTCTCACCATATGATGCAGAACGGTCCATTGAACCCACAACCCCAAAGTCTCTAACCACAGGCTGCAGTTTCTCAAAGTTACAATGCAGTTGCTCCACTCTGTCAATCAACATTTTAAATTGCGCCTCTGTGACATACTTTGGGCTCTGTTAGCGTCGGGAGACCGGGGAGAGTTCATCAGGGCAAGTATCTTCCCCATCTGCCCAGGAGATACGTCTGGCTCTCCCTGTCTTCATCTCTGTTTCACGGCCAAGAGTTGCCCTGTAATTATGTTCGTGGGCCTCAGCTTGCTTCTGTGCCTCCGCCAGTGAATGTGGATCACGGTTCATTACTTCGTAATGAACTTGGCCATCATATGTTGCTAGTTTGATTTTTCAAGCTTCATTGGGAAGGTGTCGCACCATGTCCTGTCTATTTCCACTGTTGGTGGCTGTGCCATATGTGTCATGAGAACTAATGTGTGCTGGGGCAGGACATTGAGGCACCCGCTCATCTCTGTGTCTCACAGTTGGGTCATGCAAGCTTGGGATGTTAAATGGGCCTGTATTATGTGACCTCTGTCAATTACCTCCAATTCTGCTGCAAAAGGTCCATCTGTTCGAGTGCTGGGTTGTCCTTGGGTCACTTGGGATGACGACTGAGGAGGTACTGCACCAGGAGACTGGCTTAAGTTGCTTGGCCCAGCTCTAGTTGTTGATTTTAGCTCTGCGGCCACATACTGGAGGATTGGTGTCACAAGCTGCTGGAGTTGCTGAGCCTGGTGGTCCAATAGCGTTTTCAGCCAAGCTGGTGGCCCTGGGTCAGGGGGTGCTGCTGTAGCTCCAAGCAATTCCTCACTTCCATCCATTATTTATTTCCCTTCTGTAATTTCCTCAACTCTTCTTATTTAACTAGTTTTTTTCTTCAGTGTAGTGTCTTTAGGTTGTTTGTTTTTTTTTTGTTTTGTTTTAGTTTGTAATTACAGTTCTTTACTTCAATGTCCTTTAATTAACACACTTTTTTTCCCCTCTTGTCTTTTGTTAGTTTTCTACCCCAGTCTTGCTTGGGCGATTCATCCGGCGTGAAGGTCTGTTTCTCCTGATTGTTAACTCCCGTGCGGCCGGCTCGACATCCCACTTCTGACAGCAGTTGCTAGTTCCGGCTAACAGAAAATTACGGTGTCTACGTGCAGGAGAAAGGACCACTCTTGAAAGGAATATCTCGCTTCCACTCACTTTACTGGAGGACGGCGGCAACACAGGTGAGTTACATTCACAGCTGAACGCACAGGTACAGGTGAAATGCTCTAGCTCCGATGCAGACAGACTTAAGTCCGCACCGAAGCAGGCGAGCGATCTTTTAACAACACTGTACTGAACCCGGAACTCTCAGATCACAACACAGGAAGTCTGTCACTAACACGCAGTTCTGGCAGAGGTCAAATGCAATAACTACATCATAAATACACTGCTCAAAAAAATAAAGGGAACACTAAAATAACACATCTTTGATCTGAATGAATTAAATATTCTTATTAAATACTTTGTTCTTTACATAGTTGAATGTGCTGACAACAAAATCACACAAAAATTATCAATGAAAATCAAATTTATTAACCCATGGAGGTCTGGATTTGGAGTCACACTCAAAATTAAAGTGGAAACATACACTACAGGCTGATCCAACTTTGATGTAATGTCCTTAAAACAAGTCAAAATGAGGCTCAGTAGTGTGTGTGGCCTCCACGTGCCCGTATGACCTCCCTACAACGCCTGGGCATGCTCCTGATGAGGTGGCGGATGGTCTCCTGAGGGATCTCCTCCCAGACCTGGACTAAAGCATCCGCCAACTCCTGGACAGTCTGTGGTGCAACGTGGCGTTGGTGGATGGAGCAAGACATGATGTCCCAGATGTGCTCAATTGGATTCAGGTCTGGGGAACGGGCGGGCCAGTCCATAGCATCAATGCCTTCGTCTTGCAGGAACTGCTGACACACTCCAGCCACATGAGGTCTAACATTGTCTTGCATTAGGAGGAACCCAGGGCCAACCGCACCAGCATATGGTCTCACAATGGGTCTGAGGATCTCATCTCGGTACCTAATGGCAGTCAGGCTACCTCTGGCGAGCACATGGAGGGCTGTGCGGCCCCCCAAAGAAATGCCACCCCACACCATTACTGACCCACTGCCAAACCGGTCATGCTGGAGGATGTTGCATGCAGCAGAACGTTCTCCACGGCGTCTCCTCACTCTGTCACGTCTGTCACATGTGCTCAGTGTGAACCTGCTTTCATCTGTGAAGAGCACAGGGTGCCAGTGGCAAATTTGCCAATCTTGGTGTTCTCTGGCAAATGCCAAACGTCCTGCACAGTGTTGGGCTGTAAGCACAAACCCCACCTGTGGACGTCGGGCCCTCATACCACCCTCATGGAGTCTGTTTCTGACCGTTTGAGCAGACACATGCACATTTGTGGCCTGCTGGAGGTCATTTTGCAGGGCTCTGGCAGTGCTCCTCCTGTTCCTCCTTGCACAAAGGCGGAGGTAGCAGTCCTGCTGCTGGGTTGTTGCCGTCCTACGGCCTCCTCCATGTCTCCTGATCTACTGGCCTGTCTCCTGGTAGCACCTCCATGCTCTGGACACTACGCTGACAGACACAGCAAACCTTCTTGCCACAGCTCACATTGATGTGCCATCCTGGATGAGCTGCACTACCTGAGCCACTTGTGTGGGTTGTAGACTCCGTCTCATGCTACCACTAGAGTGAAAGCACCGCCAGCATTCAAAAGTGACCAAAACATCAGCCAGAAAGCATAGGAACTGAGAAGTGGTCTGTTGTCACCACCTGCAGAACCACTCCTTTATTGGGGGTGTCTTGCTAATTGCCATAATTTCCACCTGTTGTCTGTACCATTTGCACAACAGCATGTGAAATTGATTGTCAGTCAGTGTTGCTGCTAAGTGGACAATTTGATTTCACAGAAGTGTGACTGACTTGGAGTTACATTGTGTTGTTTAAGTGTTCCCTTTATTTTTTTGAGCAGTGTAGTAAACAATATACATTCAATAGAATAATAATAACATTAACAGCATTACAATATATGTGATGTATGATTGGTATTTTGCAAAACACACACTATATATATATGATAGAGAAGCAGAAGCAGATAGTGGTAGTAAAGTCAGCTATTTTAATAAGTTGAAGAAACAATATATGAATACATTATATATCTATATATAACATAATAGATAGAAGTTATATATCAGACAAAATGAAAATATACATAAATCCTATATAGAGTATCAATATAATTCATATATATGTATATCAGGTCTGAGAGAGAGAGAGAGAGACTGTTCCGAGGCTGTTCTATACCAGGGGTCCGTAACCCTCAGATAGGAAACTCTGGGTTACCGGTTTCAGAGATCAAAGACATAAAGACATGACTCACAGTCTGACCCAGTAAGAATATGGTAATTTGCACTTGAAAAGGTGTTGAGGTTAAAATTCTATAAATTTAAAAATGTAAAAATTTTAGACATCTATTTGTATCTTGACTCAACAGCATTTAGTGACTTTATTTCAGCTACAAAAGCACTGACAAATCACTTGCAGTGAATCCTTCCCTCCTCAAGGCCACTTTCCACTTCTTCCTCACGTCATTGTCTTTGGGAAACGTTCAAAAAGAAAACGGGAGATTTAGGAGAGTCTACACAAAAACATTTTACAAAGGAGGTCAAGCTTATTTTCTTCCTTTAAATTTCCTAGAACCTTTCTTCAACAAAACTCATATTTTGATGCATATCTGTTGATAATGAACCAAAACTGCTGAAATTGTGAATAAGCTTGGTTGAAAACTATTCTACAGTCAGATATTCTGTTGTCTGTATTTTTAAGTAAATGGGGTGGGTATGAGACATGAGAGGTATCTTACTTTTGTTAGGGTGCATTACATGTGAATAATACAGTCTGTGCCACCTGTGTAAAATTCGCTGGTCAGTGTTATACCAGTAATATTTGTTTTATTTCTACAATAGCATTCTTGTGTCCATTGTAATTTAAGTCAGTGTTATGGTATATGACTTATAAAGTCTCAGTTCGGGTGAACACCAGCACTAAACATAGCCTAGCTAGCTGGCTACGATTTCGCTGGTGGACATAAATACAGTACAGTAATATTCTATTAACAAAATACAACCAGTCTTACTTGTGAAAAGTAATCCCCTTGCCCTGTTTTTGATGGTCTGCCGATTTAAACAGGAATATGCTACACAGTGCTCTGCCATCTTTTTTTATTCTGCTGCTAGGCATCTAGTAGGATGACCGGTCCAAGATGGCAGCCGCATTTCCTGCGCCCCAGCAGCCAATGCGAGCTCTACTCTTTATATGTCATTCTTCTCTATAGGACTCATGAGTTCGACTCTGAACAGGTTACCACAAGCGGTGTCAGGATTCACATGGTTGACGAGCGTGACTCCTCTCACGAGATGATGTGAAGAGTCAGGATTAGGATGCTGTGAATCTGAACAGGTTACCATGAGAGGAGTCTACAGTATGTTCTATGTGGGGGACTGGGCTTCCATGTGTGGGTGAGTGCCAGCTCATAGTGGGGAGAGAAAACAAACCAGAGCTGCTGCTTTTCCCACGGGGCAAATATAGTGATTAACTTCAGTCTCTGCAGTCACAGTCGCAAAATAGTGACCTGTTGTCTGGTCTCCTCTTTGCATTTAGTTAACAGTGGCAGGGATGAGTCAGTGAATGAGTTAACAGAGATGAAGTATCATGATTCATGAGTCAGGGAGATGAATCTCGAGTTTTGAACCATTCGTTCAGGAATCACACATCATTCTGCTCTAAGGAGGGAGGGGCCTCTGGAGGATTCACCCACCCGTAGACCTTGAAGGCTGCACCCTCCCAAGGATGCAGACCCTTAATTGGGACACAGCTAATGTGTCATCATGTTTCCCTGTTTTGTGGAATACACTTGCAAATGTGCATTTAGCAGTGTATCATAATGAGACAAAAGTTTTAGTGTGCCTAAGAAATGACCACTTTGGATATCATCTTTGGTTTTACCCCTGAAAGATAAATTCCTTGATGCCAAGTGCAGTATTACATCCATCATTCTCTGCAAGAGAGCTTTGTTTTTTCGGTTTCTGCTTTTGCAACTGACAGTCAATGCCAATAAGAGCCATTACCAACAGCAATTTCTTTCACTTCAAGTAGCAGTCTCTGTCCGCCTTATTCTCATGGACTGGGAATTTACTATACATTTGACGCCTTATATCCATTTTGGCTGTTCAGCATACTTAGGTTTTTTTTGTAAATGGGAGAAAGCACACATTGAATACAATATAGTACATTAATACTTCCATTTCTGGTGGCCAACACTATCATTTCTTTCTCAGTTATATTTGTCAGCCCCAAAAATCCATGTCATTTGACATGCATGAAACATCTCTTCCATGGTGTAGAAACTGATCAAATAAATTGCCCTTAATGGGAATTAGAAAGTAGTGTTTATAATGTAATTTGATCGACTAAGTGGATCTAAGTGGATTATTTTAATATTGCCCATAACTTGGGCAGCGGTGGCATAGTGCTGTCGCCCCACAATAAGAAGGTTGCTGGTTCGGTTCCCTGCCTGGGGCCTTTCTGTGTGGAGTCTCCATGTTTCCTCCCACCATCCAAAGACATCATGTTTGGGTTCATTGGTGACTCTAAATTGTCCGTAGGTCTGAGTGTGAGTGGTTGTTGGTCTCTGTCTGTCTCTATGTGTTGGCTCTGTGATGAACTGGCGACCTGTCCAGGGTGACCCTGCCCTGGCCCACTCTGAGCTGGGATTGGCTCCAGCAACCCCCGCGACCCGGAAGGCTGTTGAAGATGAATGAATGAACGAATGCCCATAACTTTAATACCGTCTACTCAATGCTTCCAAGTGTCCAGCATCCAGTACACACTGACATACACTATTTTTGTTTCATTTTCTGTCCTTAAAAAATATTTAATTTTCTTTTTTAAAATAGTAAAAAGAGCGAGCAAGAGAGATAAATTCCGACATACTCCCTCCAATGATACTAACTGGCTTGTCATTAACATAATGCTACTCACCTTGTTCATTGGGACGGGGAGGGGTATGGGGAGCCTGGGCTGCTACTGAATCATTCAACATTATCAACTTAAGAGGAGATGATAAGAAGTTGAGTAAATTCTGAATAGCTAATTTGATATGATTTAATGTAATTTTATGACTCTCTACTTACAAGCAATGGAATTGTATAAAATGCACTCGATCAAAAAAATGCAACAAACAGCATTGGAAATGGTGTACTCTGACTGTCAGATTAAAAAATCTGATCTGGAGATTGAAATACTGAAGCACAAGTTAGAGGTGGGTGCATAGGCAAAGGTGAATTTTGTTAATTACCGGAACAATATCAAAAATCAAACTGTTGCTTGTTACTTCTAGGAAATAAAGAAATCTGATTAAATTATTATAATTTGTCTTTTTTTGACGGCTTTGGGTGTTGGTGGTGGTGATGGTGGCTCAATGTGTGCATTCATTCCAGCATATAATGTCTCTGACTGCTCTTCCATCCTGGATATCTGCAAGATGGATGGGGTCTTTATTGGGGTCTTGTATTTGTAGGGCAGGGTGGTGCTCTCCTCTAATAGTGGTAATACTATGAAGAACAACACATGGTATAACAATGTCATAGGCCCTCTCAGGGGTCACTCTGGGGTGACATAGGAACTGGAAATGGACTTTCAGCAGGCCTATAGCCATCTCCAACCAGGCTCTCATCCTGCAATAGGCCACATTAAAGTGCTGGTTGGGTTTGGCCCAGGGTCAAGGGTTCTTATAACAAAGTGCTTTACAGAGTCATTTAAAGCAATTGTATACTGTAGACACACGAGTGTATTTAAAGAGATAGACAAGTGAGTGATATTGTCCAAAGCTTTAGGCTGCTGCACAGACCAGGACACATTGTCTCCGTATTGGTAATAATATGTGCAGCAACCATATGATCTTCACAATGCAGAGTGAGAAATGTTAGTTGTGGTATTGTGATGTAGTCTTTGACATTTTTGACAGTAGTCACTGTACCTGCACATTAATACTAGATTTCATATTCACATAATCAGATTAATTTTGTGAAGGAGCAGTAATGGGCATATGAGTGCCATAATGCATCCAGTCACTTTGGGAAATCCTCCAAGACTTTCAAGTGGCTAATCCCAGTCTGAGATTGCAGCACCATGTTATGAACAGAATTTAGTTTATAGACATTAATTTAAGTCAAATAGCTTTTAAATTATTGAACCTGGTTGTTTATTCAGACAGATTGTCTAAAAATGTGCCTGATATGGACTGAATTAATCACAGAATGAGGACATGAAACTGTTTTTCTGGCTCTGGAAGGGGGAAGAGTCAGGAAAATTCCAGGTTTAACAGGGTTTTTACTAAACCCACTGTCTGCTCTGTACAAGAAACTGAGAAAATCCAGTACACCCACTGGACAAATGAGACCTCCTGGACTAGCAAGTTAAACTTAGTGTGCCTGGTGAAAACTTGGTTGAGGTGAAAATACTAATATGTTCTGTCCAGAGACCCCAAAGTCTCCTGAGATGGCATGGGTCCAGTGTGAAGACCAGAGGCTGGAGTGAGGTCACCAGGAGCTCTTTATAGCTCCGGGCTTCCAGCTGCTGTTTGTTCCCACTGTGTTTTCTTTCTGAGGTGAGGCAAGACGGCATCCCTGTAAAAAAACTCCAGCTTGGATACTGTCTCCTCCCAGAATTCAGGGTCAAAGGTCACTGGGACAATTGCCGTCTCCTGTATGGTGTAGACAACAAGGTCAGCCTGTTTTAGACCTGTCACTGCCAGCTGACACTGGATCTGTGTGAAGTAACTGTGGGATGGCTTCAAACGGTAGACCGGAGGCTGGGATGGGAGGACAAGGAGAAGGTGTTAGAGCAAATGTGACAATGTTAAAAAGGGGAGAACAGACCAGGAGAGGGCGTTGGACACAAGGAGAGGCTGGTAGATTGGAGGAGATGAGAAAACCAGAAGAAGATAGAGACAAAGACAGGAATATAAAAATGAGGAAAGGAAATGGAGAAAAGGACAGCACAAACAAAAGGAAATACAACAACAAGGAGGAGGATGCTCTGACAGTAGAATCTTGAGCGTTTTTACCTCTCCACAATTCTGTCTGTCCTCATCCTGTATCTCCAGACAGAAAGCACGGTCCTCTCTGCAGGCGTCCTCCACCCGTCTGTGTCTGTGTTTGTAGGGACATTTGACCTCCAGGCAGAACAGCCATTGATTGGTGTTGCTGTCCTTCACAATCCCGTCAGGACTCGCTGCCAACCAGGACCGCTGAGCATCAATGAACAGACCGCAGTCCTGGACTGAGACAGGATGACCTAACACCTGTCTCTTCAGTTTCTACAGGAAGACGACATCATCATCAACATCACCTCTAAAGAAGGGACTTGTTTATCACGTTGATTATTATATTCATATTTTTCTGACACTGGAGTTTGGTGTGGTCAGGCCAGGTCCAGGTTTTTCTCAGGACCCAGACTCACCTTAGTGTTAGTGTCGGAATGTACCTCATATATACGGACGACCTTGTCCTCCATATCAATCCCCCAGCTCATGGCCTTGGTCTGGACTCTGCGACCATCACCTGTTGGAGGAGAGTCAGCTTCATTAACGAGGAACCGCTGACTCATCTCTTCTGAGCATCCAACAAAGATTTATCAGGCTGAGAATGATGTAAAAGGGAAAAGCTCACATTTTATTGATCTTCCATCATTTATTTACAGACGCATTAAATGGCCTGACTGACAGCAATAAAAATTAGACATAGATCAGATTGACCAAATTGAAAAAACTAAAACAAAGCGACATTAACAGGCTAGAAATGTGCTTCTCGGGTCCACTTAATTTTCATTTAGGGTTTTTGTGAAACTATATCAGTGTCCACAGAAAATTGTTTTATCTGGCTTTGGTTAGTGGCTGTAAAATCATAGCCCATCACCTCTCAGTCTAACTTTAGTGAGTGGACAAACATGTTTGTTGACAGTTTGTGACCGTTTTACCTTTTACCTTTGGATTTTATGGATTCATCAATTCTGGCATCTGGACCACATATGTTTGAATCTGTATGCTGCCTGTTGAACAATCTGAACTAATTATTGAAAAACAGTGGTTGGTCATACTCATTGATCAGTATGTCCATTAGGCTCTTGAATTTTATGAATAACAAATAGCTTTTTCTTCTTCTGTTTTTTTTTTATGACTTTGAATGTTGGTTTAGTATTATGTGGTTTTTACCAGACTGTCTTGTTTGCAATGTTGTGTGTTTTGTTGTCTTTTTTGATTGGTTAACAAAATAAGAAATCCGGGTCCAGGTCATTCTTCTATTTTTAACACTAAAATGGGACTTCCTGCTCACCCCCATTTCCTTTTTCCCTTTATTTTTTGACATGTGCTGGTTAAAACTCATTTTCTTTGCTGTAATTAATTTGAAAGGAGGTGTGAGTTTCTCTGTGTTGGGGAATGGCCAGGTGAATAGGGGTATGGTCTACCTGTTACAGCAGCCAGGTAGGAGGTGGGTGGAGTTTTACTCTTCCCGTTAACAAAGCGGCAGTGAGCAATATGATGAGCAGCTGAGGCTGTGATACGGTTCTTCCTCCAAGAGAACCAATCCTCGTTGGTCCTCTGCCCACGGGTCAGAGCCTCCACCTGCTGCACCAAATACCTGTCATAAGAGACCGTCAGTCCCAGATGAAGCCCCTCTGGTGTGGGAGGGGCTTTGGTAGAAAGGTCATCGAGTTTTTGTGGATGATCTGGATCTGTGACTGTCGTTTGAACTGGTTTCTGATTTTGCTTCTTTGTGGGTGTTTGCATCCTTTGTTTCTGGTTGTGTCCTCCACCTTGATGCAGTCTTACTGGTGGGACTGGATCAATCTGGGCAGTGTTGTCTCCCTGCTGCCTACCAGTCTTAGAGGGCTGCACAGCTGCAGGTGTGGTCCTCTGTATTTTACTGGTTCTGGTGGCAGCAGTTTTGGGCCGCGCTCCGTCTCCAGACGCCTGAGTCTGGATGGTTGGATGGTATCTGACCTGAGGCAGGATGATTTTCTTCTTCGGACCCGTCAATGTGGCTTCAGCTCCTGCTGAGGTCTGGCTCTTGTTTTTTTGCGTTTTCATGCTGTCTACACCAGAACAAAAACAGGTTTATGGACTGAGAATTAGAAATCAAGCGTATGCTGTGACTAACAAGACATTTTTCAGACACAAGCCATCATCAACATCAACCGGAGGCTTTTGTTTTGTTCTGGACTCAATCAAGTAACTTCGCCAATAACATTAACAAAACTTACTCATCAGCTTATTTAATATATGTTATCTAAATTATAACAGACAGTGTCTGTTAGTTTCATACTGAAGTTTATCAAGAGCTTTAATTTTGAAGTCAACTGCCAGATGTTACTTAAGCCTGACATAATAGCTTTTTTTCCTACTGTCTCATATTAACACTTTTCAGTTCTCCAAACTCAATGATTCAATTGAATTCACTCTTGTTCTTAGTTCTCAACACATGAGCTGAACTGTTCAAACAGTCTGAACAGAGAGAAGAAAGATAAATAGAACTTAATTTTTAACATCATATTTTTTTCTATCATTAGCTATGTTTACATGCGAAAAATTTCTTCAATCTGTTTACAATTCGGATCACAGCTTTACTGTTTACATAGACCCTAAAAATTTTGATCCAATCATGGGTGTCACGTTTGAACGGAATAAATGATTTTGACATGCGTAGAACTGTCTGACATTTAGGAAGCAGGAGTAGAAGAAGCTACTTTCGATGGAAACAAACACAGCTTCGTGTCTCATTTTTTTATGGATCTGTACCGTGTTCTTCAGTCCGTACTTTTGATTCTGCTGCAACAATTTTAGGTTCTTTTATTACTTCCAGTAACGTATTTGTGTCCGATACAAGCCAATTCTGTTTAATTTCTGCCATGTCTTCCGCTAACCATAATAAAGGCGGAAATACGTAATGTCGACGTATGGCTGACGTTGCAGACATGCGCAGTTAAAATTCAGTTATTCTGGAATTTGGGTAGACCAAACTTCAGAGTAAGTGTTTACATGCACGCCAATCGGATCAACAGTTGTCATAACCTTTCCATCTCGATCTAAAGGAAATTTTGATCTGAACGATTGTGATCGGTCAGAATCTTCTGATTGGCACGCATACATGAAACATTTTTATTCCGGTCAGTCTTTTAATCCGATTACTTGTGTCCATGTAAACATAGCTAGTGTTGCGTGTCACGTCTCTGACAGTGGGTGTCAGTGAGTCAGTTTTTTCCGCTCTCACTGCTGTTTTAGCAACGTCTTGTTCAGGCCGAACAGGAAATACAGGGAGCCTGTTACAAACCAATGTGTAGCCCAGAGAAAGAACCAAAGCCTTCTACAAGAACGTTTGAGGTTCGTCGTCAATGAGGTTGGTCGCAAACTTGCTGTAGTGGAGGCGCGCCTTTCAGAATAACAACCGACGAGTTTCACAAATTCACTGCTGACTATTCCTGTTGTCAGTGATCAGAGTCTGTAGTGCCATAAATATCAGTCGGTGATCAGAGTCTGTAGTACCAGAAAGATCAGAGTCTGTAGTACCATAAAGATCAGTCTGTGATCTCCTACCTGTGTCCTGTCTGCCCGTGGGGGTGGAGGCAGAAGTGAAACTGATCCTGTTCAGACTTAAAGTGACTCATTGTTCCGTGATGATGTCGATTTGCTTGTACAGGCAAGCAGCTCTGATACAGACATTGTTATTCAATTAAATTCACGGACGTTTAATGTACTGTAGTTTAATGCGTAGCCATGTTGGATAGGACTTTGTGCGGGTTATTATTTGTTGTTGTTCTTTTTTTGTCACTTGTTGCACAGCTCCAGGTCTTAATATCACATAGAGGTTATATCAACTGGTGAGTCTTCAATACAACATGATATTAATTTTGCCAATTACGGACCCATTTAGAGGGAAATAGACCATAAAGCAGGGGATATGAATTGGAGGGCCCAGCTAAGGTGTATTTACAGACTGTACTACAGAGCCAGTCAGATCCACACATTTTAAACCTGTGTTCCCATGTTTCCTCTTTTTTTTTTTTTGTATGCACCTTTTGCGATTGATTAAAATTAGCCCTCAGTCTTGTCTGACAGGTGAACATACTGTCTCTCCCTCCTGCAGCTGTCATGGCAGTCTCTCAGGTCTCTGCTGGTCTGTTCCTTAGTGATCTGGACTCGGCTCTGAACCTCACTGTGTTAACTAGCAGGAGCATCACCCTCATCATTAATTCCAGTGGACTGGAAGATGTGTCCTACCCTCCCCTGGATGGCCTGCAGGTCCTCCACGTCCCCATCCAGGATCAACCTCACGCCCCTCTGAGACAGTACTTTGACCACGTGGCTGAACAGATCAACCAGAACCAGACCGGGAGGACTCTGGTACACTGCACTGCTGGCAGGAGTCGATCCCCAGCTCTGATCATGGCCTACCTGATGAGGTTAACCCCCCAACCTGAGACATAAAGATTTAGTGTGGATCAAGTTGAAAGTCAGAGACATCTAGAATCCCTGTGTCTCTTTGTAAATCTAGACTCAGAGCTGGTTCTGAACTAATTGGGGATTCTGGTCCTGCTTGTAGGTTTGAAGGTCTCAGCCTCCGTCAAGCTCATGAGCAGGTTATTGAGCAGCGACCCTTCATCAGACCCAATGCTGGTTTCTGGAGACAGCTGATGGACTACGAGAGAACTCTCTTTGGCAGGAACACCGTCAGGATGGCAAGAACATCCAGCGGAGTCCTTCCTGAGGCCTTGCAGGAGTCGGATGAATCCAGCATGTATTGCATCAATATCTGACAGAAAGACTGAAGCTGCTCTGGTCCAAAATCTCCTGGAGATGCACGTTCTTGAATGAAGAGTTTTGACTTCAGCTGTCACCCTTATGGTCCTCAAAGTTCTTCATCACAAACCAAGAACAAGAACAAGATATTCAAACCAAAGTGGTTGAGGAAATAAATGGGTGTGAAGTCGCCTTTCAGAGTCTTCCTGAGTTTTGGTGTAGAATTGTGACCAGCAGGGTTTTTACAGAACACTGTGATGACACAGTGAAGTTGACCTTTGACCTTTTGAATATAGCGTCCACAATTAATAATTTTATTATGTAAAACAGTTGAGTTTAAATTGTGGTTTAATTCTTCTTTAGTTATGGATTTTAAAAATGTTTTGTGAGGTTGCAATGACTTTTCACCACAGGCAACTACATCCATGGATTGAATATATAACAAAGAAGTGAGGGATAGGTGGCAACATGATATCTAGAGAGAACACATACAGACCTCTGGTGCTAGCTGACGCTAGCATGAAGTTTCATCCTGATGTCTTATTCCTTGTAGAATAAGAACATTAGAGGTACCAGGAGTGGGGTCAATAAATAGAAAGACACAACAAAATGGAAACAGCAAAACTGCTAGGTCCTTTGAAACTTAGTGGAAATGTGGAAGGCCTTCAAGCAGCAAGTCCTGCAGTATATTACAGCCATTGGAGTGGATCAACATACAGATGATAACAAATGGACTGCACAGCTTTGTGTTTGAGTGGACTGTGCTGCATGAGAAAGAGTGGAAGAGACAATGGGGACTGTAACTACAGATCCAGTCCTCACATTCTTTTATCCTTAAAAACCAACAAAAATGTCCACTGATGCTTCAAAATATGGCTTGTCAGCTGTGCTGCTCCAAAAGAATGGAGACAAATGGCAAACTGTGGCACATGTGTCCAGATCAATAACAGCAACTGAGAAATGTTACGCTCAAGACACATAGGGCCTAGCTTTTGGGTGTGGAAATTTTCACCTTTATGTATATGGACTGCCAGCTTCCCCAGCAGAGACTAATCACAAACCACTCATATGATTCATTCATTCATCTTCTACTGCTTATCCCTTTCCAGGTTGTGGGGGATGCTACAGCCAATCCCAGCTCACATTGGCAAAGGGCAGGGTCACTGTGGTTTGGTCATGGATATTCAAGGAATTTTCGAATATAGAAAGCTAAAAGCTAGGATACATTTGTTTTTTTAACTGCATTAAGATATTTTGGTTTCAATAGTTTGTTGAGTAATGTTGTATTCACCTGTTTGGAAGTGGAATGTAATGATAGGTTGCTAGATTGTACACGACATTCACATGGGCCTCAGTAACCTCTGAAATATAGGTGAAACTGACACAAAAGAGAAAGATATTGTATTTCACATGGGATAAAGCAGTGGCAGTTTTTCCTTGCCACTGTCGCCAAGTGCTTGCTCATTGTGGGATCTGTTGGGTCTCTTTAAATAATTTTATAAAGAGTTTGGTCTACACTTGCTCTATATGTAAAATGCCTTGATGTATCTTTTGTTATGATTTGGCACTACACAAATAAATTTGATTTGATTTTATCCAAAGAAATCTTGTATAAAGTCTAACTTGTATTAAACTCAGTTTGATGACAGTATATTTGTTCTAAAAATTAAGTTTTAAGTCAGAAATGCCTCAAATTGTCCATTTACATGGTGGATGCATTGCAGGTTAGGGAGAAGAATCTGCAGTCATTCCATCATGTGCAGTTAATAAAATAAGAAATGTTTACTCTGAACCAAGTGTAATCTATATATACGGTTTGAAGATGCAGATATTTATCATGCAGAAGTAAAGGAAAAGGATTTTAATAACATTTAAACTGTATACTCACTTTTGAATGCTTTTCATCATGAGGAATGTTGCACAGCTCAACAAAATATCCTAAAAAATGTTATTGGTAAAAATAAAGAAGTTTATTTGCTAAATGTACCCCAGTGGGAAAAATTATAGCTGTGTTTCATGCCATTTATGAAATATTAAGTGTCCCACATCCTGCATCCAGCGTCTCCTGTCTTTCACTTGATATCTGAGGGGGTTTAGACTCTTGTGGGAGAAAACTATAGGGATGGCATTCGGTTTTAGCCTCAGCTTATAACTAGCAGCACCTGTGAGCTCTTTTTGCAGCTGCTGAAAAACAATGAAAACTGTAAAAACATAAAAATACTATAACAATATAATTGGAGTGAAGAAGGTCAAACATTAATAATCTACAGTGTAAGCACATTAAGCATATATAAGGTCCAAAGTCATGTCAACAGCAAATGGAGAAATACTTGATATTTATTCAATTAGAAAAGTGTAGACAGGAAAGAAAATCAATCAATAGTAACATGACTGATGGAGTAGAATGCAAAGAAACAAAACATACAGCAAAAGAAGCCCAGAATTTTTAGTGTAATCTTTATTCATCGTCATATTGTGAACAAAGCTGACAACATTATTTAAAAAAAAAAAAAAAAAAAAAGTAAGTCCTTCTATAGATGATACTTTCAGAGATACCTGTGAAAAGGACATGAAAATTACAGTGACAGTAGAGGGAACGATGAGCTGCACAATGAACAGTCATTCAATCTGTTACTGAACAAAAAGGGATCAGTCCAACATCCACATCAGACGCCATCCAGTAGTGGAAATAAAGTGAACCTCTTTGGACAGAGACCTAATGCTGGTCAGAGCAGGACTTACACTCGGGTCCAGCTGGAGAAGAAGGAGGTATACAGTCCAGAGGGTAGTCCTGGTCCTGGTTTAAATTTTGACTCAGTACTGGAAACTTCTCTTGGTCTGGATGTCGTCCAGGATTTGCTGTAGCTCCTCGTCTTCAAACCGCCCCTCAAGACTAGAGACAAACACACATCGGTATCAGATATCTGAAGTGACTCAAGTTTTTTGAATATGATAAATTAACTTATAATTTTACATTTTTCAAAGTCCCCATATATTCAGAATCAGCACAACTTAACCCTTTGTCGGGCAAGTGACTACATATGGTAAAAGTGAATATATAGTAACTTGCGCGGTAGTTACCATATTAGTAGCTGTCAATAAAGACTTTGTTTATTGTAATAGGGGATAGTAGCTCAGAAAACAAGGGAAAAACACAAACGCAATTAATTTTTATTTTCTAGATAAAAGCTGTGTAAAGCAGGATAACCACAGAAAAGTTCCTCTCATGTGTTTGGGTTGTTGTAGAGCTGATCTAAAGTTTCTATCTTTACGTGATCAGGAGTTCTGCTCATTCTTTGGAGCAGTAATGATGAAAAATTTGCTCCAAAGCCTCTAATGCTCTAAATATCTGATTGTCCATGTCTCTCTGTCTTTATTCTGGACTTTGGCTATACAAGCAACTGGCAGCTAGGCACTGATTGGCTGTGACATCACCATCTGGAATGAATAGAAGCATCTGATGTAGAGATTAGTTTTCACTATTAAAGATAGAGGACGAGAATCAATGGATAAACACACAGAAGTGAAGCAGCAAAGCTCCAGTCAGTCAAACTAATCTAAATCTGAACTAAGTTTGTTCATCAGTTTATTAGGGATGCAACAATATTCAATATTTTATTGAACCGTTCAATACACCCTGTTCAGTTCAATACACAAAGGCAAACAATGGTATTTCGGTACGTTTCAGCCTGTCACAAAATTTTATCAAAACTTGGTACAGTGCCTGCTGTGCGATTGTACGACTGCACTGTTCATGCTGCCTTCAGAGCCAATCAGAAGTCCCTGAATTTCCCAACAGCCAATCAGCTCTCAGCATGCAAATACTGGAAAAGAGAGTGGAGAGTAAACATTGAGCAAACATGGCGAGTGAATGGGACTCAGATGCTGCACTTTATGTCATGTTCACATTTGTTGATTGTTGACTATTTGTAGCAGTTAAGTAGTTTCTACGAGTGGGTTAAAATTTGTCATTTTTATTAGATACTACACTTTATTTTTTAATATTGCCTATTTTTTAAAAAGAGAGCAAGTGAGATAAGTGTGCCCTTTTTATGATACATTTTGTGGTGCTCTTCTCTGATATTCTAATATCTGTAACAGTTAAGCAGTTTCTAATTATGGTGGCTACAATAATGTTTGCCATTTATTTTTTATTGGATACTGCTCTGTTTTTTATGTAAGAGTGTTACATTTTTAATAAAATGTGGTTTGACTATATCTGTGCTTGCTTTTAATTATTTTTACATGCAATATGTTCCCTTTTTTAGTGAGTAGTTTTATATTAAGATATCTAAACTGTACTGTTACCATGGCCCCAAAACCGTGATGCATATCGAACCGTGGGAAAACTGTACCACTGAAGTCAGTGTCACACACAACAAATCAGGGCTGTTAGAAAGACTTGATTCTTTAGTTTAAGGAGGGAAAAACCAGGAGAACCATCAATGATGAATGAAAGCTCCAAGGACCAGCTGAAATAGGAGACAATTCCTGTAAGCCGAAAAGGGTAAATTCAGGCCCGAACTGGGCCCATTAGATCAGGTCTGGGTCCTTCTGTAATGTGGATCAGACTGACCTGGGGATCAGGGCTTTGGCCTCTTCAGCAGCCTCAGGACACAGATTTGCCAGACTGGCCAACTCGAATTTATGAAGCTTCTTCTGCAGGAGGAGACTGATGAGAGAAGAGGGGCAGAGTCAGCTCTACATCGGGCCACGTAGATCTGAGGGCATCAGGCCTGTTTGTGGTCAGTACCTGCGAACGGCGGTAATGGTCTCCCTGTTCTTAAAGCGGCTGAACCGAGCTGTGTAGTTCAGGGTCTTCATGAAAACCTCTGACAGCTCCTGCTCATCCTCGGCGCTCTCGTTCTGCTGCTTCCTGTGTTCCAGCAGCATGTGGACTTCAGAGTTAAGCAGAGTCTCGGCACTCTCAAACTCTATGACAACAAAAACACATAAAACTTCATTTTGGTTGCTGATGAACTGTTGATTCCTCAGGACATTGTTTTTATGATTTTCAATAGAGCCAAAAACTGTTACAGCATCCCACAATCTGAGGTCCTAGGATTTTAATTGTGATTTTAATTGGAAATAATTTATAATCAGTTTAAGAATAACCGCTGTGTTCTTTACTTGTTGGTTGCCTTAATAAAACGTCACATATGTAACTGCCAGGTTCTGTGTGTCTTGATTAAGACCAGGCTCGGACTTGAACAGACTGGACTTTAGTGTCCGCACCAAGTGGGGACCGTTATTGATCTAGACCTGGTCCACCGTGGTCTGGATGTGAACTGTGAAAACATCAGCTCTCCCTTCAATGTAACATCTCATCAGAAACGGTTAGGTTCCAATCGGAACCGGACCTCAGAACTAGTTTACAGACCTTTAGGGAACAGCAGCTGAGAAGCGTCTTCTTCAACATCTCCGACGTGCGGCGGAGCTGCGCCGCCTCCCGCCGCCATGATCGACCCGAGGAAACACGAGATGGCGGACGGTCGTTGGCTTGGACTGAGTCCCGGTGAATCCCGGTGAGTCCCGGCAGCCTGAGGACGAACTCTGCGTATGGGAAAAATTTTATCGGGCAGATTAACAGAGAATTACAGCTATGCGCCTTCCGCCTCACAAAACACAGAATTATATCCGGGTCCGACACGAACCACTTCCGGGCTGTGGAGGCCACCTTCCGAGTGTCCTGAACGGGACAAAAGGTTTCACTGAGACATTACTAAGTGTCAAAATTTATAGAATAACCAGCAGGAGGTCACTCAACGTGTTTTTATTTGAAGAAACAAGAACAGCTCACAAAACAGAAAACAATACAAACAGCCCTCCGTATTTACAAACAGACTTCACTTGTACCTGAATAAACAAATAAACTAAATAAATACAAAATAAACTAAAAAATACACTATTCAATTAAATCATGGATATGTTCATTTGTTTCAAATTTAAATGTAAAATGTCCTGAATAAAAAACACGAAGCATTTTTACATCTTTAACTACTTCATCATTGTAATGGTTAAAAATGTATTTTAATAAATTGAAAAATAATTTAAATATATTTATATAGATAGATGAATAGAAAAGTCTATCTATCTACATAAATATATTTCCCTCTGTCTCTCCCTCTACATATATGTGTATATAAATGTTGTTTATTTGGCCATTTAAATTTGATTCGTATTATATTTTGTTTCTGAAATCACCCTGGAGTCACCTTTAGTTTTGAACAACCTAGTTTCAATATTTGATCCAATGCATGTTCTAGCATCGGATCAGATTAGATATTCATTATTACTTCACATTTAAAACATGGGGGAAAAAAAAAAAAAAAGTTGCGTTGGCCGGGAATCGAACCCGGGTCAACTGCTTGGAAGGCAGCTATGCTAACCACTATACCACCAACGCACAACCTTTAAACTTGGCTGATGTGTAATAGTTTTGCTGTTACAAGAATTTGAACGTGTGGGCTAGTCTTACTAGAAATGTAGCATAAAATAATAAAATAACCATTTTCGATCCATCAAAAGGGGAAAGATTCCGTGGTCTGTCCTGGGACCAGCTGGTCTCTGGCACGGACCAGTGGTGCCTACCACTAGGGGGCGCTAAAGATACTGGTCCCGACCAGCTCCTCTGTGATCTGTTCTGTTGTCTGGACCAGTTGAGTGATCTGTGGAGTGTTTGTTTGTTTGTGTTCATTTTTAATAGAACCTTTCCCTTTTCTCACTGCAAAACTGTCAGATAAATAAATGTGAGAGGCCATAATCGTTTGCCTATCCAATGTTATTGATCACTATTATTAATAGAAATCTTAATAATAATAATGTTTAAATTATTATTATTAGTTGTAGTTGTACTATCGATTACGCAGGTCTGTGTCTTCCTGACTGGTTTAAACTTTACCAATGTGTTGCATTTTAAAAGCTTGTCACATTGCCCTTTATATCAAATCTTGATCTAGAAACTAATGTCAAATAAATGTGGTGAAGGAAAAAATGTAGAGTTGAGCAATAAAGCAACATTAAATGGAAATACAAAATTGTAAAAGTTTAATTAAAAATTCAACGTAAGTAGCTTACAGTGCAGGAATAAATGTAAAAATGGAATCTTCTTGGTTGATCCAGCACCTGATCACTCAATAATCTCAGCATACAATCTGGGAAAACCCTCAAATCTCATCAGGATGTCAATTGTGGCCTGCATAAATGAAAACATTTTAGGACAGGACAGCATAGGAAAACATAAACACACATTACCAGCTTTATTAATGTTAAATTAACAGATGTAGTTAGGCTATATTTATGGGTGATAAAGTAACAGTAAGCTAAATTCTGTTGAAATGGTAGAACTGTGACATTAATGGATACCTTTATGTCTTTGTTAAATAAAATTGGGACATACCTTTGGCACCATGACATCAGTGATGAAGTCAATGTTTGGAAGCTGTAATCCAACAACAACGTTGGCCTTATCAAGTCAATGAGGTCACTCATCTGTTGGACATAGGTTAAATAAACATTTATTCATACACTCTTTGACAAAATTACCACTTTTTAAAAAATACTATCAGAAATATTACTTGCGTATTTCTCATTGTGCCCCGAAAACAATCCTCAATGGGAAGCCAACATGTTTCAGTTTCCCCAAGGGTTTTGCCAAAGGAACATCCTGCTGGATTTCCTCTTCCCACTGTCCAGCATTTCTTTCAGTTCCTTTAAGAATGACATCTGTTAACGACGACTAATAATAGTAATAGTTTAAACATTATTATTATGATTTCTGGCCCTACAATGGACTGGCGATCTGTCCACGTTGACCCCGCCCTCGCCCAGTGTGAGCTGGGATTGGCTCCATTCATGAAAAATGAATTATGATTTCTATTAATAGTAATAATCAATAATATCAGTCATATATCACAGACAAAAGATATTTTTTTTTATTTATTTGTTTTACATTTATTCATTTCAGTGTTGCCAACACAATGAGGAAAGGGAGAAGGTGTATTAAATGTACAGTAACTACTCCAAAGACCACTCAGTAACTGATCAAGACAACAGGCAGATGACAAGGACCACAAAACAGACCAGTGAGGAGCTGATCAGGATCAGGACCAGTATCTTTAGCGCCCCTAGTGGCAGCGACCACTGGTCCGTGCCTGGGAACAGCTGGTCCCGAGGAATTGGTCATGACTAACCTCTCTCTCTCTCTCTCTCTCTCCCTCTCCCCCCCTCTCTCTTTCTATTTCTCTCTCTCTCTCCCCACCTTGCATGTGCCAACATATCAATGACCATGCTTCTCCAAAATCCCTGTTTCTCCCAGTTCTAGGCATGTGTACTGTATTTACTAAGCATGTTTCTCCGAAGTCTCTGTCTCTCCCAGTTCCTCCCCTCTCTCTCCCTGTCCTCATCCTGCAGGTGGTGAATCATCCCTACCCCATGTTCCTGCAAAGCCTGCTGCTCCCATATCTCTATGAACTACAGCATAATTTCTATGCTTCATGTATATGTTCCTGCCTGCACCTGTATTGAATATCCCCTCCTCCTGCTCTCATTCTCTACCTACTCTCCCCAACTATGCTGTCTCTCTCTCTCTGCCTCTCTCACTCTCTTTCTCTCAATCCAATTGGTCGAGGCAGATGGCTGCCCCCCCGAGCCTGGTTCTGCCCGAGGTTTCTGCCTCTTAAAGGAAGTTTTTCCTTGCCACTGTCGCCAAGTGCTTGCTCATCGGGGGATCTGTTGGGTCTCCTTTAATCATTTTATAAAGAGTTGGTCTAGACCTGCTCTATAAAGTGCAAAGTGCTTTGATGTAACTTTGTTATGATTTGGCGCTATACAAATAAATCTGATTTGATTTGATTTGACTGTGTGGCTGGTCAGGAAGACACAGACCTGCATGATCTATAGTACAACTACAACTAATAATAATAATTTAAACTTTATTATTATTATGATTTCTATTAATAATAGTGATCAATATCATTCAATAGACAAACGATTATGGCTTCTCACATTTATTCATCTGACAGTGTTGCAGGGACAAAAGAGAAAGGTTATATTAAAAATAAATACAAATAAACACTCCACAGATCACTCAACTGGTCCAGACAACAGAACAGATCACAGAGGAGCTGGTCAGGACCAGTAATTTTGGTGCCATTTGTGCCAGGGAGCAGCTGGTCCATTGGTCTGTGCCAGTAAGAAGCTGGTCATGACCACTGTGCCACTCGTTGGGACCAGTATCTTTAGCTGTCCTAGTGGTAGGGATCACTGGTCCATGCCAGAGACCAGCTGGTTGTGACCACTGAGGAGCTGGTCCTGACTAAGTGGACCTGCATAAATAATATAAATAACTGACGATTGTATTTTATGGACAAAAGATTATGATATCTGACATTTATCCAGCTAAGAGTGCTGCCAAAATGACCGGAAAAAGGGAGAAGGTGTATTAAAATTACAAAAACTGCTTCACAGACCACAAGGACCACAGGACAGACCACTGAGGAGCTGGTCAGGACCAGTATCTTTAGCGCTCCTAGTGGTAGGGACCACTGGTCCGTGACTGTTACGGCTGCTGCTGTTCCCACTTTGTTGTGTGTAATTTTCCTGTCTGCCAAGCTGCCTGCATAGTCTACCCCAGATGCTCCATCCCCAATGTCCTGATTGGTGTGGCCTCTCGGCCCCTGGCAGCTCAGCCCTCAGCTCACCTGGGTTCCTGATTGGTGCGGCCTGTATACAGCTATGTACTATGTGCATTGTGAAGCCCATATTGTAACTCCTGTTGAGCTGTGTTGTAATTTGGGGGTAGATACTAGTAGCCTGTGAAATTTTGAGGTGTGGCCAGTTTCTTTGTTAAATACAGGGGTGCTGATTCAGTTGTATTTTGGTTTTCAGCCAGCATTTGTTTTCCTTTTAATCAGAATTAATGGGTTCTTACGCCTAGTTCATCATAAAACCATTCCTTCTAAACTACCTAAGTTTATAATTCTTTCTGCTGTGCCTTAAAATGGGTGGGAGTGACCTATTGACTTCAGCTTCAACTCAACAGCATTTTGTGAAGACATGAGGCTTAGTTTGTTGACACTTTGATTCTCACTAGAAGGAAATGTTCTTTCAAAATGTGTAACAATTTCTGTAATATTATTTTCCTTTTACTTCAGTGTGCCTAAAATTTAACATACCAGAAGACACGCAGCTGGCTATGAAGGTGTTTGACCAATCTGACACAGAAGTTGACGCAGACATTTCTGAAGAAATAGAGAAGGAATCACCAGGAACCTTCCTCTTGAGCAATGAAGAACTTGATAATCATTGACAATACATAAATGTGTTCATAATAAACATAAAGGTTTGGATGGGAGGATCAGCACTTCATTTAATATGATTCTGTTTTGTTCATATTCCTAAATGAACAGATGCTTCTCTATCATCATCATTATCACCATGCTCAGGAGCATCTGACGATGCTATAATTCTGAACTTCACCATGTGTGACCCTCTTGAAGAAGCAGCCGCTACTGAAGGTAGTCATATTAAAACGCCATGCCATATAAACTATGAGGCAAAAGTGGTGGATAGTGGATGCTGTTGTTCAGTCTAATTCGGATAAGATAAGAGTACTTTATTTATCCCACGTATGGGAAATTCCTTGTTGCAGCAACAACCATAGGTATAGAAAAAAGGTATGAATATAAAACAAATATAGACAAAATGTAAACAAAAAAATACAAAATAAAAGATGATGTTCAATTTGTCAATTTTCGTATTTTGACCTAAATTTTGTGTCAAATCAGTTATTCCATAGTTTGCAGGCCAGTGCTAATTAGCTAGCACAACCAACTTCTAATGCTAGTAATGCTAGCACTAACTCAGCGTCACCGGCATGTCGTTAGCTAAAGCAGTAAGTCAGTAAGTCCATGAACCGTATATTATTTAAAATAGTACGATTTAATAAAATAAATATTGGATAGACATGTTATTGACGTTACCTGTGATGCTTCACTTGAGCTGGCAGCTCCACCTGGTCCACTGCTGTCAGCTATCTTTGGCTTTGGCGCATGCGTGTTTGGAGGAATCACGGTTTGATTAGTTGCCTGTGACCTATGTGACGTCATTTCAACACTTTTCTACTTGTACCGACTTGAATCAGTGTTCACAGTGAAGACTTCGTAGTTGTAGAATATTCACAAGACTTTGCACTCACATCTTTTAGATTCATACATAAAAACAATCCTAACCCAAACAATGTCTCAGACTCACGTATATGACAGCAGAATTTTTTGTACAATTTTATTGACATAGAAATGTTTAACATTATGAATACGAATAGTTAGAGCCATGCACACATCTTTTTGATAGCTATCTTACTCCATATGAGTCAGAATTATCTTCAGCAAACCTTGTAAATAGTTGTGCAGCTGTAATTTCTGACTTAAAGGCAGCAGGTGTAGCCCAAAGTAATGAATTCTGTAGTGATTTTGGAAGAGATTGTTCAAGATATCCAGCAGCACGCTAAAGAAACTGTCATTAAGCATGTATTTAGTGATGAAAAAGAATACAAGAATACAAGCAATCCAGATTTTCTCTGGCAAATGTGAAACTGTAAAACCAGTTGAATGTGCATTTGGCTCAAGATTTGACACAAGGCGAAATAAAGAGAATGGGACATATGATCAGACAGTTGTTCAAGATAAATTCATGTATGTTCCAATTTTATCGACACTGGAGTCAATATTTAAAAGTCAGTATATTGCAGAAAGTATATTGTTGGAAAGCTCAGCCCATGACCACTCAAGACTCAACTGAAAAGCACACAGTGCAGATCCAAATGTTCTATGATGACTTTGAGGTTGCAAATCCTCTTTGGTTCCAAGCGAGGTATTCATAAAGTGAGTGCAATATATTTTACCTTAAGAAACTTCTCTCCAAAATGGAATTCTTTTTTGGCCAACATACACATGTGATCTTTATTTCATGCACAAGATCTTAAATGGTAGTTTTTTGTTCTTCTTTTTGTACTTTGAGTAGGATTTTATAATAGCAGAATCTAACTTCTGGAACAACTTTGCTGTGGGTTTGAATGGGATCATGGAGAATAAATAGTTGATTTGTGGTAAAATTTTAATTTTAACCATAGCTATACGCCCCATAAGAGAGATAGGAAGATTGTTCCACCACCCCAGGTCATCACAGATTTTCTCCAGGTGTGGATCAAAGTTCAGGTGGACTAGCTCTGATAGTTTAGGTGAGATATTTATACCCAAGTATTTAATAATGCCTGTGGAGAAGGAAAATTGGAGATTTTGGTCTGCATGACCCCATGTATTCTCTGTTATTGGTAATATTGTTGATTTGGACCAGTTAATCGAGTAGTCAGAGAGGGCTGAGAAATTTGAGATACAGTTATATGCTTCCTGTAATTACCTTTGAGGTTGTTGCAGGTAGAGTAATACATCATCAGCTTATAAAATGATTTTGTGTTCAGAAACAGTAGAGTCGATACCTTTGATAATGGTGTTCTGACGTATTGCTGATGCCAGTGGTTGGATGAATATAGCAAACAGCAGGGGAGAGAGGGGGCATCCTTGTCTGGTTCCCCTCTGCAGAGTGAAGCTTTGTGATGTGATCCTGTTTGTGGTGACTGTAGCCTTAGGTGAGTTATACAGTGCGGACACCCAGTGGATAAATGACTCTCCAAAGCCAAATTGTTGAATATAGATTTTGATAAAAACTATAAAAGATGAATGATTTCCTGGGTTGATTTTGTATATTTGCTGTTTGAGTCCTGAATTGCAGATTATGGGTATGGGGGAGGGGTGTTTTAAGGACTGTTTTTCCTCTCATTGTCCCTGAGGGTGTCGACCTCTTTCAGTTCAGTCCACATCAGTGGAACTCTTTCAAAGAGCCAAGATCTTTACCAAACTGGATCTTAGAAATGCTTATCATTTGGTGATGATAAGGGAGGGGGATGAGCGGAAAACTGCTTTCAATACTCCCAGTGGGCACTATGAGTATGAGTGATGCCGTTTGGACTAACTAATGCTCCCGCTATCTTCCAGAGCCTGGTCACTGATGTCCTGAGGGACATGTTAAATGACTTTGTTTTTGTATACCTGGATGACATCTTGATCTTCTCCCCTGTCCCTGAGATGCATTTACAGCATATTCGTTGAGTTCTACAGAGGCTCCTGGAGAATCAACTCTTTGTTCCACATCACCGTCATCTCATTCCTAGGATTTGTTGTCTCACAGGATCACCTCCAAATGGACCCCTAATTGACCCACCCCCACCTCCAGGAAGCAATTGCAACGTTTCCTGGGGTTTGCCACTTCTATAGATGCTTCATCAGGGGTTTCAGTTTTGTTGCCACCCCCTTACATGCACTAACTTCACCCAATGTCAAGTTTCACTAGACTCCCCAAGCCGAACTCTTGTTTCAGAGACTTAAGACCAGCTTCACCACGGCTCCTATCCTTACCCTTCCAGACCCTCACCTTCAGTTTGTGATGGAGGTGGACGCCACTGATGTGGGGGAAGGAGGGGTCTTGTCCCAACGGTCCCCAGTGTATAACAAGCTCCACCCATGTGCCTTCCTCTCCCAGAGACTGTCCCCCTCAGAGAGGAACTATGATGTGGGCAACAGAGAGCTGCTAGCTATTATTGTTTCTCCCAGTTCTAACCATGTGTTACCATCTACTAACTATGTTTTCCCCGAATTCTCTGTCTCTTCCAGTTGGATGACCAGCCAGGTCCACTCACTCCTCAAGGACTGAGACACTGCCTTCAGTTCAGGCGACAAAGATCTTTACAGCACGACTCAAGCTGACCTGAAGAAAGGGATTAAAAAAGCCAAAGTGGACTATAAGAGGAGAATAGAGTCTCACTTCGCCAGCAACAGACCATGAGAAGCATGGCAGGTCCTGCAGAACATCACCAACTTCAGAGGCTGTGATGTGTCACCAGGAGACCTGAGCGCGTTGCTTGCAGAGGAGCTCAACTGCTTCTTTGCCTGATTTGAGTCACTGCAGCAACACTCATCTGCTCTAGCCCTGCTCCCACCCCCACCAGGTCCCAGTACCCCCCCACTCACTGTAGAAGAGCATGAGGTGAGGCGCGTGCTCCAGGCAGTGAACCCCAAAAAGGCTGCTGGCCCAGACAGAGTACCTGGCAAGGTGCTCGGAACATGTACCCACCCGCTGTCCAACATCTTCTGTAGGATTTTCAATCTCTCCCTGACCCAGGCAGTCATCCCTACCTGCTTGAAATCTGCCACAATCATCCCCATTCCAAAAAAGTCACCCACTTCCAGCCTTAACGACTACCATCCTGTTGCCCTCACCCCCATAGTTATGAAGTTGTGGCCGTAAGCCACCAAGATTCTCCCCCAGCAATGACCACACCACCACTGACCGTCGGCAAGACCTTTTATTTTTATCGTCTCTCACACAAGCCAAGGCAGATGGCCGCCCCCCCCGAGCCTGGTTCTGCCCGAGGTTTCTGCCTCTTAAAGGAAGTTTTTCCTTGCCACTGTCGCTGAGTGCTTGCTCATCGGGGGATCTGTTGGGTCTCTTTAAATAATTTTATAAAGAGTTTGGTCTAGACCTGCTCTATATGTAAAGTGCCTTGATGTCACTTTGTTATGATTTGGCGCTATACAAATAAATCTGATTTGGTTTGATTTGATTTGATTTGACAAGCCGTAATCTACATACTTATCCGGTGTCCCTCTCTTCTTCTTCCCTCCGGCGAGCGTCCTCCCTGTCCTCCTTTTCCCGCGCCTACTGAAGGTAGAAAGAGCCCCATTAGTCCTCCTCAGTACAGCTGGACTTAATCACTTACCTGGCGCTGGTCCTGCGGAGCTGGCCCTGCCCTGTCTCCCCCTCCTACAGTCGGAGCCCAAACCACGCCCACCTCCACAGAAGTGTTTCGAGACTGTGGTGTTCAGAGCCAGGTTGTTGTCTGAGCACCAGGTTGTGAGCTTCTGGACCTCCTCTCTGTAGGCTGCCTCATCTCCCTCATAGATCAGCTCGACCACTGTGGTGTCGTCAGCAAATTTGACGATCTGTAGATCTATTCACCCGGTATACAAACTGGTGGGAGTCGTCTGTGGGGGGGAAGACAGTCTCTGATGTACTGGAGAACCAAAGACCAAAAAGATTATTGTGGACTTCAGGAGGAACAGAACCGACCCGCCTCAACGGCGAGTATGTGGAAAGGGTCCACACATTCAGGTTCCTGGGAGTCCTGATCGCCGATGACATCTCATGGACGGACAACATCACAGCTGTCACAAAGAAGGCTCAGTAGCGTCTACACTTCCTGACAATCCTCAAGAAGAACAACCTGGACAAGAAGTTGCTGCTGGCCTTCTACTGCTCCTCCATTGAGTGCCTGCTGACGTACTGCTTTTCCACCAGGTACGGGAGCTGCACTACTGCAGACAGGAAGAGGCTTCAGAGGACAGTCAGAGCATCACAGAGGATTGTTGGCTGGCCTCTCCCCTCCCTGACAGACATCTACACCACCTGGTGCCTCAGCAGAGCTCAACACATAATTATGGGCAGTTCACATCCCGGCTCTCAGCTGTTTGAGCTGCTTCCTTCTGGGAGGTGCTACAGGTGCATCAAAGCAAGGACAAACAGACTGAGAAACAGTTTCTTTCTGAGAGCCATCACTACTCTAAACTCTCACAAGACACAACTCCAGCCATTAATATAACATTTAATCTGTAAAACACTGTTTACTGTCACCGTGTGCAATTTAATCAGTACCCTGTGCAATACATCTGTACATTTCGGTTTATCCATACTGTATTTTATTTTCTATTTTATACTACCCTTATTTTTATTCTGTTATGTTTACTTATGTTTATATATATATTTATACTTATGTTTATTCTGCACTGAAAAGGGGGAAGCCCTCCAATCTCGTTGTACAGCTGACAATAAAGGGCATTCTATTCTGTTCAGTTCCTCTTCTCTCTCTCCCTGTCCTCATCCTGCAGGTGGTCATCCCATGTTCCTGCAACGCTTGTTGCCCCCATATCTTCATGAACTCCATACAGCATCATTTCTATGAACTTCATACAGCATCATATGTTCCCACCTGCACCTGTATTGAATATCCTCCTCCTGCTATCATTCTCTCCCTATTCTCCCCAACTTGCCCCCACCCATGTATCCCTTTCTCTCTCTCTCCCTCCCTCTCTCTTTCTCTCTGTCTCTCTCTCTCACAACCCAATCGGTTGAGGCCGATGGCCGCCCCCCCCGAACCTGGTTCTGCCCGAGGTTTCTGCCTCTTAAAGGAAGTTTTTCCTTGCCACTGTCGCCAAGTGCTTGCTCTGTTGGGTCTCTTTAAATCATTTTATAAAGAGTTTGGTCTAGACCTGCTCTAAATGTCAAGTGCCTTGATGTAACTTTGTTATGATTTGGCGATATATAAATAAATCTGATTTGATTTATTAAGGTGGCTCTGGAGGAGTGGCAGCACTGGTTAGAGGGCGCTGATCAGCAGTTCCTCATCTGGACAGACCATAAGAACATGGAATACATCCGCTCTGCCAAGAGGCTCAACCCCTGGCAGGCAAGGTGGGCTCTCTTTTTCAATTGCTTCAGTTTCATTCTGTCCTATCATCTGTCCTATGATCCAGGAATACTAAACCAGATGTGTCCACCTGTGTCTCATTACCCTCACTCCCCTTGTGTATTTAGTCTGTGTGATCCTTTCCCCAGACATGTAGGCCCTTCCTGGGGATGATGGAGCCACATTCCCTGCTCCCTGTGCCAGTTTGTCTTAGCCTTTTTTGCAAGCCTTCCAGCATTATTTTCCCTGTTCTTGTCTTCTAGTGTTTTTTGACCTCTGACCTGTTTTTTGACTCTGCCTTTGCCCAGCCCTTTTGTCTTTTTGCCTCCTCTGACTGCTTGCCCATGTACCAAACCTGCCAGAGTAAAGACCTTGTTTTTTTGGAAACTGACTGAGTCATGCATTTGGGTCTAGTCCTCGTGTATCAGACATCCTTGTCAGGTATCTGCGTTGTTGAAGTATGAATTGTTTTTTTTTTAAAGGATATTTTCTAATTGTAATTTAGCGTTTCGTAGTTGGGTCCATAATTGTTTATTCTGTTAGTGACTCTGCTGTTTAAGTTCTTGTTTTTCAGTTACATGTGCTTTTTGTTTATGTTATGGTGGTGGTTGTCATGTGCTTTTGTTTTGATATGACATGTTCCCGACTTCACCCTCCTACTTCCTGTCTTTGTTTGAATTTTCCCTCCATTTTTGTGAGCACACCTGATTCCCCTTTGATTGCTTTGTGGGGTATTTAAGCCTGGTGTGTCCATCAGTCTCTACCAGATCGTGCCAGTCTGTTTCCTGAGCTGTTCCAGCATTCTTGGCCAGGTTACTGATTGCCTTCGTGTTTGACCTAAGCCTGTTTTTTGACCTGACCTTTTGGATTCTGTTTTGGGAACCTTCGCCTTGGATATGGGTCCTGTTTATTTGACTGTGCTGGAGAAAGAATAAAACTACACTGAACTCTGAACTGTGGTGACTGCTAGTGGGTCCTTCTCTACAGCAAACCTAACACATTTGGTTTTGTTCCATATTGTTCTGTTAGTTTTTTAATCTTATCCTCAATGTTTTTTTCAGCCTGTTGTTCCTGTTTTTTCTTATAAGAGGAATAAGATATATTCCTCTTGCATATACAATAAGATATAATTTTTGCCTCTGAACAACACAGAAACCCGAACAGAAAAATCAGTTCCGGATAAATGTGACAGGTACATTATGCAGTATAGAGTGAAATACAGTGGCAGCTGAATAAAGAAAAAAAAAAGTCCAGTTTTTTAATAAAAATGCTCTTGTCAGTATAGCTGAAATATTTACATTAATATAATCAAGTAATGGTGTCCATATTCTTTCAAAGGCATTAGTTTTGGAGTGCAGAAGACAGGTGAGAAAGTCCAGAGGTATGTATTCCATTATTGTCCTATGCCACCCCAACACAGAGGGGGCCTTTTCTGAAATCCAGTGCTGGAGAACATTTTTCCTGGCACAGAATGTCATAACATTGTAGTTTTTTTTCTGATATATATCAGTTACACGATCACTGGGAAGACCCAGAAGGATGGAAACCGGGTCGAGTTGAAGTTCTTTCTTCAGAACCTTCTGTATTTCACATAAGACACTACTCCAATATTTTTGAATTTTAACACAGGACCAGACACAGTGAGTAAGATCACCAACTTCTCTCTTACATTTAAGTGAAAAGGGAGAGACATCCTTTCTGTATTTGGAGAGACGGTTTGGACCAACATGTGCTCTATGCAGTATATTAAGTTGCATCGCTCTTGTCCGGTTACAAACAGTTATTTTCCTTACATTATCCCAGATGTCCTCCCACATCTCCTCTGTTATCACAACACCCAGATCACTCCCAGCACCAAAATTTAAGCAGTCTCTCAGATCGGCATAAAAACTTCTAATGGAAGCATTGCCCTGAGAGAGAAGTACTTGTTTGTCTATCTGTGTGACATTCATATCAGCAAGCAGAGATGTATCTTTTATAATAAAATCTCTGACCTGAAAATAACAAAAAAGATAATTTCTTGATAAGTCATATTTTTTCATAACTTGATTGAAAGTCTTAAGGGTAGAACCAGCAAAAAGATCACCCAGGGAAGAGATTCCCTTAGCTGTCCATCATATGAAAGCCTTTCCTGGGAGAAAGTCAGAGTTGTCAGCGAACGGGGTGAACACCGATCCGATAAGCCCTGATCTGCCCTCCATATGCTGTGTAATCCTCCACACTCTAACAGTATTAATTGTAAGTGGGTTGTTGCAAAGCTTTTTAATGCATTTCAGTTTATCGATAAAGAGTAGATTTTTCAGAGGACAACTGGATAAGGATTTCTTGATATCAAGCCAGATTGAGGAAGCATCATCTTTAATCCAATCAGCTATGTATCTTAGATGGGCACTCAATTGATATCTCTTAATATCTGGGAGATCCAGCCCGCCCATAGCACTTGGTGACTGCAATAGTGACATCCTGATCCGTGGTCTTCGTTTACTCCAGATAAATGAATTAAACCAACCATTCAGTTTTTTCACGATTTATGATTGAATAAGATGGGAATCATTTGAATTGGATAGAGCAAACGTGGAAGGACAGAAGTGAGATTTGGCCCAGCCATGATATGAGGAGATTGTTCCATCTCTCCAAATCTTGTTGAATTTATTGAATAGTGGGTTAAAGTTGGCTTGAAACAACTGATTAAATTTAAGTGTAATATATATACCTAAGTATATGAAACCTGTAGCGGACAATTTGAATGGGAAAGGATTGGAATTATCTGGTGGTTGTCGTAAATTACCCAGAGGCATTGCCTCTGATTTGGAAAAGTTAACTTTATATCCAGAAAAGGCAGCAAACCGGTCAATAATCTGAATAAGACGAGGGATTGTTACAGCAGGTTTAACGTGAACAACAACACATCGTCTGCATATAATGTAATTTTATGTGATTTTTCGCCCACACCCAATGCAGCCATTAAAGATCTCGCCTGATAGCTTCCACTAGGGGTTCAATAGCCACGGCAAACAAAAGTGGCGACAAAGGAAAACCCTGTCTGCTACCCCTCTGGACTACAAAATTTGTGGACCTAAGTCCGTTGGTTATGACTGCAGCCATTGATTGGGTATACAGGACCTTCATCCATCTACCAAAGCTATTACCTAAGCTGAACCAATCAAGTGTAAAAAATAAATAAGACCATTTGACGCGGTCAAAGGCTAGGGAAATCACGAGACCATCTATTTCCTGCTGTTCAGATAGCTGGATAATATTTAGCAACCTTCTAATGTTGTTATAAGAGTTATGGCCCTTCATAAAGCCAGTTTGGTCCTCCTTCACTATGACTGGTAGAAGGTCTTCTAATCGTCTTGCTAAGACTTTGGAAAGAACTTTTAAATCCACATTCAGCAGCGAGATTGGCCTTTGAGAGTTGCAATCCTCAGGGCATTTCCCTTTTTTAAGAATCAGCGAAATATTGGCTTCCCTTAGTGATGGTGGGAGGGTGCCAGATTCAAAGGAGTGGTTAAACATATTCATCATGGGCTCGACTAAAAGACTTTGAAATTCTTTAGCCTGGTGCTTTGCCTGTTCGAAGAAGTTGAATGGCCTCACACAGTTCTGCTGCTGAGATCCGGGCGTTTAGTTTAGATTTCTGATCTTGTGATATAGTTGGGAGATCAAGTGCGGAGAAGAAAGCTTCCATTAATGTTTCAGCATTGTTAGCTTGTTCCGACTGATTTAAATTTGGATAGAAATTTTTAAAAGTGTCATTAATTAGTTTAGAATCAGATGAGCAAGTCCCTGACCTGTCTAAGATTGACTCAATAATTTGAGAGCCCTTTCGTTTTTTTGTATAATTGGCTAAATATCTTCCTCGTTTGTCCCATGTTCAAATAATCTTTTTTTTGCATATCCAAATTTTTCCCCTGCCTTTTTTGTTAGCAAAGAGTCGAATGTGGAGCGAATAGCAGTAATTTCCTTCAGTTTAGCATCCGTAGGTTTCTTGACATATTCCCTCTCCGATTTACTTAACCTTTTTTCTATAATAGCTTGTTGTTCCATATTTTTACGTCTTTTATTAGCAGTGTAGGATACGATCAGCCCCCTCGCATAGGCCTTGGAGGTCTCCCAGAGCAGAGATGAATTATTAACAGAGGGGGAGTTAGTGGCAAGGAAGTCCCTAAATTCTGTAGTGAAAAATGATAGGAATTTGTGATCATTTAGAATTGAGGTGTCCATTCTCCAACTCGTAGGTTTCTTAGAGAGCTTTTTAATTATAACATTCATATACACTGCTGCATGGCCTGAAATTATAATTTTTCCAATTGAACAGGAGACAACAGATTCTATAAGATGTTTTGGGGCAAAAACATAATCAATTCTTGTGTAACAATTGTGTGAATTAGAAAAAAAGGTGAATTCTTTATCTGAAGTGTCAAGTGTCCTCCAAACGTCCACATATCCAAAGTCCTCACAGAGACCAATGATTTGTTTTGACTGTTTTGATAGGGATAAAGCACCTAAAGGAAACCTGTCCATCAAAGGAGTCATAAGACAGTTAAAGTCACCTCCTACAATAGTACTTAGCCCCGCAAGATCAGATAATTTGGCAAAAGCCTCAATCAAAAAATTGAGGGGATGACATGGAGGACAGTAGACAAGAGAGCATAGTCCTCCCCATATAAGGAGGCTGAAATAAGTACAAACCATCCATATTTATTCTTAATACATTTTGACACTTTAACTGGTAAATTTTTCCTAATGAGTATTGCCACCCCTCTGCATTTGGTGGTGAAGGATGAGAAATAGACTTGATCAAAGCCGCACTGTTGCAGCTTTAAATGCTCCTCATCATTCAGGTGTGTTTCTTGCAACATAGTGATATCAATCTTTTTCTTTTTTAAAGATAATAATATTTTTTTCCTTTTGATGGGTGAGTGGCTTCCCTTAATGTTCCAAGTGCACACCCTAAATGTGTCACAGGTCATAACATGTTTTACTGAAAAGAATTAAGCTCCCAGATGTAGATTTTGTACCTGATTGTAACCCATCTGAGAAACAAAAAACAGACAACACAAATTACAAATAACAGATGTGCCAACAGCACGGTAGGAGGGACCTTCCCCATGCAGTAACCAGGGGATTACCATAACCTTCTCCATAACCAGACACTAACTTGATAAACTCCTTCAAGCTCTAATAACACCACCAAAATTATATTAATATCCACCCTTAAACAAGGACGAGCAGACCAATAAAAACAAAAGAAGGGAGAAAACAAAAAACCCATCCCTTCAAAGAAACAAGTTAAAATGCTTTCTGTAATATTGGTTTACACCTCATGTTGTCAGTCACCCATGATCACCATAAACATAGTATGGTAGGGCAAAGGTTGCTCAATTTTAGCCTTGTGAGCCATCATCATTATTCACATAGATATATGACCCGCCCACAAACAAACTAAGTTCAAAACAACATTTTAATCCAGATATATAACCTGTCCATGAACATAAGCATATCGGCTGGTGACTCACATGTAGCTCATCTGAGAGTGTCAACAAAAGCCATGGCTTTAGCGGGGGAGTCGAAGCCCACTGTGGATTATTTTCAGCAGGCTGGGTAGAGCATCGCAGACGCTCTTCACATCCTCAAAACCTTTTTGTTTGCGCAGAACCGCAGCTGATAAATCCTGGAAAAACATGATGCATCCATCACCCTCTGTTTGTCGTTGAAGTTGTGAAACCTGATTAGGACGGGTCGTGGTTGCTGGTTCAGTCCCGGCTTTTGAGCTAGGGTGTGGTGAGCTCTTTCAGTTTTGATGCGGCCGGCTTTCGTCTCCAACCTGAACAGATTGGGTATCCAGCTCTCGAAAAATTTTGTTGGGTTACTCCCCTCCGTATGTTCTGATACCAATAACACGTACATTTTTTCTCCTGCCTCTGTTCTCGAGGTCGTCAATATGCTCGGCCAAGCTTTGTATTTGGTTTTCAAGGACCTGAAATCGCGCGTCCACCGTCTCAGAGGTGTGTTCAGCCGCAGCGATCCTATTCTCTGCCTTGGTGGTTCTCTCCTCGATCTTTTTCAGCCGGCGGGCATGGGCCTGTATCGTTTTGGATAATGGCCCCAGCTTTTCATCAATCACCCTGGATATGTTTGCCGTTATTTCTTGAATAATTTGACAAAAAGCCGGGTCAAGGCCATCCTTGGTATTAGCTAGTAGCAGTTGTTGCTCTTGCTCCACTGGGGGAAAGTCAGAAAGCTAGCAGTAGCTTCTGGTCTCTACTCATCAATACTCATATTAAAATTCACGACATGAAAATTGTTGCGATTATTTAATTGGGCGGAGTTTTGTAAGAAATATCAGTGAGGTGGTGTAGAGCTCCGAGAAAGTCAACCACTCTCTACGCCGCCATCTTGAGTCCCCCAGTAATGAGCTGCTAAAGTGCCAAGTGGGTGATGGTTTCAGGGTGGGTTCTATTTGAAGGTGGAGGGACACTGGTGCATGATCACTGATTATAATTGGGTGTATACTGGTGTTGATTTTTTGTGTGATAGAGTTGTTTGAGAGGAAAAAGTCAATTCTTGAAAAAAAGTGGTGCACTGAGGAGAAGAAGGTGTATTCCCTCTTTGGAGGATTTTTGAGTCTCCAGCCATCGCCAAGTCCAAAGTCATCCATATATTCCTTAAGGACTGTGGCTGATTGTGATTTTTTTGTGTGTGCTGAATTATGAGAATGATCTATAGAGGGTTAGTGTGTTGAAGTCCCCTCCTATGATCGTAGTTGGGGTAACTGATATGTCGGATAATAGTGAAAAAAACATTGTGAAAGAAAGCTGGATCATCGTTATTAGGAGCATAGATATTCACAATTGTGTATAATTTATTAAAGATTGATGCCTGAATAATGATGTAGTTACCATACTATTTAAAGTAAATAGTAATCTCTTATGGGCCAAAATGGAAACTCCTCTTTGTCTACTATTCTAACAGGAGGAAATGATTTGGTTAAAATTTGGATCTATAAGAGATGTTTCTTATGAATGAAGAAGATATCTGCTTTTAACTTGGATATATATATATATTTGCCTGCAAGTGAATGCCATGCACATTCCAGGATACTGTAGTTTAAGGAATACATGGAGAGAAAAAGAACATTCAATCATTCTGTGTATGAATATTGGTCTGTGTCTCTAAAAAGCCTTCTACTTCTATGAGTATGTAGGGGGTGACAATCAGTGATTTGAGTGGACTATGGACCACTCATAACTAAAAATTTTAATATGTTAAATTTCCAAGTTTAGAGCAGAAAAAAAACACATTTACATCCTGGAGCACAATTAGCTCTGCTTTCTGGAGCTTATTTCTTCCTTTGTAAAAGTGCACTGGGAAATTCAACTCAACTCTTACATTTTATTAAGAACTAAAAATGTGTGTAGATGAAGGCCTCAGCCAGACTACATTAGTGTGACATCACTGTCCATCACTGTCTGTGATTTGGCTTAATAGTGTTGGTCAATTAGAGTATCACATTCTTGAGGGAATTCAAATTTATTTTCAAAGCATTCATGCTAGGTTTAATTGCATAAGTGTGATATTCAATACACAAGAGTTGGCACCAAACTAGAATATTCAAAGTACTGCAAACAAATATCTTTGAAATGCTTGCCCATAATGTTAAGGTTGCTATATTTCAGTCTGGCAAAATGAACACGAAAAGGACTTCCTATTTTTGTCAGTCAGTGTAGTCAGCCCAGTAACGAGAGGAGGGGAAGTGGTTTGGAGAGGAAGATGGAGAATGACAGAGATGAAACAGAGTCAGACATTGCAGGACCTCTTCTGGAAACAGAGGACTCATGCAAGGGAGACAGGTCTTCCCAGTTTATACAAATACTCTTTGAGGGCAATTTTCAGCAAGTAACAAAACATTTTACAAGTAGAAAAGGGCGCAACACAGTCTTTGACCTGCTACTATATACACACAGCCGTTAGGATAATATACAGCTGTGCTTCATAATTCATCCTCTATCGGCAAGTTTCCTTAAGGGGAGACCAGCCAAATTAAGCATTCAACAGAAATGGTCACAGAGTCTCCGCAGTGTCAGCTGTCAGTGTCCTGAATAGAACTTTTTGAGCAGCTGGTGTAAGGAAAGGATGCATTTTTCCTGTGTATCAGACAGTGAAGGAGAGTGCTTGCCAGTTGCTCTTCATGGAAGGGAACATTTGGGTCTGGCACACTGCTGCCTAAGTAGGGGAGAGCCGGTACAAGAGTAACAGTTTTCACATAAACGTCATTTCAAATGATAAAGTTTCAGACTGGAACTTTCTTTCATGATGACAACCTTCTTACATGTGTTGTCTGTCAATATCAGGTGCTATATCATACAAACGTGTGATGACCGCGTTGCAATTTGACATCGAATGGAGGTTGCGCATTGTTACTTTTGACCCCATTAGCCGGGACGAAAGTAACACATGGGTGGGACAAAAGTAACACGATCAGATAAACTGGAATTGCTTACATTTTTGCTATTTTGTTCAAACATCGGACAATTTCTTCACTAATTAATAATTACAAATATATAATGCGCTTTCATAATTTTATTTGTTTCAATTATGTCGAAAGTATAAGCTTGAATTGTCTTATTTATCAGTAAATCCAGGTCTGCAGCTGCTGTGAAAAAAAAACTGAAAATATCACAAAATATTCTCATTTGTTCTCTTCATAATGAAATTACAGCAGAATATATTCTCATAATGTTGTTATTCCCTATCACAACACAAAATAGTACTTCATCCTTTGTTCACAACATAAAACAAAATATTCAAATACAATCTTTAGCCTATTCATTATCACAGTTGTGACATATGTAATGGTCTCCACCCTCCACCATATGTAACGATCAGTGGGTTCACTGTAGAGCCTTTTCTTTTGGCCTTTAGATGTAGACCTTCCTCTGGCTCCTCTGCTGACTCTCCTCCTCCAAAGCAGCCTTCACAGGGGTATCAGTCAGTATGGCTGTTGACCTGCAAATTCAATGTGATTGTGGAATCATCTCCTTTTTATATGATCACAATTTTGCAATGAATTCCACATAAACCAGGGTGAGGGTTAGGGTAGGTTAGGGTTAGATTTGAATTAGGGTTAAGGTTAGGGTCAGAAATTTGGGTGGATTGGGCAGGTCAAATTAGGATTGATCAAATTTTGGGATAATAAGATCATAATAGATTTAAATTTAGGTTCAAATTGGCTTTAGGTTTAGGTCATAGGTCTAATTAGGTTAGGGTTAGTTTTAGGTGAAAGGTCAGATTAGGTTTAATATTTCATGTAATTTAGATTTGGAATTGAGTGTTTTTAGGATTTTTTCATAATTGGGTTTATCAAATTAGGAGGGGGTAATTTAGAATATTCAATTGGGTTTGTGATTTGGGACTGGTGCTTGGGTTGGGGACCAAGGGGCCTGGTCCGGTAGGCTCAGGCTTGGTATACCCCAGTGCATGTGCACTGCCCAGGGGCCCCCCGGTCCCCTCCCCAAGTAAGAAGTGCTTTGTGTTTACTATTTATTTGAAATTAAATTAAATAGCAACATAATCAAAAACCAACTGATTCCCATGAAAAAAGAAATTAATTGGGTTTCTCAGAGAAAGTTTGAAATACAACTGCCAATTCTTTGTTTGTTGTTTCTTTTAGTTTTTTAGATGTGTCCAATGGTTTTAATGGTTTTTAAATAGAATTTTAAAGTGCCTCAATTATGAATTTATATTTATTGATTATGAAATTATTCTTTTAGTCTCCAATGGTAAGTATTTATGTTTTTTAATCCCAAAGGTAAGTATTTAAAATTTTTAGGTTTATCCAATTTTCCAAGGTTACAGGTAAGTATCCAACAGGTAAGTACTGATTTTTCTTCCAATATGAATTTTTAATCCAAGGTAAATATATATCAAATTTAAATCTGTTTTCCCAAGACAGACTGTGTTTAAAATAAAACACTGGTTTCCAAATTGTGTCCTTGAATGTTTATAAATATTGTCCAATGGTAAGTATGATTTTTTATTTTTATTGTACAAGGTAAGTATGTGTAATTTGAGTCTGTTTTTCCCATAACAGACTGTACTTAATATAACTTACTGGTTCCAAATTGTGTCCTTGTCTTATTTATGAATTATGATGTTTCTTATTCCCTTCCTTCTTTCCTTCCTGTTCCTTCCTTTCCATCCCACTTAATCTTCCTTGACATCCTTCCTTCCTTCTCCTTCTCTTCCCCCCTCACCTTTCGCTTTGACTCCTACCCTTCCTTCTTCTTAGCCTCGGCACTAACTAGCTCCCGTAAATATGAGAATGAGCCTCAGCGGGGTCCTCCATATCCCGGAGCATAATAATAAAGGGGCTTAACTAGTTAGCGGGTCTCCAAATAAGGTCAGGGTTAGGGTTGCAGGCTCTAGGGTTAGGAACCAGACCCCTCTGTGTTGTTCTCTTCCTAACTCTTGGCATTTTCTGTCGGGGAAAATATAGAATTCTTGTGTTTTAACGCAAGCTGTTAACCCACAGAGTGCGGCTTCATTAGCAGAGGGGGGGAAAGTGACTTCATTTACACCAGGTTTTCTTCTAAACTGTAAAACTCCAATATTTGAAACTTCAGGATGTGTTAGAGAACTAAATGACTTAATATGACACTTGAAATGATAATCACAATCTTTAAATCAAAAAATTCACCACTCAGATAAATTTACTTAGCGGTCTCAAAAACAGTTTTCCGGCAATAACTTAGTGGAAGACTGACATATTCACAAAATTTTTCTCTGGTCTAGGGAGTGTTGCTTGCTGAACGTGGTGACGTAATTGGGTGCGTCTACATTCAGCCGGCTCCGAGTAAATCACTGTATTACATTTGTCCTGTGTTACTTTCGTACCGGCTCTCCCCTACTTCAAGGACCCTAACCCTAACCCTTCAACAGCCCACATGCAATGTATTTTTCAAAGCCATATCAGTAAAGAAAACAAGAAAGCAAACAAACAAAAAACTTATAAAAGTTAAAATTGTCAGTATGCCAGATTTTAAGCTGATTGTCTTTACCAGCCAGAACAGTCCCTTGTGGAACCCCCATGCAGCTGATTACTGTCCCAGAGACAGTTTCCCAACCTTACAAACTGTGGCCTTTCTGTCATGTAAGCTGTAATCCAGGAAACAAGTGAGAGGTCACTCTGATCCCCTTGAGCCTGTCTCTGAGGATGATTAGTCAGATGGTGTTGAATACCATTGAAAATCAACTAACATTATTCTCACGTAAGTGCCAGGTTCCTCCAGATTGGAGAGCACATGGTGGAACATGTAGAGGACAGCATCATCCACTCCAATGTGTTCTTTGCATGCAAACTGCAGGGGGTCGAGTGTGTCTTGGAATTTGGATCTCAGGAGTAGAAGCTGCCGCTCCAGAGTAGAGCTGCAGCTATCGAATATTTCAGTAATCGAGTATTCTACTGAAAATTCCATCGATCACTTGAGTAATCGGATAAAACATATTTTTGTTTAGTTAAAGAGCAATTATAAATGTACATGAGAAAGTAAGACATTTCACTTAATAATGAACAATTGGTTTCCTTTTTCTTCGTCGTCACGTCTTTCCTGTATCTTCCCGCTGCTAAAACCAAACATGTGTGCCCCCTCCTTCTTCTTCCTTTGCGTGTGTGACATCAGCGCGTTGTGGCACAAAAAAAGTAGAAATACCATGCTCTGTAAAAATTAAATGATTCCTCGATCATTTTTTGTAATTGAGGTTCTCGAATTATTCAAGGAATCGTTTCAGCCCTACTCCAGAGTTTTCATGCTGTGCAAAGTGAGGAGTCTGAGACAATTCAATTCAGCCAGGTTTGAGTAAAGAGGTAAAGTGGATATCAAGAATATGCACTTTATCTCTCTTTATACACTGCTCAAAAAAATAAAGGGAACACTAAAATAACACATCCTAGATCTGAATGAATGAAATATTCTTATTAAATACTTTGTTCTTTACATAGTTGAATGTGCTGACAACAAAATCACACAAAAATTATCAATGGAAATCAAATTTATTAACCCATGGAGGTCTGGATTTGGAGTCACACTCAAAATTAAAGTGGAAAAACACACTACAGGCTGATCCAACTTTGATGTAATGTCCTTAAAACAAGTCAAAATGAGGCTCAGTAGTGTGTGTGGCCTCCACGTGCCCGTATGACCTCCCTACAACGCCTGGGCATGCTCCTGATGAAGTGGCTGATGGTCTCCTGAGGGATCCCCTCCCAGACCTGGACTAAAGCATCCGCCAACTCCTGGACAGTCTGTGGTGCAACGTGGCGTTGGTGGATGGAGCGAGACATGATGTCCCAGATGTGCTCAATTGGATTCAGGTCTGGGGAACGGGCGGGCCAGTCCATAGCATCAATGCCTTCATCTTGCAGGAACTGCTGACACACTCCAGCCACATGAGGTCTGGCATTGTCTTGCATTAGGAGGAACCCAGGGCCAACCGCACCAGCATATGGTCTCACAATGGGTCTGAGGATCTCATCTCAGTACCTAATGGCAGTCAGGCTACCTCTGGCGAGCACATGGAGGGCTGTTCGGCCCCCCAAAGAAATGCCACCCCCACACCATTACTGACCCACTGCCAAACCGGTCATGCTGGAGGATGTTGCAGGCAGCAGAACGCTCTCCATGGCGTCTCCAGACTCTGTCACGTCTGTCACATGTGCTTAGTGTGAACCTGCTTTCATCTGTGAAGAGCACAGGGCGCCAGTGGCGAATTTGCCAATCTTGGTGTTCTCTGGCAAATGCCAAACGTCCTGCGCAGTGTTGGGCTGTAAGCACAACCCCCACCTGTGGACGTTGGGCCCTCATACCACCCTCATGGAGTCTGTTTCTGACCGTTAGAGCAGACACATGCACATTTATGGCCTGCTGGAGGTCATTTTGCAGGGCTCTGGCAGTGCTCCCTCTGTTCCTCCTTGCACAAAAGCAAAGGCAGAGGTAGCGGTCCTGCTGCTGGGTTGTTGCCCTCCTACGGCCTCCTCCACGTCTCCTGATGTACTGGCCTGTCTCCTGGTAGCGCCTCCATGCTCTGGACACTACGCTGACAGACACAGCAAACCTTCTTGCCACAGCTCGCATTGATGTGCCATCCTGGATGAGCTGCACTACCTGAGCCACTTGTGTGGGTTGTAGACTCCGTCTCATGCTACCACTAGAGTGAAAGCACCGCCAGCATCCAAAAGTGACCAAAACATCAGCCAGAAAGCATAGGAACTGAGAAGTGGTCTGTGGTCACCACCTGCAGAACCACTCCTTTATTGGGGATGTCTTGCTAATTGCCTATAATTTCCACCTGTTGTCTATTCAATTTGCACAACAGCATGTGAAATTCATTGTCAATCAGTGTTGCTTCCTAAGTGGACAGTTTGATTTCACAGAAGTGTGACTGACTTGGAGTTACATTGTGTTGTTTAAGTGTTCCCTTTATTTTTTTGAGCAGTTTAAAAATCGCTATTTCCAATAATTACTGATGGAAGGAAAGGCTTGTGTCTTCATTTCCTGACCTTGACCTTTGCACCTGCATGGCAACGTCGAAATAGCTTCTTAATCTAAGATGGGATGGAGTGAAATATGCCAGTGTTAAGGATGCAGCTGTGCTCACGCCGTTGTGTGCGGGTTTGTCTCTCTTTCTCTATTCCTCTCGTGGTCCAGCCTGCCTCCGCTCTGCCCTTTGACTCCGCCCCTGGAGTTCCAGGCTGGTGGCTGTGGCAGGAGCAATTCAGCACCACCCCTTGGACCAATTAGCATTAAACAGCGGACCTCCTGGCATTCGGGGCAACTGCTGTGGTGTCTGCAGCTTGCCTCGCTTGCTTGCTTGCTCCATTTGTCCAGGATTGTGATTTGCTAATTGTGAGCCTAGTTTTGATGGTTTTTGGTATAGTGCTAAGCCTGTGTTTTTTTTTTTTTTCCCCCAGACTTCTGTTGTATTATCTTCATAACCTCCCACCACCTCTTGTTTGTTATACAGTGGGGCAAAAAAGTATTTAGTCAGCTACCAATTGTGCAAGTTGTCCCGCTTAAAAAGATGAGGCCTGTAAATTTCATCATAGGTATACCTCAACTATGAGAGACAAAATGGGAGGAAAGAGTCCAGGAAATCACATTGTCTGATTTTTAAAGAATTTATTTGCAAATTATAGTGGAAAATAAGTATTTGGTCAATAACAAAAGTTAATCTCAATACTTTGTTATATACCTTTTGTTGGCAATGACAGAGGTCAAACGTTTTCTGTAAGTCTTCACAAGGTTTTCACACACTGTTGCTGGTATTTTGGCCCATTCCTCCGTGCAGATCTCCTCTAGAGCAGTGATGTTTTGGGGCTGTCGCTGGGCAACACAGACTTTCAACTCCCTCCAAAGATTTTCGATGGGGTTGAGATCTGGAGACTGGCTAGGCCACTCCAGGACCTTGAAATGCTTCTTACGAAGCCAATCCTTCGTTGCCCGGGCGGTGTGTTTGGGATCATTGTCATGCTGAAAGACCCAGCCACGTTTCATCTTCAATGCCCTTGCTGATGGAAGGAGGTTTTCACTCAAAATCTCTCGATACATGGCCCTATTCATTCTTTCCTTTACACGGATCAGTCATCCTGGTCCCTTTTCGGAAAAAAAGCCCCAAAGCATGATGTTTCCACCCCTATGCTTCACAGTAGGTATGGTGTTCTTTGGATGCAACTCAGCATTCTTTCTCCTCCAAACACGACAAGTTGAGTTTTTACCAAAAAGTTCTATTTTGTTTTCATCTGACATTCTCCCAATCCTCTTCTGGATCATCCAAATGCTCTCTAGCAAACTTCAGACGGGCTTGGACATGTACTGGCTTTAGCAGGGGGACACGTCTGGCACTGCAGGATTTGAGTCCCTGGCGGCGTAGTGTGTTACTGAGGGTAGTCTTTGTTACTTTGGTCCCAGCTCTCTGCAGGTTATTCACTAGGTCCCCCCGTGTGGTTCTGGGATTCTGGCTCACCGTTCTTGTGATCATTTTGACACCACGGGGTGTGATCTTGCGTGGAGCCCCAGATCGAGGGAGATTATCAGTGGTCTTTGTATGTCTTCCATTTTCTAATAATTGCTCCCACAGTTGATTTCTTCACACCAAGCTGCTTACCTATTGCAATTCAGTCTTCCCAGCCTGGTGCAGGTCTACAGTTTTGTTTCTGGTGTCCTTTGACAGCTCTTTGGTCTTGGCCATAGTGGAGTTTAGAGTGTGACTGTTTGAGGTTGTGGACAGGTGTCTTTTATACTGATAACGAGTTCAAACATGTGCCATTAATACAGGTAACAAGTGGAGGACAGAGGAGCCTCTTAAAGAAGAAGTTACAGCTCTGTGAGAGCCAGAAATCTTGCTTGTTTGTAGGTGACCAAATACTTATTTTACTGAGGAATTTACCCATTAATTCATTAAAAATCCTACAATGTGATTTCCTGGATTCTTTCCCCCCATTCTGTCTCTCATAGTTGAAGTGTGCCTATGATGAAAATTACAGGCCTCTCTCATCTTTTTAAGTGGGAGAACTTGCACAATTGGTGGCTGACTAAATAGTTTTTTGCCCCACTGTACCCCTGATGGTGGCTGTGTCTTCTGTGACTCAGGGTTTGTTTAAATTTTGCTGGTATAAGCTGTCCAACTAGTTGAATTGGTTTTCATTGTCCTTAGTTGTTTATTTTGAAGCACCTGTGCTCCTTTTATTACACATTTTTGGATAAACAAACTGAGTTTTGTATACAAACGCCTGTAAATAAATACCTTTTAGTTCCTTAAGTATTTTATGTTACTTCTCTTTTCCCCGTTAACGAGCTGGGTCGTAACAGCCAGATTTACTAAATTTGAGAGAAAGAAGTTCCTCTCTTGAGTAAACTCCTCTCTTCTCTCCACATAAGTATCCATTAGTGGTTATAAAAAAATGAATTAAAAAAATTAGAAAAAAATGGCAAAGTAAGAAATAAATTGGTCAGAAACTGATAGGATTCTGCTTAAATAATGCTGTAAAGTTAGTTGCAGCAGTTAACCAACTGTTTTTAGTAGCTAACCTTTACATCAAACTGTAGTCAGAATTAAGCTAAAATAAGCGAAAAAGCAACTCAAATTACACCATGCTTTAACTTTATTTATGTTAAAGCATAGGGCTGTCTCAACTTGCTATATTTTATTTATAGTGCGGCAAATTCTAACAATTACATTTCGTAATCTGTAAGCACATGCACACATGGCAACCCTGAGACCACAGAGTTCCCCCACATAACCAATCTCAATTTTACCACTGCCACTGACTGTATATAAAAGTGGACTTGAATGCACAGGAGTCCCAAACCTCCCAAATGCCTAAAGATCACGAGGGGTGACTTCATTGGTTTATACTGATTCATAGGTGGAATACATCAATAACTTTTTTTGAAGAATACATAAATAATAGATAAAGGACAACAAATAAGAACATCAACACTATATGAGTCTAGGCTGACCAAACGTCCTCTTTTCCCCGGACATGTCCACTTTTTATGTCCCGTCCGGGGCGTCCGGGGGGTTTTTATTAATTGATGATAATGTCCGGTTTTCCTTCTGTGTGTGTGTGTGTATATGTGTGTGCCCCTCCTCCCCCGGTTGTCATTGTTTGGGTTAGCGTGTGTGACGTAATCCCCGAGAGGCTGCCCTGTGGGCGGATCTCCAAAACTCACAACAAGAAAGCAGCAGACACCGGCCGTGCAGCTGAAGCGTTCAAGATGTCGAAGCGTAAATGCACGTTCACAGATGAACTCACTGACGACGTCAAAAAGTCTTAGCCCCCCCTAAGCCCCCCCAAGCAAAAATAAAAATACTGTAAGCAACATCCACAATCAGACAGTTATAATTCGTAAACCCCCCCCAATGAAAAATCCAGCCCCCCCAGCTCCCCCAATTAAGAATTTCTGGCGCCGTTACTGGATGAACTGCGAAAAAATCAGCTCTACAGCAAAATATGGATGGGTAGACAAGGAGGATGAAGAAGATAACTAAAGATTTAGTTTTTTGTTTGTTGAAGTAATATCTTGTGAGGGTACTTTTTATTATTTTACATTACACTGAAAATTTAGTGAGAAATATTTTGTTAAAATTGGATTTTCTAATACAGAATTCAGAGTAAACACAAGAAATGTGTGCTACAAAAAAGGACCAGACTCGGTGACTACCTCCCTAGCCTTAACAACAACCTTGTGACCTGCCCTACGTGCCCTAAAGATAACTATATCTAGCTATCCCAGTGAGCAGTGATAACTAACACGTCTTTGGGGTCATCAGGTGATAACTTCCTTTCACCAGTGTTTCGTCTAGTTGGTCCCACGACACCTCCAGGAGGCTAGACAGTGATCACTGGCGTCCCAGAGTCACCCCCCTAATGCCAGCTATCACTGCTCTTCACACCAAGACAACTATATAAGAGGTATTATTTAGAACATTATTTCATATTATTTATTTATTTATTTATTTATTTATTTGTCCACTAAGACTTGAAAAGAGAGCTATTATTTTACAAGTTGATTTCTCTATTATTATTTCTATCATTATTTTATTCCAGAGATTTTACATTTATTTTACATTTATATATATATATTTTACAATTGAGGCATAATAAAGAATGTTCAATAACCTCTGAGAAGCCTATCTGAATTTCTGTCTTTGAGAGATATTATTTTGTAATATAAAAAAATATTCTATCCATACATATAAACTTTAAATATATTAAAATTATAAGGTGTGGAAGTTTGATAAACGAGATGAGCAGACGGAGTTGGGAGTCTCGAGCTTTACTTCCAAACCCCACCATACATTCTGAGGTGAGATACCTCCATCAGTTGTCCACCACACAGGGCCCCCCGAACACTCAGAATGGACATCCAGTGCTAAACAATAAACCTGTACAACCCCCCAAACACAGCACACCCAGTATCTTCAGTCGCCTTTAAGAGGTTTGATCACACAACCGTAGTGACTATATTTCACAGTCACAGGGAACGTGGAAGAGGGAGGGGCAGGGGCAGGGGCAGGGGGACGCCCACGCCATCGACGAGGCTTCGCCGGCGGAAAGGCCAGAGTAACAACAGGCGGCGGGCATGGGACAAGGGCAACTTTGGGTGGCCGACCCCGGCATGGGGGCTGAGCTAGTTCCATCGGCTCATCAGGGACCACATGAGCAGGCTTCAGCCTATCAAACGAAACCCGCTCCTGATTCCTCCCCATGTCCACCACAAAGTTCTTGGGGCCCGCCTCAAGGACGCGGAAGGGCCAACAAAGGAATCTTTGAGTAAACTGCGGGTATCATTTAAGTAGGTGGCCAGGCCGAGTGTCCTCTTTTTTGGAAATCAAAATATGGTCACCCTATATGAGTCTATACTTCCTCCATATTTTTCTGTTATTAAGTCTTATTTTTTTACATTCAGGAACGATCCTCTAACAAAGATAAAGTGTAAGTGGCCCAGACTCAGACTGAACTGTGGAAAGCAAACAGTCCTGATGTAACAGGTGTGGTTTGGACCCAAAAGCAGTACAGAGGAGAATGGGAGACAGTCGGTAATTACTTTTACTGTCAGGGAGAGGGGCAGATAAAGACTGTGGTCTGCAGAGCCGGTCACCGGTGCTGAGGTGCCGACGAGGAGAGAGCAGAGGAGTGGTCGGATATACGGCAGGGGGGTCGAAGCTGGGAGAGCAGTCCGAGGTCGGGGACGAAAAGCAGGTGGGTTTACCAGGGAGCTGACGTGAAGAGCAGGTTGGGAACAGGCAGGGTCAGCAACGGGAGATCAGACAGGAACCGAATGCTGGAAAGTCATGCATAGTGCTAAAGAACAATCTTGCAAGGAGTGAGTGTGGAGCTGGTGAATATATACTGGGGTTGATTGAAGGGGATGGGCTACAGGTGTGCTGATGACTGAGTGAGAGCAGGTGTTGGGTGAGCAGTGGAAAAGTATTGAGTCCAGGGTGAGAGACAGGGGCAGACTGTGACACCTGAAGACTCTGGTCCTTCAGTGATGAGCAGAGAGTGTCTTACACTGGCATTTTGGTGTTTTCTCTGAATGTCAGTATATATTAATCAACTTTTCAGTAAGTATGCCAGATGTTACAATAGGCTCCCTCAAAGGTACAAAACAAACCACAAATCTTCTGCCTTAGTGTGTCAGAGAGTCATTTCTGCAGATCAAGCAGATATCATCCCCCTGTGACATCTCCAGTTTGTGATATGTCTGGTGCCATCTTGAATTTAAAAAAAAAAAAACTATTTGGAGGAGAAGTTGGAGCTGGGATGGTAGGGGGGGCACATTTTCCCATAGACTTCATTTTACAACCAGTTCAGTAACTTATTATCACACCATTCTCAGGTGATGTTTCAGTTTTAGTAAACTGATTATAGATAGATAAGATTATAAATAGACATATAAATATAGATAAATGACTGATTACTTAATTGAATATGAAGAAACCTTCCTCTTTCCACTTCCACATGTTTTTTTTTTCTCTCTTTGGTGACAGTTCTATTTTGATGTGTTTTCCCTTGTATCTTCAGGAGAAAATGGTTGCCATGTTAATTCAATAGCAGGTAGTTGTGTTATCAGTGGTTCTGCTTGGAAATGTTTGAAAAATGAAATCACATTCTTACAGGTGAAAACAGCAAGCCAACACGTCATTTCTATCAATTTGCAGGTAATCTCAGAAAAGTTAACATGTAAACATGTTTAATTTTCACAGCCAGGCCACAGTGTGATGTTTGGTGGACAAAGAGGGTCAGTGGAGACTGTAATGTGTGATTTCATCATTGTTACTGCATCATTTGATAGTAATTAGCCCCAGTGGAGCTTTTCTCTGTATCAGCTTCACCATTCTGCAACAACACAAGACCAGACCCCAGAGGCCCCAGTCTTGGTGGACACTTTGACACTCAAGAGATGACAACCAGCCTCAGTAAAAGGCCAATTACTGGCAGCAGCAGTTGCAGTGGGAAATAATTGAAGAACACTCAGCAACCACCCTAATAACTGCTGAAAACACAGCATCTTCAGGCCACTTGTTTAGCTCCTGTATCTCCTTGAGGACTGTTCTCAGTCGCACTTGACCTTGTTCCACTCATTAACACTCAATCCACTGAGGGCGGGAGGGGGGGGGCTAGGGGGGCTTAAGCCCCCCCTCAAAAAGTCTTCACCCCCCTAAGCCCCCACAAGCAAAAATAAAAAATACTGTAAGCAGCATCCACAATCAGACAGTTAAAATTCGTGAGCCCCCTCAATGAAAAATCCAGCCCCCCCCCAGATCCCCCAATTAAGAATTTCTGGCGCCGTTACTGACTCACTCACTGACCTGGCGAATTTTAAACTTCTGCTCAGACAGTCGATAATGCATTTCAGTTTCCCACAGGTTTGAAAGATCCTTCTTCTTTATTGAACTCAACTTGAATGTGCCAGTTCTTGGAAATAATCAACGGTAACATGAAACTCTTATATAAAAACATAACTGCCCAAATAAGTAACAATCAGATCTTTTAACGTGTCAGTCGTCAAAAGGGATAACTGATGGCTAATCATAGATTTAGCTGGTGTAACACTGCCTTGTTCCTCATGAACATGAAAGATTTAAAGATTTAATCACGTAGTATAAGTTAAATACAGGGCTGCCAAACACATCAGTAACATAGACTAAACCCTATTAAGCGCCCAAATGTATATGCTTCCAAATATCAAGTCATCTTTTAGAGCAATATTTGTGGAGAACCAGCGCTTTTTAACAAGCCTCAGTTATTTCATGGACAGTATTTACTACTGGTGGGACAGTAATGAACAAAGTTCAGCAAGATTTGGATCAGTATGATGTGACAGCCAATCAAAGTGTCTCATTTAGAGGCTTAGCTGACAGCTGCTGGTATATAGTCAAAGTGTCTGGACCGATCCCGTATGTTTCTGATCTCAGTGAGGAGAATATGGTCTGAGTTTATTGTGTTGACAGAATAAAGACGGAAAGACATGGACAATCAGATATTTAGAGCATTAGAGGCTTTGGAGCCTATGCCGTAGATGTCAGACTGGATTTAAATCTGGGGGATTTTTTAGCCAAGTCAACAGCTTGAATTGGTTGTTCAGACCAGGAGACAGGGCTGCAGTTTAACACTCTTCTTTGCACCTCACTCAGAGTGGTTACCTGCCAAAAAGAGTACAAAGTATATCTACTGAAACTGTGTCTGTTACCCGATTAAAATTAAGAAAATCTATAAAACCAAAAGTGAACAGGAGAAGAGCTAAAAACAAAAGCTTTATTGAAATAAAATATTCCACCTATTTGGATCTAAATATCACAAAAAATTAATGGGGAGTATTGAATATTAGATCGCTATCATTCAAATCCATCCATCCCTCTTCTAGTGCGTTTCCGTTTCCGCGTCTCAAGGCTGCTGGAGCCAATCCCAGCTCACTCAGGGCGAGGGCGGGGTCACCCTGGACAGGTCTCCAGAAAATCTGTGATGACCTGGGCTGCTGGAACAATCTTCCCATCTCCCTTATGGGGCGTATAGCTATGGTTAAAATGAAAATTTTACCACAAATCAACTATTTATTCTCCATGATCCCATTCAAACCCACAGCAAAGTGGTTCCAGAAGTTAGATTCTGCTATTATAAAATTCAACTCAAAGGACAAAAAGACAAGAATTAGCCACGGTATCCTTCAAAAAAAATTATCTGAAGGAGTATTGAACCAAATTTTATGAATTACTACTTGGCAAGTCAACTGTAATATATCACTAAATGGATGAATCCAAAAGTAGATGATAACTCCTGGCTTGAACTTGAACAGGAAGACTGTCACAACATCAGTATCTCTGACCTCCCCTTCATTACCATGACCGTCAACTGTTTCAAAAACCCAATGATTGCCTCCACCCTCTCTGCTTGTTGGAAAACTCTAAAGATCACAGGTTCCCAACTAGAACCCTGTATGTTCTCCCCGATCTGGCACAACCCAGATTTTGTAAGTAACAAAGTCCCTCTCCATCTTGCACTTGGAAGCAGAAAGGAATCACCCATCTCCATCACCTCTTCCAGGAAAACCTACTTCTGAAACACAGAGATTTATTTGAGACTTTTGGTATAGGAAATGGAAACTTTCTCCAATACTTTCAGGTGATCAAGACAATTAAGAAGAAAATTCCAACGCTCCAGAGAACCGTACAGCCTCCAGCATTAACATCAGAAAGCTTTCTCCAAAAAAGAAGAAAAATGTCTCTAAAATATATAAGTTACTCACAATTCTATTCATCTACCGATATCGAAATGGGAAACAGATCTCTCCCTGTCCGCTGACTTCGACTTTTGGACCCAGATCTGCCAAAATACATTTAAAATGACCAAAAACTGAAATTTACAGCTTATCCAGTTCAAAGTACTTTACAGATTACACACAACTCAACACAAGATGAATAGAATGGGTTTCTCTCACTCTGATATATGCACACAATGCACTCAGAACTCATCAGACTCCTATTTCCATGCTCTCTGGCTCTGTTCTCCTGTGCAGCACTTCTGGTCAACTGTAACACAGAAACTCTCCTCCATTTTGGACTGCAGAATCCCACTAACCTCTAACTTTTGCCTTATTGGTGACCTAACATCAACCAATTTACCTAACAATCTATTCCAATCTGTTTTTCTAGCTATATTCATCTCCAAGAAAAAGATCCTAGTTAACTGGAAAAATGAACAGTCTCTTAACATCTCCCAGTGGCTGAACCTCCTTGCTGAATATATATCATTAGTGAAAATATCTGCTACCCAAAAAAAACAATTGACTTTCTTTATAAAAAAAATGGACAGCATTCAGCAACTCCCTAAATCTCAATCTGCATCTTGACTTTACCTGCTACCATATGCCATCTCTGCACATACATGTACTTTCCCTGCAATATAATATTACTCTCTCTGCTAAGGTTATAACTCTTGTTTATGGCAATACTTTTATTACCCTCCACATCCAGGATCACGACAGCAGATCCCTGGACCACAGCATCTTGAGGATGCATTAGGGGTGTTCCTCTCCTCCTCACCAGGGTTGATCCCTGGGCTCTGAGGGAACTGGCTGTGGTGGCTTTCTGGGTTTGGTGCCTCTTGTGCTCCCGCACACAGGGTGTGCTGCTTGTGCAACTGCATTTTTGCAGCTGTGATTTAGTCAGAGCCTGTGAGATTTTAAAATATCAAAAATACTGTTAGAAAATGGAAATAGTAAATAGCTACATATATGTTGGCACTATTACTTGGAATGAAGATAAAGATTTGCTTTACTTCTGAGCATCTATTATAACTATTATTATGTTGCAATTGTGTTTTGGTAGAACATAAAAGATAAAGAATTTAAAGTAAAATTAAAGAAAAGAATACAATACGATACAATCAAATCAACAACTCACTGATAACACCGGTGATCTTGTTGCTATGGTTTGACCTTTACATTATCTGGGCCTTCATACAAGAGCTCAGACAGGAAACAAGGGCTCTTCCCCCCATGGGCAATAAACATTGTTATGATCAGACCAGAATGGAAGTATCCATTATCTTTCATCGCTGATGAAAAATGAAGCTGGACATTGCATGTTAAATGTAAATGTGTCAAATGTGTATAAAAATCATGTGTCAAGTTAATTGCATTCACAAAAAATAAAGAAATAAAAGACATAGCATCTTACAGTACATATAAATCTGATCAAAAGCAACTTTGGAGTTCAACATGAGACCTTTAGCATCAGGTTGACCCTCAAAGATACCAATCTTGTCCTTGATTTCATGTAGACAAAGTCGTGTGTTGTGTTGGTCCTCCACTGTCCATGGCATCCTCAGATATTCCATATTCATCAATAAACATCTACCTTCTTCTCAGGTGAAAAGTTGCATCTAACCATGACTCTACACGCCCCATCGCACACATTTTTTCAAATGTGGCTGTCAAGCAATAAGCTCTATTATTCTCAGCAAAGCCACCTTTGAATCACTGAAACAATAATAAATTATAGTATATACAGTGCAGTTGGTGTCATCTCTGTCCACAAAAATATAAAAAAAATTTAAAAACACAAATTGTAATCAAAATTAATAAATTGACAGGGAAGGGAGGAAAGTTTTAATGTTTTTTTTTTTGGGAGACATTGTCCTGTGAAGGCATCTGGCCCAGATGTTGTGTGCCCAAGGCTGCTTATGGACTGTGCTGCCTATGTGAACCTCTCCAGAGGATCTTCAACCTGGGTCTACAGTTGGGGCCCAGTTCTGTGGAAACATCTTGTATTGTACAGAAAATAAAATGTGCAAAAATTGTCTGAACCAGCAAGTCATGCTGTCTGATAACTATTTTAGTCTATTGTGTCGATTTACTTCCTTTTTTATTCTCAAGTGTGTGTCTTATCCCATCTTCCAAACACAGACACAAACACTATGTGATTGTGTCTTCACACTAATGTTTGCCACCTCTATCTCATTATCCCCCTCCTTGTGTGTGCTTTCTAATGCTCCCCATTCTTCTGTGCTAGATCGTCTTGTTCCACTTTCCTCTGTGAGAGATTCTTATGTATTACCTGATTACGTTTCACGTTATTCACTCTTTGCCTAGCAATTTTGTACCTTTGCCTACATTGACTGCCGCATGTGCTTGCCAAAGTTTTGGGTGTACTACAATGCCTGATTCAATGGACTGTGAGCTTTCCCTTAACCCTGCCTGGCTCAGCCTTATTTCCATTGGCCTGCATCTTGATGATGATGTTATCCTCTACATGCTCCACCATGCCTTCACTCATTTGGAAGAACCTGGCCCTCATTGGAGAATTATGTTCTTATGTTCAGGGCTCAAGGGGATCAGAGTGACCTCTCACTTGTTTCCTGGATTACAGGTTACATGACAGAAAGGCCACAGTTTGTCAGGTTGGGAAACTGTCTCTGGGACAGTAATCAGCTGCATGGGGGTTCCACAGGGGACTGTTCTGGCTCCATTCCTGTTTACATTGCAAACAGAAGACTTCAATTACAACTCTGAGTCTTGGCACATCCAGAAATACTCAGATAATACTGCTATTGTGAAAATGTATTGGGGATGGACAGGATTCTGGTTAAAGCCTGCAGTGACTGGAGTCACAAAAACTGCCTCCCTCTGAACACCTCAAAGACAGAGGAAATGATAGTAGATTATTGAAAGTCCAAGCTCCCTCTTCAACCAGTGTACCTTCCTGGACTGGCCACTGAGGTGGTGCCAACCTACTGTAAGAGATAGATGTCTCCCCTGCTTGGTTCTTGGTAATTGGTAATTGGTTCTGCAGTGTTGTTTCCCCAGGCCCAATCATGGCGGGTGAGCACCCTATAAAGAGAGGCAGTGTCATTCTCCCACTGTCTCTTGCTCTTGGGCTTGGGGCACACCCATATCCGGCTGCCTCACTTCCTGTTTACACCACCCCACCGGTTCCAAAAAGCTGGTGTGATGTTTACCACCCTGGTCAATCTGAGTAATCTCCGCAACGCCTCATTAACCCCTGGGGTTGTACAGAAGGGTTAGGGCTCAAGGCTCTGTTAACCACTGGGGCTAACAGTTCCATCTGTCTGCTCTGCTTGGTGTGGTGCTGTGCTGCTTCGCTGTTGCCTTTGCCTACCATCGATTGTGGCCTTTACGGCTACTGGGTCTGTACTCTGGAGTGTGTGCGTGTGTGTGTCAGCCTGCTGGCAGCCACTTGAAGCCTGGTTCCCAATTGGGGGGTTGAGTCCATTTATTTTAGTTTGACTGATTTTGTGTGGGAGTTATTTGTTTTTCTTTGTTTTCTATTCATCTGGGTATAATTTATGGTTTATTTTTCATTAGTTGTCTTATTTAATTGTATGATTTTGACCATTTATGTTCACAAGTTATTTGGTTAGTATTGAGTTGAATTTGGTTTTGTTAATTTTTGTTATTGTTTTTGTGCTTTGATTTATATATTTTGATTTTGATTCTGTTCTGCCTGTTTGTTGTGCATTTGTTTACTTTTGTTTGTAAATCTTAATTTGATTAGGTTAAAAGTTATTTATTTTTCCTTTTTTCTTAATTCATTGTTTTGGTGCTTTGTTTTCCCCTGGAATTCCTAACACCCCTCTCTCTGACTTGTGCCCCCCACTGGTAAACCTTGGCACTGATTAGGTTCTCCCTATTTTGCCCTTTTAATTGGTATGAGTGTGAATGAGAATTTTTATGACTTTTTTTTTTTTACATAAACAGTACTGAGTTGCATAATAAAGATAATTTTTTTTAAAATTGGAACTGCGTCTTGTCCCTCAATCTAGCAACACAAACTCTGTGTCCTTTGGTTGGTTATTGCAACCTGGGTAATTCCTAAGGAGAAACTCCCTAGGTGGTGTTGTTCGTTAATACATACTCGATTCAACTGCTGGTACACCACTCTAGCTTGCCACACGATAAATATCAGGGAGTACTCCTGGATAACAAGTTGGACTGGTCCCTGGAATTTGGAAATTGGGAATTAAAATACAGCCGTGGAAAACTCCTTTCTCTATTTCCTGTTTGTTTCTGCTCTGTGACCCGGAAGAGGAGACAGTGAGAGAGGGGAGCGTCATCAGAGGGTGTGACAAAACAATTTGAAAGTTTGCGCCACCGTACAAGATGGCATGTTGAACGGCAACTCAAAGTAGAGGCTACTACAAACTTGTCCCAAAATTTAAGTTTCACTTGTGAAAAAGCACTCATAAACTCAAAATGAATCCCAAAGACAGACTGAAACCTGCCAAACTGATAATGCCCGGTGAAAAGAACGTGGAGACCCAAGCAGCGAGTAATCTGGAGTTCACGCTGGATGATGTGGAGCCGATAACACCAGACAGTGACCACAACTATGCTATGGAGACTAGCATGGCTAACCTAACCAAACAGAAAGACACTGGGTCCATTCCAGCGACTCCAAACAAACTAAGTAAAGGTGAGCACGAGGAGGGGGTATCTAACCTGACCATACTAGAAGCCATTCAAGATATGGGAAAAAATTTTGACGAGCTCAAGGAACAAGCTAAACAAACTAGCTGCATGTTAGCCAGATTGACAAAGGTGGTGCACTTAATGCCGAAGAAGTTAAGGAATGCAAAAGTAAAGTGAAAGATCTGGAAAAACAACACCAACTCCTCAAAAGTGAAAATGCAGAGCTAAAAGAGAGAATCAGGGAGCAGAAAGGATACAAGATGTGATGGTGTCTGAAGTTTAAAGGTTTGGTGGAGAAGAGTGATGAAAACATCAGAGCAGACACCATTCAGCTCTTCAGGAGGATTGCTCCCAACTTGGATGTATGCCAGCTACAAGATGCCGTGGACATCGTTCACAGGGTTGGGAAAAAGGAGAACAGCCAGAGCAGACCCTTGGTTGTACTGTTCGCCTGGAGATTGGTCAAAGAAGAGATATGGCACAGAAGTAAGGATTCCCCGGTGTGCAAGGAGAGAGGCGTCCGCTTCTCGCTGTCTTGTTAAATGTAAGGGGACTTAAAAACTTGGTTAAAAGGAAAGCCTTATTTCTATTTTGTAAAGGGCGAAAAGCACAATGTCTGCTACTACAAGAAACTCATTCTTCTGACACAGATGTGAAGTTTTGGACTAATATGTGGGGGGATAGAATATTGTTCAGTCATGGAAGCAACAGGTCGGCTGGTGTTATCACTCACAGAACAGATAGAGAAGGACACTGGCTAATTGCAGTTTTGAAAGTTGAAAGTCATTTTCTGATTCTAATCAATATTTATGGTTACAAATCTGTCAATTGCTTGAAAATATTATTACGAAGATAGCAGAGCTAAAAACACTCCATCCTAAAGACTCTATTTTAATGGGGGGTGATTGGAATATGGCATCTGATGAGTGGGAAGATAAATGGCCCTCCAGATTTGATAGTCACCATCACAAATCCCTTATGGAAAAATTCTGAGATAACATCTTGATTGATATCTGGAGAAATCAAAACCCAGGGAAGAAACAAAACTCCTGGTACAAGCCTAATGACACCGCTAAATCTAGAATTGACTACTGGCTTGCTGTGGAAACGCCCGAGGAATTTTTCTCAGAATCCGCAGTTTCCAAAGCTCCGTTAATTGATCACTGTATAATTAAAATAACGCTAAATTCAAACTATTAAAAAAAGGAAAAGCAAAGGTTATTGGAAATGTAACTTTAACCTACTTCTTAATAAAGAATATTGTTCTAAAATAAAAGAAATAATATCGCAAATTGAAAATGATGACAACATACAGCGGGTAAAATAAGTATTGAACACATCACCATTTTTTTCAGTAAATATATTTCTAAAAGGTGCTACTGACATGAAATTTTCACCAGATGTCGGTAACATCCCATGCAACCCACACATGCAAAGAAATCAAACCTTAGATGTCCATAAAATAAGTTTTGTGCAATAAAATGGAATGACACAGGGAAAAAGTATTGACCACACTTACTTAAATTTATTTAATACTTTGTACAAAAGCCTTTGTTGGTAAGTAACAGCTTCAAGACGCCTCCTGTATGGAGAAACTAGTTGCATGCATTGCTCAGGTGTGATTTTGGCCCATTCTTCCACACAGTCTTCAAATCTTGAAGGTTCAGTGGGCCTTTTCTATGAACTCTAATCTTTAGTTCTTTCCATAGATTTTCTATTGGATTCAAGTCAGGTGATTGGCTGGGCCATTCTAGCAGCAAAACAGCCCCACACCATGATGTTCCCACCTTTAAACTTCACTGTTGGTATGGTGTTTTCGGGGTGATGTGCTGTGCCATTTGACCTCCAAACATGGTGTGTATTATGGCATCCAAAGAGTTCAATTTTGGTCTCATCTGACCAGACTATATTCTCCCAGTATTTTACAGGCTTGCCTAAATGTTGTGCAGGAAACTTTAGGCCATGGCTGTTGAGTGCGATAAACGCAACCTTACTTTGGGCTGGCGAAACAACTGGCCATGAAAAGGTCAGAGGAGATGTCCGACGAGAGTGGCCGCGTCGAGGTCCTTCGTCGTGACCTCCCAAGTTAGACTGGTCCTCGGCTGAAGTGGCTGTTGGCCTGTCCCGTCCCTCTTCACCGGCAATGTTGTCCCTCGGGCGGCTGGCTTGGTGATATCTGAATTATTCCTTTCTATTCTGATGAGGGAACAGAGGGGAGCAGCACGCAGCACCGGGGGCTCTGGTTGCCAAGGCAACTTGAGACGCTGGTAACTGGGTGTAGTGCAACCAAACTTGTTCCGGTCACCAGTAGTCTTTGCTTCAAGTCTAAACTTAGCCCTTGTTGCTAAGCGGCTAAGTCGTGACTTTTGGGTTTTGAGCCACGTGAATAATTTTTTTTTTTCATTAGAGCTTCTCCTTAAGCTCTCCTCTTCAGAACTTTTTCTCCGAATTTCTGCCGAATTGTAATGTTGTCTTTGACTATTTATTGGGGGCCGACCCACTGGCGTGGTCTGATTGTCGGCGCAAATTTAGTCCAATCAGATTTCTCCCTCTAGCTTTGGGGCGTACGAAGGAGGTTTTTTTCTTTCTCTTTTGAAGTTACGCCTTTCATCTACCCAAATTTACCCGCATATGAAATAAAGAGAAATGTATCTTTGATGAGTATATTTGCTCTTCTCTTCATATCCACTGTGAAGACACAATTAGGTGGTTATTTTTTGCTATCACCATTGCAGAACATACAAACATGAGACAAGAAAAGGACATTTCATGCATATCTCGACTGGTGGTGGGAAGTCAGAATTACATGGCTACGGACTGTGTATGAAGTTTCTTTCCGTTTCGTTTCCTTTTTTTTCTTCACATTTGTACGAAACCAAGAAGAAAGGAAAAGAAACAAAAGAAAGCAAATAAACAAGAAAACCCTGAACACATAGGTTGCGGTGCTCGGTCAGTGCGCCATCGGTTTCGGGGTTTTGCCATCAGGTGGCGCTGCGGTTCTATAAGTGGAATAGTCCGTTCTTTCTATCTCCGCCAAATTAGCTCGTAGAAAGGTGGTTAACAGCTGCGAAGTCCTCTTCCTGCAAGGAAATCAGTTCGGCGTGTGTACAGACTCTTGTTTCATGAGATTAGTTCTTTTTTCTTTTATATCAATCTTGTTGTTCTTACTGGCTTGGACACATTCCATAGCAGCAGTTTATGACCACCATCTGCTAGTGTTATCAATTCATACTGAGGGTAAATGTCACAGAGTTGTACCTCTCCAAAGGGAGGTTTGGCAGGTCTTGCTGATTTGTGGTGTGGGCTGTAATTTAGTGCCTGGGAAATCAGGGTCTCCTGATGCCAAAGTCAGATAGGAGTCTAGGATGGCACTTAGCGGAGACCTGTGAAATCTCTGGTTAGAGCAATAGTCTCTGAAAGTTTGAGGGGTGTGGGAGATTGAACTCCCCCCCCCGGACCTAACAACAATTTACTGAGAAAAATGGTGACCTGTTCAATACTTATTTTACCCACTGCAAATAGTTTCTGTAATAAATGAGAACATGCCAAAAATAATAGAATGTTCTATAAGTGAAGAAATAAGCAAAGAAAGGAGAAGGGAAGAAAGTCTTTTTTTTTTTTTGTGAAATTAGTCAATGCTGTAGCAAACCAGATCTGACTAGTGAGGACAAGGAAAAGTTACTGCTATTGCAATCCAAATTTCACAACATCTATATGAAGAGAGCCCAAAGTGCTTTTGTTAGATCAAGATGAACATGGATGGAGGAGGGAGAAAAAAACACAACATACTTTAGCAAGCTGGAGAAAAAAAGACAGGAAAATAGGGCAATTACAAGTTCATTAATTAATGGAAGAGTATGCAAGGATAACAAAATGATTGAGAATGAAGTTTACACGTTTGGCTGAAACAAGTATCCGGTACGGATATAGCAATTTTGATGAGTACAAGTACCATACAAGTAATATGAGTCAATATCCGTGCTCAGGCTGAAGGAAAATCCTCCTCAGGGCGTCCTGTGATAGAGACAGAGTGCAACACGTCATACTCCAAAAGCCACGCCCACTGGAGGGGAAAACAATCAGCGGCACAATTTAAAATACACTGTCCAGTAGTTAGCTTAAAACCTTATTTCAACACGTCAGATGAGTATTTTAACACGTTAGCTGTACCAGAGAAAAAACTGTACAATGAAAAACTCACATATGTGGGTCTCTCTCATTGTCCCTTCTGTTTGCCTTCATTTTTATGGAGAAATGATCCCACTGAATGGCCGGAGGTGACATACATCAATATTTACAACTACCTGATTGAGTCCCCCGGTAAGATCATAATTTAACCTAATAGCAATAAAAAGTTAGGCTACATCATAATTTTAAAATAGCTTTTTATAACCCAAACGTTTCAAATCTGCCCCATTTTATGGGGTTATGGGGTAAAAACTTGATTCATAACTTGATTCATATCTCACACGAGAGACAGGGCTGCATGCACCCCGCATCGTGTTTCTCATTCTCGCTGTTTCTTCACCGGGTCAGGTTTTTTTCCGGTCGGTTTGCTCTTCTTACCTTGGTGTAATACAAATTAAACTGTAAATAAAAATATATTGAAGCTTACAATAAATAGAGCAACTTCTGACCAACCCATATCAACCCATATCAGGCTTAAAAATACAGCTTTCGTGTAAACCACTTCCGGTTTAAGTCCCGCCCCTTACGAGTACAAATACGGATTCAGATAATGTAGATGGTTAAACGGATACGGATACAGATAGTGGTGTACTCGCTCATCCCTAATAGTCATTTACTGTCAGAAAAGGGATTCATTCTCTTCCTTGATTTTTCCAAGGCTTTTGATTTGGTCGAGCACCCCTTCATAATAAGTACTCTAAAATGCTTTGGTTTTGGTCTGAAATTCATTAACCTGATTGTAATGTTATACAGGGGCATAAATAGTTGTGTAGTTTTGGAACATAAGACCTGCCCTTACTATTTATTCTGGTGGCTGAGCTATTAGCGATTATGATAAAAAATAATGGTACCGAAGTTATAAACATTTTGGGAAGAAATATTGTAATAAGTCAATTTGCGGATGATACAACATTATGTTTAACAAGTGAAAGGCAAATTCCTAAATCATTAGATTCCATCAACCGATTTTCCAAAGCAGCAGGGTTGAAACGTTGATGATTGTATATTGTAATATTGAAATATTGATAAATGTGAAATAATTTCTCTGCATGACCAAATGGCACACTCTCAATCTGTAGCATTGCGGTAAAAACACAAGTAAAATATTTGGGTATTATTATCACCAAGAATAAAGAAATAAGGGAGAGAGAAAATGTTTGTATGAATGTTGATAAATACACTGCTCAAAAAAATAAAGGGAACACTTAAACAACACAATGTAACTCCAAGTCAGTCACACTTCTGTGAAATCAAACTGTCCACTTAGGAAGCAACACTGATTGACAATCAATTTCACATGCTGTTGTGCAAATTGAATAGACAACAGGTGGAAATTATAGGCAATTAGCAAGATACCCCCAATAAAGGAGTGGTTCTGCAGGTGGTGACCACAGACCACTTCTCAGTTCCTATGCTTTCTGGCTGATGTTTTGGTCACTTTTGAATGCTGGCGGTGCTTTCACTCTAGTGGTAGCATGAGACGCAGTCTACAACCCACACAAGTGGCTCAGGTAGTGCAGCTCATCCAGGATGGCACATCAATGTGAGCTGTGGCAAGAAGGTTTGCTGTGTCTGTCAGCGTAGTGTTCAGAGCATGGAGGCGCTACCAGGAGACAGGCCAGTACATCAGGAGACGTGGAGGATGCCGTAGGAGGGCAACAACCCAGCAGCAGGACCGCTACCTCCGCCTTTGTGCTAGGAGGAACAGGAGGAGCACTGCCAGAGCCCTGCAAAATGACCTCCAGCAGGCCCCAAATGTGCATGTGTCTGCTCAAACGGTCAGAAACAGACTCCATGAGGGTGGTATGAGGGCCCGACGTCCACAGGTGGGGGTTGTGCTTACAGCCCAACACCGTGCAGGACGTTTGGCATTTGCCAGAGAACACCAAGATTGGCAAATTTGCCACTGGCGCCCTGTGCTCTTCACAGATGAAAGCAGGTTGACACTGAGCACATGTGACAGACGTGACAGAGTCTGGAGACGCCATGGAGAACGTTCTGCTGCCTGCAACATCCTCCAGCATGACTGGTTTGGCAGTGGGTCAGTAATGGTGTGGGGTGGCATTTCTTTGGGGGGCCGCACAGCCCTCCATGTGCTCGCCAGAGGTAGCCTGACTGCCATTAGGTACCGAGATGAGATCCTCAGACCCATTGTGAGACCATATGCTGGTGCGGTTGGCCCTGGGTTCCTCCTAATGCAAGACAATGCTATACCTCATGTGGCTGGAGTGTGTCAGCAGTTCCTGCAAGACGAAGGCATTGATGTTATGGACTGGCCCGCCCGTTCCCCAGACCTGAATCCAATTGAGCACATCTGGGACATCATGTCTCACTCCATCCACCAGCGCCACGTTGCACCACAGACTGTCAGCAGTATACAATTCTGAACTCTTGGTTACAGAGGTACATTACTGTTTTTGGAAGGGTCCTGCTATCAAAAATGGAAAGTCTGTCAAGAGCTATCTACCCTGCTTTCTCACTTGAAATTTCAGATGAAATGATTAAACTTATCAACAGTATAAATTTTATATTTATTTGAAAAAACAAATGTCAGTTTATTAGAAGAGCTGATATGGTCAAGAATATTGAAGAGGGTGGGTTAAATACTATAGATTTCTTGGTTATGAATGGTGTTCTAAAACTAAAATGGCTCAATTCATTTATTCTACACAAGGACTCTTTTTGGTTCAGCATTCCCAGTGCAATTTTTTCAAAAAGTGGGAGGGATTGATTTTCTGTAACACTGTGACTATCATATATACAAACTGCCTGTGAAATCATCAGACTATCACCAGCAGGTTCTCCTTTACTGGAACCTGATATACAAGCACAATTTTACTCCTCACAACTCACCTTTGTGGAATAACAGATATGTTCTGTCTAATCGGAAGTCATTGTTTTTGGGAACATGGTTGGATAATGGAATTTGGGCTGTATCACATCTAATGGATGAACATGGTAAATTTTTAAATCATGACAACCTTTGTGTGAAATAAAATCTCAACAAATATAATGCTCAACAAAAGAATACAATAAAGTAATTAAATCCGTTCAAATTCCCTTTAAAGCAATGACACAACAACTGGTGGTGCATTCTAATGTTCCAGAAATGAGATCACTCTGTGTGGAAGGAGTCAGTCTAGGTAGCAAACAGTTCTCTATTTCTAATGAATTTAGAAATATTTTAAATACTCAGTACTATCCTTACCAGCTAAAAAGAGAATATGTTTTGCGAGTTTACAATGACGTTGAGGCTAGAAAAGAGGTATTTATCGTATCCAATCCCTCATAAATCTAAAGAGATGATATTTAAAATATGAAATGATATATATCCATTTAACCACTTCCTACATGTAAGATTTAATTGGAACAACAATTTATGTGGATTTTGTGAAAATGACATTGAAACTGTAGAACATATTTTCTTGGAATGTAAGCATGTTGGGGAATTTTGGACTGCATTTCAAAACTGGTTGTTATCTAAACAAATAAAAATGCACCCTATGAATTGGAGGTCAATTTTAGTTGGAGTGCAGTATAAAAGCACAAGGCAGGATCAGAAGTCCAAAAACAGACAAGGGTCAAAACTGGGAGATCATAAACCCAGGGAAAGGCACAGGACGCTAGGCAAAAAGGGACGCACGAGAGAGACAAATCTGGTCGAACACTGGAGGTAATACACGAGGAAATAACGCAAGAAAGCTACTCACGAAGGATGCTGACAATCTGACTAAGACATGGGGGAAGACACTGGGTATAACTACACAAGGGAACGGGACACAGGTGAAACATTAGGGCGGAAACAGCAATCAGGGGAGGAAGGAAACAGGAAGTAAAACACCGAAGACAAGACAGCACGGGACTTCAAAATAAAACAGGAAGTGAAACACGAAACGAAACCCATAGGACCTGACAGACCCTCACATTGTAATTATTTTAGTTTTTTTGTATTAACTGTTCCTTATAGTTTGAAGCTGGTTCAACATCTTCAATAATCAGGTGTCAAAATGTGCCTTAAATGTTTGTAATGTGAAAATAAGGAAAACAAAAAAAAAAAAGGTTTTCTTTCCCCTCTATTTTTAAAACTTTAAGGAATTGATTGAATTGAATTGACGGTGCTATTTTTGTACTCTCTCACTTTGGCAGTGATATCACAACAGAACATTCGATTACTTCTATGTTCTGCAATAAAATCTGTGTATTTGTCCAAAGACATGTTTAAAAACCCAAACCCGATGGCGCAAACTTTCAAATTGTGTCATCAGACGCCCTCTGATTACGTGCCCCTCTCTCACTATCTCGCTCATGGTACAACTTCCGGGTCTCAGAGCAGAAACGAACAGGAAATAGAGAAAAGAGTTTTCCACGGTTTACAAACACATCAAATTAAATCTGATAATGGAGAACGGATAATGTATAACAACCCCTTTTCCATTTTTCGTTTCATATTACCAAATAAAAAATGGGAAACGGTTTATTTTTCGTTTTTATTTTGGAATCTCAAAATAAAAAGACTTTATTAAGGAGGCCAAATCAAATCAGATTTATTTATATAGTGCCTAATCATAACAAAGTTATATCAAGGCACTTTACACATAGAGCAGGTCTAGACTAAACTCTTTATAAAATGATTTAAAGAGACCCAACAGATCCACCGATGAACAAGCACTTGGCGACAGTGGCAAGGAAAAACTTCCTTTAAGAGGCAGAAACCTCGGGCAGAACCAGGCTCAGGGGGGGCGGCCATCTGCCTCAACAGGTTGGGTCAAGAGAGAGAGAGAGAGAGAGAGAGAGAGAGATGGTAGGGGGGGAAGTTGGGTAGAGTAGGGAGAGAATGAGAGCAGGCGGAGGGGATATTCCACACAGGTGCAAGCAGGAACTTTAGACTTTTTACACACTACTATTCGCTTCCCATTGTAACTTCTTCTTCTCCCACATTTGGTGCAGACCAGAACGGAGTTCAGATTTGCTGTAAACCAGTTATGGTTGAGGGCACCACTGCCACAGAAAGGGAGATTATGGTTACTGGGATTACAGGCTGAAGGACCCCAGTAGCCAAACACCACATGCTAGTGGCTAACACTGGGAGAGGGTGAAACTTTTCCCTTCCATTAACCCTCGTGTTGTCCTGCGGGTCAAAAATGACCCACCACCATGTTTAGCTGCAAAAAATCCCCAAATAACACTCTTTTTTCAACTTGAAATTTTATGACTTTTCCTAAAGGGACCCCAACATTAAAAAAAGTGAAACTTTGGTTTTGTTTACATTTCCATATGGGCTGTACACCACTAGGGTCCTAAGATTGTCTTATGGGTCATTTTTGACTCGTGTGTTACAAAAGCATTTACATGACAGAAAAAAGTTCAAAGGCCACATACACAAACTCTCTCTAACACACACACACACACACACACAACAAAGAAATTGGATTCCTATGTGAGTGGACATTTCACTGTCCAGCAGGTCCCGGACCAGATTTTTTAGGAGGTTCAGGATGAGCAAGAACACTATGATGTGGAAGAAGAGGTATCTGAAGAAGAAGATGAGGAGGAATACAACACAGACCATGAAGCCTCTTCAGATGAAGAAGAAATGACCCAAGCTGACCGAGAGACATTTTTATCCAAGAACAGTAAAAGAACATGGTCCTCATCAAATATGGATGGCACCCCAGGAAGAGCTGCAGCACAAAATAACATTAGGATGACCCCAGGGCCAACAAGATATTCAGCTGTCCATACCAAAGACATCTCCTCCACTTTCCTCCTGTTCATCACACCAGCCATTGAAAAGATCATACTGGAAATGACAAATTTGGAGGGTTCCCGTAAATATGGAGACAACTGGAAAAATATGGATCAGACTGACCTGCATGGCTACATAGGGCTTCTGATCTTAGCAGGTGTCTATAGGTCTCGTGGTGAGGCTACTTCTAGTCTCTGGGATGCAGATAGTGGAAGGGCAATTTTTCATGCCACAATGCCGCTGAAAGTCTTCCACACTTTTTCAAGAATGTTAAGATTTGACAACCGTGAGTCAAGACCAGCAAAGCGTGTGATGGACAAACTGACAGCCATCAGAGATGTCTGGGACAAGTGGGTCGAGTGTCTGCCATACCTTTACAACCCTGGACCTGAAGTCACAGTAGATGAGCAGTTGGTTCCATTCAAAGGTACATTTTTATTTTCATATTGTAACTTACCTGAAATTTATATTTTTACTTTGTTGATTCATGTGATTTTTTTTCTGTGACACTCACACTCACTACTGATTGTAATCTTTTTCTTTTTTTTTTTTTATCAGGTCGCTGTCATTTCTGGCAGTATATGTCAAGCAAGGCAGCAAAATATGGCATCAAAATATGGGTGGCCTGTGATGCAAAATCCAGCTATGCATGGAATATGCAAGTCTACACCGGGAAGCTGCCCAGTGGAGCACCAGAGAAGAACCAGGGGATGCGTGTTGTACTTGATTTGACGGTTGGACTGAGGGGGCACAACATCACATGTGACAACTTTTTCACCTCCTATGAACTCGGCCAGCAGCTCCTGAAAAGGAAAATGACCATGGTTGGCACTGTTCAGAAAAACAAGCCTGAACTCCCCCCTGCACTCCTCGCAGCAAGAGGGAGAGTGGTCTTCTCGACAAAGTTTGCCTTCACCCCCACCACCACTCTTGTTTCTTACTTCCCAAAAAAGAACAAGAACGTGGTCGTGCTGAGTACACCGCACAAGGCAGCTGAAATCACTGATCGTGAAGACAGGAAACCAGCCATCATCCTGGACTACAACTGCACTAAAGGGGGCGTGGACAACCTTGACAAGGTTATTGGAACGTACAGCTGCAGAAGGATGACTGCAAGCTGGCCCCTGGTCATCTTCCACAACATCCTTGATGTCTCATCATACAATGCCTTTGTGATATGGCAGACGATCCACCCAACCTGAATGGCTGAGAGGATGAATAGGAGGAGGATCTTCCTGGAGCAGTTGGGAAAGGCTCTTGTCACCCCATGCATCGCAAGAAGGGAGCGCCTCCCCCGCACAGAAGCCTCTGCAGCAATTGTGAGAGCTCCTCAGGGAGCTGAATCTTGTCCTGATCCACCTGAGGCTGCAGCTGGGTCAGGCAAGAGAAAAAGATGCAATTTCTGCCCCTGGAAGAAGGACTGCAAGACGAAAGTTGTGTGCTGCACATGTGAGAAATATGTCTGCAAAGCCCATGCTCACGTTTGCACATACTGGCCCACATGTGCTCATGTTCAATGTTAAGCAACGTTTTGCTGTTTTGTTATTAGACAAGAGAAGAGAAGAGAGAAGAGATGTATTTGATAATTCACTTCCTAAAGAATATTAACAAAGAATAAACTGTTGGAAAAGTTCCATACAGTTGACTGTTATTTTTCCTTTCAATAAAATTAATTCAATAGTAATTTCTTCACATTGATATCATAGTAATAATAAACCTTTACTGTATAAAAGAAAACTATTATGACAGTTGGATTGTGGTAAAATAAAAAAAGAAAGAAAGAAAAAAAATAATAATCATATTCACTGGTGAACGTCTTTTTTCACTGTTAGAAAAAAATATATGATAAAATTGGATAAAATTGAGTTGATTTGATAAATAAAAGGATGTTTCATCATACAAAATAGATATTGGATTTAAAATTCAATTAAGCTGCTTTATTTTAGGGCTTTGGTGAAGGCGGGTCATTTTTGACCCATAGGACAAGGGGAGTATACAGAATGTTAAGACTGCACAAGGGTTAAAGCCTTGTGACAGACCTGTGTTTGACAATTTTTGGTGAGCCCACTAAGGTGCTTGTAGGTTAGAGAGGGACTTGTGACTGACACAGAGTTCTGTGTCCAAAGGGCGACCGGAGAGGCCTCAAAAGCGACAAACTTACAACGGCAGACAGGTCCTGGAGCAGGACCTTGGTTCACAATGCCGGCATTAAGTCAGACCTGTTCCCAGTGCATGTTGGACTCCTTCAGGGCTGCCCTTTGTCACCGGTCCTGTTCATTACTTTTTATGGACAGGCTTTCTAGGCGCAACCAGAGGCAGGAGGGAGTCTGATTTGGGATTCACAGGATTTTATCTCTGCTTTTTGAAGATGATGATGTCCTGTTGGCTCCTTCAACCAGGCTCCTTCACCATTTACTGGGTCAGTATGCAGCTGAGTAGGGTGAAGCTGGTATTAGAAACAGTCCAAGGCCATGATTCTCAACCGGAACAGAGTGGCTTGCACTCTCTGGCTCAGAGGACAGTCCTTGACTTAAGTGGAGTTTAAGAATATTGGGCCCTTGTTCAAGAGTGATGGAAGGCTGGAGCATGAGATCGACAGACAGATCGGTGAAGCGGCAGCACTGCTGCAGTTGATGTACTGGTATGTCATGCTAAACAAATAGCTGAGCCGAAAGGCTAACCTCTTGATTTTACCCGTTGATAGTTCCTACCCTAATTTATTGTCATAAACTCTGGGTCATGATCAAAAGGGGTTGCTTCCTTAGAGATATGGTGAGGAGCTTCGAGTAGAGCTGCTTATGTTTGGGATGCCTCCTGGAAACATCCCTGGGGAGGTGTTTTGGGAATGTCCTAATGGGAGGAGGCCCTACGGATGACCCAGGATATGCTGGAGGGACTATGCCTCTCAGCTAAAAACCCATAAGGGTTGTCCAACATGTACTGCCTGAATCACTACAGGCCAGTGGCACTCACTCCAATCATTATGAAGTGTTTTGAGAGAGTGGTGATGGCCCACATTCAGAGCAGCATATCGGACACCCTGGACCCTCTGCAGTACGCCTATCGGACCAACAGGGCCACCTCAGACGCCATTGCTGCTGACATTCACTATTCCCTCTCCCACCTGGAAAATAAAGAGTCCTACATCAGGATACTTTTTATTGAGTACAGATCCGCTTTCAACACAGTCATCCCTGACAAACTAACCCACAAACTGTCCACCCTAGACTTTCTGACTGGCAGGCCCCAGTCCATCAGGATTGGCAATAGGACTTCAGCTGGCATTACCACAAACATTGGCACCCCACAGAGATGTGTCCTTAGCCCCATCCTCTACACCCTGTTCGACTGTGTCACCTCCCACAAGGACAACATCATGCTGAAGTTTGCAGATGACACCGCAGTGATAGGATGCATCACTGACAGGGACGAAGTGGCCTACAGGAGGGAGGTGGCCAGTCTGGTGTCATGGTGTGGGGGCAACAACCTCACCGTCAACATGGACAAGACGAAGGAGATGATAGTGGACATGAGGAAGGAGAGGAGACATCACCAGGCACTGTTCATCCGGGAGCTTGAAGTGGATAGGGTGAACAGCTTTAAGTACCTGGGCGTTCACATCACTGAGGACCTCACCTGGACATGGGACACTGCATAGTTTGTCAAGAAGGCCCAACAGAGGCTGTATTTCCTGAGGAAGCTGAGGAAGTTTGGCACTTAAGATCCTTAGCAACTTCTACAGCTGCGTTGTTGAGAGCATGTTGACCAGCTGCATCAGTGTGTGGTACAGCAGCACTACTGCCATGGACCGCAGATGCCTGCAGAGAGTAGTGAGGACTGATGAAAGGATCACCAGGACTCCACTGCCTTCTCTGCAGAGCATCTACCACCGCAATGTCCACAGGAGAGCTGTGCTCAAGGACCCCACCAATCCCCAGCACTGACTGTTCACACTTCTGCCCTCAGGCCAAAGGTACAGAAGTGTGAAACATAGACTACCAGACTAAATAACCCTTTCTTTCCCACAGCCATCAGACTCCTAAACAAAAGTTAATAATTGCACTGACTAACTCGTGTAACAGTCAGGCAACTGTTACACTACATTTTGCACACTTTGCCCACCGACTGCTTAATTTGCACACTGACTGTTATTGTTATTGTATTATATTTCTATTGCTATTTAAGATTGTCCTGTTTTTATTCTATTTTTTAAAATCTTAAAACAATTTTTTTCCATTTATCTATTCCATATATGTGCGCATTTATTGTGGACAGCAAAATATAATTTCATTGCACAGGGAAACCTGTTTCTTTACTGTACATATGACAATAAACACTTTGAATCTTTGAATCTTCAATCAGAGGGAAAATCTTGATTTAGCATAATATCCATATAATTGAGTTTAAGATTTGCTCAAAACTTTGTTGAAACACAACGAAGTATGACTAAAAATTATGATCCACCAGTGGTTCCTCTGGTAATGAGGTCAGCCTGCTGCTGTGGGCGTCATCTTGACTTGAAAAGATTAAAAGAGGTAGAGTTACAGCTCAGTTAGGAGGGATCCATTCTTACTATACCAAGTCGATGTTAAGATTCCCAATGTGTTCTGCATCATCTTATTTTAGTGTTAATTATGGCTAAACAAGGAATGTACTTCTTTGCTGTGCGAAGTTTGAATATTTTTGTGTTAAGCTTAATTTAACCTGCCCATTGTTTAAACTGGCATAGAGCTAATAATTAAAAATGAACTAAAGCAAAATGATACTATTAGTGTGTTGAGCAGTGTTAGCAACTCCTAGCTGATGCAAAAGCAGAGAATCATGATAAACTCCACACAGGTTTCATATTTCACACTTGCTGCCTTCTCGGGCACTGGGCTGTTTAAATACCTATGTTTCATTATTGTGTTGTCTTTATATATGTTCATTATCTGTGCTAATGTGTTGCTGATTGTGGTTATCTGTGTGAACAGGAGCTTACATGAACCCATGTACCTGTTTCTGTGCAGCCTGTTTGTAAATGAACTGTATGGTAGTACAGGTTTGTTTCCATTCCTGCTGCTTCAGATCCTCTCTGACATTCACACTGTTTCTCTGCCGTTTTGTTTCCTGCAGATCTTCTGTTTGTTTTCTTATGGTGGTGTAGAATATTTAAACTTAGCCATCACGTCTTATGACAGATACCTTGCAATCTGTTGTCCTTTACAATATAACACCCAAATGACAGTTAACAAAATTGCCATCCTTATCATTTTGACATGGCTTTTTCCCATATTATTATGCATTGTGATGGTATCCTTGAGTAACTCACTACAGCTATGTGGGGACATTATTCAGAAAGTGTACTGTGACAATTACTCCATTGTCAAACTGTCATGTTTTGATATCACTTTTAATAACATCTACGGAATCTGTATTAGTATACTTTCAGTTTTTTCCCCTCTAATTCTAATTTTCTACACCTACATAAAGATTCTTAAAGTGTGTTTATCTGGTTCTAAACAGACCAAAAAGAAAGCTCTCAGTACTTGTACACCTCACCTGGCTTCTCTGCTCAACTTTTCATGTGGTGCTTGTTTTGAAATATTACAGAGCAGGTTTAAAATGAGTAATTTACCCAATATGTTGAGAATTTTTTTGTCATTATACTGGCTGACATGTCAACCACTTCTCAATCCTTTATTGTATGGTCTAAATTTATCAAAAATCCGCATTATATGTAAAAAGCTTGTCAAGGCCATTTTTTAAGAACAATTTGCAATCAATCTTGACTAGAAACTGAAAATTCATTGGCTTTTTATTAAATTACAAACTATAGGACATTAAATTCAACAGAATAATTGCAGATTCCCAAGCTTTGGTCTGATTAGACAATTTAGTTTCAAATAAGTGGCACATTTTCTTGCAGGAAATACCATTGTAACAAAGAAAACAATAAAACTGTGATAGATCTGTTTTATTTGGAACACTGATATTTGCTTAACATGAGCAACAACAGAACATAAAAGAAAACATTTGGAAAAGTAATGTAATCATATTCTGTAAAATGTTAAGGTTAAAAATGTAAGTTTAAAAAGTAATATGGTATGATTAGAATGATTGCTAGAATTTCTTAATTTTAGAGACTTGTACTTTTGGTCTTAAGTGTCATAAATATTTTTAAGCCACAAAGGCCACAGAGTGATTAGATGCGGGCAAATTAATAACTTAATTAAACCCAGAATTTTTTTTACAAAAATAATATTATTAACATGAATAATTATACATATACATGTTTTATTATGATGAAAAATATGTTTGAAAATAAAATCTGTTATATAAATATAACATATATCTATTTATATTATATATAATATAAATAGATTTCATATTAGAGAAACTTAAATCTTTCAGCAGGTGACTATAAGACTAGTAAATCAAATTTTATGAATAAACATACACCAACTATTTGCACAGTAAACTTTAAATACTCAACTGTATGAACAGAAACACATGTTTTTGTATAATCTGACTTTCCACCAAACTGAACCAAAAATTCAGGCTTGGAATTCAGACATTGGAGTGTTGTTATTTTTTGTAAACATCTTCACAGTTGCATACTACCACAGAAGAAAGAGGAGGTTACATGTATTCCATGAAGTCACCGCAGAAATATTTACATATTCATACACCATACCTTCATGATTTCATGATCTGTTAACAGACATTAACAGAAAATGATGTGGACATTGCACTTCCTTGCACTCTTTCTGGTTTTGGCTCTGATTTCTTCACTTTTCAGAGCTCCTATCAACAATGGAAAATTATTTTGCATTATGGTCCGGCAATGTCACTGTAAAGTTAGGTGGTGCAAGAGTTCTGTAAACTATTTGACTGTTTACAGAACTCTACCCTGCCATCACCATTGCATTGCTTTTATTGATTGTTCCTGTAAAGCGTCTTTGAGCATTGTTAAAAGTGTTCTAGAAATAAAAGAACCATTATTATCAGAAGCTGCATTAATTTCTTCAGCAGTTTGCGCTACGGTAGCTCTTCTGTTGGATCAGACCACATGACCATTAACTCCTGATCCTGTGGTCCAGTTGTTTTTCCTCCTTGGGCCCGTTCTTGTTGTTCCTGCCACCTGCAGCATCTACACATCACAGTTTGGTTCTTGTCAAAGTCTCTGTAATTCTCACACTGGACCATTTTTCAGCCTGAATATCAATTTCAGGACTAAATGTTCACCTGCTGCCTGGTAGACCCTACCCCTGACAATTATCCATTGTAACCAGATAATCAGTGTTATTCACTTCACCCTTCGTAATAAGTGTACACACTTAATAAATGAGAACCTAATGAACTCAGGCAGCAATTCTCCACACTGGAGACAATCAGAAAACTGATGATGCTGGTAACACAATATATATGATTCCAAATTTCTTTCAAATATCCTGGATGAGGGGACTTCCTGTTTGACCCTTCAAAGACTGATCGTGGAAAAGCAGAGCTCCCCACTTAACTTTTCAGTATAAACTTTAAAAATGCTAATGACATGCTAAATGCTAAAAACAAAAACTAGGGGTGTGTTTCATTGTCACACAACACTATTACAAGCTGTACTAGCTTTGCTGGCTGATGTTACTAGAGCAACATAGAAAATAAAGGTCTTTCAGGAAGGTCACGGTACATTTTCCTAGATGGAATGTAATAGGTAATATTTGAGCCCTCTTCACTGATCCATTAATAACACACCTGAAAAGACTGCACACTTGAATTGCATTCTTGCAGGAAACACACCTGCATGTCTTGGACCAAAACTTGCTTAGAAGAGCTTGGGTAGGGCAGGTGTAACATTTAAACTTTAGTAGCAGAGCTATGGGATCAGCATACATCTTCAGTGATTTAACCGGGGTCACGGGGTGTTTCGGGTCTTACATCAGACACCCTCACCCGGGTGACCCAGCTGAGACCCAGGTTGATCAGGCCCCAACTTGTGTCCAGGTCCAGCACTAGGCCACACATCCCCCCTCTTCAACCAGAGCCAACGTGAAGCCTTTCCAGCAGCTTCCATGATGTTCTTCATGGCTCTTTGTCTGTGCAGTCTGGAGATCTTGAGGATTCCCAGGACCCGATATAGGGACTGGCCTTTGAAACCCCTGCAACCCACTTCAGTGGGCTCACAGCGGGCCTTCCACCCATTCCTCCGACACTCAGCCACCAGGTCAGCATACTTGGCCTTCTTCCGCTCATGAGCTTCCTCTATCTAATCTTCCCAGGGGACAATTAGCTCCAGTAACACCACCTGCTTGCTTTCCACGGACATCAAGACCATGTCTGGCCAAAGTGTTGTTGCTGCGATGGTGTCCGGGAATCTCAACTGTCTCCCAAGGTCCACCAGTAGTTGTCAGTCCCTTGCTATTGCAAGCAGCCCCCCCTGGGTCTTCTTTGGGGGCTGGGGCTTCTCACCTGCTTGGATGAAGTTGATGGTACACTTGGAGGGGTGTTGCCGCTTGAATGTTTTTAATGCCAGTGCAGATAGCTACTGCCCGCAGAACCTGGTCGTGGCGCCACCGATACCGACCATCTCCCAAAGCCTTTGAGCAGCAACTGAGGATATAGTGGTGTGGCTCTACCTTTTCAAAAAGAGTTTAAAGAAATACCTGATGGTACAGAACACCAGCCCTCTCTAATTACAACATGGTTTACTACCTGACTGTATGATGAATAATGAGGAATTTTCCTGGTCTCTTTTTATGCTGTTTTAGTATTATTATTATTTGTTGTTATTGTTGTCATTGTCATGATTGGTAGGTTTATTGTTATTGATTCATTATTTTTTTGTTTTGTAGTTTTTAGTTTTCTCTTTCTAGTTACTTCTTTTTATCTTGGATTTTAAATAGATTATTGTTCTGCATTGTGATGTATTTTACTTCTGTGGACTCCAGGAAGAGTAGTTGTTACCTTGGTAGTGAGTAATGGGGATCCAAAAAAATATATATATATATTCTAAAGCTCACCTCTTCTGGCAGAGTTGGCAAGTGGGTGAGTCCACCAGGCCCCAGGTGAACAGGTCGGCAGGGCTAGGGAGGACGACATACACTGACTGGACTAGGAACCTGAAGTGGTGTGGCTCTACCCTCCAGAGTTCTGCACAGGTGATCTTACGGCCAGCTGTGTGCTCCCACTTGGTCCAGGCACCCTGCTTGGACATGCCCACCATTCTGCTGAAGCGAGCTTCCTCCACCTTGGCACGTATCTCCTCCTGGATCAGCTCCCGCTTCTCCTTTCCGCTGGCTTTACTGTAGCTAGGTTTTGGGTTGCTGCCCAACCCGCCCAGTAGCCACTGTGTTCACCAGGATGTTGTGTCGCAACCTTGCCTCCGCCCATTACACTGCCTCCTGGGCGCGCCACTTGCGTCCTGTCTTGACCTCGACACCTGCTGAGGAGACCTTATGTCCACAGAATCTCTGTAGAGCAGGACTTCTCTGGCTCGGGAGACCTTGAACTCCTCTGCCAGACTGCTGAATGGAATATGCAGCTTGGTGTTATGCCTGAAGAGCTCCGTGGCAGGCCCAGCCAACTGCGTAGAAACTGGCTAATCTTCCTCTCAAAGCCCTCTACGGTGGTGATTGGGACTTCATAGGTCAGCAGTGGCAAGAGGAGATGAGGCAGGATGCCATGTTTGTAGATCCAGGCCTTAAACCTTCCAGGAAGCCCTGACTTGTCCACAGCCAAGAGCCACGTGTTAAGGACATTGCTGGCACTTTGGCTTGCAGTTGTGTCCTTCAGGTTGCTAGTGAAGACAGGGAGAGAGAGGAGAGGAACTGGGAGTGACAAAGACTTCAGGGAAACATGGTTAGTAGTATGTTGGCGCATGCAAGGGGGAGAGAGAGAGAGGTGCTCAGTCCTTCCCCCAGCAGTCTAGGCCTATAGCAGCATAGCTAAAGATTAAATGACCTTTTACTTTTTAACTATAAGCTCTGTCATACAGAAAAGTTTTAAGCCTGGTCTTGAAAATTGCTAAAGAGTGTGCCCCCCAGACCGATACTGGAAGTTGGTTCCATAGAAGAGGAATGATAACTGAAAGATCTGCCTCCTGATTTACTCTTGGAGACTCTAGAAAGCAAGCCACAGGTTTCAAGCATTGGCATAATCGCACTGTGAAGAGATTTGTGGCTGATTCTGGGCACAGACGGTTTCGTGCAGATAAAGGCATAATGAGGAAGGTTTCTGCCAGATATTTTTCATCAGATTAAGAGAGCAGCTGCTAAAATGCCATTACAAAGCAGCAAACAGGTATTTGAAGCTGCTGCTGCTGCCTCTGAAGTCCCACAAACTTGAATGGTATAGGATCCTCCAGAGGCTTGAACTTGTGCATAAACCTACTATTTGACCACCCCTAACCAATGTTCGCAAGCAGAAACGGTTGCAGTGGGCCCAGAAATACATGAAGACTCATTTTCAAATGGTCTTGTTTACCGATGAGTGCTGTGCAACCCTGGATGGTCCAGATGGATGGGGTAGTGTATGGGTAGTGGTTGGCCACCATGTCCCTTGTTTTGGGCAGGAATCATGGGGAGAGAGCTGGTAGGCCCATTTAGGAAGGTGTGAAAATGACCTCGGCAAAGTATATAGCGTTTCTGACTGACCACTTTCTTCCATGGTACTAAAAGGAGAACCATGCCTTCCGTGGCAAAATCATCTTCATGTATGACAATGCACCATCTCACGCTGCAAAGAATACCTCTGAGTCATTGGCTGCTTTGGGCATAAAAGGAGAGAAACTCATGGTCCCCAACCCCACTGAGAACCTTTGGAGCACCGTCAAGCAAAAGATCTGTGAGGGTGGGAGGAAGTTCACATCAAAACAGCAGCTCTAGGAGGCTACTGTCACATTCTGCAAAGAAATACAAGCAGAAACTCTCCAAAAACTCACAAGTTCAATGGATGCAAGAATTGTGAAGGTGATATCAAAGAACGGGTCCTATGTTAACATGTAACTTGGCCTGTTAAGATGTTTTTGATTGAAATAGCTTTTGATTTCAGTAAATATGACCTCCTAATGCTGCAAATTTAATAAATGACCATTTTAGGTTCTGTACAACCTTTACAATGTTTTGAAACTCTGTGGTGCATAATAATTTGGAACAATGCATTTCGAGTTTTTTTATTTTTGAAAAGAATAATGCATCGACTGTTTAGGAAAGTAAGAGACAAATATCATTTGAATAATAATTTGGAATGTGGTGTAGGGGGGAATAAAGGACAGACAAGATGCAGAAGAATGGACAGGGGAAGGGAAGCAGATGGTGCTGGTAGGAACTAGTGGAGTGAAGGATGCTGTGCTTTTCCTGTCACCTCACTCAAGATTAAGAGAGTCCAGAGGGTTTCTGTCTAGGTCTTTGGAGAGATGGGAGTCCAGATAGGTGAAGGTTTCCCAAAAGAGGAGCAGATGCAAAGATAGGGTACATAGTGATGGAATGAAAGAACAGCTCAGCACATTTTTGGCAGGGTTCATCAATTCTTCATGATATGACCCAATACGAGCTGGCAAGTGACACCACAAATGCATCTGGGCATTCTGTAAATATGAGTGAGACCATCACCAGGACCCAGAGTCGGGTCAGGGGCACAGGCTCCCTGTGCCTGCCACCCTGCATGAGGGAGCACAAGCGGAACCAGACCGCAGCCATGTGGCACGCCGCAGCCCCAGTATTCCAGATGGGTAATGACAGGCACCACTGAACTGCCCAAGCAAGCAAGCGCACGTAGGAGTGGGACAGAAGGACCCCCCGCCTCCCAGCACCCCCCCATCCACCACACAGCCATCCACCACTGGCGACACCAGTAAGGATGAATGGTTGCCTTTACCTCCACAACAAAGTCAATTCTGAAAGAAGGTTCAGCCACTGGGAGATGTTAAGAGACTGTTCATTTTTCCAGTTAACTAGGATTGTTTTCTTGGCGATGGCCAGAGCTACTAGAACAGATTGGGATAGATGGTTAGGTAAATTGGTTGTTGTTAGGTCACCAATTAGGCAAAAGTTAGAGGTTAGTGGGATTCTGCAGTCCAAAATGGAGGAGAGTTTCTGTGTTACCATTGACCAGAAGTGCTGTACAGGAGAACTGAGCTAGAGAGCATGGAAATAGGACTCTGATGTGTTCTGAGTGCATTGTGTGCATATATCGGAGTGAGAGAAACCCATTCTATGCATCTTGTGTTGAGTTGTGTGTGATCTGTGAAGCACTTTGAACTGGATCAGCTGTAAATTAGATTTTTTGTCATTTTAAATGTATTTTGGAAGATCTGGGTCGAAGTCAGTGGACAGAGATAGATCTTTTTCCAAATTTGATATTGGTAGATGCATAGAATGGGTGATACAGAGTAACTTTTACTATTATTACTACTTTTATTACTACTGTTACAATTATTTTAGAGAGGGCTTTGTGATATTAATGACAAATGCTGGAGGCTGTATGGTACTCTGGAGCGTTGGAATTTTCTTCTTAATTGTCTTGATCACCTGAAGGTATTGGAGAAAGTTTCCATTTCCTATACCAAAAGTCTCAAATAAATCTCTGTGTTTCAGAAGTAGGTTTTCCTGGAAGAGGTGATGGAGGTGGGTGATTCCTTTCTGCTCCCAAGTGCTAAGATGGAGAGGGACTTTGTTACTTACAAAATCTGGGTTGTGCCGGATCGGGGACAACATACAGGGTTCTAGTTGACAATCTGTAGCCTCCAGACTTTTCTATCAAGCAGAGAGGGTGGAGGCAATCATGGGGTTTTTGAAGCAGTTATGACGCTTAAGGGTCATGGTAATGAAAGGGAGGTCAGAGATACTGATTTTGTGACAGTCCACCTGTTCAAGTCGAGCCAGGAGTTGTAATCTGCTTTTGGATTTATACATTTAGTAATATATTACAGTTGACTTGCCAAGTAGTAATTCATAAAATTTGATTCAATCCTCCTTCCGATTAATTTTTTTGAAGGGTAGCAAGGCTAATTCTTGTCTTTTTGTCCTTTGAGTAGAATTTTATAATAGTTTATAGTTATAATCTAACTTGTGGAACCACTTTGCTGTGGGTTTGAATGGGATCATGGAGAATAAATAGTTGATTTGTGGTGAAATTTTCATTTGAACCGTAGCTATACGCCCCATAAGAGAAATGGAAAGATTGTTTATCACAGATTTTCTCCAGGAGTGGATCAAAGTTCAGTTGGACTAGATCTGATAGTTTTGGTGAGATATTCATACCCAAGTATATAATATAGAGAAGGAAAGTTGGAGATTTTGGTCTGCAGGATCCCATGTATTCTCTGTTATTGGTAATATTGTTGATTGTCCGGGGAGCTCTTGGGGATTCCTGAGAATATCAGATTGTCCCACATACTCCTGGATTGAATGTCTAGGACAGTCTCTTTAAGTTGTTTATTTTCTTTTTTGAGCTGGTCTACCTCTTAGGGGTATTCCAGAAAGCGGTTTATGTGAAAACTGAGTTTGTTATCCCTGAGATGAGGGAAATTCTGAGTCATCTGTTCCAGAAAGAGGGGTATCTGAAACTCTGAGTCAATCACCATGGTAACAGACTCTGTGAACATAACCTGCTCACTGGCAGGTTTTCTTTAAGAAACCCTGAGTTTCTACCCGTCTCCTCCCACACAAAGAAAGCTATTAGACATGGATTGCCCATTCATTCTGAATCCGATTGATATCGAAGCCCAACTAATTCGAAATGCCTTACGTGGCGAGAGAATCTTCCGACCGAGATTAGATGTCCTGGCGTTTCCGGAGGAGTATCTGTTCGAACGCTACCGCTTTTCATCCAACGGTATCATTTATCTCAACAACATTCTCTGACCATACATCACTAACCTCACACACCGTGGACGTGCGCTCACATCACAATCTATGCATAGCGCTACGTTTTTTTGCAAACGGTAGTTTTCTTTACATCGGTGATGCAGAGCACTATGGAAAGGCAACAGTTTGTAGAGCTGTGAGAAAAAGAAACTTTTGCACTGAAACGGCTGTTACCAATGATGGTAGTGTTCCCGGGACACATACCCGTAAGAAACATCAAAGAGAAATTCCACAGGATTGCAGGTGGCTGATTTAGAAATCACATATTCTATTATTTTAAATGATATACATTCTGCTGCGACCTCAGAGTGGGTTGCTTAATTAGCTGTCATTTTGCAGGGCTTCCAAATGTGATTGGATGCATAGATAGGACACAAATTCCTATTACTGCGCCTGCAGACAATGAAGGGGACTATGTAAATAGAAAATCCTTTCACAGCATCAATGTCCAGGTATATGACCTATCATCTTAAAAATTATGTAGCCTACATGGAAATGTATACATGACAATAAACTGTAACTCATATCATTCTCTGCACTGTGAAGATCATATGTGATACAGCCTACATCATTATGAATGTAGAAGCCAAGTGGCCTGGTTCTGTACATGATTCCTGGATTTACCGGGAGTGTAGTCTGAGCTTTGCACAGCTTTGCACGTGGTAAGGAAACTAAAACTTTGTACAAATGTTCTTTGTCTCCCTTTTAATGCACTCAAATGTGTCCTCCTATAATTACAGGAGAGTTTGATGGCTACCTACTTGGGGATCGAGGCTATCCATGCCAGCCTACTCTGTTGACCCCTTAGCCTGACCCTGAGCCAGGGCCTCAGCAACATTTTAATGTGGCTCACTGCAGGACTAGAGCCCGGGTTGAGATGACCATAGGCATACTCAAATCCCGGTTCCAGTGCCTGCGGAAGCTCAGGGTCACCCCAAAGAGGGCATGTGACATCATTGTGGCATGTGTTCTTCTCCATAATATTGCAACTATTACAGGAGAGCAACACCCTGCCGTACAAATTAATGACCCCGAGGATGACCATCCTGACCCTGCTGACGTCCAGGATGGAAGGGCTGTAAGGGACCTAATCTGCAGAAACTACTTTTGCATAAAACAGTCAAAGACAAATTCACATGATTTGGTTGATATTGATTATTGATTATAGGGTAGAGCAATGCCAGTAGCTATACATAATATTAAGACACACTTCAGTAGGCCTCTCTGGATTTCTCCCTGTGGCAGCAGACAGTGTTTCTTCTTCATCATCACCATCATCCTCTTCCTCCTGTGATGCAGGAAAAGATACTGTTTCAGAATTCTTTGAACAGCCATTTGAGGCAAGATCTGAGTATGGAATATTTACAGCTGCCAGGTGTTCAATTGTTTCAGTCGGAGGCTGAATGAGGCAGATGACACCATCCACAACTGTTGGGGGGGGTGGAGATTTTATATAGTTTTATATAAGATATAAGTTTTATTTTTTTAAAAGACATAAGTGTATACTTACATCTGATGTAGGCACTTGTGTCCTGGGGGGTGACAGGCTCAGATGAGCTTCGCCCCCGGGATGCCCTCAGCCACCGGTCGTTCACGGTTTTGGCTAAGGGCCAGCTCCTCAGCCTCTGTCAGAGGTGGTAGTGGCGGCCCTCCAACTGTTTTTCGGGCCTCTGCCTTCTTTCTGTTGGCTAAGCAGAACTCAAATATTAATCTCTTTTTTTAACTTAGTAGATTTTATTTCGTTCATGTACACATCGTCACTTTTAAAATGACTTCAATAAAAATGTGTAAACATTGTATGATGTGTTAATAAGTGGGTATTAAATGAGAACACGTTAAAACATTTTGTTAGGGGTTTAAATTACTACTTGAAGTAGCCACTGAATTAATATTTGTTTGACAGCATAAGTCAATTTAAAAAAAATTAAATTAAAATCAAAGTGAGGTACAATCATAGCCCAGCAAAGCATGCCTTACCTTTTTGAATGATGTTTTTATATTTCATTTTTAACTGCTTCCAAGTACGCTTCTCCCCTGATGGATTTCACCTAAATGAAAATCAGATTTTATTCCTATTTATATTTATAACTGTAAGCTATGATCTCTTACGGTTAAATGTAAAATCAATGGAATAGTACATTCAAACTTGGGTAGCAATTTTTTGCCATGCCGTTTCTCTCTCCTTCGCTGCTGCAGCGGTGTTACATTTACGGCGAAACACATGCTCATACTCTCCATAGGCCTGCATTAAGACCTCCAACTCCATTGGGGTGAAATAACTGGAACTTTTTTTCTCGGTTGTCATGGTGACTCGTGGTATCGGGGCTCCATTGATGATGGCTTTTTATAGTGGTTGTGCACGTGCGCAACTCAAGGTGAACATACTCAGAGTTGATTGAACCAACTCAGCTCAGTTGTTCTGGAACCGGATACTCAGAGTTTCCCATCTCAGAGTAAGTCAACTCCGAGTTCAGGGATAGACTGAGAGTTTGTTGAACCTCCTACCTGGAATACCCCTCTACTGTAATGGAGAAGACATCAGCTCGAAGCTCAGCATTGTCTCTCTGCAGGTCGTTGATCCGCTGATGTGACAACTTCAGGCTTGCTTTGAGATCCTTGATCTCCTGAGGGCTGTACTACGAAGCGAGATTAGTGCGTTAACGAGGTATGTTGAGCCTAAAGCCAGACTTTTCCGTGTCACGAAGGTCGCTTCGAAGGTCACCGTGGTAACTTATTCTGCGAACATAACCTGGTGCGGACCAGTTTTTGTTCTGACTTTCAGCTTAAAGTCGGCTATAAAAAGCGCCGCCCTTTCACCGATTATTCTCCTTGAACGTGGCCTCACCGTTTTTGGAAATTCCAGTTGATTTAGGTACCCGAATTATTAGAGGTGCTCTTCGGAGAATGTAGCCGCAAGGGGGTACAAGCCAGTGCCTTATTGTGCCGGTCCCAAGCCCGGATAAATACAGAGGGTTGTGTCAGGAAGGGCATCCGACGTAAAACTTTTGCCAAATCAAACATGCGAATCGAATCAATGACTTCCATACCGGATCGGTCGAGGCCCGGGTTAACAACGACCGCCATCGGTGCTGTTCACGTACAGGGTACCGGTGGAAATTGGACTACTGTTCGTCAAAGAAGTCGAAGAAGGAGAGGAGGAAGGTGTGTTCGTAGGAAGAGAGAGAAAAGGAACGCCAAGAGTCTAGGACTGAGAGTAGGGACTTTGAATGTTGGAACTATGACAGGGAAAGGTAGAGAGTTGGTTGACATGATGCAGAGGAGGAAGGTAGACATACTGTGTGTCCAGGAGACCAGGTGGAAAGGTAGCAAGGCTAGAAGTTTAGGAGCAGGGCTCAAGTTGTTCTATCATGGTGTAGATAGGAAGAGAAATGGAGTAGGAGTTATCTTGAAGGAGGAGTTTGTTAGGAATGTTCTGGAGGTTAAAAGAGTATCAGATAGAATAATGAGTCTGAAGCTAGAAATCGAAGGTGTAATGTTCAATGTTGTTAGTGGGTATGCTCCACAGGTAGGATGTGAGCTGGAGGAGAAGGAGAAATTCTGGTTGGACCTTGATGAAGTGATGCAGAGCATCCCTAGAAGTGAGAGAGTTGTCATTGGTGCAGACTTCAATGGACACGTTGGTGCAGGAAACAGAGATGATGAGGAGGTGATGGGCAGGTTTGGTATCCAGGAGAGGAACGCAGAAGGACAGATGGTGGTTGACTTTGCAAAAAGGATGGAAATGGCTGTAGTGAATACTTTCTTCCAGAAGAGGCAGGAACATAGGGTGACCTATAAGAGTGGAGGTAGGAGTACACAGGTAGACTACATCTTGTGTAGACGGTGTAACCTGAAGGAGATCAGTGACTGCAAAGTAGTGGTAGGTGAGAGTGTAGCCAGACAGCATAGGATGGTGGTGTGTAGGATGACTCTGTTGGTGAGTAAGATGAAGAGGGCAAAGACAGAGCAGAGGACTAAATGGTGGAAGCTGAAAAAGGAAGAGTGTTGTATGATTTTTAGGAAGGAGTTGAGACAGGCTCTGGATGGCCAGGAAGTGCTTCCAGTTGACTGGACAACTACAGTTAATGTGATCAGGGAGACAGGTAGGAGAGTATTTGGTGTGTCATCTGGAAGGAAAGTGGATAAGGAAACTTGGTGGTGGAATGAGGAGGTGCAGGAGTGTATTCAGAGAAAGAGGTTAGCTAAGAAGAAGCGGGACACTGAGAGGACTGAAGAGAGTAGACAGGAATACAGGGAGATGCAGCGTAAGGTGAAAGTAGAGGTGGCAAAGGCCAAACAAAGGGCTTACGATGACTTGTATGCTAGGTTGGACAGTAAGAAAGGAGAGACTGATCTATACAGGTTGGCAAGGCAGAGAGACAGAGATGGGAAGGACGTGCAGGCGGTTAGGGTGATTAAGGATAGAGATGAAAGTGTATTGACAGATGCCAATAGCGTGATGGGAAGATGGAAAGAGTACTTTGAAGAACTAATGAATGAGGAAAATGAGAGAGAACGAAGAGTAGAAGAGGTGACTGTTGTGGACCAGGAAGTAGCAAAGATTAGTAAGGATGAAGTGAGGAGGGCACTGAAGAGGATGAAGAGTGGAAAAGCACTCGGTCCTGATGATATACCTGTGGAGGTCTGGAAGTGTCTAGGAGAGGTAGCAGTAGAGTTTCTGACTGGGTTGTTCAACAGGATCTTAGATAGTGAGAAGATGCCTGAGGAATGGAGGAGAAGTGTGCTGGTGCCCATTTTTAAGAACAAGGGAGATGTACAGAGTTGTAGCAACTACAGAGGAATAAAGATGATGAGCCATACAATGAAGTTATGGGAAAGAGTAGTTGAAGCTAGACTAAGGGCAGAAGTGAGCATTTGTGAGCAGCAGTATGGTTTCATGCCAAAAAAGAGTACTACAGATGCAGTATTTGCTTTGAGGATGTTGATAGAGAAGTACAGAGAAGGTCAGAGGGAGCTGCATTGTATCTTTGTAGATCTGGAGAAAGCTTATGACAGGGTGCCCAGAGAAGAACTGTGGTATTGTATGAGGAAGTCTGGAGTGGCAGAGAAGTATATTAGAGCGGTGCAGGACATGTATGAGGACTGTAAGACAGTGGTGAGGTGTGCTGTAGGTGTGACAGAGGAGTTCAAGGTGGAGGTGGGACTGCATCAGGGATCAGCTCTGAGCCCCTTCTTGTTCGCTATGGTGATGGACAGGCTGACAGACGAGGTTAGACAGGAATCTCCATGGACTATGATGTTTGCAGATGACATTGTGATCTGTAGTGAGAGCAGGGAACAGGTGGAGGAGAAGCTAGAGTGGTGGAGGTTTGCCCTGGAAAGGAGAGGAATGAAGGTTAGCTGCAGCAAGACGGAGTATATGTGTGTGAATGAGAGGGACCCAAGTGGAAGAGTGAGGTTACAGGGAGAAAAGATAAAGAAGGTGCAAGATTTTAAGTACTTAGGGTCAACAGTCCAGAGCAATGGAGAGTGTGGAAAAGAGGTGAAGAAGCGTGTGCAGGCAGGCTGGAACGGGTGGAGAAAAGTGTCAGGTGTGATGTGTGATAGGAGAGTTTCAGCTAAGATGAAAGGAAAGGTGTACAAAACTGTGGTGAGACCAGCGATGTTGTTTGGTCTAGAGACAGTGTCACTGAGGAAAAGACAGGAGGCAGAGCTGGAGGTAGCAGAGATGAAGATGCTGAGGTTCTCTTTGGGAGTGACCAGGTTGGATAGGGTCAGGAATGAGTACATCAGAGGGACAGCACATGTTAGAGGTTTTGGAGATAAAGTCAGAGAGGCCAGACTGAGATGGTTCGGACATGTCCAGAGGAGAGATAGTGAATATATTGGTAGAAGGATGCTGAGTTTTGAACTGCCAGGCAGGAGGCCTAGAGGAAGACCTAAGAGGAGGTTTATAGATGTAGTGAAAGAGGACATGAAGGTGGTTGGCGTGAGAGAAGAGGATGCAGAAGACAGGCTTAGATGGAGGCAACTGATTCGCTGTGGCGACCCCTGAAGGGAAAAGCCGAAAGGAGAAGAAGAAGAAGAAGAAGCTCTTCGGAGGGAGAGAGTTTTTCCAGACCGGAGTGATCTGTTGGCGTTTTCTGACGATATTCTCTGAGTGATACAGATTCTCAGCTGAGGGAATACGTTACAGATGCAATCTTGTTGAACCATATAAGTAATGCGACCAAACGAATCCATGCACTTACAGTAACGCAGCCATCAGCAGCACCTTTTCACCCAATAAAAAAACAAAACAAAACACCAATCACAGGATGTGTTTTATTATTTATTAAAGTTCTGCTTTTTCTGGGAAAAGAAAAATTCATAAGTATACAATGTCGATCATGCTTAACAAAAATATTTAAAGTACCATTTACTGCAGTACCTTTTTCTCATACTCCAGTTTTAGTTTCTTGATTTCCAGCTCAAAAAACTAAAACATAGGACTGCCAGAAATTATGAAACCCTTACCCCTTGTTTTTTTGTGGGCCTAGAGGTGGAGGCTACAGGCTGAGGGGAGGGTTGCACAATGTCCTCTCCCTGTGACATTAATGAGCAAGAAAGTTAATTATTTCTAATTTAAAAAGATGAATTTAAATTTTAAATTAAATTCTTATTTAGACTATAAAGATATCTACCCCCAAAGGTACCTCTGAATACACTGAAAGTGTCTCCTCATCACTGATCTCCACCTGTGGAATAGTTTAAGAGAAATGAATAAAGTGGATTCAACACAGCACACAAAGATAAGAGAACATGACAACTTTGACAGTTACCTCTGTGTGGGGACCAGCAAGGGTGTTTGTTGGCAGCTTGAGCAACACTACAGTGTCTCTTTCAACTCTAAATTAGATTAAAACTTTTCTCATCTGAGAAACAACAAATATGCATTTAGTATTTTACCACCGAAGCACTTATACATACCCTGGACAAAGAATTGCTGCTGGGAGCTGCCAGCAGCAGGTCTGATTGAATACCCCCTTGTACCCCCTCCATGATCGGCCGCCCTTCATCTTTTGCAAGGGCCAGCTCCTCTGAGGCTGTGTAATCTGCTGGAGCGGGGCCCCCTCAAATCTTTCTCTTCTCATTTTTCTTATTGTTTCCTTCTGATAATTTTAACACTTAATATGTTACGCAGTGTATCATCCACATTACACTAAAAGAGTGATGAATGCACAGCAAATACTACTTTGGATTATATTTTTGTGCTTGGTCCGGATTTGCTGCTGTCACACCGTGGTGAGGTTGTCTCGTCCTGGTTTTGTTTTTGTCCCGTCATTTCCTGTTTTATTTTGAAAGTCTAACCCTCCTCTCGTTTCAGAGCACTTGCCCTTCCTCATGTGTCAACCGTCTTACCACCTTGATTACTTATTGTCTCCACCTGTTCCCCATTTACCTCCATGTGGTTAAATAGTCTGTGTTCCGTGCCAGAGTGTCATCGTCCTTGTCCTGCACCAGAGCTCCCTTTTTATGCCCACAGCCATTGACTGCATAGTAAGCATTGTTCCTCGAATTGAGTGATTTTTTTTTTTTTTTTTTTTTTTTGTAAATTTTGATATTCATAGCTTGTTTTCATAGCCTTTTTGTTTTCCTCTTTACGAGTGATTTTCTGTTGTTACCTTTTGTATTTAGCGTTGAGCCGAGTAAGTTTATTCATAGCTCTTTTGTTTTTTCCTCTCTCAGAGTGATTTTCATTTCTGTATTTATTTGATTATTTCATCCTCCGCCTTTTGTGTGAGTTGATTTTTTTGGTTTTCCTTAGTCAGGTTTCCCTCCTAACGGAGCGTTTTGTGTTTATCTTTTGTTTCATCTAGTTAGTGTTTATTCTCCCCCAGGAGTTAGGTTATCTAGATTTTTGAGTATAGTGTCGATCTCCTGTAGTTAAAGTTGCATAGCCTCTTCCTTTGTCACTCGGATTTGAGATCTTTGTGTTCTATTAAAGTCAATTATACTCGAAAGTCTCTGCATCTGGGTCCTGTTTTAGTCTCTGCCTGATAGCTGCCAAGACCATTTTGCACGGCTGGCACTACAACTAATAGAACACCAATTAGAAAATTGGACAAATCAAATGAATTTCACTTTGATTTGGCCCTAATCTGATTGATTTCCATGTATCCTTCATTGTGAATCAATGTCAGGGAGGGAATTAAAGTTATATAGTGATATATGATATGATATTACATAGGCTATATTAACTTACGCATTTACACGATCTGCATTTTTTTTTTTTTCCAGACTTCCTCTCTTGTCTTGTTTGGAGCAACAGTGTTGCTTTTAGCTGTTATTATTGGTCTGAACTCTTCATAGCCCTCCATTATCATAATCTGCTCCTATGGCTGAAATATGCGGCATGTAATCGGTCCAATTTTCTGCGGAAATAGCGTCAAATGGCGCCTAAACGCCCCTTTTTATGTGAATGCGCACAGAGACTGATGACTCAAGCCTGGGTCGACAAATCAACTTGATAACCACCGTCGTGATACTCGTTATCTGTGGTTGGAGCTTTCAGCTTTGTCGAGCCAGCTCACCCAAAGAAAGCCCGGCTCTGTTGAGCTTCCTTTGTAGTACGCCCCTCTGGTGCAGTAAACTGACCAGAGTCAGATTCAAGTACACAAACCTTGGTGGTGATTGGATCCTTTGTGTCGGTGGAGGAGTCGGAATTCTTTGTCATGGTTCGTGTTTTGCTTGTTGTTTTTGTGTTGCCTGCCCTGTTTGTTGTGCTCCTGCTTCCCCTGCCCTTCCTTCCTGTGTTCTGTTCCAGTGGGCATTTCTACTCCTCCCCCCTTGGCTGACGAGGCACACCTGCCCTGCATCTACCAAACAATCAACCCTCCATATATACCCTTCCCGGACTGGTCTTTGCTGCCAGAGTATCCTGCCTGTTTGGTGATCTCTCGCATCTATTCTAGCTATTTACCAGTTCCTTTGTGACTCTTTTCTCGTGTTTTGTTACATATTAATATGTAACAAAACACATAATATTACAATAAACAAAAGATTTGATGCAGATGGCTTCCCTCCAGAAAAAAACAAACAAAAAACAATGACATATATTACTGCATACACATACTTTTTGTGTTTGAAAGGGAGTGGGTGGAAGTATAAATTTATTAGTCCCACCCCTTTTCCTATGTTACTATAAATAAATAATCTACTTTTCAGCATCCTTTTTTCTAACCATTACTGCTGTTATCTGCAAATTTAAGTAATTTTGACTTGAAGAACAGTGGGTTGGTATGATCCAAATATCTAGCGTTAAAATATCTATATTTTTATATATATGTGTGTGTGTGTGTGTATATATATACACTGCCCAAAAAAATAAAGGGAACACTAAAATAACACATCCTAGATCTGAATGAATGAAATATTCTTATTAAATACTTAGTTCTTTACATAGTTGAATGCGCTGACAACAAAATCACACAAAAATTATCAATGGAAATCAAATTTATTAAGCCATGGAGGTCTGGATTTGGAGTCACACTCAAAATTAAAGTGGAAAAACACACTACAGGCTGATCCAACTTTGATGTAATGTCCTTAAAACGAGTCAAAATGAGGCTCAGTAGTGTGTGTGGCCTCCACGTGCCCGTATGACCTCCCTACAACGCCTGGGCGTGTTCCTGATGAGGTGGCGGATGGTCTCCTGAGGGATCTCCTCCCAGACCTGGACTACAGCATCCGCCAACTCCTGGACAGTCTGTGGTGCAATGTGGCGCTGGTGGATGGAGCGAGACATGATGTCCCAGATGTGCTCAATTGGATTCAGGTCTGGCGAACAGGCGGGCCAGTCCATAGCATCAGCCTTCGTCTTGCAGGAACTGCTGACACACTCCAGCCACATGAGGTCTAGCATTGTCTTGCATTAGGAGGAACCCAGGGCCAACCTCACCAGCATATGGTCTCACAATGGGTCTGAGGATCTCATCTCGGTACCTAATGGCAGTCAGGCTACCTCTGGCGAGCACATGGAGGGCTGTGCGGCCCCCCAAAGAAATGCCACCCCACACCATTACTGACCCACTGCCAAATCGGTCATGCTGGAGGATGTTGCAGGCAGCAGAACGTTCTCCACGGCGTCTCCTGACTCTGTCACATCTGTCACATGTGCTTAGTGTGAACCTGCTTTCATCTGTGAAGAGCACAGGGCGCCAGTGGTGAATTTGCCAATCTTGGTGTTCTCTGGCAAATGCCAAACGTCCTGCACGGTGTTGGGCTGTAAGCACAACCCCCACCTGTGGACGTCGGGCCCTCATACCACCCTCATAGAGTCTGTTTCTGACTGTTTGAGCAGACACATGCCCATTTGTGGCCTGCTGGAGGTCATTTTGCAGGGCTCTGGCAGTGCTCCTCCTGTTCCTCCTTGCACAAAGGCAGAGGTAGCGGTCCTGCTGCTGGGTTGTTGCCCTCCTACGGCCTCCTCCACGTCTCCTGATGTACTGGCCTGTCTCCTGGTAGCGCCTCCATGCTCTGGACACTACGCTGACAGACACAGCAAACCTTCTTGCCACAGCTCGCATTGATGTTCCATCCTGGATGAGCTGCACTACCTGAGCCACTTGTGTGGGTTGTAGACTCCGTCTCATGCTACCACTAGAGTGAAAGCACCGCCAGCATTCAAAAGTGACCAAAACATCAGCCAGAAAGCATAGGAACTGAGAAGTGGTCTGTGGTCACCACTTGTAGAACACTTCTTTATTGGGGGTGTCTTGCTAATTGCCTATAATTTCCACCTGTTGTCTATTCCATTTGCACAACAGCATGTGAAATTGATTGTCAATCAGTGTTGCTTCCTAAGTGGACAGTTTGATTTCACAGAAGTGTGACTGACTTGGAGTTACATTGTGTTGTTTAAGTGTTCCCTTTATTTTTTTTGAGCAGTGTATATATATATATATATAGAGCGTATAGCTCTCTTTTGAAGTTTAACTATTGATTGTAAATTTGTTTTGTAATTGTTTCCCCAAACTTCTGCGCAGTATGTGAGATATGGCAGTACCAGTGAACAGTAAAGAATATACAGTGATCTTTGATCTAAAACCAGCCTTGCTCTACTGAGGACTGCAACACTTTTTGAAACCTTTTTTTGCATGTACTTAACATGTGATTTCCAATTAATTTGATTGTCCATAATAACACCTAAAAATCTAATTTCATTTACTCGTGTAATGTTAATAACATCCACTGAGATAATGATTTCAGCATTCTGTGTTCCATTTCCAAAATACATAAATTTTGTTTTATTCATATTCAAGGATAGTTTATTTATATTAAACCATAATTGTATTTTGTTAAATTCTATTGTTACATCTTGAATTAATCTTTGCAGATCAGTGCCAGAGCAAAACAGATTTGTATCATCTGCAAACAATATAAGTTTTAATACTGAGGACACCTGGCACAAGTCATTAATATATATAGAATAAAAAATTTTGGTCCCAGTACGGACCCCTGTGGAACTCCACAATTTATGTTTAAACACTTGGAGTCATGTTCTCCTATTCTTAAAAATTGTTTTCTGTCACTCAGATAACTTTTGACCCACTGTAAGGCTATACCCCTGATACCATATCGTTCTAATTTCCTAGATATTATTTCATGATCTATAGTGTCACATGCTTTACTTAAATCCACAGATATTCCAATTGCATGAAGTTTCTGATCAAGAAAAGATGATATTTGTTCAACTGTATCAATAAGTGCCAAGGCTGTTGAACGCTTAGCCCTAAATTCATATTGACATTCGGAAAGTAATCTATGCTTATTTATGAATTGTTCCAACCGGTTATTGAACAGTTTTTCAAGTATTTTGGAGAATTGTGGTAACAATGAAACAGTGGTATCACTTTAGCGGTTTTCATTTTATTAGGGAATGTACCTGTCCTGAATGAAAGATTACAAATATATGTTAGTGGTTTTGAAATATCCTCAATGATATTTTTTAATTACTGTCATATCTATGTCATTGCAATCCTTTGATCTCTTATTTGCGCATTTCCTTACTATTTTGATAGCTTCTTTTTCTTCTACGATTGATATAAACATAGAACTTAAATTCCGTTCAGTCAGATGTTCATGCCATCTTTCTGGCATTACTGGATCAGGTATTTTGCTTGCCAAGTCGGAACCCACATCCACAAAAAAATTCATTAAATTTCTCAACGACAACATTCATATTGTAGTTGTATTTCTTGTCAGAATGGAAAAAATTTGGATAGCTCTTTTGTTTTCCACCTTTATTTATCACAATGTTTAAGATTTTCCAAATTCCCTTAATGTTGTCTTTGTTCATATGGAGCAATTTACCATAGTATTCCTTTTTACTGGTCCTTAAAATAGGGTTAGGGTTAGAGTTAGCTTCCACAATTAGCTCCTTGGTCTTGGAGGTATTGAAGACCAAGTTGTTGTTCGCACACCAGCCCACCAGCATCTGGGCCTTGTCCCTATATGCCGTCTCATTGCCACCAGAGATGAGTCCCACCACGGCGGTGTCATCCGCAAACTTGATAACGGCATTGACCGGGTGGTCGTTGAAACAGTCATATGTGTACAAATTGTACAGAAGAGGGCTCAGCACACAGCCCTGTGGAGAACTGGTGCTGAGGCTGAGGGCTGTGGAGAGATGTGAACCCACTCTGACTCTCTGTACAGGGGCAAAGAGAAAGTCTCTGATCCAGCAGCAGGTGATGAAAAAAAGTCCAGTGTTCAGCAGCTTTTCTGTTAATCTGTTCGGAAGTATTGTGTGACAGGCGGAGCTAAAATCAACAAAGAGCAATCCTAGCATAATGCCCCTGTTGTTCCACGTGGGAGATGGAAGAGTGGAGCATTGTGATGATGGCATCATCTGTTGATTTGTTTGCCTCATGCGAATTGAAGTGGATCAAATACTGGTGGGAGGCAGGACGTGATGTGACAAAGGACCAGTTTCTCAAAACACTTCATTATAACTGGTATCAGAGCAACTGGCCTGTAGTCCTTGAGGCTGCTGATAGTGGTCTTTTTAGGCAGCGGTGGTATGATAGACTGGGACAGTGATCTGTTGAAGATCTTGGAGAACAAACTGTCTGCACACCCCCTGAGGACCCTTCCGGTCACTCCATCTGGTCCGGTGGCCGGGGGGTGTTGCTGGGCTGAGCGATATAAGTGACCTACACCTTTTTCTGTTTAATATTATATGTCAGGTTGTTTTTAGTTTTTGTCCTTGTCTTTGTGTTGTTAAGTAGGGGTAATTTCATATAGGCCAGCTATTCCTCCCAACATTAATTAGTGTCCTGATTGTTTTAAAGGCTTATAGCTGGCAGGCTGACACCCTGCTAGGAGCTCACTTAGTGGCATCACTGATGGTTACTGGGCCCTCTGACTCCCCCTAGTGGTGTGAAGTTTTCACAGCTTGCTTTCAGTTTGAAGGGGTCCCTACTGATTGTGGTGCATCTAACTGAATCCTGTCCAGTTGCTGTGCAGGCATAATGTATAAACACTGAGCATCCTGTTTGTGTCAAAGTGCCATTTTTAACAAAATGTGCATTGTTAATAAAGTCTGTTTTCATGGAGTACCCCTGACCTCTATGTCATCAACTGCTCTATGATCAACTTTCCTCTGAAAGGGACCATCATGTAAAGAATGAATATCATTATGTATTGAAGACTTGAAACCAGAAACTGAGGCCATTAACTTGTTAGGAAAATGTTTACTGAGCTGATAAATCAAAAGAGAAGGAGAGACATTTTCCCATAGACTTCAATACAATCTTCTTATGACCAAAGGAGTTGCGCTCTGATGCAAGGTGATGTTATGTACAAGGAAGGATACATTTGTGAACAGAACATTTTCTCTGATTACCCCACTATGTCCAGTATTATTTGATAATGCATGCATATAAAGACTGAAATGTTCCAGAAAGGAAAAAAGGAAAACTCTTTCAGTAAGTTACCTTTTCTTTTGCTGGTTTTTCAGACACAAATTAGAAATCAGGATCAACTAGTGTCTTTTTTCAGAGTGAGGTCAGACATTGTGTGATGTGGTGGTGGGTGTCACCTGATCTGAAAGGGTTAAAGAAACAGAAATGTTCAGCCCACTCATGACGCAGTAAGTCAACATGACGATTCAAATAATGTCAACAACTGTGTTATATAATGTCTTACATTAGTTTCATAGAATTTCTTTTGAGCGAAAATGATCATGTTAAATGCTACAAAAGTTTCATATGTAATACTAAGTGCCTACTTTGACACTGGTGTTTTCAAATACTTGTACTTTACGATTATTATGTCTTTGTATCTTCTAATTATCTTTGTCAATGTGTTGCTGATTGTGGTTATCTGTGTGAACAGGAGCTTACATGAACCCATGTACCTGTTTCTGTGCAGCCTGTTTGTAAATGAACTGTATGGTAGTACAGGGTTGTTTCCATTCCTGCTGCTTCAGATCCTCTCTGACATTCACACTGTTTCTCTGCCGTTTTGTTTCCTGCAGATCTTCTGTGTTTACTCTTATGTTTGTGTAGAATTTTTAAACTTGGCCATCATGTCTTATGACAGATATCTGGCCATATGTTTTCCTCTACAATATAACACATGTATGACATTTTACAAGCTTGCCATATTAATTGCTGGGACATGGCTTTTCCCTTTTCTTGCCATTGTTGTTTTGTTGTCATTGACTTCACCGTTACAGCTGTGTGGGAACGTGATTAACAAAGTTTTCTGTGGAAACTATTCCATTGTCAAACTCGCTTGCTCTGACATTAGAGTAAATAACATTTATGGACTCATTTATTCAGTCATTTCAATCATCATTCCTGTCATTTTAATCCTATACTCTTACATGAAGATCTTTAAAGTGTGTTTTTCTGGTTCTAAACAGACAAGACAGAAAGCCATCAGTACCTGCACACCTCATCTGGCTGCTCTGCTAAACTTTTCTTTTGGTTGTTATTTCCAAATACTACAAAGCAGATTTGACACACGCAGTTTGCCTCATATGTTGAATATTTTATTAACATTATACTTTCTAACATGCCAACCACTCTTTACACCTTTACTGTATGGGCTGAAAATGTCCAAAATCTGTAATATATGTCAAAATCTGCTGTGTGGGGACATGAAGGTCTGCCAGCAGATCTGTTCAACTTTATTTCAACGAAAAAACAATACATAAATTCCTTTCCTGTCCTTATCAGTACTAACAGGAATTAGGTTTTGATCCCTGCTGTATCTCTGTTTTTTGTCAGATTATTTATGTTACATTCTTCTCTTTTTCACTTTATCTGAGAGAGGTGGTTGTGTTTAATATTTTTTTGTAGTGTGACTCACAACAAGTGATTTAATGTCCATAGAAACAGAAACTAGATGTAAATAACTGGTCAGAAAAACATGTAATTGAATCGAGTTTAAACATCAAACTATTTATGCAGTGGTGAGTCCACACATCAGTTCCCTGAAATTCATAAGCACAGCCAGTCTTATCTTGTTCTTTCAAAACCTGATATTTTGGCCTGCTCTTTATTTCTTTCTTGGTGTGGGTACGTAAAGGTCAGGAGACATTACGGATCTAAATGTCTTCTAAGCTTGAATATGTTAATGTATCTGCAGTTTGGTAAGGATTGATTGGTTCTTTAATAGTGTGATCAGCATTGTTTCTCTTCCATCTGTATATCTTTGACAGGAGGAACTTATTCAAAACATGGATAAGGTTCAACCATGGAATACTACAGGCCTGACTGATCTGTAAATTTGCCTTTATAATGGATAAGAATAAAGTCAAATTTATGCTTTGTGCAAGGGATTGATGTCATATTTATTGTTTAGCATCAAACTTCTCTCATTACGCATAGTTTAAATTTAGATTTATTGTTGGGCATCGCCTTTCTACTATTGATATAACCACCATCAAAATGTACAGTGGTTATATCAGTAATGTGACCCAGATTTATCTCCAAATTGCTTGGATGAAAAGCACGGGGAAGTAAGGAAATCATAAGATTTGGCCAAATGTAGAATACAAAAGGAGTAAATGTGTTTAAAGATGAAACACAAACTGGGCAAATCTGTTTTCAGGAAAACAGAACTGAAGCATACATAAAAATAATTCAAGCTGCTGGAGGGAATGTGGGGTGATTTTCAATGATTATGCAAATATTATTTAAATGTTAAGAAAGTGCAAAAATGCTCTTCGTTTATTCTAAAACCATACAACAATGATGATTATAAAAAAGTGGAGCTCCAAAAAAAAAATATTCTTTCTTTCGAAAAGCATTCAAAACAAAGAAGCAGCAAATTCAGAATGGGTACTTCTTAAATTATATGATCATGTGGAACATGGTGATTTAAGATGAAGTCATTCAACTGAAAGTACTAAAGTAAAAACACAAACATATTTTTTGGGTGCCAGGATTAGTGTTTCTATTCCTCTCCCTCATCTTCCCCCCTCCTTTCCCGTGTTGTGTGTGTGTGTGTGTGTGTTTAGTTGTCTGATTAGAGGCTGGTCTGGAGCTGGGCAGACCTGGAGTAACCTACCTGCACACCTGCATTAACCAAGTTTCTTCTGCTATCTAGTAAACTGCTCCATTAAAAACCTGGCTCATTCTGCCATTTGTCACAAGATCATCTGCATACCTCAAGTGGTATTGTGCTTTGGCTCTTGCTTCTCGCTCCTATTGATTAGGGTGACCATATTTTGATTTCCAAAAAAGAGGACACTTGGCCCGGCCACGAGATAGCCTACTTAAATGATACTCGCAGTTTACTCAAAAATTCCTTATAATTTTAATATATTTAAAGTTTATATGTATGGATAGAATATTTTGTTATATTACAAAATAATATCTCTCAAAGACAGAAATTCAGATAGGCTTCTCAGAGGTTACTGAACATTCTTTATTATGCCTCAATTGTAAATATACATATATATATATATATATATATATATAAATTTAAAATAAATAAAATCTCTGGAATAAAATAATGATGGAAATAGTGTCTCTTCTGTGTTAAAATCAACTTGTAAAGTAATAGCTCTCTTTTCAAGTATTAGTGGACAAATAAATGAATAAATAATATGAAATGATGTTCTAAATAATACCTCTTCTGTATTAGAAAATCCAACTTTAACAAAATATTTCTCACTAAATTTTCAGTGTAATGTAAAATAATAAAAAGTACCCTCACAAGATATTACTTCAACAAACAAAAAACTAAATCTTTAGTTATCTTCTTTCATCCTCCTTGTCTACCCATCCATATTTTGCTGTAGAGCTGATTTTGTCGCAGTTCATCCAGTAACGGCGCCAGAAGTTATTAATTGGGGGAGCTGGGGGGGCTGGATTTTTCATTGGGGGGGGGGGGTTACGAATTATAACTGTCTGATTGTGGATGCTGCTTACAGTATTTTTATTTTTGCTTGGGGGGGACTTAAGCCCCCCCTCAAAACGTTATCTTAAGTTAGTTTAAGCCTAAAAAGTTTAGCTTAAGCCCCCCAGCCGTCAGTGAGTTCATCTGTGAACGTGCATTTACGTTTCGACATCTTGAACGCTTCAGCTGCTCGGCCGGTGTCTGCTGCTTTCTTGTTGTGAGTTTTGGAGATCCGCCCACAGGGCAGCCTCTCGGGGATTACGTCACACACGCTAACCCAAACAATGACAACCGGGGGAGGAGGGGCACACACATATACACATATACACACACACACAGAAGGAAAACCGGACATTATCATCAATTAATAAAAAACCCCCGGACGCCCCGGACGCCCCGGACATAAAAAGTGGACATGTCAGGGGAAAAGAGGACGTTTGGTTGTAGTTTGATTGTAGTTTCTTGTGTTCACCTTGCCAGTTGTGGTCTTTGCAGATCGTAACCCTTTTTGCTTTTTTTGTCCCACGTGCATAACCACAGCCGGTGATTGTACAGGACAACAACGTGGAGATTCATCATAAAACAGGGTCTGAAAATGTGTTGGCTGATGCGTTGTCCAGGGTTTAGGGGCACCATTTATTTTTGATGGTGCATTTTATCAAAAGCTCTTCACGTTTGTCTGAAGGGAATGGGTGTTATGGCCCTGCATGTATTGTGTATGTAGGTGTGCATGTACGTGTTGTGTTCTTTCCTAGTCACTCCATCTCAGTTACCCCTTTGGCTCAGAGGGGTGTACTACGAAGCGAGATTAGTGCTTTAGCGAGGTATGTTGAGCATAAAGCCAGACTTTTCCGTGTCACGAAGGTCGCTCTCTTTAAAGCTGGCTATATCACCGGGGTAACTTATGCTGCGAACATAACCTGGTCCGGACCAGTTTTTGTTCTGACTTTCAGCTTAAAATCGGCTATAAAAAGCGCCGCCCTTTCATTGATCATCCTCCTTGAACGTGGCCTCACCGTTTTTGGAAAATCCAGTGGATTTAGGTGGCCGAATTATTAGAGGTGTTCTTCGGAGGGGGAGAGTTTATTCGAGACCGGAGTGATCCGTTGGCGTTTTCTGACGATATTCTTTATGAGCGATCTAGATTCTCAGCTGAGGGAGTACATAACATATGCAGTCTTGTTGAACCATATAAGTAATGCGACCAAACGAATCCATGCACTTACAGTAACGCAGCCATCAGCAGCACTGTTTCACCCAATAAAAAAACAAAACAAAACACCAATCACAGGATGTGTTTTATTATTTATTGAAGTTCTGCTTTTTCTGGGAAAAGAAAAAGTCATAAGTATACAATGTTAATCATGCTTAACAAAACATTTTAAAGCACCATTTACTGCAGTACCTTTTTCTCATACTCCAGTTGCTCGATCTCAAGTTTTAGTTTCTTGACTTCCAGCTCAAGAAACTAAGACATAGGACTGCTAGAAAATATAAAACCCTTACCCCTTGTTTTTTTTGTGGGCCTAGAGGTGGAGGCCACAGGCTGAGGGGAGGGTTGCACAATGTCCTCTCCCTGTGACATTAATGAGCAAGAAACTTAATTATTTCTAATTTAAAAAGATGAATTTAAAATTTAAATTAAATTCTTATTTAGACTATTAAGATATCTACCCCCAAAGGTACCTCTGAATACACTGAAAGTGTGTCCTCATCATTGATCTCCACCTGTGGAATAGTTTAAGAGAAATGAATAAAGTGGATTCAACACAGCAAACAAAGATAAGAGTACATGACAACTTTGACAGTTACCTCTGTGTGGGGGTCAGCAAGGGTGTGTGTTGGCGGCTTGAGCAACACTGTCTCCTTCAACTGTAAATTAGATTAAAACGTTTCTCATCTGAGAAACAATAAATATGCATTTAGTATTTTACCACTGAAGCACCTATGCATACCCTGGACAAAGAATTGCTGCTGGGAGCTGCCAGCAGCAGGTCTGATTGAATACCCCCTTGTACCCCCTCCACGATTGGCCGCCCTTCATCTATTGCAAGGGCCAGCTCCTCTGAGGCCATGTAATTGGCTGGAGCGGGGCCCCCTCAAATCCTTCTCCTCTCATTTTTCTTCTTGTTTCCTTCTGATAATTTTAACACTTAATATGTTACGCAGTGTATCATCCACATTACACTAAAAGATGAATGCACAGCAAATACATACTTATATTTTTGTGCTTGGTCCAGATTTGCTGCCAAGACCGTTTTACAGTGCTGGTATTACAACAAATAGAGCACCAATTAGAAAATTGGACAAATCAAATGAATTTCACTCTGATTTGGCCCTAATCTGAGTGATTTCCATGTATCCTTCACTGTGAGACAATGTCAGGGAGGGAATTAAAGTTATATAGTGATATATAATATAATATGATATTACATAGGCTATATTAACTTACGCATTTACACGATCTGCAATTTTTTTCCAGACTTCCTCTCTTGCCTTGTTTGCAGCAACAATGTTGCTTTTATCTGTTATTATTGGTCCGAACTCTTCATAGCTCTCCATTATCATAATCTGCACCTATGGCTGAAATATGGGGCATGTAATTGTTCCAATTTTCTGCGGAAATAGCGTCAAATGACGCCTAAACACCCCTTTTTATGTGAACGCGCACAAAGGTCGATGAGGCAAGCCTGGGTCGACAAATCAACTTGATAACCACCGTCGTGATACTCGTTATCTGTGGTTGGAGCTTTCGGCTTTGTCGAGCCAGCTCACCCAAAGAAAGTCCGGCTCTGTTGAGCTTCCTTCGCAGTACACCCCCCAGGTGGCTCCTCCTTCTTGTTGTGGTACAACTTACAGAGGCCACCATTTGTTGGGGCCTGACTAAACTATTGATATGAAAGATATTAATGTTAAATGATAACTTTGTTTAATATCAAAGTCAAGCTCTGGGCACCACCCTAAACAGGGGAACAATAGCCGAATCTGTCACACCGCGGTGAGGTCAAGTTGGGTTTTTGTCCTGTCTCCATGTTTTGTCTTGTCATTTCCTGTTTTATTCTGAAAAGTAACTCACCTCTCGTTTCAGGTCACTTGCCCTTCCTCTTGTGTCTCAGTCTGATTGCTTCCTGAGTGTTTCCACCTGTTCCCCATTACCCTGTGTTTAAATAGTCTGCCTTTGTCTGGTGCCAGTGTGTTTCGTCTGCGTGCGTATACCCCAGCCCCTTTTGCCACAGCCCTTGCTACAGCCTTTGTCTGGATTTTGTGTTCTTCTTCCTCCAAGTGAGAGTTTTGAGTTGTAACTTACAACCCAAGTGAAGCCTCATGAAGCACTGAGGCTTTCTCAACAATTGTGCCAAAAAAGATTCAAAGCTTCAAGACTTCAGTGACGGTGACATCTGGTGGACAACTGAAGCCATAGCAACCTCTAAAGAGCACGACTGAAGCACTGGCACTGTTTCAATCCCATGACAGCAATAAAAGTTCAGAAAAGTCTGTGTGGTCATTCAAGTGTTTTGTTCATTCATACCAAATAATGATTATATCGTCATTACAATAAAATATTCAAATGCTCTCCCCCATACTCTAAAACACATTCCAGATTAACCCAAAGAATAAATCCAAATTATATTAAGGGTTAAATGTTGGTTAAGGATTTATTTAAAGCTTTGAGCTTTATTTAAAAACTGTACTAAAAGTCCCTAACAGGATTACATGTCCTTCCTACTTTGCAAATAATCATGGTGTTTGAATTCAGAAACATTGGGGGTTTTTTTGTGTGTGTGTGAAGTGTTTTTAAGGAAAACCTTTAAAGATAATGGTTTGTCATTTGGGGACTTGTATGGTTGATTTGGAATGATTATTCACAGAAGCAGACAAGTTATTTGTCTTCACAGGTTTTTATTGAGAAATATAATTTTTTCTGTCACAGGCTTCAGTCGGCTCCTCTTCTGGCTGACCAGCTCCCCAGCTTTGGAAAATATCCTTTCATGGGGAACAGAAGATGCTGGGATGCACAGATACTTGCATGCAAGTTTCCACAGCATAGGATATAAAGTCTTTCATGCCACCCAGTACTTCAGGGGATCCTCTGCTCTTGTCAGAATTTGTTCTTTCAAATATCTATGACACAGACAGTAAGACTATGAATGACTGAATAAAACAACTGATGTTTCAACAGTAATCCACATGCATACCTCTGGATCTCCACTGCAGCACTGGCAGATGCACTGCTGGTGCGGTGCTGAGACTCTACGTAGTTGTCCAGTAAAGCCCACAAGTTGTAATTTTCTTCACCAGCACTGGCAGATGTTGTTGCAGTCTCCAGTGGCACATCTTCTGCCGTCCCATTAATAAGACTGGCACACTCTCCTGTCAGCCTTTCTACAGCAGCCTGAGCATTGCTTTTATTAGTAAAGCCAGCCTGTTTAAACCGTGGATCCAAGATGGTGGCCACAGACAGGGAGTTCACCTTTTCCAAGCCACTGAATTTTTCATTCAAATTAGTTTTCAAATGGTTGGCAAGCGTGGCACCAATACAAGGAGCCATTTGGGCACATTTGGCAGAAATTACATGTCTCAGTATTTTGGCTTTAGGAATTGCCTTTGACCCAGACACTCTCCTTTCCTCAGAAAGCTCAACAGTTGCCTGATAGAATGGCCTTAAAACTGTCAGGCACTGGTTGATTGCTGCATAGTCATCAGCAGTGAAAGGCACTATGTCAGTGCTAAGTGATGCCAGGGCTGCCCCTAAAGGTTCTCTCTGCTCATAAAGCCTATGGAGCATGGCATAAGTGCTGTTCCATCTGGTTTCAACCCCTTGAACAAGCTTTTTTTGGGGCATGCCCATATTAGCTTGAATAGAGCACAACTTTTCATTTGCTTTTGAACTGGACTTGAAGTGTGCTACTATTTTGCGGGCCCCACTGCGCATGTTTTCCAGCTCAGAAGTCTGACAGAGTGATTTTTTGACAATGAGATTCAGCATGTGGGCAAAGCAATAAATATGTCTAACGTTTAACTGAGTAACACTTGCCACAATATTGTGAGCTCCATCAGTAACCATCCCACAGACCTTTTCAGTGATTCCCCACTCTTTCATCAAATTTGCAATTGCATCTGAAATATTAGCTGCTGTGTGGGTCAAAGGAAAATACTGCACACCTAAAAGCATAGTAGCCAGATCTAGGCTGTCTGACACATAATGGCAAGTAACACCAAGGTACGCATCCATGTTGACTGATGTCCACATGTCAGCAGTCAAACTAACAGCTGAAGTCTGCTTAATTTCTGCCAAGGCCTTCTCTTTGGTTACAGTGTACCTTGCTTCCACCATTGCCTTTACAGTTTTGCGGCTTGGAATGGAGTATGATGGGTCCAGGATTTTAATGAAATTTTGGAACCATTCATCCTCAAAGATAGAAAAAGGCTGACCATCTAACTATCATGTCCACCAAGGCCTCATCCAGCTTCTGTTTTCTGGACACTGTGTGGGAGAAAGGTTGCTATATGAATATGATACACAACATCTACAATAAATAGACACACACACATACATATATACAGTATATATACATATATATTTAGCTTACTGTCAGGATTTCCAGTGTTGACAGGGTCACTGGTTTGCTGGGTATGATTGTCATCATGCCTGGCACGCAAGTGTCTCAGCATAGATTATGTGTTGTTGCTGTAAGACAACTCTTGTGTGCAGAGCAAACATCGCACCTACAAGCAATTTTGAGCAATTTTGAGACCCATTTAAAAATTAAAAGTACAATTCAATTATGGAAACATAAAATGTATGGCATAAACTGCATTATACCTTATTTGGTGGTATGAGATCAAAATGATCCCAAACTTTAGAACGTCGCTTATTGGTGGTACTCACCATGAAACTTGCCGAAATACTCTCACTCTCACTCTCACTCTCACTCTCACTCTCACTCTCACTCTCCAAATCTCTATCTCCTGACAACCCCATTTTGAAGCATAATGATGCATCTTATATAGCTGGTATGGCACCAAACCACTCAAATCTGTCAAACCTGTCAAGCTGTCATTGGCTCAGAATGCCTTGAAACGTCATGAGCCAATGACACACACTGAAAGACTATGAGCCAATGAAAAGCTTCGAAACATTTTGAAGCAATGAAGCGCGAAGCGAAACAGCGATGACATTCGAAGCTTCGAACGTCATCGGTCACGTGACACTGAGGTTTTGATACAAGCTCCGACACAGCGTTTCGAATCACTCCGCTTCAGGAAGAGTGACACAAGCTCCAAAGCCTCGGTATCATTTGCCCATCACTACTTACCTTTCATAGAGTAGTGCCTCCAGTCCTCAGAAGTGTTTTCCCGTGTTTTTGCCTGTTTGTTTCTAGTTCTTGTTTTCCTCCGTAGTTGGAGTTATTTTCATTTACTGATAACATTTAATAGCCTATTGTGTTTTTCCTCCTTTTAGTGGAGTGATTATTATTTTGATATTTTTCATAGCCATGGCTCTTCCTGTATGGAAGAGGGGTGATTGATAGAACTAGGTTTATAGCCTGTTTTATTTCTCGATCTTGGAGTCCTTGGGAAGATAACAATAAAGACTCTATTGTTGCACCTGAACCCTGCATCTCTGTCCTGAGTCCTAGCCTGGTCATGACACAATCACAAATTCAGTCTCATAAAATACTATCAATTTGGATCTCTGACTATAATCAACTTAGCAATTACAGCCAAATGACAATATTAAATTAGAAGGATTCAGAGCTCTGTAGAGAAGAGGTTAGCAATATTCCTTCTTGTGCAACATCAAATAGACCAGCCTTTGTGTTTAAGAACATTTATTACAAAGTAGCAAAGAAACACACTGGCACTGTTCTGATATGGGCTATATACATGTATGCGTGTGTGTGTGTGTGTGACAGTGACCAAATGGCAGGCAATGAAACTACAAACAAGATGGCTGCATGTCTCATGTGGTCCTTTGTTAAGGCCAGCTGAAATAGTTCCCAGGTGCTGTCTCTTTATTGGTTTTTTGGACTCTACCTCTGCCTTGTCCCTGTTGAGTACTTTTGCCTCTACTGATCACCCTGTCTGTACTGAATCTATTTTGTCCAGTAAAGACTTTTTACTTACCCGAACTGCCTCTTGAGTCGTGCGTTTGAATCCATTCTCTCCTGGTTCACCAGTTATAACAATATGAACTGGCCAAACCATGGACTCAGCCGACTCTAATCCGATGCATGCTGCCATTCGTGCTCAAGGAGAACAGATCCATCATCATGAGGAGCAGCTCGCTGCTGTGGGTATAGGAGTAACAGAGCTTAACAAGCACCATGAGGAATTTCCAGACCTCCATTAGCAGTCAAGTGAGCCACCTGAGCAACCAGCTTCAACACCTGATGAGTCGCATTCTTCTCCTGCCTCAGCTCCTGTATCTGCTCCACAGCCGCCTCCTTCACTGACTCTGGCTCCTGCTTTTTCCCCTCACCTAACCAAGCCTGATCATTTCTCCAGAGATTCTAATAACTGCCGATCCTTCCTGGTCCAGTGTGGGCTTCATTTTGAGCTGCAGGCATCCTCATTTCTCTCTGACTGCTCCAAGGTGGCATTTATCATCACTCACTTTTCTGACAGAGCTGAAGCCTGGGCCACAGCAGAGTGGGCTAGAGATTTCCCTGTTTGCATCTCCCTGAGCCTGTTCACCGAAACGCTAAGCAAGATTTTTGACCACACCACCACTGGTCGAGAGGCTGCACAAACACCGGTGGGTCTTTGCCAAAGCAAGTCAGTCATGGACTATGCCATTGAGTTTCGCACCCTGGCAGCAGACAGCAGCTGGAATGCTGCCTCCCTACTTGACACCTTCCTCCATGGGTTGGCTGACTTGATAAAGGACCAGTTGGCCACCCTTGAGTTGCCAGGTGATTTGGAGTCCATAATAGCACTTGCTATCCGTATTGACACTCGCCTGATAGAAAGTGAAAAGGAAAGGTCCAGAAATGCAGTTTTTCTGCCATTCCAGATGAGGCAGCAGTCTCACAATCTGTCTTCCTGGTGATCTCCTCCTCGGGCTACTCCAGCCAACTCTTCAGCCCCCCCTGCTGCACTGGAGGAACCCATGCAGGTGGGAAGAACCAGACTCACTCCAGAGGAACGTGAGCACCATCTGCGAGAGAGTCACTGCATCTTCTGACCCCTTCTCTTTCTCTTCCTCATCCTGTGCTGGTGGATTCTGGGGCGGATGACAGTTTTATAGACTGGAGACTAGCCAAGACCCTCTGACTCAAGAAAGTTCCCCTCCCCGAGCCCTTGAAAGCCAGTGCTCTGGATGGTCGCCTGTTGTGCAGAGTCACTCATCACACGTAACCAGTTCGGCTCATCGTTGCTGGTGATCATTCTGAGTTCCTTTGTTTCCACATATTTGACTGTCCTCTACATCCTCTGATCCTTGGTCTGCCCTGGCTTATTGAACACAATCCACATATGAACTGGTCCACTGGCGAGGTGTTGGGCTGGGGTAAGGGATGTTGACTAACCTGCTGCTCATCTGTTCCTCCTCCTGAGTTCGGATGTTCCAGTTCCACTATCCCCTGAGGGTTCTGGGTCTACAGAGGTTCCTGAGTCATCTCCTACTCCTCCAGCTGATTCTGAGTTTTTAGACCTGTCCGATGTTCCCTCCTGTTACCTTGACCTCAAGTCTTAAACAAGGCTCATGCCACCTCCCTGCCTCCACATCGGCCCTATGACTGCTGCATAGACCTTCTCCCTGGTACATCACCTCCTAAAGGTCGGTTGTACTCTCTCTCTGCCCCTGAAAGAGAGGCCATGCACAGGTACATCAACTTTTTCCTTGCTGCTGGGATCATCTGACCATCTTCCTCTCCAGCGGGGGCAGGTTTTTTCTTTGTGGATAAGAAAATTAACACTCTTCGTCCCTGTATCAACTACAGAGGTTTGAATGACATCACCATTAAGAACCAGTACCATCTCCCTCTCATTTCCATTCCATTTCAACACTCCCAGTGGTCATTATGAATACCTTGTAATGCCATTTAGTCTCACTAATGCGCCAGCGGTCTTCCCAGGACTATTGAATGATGTCCTTTGAGACATGCTCAACCATTTTATTTTTGTCTACTTGGATGACATTCTCATCTTCTCCCCAGATGAACAGACCCACATCCCACGTGTTCACCAGGTTGCATTTCCTCGATCACTAACTCTTCGTTAGCACTTACCCACAGCACTGACCCCATTAAGGTCAGTGCTGTGGCTGAGTGGCCCACACCAACCAGCCGTAAGCTAGTGCAGTGTTTTCTAGGGTTTGCTAACTTTTATATACGGTTCATTAGGAACTTTAGCACTGTGGCTGCCCCTTTACATGATTTAACCTCCTCTCATGTCAAGTTTCAGTGGTCTCCCCAGGCAGATCTGGCCTTCCGAAAGCTAAAGGAGAGCTTCACATCTGCACCAGTCATCACTCTAACTGACCCGCATCGGCAGTTTGTAGTGGAAGTGGATGCTTCTGAGGTGGGCATCGGGGCAGTCCTCTCTCAATGCTCGCTTCAGGATAACAAGCTCCATCTCTGTGCTTTCCTGTTGAGGAAACTCTGTCCAGCAGAGAGGAACTATAATGTAAGGGGACAGAGAACTGCTGGCTGTCAAAGTGGCATTGGAGGAGTTGCTTCACTGGTTGGAGGGTGCGGAGCTCCAATTCCTGGTGTGGACTGATCATAAGAACTTGGAGTACATCAGGACTGCCAAGCTACTCAATGTCAGACACGCCAGGTGGGCCCTTTTCTTTAATCGTTTCAACTTTACCCTGTCCTATCGGCCTGGATCTTCTTCTTATCTCCTTTCGGCTTTTCCCTTCAGGGGTCGCCACAGCGAATCAGTTGCCTCCATCTAAGCCTGTCTTCTGCATCCTCTTCTCTCACACCAACCACCTTCATGTCCTCTTTCACTACATCTATAAACTTCCTCTTTGGTCTTCCTCTAGGCCTCCTGCCTGGCAGTTCAAAACTCAGCATCCTTCTACCAATATATTCACTATCTCTCCTCTGGACATGTCCGAACCATCTCAGTCTGGCCTCTCTGAATTTATCTCCAAAACCTCTAACATGTGCTGTCCCTCTGATGTACTCATTCCTGACCCTATCCAACCTGGTCACTCCCAAAGAGAACCTCAGCATCTTCATCTCTGCTACCTCCAGCTCTGCCTCCTGTCTTTTCCTCAGTGACACTGTCTCTAGACCAAACGACATCACTGGTATCACCACAGTTTTGTACACCTTTCCTTTCATTTTAGCTGAAACTCTTCTATCACACATCACACCTGACACTTTTCTCCACCCGTTCCAGCCTGCCTGCACACGCTTCTTCACCTCTTTTCCACACTCTCCATTTCTCTGGACTGTTGACCCTAAGTACTTAAAATCCTCCACCTTCTTTATCTCTTCTCCCTGTAACCTCACTCTTCCACTTGGGTCCCTCTCATTCACACACATATACTCCGTCTTGCTGCGGCTAACCTTCATTCCTCTCCTTTCCAGGGCAAACCTCCACCACTCTAGCTTCTCCTCCACCTGTTCCCTGCTCTCACTACAGATCACAATGTCATCTGCAAACATCATAGTCCATGGAGATTCCTGTCTAACCTCGTCTGTCAGCCTGTCCATCACGATAGCGAACAAGAAGGGGCTCAGAGCTGATCCCTGATGCAGTCCCACCTCCACCTTGAACTCCTCTGTCACACCTACAGCACACCTCACCACTGTCTTACAGTCCTCATACATGTCCTGCACCGCTCTAACATACTTCTCTGCCACTCCAGACTTCCTCATACAATACCACAGTTCCTCTCTGGGCACCCTGTCATAAGCTTTCTCCAGATCTACAAAGATACAATGCAGCTCCCTCTGACCTTCTCTGTACTTCTCTATCAACATCCTCAAAGCAAATACTGCATCTGTAGTACTCTTTTTTGGCATGAAACCATACTGCTGCTCACAAATGCTCACTTCTGCCCTTAGTCTAGCTTCAACTACTCTTTCCCATAACTTCATTGTATGGCTCATCAGCTTTATTCCTCTGTAGTTGCTACAACTCTGTACATCTCCCTTGTTCTTAAAAGTGGGCACTAGCACACTTCTCCTCCATTCCTCAGGCATTTTCTCACTATCTAAGATCCTGTTAAACAACCCACTGAGAAACTCTACTGCTACCTCTCCTAGACACTTCCAGACCTCCACATGTATATCATCAGGACCGAGTGCTTTTCCACTCTTCATCCTCTTCAATGCCCTCCTCACTTCATCCTTACTAATCTTTGCTACTTCCTGGTTAGCAACAGTCACCTCTTCTACTCTTCGTTCTCTCTCATTTTCCTCATTCATCAACTCTTCAAAGTACTCTTTCCATCTTCCCATCACACTACTGGCATCTGTCAATACACTTTCATCTCTGTCCTTAATCACCCTAACCGCCTGCACGTCCTTTCCATCTCTGTCTCTCTGCCTTGCCAACCTGTATAGATCAGTCTCTCCCTCCTTACTGTCCAACCTAGCATACAAGTCATCGTAAGCCCTTTGTTTGGCCTTTGCCACCTCTACTTTCACCTTACACTGCATCTCCCTGTACTCCTGTCTACTCTCTTCAGTCCTCTCAGTGTCCCACTTCTTCTTAGCTAAACTCTTTCTCTGTATACACTCCTGTACACTCTCACCTACCACTACTTTGCAGTCACTGATCTCCTTCAGATTACACCGTCTACACAAGATGTGGTCTACCTGTGTACTCCTACCTCCACTCTTATAGGTCACCCTATGTTCCTGCCTCTTCTGGAAGAAAGTATTCACTACAGCCATTTCCATCCTTTTTGCAAAGTCAACCACCATCTGTCCTTCTGCATTCCTCTCCTGGATACCAAACCTGCCCATCACCTCCTCATCATCTCTGTTTCCTGTACAGACGTGTCCATTGAAGTCTGCACCAATGACAACTCTCTCACTTCTAGGGATGCTCTGCATCACTTCATCAAGGTCCAACCAGAATTTCTCCTTCTCCTCCAGCTCACATCCTACCTTTGGAGCATACCCACTAACAACATTGAACATCACACCTTCGATTTCTAGCTTCAGACTCATTACTCTATCTGATACTCTTTTAACCTCCAGGACATTCCTAACAAACTCCTCCTTCAAGATAACTCCTACTCCATTTCTCTTCCTATCTACACCATGATAGAACAACTTGAACCCTGCTCCTAAACTTCTAGCCTTGCTACCTTTCCACCTGGTCTCCTGGACACACAGTATGTCTACCTTCCTCCTCTGCATCATGTCAACCAAGTCTCTACCTTTTCCTGTCATAGTTCCAACATTCAAAGTCCCTACTCTCAGTCCTAGACTCTTGGCGTTCCTTTTCTCTCTCTTCCTACGAACACACCTTCCTCCTCTCCTTCTTCAACGAACAGTAGTCCAATTTCCACCGGCACCCTGTAGGTGAACAGCACCGATGGCGGTCGTTGTTAACCCGGGCCTCAACCGATCCGGTATGGAAGTCATAGATTAGATTCATATGTTTGATTTGGCAAAAGTTTTACGTCAGATGCCCTTCCTGACACAACCCTCTGTATTTATCCGGGCTTGGGACCGGCACAATAAGGCACTGGCTTGTACCCCCTTGCGGCTACATTCCTATCGGCCTGAATCTAAAAATGTTAAACCTGATGCCCTGTCTTGTCTGTTTGACCCTGACTCTGTTTCCAAGACTCCTTCGCATATCATGCCTCCTTCCTGTGTGGTTGGGGCTGCGACATAAGGGATTGAGAGGTGGGTCATGGAGGCCATTCCACTTGTTGAAGTGTCGAATGGGTGCCCCCTGAACTGGTTGTTTGTGCCTGTCCCTCTCCGCTCCCAGGTCATCCACTGGGCTCACACTTCCTGCATTTCTTGCCATCCTGGACTCCAGCGGACAGTCTTCATTATTAGACAATGTTTCTGATGGCCTTCCTTGGAAAAAGAGGTGGAGGAATATGTGGCAGCCTCTCCGGTGTCTGCCAGAAACAAGATCTGACGACGCTCCCCTCCTGATCTTCTACATCCACTGCCAGTGCCTCACCCTCTCTGGTCTGACATCTCCCTGGATTTTGTTACAGGTCTACCTCTCTCAGAGAGTAACACCACCATCCTCACAGTTGTTGACAGATTTTCCAAGATGGTTCACTTTATTCCACTGCCCTAGTTACCCTCTGCCAAGGAAATGGCGGAGGTGATATTGCTCCATGTGTTCCGCCTTCATGATTTTCCCAGGAATTTGGTGTCTGACCGAGGTCCCCAGTTTGTGTCCCGATTTTGGAAAGCTTTTTGCACTCTGATTGGGGCCACTGTCAGTCGCTCCTCTGGCTACCACCCTTAGTCCAACAGCCAGACTGGCCTTTTGCCAAGGTGATCAATCCTGTGACGGTGCGTCTTCAGCTTCCCAGGTCCATGAGGATCCCGCCTACATTTTATGTGGCCCACCTTAAACCTGCAAAGGAGAGCTCTATGGCTCTCTCACTTCCTGCCCTTGTGTTTTTTCCTACCTTTTGATGGTTTCACCTGTGTCTGATTGTCTGTCCCGCCCTGATTAGCCTCACCTGTGCCTTGTTATCCTTCTCCTCTCCACAGCATTTAGTGTGTGTCTTGTTTTCTCTGTCCTTTGACTCTGCCTTGTTGGATACTTTTGCCTCTACTGAACACCCTGCGTGTACCGAACCTATTTTGTCCAGTAAAGACTTTTTACTTACCTGAACTGCCTCTTGACTTGTGCGTTTGATTCCATTCTCTCCTGGTTCACCAGTTGTAACAGGTGCCAGGGCAAAAACGGGGGAGGGTTAGTTACACGCAGGGCGAATGAGTTGCTAAAGCATGTATGAACATACAATAATCAACATCAACTGCTGGTGTGGCTAACCAAAAACTTAAACACATACAAGAAAGCCCAACAGGGAAAATAACCAAATCTACATTTGCATGTACCTGGTCCAGACCAGTTTACGTTCCGAGTTTCAGTTTAAAGGCGGCTTTAAAAGGCGCCGCCCTTTCACTGATCATCTTCCTTGAACATGGCCTCACCGTTTTTGGAAAATCCAGTGGATTTAGGTGCACTAATTGTTAGAGGTGCTCCTCGGAGGGAGAGAGTTTTTCCAGACTGGAGTGATCTGTTGGCGTTTTCTGACAATATTCTCTATGAGCAATATAATGTAGCCGCAAGGGGGTACAAGCCAGTGCCTTATTGTGCCAGTCCCAAGCCCGGATAAATACAGAGGGTTGTGTCAGGAAGGGCATCCGACGTAAAACTTTTGCCAAATCAAACATATGAATCTAATCTATGACTTCCATACCGGATCGGTCGAGGCCCGGGTTAACAACGACCGCCATCGGTGCTGTTCACCTACAGGGTGCCGGTGGAAATTGGACTACTGTTCGTTGAAGAAGGAGAGGAGGAAGGTGTGTTCGTAGGAAGAGAGAGAAAAGGAACGCCAAGAGTCTAGGACTGAGAGTAGGGACTTTGAATGTTGGAACTATGACAGGGAAAGGTAGAGAGTTGGTTGACATGATGCAGAGGAGGAAGGTAGACATACTGTGTGTCCAGGAGACCAGGTGGAAAGGTAGCAAGGCTAGAAGTTTAGGAGCAGGGTTCAAGTTGTTCTATCATGGTGTAGATAGGAAGAGAAATGGAGTAGGAGTTATCTTGAAGGAGGAGTTTGTTAGGAATGTTCTGGAGGTTAAAAGAGTATCAGATAGAGTAATGAGTCTGAAGCTAGAAATCGAAGGTGTAATGTTCAATGTTGTTAGTGGGTATGCTCCACAGGTAGGATGTGAGATGGAGGAGAAGGAGAAATTCTGGTTGGACCTTGATGAAGTGATGCAGAGCATACCTAGAAGTGAGAGAGTTGTCATTGGTGCAGACTTCAATGGACACGTTGGTGCAGGAAACAGAGATGATGAGGAGGTGATGGGCAGGTTTGGTATCCAGGAGAGGAACGCAGGACAGATGGTGGTTGACTTCGCAAAAAGGATGGAAATGGCTGTAGTGAATACTTTCTTCCAGAAGAGGCAGGAACATAGGGTGACCTATAAGAGTGGAGGTAGGAGTACACAGGTAGACTACATCTTGTGTAGACGGTGTAACCTGAAGGAGATCAGTGACTGCAAAGTAGTGGTAGGTGAGAGTGTAGCCAGACAGCATAGGATGGTGGTGTGTAGGATGACTCTGTTGGTGAGTAAGATGAAGAGGGCAAAGACAGAGCAGAGGACTAAATGGTGGAAGCTGAAAAAGGAAGAGTGTTGTATGATTTTTAGGAAGGAGTTGAGACAGGCTCTGGATGGCCAGGAAGTGCTTCCAGTTGACTGGACAACTACAGCTAATGTGATCAGGGAGACAGGTAGGAGAGTATTTGGTGTGTCATCTGGAAGGAAAGTGGATAAGGAGACTTGGTGGTGGAATGAGGAGGTGCAGGAGTGTATTCAGAGAAAGAGGTTAGCTAAGAAGAAGTGGGACACTGAGAGGACTGAAGAGAGTAGACAGGAATACAGGGAGATGCAGCGTAAGGTGAAAGTAGAGGTGGCAAAGGCCAAACAAAGGGCTTACGATGACTTGTATGCTAGGTTGGACAGTAAGGAAGGAGAGACTGATCTATACAGGTTGGCAAGGCAGAGAGACAGAGATGGGAAGGACGTGCAGGCGGTTAGGGTGATTAAGGATAGAGATGAAAGTGTATTGACAGATGCCAATAGTGTGATGGGAAGATGGAAAGAGTACTTTGAAGAACTAATGAATGAGGAAAATGAGAGAGAACGAAGAGTAGAAGAGGTGACTGTTGTGGACCAGGAAGTAGCAAAGATTAGTAAGGATGAAGTGAGGAGGGCACTGAAGAGGATGAAGAGTGGAAAAGCACTCGGTCCTGATGATATACCTGTGGAGGTCTGGAAGTGTCTAGGAGAGGTAGCAGTAGAGTTTCTGACTGGGTTGTTCAACAGGATCTTAGATAGTGAGAAGATGCCTGAGGAATGGAGGAGAAGTGTGCTGGTGCCCATTTTTAAGAACAAGGGAGATGTACAGAGTTGTAGCAACTACAGAGGAATAAAGATGATGAGCCATACAATGAAGTTATGGGAAAGAGTAGTTGAAGCTAGACTAAGGGCAGAAGTGAGCATTTGTGAGCGGCAGAAGTGAGCATTTGTGAGCAGCAGTATGTTTTCATGCCAAAAAAAAGTACTACAGATGCAGTATTTGCTTTGAGGATGTTGATAGAGAAGTACAGAGAAGGTCAGAGGGAGCTGCATTGTGTCTTTGTAGATCTGGAGAAAGCTTATGACAGGGTGCCCAGAGAGGAACTGTGGTATTGTATGAGGAAGTCTGGAGTGGCAGAGAAGTATGTTAGAGCGGTGCAGGCAGGACATGTATGAGGACTGTAAGACAGTGGTGAGGTGTGCTGTAGGTGTGACAGAGGAGTTCAAGGTGGAGGTGGGACTGCATCAGGGATCAGCTCTGAGCCCCTTCTTGTTTGCTATAGTGATGGACAGGCTGACAGACGAGGTTAGACAGGAATCTCCATGGACTATGATGTTTGCAGATGACATTGTGATCTGTAGTGAGAGCAGGGAACAGGTGGAGGAGGAGCTAGAGTGGTGGAGGTTTGCCCTGGAAAGGAGAGGAATGAAGGTTAGCCGCAGCAAGACGGAGTATATGTGTGTGAATGAGAGGGACCCAAGTGGAAGAGTGAGGTTACAGGGAGAAGAGATAAAGAAGGTGGAAGATTTTAAGTACTTAGGGTCAACAGTCCAGAGCAATGGAGAGTGTGGAAAAGAGGTGAAGAAGCGTGTGCAGGCAGGCTGGAACGGGTGGAGAAAAGTGTCAGGTGTGATGTGTGATAGAAGAGTTTCAGCTAAGATGAAAGGAAAGGTGTACAAAACTGTGGTGAGACCAGCGATGTTGTTTGGTCTAGAGACAGTGTCACTGAGGAAAAGACAGGAGGCAGAGCTGGAGGTAGCAGAGATGAAGATGCTGAGGTTCTCTTTGGGAGTGACCAGGTTGGATAGGGTCAGGAATGAGTACATCAGAGGGACAGCACATGTTAGAGGTTTTGGAGATAAAGTCAGAGAGGCCAGACTGAGATGGTTCGGACATGTCCAGAGGAGAGATAGTGAATATATTGGTAGAAGGATGCTGAGTTTTGAACTGCCAGGCAGGAGGCCTAGAGGAAGACCTAAGAGGAGGTTTATAGATGTAGTGAAAGAGGACATGAAGGTGGTTGGCGTGAGAGAAGAGGATGCAGAAGACAGGCTTAGATGGAGGCAACTGATTCGCTGTGGCGACCCCTGAAGGGAAAAGTCGAAAGGAGAAGAAGAAGATTCTCTATGAGCAATATAGATTCTCAGCTGCGGAAATACGTTACATATGCAATCTCTTGGAACCATACGGAAATAATGCGACCAAACGAAGCCATGCACTTACGGTAGTGCAAACGGTATGCATTGCATTGCGTTTTTTTGCCACAGGAACATGCATGCATTCAGTTGGTGATGCAGGAAATCTGAGCAAGAACACTGTATGCTGCGCTATTCGCAAGGTTGTTCTTGCTCTCACTAAACTACTGAATATGTTTGTAGTGTTCCCTGGCCATTTACCAGTGCTAACAATAAAGGAAGCATTCTATCAAATCGCAGGTAATATACATTAATAATTCACCATATTATTGCATACCATGTATGACGTTGTATAAGAAATGTAATATTTAAACCTAATTCCTAAATAGGTTTCCCCAGGGCCCTAGGTGCCATTGATTGCACGCACATACCCATCACTGGGTCCTTAGGGGAACATGAGGGCGATTTTGTGAACAGGAAGTCCTTTCACAGCATCAATGCTCAGGTAAACTGATTTATTTGTGTCATGTTATTGGTGGTGGCTCATTTGCACATTGCATGCAAATACACTAATAGTGCTATATACTACACTTTGCTCATCCATCAGATATATTCACATACAGCACAGACATTGTTATAGGAGATTTGTCAACATTAATAAGCAAAGCCTAATCCCTTTCAAAAGCCTTCACTGGTACCTTGTTTTAGTGCTTTCATGGCCACAAGTAATCTGCAAAGGTATTTCAGATTAATTTCACAGTCAACTATTGGTCACAAGTGTGGATGTCAGATGGCCTGGCTCACTACATGACTCACAAATCCTCAGAGAGTCTATTCTGGGTCACCACCTTGAGCAAGGTATGGCAAATGGCTATACACTACACAATTTTATTCTATTCTTGTTTAATTGTAACACTGAAAGTAATTTCCTTTCCCTTTGTTAACAGGGCTTTTTGACGGTCTTCTTATGGTCTTGGATGGTCTTCCACTGAGGATATCCCTGGACCCGGTATTTGATGACCCCCTATCCTGACCCACAGACACCACCAGAGAGTCGCTTCAATGTGGCACTGAGCAAGTGCAGGGTCAGGATAGAAATGACCTTTGGGGTCATCAAGTCCAGGTTCAATTGTCTTTGCAGTCTAAGGGTTTCTCCGGAGAGGGCCTGTGGAATTATCACAGCACGTGTGGTGCTGCACAATGTGGTCACAATACGGAGAGAAAGAGCCCCTCATGTGTCGCTGGTGGCAGCTGACATGGGGGACCCCATTACCCTTGATCATCCCACTGGTGCAGCCATCAGACAAGCCATCACGCAGCAGTTTTTCACCAAATGAAAAAAAAACCCCAGCAGGCACAGGATGTGTTTTATCACTTATTGAAGTTCTGCCTTTTCTGAGAAAAGATAAGAAAAAGTCATAAGTACACAATGTCAATCATGCTTAACAAAACATTTTAAAGTAACATTTACTGCAGTACCTTTTTGTCGTACTCCAGTTGCTCAATCTCAAGTTTGAGTTTTTTGATTTCCAGCTCTTTTTCATATTATTTAGCTCAATATTTCTTTTATAAAGGGTCCTCACATTGTCTGCGCCAACCTGTACTAATAGGACATTGAGGTGTTCATTGAGCAACAGAGATGAGTGAGATAGACTTTTCAGTTATGTTGGTGTACTGTTTTCATCATTCACTTATGTGTTCTTGGTAAGGATTACTTTAAAAAAGTAGACATAGGACTGCTAGAAATTATGAAACCCTTACCCGTTGTTTTTGTGGCCCTAGAGGTGGAGGCCACAGGCTGAGGGGAGGGTTGCACAATGTCCTCTCCTTGTGACATAAATGAGCAAGACACTTCATTATTTCTAATTTAAAAAGATGAATTTAAATTTTAAATCAAATTCTTATTTAGATTATTAAGATATTTACCCCAAAATATACCTCTGAATACACTGAAAGTGTCTCCTCATCACTGATCTCCACCTGTGGAATAGTTTAAGAGAAATGAATAAAGTGGATTCAACACAGCAAACAAAGATAAGAGAACATGACAACTTTGACAGTTACCTCTGTGTGGGGGTCAGCAAGGGTGTGTGCTGGCGGCTTGAGCAACACTAATGTGTCTCCTTCAACTCTAAATTAGATTAAGACTTTTCTCATCTGAGAAACAATAAATATGCATTTAGTATTTTACCACCAAAGCAATTATACATACCGTGGACAAAGAATTGCTGCTGGGTGCTGCCAGCAGCAGGTCTGATTGAATACCCCTTTGTATCCCCTCCATGATCAGCCGCCCTTCATTATTTGAAAGGGCCAGCTCCTCTGAGGCCGTGTAATCTGCTGGAGTGGGGCCCCCTCAAATCCTTCTCCTCTCATTTTTCTTCTTGTTGGCTTAAGATAATATTAACACTTAATATGTTACGCAGTGTATCATCCACATTACACTAAAAGAGTGATGAATGTACAGCAAATACCACTTTGGATTATATTTTTGTGCTTGGTCTGGATTTGCTGCCAAGACCATTTTGCACTGCTGGCACTACAACTAATAGAACACAAATGAGAAAACTTCACAAATAAGACAAATCAAATTAATTTCACTTTGATTTGGCCCTAATCTATGTGATTTACATTTATTCTTCATTGTGAGACAATGTCAGGAAGGGAATTAAAGTTAACTCCTCGTAACTCTCCAATAGTACTATCTGCTCCTCTTGGCTGAAATATGCGGCACGTAAGCGGTCCATTTTTCTGCGGGAATAGCATCAAATGACGCCTAAACGCCCCTTTTTATGTGAACGCGCACAGAGCCTGATGAGGCAAAACTGGGTCCACAAATCAAGCTGATAACCACTGTCATGATACTCATTATCTGTGATTGGAGCTTTTGGTTTTGTCGAGCCAGCTCACCCAAAGAAAGCCCGGCTCTGTTGAGCTTCCTTCGTAGGATATCCCTCTGATCCCTGAAGGCCTTATTTGTGAAGATCCTGTGGAGATAGTCAGGAAGTGGGGATTTGGCACCTGAGGTCATAAACATGATCAAGGATGGGAAAGCTCATCATGACTCTCTCTCAGGGAAACAGTTGACAAAGGACTGTCAACATCATTTGTTCTCCCCAGGGGTTAGATGTATAAAACTGAACTAAAGTCACATGGCAATTGTCAGACTTGTCTTTAACCCACCTGGGAGAAAGAACTCTGTACCTACTCAGCTGACTAGTTAATTACGACTCTGACAAGCAACAAGTCAGAGCTTGTGATTGTTTTATGTTGTAATCTGTGTTGTGTTTTGTTTAATGTTTGTTCGTATTAAATCTTTCAAGCTTGGAAATAGAAAATTGCCACCACATACTTTGTGACTAGGATGGGATTGGACGCGTGATCTGGACTCCACTGGAGGAACAGAAAGGCCGACAAATAGAAGATTCCTCCTGAAGGATCAGAAGCTGGTCATCCAGCAGAGCCCGAATCACTGATCCAATCCAGTTCACAGATGACAAAAAAAGGTGGTGAGAGAATTTCAATTTGCTCAGAACAAAGCAGAATCGTATTCTGAAGTGTTGAACCTAACTCACACCTGAAAGATGGCTGGTGACAGATATGTCCTAGTTTTTTGTTGTACTATTTTGGGGTTATATGCACCTGGTGAATGACTCACTGGTGCACATCTGGTGTAATACAGAGGACGATCAATTTAGCGGTTAGGATTACTGGATAGCGCTAGTCTCACAACCGTGGAGAGTTGAGAGTTGTCATAGTTGTTGCATCACATTGCTCTAGAGTTGTATGCACCTGGTAAATTCTGGTGGTTTATTGGCGCACATCAAGTGTATTACCGAACAGGACGAATAACTAAAGATGGGCAACGGTCAAGGTAAAGGGAAGATAATCCCAAGCACGGGGATCCTATAACCTTTATGCAAATTTATGTCGGAACGTTATTCTGGTAGTCTGAATCAGATGCAGAAGTGGGTGGAGTTAGGATTTCCTTCAAAAGGTAGTCCAAGTAAAAATCCGATAAAACAGTTGTCAAGCTGCTGTTAATGTGAATTTCTCTTGGAGATCAATAAAGTATCTATCTATCATCTATCTATCTATTTATCTATCTAAAGGAACAATTGAGAAAAGAGGAATTGAAAATTACAGTCCATGATGCAGCCCTGTCTAAAAGAAAGCAAAAAGAAATAAAGTATTTACAGTAGACTCAGAAACTTTTAGTATGTGGAAAAAAGAGGCAGAAAGAAGGGAAAGTCAGAGACTGAAAGCAGTTAATTCACCTGAATCTGAAAAATACTAAAATTACTAATGTTGAACGATGTGTTACAACTATTGATCCACAGACACTTTATCCGTGTCTTTCTGAGGTGCTGAGGACATCAGTGGATCCTGGTCTGGACTCCGCCCCTGCTGTTGCTCCGGGGCCACCATATGCCATGCCGGTAGAGGTAGTGTTTTCCCCTGTTATGACCCGCAGCAAGGTCCTGCAGAGCCTAAAACAAGCCCTGGGAGCGACTAATACATCATCAGCTCCAGTGACAACAATGCTGATGGTAGAGGTGGCGGGGGCACAAGGTCCAATGCTGGTGTTCAGACCCTGGTCAGATACAGATGTGGCTGAAGCAATGACCCATGTTTGTAATCCCAAAGATAATCTTAACAAATGGGAAACTGATTTAAGACAATTTGTCAGGGAATACCAACCAACTATGACCAAGTTGGGACGTATGATGATTAGATCCCTGACAAATGATTATCATAAGATCCAGGATGTGTTTATGCCAGCAATAATGGCTTTCCACCTGGAGCATCCTGAATATCGACATGCTAACAAGGTGCACTACTAAAATGCTCTGGACGCTGTAATTGCAGAAGTAAGAGCCCAGTTTCAGTTAAGACTGAACCTATCATCTATTACCTCCATGTCACAAGAGCTGCAAGAAACATGCAGCTCGTTCCTTGTGCATCTGACTTCAGTCTTTGACATTCACAGTGGTCTCGCAAGACCTAATTTGGTGGGGATTCAGCCTTTACAGCCTTATGAGGTTCATCTGAAAGAACATTACATGAGCAGAATGAGGCCTGATGGTAAGGAGAGTGTGTGTGACCTGGAAAACATGCTCACTCACTGATATCCTGCAGTATGCGGAGCATGCAGTGGATGAGTTGAAGACAAAAGAAGACTAAAAGAAACAAAGTAAATTAAAGAAGTTGGAAGATGCACAGCTGATCATGTGATGTTTTGGCTGACGCGATGAAGACGCAAACTCCAACAGACCAAGTCAGAAGGGGCAGGGACCGAAGAAACTAGCGCGGCAGAGGCAGATCAGCCTGGACCACCAGCAGGTACAATCCCCAGTTTGTCACAACTGTGGGAAAAATGGTTTAATGGTAATTTCAGTTAATTACATTTGATCTACTTGAGATACCCCACTTCCCTTTTCCTCACCAGGATGTCTAGACCTTTTAACACCAACATACAAAACCCTGCAGGATACCTCCGGTGTGGACCACACCCCAGGGAGTTGGCACCGACACCTACAGCAGACCAGAGGGTGTGAAAACACACCTTTGGGTAGGAGGGCGTTCCTCAAGTATAAATGTTTAGCTCTCCCCATGCTTGGGGTCTTGATCGACTTTTTCTTTGCAAAGAAAATAAAAACTTGTCAGCCCCCAGAAGTCTCTATTTCATTCTTCACCAGTAGCAGAGAATTTCCACAACAGTGGCCACTGGCGAGCAGAATGCCCAAAGGCTCAGTGAGGAAGATTTGCATTTGTTTCTGACTGATGGAGCGTGGGGGGAGGACGGATTCTGGAGACAGACCATTCTTCCTCAGAGAAACCGGTAACACCTCACATCCACCCGCACACCACAAATTGCTAAAGATGGTATACACACACTGATTTTGGAATTTGCAATGTATGATTACATCGTATTTACAAGAAATTTCCACAGTTAAACTTGAAGATTTCTAACTATCCGGTAAGATTTTTAGTCGATTGAGGAGCTACAAGCTCAGCTTTAAGAGCAGATGCTCTGCACCGCCCTCCAAAGAGGAGCGGCACAACGTGTCTTACAATGGGATCAAGTCAAATCAAATCAAATCAAATCAGATTTATTTATATAGCGCCAAATCATAACAAAGTTAAATCAAGGCACTTTATATATAGAGCAGGTCTAGACCAAACTCTTTATAAAATTATTTAAAGAGACCCAACAGATCCCCTGATGAGCAAGCACTCGGCAACAGTGGCAAGGAAAAACTTCCTTTAAGAGGCAGAAACCTCGGGCAGAACCAGGCTCAGGGGGGGCGGCCATCTGCCTCGACTGGTTGGGTTGAGAGAGGGAGAGAGGCACGGGGGGGGCAAAGTTGGGTAGAGTAGGGAGAGAAAGAGAGCAGGAGGAGGGGATATTCAAACAGGTGTAGGCAAGACCATGATGCTGCATGAAGTTCGTAGGAATGATGCTGTATGGAATTGTTGAAGATGTGGGAGCAGCAGGCATTGCAGGAACATGGGATGGTGATGATTCATCACCTGCAGGATGAGGACAGGGAGAGAGAGGAGAGGAACTGGGAGAGACAGAGACTTCGGGAAAACATGGTTAGTAAATGCAGTGCACACACTTGGAACTGAGAGAAACTGGGATTTCGGAGAAGCAGGTTGTTGGTATGACGGCACATGCGAGGGGGGGAGAGAGAGAGGGAGAGGGGAAGAGAGGGGAAAGGAGAGGGAGAGAGAGAGAGAAAGAGAGAGGGGAGAGGGAGAGAGAGAGAGAGAGGTGCTCAGTCCTTCCCCCAGCAGTCTAGGCCTATAGCAGCATAGCTAAAGAGTAAATGAACTTTAACTTTTTAACTATAAGCTCTGTCATACAGAAAAGTTTTAAGCCTGGTCTTGAAAATTCCTAAAGAGTCTGCCTCCCGGCCGATACTGGAAGTTGGTAGAAGAGGAGCCTGATAACTGAAAGATCTGCCTCCTGATTTACTGTTGGAAACTCTAGGAACCACAAGTAAACCTCCATCTAGAGAGCGGAGTGGCGTACTAGGACAGTAAGGAACTATGAGCTCTCTCTCTTTTACCGGCAGCCAATGGAGAGAAGCTAACACAGGAGAGATGTGATCCCTTTTTTCTAGTTCCTGTTAATATTCGTGCAGCAGCATTCTGAATCAACTGAAGGCCTTTCAGAGATTTGTTTGGACAGCCAGATAATAATGAGTTACAGTAGTCCAGCCTAGAAGTTACGAATGCGTGGACTAGTTTTTCTGAGTCCTCTTGAGAGAGGATATTTCTGATTTTCCTAATGTTTCTCAGGTGGAAGAAAGCTGCCCTACTGACTTGTTTTATGTGAGGGACAAAGGACATGTCCTGGTCAAAGGTTACTCCAAGGTATCTTACAGTGGAGTTGGAAGCCAAAGTAATGCCATCCAGACTGATTAAATGATTAGATAGGGTTTCTCTAAGGTGCTTAGGGCCGAGTACAATAACTTCAGTTTTGTCAGAATTTAGAAGTAAAAAATTATGGGTCATCCAGACTTTTATGTCTCCAAGACATGTCTGCAGTCTGACTATCTGACTAACTTCATTTCAATGGCCTAATTAGCTTTAAAGTTTAACTTTAACTTTTTGTGAGTGTAGTATTTGTGTATGTGCATGTGTGTCTGTGTGATGGACAAATAAGTCTCATGTAGCCTAGTTGACGATGACAAAATAACTTATGGTACAAGATATTCAAATAGATTATATATATTATTATAATATCTGACTTATTTACCATCAACTAAGATGAACAGTATAAATAAACTACCTAAAGGTTTAATCCTTGCACATATTAATATATGCAGTCTGAGGAATAAAATTCATGACCTTTCTCTATTTTTGCAATCAAACAATATAGACATACTTATGATTTCTGAAACCCATTTGGACAGCTTCATAGACAATTCAGATGTTGATATAGGGGGTTTTTCTATTTATAGACATAATCGGAACAGGTTTGGAGGTGGTGTGGGCATTTACATATGTGATCACTTTCCTGTGAAACTGAGACATGACTTAATGGTTGACGATGTTGAAGTGTTATGGTTACAGGTACAACTTCCATATTTAAAACCAATTGTTCTTGGCTGCTGTTATAGGCCACCTAGTGCCAGAATAGAGTATTTAAATGGTTTATGTACCATGCTAGACAAAGTGACTGAGGAAAACAGAGAGCTATACTGGCTGGGTGATCTAAATATTGATTGGCTATCTGATAATTGTCCTCTGAAGAATAAGCTTAAATCTATGACAGACACCTGTGGTTTATCTCAATTAATGTATCAACCCACAAGAATTTCTAGTAATAGTACAGGATCTTTAACATCAAAGTGTGTTGATCATATTTACACTAATAATCCTGATATGTGCTCATCACCCGTTTCTGTAACAGTTGGCTTTAGTGACCACAACTGTATTGCTATTTCCAGGAGAACAAAGCTACCTAGAGCCTGTCCTAAAATCATTACGAAAAAAACTTATAGGGCATTTAATGAGGAGAATGTTCTAAATGAACTGGATATCATTAAATGGGATTGGGTATGTGCCACTGATGATGTGGACACCGCCCTTAATTTATTTATGGATCTTTTTATGAGAGTTGTTAACAATCATGCCCCGTTAAAGAAATTTACAGTTAAAGTTAAAAGTGCTCCTTGGGTTGATACTGAATTAAAGAGCTTGATGGCTCAAAGGGATGAGGCTAAAAAGGTCGCTGTTCTTTCTGGCTCTCTTGAAGACAGAAAACTTTATTGTATTTTAAGGAACCATGTGACCAAGGTGAACAGAGTGAAAAAGAAAAAATATTTTCACAAGAGAATCTCCGATAGTGGTACAGATAGTAAGAGAATGTGGAATGTACTCAACGAAATAATGGGGAAAAAATCTACCTGTTCTTCTTTTTTTGAATTGAATGGAGTTTATTTGACTAAGCCACACAGATTGCAAATTATTTCAATGATTATTTTGTTAATAAGGTTTCTAAACTTAGAGACAAAATGAATTGTACTGTTGATTCCAACTCTGATAAGCTGATAAAAAAATTTATTATGAAAGATAAACTGTGTAATTTTGAATTTCATCAGGTTAATAATGTGCAGGTTGAAATGTTGCTGAGATCTTTGACTGTTGGTGGGTCTGCTGGTACAGACAACTTAGATAGTAAGCTGTTGAAACTATCAGCTGTACATATTTCTAAATCAATCTGTCACATATTCAACAGATGTCTGATTAGTGGTGTGTGTCCAAAGCTTTGGAAGGAGGGCAAGATCATTCCTTTACCCAAAGATTCAAAATCAACTTTCTGTGGTCCGAATAGTAGGCCTATTAGCATTTTGCCTATTCTTAGTAAATTATTGGAAAAGATTGTATTGGAGCAAGTGCAAGATTACTTTTCTCACAATGATTTAGCTACAGTGTTCCAACATGCTTTCAGGTCTTGTCATTCCACCTGCACTGCAATGACACAAATGCCAGATAGCTGGTTAACATCAATTGATGACTCAATGCTAGTGGGTACAATACTACTTGACTTCAGCGCTGCCTTTGATGTGATCGACCATGACATTTTGATTCTTCAAAAAAAAAAAAAGCTTCCTCTGCAATCAAGTGGTTTAAGAGCTATCTGTCTGAGAGGTCGCAAAGAGTTTATTTCAGTGGTGCATTATCTTGCAGTAAGTCCCTGGACTGTGGAGTCCCCCAAGGAAGCCGCCTTGGACCTTTGTTATTTTAAATTTTTACTAATGATATGCCTTATGTACTCAGTAAGGCTACATTGACTATGTTTGCTGATGATTCTACTCTTTATTATGCAGCCCCTACATGTTCAGAGCTTAATCAGGTTCTGTCTTGTGAGATCAGCAAATTATATAACTGGATCAAAACAAATAAACTTATTCTAAATATATCAAAAACAATGTGTATAATATTTGGTTCTAAGTATTGATTATCAGATAATCCTAAAATGAATGTACAAGTTAGTGGTCAAATTATACAGCAAGTCAAAACGGTGAAGCTTCTTGGACTTTGGCTTGACTGCACATTGTCATGGTCTGATCACATCAACAAAGTTGTTGCCAAAATGGGGAGAGCTGTTGCCATAACGTGTAAATGTGCACCGTTTGTCAATCCACAGTTGTTGTGTCATGTTGTTTGTACATTTGTTTTATGTCATTTAGATTACTGCTCAGTTGTATGGTCTGCTGCATCAAACTGTCTTCTAAGAAAACTACTAGTGGCTCAAAACAAGGCTGCAAGACTGGTTCTTGGTTGTTCTTCAAGAACTAGTGTTGCAGAAATGCATGAACGTCTGGCTTGGCTGATGGTCAAGCATAGACTATCTGCTAATATATTAATCTACTTTCATAGAATTAATAACACTCAGACTCCTAAATCTATTTATGATAATATAATTTACTGCTCAAATATACATTCACATTACACTAGAGGGGCGAATAGTGGACAGATTACTTTACCCCTACCTAAGTCTGACTCTATGAAGAGGACTGTATTCTATAGGTCAACTGTGCTGTGGAACAATCTTCCAGTTGTGGTTTGTGAAATTAAGGGAAAAACTGGTTTTAAAAAGAGACTAAGAATGTATTTGCTCTCAACACCATAATATCATTTTGGTTATTTGATTTAGAGAGGTTCTGTCATGTGATACATGACGGGTATGTTGCTTTTCCTTATTTTATTGTTTGATTTTATTAAGTACTTTGTGAGTAACTGAGATTGTAATGATTGTGTTTTGTATGCATTGTCTGGACCCCAGGAAGACTAGCTGTCATTTTGGCGTCAGCTAATGGGGACCTTTTAAATAAACAAAATAAACAAATAAACAAAATTTGGCTTCATTGATAAATACAGCTGAGTGTCGTCTGCATAACAGTGGAAATTGATGCTGTGTTTCCTGATAATGTTGCCTAAAGGAAGCAGATAAAGAGTGAAGAGGATTGGTCCAAGTACCGAACCCTGTGGGACTCCATAACTGGCTATAGTGCGTGAAGAGGAGCTATTGTTAACATGTACAAACTGATATCTATCTGATAAATAGGATTTGAACCACCTTAGTGCAGTTCCTTTAATCCTAATTTCATGTTCCAGTCTCTGTAATAAAATATTATGATCAGTGGTGTCAAATGCAGCACTGAGATCTAAGAGGAGAAGTATGGAGGCTGATCCATTGTCTGAGGCCATTAGAATATCATTGGAGACTTTAACCAGCGCTGTTTCTATGCTGTGATGAGCTCTAAATCCTGACAGAAACTCTTCAAGTAAATCGTTCTTATGCAGATGGCCGTGTAATTGGTTTACTACTGCTTCTTTCAATGATTTTACAAATGAACAGAACGTTTAACATGGGTCTATAATTGGCCAAAACATCTGGATCAAGATTCGGCTTTTTAAGTTGGGGTTTGATGCGGTCTTAAGAGTCTGAAGTACATAACCCAAAGATAAGGTCAAATTAAACAGATATAAAATGAACGGCTCAATTAAGTATAAAATCTCTTTAAAAAGGCTAGTTAGTACTGGGTCTAATAGACAGGTTGATGGTTTAGATGATGAAACTATAGAAGCAAGCTCTGAGAGATTCAGAGATGAGAATGACTCCAGATGTAAAATAGGCATTGCAGTTGATTCAGGAGTTGCTGTATTCAGTAGAAGATTATTGTCTAATGTAGGTAAGAGCTGATGAATTCTTTCTCTGATTGTTATAATTTTATCTGTAAAAAAGCCCATAAAATCATCACTGCTGAGCGCTAAGGGGATCAATGGTTCAATTGAACTATGACTCTCTGTCAGCCTGGCTACAGTGCTGAAGAGAAACCTGGGGTTGTTCTTGTTTTTTTCTATTAGTGCTGAGTAATATGAGCTTCTAGCACTGCAGAGAGCTTTTTTATATGTTTTTAAGCTTTCTTTCCAGGCTCGGTGAAACTCTTCCGAGTTGCTGGAATTCTAATTTCTTTCTAATTTCCTTGACATCTGCTTTAAGGCACGAATTTGAGAGTTATAACACGGAGCCAGCCTCCTCTGCGTTATTACTTTCTTTTTGAGAGGGGCAGCATCGTCAAAGTTTGAACACAAAACACTTCTGCTCTAAAAGCTTGATACTGTCTTGAGATGTCTGGTTTGAGCATCACATCACTAATATGCACTCTCCCTGCAACCCCTCCTCATCAAGCTCCACTCTCGCCTACAGGGTCAAATTTTACCTGGTTTTAATCAAGGCTTGGGTTTATCTGCATATGCAGATGATCCTCATACCATTACGTGTGCAATAATGTTCAGTAACCATGCAATAATTTTAACATGGGAGTATGTATCTATGTAAATACATGCTCTTTTTTTAAATGTTACAGGGAGAGCACTGGCAATGTCACGATATCATTCTATATAGTGCCAATGAAGGCATCTTATCTTTTTCTCATCTTATTGTTTTATTTTAAGTCAGAGGAATGCTAACCTTTTAGCCAGTAATGTGAAGGCTATTCATATAGCATCGATGTGAGGGTCAACTGGAGAAAAAGTGAAGCCCTCAAAAATAAATTGGCAACATCCCAGCTTTGGCACTGCTTAACTTGTGTAAACAACCCTCCCCAGCTTAATTAACACACACAGTCTACGCTAGGTGCCACAGGGGCTGCTGTTTTTAGCCAGAGAGGAGAGGGCCAGGACCTTCTGACTGGCAGATCCAGTGTGAAGGGATGTGTGCAAGCTGCATCTGTAGGCGTACCAAAAAGCCAGGGTTGGATGATGCTCTGTTTTTAACTGATTGAACATTTTTAAAATTAACTGGGTTGCCTCGATTTAACAAGGTATTTCCAAATTATGGTCTCAAAGATGACTTTCTGTGCTGGCTATTTAGAGAACCACTAATCACAGAGCCTGACTGGATTTCAGCAGTAACACCACACCTGGCCGGGAGCACTGAGGGACTGACCCACCAATGGGTGATGGATGCTGTGGGGCTGGCACTAAGCGATCACCAGGCCCTGGGCTCTCTGCTGGGTGGCCCAGAAAATCCTGGAAGGAGAGGAACCTCTTCATGCACTACAGTCAAGAGAGGAAAGAACCCAATACTACAAACTCTTTCCCAGAAATAATCCTGAGGCCAGGACTGGCCCCCAAATGAAAACCATTAACACACAAAAACACTCTCTACACAGAGCTGACAAAAAAGCATTGTATAGAAATTATGTGGAGGGCATTCATAAGGTTGGACTGAGCAACGGGCCCTGCACTGTTTGGTCGTAGAGACCTGGACAGACGGGAGCGGGGCCACAGTGTAGGATTTTATACAAAACCCCCTCACTAAAGGGACCTCCAGTGGAGAATTACGTGCTGCTGCTCCCATCGATGTATTTATTTCTTTTCTTCATCCTGCTGTTTTAAAGAAGTGTCCATTCTGTGGCCAACGTTAGAGTTCTTCTCTCTGTAGCACTGGTCTGACTGAGAGGGTTTTTAACATGGGAGCTGGCTACAACAAAGAAAATAAAAATAAGTGGCAGCTCCTGAATTTCCCCTCTGGAGAAGCAATGATGGCAGAAAAAAGCAGGAAAAGTTAGAATAGAAACCAGAGAAGGGCAGGAGGCCAAGTCAGTGTGGCATGTGAAGTTTAGAGCTAGACTGTGGTTAAAGTTCAAATTTTATAAGCAGGAGATTTAGAGGGTGTTAGAGCCATTTGTACTGTAGAAACAAAGTGGTAAATAATTTACACTTTGTAGAATTTGATTTGCTAAATATAATAAGTAGTTCCTTAGCTTGACTGCAGTATGTTTAATTAGGACTAATAATGACTGCACTCAGCCTATTTTCTTATTGGTTAAGATGTGTCATGTGACGCATGTGTGTGTTTCTTAGTTAACTGAGTGAAGCTATGGAGCCGAGAGAACACACTAGATTTTGAACGTGTCTGTACAGAATTATTGTTCTTGTCAGCTTACTGTACAGCTTCAGTGGGCTTTTGCAGAAACTAAACGGATCCACACTAATGGACACCTCGAAGTGAGTAATGAGGACTACAATTTCCAGCGTCTTTACAATTGGGAAAATAGGACAGTTTGTGTGCATTAAAACCTAATTAGAGTGCTACTGTAAAAAAATGAAGTTGCGGAGGACAGCCACAAGAGGACGCCAAAGCCCACTGCAAAGGCCGTGGAAGGAAAAATTAACAGGTTTAGGAATGAGAGGAAAGGCAAGTTATCTCAGCTTACTTGTAAAAAGAAGGAAATTGAAATCCTAAAGAAGACAGAACTAATGCCTAAGTAATTTAAGACGAAGCATTGTTCATCTTTGACAGGTTTTATGGAGCTTAATGCAGAATTGTTATCTCTGCTTGAGGATGAAGAGAAACAAGATGATCAGGACAAGTAGTATATGCCCAAATGTGAGGAATTTGAGAATTTTGTTGAAGAAACAGTGAATTGGATTGAAAGGATAACAATACATTCTGAAGAAGAGAATGCTGATGACGATGATGATGTACAAGCCTAGCGACAGCATTTCGGAGGTCATAAGTCGCACATCCAAAGGGAGGAAAACTAGCTCAGTGTCCAGTTGCTCATCACAGGTATCCAATGCAAGTACTGTGCGCCTAAAGTTGGAGGCAGAGCGTGAAGAACTTCTAACACGTCTTCTTAAAGAAAAAACAAGATATTGAGATCAAGGAGGCACGTTTAAAGGCATACAAGGAACAGTTGGAGCTAGAGGCCAAGATTGCTGCATCAGATGCCCAGATAAAGGTTTATGCAGATCATGAAGGTGGTCAAGACGGAATGAATGCATATTATAAGTCAGAGTGCAAGAAAAGAGCAGGATTAAAGGACACCTGTTATGTTAAAGACGAAGATGATGTCACACATCAACAAGTGGGTTTTTCTGCACCGGCTCAGACTGCTAATGTTCCCCACAGGGCTTCGACTCATGTAGCAGCCAGTGCAGTAGTATCTAGAAACCAGTCACAGCAAACAGTCACGCCTGATGTCACCTGTAAAATAATGCAGCAACAGAATGAGATAACTGAGATGCTAGAGAAGCAGCAGCATGTGTCACAACTCCCTAGGAGAGATGTTCCAACATTTTTCGGAGACCCGCTGAGCTATCGCTCATTCATAAGGGCATTTGAGCAAACTATTGAGAGTAAGACTGCTAACCAAGAGGACAGGTTGTTCCACCTGCATCAGTTCACAAGTGGAGAACCTCATCACCTTGTTCATAGCTGTGAACACAAGGCCAGGTGAAGGTTACAGAGAAGCAAGGAGGCTTCTCTAACAACACTATGGGGATGAGTTGAGAATAGCCACAGCTTTCATGAATAAAGCCCTTGAATGGCCCCAGATTAAAATGGAAGACAGGAAAGCCTTACATGCATATGCTTTGTTCCTGATAGGATGTCGAAACACCATGAATGAAGTAGAGTTCATGGACGAGATGGACAATTCTAGCAATGAGTCATCTCCAAACTACTGTTTAAAGTGAAAGAGCAGTGGAGAAATCAAGCATATGAGATCCAAACAAGAACAGGAAGAAGAGCCAGGTTTTCTGATGTGGTGGATTTCATTAACTGGCAAGCTAAATTTATCAGTGACCCACTGTTTGGATATATTTTGGATGTCAGTGTAGAAGGAAAGGGGAAGCCAAAGATAAACACTAAGAGGAGTAACCCCAAGAGCAGCTTTGCTACAAGTGTCTCTGCAGCTGGAGGGCAATGTGTTGCTCAACAACCACAACAGAAGCAGCATGGTCCAGTCAAGCCAGCGGATGCCCTTCAAAGCCCCTGCCTGTACTGTAAAAAGAGCCATGCCTTAGAGGTCTGTGAGAAGATAAAAGAACAGGCTCTCAAAGACAGAATCAGATTCTTCTGTTTAATATTTTTATTGATGTGTGTACAAGAGTAACAGAGGCACTTACATATATCAGTATACATTGGTGTGGTCATTAAACATGTTTGTATACACGCTTAGATTTGTTCATTTTCATATTTAAGAACAAACAACAGTTGCAAAAAATGAAACCAAATACACTATACAATGAAAAAAGTATTTAGACAGTTTGTATAAAACGATTATACTGTCTGCATAACCATAACAGATAAAATACATAAATAGTAAAAGAGTGAGGGAAAAAAAAAAAAAAAAAAAAGGGTGGGGGGGGGGATTATATTGTCGCAAAAAAAGTCCATAAACAGTTGCCATTTGTTGTAGAACTTGCTCAAGTTTCCCCTTCTTGAATATCTAATTTTCTCTACTTTCAAAAATGACAGTCTCTTTGATCCATTGTGTGCTGGAAGGAGCTGTTGTCAGCGTTACCGGACGGACCCAGGGATGCAGAGAGCAGAAAAAGATCTGAGACAGGGATGTGGTAGAATCCAAACTATATGGTATTTTATTCCAGCGTGAAAACAGCGTGCTCAGGGTTACAGACAACTCAACAGTGAGACACAAACACAGGACTGCCTAAATACATGGTTGACTAATCACACAACAGGAAACACCTGGGGAACCAGAGGACACCCAGTGATGACATGAGTGGAGACAGCTGTGAGGTGAGTGTCACACAAAATAGGGAGGTTCTTTATGGGGAATACTAGCTTAAAATTTCCACTGTTAAAAAGATACAACGTACTCACAGTCACAGTACAGGTTTTTATTTACAAAATGAGCTAGAAGCTAAAGAGAGGGCTAAAAAATGGAATTCCAATGTTATTAAAATGAAGGCGCAAAACGTCCTTTAAATGTCTCTTTGGGGGCGAAAGTGAATGAATAAATAATCAGGGGAAGGGGGATACTCAAGTCCGGGTGGCACAGCGGGAAGGGTCCTTTAACTTCTTTACTCCAGGCACGTCACTCCTCCCTGGTCCATGGCAGCGGTCCTTAGAGGCGAAGCTGCGGAGGAATAAAAGGATAGTGTGGTATCTTGAGATGCCGATGTGAAGAAGAGATCACCGCTGACACGTCTTTTCTTATAGTCAAAAAAGAAGTTTATTGACAAGAAAAGGAACAGTGCCAAAAATGACGAATCCTGGAGCCTCTCTGCCAATGTGAGATCTCCTGTCCTCTGTCTCCCAAACCCCTATATTTATAGGTCTTATCTGTCGTTGAAATGGACAGTTCTTCCACACCAGAAGCCCCCAACCAGATGGTATAGTTATCTTCTGGTCACAGGTTTCTGGCCTTCGACCTTTTAGGAACCAGCATAAACCTCCTCATCCTGTCTCTATGTTGTCTCAGGTCTGTCTATTCATCAAGAGAGCAAACAGATTGACCCTCAAGGCACATTCCTTCAGTTCATCCTACAATGGGTCATATAAAAACCTTTGACTAGGCCTTAATGGACTCCCTTACTTGTCATAAAAGTAACACAAAGAAAAGAACAGAACATACAACAATTTAAGTATTAAAATAAAGAGAATGAAGTAAAAATACACTACATATTCCCCCCTTCGAGGCTCAAAGCCTCGACAAAATTGTAAACCAATTAATTGAGATATGAAAATCAAGGATCCTCTCAATTATTAGCAACATTAACAATTTGTGGAGTGTGAGAGCAAAAACCTGTCAGGCAGGCAATCTTTCTTGAATTTTCCATCAAACAATCAAGACAGGAAATTCTCTCACGGTCCCTCTGCCTTAGGCGACCACTTCATAGTACTCCAGGCCAATTAGAAAAAGGAGGAATACCGTTAGTAGACGCATATGAAACTTCAGACAAATCAAATCAAAACAACATCCAACATCAGACTGGTCAACCCATCGGATCCTCCGCTGGACCTTTCCCTGCCTATCTTTTATCTCCCTAGATGTCAAAAAGAAAAGAAAACATCTGAAGTTCCAATACATCTACATATCTTTTACATACATTCAAAACATACAATAGAATACACATATTCAAATCACAGATACATTCAAAGATACATAAAACACATAACAATACAACACAAAACTTAAACACAGTACAGTTCCTCTGTAGAGTTAGCTTCTTTCTTATAGACACTTTAGTGTCCAAATTCAGGATCCTTCAGTCCACTCCTGATCTTCATATCAGATGTCAAGATCTCCTCAAGACATCTGGGATCCTGAATGACCAGGCATTTTACAAGAATATACCTCCTATGTTCTAGGAAAGAGAGAAAAAGAACAAACCAGTATCCTTTGCAAGTAGCATGTACATTTTAAGCGTCATTGCAAATCAACATCTTCACATTGTCGATTCCTTATAAACTACTCCAAGGCACTGTTTAATTCTCAATTTTTGTAGAATTAGTTTCACCGTCTTATCCACAAACTCTTTGCCATTATAAGATGAAATTCTATCAGGGAGTCCCCATCTACAAATGACTTCCCTACACAGAAACTTGGCAATTGACTGAACGTCTTTTCGCTTAGTTGGACAGGCCTCTGGCCACCTTGAAAACCTGTCAACAACAACCAACATGTATCTTTCGCCTTCAACTGGTTTTATCATATCGACAAAGTCAATTACCAGCTCTCGCATTGGTCCCCTTGGTGTTGGAATATAACCTGGTGGGGCTGCCACACCTCTCCGAACATTATTTTTCAAACAAATTGTACATCTTCCTATCACATGATCAATCTGCTCTAAGAGGTATGGTGCCCAAAATCCATAGTCTTTAATGATTCTTCTCTTAACCTCCCCCCTTGCAACATGGGCCAACCCATGTGCTTCTTGAATCATTAAACCAAGCAAATCTGGAGGTGCTATGATCAATCCCTCATGATTTCTCCAGAGGCCAGTAGAGTCCTGAGTGGCACCACGATCCATCCATAACTGTTTATCCATTTCAGAAGCTGCTTCCTGCATCAGAATCACGTCAGCAAGTGTAATTTTGTCTTCTAGATCTACTTCATGTGTAACTAGAAGAACTTTACCCAATTTGTCCGCACCTGTCACTGCTTTTGCAGCATCGTCAGCCGCTTTATTACCCTGAGTGACTCTAGATGTGTCCATTTGATGTGCTGCACATTTTGCTATTGCTATTTCTTTTGGTTTCATCATAGCATGCAAAAGTTTCATGATCTGAACATGATGTTGTATTGGAAAACCATCAGTTTTCTTAAACCCTCGGTTCTTCCATACTGCTCCAAACAGATGACACACATTGTGGGCATATGCAGAATCTGTATAGATAGTCACACGCTTTCCCTCAGCCAACAGACATGCTTCAGTCAATCCTACAAGTTCAGCAAGCTGTGCTGATGCGGGTTGTGGTACCACTCCAGTTTTCTCCACTACAAACCCCGTTCCTTGAGCTTTTACCACTGCATAACCTGCACACAATTTATCCCCCACACGATAACAAGAACCATCAGTCCAGTATTCTAGATCTGCCTCCCGCAGTGGGAGGGCTTGCACATCTGACCTCAGCCTTGAATACTTTTCTGCTTCTTTCACGCAATCATGCGGTTCACCATCCTCCGCAGTAGGTAAATTCTCAGCCGGATTCACTGTAACACATCTAGCTAAAGTAACATCTTCCTGCTCTAATAGCCTATGATAATCCCTAAGCCTAGGCATCGTCAACGTATATTTGCCATAGTTTAGAAGATTTCTGAGGCTCTGATGAGTGAGAATTGTTACTGGATATCCCATTGTGACAGATGATGCTTTGTCAAACATCAGGGAAACTCCCACCATTGCTCTGTAGCACAGAGGCAATCCCAGCTCTACTTCTGCTGTTGTCCATAAACTGGCTGCGGGTTAAATGCAACAGGAACTACAGGACAAGGCTGCTGTACTTGACATTGATTTGGCTGTGGCTGTGGTGTAGATTGATTTGGTTCAGGCTGATTTTGAATAAGCAGAGCTTGTTTCTTCTCTTTCCTTTTATTATCCACTAATTGAATTTGGTTGAGTTTTCTAAGCGTTTCCTGATCTTGTTCCCTTTGATCATGCTCCTTTTTTCTATACAGCTCAACTTGGTGAGCTATATGATCTGTGTAGACTCCCTTTGTCATACTCCCGAGACCAACTACTTCTGCTAACTTGCTCCTCACTGGGAGGGGTAACCCCTTCTGTATTTTAGCCCGCAGAATTGATTGTTCCATCTGATGTTCATCTGGATCATTACCTGTAATATTTCTCCATGTTTGATGAACCCTTGATACATAGGCTCTCGGATTCTCATCCTGTCCCAATGGTTCAATAAGAATATTGTCAGGGTGTACATTTGTGTGAAATGTATCCCGCAATGACCTCCACATTCGACCCCTATTTGCTGCAAACAGCTCAGAGTCATTTACCGAGGTCCCCACATATCGGTGGAGTCCTGCTCTCTGGAGGATTTCCTCCATAGCTGGAACTCCTAAAATGTTAGCCAGGAGTCTTTTAATGTCTCCCATAGCAAGTTGTGTCCCCACCATAATTTCTTCCAACTTTGAGATCCAGGGATACGCTCCATTTTGGAGAATGGGTAATTTCTCAAGAATGTCTGACATATCAGTACTCTGCCAGGGTTTATATTCAAAATTCTGGCCACGAATTATCACTGGGAGCATCTTATCAGATTTAGATTTTGTTTTTGAACAAAGTGAATATCCCTCTCCTCCCCTTTCTGATTTCTTTGGATCCTTTTTCTTCAGCTCTTTCTTTTCTATTTCTAGCTCCTGTAATTGTTTTTCTATTGCCTGTCTGCTGTATGGTGAAGAACATGCATCCAGATCTATAAGGCACTGTTGAATGCCTTCATCAATCTCATCCTCATTCTGTGTTCTGTCCCTTGTTTCATAACTGAGTACTGTCCTGTTGGACCCTTCTGAAGAACTATCACTATTCAAACCTCTGTCTCTAACTTCTTCTTCACTTTCAGTAGAACTCTCCTCTCTAACCGGTTTCTTCTTTCCCTGCTTTTTCTTTCCGTCTTTAGCTCCTCTTTTTTCTGCTTTAGCCAAGAGTCGCCTAAGTGTTGAACCATATCCCCCCATAGCTTTTTCAAAATCATTCTGATCTTCCTCTTCCTCTGAATCCTTCTCCTTAGCTTTTCCCTAGAACCAACCTGTATCGTTTTCTTTTTACTTTTTATGGTTGGGTACATCCTGATCGTTGTCTCTGCTTGTCCTACTTCTATCACCTGATCATTATCATCTCTAATCCTATACCTTCCTTCCTGACTCATCTTTGGAAGCTGAGGATACAGCTCCTTAATTTCCACCTCCTTCTCATAAGGTGGGGGCCTTTGTATTGGAGCCACATGTGAAAAGGGCTGATCAATTTCTGCCAATAATTTTTTTGTCTTTTCTTCAGCTTTTTCTAGCTGTTCCTTTCTAGCCTCCCTCCATTTCTGTCCCTCTTGCTCAAACAACTGGAGCATATCAAGTTCCATCTGTTTCTTTTGTTTAGTTTTTTCCCCCTTTTTACCTTTCTGTCCTGTTGCATAATATGTAGGCACAAGCACCTGCATTGTTTTAATCACATCTGGGTTAAAGGTTCCTACCACTGGCCATGGTTGATCTATTTTAGACCAGCGCTTAAACCATTTCTTTGACATCTCTGCTACACCTTTAATTAGAGGATTATTCTTCTGAACTACCTCAACAGGAGTGATAACTTTTGGAGCATCCATTTTTGACATTATGATATTTTTATTCAATTCAATCAGGAATTAACCCAAACTTTTATTTTATTGTAATTATTGATTTATATTTTATTTTATTTTATTTATTTACTTCTAATTATCTAAGCCACAGCCATCAGAAACAAATGAATAAAGTTGCCAATATCAGAAAAACCAATAAAGTACTACGGGTAAATATCCACAACACCAAGTCCACACCCAACAACAAGATTTGCATAAAGCCAAATGCAAACTCTTTTTCTAATCAGATGATCAGTCCGTTGCCAAGCTCTTTCTAACTACAACACATATGTAGTGTATGTAAATAGATATGGCACACAAATGTACTATCAAGTACTAATGTATACACAAAGGTGCAAATACATTTGTCAACAAGAGTTTGTGGATAAAATCGTACTGGCCTTATTTCCACTGGATTCAGATGCAAGCGTTGTCGTCTGCAGCCTCAATCCATTGGATGTAGACCAGTTGTCCTCTTGCCTCCAGACACACCCCTTATTCCTTCTGACTCCTCCACACAGCGCACACTCGGAAGAGTGCAAATATTTTACTTTTTTTTTTTTTTTCCAGGGGGCTAATGAAACTTACTAGTTACTAGTATTTAACCAATATAATTTCTGGACCCTGATTCTAAGTCTCCCTTGTTCTATCTGAAAGAATCATTATTACGTAGAATTTTAATTTTCAACTAACACTTTATCAAATCTTTCAAAAAATCTCTCTTATATATTATGTCTTTCTCGGGCTCATTCTGTTAACAAGTTTATTTTCAAAGTCTCCCAAACAGGAGCTCATAGAATTTTACCAAAAAGTCCCCAAGAAAGCTCATATATTTATCAAAAGTCCTCTTTAAGGCTCATAACAAAAACGTCCTTAAACAGGCTCATAAGATTACAAAACGTCCTTTCAAAGAAGGCTCATGAATTGAGAGAGAAAGTATCTACACTTTCTTATATACTTAATACAATAATATTCATAGACCGGTACTTATTATTATCATTTAACTTAATCTCCTATTCTCAAATCTTATTAGCTCTTATACTTTAAACAACATAAAATCTATCATATGCAAAAACAATCAACATTCAATGCTAAATCCTTTTCCTCACAAGGAGACAGAAAACAAAAAGAAAGAGGGAAAGAAAGAATCCCTCTCCAACATTTACTAGTAGACACAAAATAAAACAAAGAATGAAACACAAACAACAATCTATTCTAAAATTAACTCATTCATACCATCCTAATAAGCATGCTTTTTGCTGCTCCCTTATTTTCCTTTAATCTAAATTTCTGCTACCTGAGAAAGACAGCACTTTCAATACAAGCAGCATCATACCTGACCCGTCGGTCATCGTAAGAGTGGGCACTATCTAACTGAAGTAATCTGCTTCTCCAGTCCCCCTTTCTTTGAGGACTGACCTGAAATTCTACCTAGAAAATAACAGGTTTTTGGCTGGTCTAAAACCGCCTCTCCGAGGGCTTTTGTCCGAATTAGCGGCTTCCTTAATTCTTTCCTATTTCTTTTCTAAAGCCAATTTTCACATAACTGCCAAACACGTGTCTTACCGTTAACGTACATTTAGGGCCCCTGTACTTAATCTTGCACGATGTGGTTTTGGTCAGTCTCATGTTACTAATTTGAGCTTTATTACTTCTCTTTTCCTATTTCCTTTTTCCTTATTTTCCTTTATTTAGCAGACTTATTCCTTTAGCCTGCCTTTTCCTCTAACTCAGTAGGTTTATTCTTTTCACTTCAGTAGACTTTTTCCTTATAGCCTGCCTTTTCCTCTAACTCAGTAGGTTTATTCTTTTCATTTCAGCAGACTTTTTCCTTTTAGCCTGCCATTTCCTCTAACTCAGTAGGTTTATTCTTTTCATTTCAGCAGACTTTTTCCTTTTAGCCTGCCATTTCCTCTAACTCAGTAGGTTTATTCTTTTCATTTTCCTTTCAGCAGACTTATTTTAGCAGACTTATTCTAGCAGATTTATTCTAGCAGACTTATTCTAGCAGACTTATTCCTTTAGTCTGCCTCTTTTTCCTCTATTTCCCCCCTTTTTGCGTTGCCAGCAACGCAAATAAAAAAACCCCAAATTTAGAAAAATTTAGAACGGCAGATGACTTCCTACATCAGCACTACAAGAACCCCACAAAGATTCTTATAACAGTGTAGCCTAACAGCAAACCTACAGCAGCAGCTCTAATCGAACAAACCAGCGCACTATTTCGTGAAAAACTCACCCTTTTTAGAAGCTTCAGTTGATGCGGGAGTTGGTTTGATGGAGCCGCCAGCCGACGCTGAAAAGGCCACAAACACGCCCAAGTTCGTGACGCCAAAAATGTGGTATCTTGAGATGCCGATGTGAAGAAGAGATCACCGCTGACACGTCTTTTCTTATAGTCAAAAAAGAAGTTTATTGACAAGAAAAGGAACAGTGCCAAAAATGCCGAATCCTGGAGCCTCTCTGCCAATGTGAGATCTCCTGTCCTCTGTCTCCCAAACCCCTATATTTATAGGTCTTATCTGTCGTTGAAATGGACAGTTCTTCCACACCAGAAGCCCCCAACCAGATGGTATAGTTATCTTCTGGTCACAGGTTTCTGGCCTTCGACCTTTTAGGAGCCAGCATAAACCTCCTCATCCTGTCTCTATGTTGTCTCAGGTCTGTCTATTCATCAAGAGAGCAAACAGATTGACCCTCAAGGCACATTCCTTCAGTTCATCCTACAATGGGTCATATAAAAACCTTTGACTAGGCCTTAATGGACTCCCTTACTTGTCATAAAAGTAACACAAAGAAAAGAACAGAACATACAACAATTTAAGTATTAAAATAAAGAGAATGAAGTAAAAATACACTACAATAGATATACTCAAACAAGTGCTAATGCGATCAGTGGTGTCCCACACACATTCAGTATAGCTTGGTTCACGTTCCTTTACTTATCATAATTGTGTGCGTTGAACCAAGTCTCTGCCATCCACGCCTGCTCGTCCCGCTGCAAGTCGTCCTTCTGTCTACTCCCTCGTCTCAATTACGCCTCTCCTCTGGTGCATCGATGTTCCTCCAACGAACAGTCCCCGTCACCCGGTCCAAACTGCCAACTGCAACAGATCTGCTGTGGAGCAAAAACTCTCACGTCTGCTGCTCCTCGTGCCTCCCTTCTCTTCCCCTAATTCTCTTTTCCGTTTCACCTGTCGCTGTTCAGCTAAAACAAAGTCCTCAGTCCAGTTCGCCAAGTCTCCTTTGTGTTGGTGGTTAAATGATCATCATATGACTAGATAGAACTGTAAATCTTTGAGATTAAAGACCTTTGTGAAGGATTAAATTGTATGAGTCCACCCCATGGTTGTTTAGGTGGAAGGTGAGGGAAGTTGAGAAATAAGGATTTTGCGCAGTTCCTCACCTGGAAATATCTAAAAAGATGAGAGGGTGGAAGATTGAATTCAGTAACCAGATCTGCGAAAGAACAAAAGATCCCTTCCTTATAGAAATCCTCAAAACATTTCAGTCCTTCATCAGAATCAGATTCTTAATTACAAAGGGTATCTGCTTTGGCTGCCTCACCCAAGGTCACCTGAGTAAGGACTGCCATAAGAGGATGCAATGCAAGGAGTGTTCAGCTAAACACCCAAGTATTTTGCACACCACAAAAGATGTTCCAGCCTTATCAGAAAAGGATGAAAATAGGAACACAGAAATCGCTAGTAATGTGACTAGTGCCTTCGTAGGGGTGGAGCATGAAAGCAGCAGAGATACTGGGGCAGGCAATGGGGGAACTATTCTCCCCATAGTACCAGTGAAGATAAAGTCCAAAAGACTTGGTCTATGCATTTTTAGATCAAGGAAGCACAAGGACCTTCTGCACCAATGAGGTAATGCACCAGCTTAACCTGCGAGGAAGGAAGGCAGTCTACTATAGGATCAGAGAAGAAGGTGAGCACTTATGCCTTGTCTGATCTGGAAATGTGTGGCTTGGAAGAAGAGAATTTCATAGACCTTCCACAGGTGTGCACTCAACCAGGTATACCAGTGAAAAAGGACAACATACCTCTGCAGAGAGACATGGATCAGTGGCCTTACCTGCAGGAAGTTCCTATCTTGCACATTGAAGCAGAAGTTAGCTTGCTTATTGGTACTGACATCTATACAGCCATCGAGCCTCGGCAGATCGTAAACAGTAGAGCTGATGGTCCATACGCAGTAAGGACGCCCCTCAGATGGGTTATTGGATGGGTTAATGGCCCACTCAGTGGATACAGAAATGTGATTGACTCTTTGGTTCACAATGTCTTGGTTAGCTGTAGCTGTGCCTCTGTGGAAAACCTGTTGACTCAAATGTACAATGCAGACTTCCCAGAGAACAGATATGATGATGATAAATTTGAGATATCACAGGAAGATTGTCAGTTCCACGACTCAGTGAAAAGATCAATACAGATAATCAACCATCACTACTGCATCGGTCTACCACTGAAAGACAAAGAAATAAGCAGCGTCTAAGGAAATTTCACAGAGTACAACAGTTTCATGAGAGAGCTGTTAAACAAAGGATATGCCACCAGAGTACCAGAAGAGGAGCTAGACCGCATAGATGGGAGACTATGTTTTATTTATTTATTTAATTTTCCTGTTCCTCGGCTGGGGCAGGCAGTATGAATGCTCCTGGTGCCTTGTTGTGCTGAAACAGGTTTACTCTGCGAAGAAGGAGTCTGACATACTCCTGCTGTCGCCATCTGTGTTAAACTTTATTGGCAATGGTATTGGTCTATTGGTAAAGCCTCCCAGACAAGGAAAAAAAAAAAGAAAAAAGAAAAAGAAACACCCCCATCCTCCTCTGCCCAAGCAGGGGCCAAGCTCTCAAAGGTTGCAGAGGTAGTCCAGGGCAACTCAGACCTAGTAAGACCACCAGCCAGGGGCCCACAGAGGGCCAGCATCCAGACTGGCCCCACTGGCCATCCCCGCCGCCCACAACCAGCCAACAGGGAGCCCAGCCCACCTGGTTCAAGGCCCTAACCCGAACAGAGGGTCCACCACCCTGCCATGTGAACCAGGCCCACTGTGCATGGCGGGCCCCCCAGCCGGCGGCCCATGGTCAGGGAACCCAGTCCAATCTGCACCGAGGAGGTCAGCCCCCGCCCCTCCCTTGTTCCCCCCACCCTCCCATTGTCCAGAGGTGGCGACACTCCAAGACACTGTGCCAGGTCTCAGCCCGCCCAAAGACAGGGCTGAGGCAAGCGCACCCCTCCCAAATGAGGGCAAGACCGCCCAGGAACATGGGTAGGGTAACAAGCCAGCAGGTCCCAGGTCTGGAACCAGCCACATCCCTCGCCCTCTCCACCACCCTCCCAACCCTCCCTCCCGGCCTTCCCAGTGCCCAGGGGCAACTGTGCCCCAGGCGACCCCCCCCGGGGGACCAGCACGGACCCCAGCCACCAGAGACCACCTGCACCGCACGGAAGCCCCAACCCAGCCTAAGGGCCCCCCAATCATGTTAGGGGTGGCAGCCCCCGTGCCCCTCACACCACCCCACACAGGTGAGACCCAAAGGAGCCCCAGGATGTAGCAACCCGGGGCTAGGGCCATGAGGCCCATACCCCCCTATCGAAACTACATGATGGATTTAATTATCGGGGACCAGATCTGATCAAACTCTGCCAATTGATTTTTTTTTTTCCCAAGCAGACATTCTCTCCATGGAAATGCGGTCTAATAAAAGGTTTCTATATTGGGTAATGCTTAGGTTCTTCTTGGATTTCCAATTAATCAGGATGGTCTTTTTTGCAATGCTTAGGGCAGTAAGGAGAATGCAGAATTTGTTTACTTCCATACTGATATTAGTGAGGTCGCCTAGCAGATAGAGTGAGGGGGAGGTAGGGATGGGGTGCCCTAGCCACCATGATAAATCTTCGCTAACCCTCTTAAAGAAGTTGTTGACAGGTGTACAAAGCCAAAGAGCATGCAGATAGCAATCTGGTGAGCCACTCGCGCAGTTCAGACAAACGTTTGTGTGAGGCCCATCTTCAACATCTTTTGTCCTGTAAAGTGTGTTCGGTGTAGAACCTTATAATTTATTAACTGTAGGTTGCTATTTTGAGTCATTTTGAACGTATTCGAACAGATTTTCATCCAAAAGTTGGGGTCTGGGTTGATCAACATATCTTTGTCCCATTTGGAGGTAGGAACGGAGATTGTTAGATCTGTTGGAGACAGTATCAAGTTAATTTTAGACAGTAGTTTAGGCTTTGAAAGCTGTAGAAAATCTATTATTCTGGGTGGAACCTCTAAATCCAATTGGCTAAGGTCAAACTGTGCCTGAATTCATTTTGGCAAGTCAACTGTGCTCAGAAAAGTTTGGAGGGGTTAATCTCAGACAAATAAAGTTTTTTATAGAATTCCCTAAAAATGTGATTTATTTCTTCTGGGTCACAGATTATTTTCCCAGTGGAGTTCTTTATTGATGATATTGTTGCTCTTTCTTTGTTCTGTTTTAGTTAGTTTGCTAGAAATCTGCTGGATTTATTGCTATGTTCAAAGTTCTCCAAGCTCTCCAAGTTCTCTGCAGTTGGAATTGTATTTTAATCCTTTAAACCCTGTTTTTAGGTTTCTGCTTGAAGATTGCATGCTCTCAATAAAAAGGTTATATATCTCTGCAACCACAAGGTCTATTTGAATAATTTTAGTGTCATAGTGAAGTGAGAGAGGGTGAGATTTGTCCAGATGTGTAAATATCAGTATACATCTTACTGGTTAAGAGTAAATCAGGATGGCACACAGAAGAAATGTGAAAAAGTCAGGTTCGCCAAAAAAAACCCCAAAAAAAACAAAAAACAAAAACAAAACATTTTTAGGATGATTATTCCTTTGGAATGATCCAGGTGCAGCTTTAAACCTGTATAAGATTGTAGCACAATGTGTCAACATTCTTTCTGCAAAGTGTGACACTGAAAAAGTGAAGCAGAACAAAAGAGTATTTAGTGCAGACAGTGCAGGCGAGGGCTCATTTTGTGTCATTTGAATTTTCTCATGCACCAAACCATATATTTTACTTGCATAATACTAATAATGCTAAATACATCCAAATACAACAGTTTTTAGAGTTTTCAGCATTTTTTTGAAATTTATTGTGTGTGTTATATACATGTACTATATATTTTCCCATTCAAAAAATAACCACACAAAGCAACTGAATGTTGACTCCAAAAATATATACATTTAATTAGCACAGTGTCAAAACATGGATGAAAACACTAAACATGCAAAAAACAGGTGCAGACTATATGCAACCATTTACACTATTGTATGTCTATTCATCAGATAGACATCAATTTGTTCATGCTAACAACAGCTCTTCCTCACGCACTATAGCCAGTTATGGAGTCCCACAGGGCTCGATACTTGGACCAATCCTCTTCACTCTATATCTGCTTCCTTTAGGCAACATTATCAGGAAACACAGCATCAATTTCCACTGTTATGCAGATGACACTCAGCTGTATTTATCAATGCAGCCAAATGAAGTTAGTCAGATAGTCAGACTGCAGACATGTCTTAAAGACATAAAAGTCTGGATGACCCATAATTTTTTACTTCTAAATTCTGACAAAACTGAAGTTATTGTACTTGGCCCTAAGCACCTCAGAGAAACCCTGTCAAATCATCTAATCAGTCTGGATGGCATTACTTTGGCTTCCAGCTCCACTGTAAGAAATCTTGGAGTAACCTTTGACCAGGACATGTCCTTTGTCCCTCACATAAAACAAGTCTGTAGAGCAGCTTTCTTCCACCTGAGAAACATCCTCTCTCAAGAGGATGCAGAAAAACTAGTCCATGCATTTGTAACTTCTAGGCTGGACTACTGTAACTCATTACTATCTGAATGTCCAAACAAATCTCTGAAAGCCCTTCAGTGGATTCAGAATACTGCTGCATGAATATTAACAGGAACTAGGAAAAGGGATCACATCTCTCCTGTTTTAGCTTCTCTTCATTGGCTGCCGGTAAAATTCAGAATAGAATGTAAAATCCTTCTCCTAACATATAAAGCTCTTAATGACCAAGCTACATCATATGTCAGAGAGCTCAAAGTTCATTACTGTCCTAGTAGGCCACTCCGCTCTCTAGATGGAGGTTTACTTGTGGTTCCTAGAGTCTCCAAGAGTAAATCAGGAGGCACATCTTTCAGTTATCAGGCTCCTCTTTTATGGAACCAAGTTCCAGTACCGGTCCAGGGGGCGGACTCTTTAACTTTTTAACTATAAGCTCTGTCATACAGAAAAGATTAAGCCTGGTCTTGAAAACTGCTAAAGTTCATTTACTCTTTAGCTATGCTGCTATAGGCCTAGACTGCTGGGGGAAGGACTGAGTACGTCTCTCTCTCTCTCTCTCTCTCTCTCTCTCTCCTTCCGCCCTGCATGCGCCGACATATCAATAACCATGCTTCTCCAAAATCCCTGTTTCTCCCGGTTCTAAGCATGTGTACTGTATTTACTAACCATGTTTCCCGAAGTCTCTGTATCTCCCAGTTCCATCCTCTTTCTCCCTGTCCTCATCCTGCAGGTGATGAATGGTGATGGTGGAGAAGACACTGCATGAGCCCATCTACATCTTCCTGTATAATCTTTGTTTTAACAGGGTTTGTGAGGCTTCCAGTTTCTACCCTAAGCTGACCTACTGGTCAAGTCTCACCTCAGCACATACTCTGGCTGCTTCACGCAGATCTATGTCATTTATAACTATGGGTTCTGTGAGTTCACAAGCCTATGACCAGTACTTGGCCATCTGCAGGCCACTGGAGTATCGGAGCTGATGCTACCACAGATGTAGGCGCAGCTTCTGCGGCTCACCTGGTGCTTCTCACTGCTCGAGATGGCGTCAGCTTACCTTCTCACTACCGCCGCCACATCCGCAAGATCATATGCACCAACTGGGAGGTGGTGAAACTGTCCTGCTCCAACACAACCGTCAACAAAATCTACAGCTTCATGCTCATGTTCTCACACGAGTCGCAGACGTCGTTCATCCTGGTCTTCTACACCCACCTGGTCTGCGTCTCAATCCGGTCACGGCCTGACCGCAGAACGTTCATGCAGATGTGTATGCCACACCTGGTGGTGCTGCTCGGCTTCCCGCTGTCGCTTGTCTTTGATGCCATGCTTCCAATGGCAATGGCCGCCTGCTGCGAGCGCCTTAGAACACACTGGCTGCTGGGTGCCCTAGTGGCTTGGTCCTGACCTGCCTGCTATCCTGGGCCAGGGGCATGTTGCTCTGGCCCCCCACGTCAGCTTAAGTCAGCTACCCACAGCATCCAATGACAAACCGTAGCATACAGATACACAAGGTGCACAACTGATACATAATCACAAACTCATAATTTGCACCGGAAATCCTGCGAGCAATGCTCTCATTGTTTCTGTTGATATTGTTGTTACTGTTGTTGTTGTTGTTGTTTTTGTACCCCCCCTCCCCGTCTTCCCTATCCTGTTTCTGTTCTCTCTTTCCATCCACTCCTGAGCCTCAGCCTGGTAGCTTTACCATCAAACGCAGATCTTAAGTCAAAGGGGCACGTGACAGTGCATCTGCAACCACATTTTCTTTTTCTTTAATATGACGTATGTCCAGATGATAAGGCTGCAAAATTAAGGCCCATCTCATCAATCTCTGATTGGGATTTTGGAGCGAACGCAAAAAGGTCAAAGGGATATGGTCAGTATAGACCACCAAAGAAGAACCTGACCCAACATATACATCAAGTTGTTGAAGGGCCCAAATAAGAGCAAGTGCCTCTTTTTCTATGACAGAATAATGTTTTTGATACACTTTAAACTTCCTCGAGAAGTAACTTATGGGCCTTTCCTCCCCAATTTCATCTGTCTGGTCCAGCCGAGGAGCTGCGAGCACAGGAGCAGACGACACTTCACTTGGTCAAATGCCTGCTGACAAAGGGGAGACCAAACATACTTAACGTCAGTCTTCAACAACTCAGTCAAGAAGTACAGAAGTAAAGTTAGAACAAAACCCCCGATAATAACCCGCCCTCCCTAAAAAACGCAACAATTCCCGCTTAGTGGATGGAACAGGAAATGCTTGTATTGCCAAGACTTTTGCATGAATGGGACGAACTTCTCCCTGTCCCACCACCTTACCCAAATAGGTTACTGTGGCCTTTGCAAATTCACATTTGGCCAGATTGATAGGTTAGCCCAGAGCAGCCTGTCAAATAGAGCCTTTACTCTGTTAAGATGCTCTTCCCAAGATTCACTATAGACCACTACATCATTCAAATAGACTGCGCAACCCTCCATCCCACACACAACTTTGTTCATTAATCTCTGAAAGGTGGCTGGAGCATTATGCAGTCCAAATGGCATGACTGTGTAAGAGTACAGACCTGAAGGTGTCACAAATGCACAAATTTCTCTGGCTCTTTTAGAGAGAGGAACTTGCCAATAACCGTTAAAAGATCAAACTTACTAACATATTTGGCCGCGCCCACCTGATCAACAAAATCTTCCATCCGAGGAAGAGGGAAGGAATCAGGTTTTGTTACAGCTTTGATCTTCCGATAATCAGTGCAATAATCAGGTTTGCTAACCAAAAGACAAGGGGAGGCCCAGCTAGAGGAAGAAGGTTCAGCAATGCCATTATCCAATATGTATGACACTTCCGAGTCCAAGATCCTTCTTCTTTTGGGAGAAACCCAATAGAACCACTGAGTGATAGGCTTAGCATCTCCCACATCAACATCGTGCTCAACTAAATGAGTGCAAGTAAGAGTATCAGAGAACAGACCTGGGTAACTTTGAATAAGCTCAACCAGGTGTTTACATTAACTATCCTCTAAATGGCCAAGCACTGTATCCAACTTTGCAAGAGTTTCTGAGTTTTTAAGTCGAGGCTGCAAAACCCCATCACCTACTAAACCCTCCCCCTCCTCACGCACTGACATACAATCATTCACCATCAGAGCTGGACAACTTTGGACATCTTCACCCAAAAGAGCCCGCACATCATAAGGTTTGAGCAGATTAATATGGCACAATTTAGATGATTTTCTTTTATTTGGCATTTCAATCTGGTAATTTTGCTCTGAAACCTGACGGACTGTATAACATGGGCCAAAAAATTTTGCTTGGAAAGGGGACTCCACGAGTGGCAGAAGAACCAGAACCTGGTCACCTGGGCTAAATTTTCGTTGCTCTACCTTGCGGTCAAACAGTTTTTTCATTTTCTTCTGAGAAATCTGTAACTTCTGTTTAGTTAGTTCCCCAGCCTCATAGAGTCTCTGCCTAAACCCATAAACATAGGTAATTAAATTCTGTGGAGGATCAGTCGGCCTCCACTGATCATGCACCACAGACAAAGGACCACGGACAGTATGAGCAAAAACACGCTCATTGGGACTAAATCCTGTACTCTCCAACCTCCCTCGCTGCCAATAAGAGCCATGGCAAACCCTCCTCCCAATCCGCCTTTAGCTCTTTGCAGTAAGCACGCAGCAAAGATTTCAAATGTTGGTGAAAGCGCTCAAGTGCACCTTGGCTCTGAGGGTGGTATGCTGAAGCCTTTGTTGTGTTTTATGTGAAGTTGTTTAAGGATTTGAGCAAACAAACGAGATGTAAAGTTAGACCCCTGATCACTCTGTACTATTTTGGGAATGCCAAACACAGATATGAAATGACTCAAAGCCTTAACAACAGACTTTGCAGAGATGGAACTGAGAGGATATGCAGCTGGATATCGGGTTGACTGGCACATTACGGTTAGCAAATAAGAACAACCTGGGAAGAGGACACACACAGTCAATAATCAGGTGCTCGAAAGGCTGACTCACTGCAGGAATAGGATACAAAGGAGCAGGTTTGATTGTCTGGTTAGGTTTGCTGGTAACTTGACAAATATGGCATGTCTTTAAAAATGCAGAAACATCACGTTTCACACGTGGCCAGAAAAAATGCTGAAGCACACGATCATATGTTTTCTTTACACCCATATGTCCTGCCACATTATTATGAGCCATCTGAATTACGGCTGTCCTAAATTTTAAAGGCAACACGATCTGCACAATAGGATCACCACTGAAAGTCTCACCATGAGGAGCCCACATCCTAACCAAGATGTCATCCAAGAGGAAATATCCCTGCTTCACCTTTCCTACAAAACCAGATCATACACATCCTTCAGACACTGGTCTGCTTTTTGTTCTTCCACCAGCTCTGAACGAGAAGCACAAAGGTCAGATGTCAGTGACAATGCAAATTTCTTTACATCACAAGGTTTTTCATTCATATCAGTCAGCACAGCAGACATTGAACGAGTCACAGCACAGACTGTAGTAGCTGCTGGCTCTGATCCACTAAGTGCCTGTGTTCCCACAGTACAAGCTGCTGAAACTGCTTGCTCAGTTTCAGGGATTTCTTGAGATGGCAAAAGTGCAACACCTGTCTTACTTGGTTGGTTTGACACATCAGAAAACTGTGACTACCAAATCCTGCATCATCTGGCCATATCCGAAGTCCTGCCAGATCATTTCCCAGAATGATGTCAACTCCTTCCACCGGCAGTTGAGGGTGAACACCAACCTCGGCCTCCCTCTGCAACAGATCACATGATTAAAAACATTTTATGTACAGGCACAAAAAGAGTTGTCAAACCCATCCCTATGATCGGAATACAGCTCCCAGTATCTATATGTGGAGAAAAGGGCAAAATTGCTTGCCTCACAAATGTGCGTAAAGCTCCTGAGTCCCTCAGTATTTTGACTGGAACCTTTTTATCACCTCCAATTAGCATGACAAATCCCTCAGATACAAATGGGGCATAACCCTCATCCATTTCAGAGGATTCTATCTGTGTAACTTCCATATAAAATGGAGCTACCAGTTTTTTGTCATCTTCAAAATGGGGAGTATGAATAGTTGTAGCCAAACCAGCTGACTTCACATGGGCTACTTTCGATCTTTTTAACAATGGACATTCCTTTTTCCAATGACCCTTTTGATGGCAATAGTTACACATAGTTGGATCACTTTTCCCAAAGGGTGGTTGATCTAATTTTGGGGAAACAAAACTTGTTTTCTGATACTTATCCTGGCTGCATCGCTCACCAAAGATGCGCTTGTGTGTTTACACATATTCATCAGCCAACACTGTAGCCTCATTAGGATAGGTGACTTTGTGCTCATTGATTAATTAATTAATCAAATTAGCTTTGATGATACTCTTCAGATTGTCCTTTGTGCGTTTGGGCTCCACTTCAACAGAGAAATGCTGAGCAATCTTAATCAGCTGCTCCTTGGTGCACTTCTCCAGCAACTCCTCAGAGGGACACTGAAAAAACTCTTCCACAATGTTAGTCATAACCAGCCAAATCTAGAAACCTAGATAATAAAATTGAGGTAAATTCAAACAGAACAAGCTATGCAACAAATGGCAAACGAAGACTGGCGCCTCTCCATACTAAACTAACTAGTGAAATCATCAAGCTAACTAAAACACATCCCTAGTCTTCGGACAGGTACCGGTGGCAGGTATTTATTCACTGCAACCCAGAGGCCTTGGAAAGCAACTGCATAACACAAATACCTCCCAACAAACCCTGGACGTGATCCTGAGCCAAATGCTCTAACCACCTTCCCCGCCACACTACAAAGACCCCATGCAACAGACCCTCTAGTCTATATCCTTCTTAACGGAAGTTTTTCCTTGCCACTGTTGCCAAGTGCTTGCTTATGGGGGGATCTGTTGGGTCTCTTTAAATAATTATATAAAGAGTTTGGTCTAGACCTGCTCTATATGTAAAGTGCCTTCATGTAACTTTGTTATGATTTGGCGCTATATAAATAAATCTGATTTGATTTGAAAATGTGTTCTAACATATGTTCATCACAGAAAAGGAACCAAGGGCAATGAGTCTGAGTTTGAAAAAAATAATCGATAGTATCGTTTTTGCAAAAAAATTAAAATGGGTTCCACAAACCTAAACACAATACAAGGGTTAAGTACATAATAATGAACATTATTATAATTTGACTAAATAATAATATAATAAAGGCGTAAAAATCAGTTCACTTCAAGTCTTTTTTTAGAAGTTGTGGTTTTATAACAAAAAGACATTTATTTTACAATATAAGTACCAAGTATAAAGGTGTAACTGTCAGTGAGAAAAAGGTTGTGTGTTTTAGTATCTTCACTGTCAAATGATCTGAACCTCAGTTTCAAAACTTTTCACTAAAATCAAATGAAGACAAAACATTTCATAGTTTTTTCTCTGGTTTATTGGTAGATGTTCAGAGGAGCACAAAAACAGCATCTTTATCTTTAACACGACTGAAGCTGAGAAAGTAAAGACACAAATATTTCTCTGAGCTTAGAGGTGTCACTCTGTCATGCAAACTGAACAGAGACCAGGTTCTTTAATAATTTAACACGGGGGTGAATGAAGCTTCAACAGCATCATGTGTCACCTGGTCTGTACAACATAAATAACTTTCAATTCCCCGAGTAGAAAAATAAATGACAGATTGAGTTAAACATTAAGAATGGAGACAAAATGATGAGGAGCCGATTTCTCTTTAGCCAAAGGGATATTCACCCGTTTACTCCACTATAGAAGATTTTTTATGATAAGACAACATAGATGTTATTTTAGCTACAGCGAACTATTGTTTTATTCAGTGATGAATTTGTCTATTATTGTTTCAATTCATCAGTTCATTGTTTTGTCTATAAAAATATTGTTAGATTTTTATAGATTTTTTACATTTTTGTCATATTCACTTTAACCATCAACAAATATCTTCATCAAACTAAAAAAAACAACAACAAAAAAAACAAACAAAAAACTATTTTTGCCACACAAAAAATATTTGCCCATTATTCTGTTATGAAATCTTTTACTACAAACCAAGTATTGGTTGTTATGGAATCACCTAATTCTGTTAAATTAAGACTATTCTTGTTGTTACACAAAATCAGAAAAAAGAATGTTCATTAATATCTTTACTACAACTAAATTTATAATTTTATACAGATGTTTATTTTTTTTATAGAAATGAAAATATTTCCTGACATTACAAATTAATGCTGTGGTGAAGTAACACAAGTTTCTTGTTATGTAATAGACAATGCGAGAGTGACAGGCTGTAGATGGGGATGAGCCATTTGTATTTTCATGAATGAATCTGAAAACCCTCATCCTACATAGAAAGAATCATGTCAGTCTCACAGCACTAATGTTCAGTTTCACAGATATTTTAAATTTTCCTGTGCTCTTTGAAAATCATCTTAAATATTTGTTCCTCCAGCTTCAGCTTTGTATGAAGAACACTGAAAAAGAAATTGTTGTCTACCCATCATGCTCTCAGTTGTGTGATTAAATTAGTTCCTTTTCATTCTCTAACATCAAACTTCTTCCAGTCTGACATGAATTTGAAACAGAATGATGCAGCTGTTGTTGTCATTTTATCTACAAAGAGGAAATGACATCACCGGTGCGACCAGGTATAAGTAGGCGGGGTTAGACAAAGCGGCGAATCAAATTGTTTTTCTCAGGCTCCAGGAACTCATCAAGCAGAGCAGCTGTCACCTTCCCAAGCTCCTCCCTCAGAATGGACACATCACTGCAACACAGAGTGATGATGTCACCCTAAAGCCATGATGCTACAACAACCCAATGATGTCACAGGAACAGAGAGCTGCCAACCAAATGTTTGATCATGACATCATAATGAAGTGTGTCTTCTGCTGCTGTGACATGAGAATTTCCCAGTTTGGGATCAATAAAGTACAGCTATCTATCTATCTAAATACTTTTTAGTCTGTGGGGTGTCATTGAAAATAGTTGCCTGGTTGTAGACCAGAGACCAGTACAGCACTCTCACAAAAACATTTCAGATACATAAATTATGATTTTCTTTTTGTTTTTCTTCTGAAGGTTCAGATTGATTCAGTATTGTTGTAATTAAGTACCTGAGTAGAGGCTATAATGACAGCTGAGGAAAGGTCAATGTTTACCATCATTACTTTTTTCAGCATAGGAAACACTCGACCTTCCTTTACCACAGGAAAAGAGAAATTGTTGTCCCACAATCCTTGCTGCTGCAGAATTTAAAGCGACAGACAATTATAGTTTCACATACCGTATGTCTGAACTCTTTCTACAAATGTTTTGCCTTCATAAGCTCTTCTTTCAGCCTTTTATTCCTGTTGGTTTTGTGTTTGTTGGTGGATTTATTTCCACGTTAAAATAAAGTAGGTTCAAAAAGAATCCTAGCTAGTGTCGGTTCAGCATCTAAAGCAACAGGTTGGGTGGTAAAGTGAGGTGGTATTTGGCTCGGTGGCTAAAAGCTCCTGATCTGATTGGTCCCCGTGACAATTATTTCAGCAGCTCAAATCTGCTGACCACACATTTCAAGGTAGTAATTTTTAACTGTAAACACTGTTGCAGAGTCAACTGACCTTTTACCTGGCGCAGCACAGAACTCTGTGTAGTATTTGATTTTTGGTTCCGTACCACTTGTTCTCAGTGTGGCCACAATGCCATTTTGCAGCGTAAAGGTTATCATCTGACTGTTCCTTGACACTGGGAGGACCTGCACAGGAAACAGACTCGTGATAACACTGAAAACAGATCAGAGCAGACACAGCGACATGAGTGGTCTATGTTCAGGACTCACAGATCTCAGGTCGGCCTGGCTGCTGTCATATCCTGTGGTTACATCTCTGACATGGATAATCCGGATGCCCCCGCATGTCTCTGGGTAAAGTAGCTCACCACCAAAGTTCCTGATCCGGCTGAAAATCTTCTTAATGGTGGCCGGGTCATTACAGATGACGTAGGAGGTATTAGACAGATGATAACCATACCTGAAGACAGGAAGCCACAACAGACGTGACTATCAATAAGAGAAAAGAAACTTAAGTATGTGGACAGCTGAACAATGCTGACTTCAGTTTTGTATTCATTAGACTATCTGCTTCCTCCCCTGTGGTGGAAGCTGGTTAATGACCTGATTTAAATTTGTCATTGTTTTACCACAATAACAATTCATTATTACAACTAGTGAATTCCAGGTGCACTATATTTAAATCACAGTATGACAGAATCATTCATGTTTCCTTTCCACTCATCACATGTAGGTCCATAATTTATGATCTCCCTAATGCCGGATGATGCAGATGCCCCATTATTTTCATTTGCTTTATGCACCAGTACATTTTCAGGGGAATTTTAACTATGAAATCTTGCAGCATACTTCTGGTAGATGATGTGGAGCTGCTGGTTCATGCTCAGGTTCTCGTTGTGGAGGTAAGAGGCCATTTCAGCCACAACAGCCGCTGAGCTCACGCCGTCTTTGTCTGGAACCATACTACCGCACAGGAAACCTGACCACACAAAAGAACAGTGTCACATTGTTTCTGGTGGGGTTTTTTTTTTTTTTTCCTGTTGCTCAGATCTTTTTAATGATCTAAATAACAGTGAGTATTTCATTTAACTAATATTATATTGGTTGATTTCATTGAATTTTCTTGTTATAGTATTTTTTGGGCTTTTATGTTTTTATTCCAAGGACAGTAGGTGGCAGAGAGGCCCACAGGAAGTAGGAGAGAGAGGGCAATGACATGCAGCAGAGCTGAACCCGGGATGCTACGATAATATGGAATGTGTGCTGACCCATGACGACCCACACTGCCTCTGTTGCATTTTCATTATTTTTATGTCTTGATTGTCATCTTTAAACCACTCTGAACTGTGTTCACCTGAAAACAAAAGGTGTCCCTTGACTTTTTTTTCCAATACTGCTGTTGATCTGTAAAGTACTTTCCTGTACAAATGTCACAGACGGAAGTTTTGCACTGCTGAAAACAATGTAATTGATATTGTGGCAAAGACTCAGTGGCAGTCAATAACTATCCCAGATTGTGTTGGTCTGAAACTGCTGCAATTAATTCCTCGCGGAGAAAATATAATGCAGGAGCAGGATCTCCTTGTAGAAACTGGATGGAGAAGAAGGAGAAACTGCGGGACCAGCGACATCTACCACAGTACGGGCTGATGAGGCAAGCCTGAGAAGCACAGCCGGAGCTAGAAGGAGCAGCGTCCACAGGGGTTCCCCCTCCCCTGATCTTTACCTGGCCTCAGGACATTTAAGTATCTCCCTTTTTGCTCTAAGGCTTAGCCAACCCTGAGGTCGGACTGTTGGGACCCTACCAAAATGGAGGACATTTTATTGTGTGTTTGTTAAAATGTGATGGTTTTAACTTTTGTCTAATACACTATCTTTAATTAGTTTAGTCTATTTTGGCCTTCAAATAAAACACTTAAACTGTCAACTGTTCTCTGCCATTTCTTAAGAGTGGAATGCACTATTCGCTGGTATTGCTAAAAGAACCTCATAAACACCTGTGACATTGTAGCAATTTCACAAAATCCATAGTTTATACTAGGGGGTTTGAGCCTCTTTGTTTTCCAACACAAAAACAATGTGAGCCAATCAGCTCAGTTACCAATTGACTCCTCGAAAGCAAATATGACCGTCTTTCCTGTTTTGGAGAGTTCATGCATCCTGTTCCCGATCCACTTAAACCCTGGGAGGGTTTCCTGTTCAGCAAAGAGAGAAGGGATCATCATCATCATCATCATTATCATCAGCCTTGTGTGTCATTTTTTAGGTTGAAATGTCTCACCTCAAAATGGAATCCCTCGATACGAGCAAAAGCCTGCAGGATTTTGGATGACACTGTGGTGGCCAACATGTTAACATTTTGAGTGTCTGCTGGATCTGGATGACTCTCCTTCCAGTTAAGGAACATCCACCAGCCCAGCAGAGCAGCCAGTTCATTACCTGTGAACACCTTCCAGCCACACCTTAAACACAAAAACTAGACCTGTAACCTTTATGCTTCTAACTCTTACTGAAGTACCTTGGAGCAAACACTTACCCATTAGATTTCTCTGCTACAGCCAGACGGTCAGCATCTGGATCAGTGGCCAGGACAATGTGAGCGTTCTCCCTCTCTGCCAGACGAAGAGCGAGCTCCTGTAGCATGGAGGAAGGGCAACAAAAATTGGTCATTGCTGATTATAGAAACAAAAATGATTAATTTGAAAAAAATATATAAAATAAAATAAAAAAAGTGTGCAGAATACCATACAGCCTCCTGAATCTGTCATTAACATCACAAAGCTCCCTCCAAAAAAAGAAGAGAAACTTCTCTAAAATATATACGTGCTGATCCCTCAACTGTTTATCACCACCTGCTGTTAGTTTTTGGTATAGTTAATTCTAAAAGTTTCATTTTCTTTCCATGTGCTCAGTTGATGAGCCTACAGTGTGTGCAGCATTCTCTTGGGAAAGATTTGTCCGTGAGTATAAGTCAGATATTTAAATTCATATTTTTTGTGTTGATTAAAATTCATAGTTGTTCTAAAAAGGGCAATATACTACTACAATAAGTTAATGACCGCTTTAAAGCTGCAAATGTTTGCTTTGTCATCATTTCATGTACATGTATTTATCGTGTACAATGTGTATTGATTAGTTGGTTTTTTTTTTTTGTGTTGTATCAGTTTTACAGAAACATTAAACCACAAAATCAGAAGACAAACTGTGGGAGTTTTTGTTTGCTATCTGTCTAGCATTGTTTTGTTACACCAGTGTGAGGACAGAATAACATAAGTTACTCTGTATCACCCATTCTATTCATCTACCAATATCAAAATGGTAAACAGATCTATCTCTGTCCGCTGACTTTGACTTCTGGACCCAGATCTGGAAATGACAAAAAACTGGAATTTACAGCTTATCCAGTTCAAAGTACTTTACAGATTACACACAACTCAACACAAGATGCATAAAATTCTCTAACTCCAATATATGCACACAATGCACTCAGAACACGTCATACTCCTATTTCCATGCTCTCTGGCTCTGTTCTCCTGTGCAGCACTTCTGTTCAACTGTAACACAGAAACTCTCCTCCATTTTGGACTGCAGAATCCCATTAATCCCTAACTTTTGCCTAATTGGTGACCTAACAACAACCAATTTACCTAACCATCTATTCCAATCTGTTCTTGTAGCTCTAGCCATCTCCAAGAAAACAATCCTAGTTAACTGGAAAAATGAACAGTCTCTTAACATCTCCCAGTGGCTGAACCTCCTTGCTGAATATCTGCTACCCAAAGAAAAAAATTGACTTCCTTTATTAAAAAAAAAAAATCGGCAGCATTCAGCAACTCCCTAAATCTCAATCTGCATCTTGACCTTACCTGCTACCATATGACATCTCTACTCATACATGTACTTTCCCTGCACTACAATATTACTCTCTCTGCTAAGGTTATAACTCGTTTATTGCAATACCCTTATTAGCCTCCACATCCAGGATCACTACGGCAGATCGCTGGACCACAGCACCTTGAGCATACATTAGGGGTGTTCCTCTCCTCCTCACCCCTGGGTTGATCCCTGGCTCTGAGGGGTCTGCCCAGCTGACCTCCCTCCCCTTCACATGGGGGTGTGCTCTGGCGCCCTGCCCAGAGTACCCCAGGGCTCCAGGGCCTGTTTGCTGTCCTTTGGTCTGAGTGTGGTGCTTGCCGGCTCCTCCTGGGTCACCCTGTGTGTCTCGGGGTTGTGGGCCAGTGGGTTTCTCTGGCTTCTCTTCTCCTCTCCTCCGCTGCTCCCTCCTCCCTCATTACCCTAGTAATGGTCTCACTGATTTTTAGGGAATGACCACTTGCAGGTGTGGTGTCACTTGCCAGCTTGTGTTGGGTCACATCTTGAATTGATGAATCCTGCCTAAAATGGGCTGAGCTGTTCTTTCATTCCATCACTATGTACCCTATCTTTGACTAGGCTCCTCAACTGGGACACCTTCATGTACCTGGACCTATCTCTCCACAGATCTACACAGAAATCCTCTGGACTCTCTTAATCCTGAGCAAGGTGGCAGGAAACGAACAGCATCCTTCACTCCACTAGTTCCTACCAGCACCACCTGCTTCCCTTCCCCTGTCCATCTTTCCACATCTTCTCTGTCCTTTATTCCCCCCTATATTCACTGAGGTGTAGCACTGCCCTCCCTGCCACACAAAGGTCATTTCACTCAATAAAGATCAACAAACTAGCTTCCAGGGAGGGCTGCTGATGGTCATATACACGCACTGAAATAATAAAATAGTTAGCTGCAAGAGTATAACTGCATCAATCTCATGCAATGTTGACACCCTGTGGTGTTAAACTATGAGGACAAATGCAGACCAAAAAAAAAAAAAAAAAATCTGGAATCTGTTTCTCACCAGAACCGACTCTCCCTCCTCTGGGTTTGGGCAGTGGACTGAAGAAAAGTTGGGGTCAGGATCTTTCTGCTCAGGGACGGGGATTGGTGGAACAAAGCCAAAGATCTGGAAGGCCTGCTGGACGAAGATGTGTCCAACACCATGGAACGACGAGTGGACAAATTTCAACGGACACCTGCTGTTTAGGTCCCTAGAGAGACACCACAGAAAATATGTTTTTTTCAGCGTGAGACAAAAGACTACTTCCACAGTTCCAGCGACTACTTCTGTAGGTTTGGGTACCGGCTGCAGGGTTGAAACCTTCCTCCTCTTACCTGTGAAAGCAAAGGGTGCTGAGTTCATCCATATAGCAGCTGTTGATTAGGGGCAGGGGGTCAGTCATGTATGAGCAGCTCTCCACCAGCTCCTCCTTCCAGCAGGAGGTGCTCCAGGGCTCTAGCTGCTCCTCAATGCTGCACAGGATCTCCTTGTCGTGAGGTGAGCAGATCTGAGCACCATTACACCAGTAAACCTGCATTTACACATATTCACAAGCCACAAGAGAGATAAACTTGAGGTCAAGTCAATGTGTCATAGTTGTAGCCCTCCACCACTCAAACTATTCACACATTAGATCCCTGTTTATCACCAATCATATAAAATGGTCATTATGTGTGTAAATTCATATTGCAAACACACTGTGAAGTCTTGGGTATTTTAAAAGATCCCAGCGACCTATGACCACAAAAACCGAAACAGTTCATCCTTTAGTCAAACTGAATATTTGTCACATTCAGTTAATCATGTGGGTTGTGTTTTTTAATGAGCCCAGTCCAAGAGAGTGAATTTGATTATTGTTGAATCAGAGTTGAGGTCTTCAAGACTCAGACTCCTTTAGAGCAAAGAGCAGCTGGATGGTGTATAACTGAAAACAGTGATCCTCTTGCAACAAACACGTCATGGCAGAGGTTCTAGCCCAATTTAAGTGTGATCAACTTTAGCTCTGAAACAGTAACCTGTCATCTCCCATCATTCTCTCTGTTTGTGACCTTGTATCCATTGTCTTCTTTGGGATTATGCGAAGCAGTGATCATCACTCCAGCCGCTGCCCCAAGCTTTTTCACAGCAAATGGCTGAAGAAAAAAACAAAAAATGTGTTATACTGACACATAACTGATGGAGATGATGATGCATGATGGTGCTTGTTTCCTTACTACATATGGCGTGGGGACAAACGTGGAGAACAGGTAGACAGGAACATCTCTGCTGAGCATCACAGCAGCTGTCAATTTAGCCAACCTGGAACAAAAACATGCTTTTGTCCTAATGTCCTCATCTCAACATTAAACAATTTCTCCAAAGACTTCACCCTTCCTGGAACTGAATGAATCAGAGTTTGGATCATGTATAACAGATACTGACCGCTGACTGCTGCAGCCGCTCTCCTCCTGCCCTCTGGTGTCAAAACCAACAACCACTCCTCGGCTTCTGAAGTCTGCAAAGTACCTGGACAGGTAGGAAAAGAGACCCTAAGGAGAAGGAAAGGGAGAGAGAAAAACACAGGTACCATGTCAGTCTTTAAAGTCATAGCTGATTTATCAGATCATACTTATATCAGATACACAAACATTCACTTTTAGTGTGAACCAGAGCAAAGAGTTGAGTTATTAATGTCAATAATTAATTAAGTTTTCTAATGAGAAACAAGGCCTGAGTTGTACACACTGATGGTCAGTAGTGTGATCTGTGATGGATTTGTTTTTTTATTGCATTTTTGTGGTTCTCCTAAATGCATTTTTGAGAATTGCTGTCTTCTGCAATAAACAGTTAAGGGCTAGTGTGAGGAAGCCACATATTTTACAATTTGTCGGAGATATGGAAACGATGCAGAGACTTTAAAAGTTTGAAGTTTGAGGGGACTAGTGTTGTTCATTGGGGAAAAAATAAACCAACCGTTTTTGACTTTGCTGTGTAGTGATTATGTCCTTTATGCAGCTGCTACAAGTTGCTGATTAAGATTCATTTATTGAATGAGATTTAATCTTCCTGTTAGATGGTTCCACAAAGCAAAAATAATCAAAACAACGTCTTTTTATTTCATGCTTTCACTTTGTGGCTGCTGATGTGCATACAGGTTCAGGTGAGTGTTGTTTGTTGACACCTGTGAATGTGTTGGGGTGAAAAATTAGGAGTTTTGTTGGGTGTATCTGTGAGGAACAACATTTTTTTCAATGTATGATAGCCACATGGTGAATGACAATTATCTTGAACCTTGAACCTTCTTGCAGCAAACTGATTACAGCTATAACATGACTGAGAGACGATGATGAAGTCAGATAAGTCAGTGGAGCTAAGCAAGTGAGATGTTACAGACCAACACACTATTCACCACTGAGAGACACTCCATTGAGTGAAGAAGCCGACAGGGGCCCAGTATTTCAAAACTTTAATCGAGATCAGAATCTTTTTACTATCCCAGATAACATTGATCCTGTAGATTTTGTCCTGGTTTCTCAAAGACTTCCAAGATAGGATAATTGTAATCCAGATAACATCTGGATCTGTTGGGTCTCTTTAAATAATTTTATAAAGAGTTGGTCTAGACCTGCTCTATATAAAAAGTGCCTTGAATTAACTTTGTTATTATTTGGTGCTATATAAATAGATCTGATTTGATTTGATACCAAAACATCAGATCACAGAATCCAGATTTGTGGTCTGTGGATAAATCGCCATCTGCTAGTCAAATACATACATAATCAGAATGAGAAACCGAATCAGATTATTACCCTTGTAAATTCACAAATATAAGGAATCTGCTTCATTGTTTTGATGGATAGCAAAAAGTAATGTAAGCACGCAACAAAAAATTTGAAAACACAACATGTAAATCAAATGTTCCACTGGATCCAATGAATCAAACATACAACTTTTTTGTGGTGAGAATCATTTTACATGCTTCTTGTGGGACTAAACGTACTGCAGGTGGTTCAGGCACAGAAAGCCCCTCTTTAACACCCCATTTAGCCATTGAATTGTGTTCTTTGTTCCTCTGTGAGCACTGTTATCTGTCTGCAGCATCGTTGCTGGGCGTTAGAAAAGATGTTATCGGCCATTTTAAGAGTTACAACTGGGCCATATGGCCAAAACTTATATCACAACGTATTTCTTGATTTCGGTCAATGTGATATAATTCCAATATCAATATGAACATTATAAACACCACAGAAAAACTGCCATGGATGCTCACAACAGATGTCTGTGCCTACAAACTTATGAAAAATTAAAACCTACTAATATTTTAGATAGAAATCTGTGTGAGTAAATCAGTGTTCACCTTTTTATTTGTATTCAGCCTTGTAATGCTTCATTATGTAATAACGGCACATTGTATAATAATCTTCCACATTTTGTAAGAAGTGTTACAATTGCACAGGGCTGTTGCACTTTTTTTGGTGAAAGTATAATAATTTGGTGCATTATGTAATAAACCTGGGCAGCACGGTGGCATGATGTTTAGCGTTGTTGCCCCACAACAAGAAGGTTGTGGGTTCGGTTCCCGGCCTGGGGCCTTTCTGTGTGGAGTTTCCATGTTCTCCCCGTGTCTGTGTGGGTTTCCTCCCACTGTCCAAAGACATGTATGTTTAGGTTAACTGGTGACTCTAAATTGTCCATAGGTGTGAGTGTGAGTGTTTGTTTGTTTGTCTCTGTGTGTTGGCCCTGTGATGGACTGGAGACCTGTCCAGGGTGACCCCGCCCTCGCCCAGTGTGAGCTGGGATTGGTTCCAGCACCCCCTGTGACCCAGAAACGGAAAAACGGTAGAAGATGGATGGATGGTTAAGTACATTAGTAGAATATGTTTCAGTTTCATTAGTGAAAACTAAATCCAATGTAACTGATCTCTATACTAATAGAGAATGTGTTTGAAGATACAAAGACTGACAATTATTACTGGTGTGCTGAAATGTCAGGTTACACATATGAAATTTGGATTATGTTATGCAAATATTATATGTGATAGCGGATAAAAGACAAAAAAACATATGCAACAGAAAAAACTTAATTCCATCTATGAACAGTTGTTTGTGTGCGAAATAGATATTCGGTTCTATTGTATAGTGGTAGACTATCGACTTTTAACTCTGTTTACTTTAAAAGTTCATTCATACAAAGTAGTGATGTCCACAACTAAAGAACAGAACATTTATTTATTATAATCTGTACACCTATGACTATGCGGCTAAACATCCCACTAACAGCACTGTAAAGTTTGTGGACAACAAAAGAATGATTGGACTTATTACTGACAACAATGAGACAGCTAGTAGGGCTAAAGTGAGGAACATGGTCATTAAGTGTCACTAAAACAATCTATCCCTTGATGTGGAGAATACCAAGGAGTTTGTTATCAACTTCAGCAAATCATATCATTCATGTAAATCATCACATACACCTATTTCTGTAAATAACACTCAAGTCCAAACTGTTTACAGCTTGAAGTTTTCAGGCATCCATATTTCTGAGTCATCAAAAAGGCACAACAGACACTTTATTTTCTGAGGTATCTTAAAAATATGGCATGCCAAAGGAACTTTATCAAATTTTATCGGTCCACAATCGACACCTGCTTTTTTTTCCATATGGTTCCTCGTTAGGAAAACTGCTTTCACAGCAGAGAAGAGAGACACAGATTGATCTATTTGAGGAGCATATCAAACTGACAATACTTTTTAACAAAAGGAGGTAAAGCTTCGCATTTGCCTCTTAGAAGGAAGGCGGACAGAGGCTGTTATATTACTGCCAGAGGAAGGAATATGAATTCTTGTTTTTCAGAGATTTTTGTTTTAGTGACCATTTTTTGTTTTATTCAATGTTGACTTGAAAGAATATACAAATATTTTTTGATTATTAAGAAGATTATATATTATATACACACACTTGCTCTTTTATACTGCTTATCCGCCAAGCTGCTGGGTATATTATATACAGTCCATAGTCTTTTTTCTTAAAGCTTTGAGTATGTGTTCTAATTGATAGTGCCATTTTGGCAATTATTTTTCTAAATAATAAAGGCTGGATATTGTTTGGTCATAGCCTGTGTCAATATGCAAATGTCAAGTATTAAAACTGTTGGATATGTGCAATTTGCAATACTATGCTATGACAGGGATCTGGAGATCAAGTTAATGGGGCATAGGTATTGCTCATCAAACAGTTTTTGACTTTTCAAGCGCACCTTTTTGCATCATATCAAATAGTTTATTTTTGTAGAAATTTAATGTTGAGAAAGTATCATGCCCTTCCAACTTGAGGACTAAATGACCAATTCAACTATTCTTTGATGTAAATTTTGGAAGAAGTTCTAGTCAAGCTTGTTTTCAGACAAACTTTACAATCAACAACCATAACTGTAGCAGCTACATAAATCAGAATCCAAAAGAGAAATACTTTACTAATCCCTGTAGGGAAATTCTGTGGTTTCTGTGGTACCTTAACTTCTAATTGTAAGGTCTGATGGCAGTGGGAATTAATGATTTTCCCAATCTTTCTGTCCTGTAACGTAAATGGACCACTCTGGTCCACTCAGATGTTATGAAGTGGAGGGTCAGAGAAGGACTTTTACACTCAACAACAGCTAACTGGTCTAACTGGTTTATGAACTGTTCTGACCTGTGTGGACTGGATGATGGTGAGATCATTGATGCGGTTGAAACCAGCTCCCATGGGTGCTCTGAGTCCAGCCGTACCAAAAGTCATCCTGCTGCAGAGTCTGGACCTCAGCTCATCCCACTGACCAGCTGCCACCAGGGTCTCCACCTGAGCACGAGTCCGCTGGTTCTAGACCACATCAGAGGAAATCCATCAGAACCTGATCCACATGGTTCCTTTGATAATCACACGCACGCACACACACACACACACACACACACACACACACACACACACACATTTCAAAATGATTAACCTGCAACATTAGTCTTATAAACTTTCATCATTACACAATTACTTTATAGTGTTCAGATGTGAATGAAAAGAAAACACATAGTAAGCCACACTCAGTGATAACTAAATAAATATGTTTGCTAAAGTACAGCATTTGCTTTAAATGTCTTATATTGTTTTAACTGCCAAGATACAGCAGTCGTTAATACAGCTGTATTATAAACTGTATCCAGTTATCTCCAGGTATTTATTTTTGTATAGTTCCATAAGTAAATCACTTGACAATTTAAGCAAGTGAAGCAGGTGAAGCATGTGAAGAAGCACGTAAAGAAAATGGAGGAGGTGAAGAAACTGAAGGAGCAGGTGAAGTCCCTGAAGGAGGCAGTTGAAGACATGCCTTCAGACCTGTGCAATATTGCGATAACCACAAACATCCTGTCTCAAGAGGATGCAGAAAAACTAGTGCACATGTTTATTGCCTTTAGACTGGACTACTGTCATTCACAGGATGTCCCAACAATTCTCTGAAAAGCCTTCAGCTGATTTAAAATGCTGATGCACGAATATTAACAGAAACTAGAAGAAGAGAACACATTTCTCCTGTGTTAGCTTCTCTTCATTGTCTCCTGGTAAAATTCAGAATAGTTCAAAATCCTTCTCTTAACAAACAAAGCTCTTAATGACCAAGCTTCATCGTACCTCAGAATCAGAAATACTTCATTCGCATCTTCTAATAGTTAGGGAGCTGTAAAGTCTGATGGCAGTGGGTATGAATCATTTTCTGTATGTTTCCGTCCTGCATCGTAGATGGATTAACTGTACACTGCTGTGGTTTCTCTGATCCACTAGGGTGTCCTGAAGTGGATGGTCCAAGTATTTCAAAGTGGTTCCTGCCTTCCTCTGTGTGCATCACTCCAACGCAGCCTCCAGTGAGCCTAATATGGTTCCAATCTCTTTCCACCAGATTGCCAATCTGCTGTCCATCCTTTTGTTTAATGCTGCCTCCCCAGCAGACTGTAGCATAAAACAGTATACATGTATTTGCCGCTACACACTGGTAAAACATCTGCAGCATCTTTCTGCAGCTATATAAGAATCTGAGCGATCTTAAGACAAAGAGGCAGTTCTGCCCCTCTCTATAGAGTGCATCTATGTTACAGGACCAGTCCAACTTGTTGTCCAGGTGTACTCCCTGATATTCTTAGGTTGGCACCACCTCAGTGGCCAGTCCAGAAAGGTACACTGGTTGAAGAGGGAGCTTGGACTTTCAATAATCTACTATAATTTCCTCTGTCTTTGAGGTATTCAGAGGGAGGCAGTTTTTGTGACTCAAGTCACTGCAGGCTTTAACCAGAATCCTGTCCATCCCCAATACATTGTCACAATAGCAGTATCATCTGAGTATTTCTGGATGTGCCAAGACTCAGAGTTGTAATTGAAGTCTTCTGTATGCAATGTAAACAGGAATGGAGCTAGAACAGTCCCTTGTGGAACCCCCATGCAGCTGATTACTGTCCCAGAGACAGTTTCCCAACCTGACAAACTGTGGCCTTTCTGTCATGTAACCTGTAATCCAGGAAACAAGTGAGAGGTCACTCTGATCCCCTTGAGCCTGTCTCTGAGGATGATTTGTCAGATGGTGTTGAATACCTTTGAAAATCAACTAACATTATTCTCACATAAGTGCCAGGTTCCTCCAGATTGGAGAGCGCATGGTGGAACTCACTCGCCTCAGGTGTCCATTTTCTGACTGTGGAGGTATTTGCAGTCTGCCTCATTACACAAGAGCGGCTCTGCAGAAGAACAAAGTTGTGATCTTACCTGCCTAGTGGAGGTAAGTCAGTAGCTCTGTAAGTTTCTTTGATATTCCCATAAAGCAGATCAAGTGTTCTATTTTCTCTGGTAGGACCGTTAATAAACTGTGTAAATCCAGTCAGGTGGGAGGAGAAGGAAACATTATTAAAGTCTCCAGATATTACTATGAGATGTTTAATTTGTACCCTGGCAACAGCTTCATGGATGTAATCCAGGATTGTTATAACTCAACTCCTGTGGAACGTAGTCTGGTCTCAGACTGACTACAAATAGTTCAATGTCTGGACAGCATACAGTCTTGAATGTTTCATTTCAAAGCCATTGTGGTTGGGCATAAAGCTGAAATATTGAAAACTGTGGTAATGTCCAAATATTTAGAAAACTGACTGTATCTTCTCTTTGACAGATAAGAGTAGGATTACACAATCTTTGTTTCACAAATAAAGCCAGTTCTCCACCTATTGTCTTGCCACTTAGCTTTCGAATCTCTGTCTTAACAAAGGAGAGTGAAGCCAGGCAGTTCCACGAAGGAGTCTGAGACATTCTGATTCAGCCAGGATTAGTAAAGCAGTTAAGACTTCACTCAACATATGCTTTACAGGTCTTCACCAAAAGCTTCAACGTATCACTTTGTTTGTCAAAGAGTTGACATTTCCTGTGATTACTGATGGAAGGAAGGGCTTGTGATGCCATTTCCTAGGCTTCATTTTTGTACCAGAACGGCAAATTCTTCTCTCCACATAAGTATCCATCAAAAATAGCAAATAGCACTTTGTTTCTTCCTTTAGTTTTAGTTCTTGAAGGGCTGCCTGGAGCAGGTCCACTAGAATTTAAGCTTGTAGTCCTCAGTTGAGTCCACCTGTGAATCCCTTTGTTTGAGCATGGTTTTAAAAGGTTCACCTTTCACTGCATAGGGTCATTTCCCCTGTGGGTGTGTTTCCCAGACTGGCAGCTAAAAAAAAAAAAAGAACAGAGAAACCTGACCTACAACACAATAGAAAGGGTATGGACTTGTTGTCTGGTCAGGATGCCATCAGTCCACCACATCTTTACCTAAAGAGTAGCTACTTATTGCTATGTTAGCATTTAAAATTTGGTTTAATTTTATTCATAGAATCTTTAAAAACACTGTAGTTTGTGGACATACAGTGGATATATTTCACAGATGTTACATACAAAGTTGATATGCTAGTTGAGTTCTAATAAAAGTTATAGTAATCAAACATTTAGACCTTATGAAGCTTACAAACCCTTTTTCACCTCTGACTGACTAAAAATTGAGTGGTTATTGATTCAGACCAGAAATCTGAACCATTATATTTCATTTGAGAACATGTGATTACATAGAGAGACCTCATCCTGGTGTGCGTTCACGTGTGTGAATCTTTTCCAGGCAGCTGACATTTGTAGTAGAGGTCAGCAACATTCTTGGCAGCTATGACCTTTAAAAACACACAACTCTGAAATCAGAGATAGAGAGAGACAGCAAGAGAGACTAGAGCACATATCAGTCCAGTAGGCAGTGGTCCCATTCAGAACAATGGATAATGTTTGAGACTTTTTTGTGCATCTCATAATGATACACATGTATACCAATTTTGGTTCATCTATGCTAATCTGGAGCAAGGGGCTAAATTTTATTGATTTTTTTAAGGTGGCACGTTGAGCAATTTTCTGATATGCATGAAGTGGGGGAAGAATATTTTTAACAGATGCAATAAGGCTCTTGCACTGTCAAGTGCTTGGGCCAGTTTAAAATAAATTTACAACTTTGCCAGTTCCTGTTGTCACATTGATTTTTTTAGGAAGAGCCAACTAACCCTGCTAGAATATAAAAATATATTTATTCCCTCCATTTCTTATTCCTCAATGGAATGTTATCCCTGTGTATTTTATTAAACTTATATCCATTTTATGCTGTTACTGTAATGAACACCGACTGACCAAAAAAAAAAAAAAAAAACTATGTTGTGAGGTCCGGGGGGGGAGTTCAATCTCCCACACCCCTCAAACTTTCAGAGACTATTGCTCTAACCAGAGATTTCACAGGTCTCCGCTAAGTGCCATCCTAGACTCCTATCTGACTTTGGCATCAGGAGACCCTGATATCCCAGGCACTAAATTGCAGTCCACACCACAAATCAGTAAGACCTGCCAAACCTCCCTTCGGAGAGGTACAACTCTGTGACATTTACCCCCAGTATGAACCGATAACACTAGCAGATGGCGGTCATAAACTGCTGCTACGGAATGTATCCAAGCCAGTAAGAACAACAAGATTGATATAAAAGAAAAAAGGACTATTCTCATCAAACAAGAGACTGTAAACACGCCGAACTGATTTCCTTGCAGGAAGAGGACTTCACAGCTGTTTGAACCACCTTTCTATGAGCTAATTTGGCGGAGATAAAAAAAGAACGGACTATTCCACTTATAGAACCACAGCGTCACCTGATGGCGAAACCCCGAAACCGATGGCGCACTGACCGAGCGCTGAAACCTATGTGTTCGGGGTTTTCTTATTTTTTTGCCTTTCTTTTGTTTCTTTTCCTTTTCTTCATGGTTTTCTACAAATGTAAAGGAAAAAAAAAGGAAACGAAACAGAAAGAAACTTCCTACACAGTCCGTAGCCATGTAATTCTGACTTCCCACCACCAGTCAAGATATGCATGAAATGTCCTTTTCTTGTCTCATCTGTTTGTATGTTCTGCAATGGTGATAGCAAAGAATAACCACTTAAATGTGTCTTCACAGTAGATAGGAAGAGAAGAGGAAATATAGTCATCAAAGATACATTTCTCTTTATTTCATATACAGGTAAACTTGGGTGGATGAAAGGCATAACTTCAAAAGAGAAAGATAAAACCTCCTTCGTACGCCCCAAAGCTAGAGGGAGAAATCTGATTGGACTAAATTCGTGGCGACAATCAGACCACGCCCGTGGGTCGGCCCCCAATAAATAGTCAAAGACAACATTACAATTCGGCAGAAATTCTGTGAAAAAGTTCTGGAGAGGAGAGCTTAACCAGAAGCTCTAATGAAAAAAAAATAAATAAATTTCACATGTCTCAAAACCTAGAAGTCACGACTTAGCCACTTAGCAACAAGGGCTAAGTTTAGACTTGAAGCAAAGACTACCGGTGACTGGAACAAGTTTGGCTGCACTGCACCCAGTTCCCAGCGTCGCAAGTTGCCTTGGCAACTAGAGCCACCGGTGCTGCGCGCTGCTCCCATCTGTTCCCTCATCAGAATAGAAAGGAATAATTCGGATATCACCAAGCCAGCCGCCCGAGGGACATCCTTGCTGGTGAAGAGGGACAAGACAGGCCAACAGCCACTTGAGCCGAGGACCAGTCTAACTTGGAAGGCCACGACGAAGGACCTCGACACGGCCGCTCTCGTCGGATATCTCCTCTGACCTTTTCGTGGCCAGTTGATTCGCCAGCCCAAAGTAAGGTTGCGTTTATATGCTCTCCCAGCCGGCTGTTCTGAGTGGTGCGAGGCATGGCTATTAGACAACACTGTCCCAAATTTTTGTTTAAAAGGAAAAAGAAACTCTCCTTCCCCAGATAGATTCACCCTGCATTTGTTAAACAACGTCCCTTTTATTCATCCAAGCTGCCGACTTAAGTATCAGCTGCTCAGTCTTCTTGGTTGTGTTGCATTATGTTTCTTTTCATGTCCGAGCTCACCTGTTTCATTTAGCTCATACTTTAACCTGCCCCTTTATATAATGAGCACATGTTCGATTCCTCACTTATGAGCTAATAAAAACCTTAAAACTCAGCCATTGTTACACTCCTTCCTTCAGTAATTTCTTTTAAGTCAATCCACAGTAGAGAACATCCCTTCCAGATTGAGAATTGATAAGAGGCAATAATAATATACACAGTCCTAGGCACAACACCAAACCAAAACAAACAAACAAAAAACTAAACAAAACACTGCTCGACTTGAAGAGCCGATGAGTGTCCAACAGATGATTCGAATCATCTACTTTCAGGGGCTTTGAACTAGTAAAACCCAAAGGAGGCCTCTCCCTCCCGAATATTAAAAATTACCAACAAGCGGTGCAGATAAAAATGTTGGTTAACATTTGCAACCCTTCCTATAAAGCAAAGTGGAAAGACATAGAGCGTCAGATATCTAGTGATATTCTGTTACAAGTAATTATAAGAGAAAGTGTGTTGGTTAATCATCTACAAGACATGAATCCATGGATAAAACTTTCACTTAGAATTTGGCATAGTCAATGAAAGTAAATGAAAACAAGGCCAAAGAACCATACTGGACCATAGGATCGATAGGATATGACTCAGATTTCTTACCAAACAAGATGGATGCAAGATTTGAACAGTGGGCTGATAAAGGGTTTTAAAAAAAATAAAAATAAATCACAGTGATGGAGGCTAACTGAGATCATTCCACGATCTTAAAAATCAATTTGACTTAACCAATCAGGACTTCTATTCATTTTTGCAACTTAGACATTATCTAGAGAAAATAATGAGAAAGGAAAAATTGTAACAAACTACTTTGGGCATAGTGAAGATATTTCTACTTGGCTACAGGTCAGACCCTGGCCGTGGAAACATATCAAAGGCTAGGGCTGGGCGATGTGGACCAATAGTCATATCCCAATATATTTAGGCTGAATATCGATATACGATATATATCCCAATATTTTTTCGCAAAGTCAGAGCAAATGTTCAAAGTCAAAGCCAAATATGACATGTCACAAGTAGTTCCATTGAAACCGGCTACTTCAGTGAACAGTTGCAAAATCAAATGAATAAATAATAAAAAGGTTTCTTCACCTAGTTTATGATTTAATACTCAGCTGTTCAATTAACAATAGAATGTTAAACATAAATACTGTATAAAAAGGAGTACCTTTTTTGAAATCAAAGCTCTGTATGGTGCACATTTAAATAAAAAAATATCTTAAATAAAAATAGCCTATAAAATAGGCCAATCTTTTTCTGAAATAAATATGTTTACATGAGACAAATACAATATCAATTTTTTTTTGTTTGACAACTATAAATGGCTTATTAAAAACAAATTACAGATTTTCTTCTCCTTTCTAACAAATCCACAGATGCAAATAACAACATTACAAAAGAACAAAACATGACAAACCCCTAGTAAGGTGAGCTTTTTTTTCGGGGCTGGAGCTTTTTCGGGTTGTGGATTGCAGCTGGGGCTGCTGCAGCACACAGTTTCACACACTCTTTGTACTTCGTGGTGAAAAAAATTTGTAGTGCTCCCACCCCTGTTTGTAACTTGTTTATGGCATTCCCTACATATAATGTGATTTTGTTGCTCATCAGATACTTTGAATCCGAGCTATCTCCAAATTACTGAGCCACTGGCTTTTCTTTTATTAACCAATTCCTCCACCGCACGCTCCGCACACATTGATGCTTCCTCCAGGTTTGTTGAAGAGTGCCGGGTGTCTGTTCCTGCCCCTCCCCCCTCTGTGCATGAAAGAGGAGGGGCGAGGGCACGGGGAGCAGTGCAGAGACCTCCGGGTCAGCAGCTTGCTTGGAGCGAGGATCACAGCGCAAATTTAAACTATATCGCTATATGCGATATGGTCTAATTCCATATCACATTTAAAAATATATCGATATATTTTTTATATCGATATATCGCCCAGTCCCATCAAAGGCTACAAGAGATAGAAGGGGAGGATACTGTATATATAAAAGAAAAATGGGAGAAGGAGAGTAACATCAAGATGCAGATGGAAATGTGGGAAAAAAATAATTTTACAACAATGGAAAAGTACATCTGCTCTGTCATGGAGGGAATTTGGGTCAAAAAGTATAGTTATGTTTTTTTAGAGTTCCAGCTCAAAGGATTTCTCTAGATGAAAGAACATCTTGCTAGAAATCCTGTTGCGAGGGTAAGGCAACACATTTTCATGTATTTTGGGACTGTCTGGTCATTTCAAAATAGGTTAAACTGACCATGGAGAAAATAATGAAAATAGAGATTCCATCAGGGTTTGAGACCTTAGGCAGGTAGCATTGCTGCAGACCCCTCACACCCCGGACACAAACTGTTCAGACTGCTCCCCTCTGGTAGGCGCTACAGAGCTGTGTTCGCCAAAACCACCAGACAGTTTCTTCCCCCAGGCTGTCTCCCAGATCTCCCCATAAGCCACCTGGCAACCTCATTAACATTTGCACATTACTGCACTATTGCACAGTTGTATCATATCCCACTTCAAATATATATATATATATATATATATATTTACTTTTTTATTTACTTTTTTTCTTTCTGTCTTTCCCTTGTCCCTTGGCAATAAAACTATTTCTGATTGTGATTCTTGTGTCTGGGATTAAGACCAGACACTGTGAAGGCGTCTGAAAAAACAAATATATGTATAATATTCTACTATTAGTGAGTAAGAAAGCAATCACAAGGAAATGGTTGGCAAAAGATTTTCCTAAAAATGAGGACTAGATTAAATTGGTTCAGGATATTTTTGGAATGGAGAAGCTAACATTCATTCTTAGACTTGAACAAGATAAGTTTGAAAGTTACTGGAAAAACTAGATAAATTATATGAAAACTTATAGGCAGGATACTGGTTGTTAAAAACCCCTTAGTTGTTGACTCCACTCATCTGGTTCTGTTTTCTTTCTTTCTTTCTTTCAGCAATTATACTATTTTCAATCAGAGTTATATGTGTATGCGCAAATTATCTTTATTTAGTTCATTTTTAATATTTGTGTTGTTGATATTTTTGACATTGATATCATCTCATCATCTTACCATCCCATTATAAGACACTGTTCGTCATGGAAGTCATGGATAGAGGAAGGTGCATACGGGACAGTCAAACTTATTAATATTACATTTGTTATTGTTCATTTCTCTACTGTAATTTATGTACTGATATATTATTTATTTATTTATTTATTTTTTGTTATTATTTCTTCTCATATTTCAAATCCTAAAAAGTTCACATGCAAGTGTACATATATAGGAGAACTGTAACTGAGAAGAGTGTAGGTGCCTTTGTAAAGATGTGAAATTTTCTTCTTTCTTTCCTATTTGTATTTATTTTTTCTCCTTATCTGGTTTGATGATATGATTTGATGTCATGTATACAAAATTAAGAGCACCATTAATAACCTATTTTTTCTTCAAATAAAAAGTTTAATAACAAAGAAAAACAAACAAGTATTACAGTTTAATTTATGACTGAATCTTCCTCCCCTGTAGTCGCTGATTTGTTCTGTGCTCCTGTGAGGAACCACAGTCATCTGGTGATCTCATACTTAATTTGTGTGCCAGCTGCCTAACCAAGGAAGACTGAAAACCAAAAATCTGACACTCATGAATCTTGGGTCTCTTAATCCCACACTTAAGTGGAACAACATACACATATCTTCATGACCAGTCCAACAAACTGCTGTCATGACCTGGTTTACCTGACACTGGCTTTAATGTATCACAACAGGATGGAAATACTGCTGCTATTTTCATGTCTGTCCATTTGTTTATAAGCATAAATGTATTTTATCCATATTTTCTTCTACAATTTGTCATTAGTTACATTTGAGGTTTAAAAGCTGAACAGCTACTACTTGTTCTTGCTTTTTTTAATGAGTTTTTATGAGGTTCAGATTCTAAATGCATCTACATAAGAGAGAACATGGATTTAGTGGGAGATGGATGTTAGTCCATCCTGAAGGTTCAGACTGTGGTACTTAGCTGGTGAACGACTGGCTTGCTAATAAATGAAAACCACAGTAAACTCACCATTAACAAATCATTAGAACATATGAGCTGAGTCATTTCTGCTGCATAACCCAGAAAGGTAATTTCTATCACTAAAACCAGACCCACTGTCCCTGTCTGCCAGCTGGCAACATAATCTGTCCCTGGCAGACATTTAGGGGAAACCAAGCCACAGACACTAAATACCTCGTCATTTTAGATTTTCTAGCTTATTCATACAATTACTTGCAATAGAAAATGTCACTTAATGTATGTTCTGAGGGGTGTCTGTCTGTCAGTAAATACTGCCAACAACAAGGCTGTCGTAATTTAATTCAATATAATGTTTTGTACATGGTGCACACGGCTTCGCGGTTTAAGCTTGCGACGAAAACTGCTTACGAAACGATGCAGCTTTATTAATGATTTCTGGTTAAATTAAGTAACTTTGTGCTCAATGAAATTGATCTATTTATATGTGAATATGATTGTGTGCTAAATAAACCATCTTAAACGCATTTTACGACCGTATTTGCTAACATGAAGAGTCAACGTAAAATTTCAGACTTTTCAGGGCGGTGGGAAGTTGAATCCGTGCAGCAAGCATCGGGTCTACGCCGGTTACCCAGCCGGTTTCCCAGCCAGTTCCTAGCTGTGAGACAGAGAAACAGACGAACACACATGCACTCACCTTGTCCCATGTTAGCCACTGGTGCACCACCTTGTACAGCTGTGGGTCGCCGGTGATCTGACACCTCATATTGGCGTTCACGTCCCCGTTAAGTCCGTTGTCGTCTGCCATAGTGACAGACCGAGGCAGATGAGCTAACACTAAGTGAACTGTCGGTGTGCCATTTGAGTGTGAGGACAGCAGGCAGCCAGCCGATCGAACGTGACACGGTGCTCGTCTGGAGTCGTTCGCGTGTCCCGGTTCTGGAGTCGACACAGACACACGCCTTCTCTTTGTTATGTCTGCCGCAGCGTAACTCCGTGACTGCGGCCGAGGCTAATGTTAGCAAGTCACTACAGTTAGAGCGGCGCTACTGGCCTATGGTATTCCTTTCTAAATTTTGCCAGACCGTTACACATCACTCACACCATCAAACCTGTATTTAGTTCAAGAGGAAACCCAACTTCCGGTCTGTTTTTAACAATAAAAGCATCTGTCGATTATTTTGAAGGAAAACCAAGAATAAGACACTATTGCTTTGGTAATCGAAAGTGGACCATCACTTTCGCATAACCGTGGACTAGTTGTGAAACTTTTATTATTTTAATATACTTTGTGGGAACAGTGTTTAATCCCAAACATACAAACCAACTTCATTGCCTTGGTTGAATAGAATGAATGATGTATAATCACTGAGGCAGCAAGGCGGCATAGAAGTAAACGCTGCTGCCTCACAGCAATAAAAATGTGTGTTCAATTCCCGAGCCCGGCGCTTCTTTTGTTCGGAGTTTGCTTGTTCTCCCTCCGGTGCCTCCGGTTTCCTCCCACGGTTCAAAGACATGTATATCTAGGTTGACTGGTGACTCTAAATTGCCAGTAGGCGTGGGTGTGAGTGTAAAAGGTTCTTCGTCTCTGTCTGTCTCCAGGTGTCAGCCCTGCGATGGACCAGCCATCTGTCCAGACTCCTCGGCGAAACCCAATTACAGCTGGGATCGGCTCCAGCATCCCCGCGACCTGGAAACGGATAAGCGGTAGAAAATGAGTGATCACCGGACTGTACATACACAATAGCAAATTGTTCCCTTTTCGACCACCAGAGAGGTTCATCCAACAGCTCTGATGGTTTGTGGCCAAATAAACGGAAATCTTGCAGAACAGCATCACTCTCACTCACTCATCTTCTACCCCTTATCTGTTTCCTGGTAGTGATGTTATGCTTTCGAAGCAGATGTTTCCATGCCCCGCTTCAACATGCGAGTCCCCAAATGAAGCTTCATTACGTCACACGCGTATCAGCGGCGGTTTTGAATCGAAGGTGGGGTTTTCAAACTCCCACAATGCTTATAAATGGGCACAACTCTAAAGTTCATGAAGTTTTGAGAGGAGGAGAGTTTCGCATGTGTTATTGCAATAGTTTCATTGATTTTCATTGACAACCAGGGAGAGTGAGGTAGAGGTAAGATTAGTACACGATTAGATCAACAGCCATACAGTTACACATTTACATTGGCACATAGATATTCAGACACTACACATACTGATTTCACTGTCATGTGAAAAAGTCTTCTCCAAAGCTTTAGCGTTAGTGACAAAGAATAGAAACAGACCTAAGCCAAACTCAACTGAAATGATTTTGTTTTTAAATAAAAATCTTTGAACCCCCCACTTGCCAGCATCGCCAGCATTTTGTACTATTGTTACACAATCATTTCCCAATGTTGCAAAAGCATATCTTTATTATGTACAATATTTTATGATGGCACAATCACATTATAATACAAGTATATTATTAATGTAGAAGAAAAAACTGTCAAAAATGTAGAGATGCACATGGAACCTTAATTGTTAAACATACACAACAGCGCTTTACTGTTTCATGAGACCTTGCCCTTTATTGTTCCATGCAAATATTATGTTGAATGTTGGCCAGTCGATGTTGCCATATTTAACTGTATCAAATGCTTCTAAACACTGAACCATTTCAACACAATTGCTTCATATTGATTCAGTGGTTCAGAAAGCTTCAGTTTCTCCATCACTATTTCTGGGTCTGGGGGGTTGCTGGAGCCAACCCCAGCTCACATTGGGCGAGGGTGAGGTACACCCTGGACACGTTGCCAGTCCATCGCAGGGCTAACACATTAGTGATGGAAAACTCAATTCCTTTCACTGACTCAAGTTTATATAAATTACTCATCAAAGTGAATCGGTCATTTGAGTCACTGAGTCGTGCGCAAACAAGCTCCACCCAGTCCCAGTCCCCACTGATTTCATACTGTTAAAACCACACATTTGAAACAGGAAAGTTATCAACTTCAAGGATATTTCTTATTTAATGCGCTAATTATCTTTGTGACACAAACATTATGTCCTGTTTTAATGAGTATCTTTATGTGTGACTGGATGTGTGCGTGCATGGATGTGTGTGCATGCGTTTGTGAGTGGATTGTGATGTGACATGGGTGGGGGATATTGTCTTGTTTATTTTTATTATTTAATGTGTAAAGCATTTTGTGCAATATTGTTCTTTGCTTGAAAAGTGCTGTATAAATAAAGTTTGATTGGATGATTGATTGGTTGATTGGTATAGTGAATAATTTCCTTTCACCGGAGTTGTAATGGAGTAAGGAGCAGATTTTCAACTCAGGAAGGGGAGGGGCTCTTCCAGCACTGAATGAGTGAATGTGCTACTGCTGAACTGGGAGTGAGAGACACAGGACTCATGAGTTCGACTCTGAACGGGTTACCCCCGAATGAGTCATAAATCACAAGTTTGACTCTGAACGAGGTACCGCAAGAGGGGTCATGAATTACGACTTTGACTCCAAACGAGCTACCGCAAGAGGGGCCATAAATTATGACTTTGACTCCAAACGACTTACCGCGGGAAGAATCATGACTCACAAGTTTAACTCTGAAAGAGTTATTGCGAGAGGTGTCAGCATTCACGTGGTTGATGAGTGTGACTCCTCTCATGAGATGATGTGACGAGTCAGGATTAGGATGCTGTGAATCTGAACAGGTTACCATGAGAGGAGTCTACAGTATGTTCTATGTGGGGGACTGGGCTTCCATGAGCGGGTGAGTGGCAGCTCATAGTGGGGAGAGAAAACAAACCAGAGCTGCTGCTTTTCCCACAGGGCAAATATAGTGATTAACTTCAGTCTCTGCAGTCACAGTCGCACAATAGTGACCTGTTGTCTGGTCTCCTCTTTGCAGTTAGTTCACAGTGGCAGGGATGAGTCTGTGAACAAGTTAACAGAGATGAAGAATCATGATTCATGAGTCAGGGAGATGACTTTCAAGTTTTGAACGATTTGTTCAGGAATACCAGATCACCACAACACATAGAGACAGACAGAAATGAACAACCACTCACACCTACAGGGAGTTTAGAATCACCAATCAACCTAGACTTGCATGTCTTTGGATTGGCCGAGGAAACAGGAGTACCTGGAGGAAACCCACACAAGCACGGGGAGAACATGCAAATTCTACACAGAAAGGCCCCAGCTTTTGTACATTCAAAATGACAAAATGACCAGTCATTGGAAACGAATGGGGGAAAATGCAATTAGTGTACCCAAAACACATTGACCGGCCTTATGTTCCCTCCTGCAGGTGGTGGGCCTGCAGGAAGGCGGACCCATGTTGCTCTTTTGGGCTGGGCCCAGCCAGGCCCCATGAGCAAACACCCGGCCACCAGGCACTCACATAGAAGCCCCAACTGCAGGCCTGGCTTTTAGGAGGATCCTCGGTATAGCCAGTCCGGGCGACGTAGCTATCCTGTGTTGGTTCTTTATGTCCATAAGGGGGTTTTAGAACTGCTCTCAGTCGGACCCATTACCTATGACCTGTTTGCTTTGGGCATTAAGCCCCTGACAACATGCTCCCAGAATCATTCAGGTGGTCAAACCTCTCCACCACAGTAAGGTGGCAGTTCATGGAGGAAGGATGAAGGATAGTGCGTGAGATAGACAGACAGATCGGTGTAGCGGCAGCAGTGATGCGGTTGATGCACTGCTCCGTCATGGTGAAGGAGCTTTACCTTTCGGCTCAGCTCTCTATTTATCGTTTGATCTACGGTCCTCCCCTCACCTATGGTTATGAACTTTGAGTCAAGACTGAAATGAAAAGATTCCAGATACAAGTGGCCCAAATTTGTTTTTTTTCCAGGGTGGCGGGTGCTCCCTTAGAGCTAGAGTGAGGAGCTCGGAGTAGAGCCACTGCTCCTCCTCATCGAAAGCAGCCGCCTGAGGTGGCTTGGGCATCTGTTTCGGATGCCTCCCTTGGAAGGTGTACCGGGCAACAACTGGGGATCCTCCTGAAAGAGCTACAGGAAGTGTCCAGGGACAGGGAAGTCTGGGCTTCCCTGCTTAGACTTCTGCCCCCGGGAAAGCCATCTGATAACTGATGAATGATTTTGTTATCAGCTTTAATTTTTTTCTGTTATGAGGCAAAAACACATCTCATACACTGATGAGCATTGTTATGTTATTGTTCTTGTTAGTTGTTTAATTTATCAAGGTACTGATCTTGTAATATTGTGATATGTAATATGTCAAGTGTTTTGGGGATATTTTCCTTTGTAAACAAATAGAATCTTCCTGGTCAAAAATGACCAGGAACACAACAGGTATTACTTTATGTGATTGTATAAAAATTTTATATGGTTTCAAAACAAATGTCCTTGGTAACTTTGACCCAAAGTAGTCTGTGATAGATAGTATATTATGTTAATTATGTTTCTTATCAAAATTGTCAAAATTAGAACTTGAATTCAAGATGTATAAACTTAGATCAATGACTTACTGGCCATAAATAACAAATAGAAGTTCAAAACTTGTAATGTTCACAAGAACGTCACAAGTTTATAAAACATCTAACACAGCAGGTTGTGAAGATATATGTATTATTACAGTTTTTAAGAGTCTTATTCAGATGATAATTTTTGACTGGGAAAAATAAAATTGTTTAACGTGATATGAACGCAACATGAGGGTTTAGGACTTATTTTATTTTTAACTTGACAAACACTGATTTCAGCCAGAGCTGACCCATTCAGTGTGTCAACATGCTGTTACTGTGGGTTGTTTTCTGACACTAAATCAACTTCTTAATAACAATGCAAACCTGCTCGTGCTGTAGATGACATATTTAAACAATCTCATTTGAATTATGAAAAAGCACCTTCATTTTTGTAAAAGTGTAAATTTGAACCTTACTTTGGAAATTCTGTGTAATCAAGTGTTTTACCTCTCCAAAACCAATTGAACTCCTGCAAAGAACTCAGAAAAAAAACATCTATTGGATTCTCAAAAGTATTCAATAATTAACCTCAATTTAGGACTCAACCCTGTAATATTTACCAAGTTCCAAAGCCAACACTGCATTGGAACCTTGAAAAGAAATTTAAGAGCATGCCAAGATGCAAATTCAGAGCAATTTTTTTGAAGAAATTTGTGAATGTAAAGGGGTTCAAGGACTTATTCACTTAAATGAAACATATAAACCTGATAGACTCTGCGAAACATAACCTGGTAATTTCAGTGCCAAAGACATTATTCCATCAGCCTGTTTATCATATTTAATTATATGAGGTCCATCAGGTGAATTTCTAGACTGATGATCCTCCACTGTCTTCTTCAGTTTCAGGTATTTGTCCATCAGTCAGCTGACAATCGAACTGGTCTTTGAAGGCATCCAGCAGCTGAGGGATTGTTCCCTCAACACTAACATCTCTCTGCAGCTCAATGCTGAGCGATGTCACTCCTTTACCTTCAATGCCACATGGTATAATGTGACGGAACCATGACATATCGGTGTTACAGTTCAGAGCCAGACCGTGAGACGTGATGTATCGACCACAATGGATTCCTGAAAATCACAAGGAGACTAAGTGACTAAAGACTGAATGTGTAAATAATTTACTTCGCTTTTATTTCTTTTTTAAATCTTGAGTTCAATGTTCCTATTTCTGTACTTCATTTTCTCCTACGTACTGATTTAATTAATTTTTGTTCACAGACAAATTTGCTTTTTGCTAATGAGAACATGTTTATCCCCCATCTCTCTCAGCTCTTTATGCTCTACCTACAGCAGGTTATAATTCCCATCGGGATAATAACACACTCACACACTCATCTTCTAACGCTTATCCATTGCAGAATCATGGGGGTAATTGAGCCACTCCCAGCTGTCAATGGGCTAAGGCAGGGTACACCCTGGACAGGTCACTAGTCCGTTGCAGGGCAAAAACATAGAGACAGACAGGGACAAACAACCATTCACCCTCACACTCAGAGCTGTTGCCTCACAGCAAGAAGGACGCAGGTGCTTTTCCTGGGCCTGGGTCCTCTCTGTGTGGAGTTTGCACGTTCTCCCAGTGCTTGCGTGGGTTTTCTCCGGTTACTCCGGTTTCCTCCCACAGCCCAAAAGCACGCATTTTTAGGTCGATTGGTGACTCTAAATTGCCTGTAGGTCTGAGTATGAGTGGTTGTTGGTCCCTGTCTGTCTCCATGTGTTGGCCCTGCGATGGACTGTCAAGTTGTTCGGGGTGTACCCGGCCCTTGCCCAATGTAAACTGGAAATAGCTCCAGGACAAGCGGTAGAAGATGAATGAATGAATGTCAGTAACATTTGTGCTTTGGAAGCTGCACATGGTGTTTAGAAGTCTAACTATGGCAATATATTCTGGTTGAGAAAATCGTCATTCATAATTATAATTCTTACAGGAAACACATCAAAAACCTAACTGCAGCTTGTCAAATCTGTCACTCTTTTTCGTGTTCACATTGTTTTCAATAAGTTATTGAATGAGTGTGGTGTTCAGACATGAAATGCTTTGAAGGTACAGTGGAGAGTTAAAACATTATTTTAAAAGGAAGACTCTGCTTTATTCTGTGGATCTCTAAAAATTATTAAGCAAATTTTAAGTGATTTTAAGTGTAAGATCAAGACCCACATCTGAACCGTGCAGGAGTTTCTCTGTTAATTTGACTTTAATCAGAATCAGAAGAACATCAATTATTTCACAAAAGAAAATTATATGTTTGAATTTAGTACAGATATAGCTGGAAATGTTTGTAGTCGACAGGTCTAAAGAATAAAGTTGCATTGATGGCTGTGAAGTTGTGTTTTTGTACCAATGGCACAGATTTTGTTGTCTCCGACCCAAACGCCAGTGTGAGGGGATGTTGATGCTTCGATACCAAACCTTCTGCAGACTGAGATGATGGTTTTCTCCAGCTCACAGACATACCAACGAACACTCTGAGAGAACAGAGCTGAAATTAAAAACATTTCTCATTACATTAAACAATGTTGAGGTCCAGAATAAATCAGCTCCAACCTTGTTGAAGCTGCCAAGGTTCAGAACTGGGTAGCAGACCAGCTGTCCGGGTCCATGGAAGGTGATGAGTCCTCCACGGTTAGTTCGATAGGTGTTGGCCCCAAGCAGGCGGAGTTTGTCCAGCATTGCGGTGGGGTAGGGTTTGTGGCGGATACCTGTGGTGTAGACTGGTGGGTGCTCACATAGCAGCAGAGCATGAGATGGACCAGACCTGTGCCTATTGACATAGAGCTGCTGCAGCCGCAGAGCCTCCTGGTACGTAACTAGCCCGAGGCGGACCACCTCCACCACTGGCTTATCCCTTTGCATCTGGGACTGGAATCACACCAGATACAGTGCCTGACATTAACAAAAAACCGACATGGTAGATCAGATGTGTGAAGATGGTTTAGTTTCTTATTGTTACTGGGGAAGTATCTGTGTTAATCTATTATGCAATATCTTGAAGTAGGACTCTAAGGTTTAGGCTGATGATCCCTTCACCATAATAAAATCTCAACAAGGGCCTAATTTTACTGTTTTTATTAGTAATTTCAGGTTGGTTTATATCAAAGGTCCAAAATATTTTCGATGATTAATGTGATTTTAAATGATCCCGGGGACGTAGCTCACGCAAACCATTGATAGGCTTGTGCCAGTCCCAAGCCCAGATGAAAGGGGAGGGTTGTGACAGGAAGGGCATTGAGCGTAAAAAATGTGGCAAATCAATTGCGCAAGTGACAGAGCTGACTTGCTGTGGTGACCCCAAGTAGGGAAAAAGAAAAAAAAAAGAGAGAGAGTTTAAACGATCCATCATATATTTAATACATTAGTTTGATACAGGTTAAATTAACAGAAACAATCATCTAATGGAATTTATTACAAGATTTCTAACAGCTTTTTATTTTACAAAATTATATCACAAAAAATCCTTTATTTGTACTATAACATATGTTAGCTTTTAGGTGAGTTGCAAAGAGAGAGAGTTTCGAGAGAGTTTAAAAAAAATAACTGAATAATTAATGGGTTATTATGTATGAAAGGTTTCTCTTCATGGTTTAAGAGTTTTTAAAACCTAAAATGTTTTCGTTTACTTGTAACTAAAACATGTTTTAATTTCTTTAGTCGGATTAAACACAAATCCGCGGTGAATTAATGGATTATGATATGTAAAAAGGACACAATTTCAAAATAAAACTGAGTGGATATCCTTAGTGAAGCTGCTTTAGTATTACCGCAGTTTTGATTGTAAATCCGTTTAATTTTAGAGTTTATTTACCTCTCCACAGTTCACCTTTCAGAAAGCATACGCCGCCATAGTTGCTTTTTCTTCTTCCATGGTCAAATCGGTGTCTATTTCCGGGTTATGCCGATGGAAAAAATGAACCCTTTCACAATAAAAATGTTTATCTATTGCTGTTATTGTTAATTCATACATATTATATAGGGATGCTATAAATATATCTATTATATTTATTTTGGTGTGATTTTTTAAAGGTTAGCTATTGAAATGCATTTTCACAAATGTTTGTATTTCTTTATGTGAGTTTCATTATACTCCTCGCTTAGTTACACTGTACATGCAGCAAAAAGGATTCCCAAGAAATTCCTTTAAATTTCACTACATTCTTCGTTTCTTCACGTTTTTTGTTTTTTTTTAATTTCGTCGTCAAAGATAAATACTATGAAGTTCATATATATGTAAGCATATGTGGTTTTATTTTGAAGATTAGCCCAGAGCAGGCTCGCGCAGTGTTCCAGCTCCGCGGTTGGCGGGATGCTCGCGCGTCCACCCTGAGCTCGTGCTGTTCCGGCTGCGGCAGGGCGGGGTTTGTTTTGAGAGCGGACCAGGGAGAGAAGATTCAACAGGGAAGATGGCGACCGCAGGGTCCGCCGAACAGCCTGGCAGACCGGCCAGCGCTGTTGCCGGCAGGTCCCGGTCCGGTACCGGACCCGGCGTTGGTTGTGGGTTCGGGTCTAGGTCCAGCCCGCCAGAAGACGAGGTGACTAAGTGCGCAGCGTGCGTAGAGGCTCAGCCGGGCGGCAGTCCGCCCTGCGGACACCCGGCCTGTCCACTCTGTTTTGCCCGGAGACACTCCGGCAGTGAGGAGAGGCTCCGGAGGAGAACTGACCCCGAGAGCTTCAGCAGCAAGGCGGGAAGGAAGGACTGCGACAACTGGAGAGGTCGGTGTGTTTACCGGGAAAACTACAGCTCACATTCGCTGTGGCAGTCCCGCCGCTGAGGGTGTGTTTTTATCAGTAAAGGGCTGAAAAACAGAATTTGACAGCGGCCAGTAAAACTACTCCAGCCGAACTTCTCATAAGTTCAAATGGAGCAGCACAGGAGGCCTGCATACTACAGTAATGTCTGACAGGTAAAACCGACCCCGGGTCAGTTCTCACAGAATAACGTGACTGCGATCTGCTGTGTCAAAATGAATTTTACCGTAAACAGTCTGAAAGCAGAATTAAAATGTGATTTGTTCTAATGGAGTTTTGTATGAATTTGCTGAAGGAAACATTTACCTGCAGTGAACTTAGTCACAGATCAATTACATTATCAGGTAACCAGGGTCACGTGAACACTGACGCTATTGTCTTTAGTCGTTTTAATTTAAAGGTATGAAACCTGCTCACTGCAGTAAGAAAATTGGTTACTTTACAAGTTTTGGTTGAATCTGTAAGTAGGTCTGGTGTTGGTGACTTGTCCAGACTTGTACAACTGTAGGAGGAGCTGGTTGCCTACAATATCAGGTGATCTCTGTCGCCTTCATCACTTCTTGGTTTTGTGTCCAGTCACCTTATTATTGCCATCATTATTATTCTTCTGTTCTTAATATTTTTATATTAAGAGAAGATAAGATCAGACTTTATTGATCCCACTTATATATATATATATATATATATATATATATATACATATGTGTGTGTGTGTACGTATAAAGTGCATCAGTGGTGAAAAAGAATGATTTTAAGGGACAGACACCAGGGTTTACATGTGATTGTACAGTCTAACTGCTATCGGGATGAAGGATCTGTGAAAGTGCTCCTTCCTACAGCACAGATGTATGAGTCTCTGACTGAAGGAGCTGCTGAGAACACCCACAGTCTCATACAGAGGGTGAGAAGGGACATCTAAGATGGATGTTAGCAGAAGATAAGAAGATAGCAGATGCCACTACAGTGTCTTGGAACATCCTTAACAGAGTCCTATAGACACCAAAGCACCTCAATCTCCTCAGCAGGTGGAGTCGACTTTGGCCTTTCTTGTATAAGGCATCTATGATAGTGGTGCAGTCCAGTTTATTGTTTAGGTGAACACTCAGGTAAGATTACCTGTGTTTAGGTATCTTTACATCATTTTTTCTAGTTTATTTATCCAGATTTTCAATCTGTAGCTACAGATGCTTCATTAGTTCTTCTCTAAAGTTAATGTTGTTCAGAGATGTGTTAATTCAACTGAGCTCATGTTTAGTGTTCCTATTATTCTGACCACTTGGGATTTGTGAACAAGGTGGACAAACCATTAGAAATACCCTGTTTCTCCTGCACAATGTAAATTATACTCAGTCAGCAAAACTAAGGGTTCAGGAGATATGAAACACAAAGTACTTTCTTTCGCAGAGTTGAAAAGAAAATTAATCTTAAACTTCTAAATAAACCAATTATTGTTTTTTTCAAACAAACAACAAAAAGGAAATCAGCTTGTACTCCCACCTAACAGAGCTGAATGTTTCAGGTGTTGTACTGTTGGATGGATACAGCCAGATTTAGGGCTCTGAAGTTTAATGTGTGTTTGGGCTATTTTCAGGCATTTCTGGTCCTAAAAAAATTAATTAACTCAAGAAAATCATCAGAGGATTGGTCAGTAATCTATTTAAATTCTAAAAACTTTTCAACCTCATTTTGATGATTCTATTTACTCTCTGCTGAACAATTGCGTTTACTTGTTCTTAATTTTCTTTAAGTAACTGAATTTCAGTACTTTGTGTCACATGTCTGTTCAGATGATTAGTGTTCTTTGATCAGATATATTCTGATCTAAAATCATATCAGAGCGGATTTTCTTGAAGTTGATGACCAGCTGGTTTATTGTTTCTTGTGTGTGTTTTTATATATATATATTTTAACCCAGTTAGCATTTGAATAATCATATTTTTGGATTTAGAGGATTTTTGTTGTTTGTTGAGGCACGTGTGTTGCTTTAAAGGTGGCTCTTGTGTTGTGTATCAGTTTCAGCCCAGTGTTTTTTCCCTTATGAGTTTATACACATGACATGGTTGTGTCTTTTCAGAGTTCTTCATCTTTCCTGCTCTCATCCCGAAGGCTGCTGAGGTTTTATCAGGACCCACAGGGAAACACAAGGTGAGTCAGTGACTGTCAGGTTAGTTAGGAACATCATCCATCCATAACCTGTCCACTCTTCCATCCATCCATGCATTAATCTACCCACCTAATGCCTATCTATTCTTCTATAGTCCATACATCATTCATCCAACTATCTATCATCCATCTATCTGCCAACCGTCATCCATCCCAAAAAATTAAAATGATCTAATCTTAAATAATTCTATCTCTGTCATATTTTCATACTACATCCACCTGAGACAAATATTAATATTCATTCTGAGTGTGGCTAAAAAAACATCAGGGCTGGTTTTATCTTTCATTGGGTTGTGAGGTTGAACAGTTCATTTTCCGATCAAAACTTCAATTTGAAAAAGTCATATATATAAATCATCACAGCCTTGATATAAGCTACTATTTATTTAAGGTACATGCTAAATGTATATTTACACAACTTAGTGTTATGTTTTGTATTAAAATACTATAACAGTGGTTGAATGAATTTGAAAAAGATTGATGTGTTTATCTGATGATCTGGTCCGTTTATATTTTGTCTGTAATGGTTGTCTTTCAGCTGTTGTTGTCTGAGGACAGAGAAGAGCTCAGGAGAAGAAACTCTCTGATCTGTAAAGATGAAACAGTAAGACATTGTGGAATATTATACAATATCCAGCTTCAATCTCTTTTTTTTCCTAAAGTTACTGTTTTGTTTTTTTTTTTCTCAGGGGGTTCTGTCAGACTCAGAGAATGAGGAGCCAATCAGCAGGAGAATCCGAAACATCTCCGCCTTCATCAGGAAAACCAAAAACTCATCAGCTGTCATTGGGTGAGCAGAAAAAGAGAAGTTGCTTCATCAAGAAGAGTATTTTTTTATATCGGTCCAGGAGGAGTCCTTTATTTTGTGCTACAATGGTTGGTTAACTGCCTTATGCCTCTTCTTAAATCACCACTTCTGGTCCCCAAAATCCATGTTTTTCTAGTTTTTAGTGTTTAGTCTTTAACACACTGCTGTTGAAACAGTAGTTTGATTGATCCACCTGTGTTTATCTTGTTCAGTGGTTCTCAGAGAAGTCAAAGCTGCACTGACCCGGTGGAGGATAGTGGAGGGAAACTGAAGGGGACCACCCAACAAGCCGCGATGGACTGGGTACGACCTCAGATGGTTACACTGTATAGGACCCATGTTCCCAGCTCCAATGTTGTTTATTCTGTATTCGCGTCTCTGCTGCTCCAACCTGTTCAAAGGTGTTCAGACAGAACCCCCACCCGTCTCACTCCCGCACGATACAGTTTATTTGCTGATGCACAGATAGGTCAACGTGGTGATGCCCTCTGCTTTATACGTGAAAAAGATTTAAAAGGCTTCATCATCAGGCCCAATGGCTCAATATGTGATAAAAGCTGGTGAAGTTCAAGTACTGAAGATCCTCCCTCTGCTCTTGTGTTGTATCAGGTTGGTATCAGTCACAGCTTCACAGAAGGAATCCTCCTCTCCTCCGAGAACAGTCGCTCCATCTCAGCTCCCATCACTGCTCCTGACCGGCGGCTCACCTGGCGAGCTGTAGTCACATCAACGTCGTCATTGCTTACTCCTCTGGTCCTCCCTCCAGCCCGGCCCGAACGCTCAATCAGCCCTGAGAGCAATGACAGTATTTCGGAGGAGCTCAACCACTTCAAACCCATTGTGTGCTCGCCGTGCACGCCGCCCAAACGGCTCCCAGACGGCCGTTTGATGGAGCCCACCATCGTCAAGTCCACCCCCAGGAATCTGACCCGTGGCCTACAGAAGGCCACCACCTACGAAGCCAGTCCTGCCGTCCTGCAGAAGTGGAAGCAGATTGAGCTAGATCGCCAAAGCCTGAAAGTAAACTCCAAGGCGACACTGACAAGCCCCATCACTGAGCTCCACAACAAGACTGTTGGGGGGGATGAGACCACAAAGACCTACCAGTCTGCTTCAGGAGATGGAGTGAAGTCGATCAACAGGAGGAGGCTGATGTTCGATCCTCCACCTGGAGACATGGACAACTTCCAGAAACAGTCTGTAAAGATCCGAGTTCCTGCGATTCGCTATAGTGGCGAGGCAACTTTCAGAGGTACGGGCTTTGAGTCTTCACTTGGCACTCCTGAATCCTGCAGCGGGGGAGCATTGTTTAGTCGAAAACAATCGTTTTCGCCGTACACCAAGAACTCTGGTTTCCAGTCATGTAAAATTGTGCCAACGGACTCACAGAGTTCCAAGAAGGAATCTGACAGTAGCATCCCCAACCAGTCTACCTCAAGGCGGGGCAAGAAGAGGAAGCAGAAGACCAAACACCTGGACTCAGACCGGGACTCTGACTTGAAAAGGGGCCGGCCAGTCAGCCAGGAGGCCTTTGACGAGCGTTATATCTGTCGGGTCCAGCAGGAGCGTCAGGACCGGGTGTTCGCCTTGAAACTACAGAGGCAGTTCGACCTGGAGAACCAGACTGTCAACTGCAAGAGGAGCCCTGACAAGTACTTTTTGCGGTCCTGGATGTCCAACCAGAACCGCAGGAGGTGTGGCCTTAGGAGATCCCGACGAATCAACAAGAAGCACTAGAGAGGAGTCATCTGCTGAATCAGTACAAAGAGGAGAGGTTCATATATGCAAAGTGCCAAAAGGTGAAGTTTTCTTGAAGTATGAATGTTTCTGCACGACTGTCGTCTCAATAGCACCTGGACTTTCAGTAATTTCTTCCAGACGTCGTCTATTCACCAGCAAATCACCAACCCTGAACTGGCCAGGACAGAGGCAATATTTTTATTTTCAAGAGCAACAGGATCTGAAGGACTAGAGTAAAGTCAAACATCTCCACAGTTCAACTAAACCACATCCGCCCACAGGTCTATCCATAGACCAGACTGAAGAGACAAACTCAGTGAAACACCTGATTAATGTAGAAAACCTAATAGATGCCTGACTGACTAAAAATTTATATTCATTTAAATAAAATGATTGTTGTATAGATGTGAGAACACACCAATGTTGTGAAGCATTAATTAGGACCTTTTGTATCTGGTGGTGATTCTCATTCAAATTTATCAGATTAGCCGCAGATTAGAGATAAAGAGTGAACCCGAGGCTAAGGTGGTCTTTCCCCTTGTCTCATTAAAAATGTAAACAGTGAGAGGATTTCAGGTAAGAAATCAGTTTTATCCTGCTAATATGACCAGAAACCAAGTTCATTGCAGCCTATGGATGCAACAAACACAAATATTTATTTGCGTCAAGTTCTGTGAGGAGTTGAATGGTCAGCAGACCTTCATGTACTGGTACCAGTGGAGGAAACAGAATCAGCTGGACGGTCGGGCTCCTTAACATAGACCTGTTCTGGTTCTAACAATGTGGTCACTGTAAACGTTTGATAAATTATGAGGCCTTTTACTGATTGCATTCAGACCTTTTTTTCACCATAAACCTGAGGAACTGAGGCTGATGGGACTTTTATGAAAACCATCAAATATGTAAACTCCTCCCAGGACGGTTACTGGTCCAAATCTGCTGCTGCTTGTCTTCCAGTCTGAATATTTTCAGGTTTTTTGTGTTTTTTAGGTTTCAACAACTTAAACTGTGGGTGGAGTCTTCTCAAAGACATCTAATGCTCATTGGTAGTGCTGTTTGTTAACCGTAAGAGGGGCAAAACAATCTAGAGGAATGGTTCTCTCCAGGAGAGAGATCATGTAATTGGACAAGCTCTGTTGTTTTTGGCGTCAGGAATAAAGAACACAGCTGAAAGACCACAGACGGCGGACGTCAGACCTTAAAGACAGTAGCGGAGAGTCAGGACCTCAGTTAGGCAATAAAAGTTCCAAATCCAGAGCTGCGAAGCTAATGTCAGTTCAAATCAGGTATGTAAGCCATTCAGACAAAACTGAACCTGGTTTATGGTTAATACTTGAACTGCTACAGAGATTTAGCAAGAAAAAATGAGTCAGACCAAAACTAACAATTTCCATGGTCAGTGAATCTGACTGATGTCAGTTATACATCTTTTTTCCAAGCAGTATCAAAAAGGAAAAGGCACTGAAAATAGTTTTAGTGAGTTCTGCAAATGCTAACAGACTATATCTAACTCATACTAAATTAAAATTAAAGTTCAAAAGGCAAAATAAAGAAAGCCATTTGTTTCTGGTGTTTGACATTTGTTTAGCGCCTTATTTCCTGGTGTTAAAGGCTTCTGCACTGAACCGGAAAAAAAAAACAGGCAATAACATTTTTTTATCTGTTAAAACCACAAGCATAGGTGAATTTAAAATGTAAAAGTCAGCAGGAAAAGGTTGGTGACCTTGACTTAATTCATTAAACAACATGCACACAGAAAAATTACTAAGATCTGACTGCTGTGAATTTATTTTTACTAGGGAATTAAATGCTTAAAACATAATAAGGTTGTATGCAACTAATGGATTAGGGTTAACCCTGTTGAAATGTTCCTCCATTGTTGTTCCAGTGTAAAATCAATAGGGATTGAAACTGTCACCTGTTGATAATGATTTCTTGACATTCCCGAGAGATAGATAGAGATATATATATATATATTATATATATTTTTTTCCTTTTCAGTTCTTGCAGTCATTACCCTATTGGAGCAGCTATATGCTGATTGATTTTGTCACTATGATGTATCCATCGGTTTGAGTTGTTGCTCTCTGAAATGTGCAGAAACATCTGGAGTTAATGTCCTCTAAGCAGCCACATTTTCATGAGTGAGTGAATATTGTTAATTATGAATCTCTGAAAGTTGCGGAGTCTGTTGTATTTCTCATGGAGCTGAAGGGCTTTTTTTTTTAAATACTGTTGCCACATGAGCTTTGCTCTATACAACACTGATATGCACATTTTATAAAGTTGTACTAAAGCTTTCACCCTTCAGTTGATGCAGTCCGACAGCAGCGTTGGTGAGCCAGTTAATGCTGAGTGCCAAATGACCAGAGAGTCTGATGGACCATGTTAATAGTTTTTACAGAGGTGGAGAAATGTTGCTGGAGAAAAGTAAAAGACCTCAGACAACTTTGTCCTGTTCTCTTTAACGTGCGTGCGTGTGTGTGCGCGTGTGTGAGAGAGAGATAGTCAGTATTCAGTATTTCAGTTACTCTTAGAAATGTGCAAAACCTTAACATCGCAATAAAACACTTATAATGGAAACACATAAATTTCGAAAAACTTCCGAATTATCGCAAAATAGTTTCCACGTTTTCATGAACTGGTGTGTCAGACATGTCAATATAGAAGCATATAGCAAAAGTTTATTGAAGATACATTTTCACATTTACATCTCACCGGACATGACGTAGGGGGATCACGTGACCAGTTCACGACACATCAGTGCTCCAAAACCTTGGAAACGCAACATGCTTTCGCTAATCTTCCTCAAAGTGGAGTCTCACATAACAAAATTTTACGATAATTGTGTGATGCCGCGAGACTAGACTTTACGATAATTGCGGTTCATTTGCAAAAAAGTCCTCAATGGAAACATGTTCAAGTCATCTTCAGCATCTTCAATTTTTTTTGAAATATCGCGAAAAACCGTAATGGAAACACAACACGTGATACTAGGAAGCAAGAGTGGTCATTGTTGCAGTAGGAGCTGCAGTCAGAGATCAACTGGTGGAAGAACAGCGGGAGAGAATAAAGTTACATCTGACTTTACGCTGACATTTTTACTGTCATGTAGTTGGTTGTAATTAAAGATCATCACGGCCATAGTACACCATCATGCCTCTTTATTTTTATTCCCTTTTTTCTGAGAGACTTCGCTGGCTGCTCACGTAGCCGAGCGGATACGTCAGACGTTGTTGGTCATTCAAATTGTGCCGAAAGCCAATCAGATTCGTCCAGGTCACAGGTGCTTGTTTGTAGCGGAAGAGAAGATGGCTGCTGCGAGGAACGGAAAGAGTGGACTGCTGGAGAAAGTAAGCTTAAAGGTTTTACTGTCAGCGTTACATAAAAACTCTGGTTTGTATTTTATGACAGAAAATAAAATTTCATGCCGTGTTGACTCTGTGGGCACGTAGCGGTGAGTCTGAATGGGAGCTGCTGTTAGCGAGCTAGGCTAACGCTAACGGGAAAATTAAAATTACTTTGAATAAAAAATGAATTTGCACAGAAACTGTCAAAAGTTGATAATGAGGAAAAACTGCTGTACAGTCTGTAATGGATAGAAGAGTCCGTTTGAGTTTAAACTATAACGGTTCTTCGGTTTCTTGTTTCCATGTGTTAGACTACTGCTCGATATACTGAACCAAATTTCCTAAAGAAAATAATTGATTTAATTTTATTTAGCTATCAAAATCTAACAGACTCATTTTGAGACCACAGAACATGGTTGGTAATCCAGAGAGCATTGGGTTAACTCACCGGCCACAGTTTGGGATCATAACTAAAATATTTGCGAACAAATGGTTATGCAGCATGTTTTACTTCCTCTTAACAAGTTAGGGAGAATCCCTCCACTGAGAACTCCGGCTCAAACTGCTTCATTTTGACGCTTCCGCCCATCATCCCTATGTGGACCTGCAGACGTTGAGTTGATCACATTCTGTGACTGTCGGGCCGTCTTGTCTCTGATGTTATAGGTTAATATATGCTAATGTTTTGACAGAGGTGTTTATTCAGCTGAAAAGTCTTTGTGGAAGAAGTGGTTTGAGCTTTATATCAGACTACACTGATTTGATCTGAGTGGATCAGACTTTTTTTGCAACACACTGATAATTCATCAATACTATCCACTTCTATCCTCAGTGTTCACCACCTGTTTTCAGACTTTCAAAAGCTGCATGACCTAATAGGTCAAATATTCACATTGAGTAATGTGACAGTAGCTGGGTGTTATTTTCAGCTCAGAAATCTGGATTTACTTTATCAGTTCTGATCAAAGTCAGAGCTGATGATTAACTTGAGGAACTGGTCACACGCTTCTGAATGATGCAATTTATGTTTGAATAGCGACAATAACTTGTTGAATCTATCCTAAGTATTACTAAGAACAGAGTTTTATTAATTGGGTCATCCAAATTTCTTTGACACCTACAGTCACAACAAAAACAATAATCAAGCTGATATTGGTGGTAATATGTCTTGATTTTATGTCTTTAGTGGAGGATTGATGAGAAACCAGTGAAGATCGATAAATGGGATGGAGCTGCAGTGAAAAACTCCCTGGACGATGCAGCTAAAAAGGTTTGATCTTCAGCTACCGCAGGTGCTGAACGTTCAGGGACTTAGAGCCAACTAGTGGTAAGGTTGTAGGTCTCCTCTGATCGTTTGTGTATTTCTGTCTTAACTTTAAAGACAATTCACTCCTACACCGAGCTCCTGAGCTCTGCTCTTTACAGGAGAGAGCAGGTTGTTCAGGTTGTTGATGATCTGCAGACAGTGATGAATAGAGATGTAGTTCTGAACCAACTTGCAGTTTAATTTGTCTCTTCCTCTCCAGGTGCTGCTGGAGAAGTATGGGTATGTGGAGAACTTCCGGCTGGTAGATGGTCGTCTGTTGATCTGTACTGTTTCTTGTCTGTTCGCCATGTTGGCTCTGGTCTGGGACTACCTGCACCCATTCCCTGAATCCAGACCGGTTCTTGCCTGTTGTGTGATCTCATATCCTTCAAAAGCACCAAAAACACTGTGAGTTCACCTGTGTTCACTTGGTCTGATCCTGAACCAGGTCAGAGTCAGACTGTAGGTTTTACAGGATGTGGATCACTGTCCTTAACTAAGATCAGATCTTTATGTAAGTTAAAATGATAAACAAAAAACAGAAGCTCATTATACTCAGTCAATGAAACCAGACTGAGGCTCGTTTGTCAGAGACACATCAACTTTGACAACACTCACACACTTAGATAAACATCAGCTGATGTAATACAGGCCCTACAACAATGACTTCAGAAACTGTGGATTAAGATTTAACGACTGGGGCTCCTAGAGTTTAAATCTTTATCAGTCAATCTTTGAAGCTACTCTCCATTTAATGGTCCTAAGGCCAGCTAAAATTACTTCCAACAGCTCAACATTGACCAATGGTGTGATCTCTGTTTGTTGCATGCGGTTTGAAATGCCCTCCATCTTCTTTAACTAATCCTCCATCACATACTTCATCATGATGGGCATCCTGACACTGTACACCTCCTACAAGGAGAAGAACATTTTCCTGATGGCCCTGCAGAAAGATCCAGCTGGCATGGATCCAGACCACATCTGGCAGCTCTCCTCCTCCCTCAAACGGTTGGTCTCCAGCCATGTGACTTTTGTCCTCTATCACTGTTGATTTTCAACTGGTCCTGAATCCACCCTTTATTCAATAGGAAGGGAAATTAACTTCTATGTATCATACACAACAGCTCAGAGTGAGGCTCAGTGCTGTGAAAATGACTTGGACCAGTCTGATGGATGTACCCTTTCTTTTAATCATTAAAGAATATCCACTTTTTGTGAGTTAAGCAGACTGATTTGAAAGAAACAGGTTTCAACAGTGAGTTTGGCTGTATATACACAAAGGTCAAGGGACATAATTTGACTTTAAGTTTTCCTCATTGGTTGCCGCACTTTGAAAATTAATTGGCTCAGAGAGGCAGTGTTGACACATTAACAGATTTTTTTAGACCGTTTAGAAACAGAGACTTTGGTACTAACCCACAAGTTTGCGGTGGTTCTTTCCTCCACAGACACTTCTCTATACTGTGCACATGTACAGCTGAAACCAGCTCAGGCTTTGTGTTTGGACATGTTGCCAGACAAACATTGTGACTATAAAATGAATGTAGCAGTGGGTGGGAAACATGACTGTTGGTTTGCATGTTGAATGAATTGACCACATTGAACCACATGAACAGAAAACCAACTGACACTGGACTGAAACCAGTCTGGAACCAGCTGATACTGGAGGGATACTATACTGAAACCAGCTGACATTCGATGGATACTGGAATGAAACCAGCTGACACTGGAATGAAACCGATATCACATAGAGCCTTAGTTTATTGTGTATTTAGCTCATTTTAGATCAGTGCAGACTTTCTCAGTCTGCTCACCTGATCAAAGTGAGAACCAGGTAACCACCTGGAGCCATGACAGTACTGTTACCTGCAGCAGGTGTTGTAGCAGATTAAGCTACTGTCGTCCCTTGTGTTTGTTATATGTATAACATGTGAGCCTGAGCAATCTTTATATGTATATTCTTTTCTGTATTCAGTCAGAATCATGTTTATTGTTTTAGACGTTTGATGACTTATGAGTCTATGGAGAGCAGTGACCTGTGGGTGATGATCCGGTGTCTGTGTTTTCAGATTTGATGACCAGTACACCCTGAGAGTTTCTTTCACTGATGGGAAGTTGAAGAACTGGAGGGAAACAGAGTTCACCATGTCTGTGTCAACATTCTTTGATGACAATGGGACGCTGGTGATGGACCAATTTGAAAAGTGTGTGTCCAAACTCCATGACACACTGGCCACTGACAAGAAGACCAAATAAGACATAAAGCAGTCCATCCGACCACAGCTGTAGTTCGTTTTTGATACTGAGGGGAAGGTCAGAGGGTTTTCCTCCTTAACTTACTTAACTGGTTCCATTTTTGCAAATATCATCGTGCAGAGAGGTGCTAATCACACCCAGTTACACAGCAGCTCTCTCAAGATCAGTTTAATTCACCACCTCTTTTGTTTCAGATCAGGGTGATATTGATATGAGACCACAATGTGACCTCGTGTTCATCACATCACAACGTGACTGCATGTGTTCAAAGTGCTCAAGTGATCAGGACCTGTAATCTGTCAGTGTGTTTTTGGTAAAATAAATGTAACCTCAGTGTTTTTAATTCTGACTCTGCTCAGTCACCATGTCCACGTTAATCCTGATTCACTCCTCAGAGCTGAAAGTGTCTTTACTGTGTACTGTCGCAGAAGTGAAATCTGAACAGCTCGGTGGTGATGTCAGAGGTTTGTCTCCACTGCCTTTCTCGCCAGCATTTTCTCTTAGGTTCAAGAATCATTATTAAATGAAATAATTACTTAGACAACTTAACCAAACCAGGACATTGTGAATATTAACCTCTGTTTGTCTGTGTCTAAAAACCTTATTGGATCTGCTGGATGGCATCGCTTGTTGCTCTAGCGTCTGAACTGGTCTCTAATGGTCTGTCCCTCACATAAACAGTCCCAGTAAAGTTAGTCTTTGAGCAGAGCAGTGACACGTCAGGACCATCCAGCAACTTGGTTGGTTCATGTTTCAATAGTTAACTGCACAAGAAATATTGACAACCACCTGAGGGCTATTCCAGAAAACGGGTTATGTGAAAACTCAGAGTTTCCCTCATCTCAGTTTTAACATACTCAGAGTTATCTGTTCCAGAAAGACGGGTATCTGAAACAGAGTCAATCACCATGGCAACAGATTGTGAACATAACCTGCTCACTGGCAGGTTTTCTTTAAGGAACCCTCAGTTTCTACCTGTCTCCTCCCACACAAAGAAAGCTGTTACACATGGATCGCCCATTTGTTCCAAATCCAATTGCTATCGAAGCCCAACTATTTTGAAATGCCCTACGTGGCAAGAGAATCTTCCGACCGAGATTATATGTCCTGGCGTTTCCAGAGATGTATCTGTTCGAACGCTACCGCTTTTCATCCAACGGTATCATTTATTCTCAACAACATTCTCCGGCCATAATTCCCCAACCTCACACACCGTGGACGTGCACTCACATCACACCAAATTTTATGCATAGCGCTACATTTTTTTGCAAAAGGTAGTTTTCTTCACAACATCACATGATTTGGTCTTTATTCCCTAAAAGTACAAAAGCAGCAGTTAGGATTTGTAATCTAGTTCCAACCATTAACATATTTCACCTGTGAAGTGCTAAATCCTACAGTGCTACATACAGATTTAACTTGGTATTGACCAAAAACCTCACTGCGCTATGGAGGTTGATGGACCTTCCTGGTGATGTCCAGCCATGTTCTGTTGAAGGACAAGAATGTGCCAGTAGTTTGTCCGTGATCTATGATCATCACTTCAGAATACATGTCAAACTCCAAGTTCCACTCAAGAATGTAAAGGAATGTGAACGGGTAGAGTACGGCCAGTAGTTATACATAATATAAAGACACACTTCAGTAGGCCTCTCTGGATTTCTCCCTGTGGCAGCAGACAGCGTTTCTTCTTCATCATCACCATCATCATCCTCCTCCTGTGATGCAGGAAAAGATACTGTTTCAGAATACTTTGAACAGCCATCTGAGGCAAGATCTGAGTATGGAATACTTACAGCTGCCAGGTGTTCAATTGTTTCAGTCGGAGGCTGAACAAGGCAGATGACACCATCCACAACTGTTGGGGTGGGTGGAGATTTTATATAGTTTTATATATAAGTTTTATTTTTTTAAAAGACACAAGTGTATACTTAGATCTGATGTAGGCACTTGTGTCCTGGGGAGTGGCAGGCTCAGATGAGCTTCCCCCCCGGGATGCCCTCAGCCACCGGTAGTTCACGGTTTTGGCTAAGGGCCAGCTCCTCAGCCTCTGTCAGAGGTGGTGGCCCTCCACCCGTTTTTCGGGCCTCTGCCTTCTTTCTGTTGGCTAAGCAGAACTCAAATATTAATCTCTTTTTTTAAATTTGTAGATTTTATTTCGTTCATGTACACATCGTCACTTTTAAAATGACTTCAATAAAAATATGTAAACGCGTAAATGCGTTAATAAGTTGGTATTAAATGAGATGACGTTAAAACAACATTTTGTTAGGGGTTGAAATTACTAGCCACTGAATTAATTTTTACTTTGTTTAATAGCTTAAGTCAAAAAAAAAATAAAATTAAAATCAAAGTGAGGTACAATCATAGCCCAGCAAAATATGCCTTACCTTTTTGAATGATGTTTTTATATTTAATTTTTAACTGCTTCCAAGTACACTTCTCCCCTGATGGATTTCACCTAAATGAAAATCTGATTTTATTTATTGGGGTGAAATTACTGGATCTTTTTTTCTCGGTTGTCATGGTGACTCGTGGTATCGGGGCTCCATTGATGATGGCTTTTTATAGTGGTTGTGCACGTGCGCAACTCAAAGTGAACATACTCAGAGTTGATTGAACCAACTCAGATCTGCTGTTCTGGAACCGGATACTCAGAGTTTCCCATCTCAGAGTAAGTCAACTCCGAGTTCATGGATAGACTCAGAGTTTGTTGAACCTCCTACCTGGAATACCCCTCTGAAAAGCTGCTCAGGTGATGCATTTTATTAGTTTTGTAACTCAGTAGGTTTAATTACATTTCAACTCTAACGATCCTAGCTCCTTCCAAATTACAATATATGAATCAATCACAATGCTGTAAATCACTGGAGGCGACCACAGGGTCACCAGTTAAGGTCACAGGTGAAGGACAAACAAGGAGCGTCATTGGTTGCCGTCATATCAGATGATGACACGGCAAATGAAAAAGTAAAAAAGATACTCTTCAGTTTGTCTCATTGAAATATAACATTTGTACCGTCCGACATCACAGCTAGTATCGTTAGCATCTACAGGTCTGTGATGATGTTGCTACATGGGGAAGTTCAGAAGAGCCTGGGTGAGTCTTCATATTCATCATAGAAGGAAATGTTGTTGATGACTTTGATTTGGAATGTTTTGCATGAGATTTCTTGCACAGTCTCCAGTTGACCGGTACATGACGTCACTGCGTGCAGTGCCGCCGGTCACCCAGCAGGTGGGGCTGGTCACATGACCACACACCAGTGATGGGAAACTCGGTTTCTTTCACTCACTCGAGTTTGTGAGTCACTTACCAAGGTGAATCGATCTTTCGAGTCAGTGCTCACACAAGCTCCACCCAATCCCAGACTCACTAATTTCCTTCATACATTAACCTTTTATTTGCCCTTTCTTCCCTACAAAAAATTTAAACATATATATATTTATTTTTTAAATATTGTTTGTTCTTATCTGTAATAATCCAGATTCTTATCCATATGTGTCAAAAAATCCTCATGTCAATTAATGGGATGCTGATGGCAGAACTCAAGAGAGGACACTGTAGCAGTGTAGTTTATCTTCAGAAAGGACATTTTTTATTTAGCGTACCAATTACCTTTGCAAGACAAACATAAGTGATTTAATTTGAGTGTTTCTATGTGTGAATGGATGGTGACGTGGCCTGGCTGGGGGATATTGTTTATTTTTATTTTTTTATGTGTAAAGCACTTTATGCAACATAGTTGTTTGTTTAAGAAATGCTATATAAATAAAGCTTAATTGACTGATTGATTTGATATAGTGAATAAGTTCCTTCTACCAGAGTAGTGCAGCAGACTTTCAGCTCAGGTAGGAGAGGGGCTCTCGCAGAACTGAGTGTGTGAATGCTCTGCCGCTGAACTGGGAGTGTGAGACACAGGACTCATAACTTCCACTCCGAAAGGCTTACCGCGAGAGGAGTCATGAATCACGAGTATGAGTCTGCAGAGGTTGCCATGAGAGGAGTCTACAGTATGTTCTGTGTGGGGGACTGGGCTTCCATGAGCGGGTGAGTGGCAGCTCATAGTGGGGAGAGAAAACAAACCAGAGCTTCTGCTTTTCCAATGGGGCAAATATAGTGATTAACTTCAGTCTCTGCAGTCACAGTCGCACAATAGTGACCTGTTGTCTGGTCTCCTCTTAGCAGTTAGTTAACAATGGCAGGGATGAGTCAGTGAACGAGTTAACGGAGATGAAGAATCGTTATTCATGAGTCAGGGAGATGAATCTCGAGTTTTGAACGATTTGTTCAAATCGCACATCACTATCACACACTATCATCACAAAGAGCAGCAGAAAACCAGTTCTTTATTCATTTGTTATCAAAGTTTATCAAAACACGCAAAGAGATAAGGAAATAAATAAATCAATGTACAGTTTGACAACCAAAATAAATGATTAAAAAAAGGTGTGTTGCATCAGTGAACCTTGGCCCCCCATGACCCTGTCACAGGTTCACCATTGATATATACTGACCACTGCAGACCAGGAACACCCCACATGAGCCGCAGTTTTAGAGATGCTCTGACCCAGCCGTCTAGCCATCACAATTTGGCCCCTGTCAAACTTGCTCAAATCCTTATGCTTCCCCATTTTTCCTGCATCTAACACATCGACTTTGAGGAAAAAAATGTTCACTTGCTGCCTAATATATCCCACCCACTAACAGGACACATGGTGAAAAATAGTGTTAGTCATTTCACCGGTCAGTGGTCATAGTGTTATGCCTGATCGGTGTTAATGCCTTTTCCTTAAATCCATGTTAATCAATTTGACCAAATAGACGAATGTAGGTCTGACTATTTTTCGCACTGGCCTCTTGTCCAACTCCCTATTTTCATTTCATTATTATTTGATTGGCTCTTTCTCCACTTGTGTTATTTTTGCTTCATGTTTTCTATTCTCAATATTTTAATCCTGTTCCTGTTTAACTGTTGCCAAATATATCTCAATCACTAATAGGTGCCACGATGAAGAGATAATCAATGTTATTAACTTCACCTGTCAGTGGTCACAATGTTATGCCTGATATTATGTATATGTATATAATATAACAAGATTTATTAAGTAAAACTTATTTGCACCTTCAAATTTTTCATTTTTGACCAGAATCAAGACACGAAGAAACTGGACCTGAAATGAACAATATCTACATTTTTGTTCTTGGTTTAAAAGTAAATATAACGTATAGAATCAGAAACCAAGATATGACATATTAGGTGTTTCCTTTATTAAATTTAATAAAAAATTATAAGTTGTTAACTATTGTTGGTTTAACAGGAAGAAGCTGTAACTGTATAAGATTCAGACTCAAGTTCAACTGCAGCTTTCTTTTTCTCCACAATGGGCGGAGTCCAACGGGGGATGGGGTTAGAGTTGATAGGGGGCGTGTTCAGTGGTCATCGTTGGTGTGTGTGTGACTGAGACAGGTTCAGATGTGTGTGAGAAAGGCTGAGTGTGAGAGTGCTGCTGTCTCTCGGCCATGGCCTGTCTGATGGCTGCCTGGTCAGTGCACAATCCCACTGTCACCAACTCCATCATCATGGTGAGTACTGAGGAGAGATTGGAGACAGACTGGACTTAGACTGGACACATACTGGAGTCAGGAATGAATTAGACCGGAGACAAATGGAACTCAGATTGGACACATGCTGGATTGAGACAGCAGAAAGGATGTGGTGGCCAAAGCAAAAATGTTTCAGGTTCGGTGATGTAGGCTATCAGTTGATGTGTGAATCAGTGTTAGTGATGATGATGGTCCATCAGTCTGACTGTTTTTCAGCCTGACGGTTAAGCTCTGCTCCATCCCGCAGATTAGTGTCCCATATAGAGCTGGCTGCTCACACGCTGTCCCACATACACAACAGTGAGACAGCTGACGGCTAATCTGACAACATCCACTGTTCTGCATCTGCTGATGGTATGGGCCAGCAGCTCTGACACCTGAACCTAAGAGCAGGCTATGGACACCACACCTAAACACCTCACAAAAAAAGAATGTAACATAGGCAACCCATGCAATCTTTGCAAGCTCTGAAACTGGTAGAACCTTTGCAACGTCTTTAATCTGTACAAACTCTGTTACCTGTACAATCTGTGCGACCTCTGCTGTTTTTGCAACCTCTGCAACCTGTATGAACCCTGCTACCTGTAAAACCTCTGCAACCTGTTAAACCTTTGTAACCTGTACATCCATAAATCTACCATTTACGGTATATTATACCTCCCCTGGAGTTTAACTCTGTTTGCCACAACGTTCATTTTAGCAGAAGGCATGCCTTCCACCACCCTTAGTCTGCTATCACACTGAACACATGTTGAACACCCCTGCTGCTGAGATTGAAACATCACAACTGCAAGATTTTTGTGTCTCAGACTGACTTATGTTTGATGAGCATTGGTGAAAAACATGAAGAACAGAACAGCGTGATACCGAGGTCTGTCAGGTCTATATTTGTACAGTGAGTCTGTGACAATAAGCAAGCCAATGTTGGGTCTGATCAAGCCGTGTGAGTCTAGTTGTGGTGCCTGAGACATTCTCCATTTAGTTTCCTGGTGTCATGTGAACATTAAAGTTCAGATTCTGACCCTCAGAACACAAATGGGCCCCCGGACCTGATGTTGGACCCCCGGACGGTGTGCGTTTGTATGGATGAGGTAATCAGCAAGCGGCCAGTGGGCAGACAGCAGACACCACTGCTGCAGGGATACCTGAAGAAGGTGGACAACAACCTGACAGAGGCCCAGAAGTTCTCCTCGTTGCCGCGGAGACCAGCGGTCAACATTGAGTTCAAAGATGTCTCCTACTCTGTCAAAGAGGGCCCCTGGTGGAGAAAGAGAGGTACTGAACCACATTTAACATTTTACATTTTAGTTTGAATGCAATCTCATAATCATGTTAACATATCTGTCTGGACCTGTAAGATTATTGTTATTATCTGACTCAGTCAAGAGGAAAAGATCAAAATATTATAAACCATCAATGTCGTCATCAGACGTCATTGAAATGCTATAAACTGCTATTAAGACGTTTGAACCTGTCTTGATCAGGTGACGTGTTGCAGCTGCAAACTGTCTCTAAACCTGGACCTGGACTCTGGGTATGTAAAGTGAACCCAATGCTGAAGAGCCTTAAACTATCATTCTATCTAATGGTCATTAGGGGGCGATTGCACTGGTTGGGAAAAAATAGTGAGATTGTATTGAGGTCTATGGGAAAATGTATTGTGTTATATTGTTTGTATTGAAGTCTATGTGGAAATGTCCCTTCTTCCTCCTTGATTTATCAGCTCAGCAAACATTTTCCCAATGAGATTATGGTCTCAGTCTCTAGTTTCAATTCTTCAATAAAATATGATGTTGAGATGGCAGAGTGTGCACATTGCGAGGCTCAGTTTCTCACCGGTTTTTGCGATATGGTGCTTATTTACTTGAATGTAAATAATACTATATTTTTGCACTTCTGGTTAGATGATAATTTTCCTTCCCTGGCTTTGTATCTGTACTCTGCACAACGACAATAAATGGTCCCATTTAGAGGGAAATAGACCATAAATCACTAGGGCCTTTCTATGCAGAGTTTGCATCTTCTCCCCGTGTCTACGTGGGTTTCCTTCGGGTACTCCAGTTTCCTCCCACCGTTCAAAGACATCATTTTTGGGTTAACTGGTGACTCTAAATTCTCCATAGGTCTGAGTGTGAGTGTGAGTGGTTGTTGGTCTCTGTCTGTCTCAGTGTGTTGGCCCTGCGATGGACTGGTGGGCTGTCCAGGGTGTACCCAGCCCTCGCCCAGAGTGAGCTGGGATTGGCTCCAGCACCCCCACAACCTAGAAATGGAAAAGAGGTAGAAGATGGATGGATGGATGGATACACCATAAATCATGGGATGATTATGGGGCGTGGCTACTCTGTGAATGAACCCCTGTACCACATAATCATGTTAGAGTACAGAGCAGGTCAGATCCACCTTCTCCCCCAAATATGGCTCTTCATTATAGTGTCAACAAAGACGAGATGCCCAACAAAATAAAGAACTGACCCAAAGTAGTATCTGACCTTTTTGTTGGAAGAAAACAAAAAAGTATGGGCCAGATTAATTTTTCTATGTTGGCCATAGTAAATTGTAAATTGTTCTGAAATTGGCTGGACACCTATAATCTTAGCATCTACAGTGGGGAAATAATTAATGAATTTTAAACAATTCTTACAGTAAATATATTTCTAATGAGGCTTTTAACATGACTTCGTTATTACCACAAGAATTGAAACATTTAAGTCCATAAATCATGTATAATTATGATTTATGCATAATAAAGTAGAATGAAACAGAAAAAAAGCATTAAACACACTAACTGAAAGTTTTTTTTAAGGCGGAGAAGCATTTGCTAGTAATGACAACTTCAAGATGCTTCCTGTATAAAGAAATGAATGGCCTGTAGTTCGCTCACCCTCTTGTAAATTTTGATCTTCAATTCCTTCCACAAATGCTCAATTACATTTAAATCGGGTGATTGAGGGGTTTGTGTAAAACCTTGCTTTTCTCTCTATGAAACAAATTGTTGTTTCCTTCGATTTATGTTTTGGATCATTGTGGATCATTGGATCATCCCCATCATCCAGGGGATGGCAGCAGATTAATTTCAAGAATCTGATGGTACATGTCTCTATCCATTGTTCCATCAATTATATGAAGTCTGCCAGTAGCTTGAGATGAGAAACAGAGCCATGTCATGATGCTTCCCCCTCCAAACTTTACTGTTGCTATAGTGATTTTGCGTGATGTGCAGAGCCATTTCTCCTCCAAACATGGTATGTAGTATGAGAGCCAAAAAGTAACAGTTTTGTCTTGTCTGATCAGACTACATTCTCCCAGTAACTCAAGGACTTGTCCAATTGTTCCATGGCAAATTTAAACATGCTTCATCATGCATTTTCTTTAGTAATGGCGTCTTGCCCAGTGGGTGTGCCTAGAGGCCATGGTGGTGGAGTGCATTGCCCATAGTTTTTTCACTGATAGCTGTACCTGCTACCTTTCTGGAGGTCCTTGGCTGTTGAGCTACTCTTCTGACTATCCTTCCTGGTCCCTGGTCAGAAATGTTTCAAGGAGCTCCTGTGTGTGGCCAGTTGATGGTGGACTGATGGTCCTTCATCTTCTGGATAATGGCTGCTTACTGGAAGATTCAGAAGTCTTCAAATACTCCTGTAACCATTTCCATTGATATGTTTTGCAACAATCAGGAGCTCTTTGCTTGTACCCATCATGAGATGTTTCTTGTGTGACGCCTTAGTGACAAAAAACCTTTTTACTATCAATATTTACTAACCCAGCTGATATTCATTTGTAAAGATAGAAGGTAAAATAACTTTTGAACTATATATAGATTTCTGATGGCTCCTTGCCACTTCTTGCCTTGGTTTTAATGCTTTTTAGGATCATTCATTCCACTTTATTACTTATAACTTTATTTATGGACTTTAATGTTTTTATTTACTAGATTTTGTTTGTCACAGTCTCTCTGCAGATACTGCACCTACATTGGCTTGTGGCCTTTGACCTGCTGATATCAGTGCCACAGAGCTTGACTGAGTCTCAGCATCACAAACACAACAGAACCATCTGACCAATCATAGGTGTTATACAGTACTCTCCATGTTTTAGACTGTGCCATGTGGGTGACCCAGACAGGTTTTTCCTGTGGTGCAGTGGTCAGGTCAGTTTAGTCACACATCTCACCTGGTGCTGGTGATCATACCTTAACTCAGATCTGTCATGTAGGAAACAGGTCATATGATTAATTCACAGTGAAAACATTTTTGCCCGTCAGTTTGTCATTATCAGTGTCTCATATCAGTCTGATTTGGGATGCTGTGTGTGTGTGTGTGTGTGTGTGTGTGGATTATCAGGCTGTAATCTGTTAATCTCAGTCAGGGTCTCTTGCTATGAATAGCTGCAGACCAGATTAGAAGAAGCTCTGTCTCACCACTGACACAAAATAAAACACAAACCACAAACATTGAGATGACAACATAAGCACCAGCAGCTGTCAGTGATGATGACAGGATACCAGATGCCCTGTCAGTCTGAATACACACTGTCTGCCTGGCAGACACCGAGCAGATCCAGGCCCAGAGTCAGATCAGGTGATGTTTGAGAGGCTGAATAATCAGATGATCAGTCAAAGATCTGTTGAAAGTACAATTACTGCAGTTGTATTTTATATGTTTGAGTATTACTATAGTTACATCTTACATATAATATTCCTTTAAAGTGGGTGAGCAGACACCTGATTGGAGCCGTTGGATGTGAACTATTTCTTTCACCTGTTGAATGACAGTCACTGTATTTGCAGTTTCAGTGATATTCAGAGATTGTTGCTATGATATAGGATGAAAATGTTGAAAATAAAAAGAAATGGAACATCAGGCTCAGAGTTTAATGAGTTTTAGTGTGTTAGAGGAAACATAATGTTTGGTGCATATGGACAGAGAAGCTTGTATTATGTTTCAGGACAAAAAAAAGAAAAGGCTGAAAGCTGCACGAACAAAAAGTTCAATGTGAAACCTGAGCTGAGTTTTATAAAAAGAGTTAAAGAAGAACGATGAAGCTCAGAGCAGCTCGGACGATGGATGGATGGAAAACCATCAAAATACAACTGACCAAAACCTAATGTCTGTTAGACCTGAGGGAACAACCAGAGGATCAGCAGGGGTATCAGTGGTGTTGCTTCAACAAAATCAATACATGATAAAACATGGGAACTGATTACATCCAGTCTCATCGTCTGTTGTTGGTGTTTGTCTCTCATTGATTGGTGTGTGCATGTTGTTTGTGTGTGTCTGTTGTTAGTGTGCGTCATCTGTTGAGGGTGTATGTTTGTTGTTGGTATGTGTCTGTCATTGGTGTGTGTGTGTGTGTGTGTGTTTGTGTGTCTGTTTTTGTTGTGTCTGTCTGTTGTTGAGCCTGTTCCTTTGTTGTATAATGAAACCTCATCAGACTCAGATCAAGTTTCAGTTTAACTCTTATGTTTTGGGGATTAGTGAGCCAGACTTTCACTGAGACCAGTTCAGGAAGAGTCTTTGTCATGTAGGAGTGAGAAAGATCATGCTGCTGTCAGTGAGGAACATCATTTTGATGTCATGCTGTTGTCGAGGTGAAATTTATTCATCACTGTCGCCACTCTATTTGTGAAAATCTGAAACAGGAAAAGAACTGAAAACACTTTGGAAAGGTTTAAGTTGTTGATGAAGCTGATCTCGTCCTGAGCTGATCCACTTTCTATCTGCGTCCAGTGTTGTGTTGGTTTGTTGGGATGTTTTTACATGCCACACTCACTTAGGAGACAGGAGGTACATACCCATTCATACCACTTGCACCACTTGTAATGGAGCGATGTCCAGGTTCTTGTGCTTGATGCATTGTGGGTATTTCTTTAGTGCCGCTCAGGCTGAGTGACTGAGGGCTGGTTGAGCGTGTTAACAAGATCACTCGAGTTCAACGCCTCTAATGTGACTCTTAGTTGTTATAAAACAGAGGAACTGCAGACCATCATCAAACTGAATGTTTGCTTGACAATCAATGTTGAGGGACAAGATACAGGAAGCTCAACACACAATGCCACTGACAGTCAGTCTCTGTGAGACCAGGTCACACTTATCAGGAAGCACAGAAATAGGTGGCTCAGACCACATCCACATAGACTAGCCATGTAGTGTGATTGGAACCTCCTGTTTGTTCGTTGTTGTTAGAGACACAAAAAGAAAAAAAACAGTCAAGATGTATTTTATAGGTCTAGTTTATCCTCAGACAATAATGAGATTTGGCTCTTTGAAGTTTTAGATGTTAATGAAATAACTGAACTCTCCAGGGCAAACTTACAAATGTGATTAAAAGGAGACCAGCTCCTCTGTATCAATATTTATTGTTAAAAATGTGATGGGGGATAGGTAAGTTCACTGGTTTAAAACGACTTTGTGATCAAACACACAGATATATTTAAACTCAAAGTCTTTGGGGCTGAGACCACAATGTAAAACCAAGTCTACAAGATGACCTCTCGAATTTGTAGATATTTCAAATGCCTGAGTGAGGTTACTCACAAATGTCTGATGTGGGAAGCATACATGGATGTTTAAATCCCCTAAAATGAGAATTTGGTCATTCTTTGACAAAAATAAGAATAAAGCAAGGGCAAACTCTTGGATAACAGCACACTTTTGCTTGGGAGAACTGTAAATTGCTAAAGATATTACTGGATTTTTTTGAATGTACAATAAAACCAAGGTGTTCAAATTATGTAAAACTGCTTTTCAAAATACAATTACATTTAAAGTCATTATTGCTGAAGTACATTATGTATTACAACGGTGCATTGTTTATTACAGCAGTACACTGTGTATTACAGAAGTAGAGGTTACTGTTGGTCAGAAAGGATTAAGCCCAGCTCAACCAGATTAAGTCTGATAATCTCAATAAAGAAAGTTCCATGTCCACCAGCAAAGAAACACGGCAGATTATCCATATCTTCATTCTCTATTTACTTGGTTTCCATGGTAATCCAATTTGTATAATTAATATAATCAACAACGTTCTGATATTTTCAAGCTTTTTAGATTCTTCCTTTAGGAAATGAACTTGGTCTGTCAAATGTGTGGTGGTTTGAAGTTAAGAAAACTTTGATTTTATTGTTTTAACTAAGGGAATGTTTTGAAATGTTGAGAAATTACACCACATATATAGTTTTCACACCAGTTATACAAAAAATTAACCAGTCATTACATTTTTACAAACTATAAATAGAGGTCTTTTTAGTTGGCTGTCATTTAATTTCTACAATTGATGTTGGAAAATAGTAAAGCAACAACAATTAAGAACAGCAGAATAGCTGCTAATGAATTTTTGTTGATCAACTAATTGAGTAATAACCTGCTACAATTACAGCAACACTGTTACTATGTCACTATGACATAGTAACACAAAGAAAATGTTACTGCACAACAAATGGCCTTGAAACAATGCAGAGTGATGAGCATAGACGACATGTTCTGCTTGCTATTTACATCTTGAAGCATCAAACTAATGTAAGTCTGCAGCTTTTCCCTTTGATGGGTTAATGTGTTCTCCTCTGCACCTAAGTGAGAGTTGGTGTGAATGTGGCCTGATGAAAATGAAACCAGATGGACAAAAAAAAAAAAAAAAAAAGAAATCTCCAAATTTATGCGAAACCTGATTCATGGGCCACGGACAAAGAGCTGCTTTCACACTGGCTGGGAACCTTCACAGTGATTGTTTCTCTTCTGTCTCAGGTTACAAGACTCTGCTCAAAGGGATCTCTGGGAAATTCACCAGCGGGGACCTGGTGGCCATCATGGGGCCATCAGGGGCCGGAAAGTCCACCCTCATGAATATCCTGGCTGGATACAGGTAAGGTCTCTCTTTGCATCTGTATCTAAATCCCTGTTGATGTCTTTAGTCCAGGCCTTAATCTATGTCCAGTCCTGTATTTCTGGTCCAATCCTATATCTGCAGTACAATCCTGTATTTGTGGTCCAGTCCTATATCTGCAGTCCAGTCCTGTATCTGCGGTCCAGTCCTGTATTTGCGGTCCAGTCCTATATCTGTAGTCAAGTCCTGTATCTGTACTCCAATCCTGTATTTGTGGTCCAGTCCCTCTATTTGTGGACCAGTCCTATATCTACAGTCCAATCCTATATCTGCAGTCCAATCCTGTATCTGTAGTCCGGTTTTATATTTGTGGTCCAGTCCTATATCTGCAGTCCAATCCTGGATCTGTTGTTCAGTCCTATATCTGTAATCCAGTCCTGTATTTCTGGTCCAATCCTATATCTGCAGTACAATCCTGTATTTGTGGTCCAGTCCTATATCTGCAGTCCAGTCCTATATCTGTAGTCCAGTCCTGTATCTGTGGTCCAGTCCTATATCTGCGGTCCAGTCCTGTATCTGTAGTCCAGTCCTGTATCTGTAGTCCCGTCCTGTATTTGTGGTCCAGTCCTATATCTGTACTCCAGTCCTGTATCTGTGCTCCATTCCTGTATCTGCGGTCAAGTCCTGTATTTGTGGTCCAGTCCTATATCTGTAGTCCAGTCCTATATCTGCAGTCTAGTCCTGTATCTGTAGTCCAGTCCTGTATTTGTGGTCCAGTCCTATGTCGGTAATCCAGTCCTGTATTTGTGGTCCAGGCCTTAACATGTGAATTTGTGTCTGAACAGGGAGACGGGCATGAAGGGGGAGATCCTGATAAACAATCAGCCCAGAGACCTGCGCTCCTTCAGGAAGGTTTCCTGTTACATCATGCAGGATGATATGTTGCTGCCCCACCTCACTGTGCTGGAAGCCATGATGGTACCCACATGTGGTCTGCTCTTTCTTTCCTGAGTGTGATGGAGATCTTTAAGACCCGGGTGTGGTAGAAAAAGATCAAATCAAATCAAAACTCACCTGGTTCTCATGGTGACACGGTTCATATTTGAAGGTTATGCAGGAAATCTTCATTCACTGCTGCTGGTTTCGCTTCCTGTCTAACACTGACTCATTTATTTTGAGCTACAGAGTCTGACCTCAGGTCTTCCTGTTTTGCAGGTCCATATTCAACCAATCAGAGTTTAGATTGAGTAGCCAAGGCTGTGAAAGCGCTGGATAAGTGTGGTGGACTTGACAGGCTCTTGTTTCTGCAGGTTTCAGCCAACCTGAAGCTCCAGGAAAAGGTGGAGGCTCGTAAAGAGATGGTGAGTCTTCACCCTTGTCTGAGTCCTGGTTGTTTTATTGCACAGGTTAAAACATAAGCTCTGGTCTATGGGTCCTTGTCTCTGGTCTGTGTATGTTCAGGTCCAGGAGATTCTGATGGCTCTGGGTTTACTGGACTGTGCTAAAACCAGGACGTCTCATCTGTCGGGGGGTCAGAGGAAGAGACTGGCCATTGCTCTGGAGCTGGTCAACAATCCACCAGTCATGTTCTTTGATGAGCCTACCAGGTCTGGACCAGAACCACAGCTGGTTCAGGGGCTATGGAGGGTCAAGAACTAGTTCACCAGGATGGGGTGGGGGTGAAATTAAGGCTTCAGATAAAAAAAAGGGATTAGTTTTAGTCAAATTTTGGTGATTTGACCTTGAAGCCCTGTTCTGGTCAAGTAAGTTTTTATGTCTCATCTTTTTTCCATTTTGTCAGTTTCCGGTTTGAAATTATTCCTTGCTGTAGCTCACTGTCCAAAGACATCATTTTTGGGTTCATTGGTGACTCTAAATTGTCCGTAAGTCTGAGTGTGAGTGTGAGTGGCTGTTTGTCTCTGTCTGTCTCTATGTGTTGGCCCTGCGATGGACTGGCAATCTGTCCAGGGTGACCCCGCTTGCCCAATGTGGGCTGGGATTGGCTCCAGCACCCCCCGCGACCTGGAAACGGACAAGTGCTAGAAGATGAATGAATAATTCAGGCCTATGTTGATCCTGACCCGGATCCTGGCTCTGTCTGTAGTGCTTCATTACGTGCTAAACATCAGTTAATATGAGGTCAAGAACTAACTTCATTCTTGACCATGTTGACTACTCAAGGAACATTAAGGATCCTGAAAGTCATTAAGAGGAATGATGTGGTGAGCATCAGGGGATCTGTCAGACACAAAGATTGACTTTTCCTCCCTGTCTTTGTGTCTCTGTGTCTCCTGGTTTCTCTGCCTCTCCATCTCTCTATCTCTTTGGTTCACGTATCTCAGTTTCGTTGTATCTTCATGTCTCTTTCTCTCTCTCTGCTTCTGTGTCTCTGTGTGTGTCAGCGGTTTGGACAGTTCGTCCTGTTTCCAGGTAGTGTCTCTGTTGAAGGCTCTGGCACAGGGAGGAAGAACTGTCATCTGCACCATCCACCAGCCAAGTGCCAAACTGTTCGAATTGTTCGACAAGGTGATAAGCCACAAACACAACACGCATATACTGATCTGGCACAACGTTATGATCACCTGCCCATTCTGTTCATCCACCTTTTGCTGCCAGAACAGCCCTGACGCTGGGAGCTATGGACTCCACTAGACCCTGAAGGTGTGCTGTGGTATCTGGTACCAGGATATAATCAGCAGGTCCTTTAAGTTCTGTAAGGTGTGAGGTTGGGCCTCCATGGATCAGCACATTCCACAGATGCTTGATTGGATTGTGATCTAGGTAATTTGGAGGCCAAGTCAACCCCTCAAATTTGTTGCATGTTCCTCAAACCATTCCAGAAATATTTTTCTTATGTGGCACGGTGCATTATCCTGCTGAAAGAGGCCACAGCCATCAGGGAATATTCTTTCCATCAATAGGTGTACATAGTCCGTAACAATGTTTAGGTAGGTTGTACGTATTAAAGTAACATCCACACGGAAGGCAGGACCCGAGGTTTCCCAGCAAAACATTGCCCAAAGCATCACACTTGCCTTCTTCACATATTGCATCCTGTTGCCATCCAATCCACAGGTAAACAATGCACACGCACCTGACCCTACACATGATGTAAAAGAAAACATGATTCATCAGACCAGACTACCTTCTTCCAAAATGAAATGAAATGAAATGAAATCAGATTTATTTGTACAGCGCCAAATCAAAACAAAGTTACATCAAGGCACTTTACATATAGAGCATGTCTAGACCAAGGGCTTTATAAAATTAAAATAAAAATTGGGGGAATCTGTTGGGGGACCCAACAGATTCCCCCAAGCAAGCACTTGGCGACAGTGGCAAGGAAAAACTTCCTTTAAGAGGCAGTAACCTCAGGCAGAACCAGGCTCAGGGTGGGTGGCCATCTGCCTTGAGAGAGAGAGGCTTGGGGGCAAAGTTGGGTAGAGTAGGGAGAGATGAGAGCAGGAGGAGGGGATATACAATACTGATTAGATGATTAGAGAGTAACTTCAGTTTTGTCAGAATTTAGAAGTAAAAAATACAGGTCATCCAGACTTTTATGTCTTCAAGACATGTCTGCAGTCTGACTATCTGACTAACTTCATTTGGCTTCATTGATAAATACAGCTGAGTGTTGTCTGCATAACAGTGGAAATTGATGCTGTGTTTCCTGATAATGTTGCCTAAAGGAAGGAGATATAGAGTGAAGAGGACTGGTCCAAGTACCAAACCCTGTGGAATTCCATAATTGGCTATAGTGTGTGAGGATTGTTAACATGAACAAACTGATGTCTGTCTGATAAATAGGATTTGAACCACCTTAGTGCAGTTCCTTTAATCTTAATTTCATGTTCCAGAGTCTGTAATAAAATATTATGATCATTGGTGTCAAATGCAGCACTGAGATCTAAGAGGAGAAGTATGGAGGCTGATCCATTGTCTGAAACCATTAGAATATCATTGGAGACTTTAACCAGCGCTGCTTCTGTGCTGTGATGAACTCTAAATCCTGACAGAAACTCTTTGAGCAGGCCGTTCCTATGTAGATGGTCATGTAATTGGTTTGCTACTGCTTTTTCAATGATTTTAGAAATGAAGGGAAGATTTGAGATGGGTCTGTGATTGGGCAAAACATCTAGATCAAGATTCTGCTTTTTAAGTTGGGGTTTGATGACTTCAATTGGTCCGTGATCCAGTTTTGATGTTTAGTTGTCCATTGTTGACAATTCAGCAGTGCACCAGAATCCGTATGGGCACCCTGACTCGTCTGCAGCTATGCAGCCGCATACACAACAAACTGCGATGAACTTTTTATTCTGACGTCTTTAACACATCAACTTTTAGGACAAGAAAAGAAAAAAGAGATAATCAGTCTTATTCACTTCACCTGTCATTGGTCATAATTTTATGGCAATCGCTGCACACAGCTACACAGCAGGGTCTTCACCAAACAGCAACTCCTGGTCCTCATGAATGGTCCTCATAAGATTCCTTCACAGTAAAACATGAGCTGGATGTGTTTCTGTTTCAGCTGTATGTCCTGAGTCAGGGTCAATGTATCTACAGAGGGAAGGTCTCCAGTCTGGTTCCCTACCTGAGAGCCCTGCGACTCAACTGCCCCACCTACCACAACCCTGCTGACTTTGGTAATAGCTGCTTGATTCACCAACACTGGTTTTCCCTAACTCTCTGACTCACTGTGGTTCCTCTGCTACACAGTGATGGAGGTGGCATCTGGAGAGTATGGTGATCAGACAGTCCGACTGGTGAAGGCCGTTCAAGACAGAAAGTTTGAGAAGGACTATCAGACTGAGCTGAATGGAGACACAAACCACCACCCGTTCCTGTGGCAGCGCACACAGGAGGTAAAAAACACACCACAACAGTCACAATAGCCATTTTCAGTTGTCACATCCAAATTGTAACCAATTTTTAATGTGATGAAATCAGCTGTAAATGATGATTGAGGGTGAGGATAAGGAAGAAGGTGAAAGTGAGGATGAGGTAGAGGATGAGGGTGAGGGTGAGGCAGAGTTTAGGATGAGGATGAAGCTACAGTGAGGATTAGGGTGAGGGTGAAAGTGAGGCTGAGGTGACGGTGATGATGAGGTGAGGATAAGGAAGAATGTGAGTGTGAGGGTGAGTGTGAGGATGAGGGTGAAGCTATGATGAGGGTGAGGGTGAGAGTGAGGATGAGGCGAGGATGAGGATGACGATGATGGTGAGGGTGAGGATGGTTTGTGTAGAGCTGCTACACCATGTAGCAGGTGACTTTTTGGAGCTCAGACATGAACATGTAATTGATGTTTGTATGAGGGAGGATTTCTTATAAAGACTCACCTGATTTAGTATTTATTTAGGAGTAAAGATCTGTGGTAGTCTCCTTGAGTGACAGGTGGGTGCACAAAAATCTCAGCTCAAAGGCCTTCTTGCACTTTTTCCGTTGATGAGTCTGCTCAATCATGTGACTGCATCTTTTCCATCTCTTCTTCATTTGAAGATGCGTCTTTCTCTCTCTCAGGAGTCTTTGTCGTCTGAAGGTTGTCACAGTTTCTCAGCGAGCTGCATGACTCAGTTCTCCATTTTGTTCAGGAGAACCTTCCTCAGTATCCTCAGAGACTCGGTGAGAACACGAACTAACACCTGGTGGTCATATACAGCCACAGCACAAACACCAGCATTGAGAAAAGCTGTCATTGGCCAAGCAGGTGCTGACCCACCTGAGGATCTTGTCTCACATCGGGATTGGCATCCTGATTGGTCTGTTGTACCTGGGAATTGGGAATGAGGCCAAGAAGGTTCTGAGCAACTCAGGGTTTCTCTTCTTCTCCATGTTGTTCCTCATGTTTGCGGCTCTGATGCCCACAGTGCTCACATGTGAGTCATGAACATTCTGCTGTTCACAAACTGGAGCAGCGGTTGACACTCACCCTCATGTCATCTGTGTTTCAGTTCCTCTGGAAATGGCCGTTTTCCTGAGGGAACACCTGAACTACTGGTACAGCCTGAAGGCGTATTATCTGGCCAAAACCATGGCCGACATCCCTTTTCAGGTGACTCTCAGAAATCCGCTGCTCCGTGGTCTCCTTCCTCTTCCTCTCTCCATGACAAGTCTCAGGCTCAGAGCAGGTTCTGACTGTGGATTTAGAATTCAGGCTGAAAATGTCTTATTTTTACCAAACTGACTCAGACCTCAATCACTTACAGTAAATCTTGCCTCCTCTTTGTCTTCAGCAGAGGTGGAAGAGGAAGCATCACAGTGAACAAGCATGAGTCACTTATCACTGAATCTGAACAGGGACTGTCCATCATGTGGTTACCATTGAACTCGTGTTACATAGAAAACTGGTTTATTAGAACTTTTTTTTAAATGGCTGATGAAGTGATAAACAAACACAGACATGGATCAGAAGAAATCAGTGAAAGAAAGCAAATAATACAAATAGGTGGATAAATGACAAAACTGCATTACACAAACAACAAACAAAGTTTCCTACAATGATCAGGGTCCAAGCAGCTGATGAGCTTTTCAATACCATATGCTGTCACTGTTGGTGAATCTTCTCTGAGGCAGAACTTTGGCCATTTGAATGAGGAAATGATTAGCCATAGATCATTTATTATTATTCTGATATTTATTGGTTGATGTGGTATATTTAGAAAAATCGAGCAATGGACTGTAAGTGACAGTGAACCAAACTTGCCAGTAATAATTCTGGTTCACCTCAAGTCCTTAAAGGAATCTGAGAACTGTGACCTGAGGGTTTTGGTTTAAAGGAAGCTCTGTCTCCAGGTTCAGAAGTGTTCTGAGTCCTCTTGCCTGCAGGTGGTCTTCCCGGTGGTCTACTGCAGTATTGTGTACTGGATGACAGCTCAGCCTCCTGATGCCGGGCGATTCTTCCTCTTTTTGTCTCTGGGGGTCCTGACGTCTCTAGTTGCTCAGAGTCTGGGTCTACTGATCGGAGCTGCCTCCACCTCACTGCAGGTCACCTTACCTTTGTGTTAACTCACCCGTGTAACATCACAGATGGCACCGTTTACACGTTGACTTCACTCAGGTGTATTTGTTTCCTGCAGGTGGCGACATTTGTCGGTCCGGTCACTGCAATCCCGGTACTGCTGTTTTCCGGGTTCTTTGTTAGTTTCGATACCATCCCCTGGTACCTGCAGTGGATGTCCTACATCTCTTATGTCAGGTGGTTGTGCTGGTCTTGCTCACTCTCAGACAAAATTAATTTAACCATTCGTGATGATGTCATCATCATGGATTAGCTGATGAATGGACACGTCTTAAATGGTTCCCTGTAGAAATCACATGTTTTCATTCCCACTTGTTGCCTGTCTGACCAAGTCTGCTTCAGGTGACTCCCTGGTTTTGTTTCAGATATGGTTTCGAGGGCGTGATCTTGTCCATCTACGGTCTGGACCGAGAGGATCTCTACTGTGACCAAGACGACACCTGTCACTTCCAGAAGTCTGAGGCCATCCTGAAGGAGCTGGACATGCTGGATGCCAAACTCTACCTGGACTTCATCGTGCTTGCCATCTTTTTCTTTTCTCTGAGGCTCATTGCTTACTTCATCCTGCGATACAAGATCCGTGCTGAAAGGTAGACTGGGAAAGGGACTTGGAGGAGGACGATGATGAAGATCTGAATGTCCTGCATTTAGGCCAACGTTAGTGTGTAGCCGTGGAGTTTGTCTACATGTAAACATTGAATCTACTTTGGCTTGCTGTTAAGAAGTGAAGACGAGACAATGTGAGGTGGCACAAAGGAGCTGAAGAGTTCAGTCCAGCCCAGTCTAGCCCGAGGGGACGTCATGGGTCTGCAGATAGAATAAATTTTGTCCAAGGTCTTGGACACTCAGGACATAGTGAGGAGACTCAGGTCCTATACGAATAGGGGCTGGTCTCCTAATACCTAAAGGTTTCACAGTGCCACAACCTGAAGAACTATGACATACTGCTTCACAGGACTGAACAAAACCTAAGCTCCAGTAGAGTAATGCATGCTCCAGTCAGATTGACAAGACCTGGACAGATAACGTTCAGGCTCTGGATGCTCACAATCAATTTATTTTTAAAGAGTCTCAGTCTCACATTTAAACCTGGTTTGGGTCTGGGTCAGACCAAGACCATCTGTATCTCATACCATTTATGAATAAAGATGTCAGATATCTGTCACCCATATCAAGACTATTCAGTTTGTTCACACCTTTGTGTTTAATCATATTTCTCAGAAAGTACCATGAAGTTTGCCACAAAATCGGCTGATTATGCGTGAAAAATTGGTTTGTGACCCAGAAAACCAGAAGCAAACATCAGTTTGCTGCACCAGACTCACTGTCTCAGTGTGCTCCTTTATTTTATCACTAAGTACAGTGTGGTGAATTGTAGGTGTTGACTTCTGATTATCTATTGTTCTGAGACAACACTTTTGTTTCATGAAAATTTTTTTTGTTATTTTTATTAAAATATGATATTTGAACAATTAAAAGACTTATTATAAATCCAGCCCCGGTTTCCTTCATAATCTGAAAAGCTGTAATCAGTAAATGTAATGGACGAGTCCATGTGATGAAGTCAAAATGAGAGGAACCTGAGCTCACATTCGCCAGTGGTGGTCAGATAGTAAGAACAAGGAAATGACCGTAACTGTTTTTCTCGAACCAAGAAATCCTCCTTCATAACCACAAAAATAAACGGGATTAAAATATTGATAATAGAAAACATGAAGCAATAATAACAAAAGTGGAGAAAGAGCCAATCAAATAATAATGAAATGAAAATATGGAGTTGGACAAGAGGCCAGTGCAAAAAATAGTCAGACCTACATTCATTTATTTGGTCAAATTGATTAACATGGATTTAAGGAAAAGGCATTAACACCGATCAGGCATAACACTATGACCACTGACCGGTGAAATGACTAACACTATTTTTCACCATGTCTCCTGTTAGTGGGTGGGATATATTAGGCAGCAAGTGAACATTTTTTTCCTCAAAGTCGATGTGTTAGATGCAGGAAAAATGGGGAAGCATAAGGATTTGAGCAAGTTTGACAAGGGCCAAATTGTGATGGCTAGACGGCTGGGTCAGAGCATCTCCGAAACTGCGGCTCATGTGGGGTGTTCCTGGTCTGCAGTGGTCAGTATATATCAATGGTGAACCTGTGACAGGGTCATGGATCATTGATGCACATGTGATCTGATCCAACAGACATGATGCTGTTGCTCAATTTGCTGAAGAAGTTAATGCTGGTTCTGACAGAAAGATGTCAGAATGCACAGTGCATCGCAGTTTGTTGTGCATGGGGCTGGTTAGCTGCAGAAGAGTCAGGGTATCGATGCTAACCCCTGTGCACCGCTGACAGCACCAATAATAGACACGTGAGCATAGACTGGACCATGGTGCAATTGAAGAAGGTGGTTTGGTCTGATGAATCATGTTTTATTTATAGCTGGCATTAGGGGAGTGACTGTGGGACGCCAGCGATCACTGTCTAGCCTCCTGGAGGTGTTGTGGGACCAACTAGACGAAACACCGGTGAAAGGAGGTTCCCACCTGATGACCCCAAAGACATGTTTGTTATCACTGCTCACTGGGGTAGTTGGATATAGTTATCTTTAGGGCACGTAGGGCAGGTCGCAAGGTCGTTGTTAAGGCTAGGGAGTTAGTCACCGAGTCTGGTCCTTTTTGTAGCACAAATTTGTGTTTACTCTGAACAGCATGTGGATGGGTGGGTGCGTTTGTGTCACTTACCTGGGGAACATATGGCAGTGTGATGCTTTAGGGCAATGTTCTGCTAGGAAACCTCGGCTCCTGCCATCCATGTGGACGTTACTTCGACATGTACCACCTAGCTAAACATTGTTGCAGACCATGTGCACCCTTTCATGGAAACAGTACTCGCTGATGGCTGTCACCTCTTTCAGCAAGATAATGCACAGTGCCACAAAACAAAAATGGTTTGGGATGGTTTGAGGAACACAATGAGTTTGGATCGGACTTGTTTGTCTAGTACATTCCAGACCTCAAGGAGCCCCCACCTTGCAACTTAAAGAACTAAAAGGATCTGCTGCTAACATCTTGGTACCACTTACCACAGCCATACCACAGTCAGGCAGTTTTGGCAGCAAAACGGGGACCCACACAATATTAGGCAGGTGGTCATAATGTGATGCCTGATAGGTAAGTCAATTGTATTTTGTCGTGATGATGATATTCAACTATAATTAAAAAAAAAATTATATTTACAGATAGGGAGACAAGAGGCTGAATTTAAACAAAATGAGCCTCAGAACACTGGCACAAGTGGAATTGCTTGAATATTTCCAAGCCCTGCAATTTGTCTGTATGACCAGCAGGTGAAGCTGTTGACTTTCTAAGTGTGCAACAGACTCAGGTCACAGTCATTACACAAGTCTTCTTCTTCTCCTTTCGGCTTTTCCCTTCAGGGGTCGCCACAGCGAATCAGTTGCCTCCATCTAAGCCTGTCTTCTGCATCCTCTTCTCTCACGCCAACCACCTTCATGTCCTCTTTCACTACATCTATAAACCTCCTCTTAGGTCTTCCTCTAGGCCTCCTGCCTGGCAGTTCAAAACTCAGCATCCTTCTACCAATATATTCACTATCTCTCCTCTGGACATGTCCGAACCATCTCAGTCTGGCCTCTCTGACTTTATCTCCAAAACCTCTAACATGTGCTGTCCCTCTGATGTACTCATTCCTGACCCTATCCAACCTGGTCACTCCCAAAGAGAACCTCAGCATCTTCATCTCTGCTACCTCCAGCTCTGCCTCCTGTCTTTTCCTCAGTGACACTGTCTCTAGACCAAACAACATTGCTGGTCTCACCACAGTTTTGTACACCTTTCCTTTCATCCTAGCTGAAACTCTCCTATCACACATCACACCTGACACTTTTCTCCACCCGTTCCAGCCTGCCTGCACACGCTTCTACACCTCTTTTCCACACTCTCCATTGCTCTGGACTGTTGACCCTAAGTACTTAAAATCCTCCACCTTCTTTATCTCTTCTCCCTGTAACCTCACTCTTCCACTTGGGTCCCTCTCATTCACACACATATACTCCGTCTTGCTGCGGCTAACCTTCATTCCTCTCCTTTCCAGGGCAAACCTCCACCACTCTAGCTTCTCCTCCACCTGTTCCCTGCTCTCACTACAGATCACAATGTCATCTGCAAACATCATAGTCCATGGAGATTCCTGTCTAACCTCGTCTGTCAGCCTGTCCATCACCATAGCAAACAAGAAGGGGCTCAGAGCTGATCCCTGATGCAGTCCCACCTCCACCTTGAACTCCTCTGTCACACCTACAGCACACCTCACCACTGTCTTACAGTCCTCATACATGTCCTGCACCGCTCTAACATACTTCTCTGCCACTCCAGACTTCCTCATACAATACCACAGTTCCTCTCTGGGCACCCTGTCATAAGCTTTCTCCAGATCTACAAAGATACAATGCAGCTCCCTCTGACCTTCTCTGTACTTCTCTATCAACATCCTCAAAGCAAATACTGCATCTGTAGTACTCTTTTTTGGCATGAAACCATACTGCTGCTCACAAATGCTCACTTCTGCCCTTAGTCTAGCTTCAACTACTCTTTCCCATAACTTCATTGTATGGCTCATCAGCTTTATTCCTCTGTAGTTGCTACAACTCTGTACATCTCCCTTGTTCTTAAAAATGGGCACCAGCACACTTCTCCTCCATTCCTCAGGCATCTTCTCACTATCTAAGATCCTGTTGAACAACCCAGTCAGAAACTCTACTGCTACCTCTCCTAGACACTTCCAGACCTCCACAGGTATATCATCAGGACCGAGTGCTTTTCCACTCTTCATCCTCTTCAATGCCCTCCTCACTTCATCCTTACTAATCTTTGCTACTTCCTGGTCCACAACAGTCACCTCTTCTACTCTTCGTTCTCTCTCATTTTCCTCATTCATTAGTTCTTCAAAGTACTCTTTCCATCTTCCCATCACGCTATTGGCATCTGTCAATACACTTTCATCTCTATCCTTAATCACCCTAACCGCCTGCACGTCCTTCCCATCTCTGTCTCTCTGCCTTGCCAACCTGTATAGATCAGTCTCTCCCTCCTTACTGTCCAACCTAGCATACAAGTCATCGTAAGCCCTTTGTTTGGCCTTTGCCACCTCTACTTTCACCTTACGCTGCATCTCCCTGTATTCCTGTCTACTCTCTTCAGTCCTCTCAGTGTCCCACTTCTTCTTAGCTAACCTCTTTCTCTGAATACACTCCTGCACCTCCTCATTCCACCACCAAGTCTCCTTATCCACTTTCCTTCCAGATGACACACCAAATACTCTCCTACCTGTCTCCCTGATCACATTAGCTGTAGTTGTCCAGTCAACTGGAAGCACCTCCTGGGCTTCCAGAGCCTGTCTCAACTCCTTCCTAAAAATCATACAACACTCTTCCTTTTTCAGCTTCCACCATTTAGTCCTCTGCTCTGTCTTTGCCCTCTTCATCTTCCTCACCACCAGAGTCATCCTACACACCACCATCCTATGCTGTCTGGCTACACTCTCACCTACCACTACTTTGCAGTCACTGATCTCCTTCAGATTACACCGTCTACACAAGATGTAGTCTACCTGTGTACTCCTACCTCCACTCTTATAAGTCACCCTATGTTCCTGCCTCTTCTGGAAGAAAGTATTCACTACAGCCATTTCCATCCTTTTTGCAAAGTCAACCACCATCTGTCCTTCTGCGTTCCTCTCCTGGATACCAAACCTGCCCATCACCTCCTCATCATCTCTGTTTCCTGCACCAACGTGTCCATTGAAGTCTGCACCAATGACAACTCTCTCACTTCTAGGGATGCTCTGCATCACTTCATCAAGGTCCAACCAGAATTTCTCCTTCTCCTCCAGCTCACATCCTACCTGTGGAGCATACCCACTAACAACATTGAACATTACACCTTCGATTTCTAGCTTCAGACTCATTACTCTATCTGATACTCTTTTAACCTCCAGAACATTCCTAACAAACTCCTCCTTCAAGATAACTCCTACTCCATTTCTCTTCCTATCTACACCATGATAGAACAACTTGAACCCTGCTCCTAAACTTCTAGCCTTGCTACCTTTCCACCTGGTCTCCTGGACACACAGTATGTCTACCTTCCTCCTCTGCATCATGTCAACCAAGTCTCTACCTTTCCCTGTCATAGTTCCAACATTCAAAGTCCCTACTCTCAGTCCTAGACTCTTGGCGTTCCTTTTCTCTCTCTTCCTACGAACACACCTTCCTCCTCTCCTTCTTCGACTTCTTCGATGAACAGTAGTCCAATTTCCACCGGTACCCTGTACGTGAACAGCACCGATGGCGGTCGTTGTTAACCCGGGCCTCGACCGATCCGGTATGGAAGTCATTGATTCGATTCGCATGTTTGATTTGGCAAAAGTTTTACGTCGGATGCCCTTCCTGACACAACCCTCTGTATTTATCCGGGCTTGGGACCGGCACAATAAGGCACTGGCTTGTACCCCCTTGCGGCTACATTACAGTCATTACACAAGTCATCTCTTCTAATCCCTTCATTGGTTTGTGTGTTTATCATATTCAACTTTAATGACAAACAGCATCAGAAACATTTTTAACCTTCAAATTTGCTCTCTTGCTCTCTCCTCCATGTATTTATATCACACCATTATATTTCACTAACTTTGTTTCTTCCTGTAGTCTGTTTGTCCCTGCTGTCCTTTTCCTACAGGTGGTGAATCATATATTCTTCATGTTTCTGCCCAACTCCTGCTGCTGCAATAGTTACTATTTATATACTTAAGTCATTAACACTATTAATCCTTTCCCATTGTTATTTCTTTGGCTAATGATTATTAATGTGCATTTAGTAGTACTGGGCTTCAATCACTCCTTACATCTGTATGTTTTTGCTAGGATTTTATTGCATTATCCTGTTCTCATTCTCACCTCGCTCCCCTCTTTCTCTGTCTCTCTCTCATTCTCTCTCTTTCAACACAACTGGTCAGGGCAAATGTCCCTGCCCACCCTCAATCTGTCTTCTGTCAGAGATTTCTGCCTCTTCAAGGAAGGTTTTCCCTCCACTGTCACCAAGTGCCTGCACATGGAGAGATTTGATGGGTCTCTTTATAAACTCCATAAAGAGTTTGGTCTAGACCTGATTTATTTAAAATGCCTTGATGTAGCTTTGTTATGATTCTGAGCTATAGAAACAAATTTGATTTGATTCGATCACAGACATGCTGCTGTCACACTGATTAATTCATTATGATTATGATCTACTATGAACTACTAGGATTAGATGAAAGTGGAGTTAGCTGCGGCATCCATAAACAGGAGAGACTTAGTTATTCTGAGGTATTTGGGTTTTTATTTGGTTTTTAGAGGTTGACGGAGAAGTTGGGACGTTATTTATACTTTCATTCAATCTCACTGGTTTTATAGCTCAGAGCCAACAGCAATCTTCAGTCTGGATGCAAGAATATACAAATACTGAAAATACATCACTGTAAGTGACCACTCAAACATGTTCTGGACGTGTCTAAGGCTGACCATCTTTTGGTCTAATATATTCCAAACTCTTGAACAGGCTCTCAATATTGATTGAGAACCAAAGCCATTGACTGCTCTTTTTGGTCTTCCTCCAATCGAAAATTTGTTCATTACTGCAAGATGCGTTGCCTTCACTTCCCTGCTGGCTCGGTATACCATTCTTTTCAAATGGAAATATTTTTCCAGCCTAGACTCATAACAGACAGATATGGGAAATTTTGCAGTGCCTGCCATTAGACAAGTTAAAATTCTGACAGAAGGGATCTTCTTCTTCTGGCATGCTTCCCTGGGACTGGGACATCACTAGCTCTTATCACCAATGACCCTAAAATCACTCCTGATGAAGCTGAGGACATTTCTTCAGTACAGATAATCAGTGAATTGAGTTAATGGCTTGAAAGAGAGAGAATCCCCTGTCATACATCTTTGTAGTGTCTGGAAAAAATTTTTATAAACATTTGCAAAAAAAATTAAAACATACAGAAAACACACCTAACATTTAATTGGGACAAATGTACTTTTTCTTGATTTCTTGATTTTGGAATTTTTAAATACATCCAATAAATTCAAACTTGTATACTGTAGTGCCAGAATATTCATTTCACACATGGATAGATGCCTGCTATTTATATTATAAAGCTCAGATTGAGGATTTGTGCTACTGTACTATTCTAGTGCCTTTCAATTGGCCCTCGGGTATGAATTGAATTGAATTAAATCTGAGTCAGGCAACACTGCATGAGGCAGCAGTGCTAAGCACAGTGGTTAGCGCTGCTGCCTCACAATAAGAAGGTCGTGGGTTCGGCACCAGGGAAATTCTGTGTGGAGGTTGCATGTTGCCTGCGTGGGTTTCCTCCCACAGTCCAGTTACAGTCTAAATCATTCGTAGGTGTGAGTGTGAGTGGTTGTTTGTCTCTGTCTGTCTCTGTCTGTTGGCCCTGTGATAGAGTTGAGACCTGTTCAGGTTGATCCCGCCCTTGCCCAATGGGAGCTGGGATTGGCTTCAGCACCCCCTGCAACCCGGAAATGGAAAAGTGGTTGAAGATGAATGAATGAATAAATCTGAGTCTAGATTGCCTGCACCTCTCAGGGGTTGAGCTTTGATCACCTATACTTGCCAGGGGCAGAACCTAAACCACCTACACCTGCTAGGGGCTGAGATTAGATGACTAACAGCTGCCAGGGGCTGAGCGTACACCACTGACACCACAAGGTAGGTGATCTACGTGGAATAGTGTCTTATTTGCATTGGAATACTGATTTTATATGCTTATTAAAATATAGGTACAAAATGAAGTGAGTAATAGTGTAAAACTATAGCAGTACAGTATATAATTGCACTTTATAACACAACTTATATGGAACAAAATTACAGTGCTCAGCGTAAATGAGTACACCCCCTTCAAAAAGTAACATTTTAAACAATATCTCAATGAACACAAAAACAATTCCTAAAATGTTGACAAGAATAAGTTTTATATAACATCTGTTTAACTTATAACATGAAAGTAAGGTTAATAATATGACTTAGAGAACACATTTTTCAGTTTGACTCAAATTAGGGTGATGCAAAAATGAGTAAACCCCACTGAAAGTCTCTGGAGCAAAGCTAAATTTTAGACTGCAAATGTCTAATTTAACAACAATCAACCACAGGTGGGTCTAATTATTCATTACACAGGTGTCCAGCAGACAGTTGACTATAAAAGGGTGTTATTTAAAGAAAACCCCTTCTCATTTCATGTCAGCGATGGCACCACATGGAAGAGAAACGTCACAAGTCCTGAGAAAGAAAATAATTTCTTTACACCACAAAGGTGAAGGCTACAAGAAGATCAGCAAAGCTTTACTTATCAGTCAGAATACTGTAGCAAAGGTGGTACAAAAATATAAAAAAGATGGAACTGCAACCATCTCACAGAGACGTCCAAGTCGTCCACGGAAGTTAACACCTCAACAGGAGTGTCTTCTGATGAGAAGGGTTGAAGAAAATCAGCATGCAAGTTCACTGCAGTTATCTAAAGAAGTAGAAAGCCAAACTGGGGTGACTATTTCCCGTGACACTATACGGCGTACACTGCAGAGGAATGGCATGCATGGGTGCCGTCCATGAAAGAAGCCTCTCCTAAAGCCCAGGCATAAAAAAGCCACTCCGTGCCTTTGGTCGTGGTGCACTTTTCCAACATGACAATGATCCTAAACACACATCTAAGGTCACCGCTGGACTTCTGAAGAAGAACAGGGTGAAAGTGATTCAGTGGCCAAGTATGTCTCCTGATCTGAGCCCAATCGAACATCTATGGGGAATTCTGAAGAGACAAGTTGAGCATCACTCTCCATCCAGCATCCAGTCTCTAAAAGAGGTCATTCTTGAAGAATGGAAAAAGATTAATGTTGCAAAATGTCGCCAACTTGTTAATTCCATGCCTAGAAGACAGATATATTTATAAACACAGGTCTCAGTGAACAACCCATGTAGGGGAACATTCATTCAGTCATCTTCTATCGCTTTTTCCGTTTCCGGGTCCTGGGGGTGCTGGAGCCAAACCCAGCTAACGTTCTGGGTGTGGGTGGGGTCACTGTGGACAGGTCTCCAGTCCATCACAGAGACAGACAGAGACCAACAACCACTCACACTCACCCTCAGACCTACAGACAATTTAGAGTCACCAGTGAACCCAAACATGATGTCTTTGGACAGTGGGAGGAAATCGGAGTACCCGGAGGAAACATGGAGACTCCACAAAGAGAGGCCCCAGGCTGGGAACCGTACCCACTACCTTCTTTTTGTGGGGCGACAGCACTAACCACTATGCCGCTGACTTCATATTGTATTGAAGTCTATGGGAAAATGTTCACACTTCTACCTTTATTTATTGGCTTGGTAAACATTTTCCTGATGAGTTTATGGTGTCATTGTCTAGTATCAGGGCTTCAATCTGATGTTTTCTTTTTAAAATGATGACCCCATTTGGAGGAAATAGACCATAAAGCAGAGGATTGATTGGAGGCAGACTCCTAAGTGATTGACACACACAATTTGGAAAAGCAAGTCAGATTTGCCCCTCATTCCTAATTCAAACCCTTGTTGGAGGCTCTTTCATATTCCATGGTTAGTAATGAAAATAATATGACAGCAAAACCTTCAACAGACAGTCCAGGGATCAAATCAGATTTATTTATATAGCGCCAAATCATAACAAAGTTACATCAAGGCACTTTACATGTAGAGCAGGTCTAGACCAAACTCTTTATATAATTATTTAAAGAGACCCAACAGATCCCCCCATGAGCAAGCACTTGGTGACAGTGACAAGGAAAAACCTCCTTTAAGAGGCAGAAACCTCGGGCAGAACCACCAGAACCAGAGAGACACGGGGGGGGCAGGGTTGGGTAGAGTAGGGAGACAATGAGAGCAGGAGGAGGGGATATTCATCACAGATCACACTGTTAAATGTTAGTTTTGGTTTTCAGCTACAGTGCAACTTTTATAACCAAGGCCCTAGAAACTTTAAGGGCATGAAAAACTGATGATGCAAAGCACAACTTCTCTGTAGACCAGAACATCTCCTTTCAATTCGGCATTTGCGGGACCAGACCTTTGTAGACCAGGTGCTGTAAAGGATGTGGAGCCTGAACTGGGACACAGCTTCTCTGTTCAGAGACTGTTCAGAAAAAAATATGATTTTAATGAAAATTTACCAGCTATAGAAAAAAATGCCATAGGAAATTTAACTGTTGCTAATGGATGGACCATCCGATGCCCCAAAAACTGTATTATTTGATGATTAGTGATTATTTCAAATCATAATAAATATATATCATACCTTCTACTAATCTGGCCACATGAGGAGGATACATTCTGTTGTTCAGCCTCTTGTGGCTTTTACAGCAGTCACATTTTTTTTACAAACTGCTGACTGTGGACTCCTTTGACGTTGGGGAAGTGAGATCATTAACAAAGTCCTTCAGATCAAAGATCATCTGAATGCATCAACATGTTTATCTCTGAGGCCTCTTCACATCACACACAGTTTCCACTAATTCCCTCTGAAACTAATTACTGGGCTTTTCACCAGTGAGAGCAGTTAGCTTAACAGGCCTGAGCATTGGTTCCAATGGTCCACAGGGACTGGTAATGATGTCCCGTCAGAACCTCAAACTGGTCAACACGTGGGTTTGCTCTAGCCTCACAAAGTGTTAAATGTTTAGTGAAATTTAATTCAGATGGTGAATCTTTTACATCCAGCAGCACGGCAGCGTAGTGGTTAGCGCTGTAGCCCCACAATAAGAAGGTCGTGAGTTCAGTTTTCGGCCTGGAGCCTTTCTGTGTGGAGTCTCCATGTTCTCCTCGTGCCTGCGTGGGTTTCCTCCAGGCACTCTGGTTTCCTCCCACCGTCCAAAGGCATCATGTTTGGGTTCATTGGTGACTCTAATTGCCCATAGGTCTGAGTGTGAGTGGTTGTTTGTCTCTGTCTGTCTCTGTGTATTGGCCCTGTGATGGACTGGTGACCCCACCCTCACCCAGAGTGAGCTGGGATTGGCTCCAGCACCACCGCGACCCGGAAATGGATAAGTGGTAGAAGATGGACGGATGGGTGGATGTGATCGCATAGACCAAAGTGGGTCCATTGGTTGTTGGTTGGTGGCATAAAAAAAAAATCAATTACACGAAGTGGCTGCACTCAGTTTCTCTTGATTTACACAACTGATCAGACAGTCATGTAACACAGCATAGTATTAAAAAAGTAATAGAAATATAAGCAGTTGTTACACTCAAATAAACTAGGCAGGAAATCATCTCCAGAAAGCAAAGGGAGACGAGCTTAACGTTAGCCATTCAGCATAGCTGCTCAAGGTGATGTTCAGGCAGATTTTTCTGCTGTTTGTTATGACATTGTTTCTGTCACATAGAAACTAGACTTTGTTTGGGATCCACAATAGTTTCAACTATACTTATTCCAGAAGGTAACATATTTTACTATCGGCAGTTCTAATGTGTAGTATTGGACATGGTGGTTTTTTAGTAGGAAGCCTTGTTACCAATGCGGTGACAAAGACTTGCCAGACTTTGTCAAATCAAATCAAATCAAATTTATTTATACAGCGCCAAATCATAACAAAGTTACATCAAAGCACAGAGCAGGTCTAGACCTAACTCTTGATAGAGTTGTTAAAGAGATCCAACATATCCCTCCAAGAGAAAACACAGTGGCAAGGGAAGACTTCCTTTAAGAGGCAGAACCGCCATCTGTTTCAACTGGTTGGGTTGAGAGAGAAGCAGTGAGGGAGACAGTGAGAACTAGCGTGAAGGAGAGGAGGGGGACTCGGTAGAGGGATGGGGAGAGAACAAGAACCAGAGAAGAGAAGCTGCCATGGAAAATACAAACAGAACATACAGAAAACAAGTTCTAAATGAGCACTAGTAAATATTAGCAGTAGGGGAGAAGAAGAGGTTACAATGGGAAATGAGTTGTAGTTTAACTAAAGATAACTTGCAGCAGCAGGTACTGAGAGGGAACATAGAAAAGAGATGACTCAGCACCTGTAGGACAGGGACAGGAAGAGAGAGGACAGGAAGGGGGGGAATTCAGTGCAACCCCCAGCAGTAGGGGGTAGGTTTTAAACCGTAGGCTTTGTCATATAGGAAGGTTTTAGGCCTGATCTTGAAAGCTGTGACAGAGTCTGCCCTCTGGACCGACACTGGGAGTTGGTTCCATAGAAGAGGAGCCTGATAGCTGAAAGATCTGAAGATCCGTTTTACTCTTGGAGACTCTAGGAGCCACAAGTAAACCTCCATCTAGAGAGCAGAGTGGCCTACTAGGACAGTAAGGAAATATGAGCTATCTGAGATATGATGGAGCTTGGCCATTAATAGCTTTAAGGAGAAGGATTTAAAATTCTTTTCTGAATATTACTGAGAGCCAATGAAGAGAAGCTAGCACAGGACAAAATGTGATCTCTTTTCCTAGTTCTGTTAATATTCGTGCAGTAGCATTCTGAATCAACTGAAGGCCTTTCAGAGATTTGTTTGGACATCCAGATAGTAATGAGTTACAGTAGTCCAGACTAGAAGTTACGAATACATGGACTAGTTGTCTGTGCATATTCTCATTCATCCAGGTCATAGTCATATCTGGCCAACAATTGAATTGAACACAACTGGACTTAGGACTTAGGTTTGTCAAAGACGTTTCGCCTCCTTATCCCAGGAGCTTCATCAGTTAGGAATGCATCAATCTGACTAGTCCTCACTAGTCTGACAAAACAGTGGAGTTAGACCCAGGTATTTAACCTCTGTGGGAGTGTTCACACAGCTCCTGGGGAACAATAGCTCGTTAGTGGAGTTTCACTGACCATTGATAGTCGTGTGAGGCCACTGGTAAACGACAGTCGTTGTGGTTGTTGGAGTCACATGTGTTTGTGGTCTTGTTTTTTCTGTGTTTAGTTTTTTGCTCTTGGTTGACTACTCTCTCTCCCCTTCCTGCAGTGTGAGTGCCGAGAGGCGGGGCGATCTCCGGGAGCGCTTTTCCACTGGCGCACCTGCAGCTCGTTCGGCATAATCACCCCCCCTTTTTAAGACACACTCTCCTTGTCCCCAGTGCCGGATTATTCCCCTTGCTCCTGCATGTCCCGCACGCTCTGGTTGATCCCTTGCCTCTCGCCACATGAAGACCCTCTTCTGAATTCCTCCTAGTTTAGTGAGTTTTTGGTGCCTTTACACTATTTTCTGTTGTTCTTTGACCTCGTGCCCTTTTGTCCCATTTATATGGTGATTTGAGTTGGTATTTTGTCGATCTTTTGTTTGGTACTTTGGTACTTGCGTTTATTCCCTCTAAGGTGATTTTTTTTTTTTTTTTGTTACTACTTTGTGAAATAAACCAGTGTTTTGACCTTACTCCGCACCTGGGTCTGGCTTCCCTTTGTCTGGTCAGTGACAACATGAGGTCAGTTTTGGGCAGCCATTGTTGTAGGCTGAGTTGTTCATTTTCCTGGGTAAGGTTGACAGGGCAGCATTGTGGGTGGGAGATAGGTGGTGTCACAGATCCCCTCCCCTGTTTAGAGAAGGTTTCTCCACCTTTACATAGATGGTTTGAAAGAGGGGTAAAAGAAGCCATTTGTCCTCCCTGTCCAGGATTTTAACATTGCTGTCCTCAAAGGAGTGTGCCTTTGCCTTTAGGTGTAAGTAGACAGCTGAAACTGGACCTGAGGAGGTGGCCCTTCTGTGTTGGGCCATGCGTTTGTTTAATGGTGGTTTAGTTTCACCAATGTATAGGTCCTTGCATTCCTCACTGCACTGGACTGCATATATCAGGTTGCTTTGTGAGTGTGTGGTATCCTGTCTTTTGGGTGTACCAGTTTTTGGCTGAGAGTGTTGCCTGGTTTCAAACATACGGGGGTTTGATGTGTTGAAAATCCTCCTGAGTTTCTCTGACACCCCAGACACACACGGAATTGCTATGTTTTTGCATTTGTTGTTCCCTTCCTCAGCACCCTCTGTGTCTTTTTGGAGCGTGTTCTTGTTTTGTTGAAGGCCAAACTCAGATAGCCGCAAGTTTTCAGCGCTCCCCTTAAATGCTTATGCTCTTTCTCTTGGTCCTGAGGGGTGGTTGGTACATTATCGGCCCTGTGTTGTAGGGTTCTGACAACTCCCAGTTTGTGCTCCAATGGGTGGTGCGAGTCAAAGAGAAGGTATTGGTCTGTGTGTGTGGGTTTCCTGTATACCCCGATGTGGAGGCTCTTGTCCTCACCAAAGTGTACATCACAATCCAAAAAAGGAAGGTGGTTATCTTTGACATCTTATCTAGTTAACTTGATGTTTTTGTCCACAGAGTTGATGTGTTCAGTGAATGCCTGTACGTCTTGGGTTTTGATTTTCACCTACGTGTCATCCACATACCTGAACCAATGGCTCGGTGGTGTAACTTTGTATGAGTCCAGGGCCTTTTGTTCTACCATTTCCATGTATAGATTGTACAGAAATGGTAGAAATGGTAGAACACAAGGCCCTGGACTCATACAAAGCTAGTACAATAACTTTAGTTTCATATGAGTTCAGAAATAAAAAGTTCCAGGTCATCCAGGCCTTTATGTCTGTAAGACATGCCTGAAGTCTTGACTAGCTGATTAGTTTCAGTTGGCTCAGTATAACTGAGTATCATCTGCATAACAGTGAAAATTAATACAGTGCTTCTGGATAATATTGCCTGAGGGAAGCATGTCCAAGGACGGAATCCAGTGGAACTCCATGATTTACTGAAGTGTGTGAGGAGATGTCAACATGAACAAATCTATATCTGTGTGATAAGTATGATTTTAACCAGCTGAGTGCAGCCCCATTGATTCCAATTTCATGTGTCAGTCTTTTTAATAGAGTATTATGGTCAGTGATGTGAAATGGAGCACTAATATCTAACAGGACAAGTATGGAGGCTGATCTGTTGTCTGAAGCATGAATGTCATTGGTTACTCTTACCTGTGCTGTTTCTGTGCTGTGATGTACTCTAAATCCTCAATGAAATTCTTCAAACAAACCATTTGTATACAGATATTCACATAATTGGCTTTTTACTGCTTTTTCAATAATTTTAAAAATGAAATGGAGGTTAGATATGGGTCTATATTTAGCCAAAACATCTGGATCAAGATTAGGTTTTTTGAAGAGAGGTTTAATAACTGGAATCTTGAAATTCTGTGGCACATAACCTGAAGATAAACTTTTAGTGGAATTAGTGGAAAAAAAAAATCTTTAAATAGTCTGGTAGGTATCAGGTCTAAAGACAAGTTGATGGTTTAGATGATGAGACTAAATAAAATTACTTTGGAGAGATTTAAAGGTGAAAAAGATTCCAAATACAAAGCAGGTGTTAACATTGATTCGAAGTTGCTACATCTGATAGTAGATTACTGCCAATTGTAGGTAAGAGCTGCTGAGAACTAAAGCAATCAGTGGTTCCACTGAGCTATGACTCTCTGTCAGCCTGGCTGCAGTACTGAAGAGAAACCTGGGATTGTTCTTGTTTTCCTCTATGAACACTGAATGTTAGGAGTTTTTGGCACTGAAAAGAACTTTTTTATATGCTTTCTTTCCAGGCTGAGTAGGATTCATCTTCATTCCTGGACTGCCTTTTTTTTTCCAATTTCCGTGACATATGCTTTAAGGCATGGATTTGAGAGCTACACCAAGGTTCCAGCCTCCTCTGATTAATTTCTTTCTTTTTCAGATGAGTCACAAAATCAAGATTTGAACACAGTGAGGCCATAGTGCTAATCACAAGGTCATCAACCTGTGTAGGGGAGAAGTCCTCTAATGAATTTAGACATGGCATTGTAGCAAATGATGACTGAATATTCTCCTTAACTTTGAGTCCAGTGACTTAAATACAGAACTAAGGCTGCCACTGACAACCTGTACGTGAATATTGAAATCACTCACCATAATGATCTTATCTGTACTAAGTATTAATTGATAGGAACTCAGAACTCTGGTAGAAAGTCTGAGTACGGACCAGGTAGACACTATACTGTAACTAACAGAACTGGTTTTTCTATTTTCCAGTTTGAGTGGGAGAGACTGAGAGTGAGGCTTTCAAATGATCTATAACCAGATTTTGGTCTAAGGTTGATTCATAAGCTGGAATGAAATATTGCAGCCCCCCCCCCTCCTTCACCTATGGTACGAGGGATATGAAAATTAACATGAGTGGGGAGTGTAGCCTCATTAATACTAATAATACTCATCCTGCTGCAGCCAGGTTTCAGTGATACAGAATAAATTCATAAAATGATCAGTGATTAGATCATTAACTAACAGGGATTTGGTAGTGAGCTAATAATCAATACTACACATTTAATTTTTGTAATATTTAGATCCAAATTGGTGGGAGTTTTAATTTCAATTAAGTTTTTATTTTTAACTCTTCTGTTTACTTTTGGCTTAATAGATTTTCTAAATTTAGGAGGTTGGGGGAGAGACAGTTTCTATAGAGATTGCTTCTATTCTATCGTGGGCAGGTAACGGTGCAGAGAAGAGTGTTAAACTGTACCTCTGCCTCCTGGTCTGGACTTGGGAATGTCACGGTTTTAAATAAATTAAGTAAATTCAGTCCGATTACTAGAAATGAGAGTGGCCCCTCCATGGTGGGATGGACACCATCTCTCCTAATCAGACCAGGCCTCCCCCAGAAAGTCTTCCACTTGTTTACGTAGCCCACATTGTTTTCAGGACATCACCTCGACAGCCAGCGGTTGAATGATGACTGTGGCTATACATGTCATCACTGGTCAGATTGGGGAGGGGGCTGGAGAAAACTACAGTGTCTGACATCGTTTTAGCAAAGTTACACACCGACTCCACGTTAATCTTTGTGACCTCCGACTGGTGTAGTCGGGTATCGTTGCTGCCGATGTGAATTACAAATGGATGGATGTCACCTACTCTGGCCCCTGGGATGCACTTAATGATGGCCGCTGTTGTCACTAACTTCATGTTCCTCAGAATAGAATCACCAATCACTAGAGTCTGTTTTTCAGCGGGTGTGTTGCTGAGTGGGGAGAACCTGTTAGAAATGTGAAGTGGTTGGTGGTGAACCGGGGGCTGCTGCCTACGACTATGCCTCTTGTCTCGGATGGTCACCCAGCCACCCTGACTAGATCCTGTCTGCTCAGGAACTGCTGGGTGTTCTTTGAGCTGATCTAGGAGCTGCTCTAGGTCGGTGTCAAAGCCCCTTTAGATCCTGAGCTGATTGGAGCACAGGGCTCTTGATTAGTTTAACTCAGTACACCTGGCCAGTGTCCTGTGGGGTGGTGATTAAAGCCCTGTCTCTCTCTCATTTGGTCTCTGGCTCCCTGAGGACAGCAACACATTTTGGTTGTCGGAATTACTCCTTTGTTCTTATGTTTCGCATCATACAACACCCTTGCAGCACATTTTCCACTCACAACACCACTACACCACTGACAACTAATTACCACACCTCACATTTATTCCTTTGTTGCACATTCCATTCATTTGAGGATTATTTGAATACATTGAATATTTCTTTTGTAAACGTTTTAAACCTGTGTGCTTCTTCCTTTTTGATACGGCTTTTGAGCCAGGTCCTGTCTGCACTGGCTACAGGTGGGCAGCTAGCTACACTAGCATAAGCTGGACTAGCTACGGTGCGGAGCTGCCCCTTCAACTCATTAACTCTCTTTTCCATATTTATCAACAACCTGCATTTAAGACATGCACCATTATCACTAAAGGAGGCAGAGGAGTAACTGAACATGAAGCACACAGAGCAAGAGAGAGTGAGCAGAGGAAGGGAAAGGAATAAAAGGAGAGAGAGAGAGCGAGAGGCCATTGCTAATTGCTAAGTGAAGTTAGCAGAGCTAAGGAATCACGTGAGTGATTTAGAAATTAGAAATGCTTGACTAACTGTGAGTTGAGTGACAATGAATTGTCAATAAGTTTGAGTGAGTGGCTGATTTTAAACCCACAGAGATAAACACACAGAGATAGGACACGAAGTCAAGGAGCACCAACAGTGATCGGAAATGATGTAACACACTTTACGCCAGGAGAAACACCACAGATCAAGGTATTTGACTGATAGGTGTTAATAGAGGTGTTATATTTTTGTTGAATGTATAAACTATCAAATTGCAAATTGTGTAAAATGGAAGATTATCGATTTGATCAGCAGTTGGTGAGTTTAGGTAGGAGCAGGGGCTTAGCAGTTCTAAACTTCTGTATATCTATTTATTTATGTTTATATATATATATATTTATGTGTGTGTGTGTTTGGTACATTGGCTGACTTGCGACTAATGCTGGTTGAAAAATGGGATGCCATCCCACAGCAATGTGTGACGAGCATGAGGAGGAGGTGCCAGGCTGTTGTGGCTGTGTATGGTTCTGAGGTGCCTGTTTGTTAAATTAATACATTGTTGAATTGCCGATATTTCTTTTTTCTTCAAACTTCAATCATCCAATCCACCAAACACCAAAGAAGTCAATGGCAGAATAAGCTGTTTGGCATTGGCAGAGTAGATTTAACAAATTTTTCATGGGCGCAACCCACATACTCAGCTCTGCTACTCATCCCACAAATGCATTTGTTTGTTACAAATGTGGCACCATTTAAAAGGGAAATAAGCAGGTTTTCCAGTAGTATAAGATTTATTGCCAAGAAGCATTGTTAAAACAAAGAAATAATCTACCAAACACAAATTTCCTTACTTTTTGTGCTGAGGTTTTATGTTCACGTGGTGCTTTGGTATGAAGCTATATGTTAAAGCAGAGCGTGAAGTGATAACTCAGGGTTGTCATGGTGAAGACAGCGATGATGTCAAGCTCTTCCTGCTCTGACTGGGTATAAAGGAGCAGCAGCAGCAGTGAAGGTTAAAAGAGCCTGCAGCTCAGGTTACAAGTCCATTAACAGCCAGACAGGTTGGGGTTTTCCAGTGGGTGAGTTCATGTTGTGTCAGTATTTTTTCCAGTTTCAAATAAAATTTGCATGAAGCTCTCAATATTAAAAAATTGTGTCTTTCAGGAAACCTCACAATTTTTTGTGGGAATAAACAAATAATTCTTCTCTGACATGACTCACAATGATGCCGAATTCAACAACCCTATGGTATTTTATCCTTGGAGCCTATTTGCCTGTTGGAAACATAAGATACTTGTACTTCATATTACTAGCTCTGCTTTACTTGGTTATCATTGTTGCCAACTCCTCTCTGATTGTGGTTATCTGTGTGAACAGGAGCTTACATGAACCCATGTACCTGTTTCTGTGCAGCCTGTTTGTAAATGAACTGAATGGTAGTACAGGGTTGTTTCCATTCCTGCTGCTTCAGATCCTCTCTGGCATTCACATTGTTTCTCTGCCGTTTTGTTTCCTGCAGATCTTCACTTTGTACACATATGCAAAGGTAGAGTTTTGCAACTTGGCCATAATGTCCTATGACAGATACCTGGCCATCTGTTATCCTCTGCAGTATAACATACGTATGACGTCTAACCACGCAGTTGTCTTTATTATTGTCATATGGTTTTATTCATTTGTTACCTTTTTAATCACTTTATCCTTAACCATCCGTTTGACACTGTGTGGAAATATCATCAACAGTTTGTACTGTCATAATTACCTTGTGGTGAAGTTGGCCTGTTCTGACACTGAACTCAACAACATCTATGGATTGTTTGGTGTTGTTGTCACCACCTTAGTCCCTATGCTTCCAATCCTCTTCTCTTACATGGAGATCCTGAAAGTGTGTTTTTCTTGCTCCAAACAAACAAGACAGAAAGCTGTCAGTACCTGCACACCTCATCTGGTGTCTCTGCTCAACTTTTTTTTTGGCTGCTGCTTTGAGATCCTGCAGAGCAGATTTGATATGACCAGTTTTCCCAAGTTGCTGCACATCATCCTGTCCCTGTACTTTCTCATCATACAGCCTCTTCTGACTCCAATCATGTATGGACTCCAAATGTCCAAAATAAGACAAATGTACAAACATCTGTTCTGTTATAAAATGTTGACTAGCAGTGAGACTGTAAGTTTGACAACAGCCTTTATTTTTGTTATATCTTTATGAATATCTTGCTCTAAAATGATGATATTTTTTTTTTCTTACATTCATTCATGTTGTGCCTAGGATTGTGTATATTATTGCCTCTTATCAAATCTCAATCTGGAAGGGATGTTCTTTACTGTGGATTGATTTAAAAAAAAATTACTGAAGGAAAGAGTGTAACAATAGTTGAGTTTTAAGGTTTTATTAGCTAATAAGTGAGGAATCAAACATGTGCTCATTATATAAAGGGGCAGGTTAAAGTATGAACTAAATGAAACAGGTGAGCTCGGACATGAAAAGAAACATAACACAATATGACCAAGAAGATTAAGCAGCAGATAACTAAGTCAGGAGTTTGGGCGAATGAAAGGGAAGTTGTTTAACAAATGCAGGGCAAATCTATCTGAGGAAGGAGAGCTTCTTTTCTTTAAACTAAAATTTGGAACAGTGTTTCCTAATAGCCATGCCTCCTACCACTCAGAACAACCAGCTGGGAGAGCAGATAAACGCAACCTTACTTTGGGTTGGCGAATCAACTGGCCACGAAAAGGTCAGAGGAGATGTCCGACGAGAGCGGCCGCGTCGAGGTCCTTCGCCTCTGCAGGCAAAGCATGCGCTCTACCACTAAGCTACATCTTGGGCTCTCTTGCAATAGCCAATAATTCTCATAAAATCTCGTCCCTAAAAGACTCCACTTTGAGGAAGATCGATGAAAGTATTTTCTGTTTCCATGGTTTTGGAGCACTTATTTGCAGTGAACTGCTCATGCAACCCTCTACAATTGATGCAATGGATCACCTCCCATAGTTCAGAATGCATGTATTCCGCGGATTGGCTGCATTTTTTTCTGAAACGCGATGATTAGTTAAGTAAGAAAAAAAGCCAGTTATATGTTCATGTGATCGGGGCATGTCAAACTTACAAGCGCAGTGTGGAGAGGCCCCCTGCATCAAGTTGTAAATTCATGTCTGCCTTGCTGTTTTTCTTTCTTTTGTTTTACTTTTCTTTTTTGAGAGGAGAAGAACTGTTCTTATTAATTCACAAGGAATAATGCCTCTTGAGTTTTATCATCTGTTGCACCCATACCCTCTACATCATGTCCAGTGAGGTGGAAATGTGAAAAACCCCCTTGTGAAAGTGTAAACTTTTTTGTGATATTTGAGAGGATTTTTGAAATTTTGGTGTTTCCATTACCACTTTTTCATTGCAATATTTAATATTTAGTTTTTGTGCATTTCTAGAGGTAATGGAAATGCATCTATGCATTGCAAATGTGTACACTGTAAGCACAAATCCAGTCATGTTACAAACTTTTATCATTAAATCCACACAAATTTTCACAAATGTCAAAATGACATTAAAACTTTTACCTGACACACTCATCCCTTCTTAGGATGACATCATTTTTTTAATGTTAAGAAGATAATTTTTAGTTCATTTTATTATGAAAATGGAACAGCCTAATTACTTGAGGGCAAATTGACAACACATACATCGTTGACTTACAGTGTTTATTTTTACAGTTCAATGAACTCCAAAAATGATTAACTATGTACTTAACCCTCATGCTGTGTCCATTAGATGTTAAACCTCATCGTTTTCCCGGTCAAAAATGGCTGATACATTAATACTCTTCATAAAAATTTTAATAATGTATTATTGTAACTAATTGCTGTGTTACATTTTTTTAATCCACTTAAGTTCTTGTGAACAGCAAAAGTTTTGAACTTCTATTTGGTATTTACAGCCTATATGCTTCATGTATCTAATCCTACACATCTTTACTTCGAATTCTAAAAAAACATCAAATCCGAATTTTTTTGACTATAAGAATTAGTCAGATGAAACACAGTATACTGTTTTATCACAGACTACTTTGGACCAAAGTTACCAAGGACATTTGTTTTGAAAACATTTAAAACTTAAAATACAGTCACACAAAGAAACACCCGTTGTGTTCCTGATCAAAAGTGACCGGAAAGATTTTATTTGTGTGCATTTGAAATTATTTCAAAATCTTTACAATTTGAAAATATTCCAAAATCTATTACATATTTCATTAAAGAACAACTAACAATAATAATATTACAATATCAACAAGATGTTGAATGCCCATCACATGTGTCTTGCCTGATAACAGAATAATAACTGAAAACAAAATCAGGCACATGTTGGACAATATGAGCAGATTGCCGCATGTGCTTTGCAAATGCATGCATTGCATTCATTGGGGTACCACCCAAGTTTCTTTCCACCCTACAGCAATTGTATGATGGGATGCAAGCCAGAGTTCTCACAGGAGGACTCCAGTCAGAATCCTTCAAGGTGGACGTTGGGGTGAAGCAGGGCTGCAACTTTGCACCGGTCTTGTTTAATCTTCTCCTCTCAGGCATTACCCACCTCTTCCAGTGCGCCATGGGAGACAAAGATGGAGTTCACCTGGAGTACTGTCTTGACGGAAGTGTATTCAACATCCGACATCTCCAGCCCGTACAAAGACAAAGAACTGCCGGATCAGTGAACTCCAATATGCAGATGACTGCGCTATACTGGCACATAGCCCAGAATCCATGCAGTATGCACTAAATGCAATCTCTACCCTATACCAGTCCTTTGGTCTTCAGGTCAACATCCACGAAACTGAAGTCATGGCACAATTAGGTAACCAACCCCTTTTACCCCCCCCCCTCTGTTTTCAAATCAATGGTGCTCCACTCAAAGTAGTTAACCAGTTCACCTACCTTGGCTCTACACTTTCTTCTTACTGCTCCCTCGACAGTGAAATAAACTGTCGCATCAACAAAGCCTCATCAGCCTTCAGATGACTTTGCCAACGGGTCTTTGAAAACAAAAATCTGAAGGTCAGTACCAAGGTTGCTGTATACCATGGGGTATTTAACTCCACTCTGCTCTACAGGGCAGAAACATGGACTCTATACAGACGGCATATCACAAGCTTGGAGGCCTTTCACATCCTCTGTCTTCAAAAAATCCTCGGCATGTCCTGGGAAGACCGAATTCCGTAAACTGATATCCTTTGCATCACCAACTCCACGTGCATGGAAGCAGTAGTGGCTAAAAAACACCTTCATTAGATAGGGCACATTATCCGCATGCCTGACCACCACCTTCCCCACCAAGCTGTCTATGGGCAACTTAGTGGTGAAAAACAGGCTGCTAGTGGACAAAAAAGGCACTATAAGGACTACACCAAAGACCTTCTGAAGCGCTGCAACATAAAACCAACCCATTTTGAACCCTCTGGCTCTCGATAATGTTGTGCATAGGATTGTGTATATTATTGCCTCTTATCAAGTCTCAATCTGGAAGGGATGTTCTCTACTGTGGATTGACTTAAAATAATTACTGAAGGAAGGAGTGTAACAATGGCTGAATTTTAAGGCTTTTATTAGCTAATAAGTGAGAAATCAAGACATGTGCTCATTATGTAAAGGGGCAGGTCAAAGCATAAACTAGGTGAAACGGTGAGGTCAGGTATGAAAAGAAACATAACACAATATGACTAAGATGATTAAGCAGCTGATAACTAATTCGGGAGCTTGGGTGAATGAACGGGAAGTTGCTTAACAAATGCAGGGCGAATCTATCTGAGGAAGGAGAGCTTCTTTTTCTTTGAAAACTAAAATTTGCGTCAATGTTGCCTAATAGCCATGCCTCGCACCACTCGGAACAGCCAGCCGGGAGAGCAGATAAATGCAACCTCCCTTTGGGTTGGCGAATCAACTGGCCACGAAAAGGTCAGAGGTGATGTCCAACGAGAGCGGCCGCGTCGAGGTCCTTCGTTGTGGCCCCCCACGCTAGACTGGTCCTCGGCTGAAGTGGCTGTTGGCCTGTCTCGTCCCTCTTCACCGGCAATGTTGTCCTTCAGGGAACTGGCTTGGTGATATCCGAATTATTCCTTTCTATTCTGATGAGGGAACAAACGGGAGCAGCGCGCAGCACCAGTGGCTGTGGTTACCAAGGCAACTTGAGACGCTGGGAATTGGGTGCAGTGCAGCCAAACTTGTTCCGATCACCGGTAGTGAAATCTCTGGTTAGAGCAATAGTCTCTTTGGAAGTTTGACAGGTATGGGAGATTGAACTCTCCCCCCCCCCAGGAAGTCACAACAATAAAGTGGGTACTAGTTTAATTTGGTTGGATTCACACATGAGTCTCACGCATCTATTTACGAAGGCTACTGCATTGTGAGATGCTGCAAGATTGCGCGAGACCAAGTGAGATTTGAATCGTTACATGATGGCATAGCGCTGCTCGATCAGATCAGATAAATAATATCAAATCCCTTATTCGGATTATATCATTTTATTCCCTGGATTACACGAAAAGTAGCACTCAGAATTTAAAATTTTGTTTAATATTGAAAAATATCGCCAGAGTGGAGGACCTGGAAAGCTTCATCGACAGTTACTACCAGCGGTGGGTCATGGAGCTTCCCTCAGACAACTCAGCCAAGAGGAAGAAGGCCGCCTCCTCCACAGAGACACAGGACCTCATTACCACTGAGGTCTCTGTGCTCGAATCTCTTAATAAAAAACTGGATCCGCTCAGCTTGCTGCACCAGGAGATCAAGGATCTCAAAGTAAGCCTGGAATTTTCATAATAGCAGATCAACGACCTGCAGAGAGACAATGTTGAGCTTCGAGCTGACCTCTCCTCCGTTACAGCAGAGGTGGACCAGCTCAAAAAAGAAAATAAACAACTTAAAGACACTGTCCTAAACATACAATCCAGGATATCTGGGACAATCTGATATTCTCAGGAATTCCAGAGAGCTCTCTGGACAATCCAGAGGCCCTGATTAATAACTTTGTGTCATCCGCTCTCAAACTTCCAACGGAGACGGTAAATAACATCACCTTCCACTGCATCCACCGAATCGGAGCCCGAGGAGGAAACCATCCCCGTCCCATCATCACCAAGTTCTAGCATTTCCAACAGAAGGTGCTCATTAAGAGAAAAGGACGTGAACTTAAAGGCACTTCTTTTGGGATCAAATCAAATCAAATCAAATCAGATTTATTTATATAGCGCCAAATCATAACAAAGTTACATCAAGGCACTTTACATATAGAGCAGGTCTAGACCAAACTCTTTATAAAATGATTTAAAGAGACCAAACAGATCCCCCCATGAGCAAGCACTTGGTGACAGTGGCAAAGAAAAACTTCCTTTAAGAGGCAGAAACCTCGGACAGAAACAGGCTCGGGGGGGCGGCCATCTGCCTAGACCGATTGGATTGAGAGAGGGAGAGAGAGAGAGACACACACATGGGGTGAGCAAAGTTGAGGAGAGTAGGGAGATAATGAGAGCAGGAGGAGGGGGTATTCAATACAGGTGCAGGCAGGAACATATGATGCTCCATGAAGTTCATAGAAATGATGCTGGATGGAGTTCATGAAGATGAGGGAGCAGCAGGCATTGCAGGAACATGGGATGGTGATGATTCATCACCTGCAGGATGAGGACAGGGAGAAAGAGGAGAGGAACTGGGAGAGACAGAGACTTCGGGAAACATGGTTAGTAAATACAGTACACATGCTTAGAACTGGGAGAAACAGGGACTTCAGAGAAGCATGGTTGCTGATATGTCGGCGCATGCAGGGGGGAGAGAGAGAGAGAGAGAGAGAGAGAGAGAGGGAGAGAGATGCTCAGTACTTCCCCCAGCACTCTAGGCCTATAGCAGCAAAACTAAAGACTAAATAAACTTTAACTTTTTAACAATAAGCTCTGTCATACAGAAAGGTTTTAAGCCTGGTCTTGAAAATTGCTAAAGAGTCCACCACCCGGACCGATACTGGAAGTTGGTTCCATAGAAGAGGAGCCTGATAACTGAAAGATCTGCCTCCTGATTTACTCTTGGAGACTCTAGGAACCACAAGTAAACCTCCATCTAGAGAGCAGAGTGGCCTACTGTGACAGTAAGGAACTATGAGCTCTCTGAGATATGATGGAGCTTGGCGATTAAGAGCTTTATACGTTAACAGAAGGATTTTGAATTCTATTCTGAATTTTACCGGCAGCCAATGAAGAGAAGCTAAAACAGGAGAGATGTGATCCCTTTTTCTAGCTCCTGTTAATATTCGTGCAGCAGCATTCTGAATCAACTGAAGGCCTTTCAGATATTTGTTTGGACATTCAGATAGTAATGAGTTACAGTAGTCCACTCTAGAAGTAACGAATGCATGGACTAGTTTTTCTGCATCCTCTTGAGACAGGATATTTCTGATTTTCCTAATGTTTCTCAGGTGGAAGAAAGCTGCCCTGACTTGTTTTATGTGAGGGACAAAGGACATGTCCTGGTCAAAAGTTACTCCAAGATTTCTTACAGTGGAGCGGGAAGCCAAAGTAATGCCATTCAGACTGATTAGATGATTAGATAGGGTTTCTCTGAGGTGCTTAGGGCCGAGTACAATAACTGCATAACAGTGAAAATTGATGACTGCTACAAACTTCTCCAAAAGATAGCAGTACCGGAGACGAAAATTCAACGATTGGAAATAAATGCAGAGGTGAATGGACTTTGTGGAAATAACAGCACTTTGCCACTGACTCAAAACAGCGGACAGGAGAATTCTAACACACAGCTAATTACCTCTGATACAGCTCCCACTAAACAAAAAGGCTGTATACCGGGTAGTAAATCAACCAAATCGGTCAAGGCAGATTGCCGCCCCCCCCGACCCTGGTTCTGCCCGGGGTTTCTGCCTCTTAAAGGAAGTTTTTCCTTGTCACTGTCGCCAAGTGCTTGCACATGGGGGAATCTGTTGGGTCTCTTTAAATAATTTTATAAAGAGCTTGGTCTAGACCTGCTCTATATGTAAAGTGTCTTGATGTAACTCTGTTTTGATTTGGCGCTATATAAATAAATCTGATTTGATTTGATTTGATTTAATCATCTGTGGAAAAGGGAGGCATCTTGCTGCCAATTAGCTTAGCTTAGCTGAGCTCCTCGATTCCAGTCACTATAGTGCAGGGTTGTGCTGATGATAGGCCACACTCACGAAGTAAAAGAGTCCAAATAATACTGGTAGCTTTCAGACACCTTCAGAAATTACACTCCCATTGATATAGAAGCATCAATAGGACCCGTTTTCCATAAATTTTATAGCAAAAGTACAGGATATGCAATGAAAAGATAGTAAAGCGGAGAGCAAAGAGTGAAGCATCTGTACTCAGATCCATGTATGTATGGTCAGTATGTGCCAGTTACCTGCAAAAGTGCAAAAAGTAGATACAGTTATTGTCACACCGTGGTGAGGTTGTCTTGTCCTGGTTTTGTTTTTGTCCCGTCATTTCCTGTTTTATTTTGAAAAATCTAACCCTCCTCTCATTTCAGAGCACTTGCCCTTCCTCATGTGTCAACGGTCCGTCCACCGCGACTACCGATTGTCTCCACCTGTTTCCCATTTCCCTTCATGTGTTTAAATAGTCTGTGTTCCCCTTGTCCTGTGCCAGAGTGTCATCGTCCTTGTCCTGCACCAGAGCTCCCCTTTCATGCCCACAGCCATTTGACTTCATAGTAAGCATTGTCCTCGAATCGAGTGATTTTTTGTTTGTAATTTTGATATTCATAGCATGTATTCATAGCCCTTTGTTTTCCTCTTTAAGAGTGATTTTTTGTTGTTACCTTTTGTATCTAGCGTAGCGCCTTAGTTCATAGCTCTTTTTTATTCTCCTCACTCAGAGTGATTTTCAGTTCTGTATCTTATTAGATTATTTCATTATCCGCCTTTTGCGTGAGTAGATTCTTTTGGTTTTCTTTAGTCTGGTTTTACTCCTATCGGAGCGTTTTGTGTTTATCTTTTGTTTTCATCTAGTTAGTGTTAATCCTCCCCTGGGAGTTAGATTGTCTAGTTTAGTGTAGATCTCCTGTAGTTAAAGTAGCATAGCCTTTTGCTTTGTCACTTGGATTTGAGATCTTTGTGTACCTATTAAAGTCAATATTACTCGAAAGTCTCTGCACCTGGGTCCTGTTTATGTCTCGGCCTGACAGTTATGAGTACTTTACATTCAGACAATACTTTGTGTTTTTCATGATGCATCATGCCATTGTTTTCACTGATCCCATCTAATCCATATTTACATATTCAAATGAACAGAAGTGACTCAGGGTTGTTAATAAACCTAATGTGCACTCCACCAAGTCTTATCATTTATAGTGCACTTCAAACAATATGATGATAGAGCACAAATACATGAGAAATAAAAATTTGCATACCTTGTCATGGTTGTCGACTCTGCCTTTGTTCATGTTGTAATCCAGGATTGCATCGGATTTTTGGTCTACCCTGGTGCTCACGGCAGCATCCCTGTGCACAGTTGTCATCAAGAGCACATTTTTCCTGGTCAGGAGCTCCTTGGAGCAGCTCCTGACCAAGAGCATAGGAGGTGAAGAAATTATCACACGTTATGTTGTGTCCCTTTAGACCTGCAGTCATCTCCAGGACCACATGTTTACCCTGATTCTTTTCAGGAACACCATCCACAGGTTTCCCGGTATTAAACCTGCATGCTCCAGGCAAAACTTGTCCTTGCATCACATGCTGCCCATTATCTTTATGTCCTATTTAGATGGCTTACTTGGCATGTACTGTTTGAAAGGGTAGCGTCTCCTAAAGCCACCAGACACTCATCCACTGTGACATTGTGTGTGAGTGTGTGTGCACCTGAGATAAATTTTTTACACTAGTTGTAGTCTCCCCACTTCATTTCTAAAGACCAGTCATTTTTGACTGAACATGAAAAAACAAACAAAAAAAATGTTTAAAAATTAATACAATTTATTTTGTGTTGCAATCCTCTTTATAGACAAAGTCATGGAATCTTAGGTCAGTCAGATCAAATTAACAAAATTCTATAAATAAATAAAACTTTCAAATCAGTCAGATTTCACCAGAACACAAAATAAGGGTTAAAGTATTCATGTCCATGTGACAAATAATAATTTTCTTTTTCAATAAAATGAAAATGGCAACACGGTGGCATAATGGTTAGCGCTGTCACCTCACAATAAGAAGGTTGAAGGTTCAGTTCCCGGCCTGGGGCCTTTCTGTGCAAAGTTTGCATGTTCTCCCCGTACCTGTGTGGGTTTCCTCTGGGTACTCCAGTTTCCTCCCACCATCCAAAGACATCATTTTTGGGTAAATTGGTGACTCTAAAGTGTCCGTAGGTGTGAGTGTGTGTAGTTGTGTGTGTAGAAGGTGATATATCCATCCATCCATCCATCTTCATCTGCTTATCCGAGGTCGAGTCGTAGGGGTAGCAACTTCAGCAGGGAGCCCCAGACTTTCCTCTGGTCCACATCGACCAGCTCTGACTGGGGGTTCCCGAGGCGTTCCCAAGCCATAGTGGAGATATAATCTCTCCACCTGGTCCTCGGTCTGTCCCGGGGCCTCCTCCCAGCTTGACGTGCCTGGAACACCTCCCAAGGGAGGCGCCCAGGAGGCATCCTAACCAGATGCCTGAACCACCTCCACTGGCTCCTCTCAATGCAAAGGAGCAGCGGCTCTACTCTGAGCTCCTCTCGGATGACTGAGCTCCTCACCCTATCTCTAAGGGAGAAGCCAGCTACCCTTCTGAGGAAGCTCATTTCTTGTACCCATGATCTCGTTCTTTCAGTCATGATCCAGTTCTCATGACCATAGGTGAAGGTAGGAACGAAGATTGACCTGAAGATTGAGAGCTTCGCTTTCCGGCTCAGCTCTCTTTTCGTTACAGTGGTGCGATACAGAGACTGCAGTACCACTCCCGCTGCTCAGATTTTCCGGCCAATCTCACGCTCCAAGGTCCCCTCACTCATGAACAAGACCCCGAGGTACTTGAACTCCTTCACTTAGGGCAAAGACTCATTCCCAACCTGGAGTAGACAGTCCATCGGTTTCCTGCTGAGAACCATGGCCTCTGATTTGGAGGTGCTGATCATCATCCCAGCCGCTTCACACTCAGCTGCGAACCTGTCCAGTGAGAACTGAAGGTCACAGACCAATGGTGCCAACAGCACCACATCGTCCGCAAAAAGGCAGCGATGCGATCCTGAGCCCCCTGACCTGCAACCCCTCTCCTCCTCGACTGCACCTAGAAATCCTGTCCATGAAAATCACAAACTGGATTGGTGACATGGCGCAGCCCTGATGGAGACCAACCCTCACTTGGAACAAGTCCGACTTACTGCCGAATACCCGCACACAGCTCTCGCTTTGGGCATAGAGAGATTGGATTGCCATTAAATGTGACCCCCTAACCCCATACTCCCCCGGGAGCACTCCCCATAGAAGCTCCCGGGGGACCCGGTCGTATGACTTCTCCAGGTCCACTTACTCCCAGGCTCCCTCCAGGATCCTCGCAAGGATGAAGAGCTGGTCCGTTGTTCCACGACCAGGACGGAACCCACATTGTTCCTCTTCAATCAGAGGTTTGACAATCGGCCTGACCCTCCTTTCCAGCACCTTGGAGTAAACTTTCCCAGGGAGGCTGAGTAATTTGATGCCTATATAGTTGGCACACACCCACTAGGACCACCACCCTGGTCTGCCACTCCTTCGGCACTGCCCCCGACCCCCACGCAATGTTGAAGAGGCGTGTCATCCATGACAGTCCCTCAACACCCAGAGCCTTCAACATTTCAGGATGGATCTCGTCAATCCCTGGGACTTTGCCACTGTGGAGTTGTTTGACTACCTCAGTGACTTCCCTCAGGGAAATTGCCGATGACGCCCCTTCATCCTCCAGCTCTCTCTTTGCTTTAGAGGGTGGGTACGTCAAGTTCAGGAGTTCCTCAAAGTGTTCCTTCCACCGCCCGACTATCTCCTCATTTGAGGCCAGCAACGTTCCACCCTTGCTGTCCACAGCTCGGATGGTTCCCTGCTTTCCCCATCTGAGGTGCCGGACAGTCTTGCAGAACAGCTTTGGTGCTGACCGAAAGTCCTTCTCCATGTCCTCGCCGAGCCTCTCCCACACCGTCTGCTTTGCCTCAGCGACCGCCGAGGCCTCAGACCTTCGGGCCCACCGGTACCCTGCAACTGCCTCCGGAGTCACCCAAGATAACATACCCCAGAAGGCCTCCTTTTTCAGTCGGACGGCTTCCCTGACCACCGTTGTCCACTACGGTGTCTGAGAGTTGCCGCCCCTTGAGGGACCCAGGACCTTGAGGCCACAGCTCTCCACTGCAGCTTTGGCAATGGAGGATTTGAACATCGACCACTCGAGCTCGAAGCCCCCAGCCTCCACAGGGATATCGGAAAAGCTATGCCGGAGGTGGGACAGGGGGCTCCTCCAAATGTTCCCAGTTCATTAGCACTACACGTTTGGGCTTACCAGGTCTGTCCGGAGGCTTCCCCCGCCACTTCACCCAACTCACCATCAGATGGTGATCAGTTGACAGCTCCTGTAAGGTTATAACTCCTAGAAGGTTATATATTTCCAATGAAATGACTCAGGAGGCTTCAAGTAAATTATCACATGTTGTCTTTACACATGCTTCATACACACATATCTTCTCCTACTTTTAATCATACTCTAATCTAACTCCAAGACGCTATCTAGTGGGCATATCTACTATGACACTGAACATCTGTACAGTGCATCTCTGTCTGTCTCTCTACGTTGGCCCTGTGATTGACTGGAGACCCCGCCCTCGCCCAGTGTGAGCTGGGATTGGTTAAAGCGACCCATGATCTGGAAACGGATAAACTTTAGAAGATGAATGAATGAATGAATAAATGAAGATCAAATCAAATGAACATCTGCATAGGAATGGCTCGCTTGAAGAGTTTCTGTCAGGATTTAGAGGTCACCACAGCACAGAAACAGCACTGGTTAAAGTCTCCAATGATATTCTAATGGCTTCAGACAATGGATCAGCCTCCATACTTCTCTTCTTAGATCTTAGTGCTGCATTTGACACCATTGACCATTCATTCACCATTGACCAGTCTTATTACAGAGACTGGAACATGACATTGGGATTAAAGGAACTGCACTAAAATGGTTGAAATCCTATTTATCAGAGAGACATCAGTTTATTCATGTTAACAATAGCTCCTCCTCACGCACTATAGCCAATTATGGAGTCCCACAGGGCTCGGTACTTGGACCAATCATCTTCACCCTATATCTGCTTCCTTTAGGCAACATTACCAGGAAACAGAGCATCAATTTCCACTGTTATGCAGACAACACTCAGCTGTATTTATCAATGAAGCCAAATGAAGTTAGTCAGATAGTCAGACTGCAGACATGTCTTTAAGACATAAAAGTCTGGATGAACCATAATTTTTTACTTCTAAATTCAGACAAAACTGAAGTTATTGTACTCGGCCCTAAGCACCTTAGAGAAACCCTATCTAATCATATAATCAGTTTGGATGGCATTACTTTGGCTTCCAGCTCCACTATAAGAAACCTGGGAGTAACTTTTGACCAGGACATGTCCTTTGTCCCTCACAAAAAACAAGTCAGGGCAGCTTTCTTCCACCTGAGAAACATTAGGAAAATCAGAAATATCCTGTCTCAAGAGGATGCAGAAAAACGGGTCCATGCATTCGCAACTTCTAGGCTGGACTACTGTAACTCATTACTATCTGAATGTCCAAACAAATATCTGAAAGGCCTTCAGTTGATTCAGAATGCTGCTGCATGAATATCAACAGGAACTAGAAAAAGGTATCACATCTCTCCTGTTTTAGCTTCTTTTCATTGGCTGCCGGTAAAATCAGAATAGAATTTAAAATTCTTTTGTTAACGTATAAAGCTCTTAATGACCAAGCTCCATCATATCTCAGAGAGCTCATAGTTCCTTACTGTCCTAGTAGGCCACTCTACTCTCTAGATGGAGGTTTACTTATGGTTCCTAGAGTCTCCAAGAGTAAATCAGGAGGCAGATCTTTCAGTTATCAGGCTCCTCTTCTATGGAACCAACTTCCAGTATCGGTCCGGGTGGTGGACTCTTTAGCAATTTTCTAGACCAGGCTTAAAACTTTTCTGTATGACAGAGCTTACAGTTAAAAAGTTAAAGTTCGTTTACTCTTTAGCTATGCTGCTATGGGCCTAGACTGCTGGGGGAAGGACTGAGCGCCGACATATTACTAACCATGTTTCTCTGAAATCCCTGTCCCTCCCAATTCTAACCATGTGGAGCTATTTACTAACCATGTTTCCCCAAAGTCTTTGTCTCTCCCAGTTCCTCTCCTCTCTCTCCCTGTCCTCATCCTGCAGGTGGGTGAATCATCACTACCCCATGTTCCTGCAATGCCTGCGGCCCCAATATCTCTATAAACTTCATGCAGTGTCATATGTTCCTGCCCCTAAGTTTGTCATGATTTGGCGCTATATAAATAAATCTGATTTGATTTGATTTGATTTGGAGGACTGATGAGGTATGGATAACTCTCTGACAAAGAGATTAATGTCCCGGGAAAGATTAATTCCTCCCCCCAGACACATATATTTACTTTATAAATGTTATCATGACTGATGCACATGTAAAACAAATATTGCTTTCCAATTGTGATGAGATTAAAATGTATGATTTTGAATATGAGATTGATCCAGAAAGCCATGTCTCTAACACTGTCACTGATTTTTGCAAATATTACTCTGATGAACAATTTAATGAAGATGGGGTGATAAATTATATATTTTTGCTGATTCATTTTAATTGTCGAAGTCTTTATACAAACTTCACCAAGATCAATGAGTTTTTGTTAACATTCAAAAGTAAATTAAAATTAATAGCATTATCTGAAACATGGATGAATGAAGAGAGAGGCACTGATTATTTTATTGTTATTTTTAACTTAATAATAATAATAATTTTAAGTTATTCAGAGTAAACACATGAAATTTGTGCTACAAAAAAGGACCAGACTCGGTGACTAACTCCCTAGCCTTAACAACAACCTTGCGACCTGCCCTATGTGCCCTAAAGATAACTATATCTAACCAGCACAGTGAGCAGTGATAACTAACATGTCTTTGGGGTCATCAGGTGGGAACCTCCTTTCACCGGTGTTTCGTCTAGTTGGTCCCATGACACCTCCAGGAGGCTAGACAGTGATCACTGGTGTCCCACAGTCACTCCCCTTCTGCCAGCTATCACCCCTCCTCACACCAAGACAACTATCTGAAACACCACTACCGTCAACTACACCAACCTCTCACCAACTGCACCAGTAAAAGCGGGGTGGGGATACAGACCCTGGTTCGGGTAGGGGGGAGAAATAGAAGAGGTCGAGATAAAAGTTGGGATGGGATACAGACCCTGGTTCAGGAAGGGGGGAGAAATAGAAGAGGTGGAGATAAAAGTTGGGATGGGATACAGACCCTGGTTCGGGTAGGGGTAATGAAAGTATAGAGGGTGCAGGAGGTGGAGGACAAGATACACAAGATACACAAAACAAGCTACACTAGCAGATTCAGCAAACAGACTCACCTAAACTGTCCTATAATCAAAGAAAGACAACACAAGCCAAGTGAAACCAATACAGGCCAACTCACCTGGACTAACCACATGGTGTCAAAGAGACTTACTTATGAGTTACAGTATATCAACAGAGTAAATAAGAGGGGAGGGGGTGTGGCTATATATGTGGACAGTGATCTGAAATGCAGACGAACTGAAAAAGTGACTACTGTAATGGATTATTTAATGGAATGCATAACCGTGGAGATTGAAATGGAAAAAATTAGGAATATTGATGTCACTTGTGTGTATAGAACACCAGGATCAAATGCAAAAAGGTTTAAAGACAGCATGGAAGAATTAATGAACGGGTTAAATGAAAGTAAAACATATATAATTTGTGGGGATTTCAACATTGACTAACTTAACACATCTAAACATCTAAAACTACAGCTGATTTCTTGGATTCATTTTATAGTAGAGGACTGTACCCATTGATAACAAAGCCCAGTGGAATAACCTCGAGCTGTGCCACATTAATTGATAATATATTTGTAAATATTATGGAGAATAATGTTAAAAGTGGATTGATAATAAATGATATAAGTGATCATTTACCCATATTTCTAACATATGGCTGTCAAATAAAGAAAAATGAGAAGGAAAATAGCTGTAGATATGTAAGAGTAAGAACTGATGAAGTAAATAAATTTAAGAATGACCTTCTGAGAGAAGAATGGAGAGGGGTTTATGTGGAAGAGGTAAATAATGTTTATGAAGTTTTTTTAAAAGATGTTTGTCACTCTATGATTCATATTGTCCAATAATACAATGCAAACATAAATGTAAATATGATGAAAAGCCTTGGATAACAAAGGGCTTACAAAATGCATGTTAAAAGAAAAATAAACTTTATAAAGACTTCATTAAATATAAAACAAAAACTGCTGACAAGCAATACAAGGTTCATAAAAATAAACTGACAATGATAATGAGACAAGTCAAGAAAGATTAGTATCGTAAAATGTTAAAGGAAAATCAAAACAATATCAAAGGTACTTGCACAATATTAAACAATGTCATTGGAAATAATCCTGGGTCGAGAGACCTTCCCAAGCATTTCATCAATGATAACAATAAGATCATAAAAAACACAAAAGATGTGTCAAATGAATTCAATTCTTTCTTTGTTAATGTTGGGCCTAATTTGGCAAACTTGATTAATTAATGTAATGATGCACAGCTTAAAGGTTATGGAGTGGGGAAAGTAAAGTGGTACAGTCCATGTTTTGGGGGAAGTAAGTGAAAATGAAACAAGATTAACTGTGGCAAAACTCAAAAATATTACATAAATTGATAGTGATGGATTAGACATGATTATTGTGAAAAAAACAACTGACTGTATACTCAAAACTCTAAGTCATATTTTCAATCTTTCTTTTCGTACAGGAATTTTTCCTGACAGAAAGAAAACAGCAAAGGTTATTTCCCTTTTTAAAACACGGGATAAACACAGCTTAATTAACTATAGGCCAGTGTCTCTGCTTTCACAATTTTCAAAGGTGCTTGAAAAAATGTTTGTGAAAAAACTTGATAATTTTCTTGAAAAGAACAAACTGCTGAGTGAGATTCAGTATGGTTTTTAAACAAATCGATCAACATCTTTAGCATCAATGAAAATAGTGGAAGAAATCACGACAGCAATTGAATGTAAAAAATACACAATAAGGATATTTATTGATTAAAAAAAGCATTTGATAAGATAGATCATAACATATTAATTTAAAAATTACAAATGTATGGGATGAGAGGTGTAGTTTTATAATGGTTGAACAGTTATTTAGAGAACAGACAACAGTATGTACAGTTTGCTGGTAATAAATCTGAGTGCAGGAAGATTGAGTGTGGTGTTCCCCTAGGCTCGGTCTTGGGGCCCAAACTTTTTACTTTATATGTAAATGTAATATGTGAAATATCAAAAATATTACAGTTTGTGTTGTTTGCAGATGACACAAATTTCTTTAGCTCAGGAGATGATTTGAAGGTTTTGACAGATAGTATTGAGAAAGAAATGGTTAATTTGAAAAAATAGTTTGATGAAAATAAGTTATCACTGAATTAAAAAAAATGAAGTTTATGGTTTTTTCTAAATGAAAACCGGATGGAAATGCTTCATTGACTATTGATGGATCTGCTATTGAAAGAATGTAATGTGTAATTATGGATGAAAACCTCTCATGGAATTCACATATAAAATATTTGAAAACTAAGGTGTCCCAGAATATCTTTGCTATGAACAAAGTAAAACATGTATTAGATTATAAGACAATGCGAATTCTGTATTGTTCACTTATTTTGCCTCATTTTAGTTCTTGTGTTGAAGTTTGGGGTAAAATGTACACAACTAATATCAAGCCACTGGTTATTTTACAGAAAAGAGCAGTACGAATTATCCATAATGTGGAAGCAAGAGAACATGCAAATGGATTATTTAGTAAATCAGGATTAATTAAATTTATTGATATTGGTGAGTTACAGACTTTATTTGTTATGTTTAAGGCAAAAAGTAGAACATTGCCAGAAAATATACAAAATTCTTTTGTTTTTATATCAGAGAATTATGATCACAGAAGAAAATTTGATTTTAAACATCCCTATGCACGAACTACCATGAAACAAATGTGTATTTCAGTATGTGGTGTCATATTATGGACTTCTTTAAAAAATAATATAAAAGCTTGCACCAATATTTATCAGTTCAAGAAAATGTATAAGAAAAAAAATCAGACAATATGAAATTGCCAGGTAAAAGATCTGTTATTGTTTGACTTTTTTGTTGATGGTGAGTTGTTGTGTATGGTTTTTCTTTGACTCTTTTGCATTTTCTTTAAGTAGTGACTGTTAAATGACTGATGGATAGACCATCTAGTTATTATATTGCTTTATTTATTTAAGAAAGGGGCTGGTAATATAAGATTTTCTTCTGCCTGCCCCTTTTCAATCATGGAATGAAAGAAATGTAATACAATTATCCATGAGTACTGAAATATTGTTTCCATGATGCGGAATAAATAAAAATGAAATGAAATCAAGTGGTAATAAATTGGCCAAAAATTCTGACCCAGATCCTATAACATTACCAGTATGGGTAAAGACTTAAATGATAATTCATTTATTCATTCATCTTCTATCTCATCGTTTCCAGGTCGCAGTGGATACTGGAGCAAATCCCAGCTCACACTGGGTGAGGACGGGGTACAACCTGGACAGGTCTCCAGTCTATCGCAGGGCCAACACACAGAGACGAACAACACATCACACTAAAACTCAGACCTACGGGTAATTAAGAGTCACCAATTAACCTAAACATGATGTCTTTGGATGTTGGGAGGAAACCCACACAGACATGGGGAGAACATGCAAACTCCGCACAGAAAGGACCCAGGCCGAGAACCGAGCCCCCAACCTTCTTAATGTGGGGCAAAAGCGCTAACCACTACGCCGCTGAGTTGCCCCTCAAATGACAATATTTTGTTCAAAAATTTATTATGTTACAGTAACTGGAAACATCAACAGCAAGATGAAATGTGTTCGTTTGAGGAATATTTCTCTCAAAAATTCTGAGATTTAAAACTGTTTGTTTCACATTTTTATGTATTACTGCCAGAGATTTAAAACGTGTCTGAAACTCATGTTGTTTGTGCCCTCTGTTTCAATCTCTGTATGTTATTCAGAGTAAACACAAATTTGTGCTACAAAAAGGACCAGACTCGGTGACTAACTCCCTAGCCTTAACAACGACCTTGCGACCTGCCCTACGTGCCCTAAAGATAACTATATCTAACTAACCCAGTGAGCAGTGATAACTAACATGTCTTTGGGGTCATCAGGTGGGAACCTCCTTTCACTGGTGTTTCGTCTAGTTGGTCCCACGACACCTCCAGGAGGCTAGACAGTGATCGCTGGCGTCCCAGAGTCACTCCCCTAATGCCAGCTATCACCGCTCCTCACACCAAGACAACTATCTCAAACAGCACTACTGTCAACTACACCGACCACTTACATTTTAGCAAAGAAAAAGCTTTTACATATGACACGGATTTTGGTCAGATTGAGTCCGTACAGCAAAGGGTTGAAGAGCGGCTGACAGGTGATAAAATATAAAGACAAGAAAACACGCAGCCCAATGGGAATATGGCTCATATCAAACCTGCTCTGCAGCACCTCAAAGAAACACCCACATGAGAAGTTTATGAGTGAAGCCAGGTGAGGTGTGCAGGTACTGACAGCTTTCTGCCTGGTCTCCTTAGAGCCAGAAAAGCACACTTTCAGGATCATCATGTAGGTGAAGAGGATCAGTACTGTCAACCCAGTTAATACAGTAAAACTGTAAACAAGTCCATAGACATTACTGGCTGTTGTGCTGGAGCAGGACAATTTCACAACAGAGTAGTTGTCACAGTATATTCTATCAATTATTTCACCACAAAGCTGCAGAGAAGCATTCAATGAAATCATGACAATTATGGCTGCAAGAGGAAATAACCATGTCAGTGTGATCAGCAGAGCAACCTTGTTAGAGGTCATGTGTGTGTTATACTGCAGAGGACGACATATGGCCAGGTATCTGTCATAAGCCATCACTGCTAAATTATAAAATTGTACATTAGCATAAGTGTACAAAGTGAAGATCTGCAGGAAACAAAACGGCAAAGAAACAGTGTGAATGTCAGAGAGGATCTGAAGCAGCAGGAATGGAAACAACCCTGTACTACCATACAGTTCATTTACAAACAGGCTGCACAGAAACAGGTACATGGGTTCATGTAAGCTCCTGTTCACACAGATAACCACAATCAGCAACACATTAGCACAGATAATGAAGAGATAATAACAAATAACAATAATGAAAAACAAGTATTTAAAAAGTCCAGTATCAAAGTAGGCAGCAAAAGTGAAATATGAAATTTGTGAGGAGTTCATCATGATGTTTGGTAAAAAGAAAAACAAAAAACAGCAACTTCTACCGGATGAATTATTTAAAATGTCACTTTCATAATGTATTGTAGATGTTAAAATCTTTTTAAATCTACTGCATTAACACAGAACAATAGCGAAAATAAAAGCTGATAAAAACAGATTTGAGAAACTCTCCAAACTCACCATTCTCTCAACTAGTCAGTGTAAAGGTTTTAAATGACAGAACTCAGATTATGATGCTCTGTGAAGTCTAACATATAGTTAGACTGTGATCTCTTGACTCTGCCTCTTTTTAGCTCCTTCAGTAAGGAGGTGTTGTCAGTCTGAGCTCATCCCGATGGAAATGTATCTCTGAAGAAAACATATACTCTCTCTTTCATTTTCTTGCCATTACATAAGACTCAAATTATCTATTGATCTGTTTATCGGTCTTGGAAGCCAAACGCCTACGTGAGGATGCTGTTTTTGGATTGCAGCATGGCTTTTAAGTCCATCAAACCCAACAAGCTTGTGGAGAAACTAGCGACACAGGGACTGGAAGTACCCCTGTGTCTGTTGATCAGGGACCCAATAACGAACAGACCAGCATGTCAGGATTGGATCTCTCACTTCCTCCACCATGACACTCAGCACAGGCACCCCTTAAGGCTGTGTGCTCAGTCCTGCTCTCTACTCCCTGTTTACTCATGACTGCAGTGTCACCCACAACACCAACAACAGCGATGAAGGGGCCTACAGAGAGGATGTCTGTACAGGTGCAGAGAGAATGACCTGATCCTGAACACAAAGGAAATAATCTTTGACTTCAGGAAAAGGAGGACAGTCCTCCCAGGACTGAACATTAACGGTGAGAAGGTGGAAAGAGTAAGCAGCTTCAAATTTCTTGGTGTCTACATCTGTGACAACCTCAGCTGGAGCTTGAACACCAAGCGTCTGATGAAAAAGGCCCAGCAGAGGTCCCTCTTCCTGTGGACCCTCCAGCGATGTGGACTGCCTAAGGAGCTGCTGACGAGATTCTACCGGTGCACAGTAGAAACTGCACTGCGACAGCAAGGAAGAGCCTCTGCAGCAGGTGATTAAAATGGCCCGTGGATCATAGGAATCCCCCCTGCCTAGGATGGAGGACATCTACTCAAGGCCGCCTGCACAAACGCACAAACGCAAGAGCATATTCAGGGAACTACCACACCCAGAACTCTCCCACTTTTCCACCACGCCATCAGGCAGGCTGAGGGCTCACCGAGGACGCACAAACAATCTCAGAAACGGCTTTTTCCCACGTGCTGTAGACAGGCTGCTGAAACATCCACTCTGAAAGTGGATGGAACGCTGAGTGTGGAAAATCATAAGACAGTACTTATTATTATGTGCAATATCAGGACTGTTCAGCAATATGTAAATTTGACCCTGACACTTATTTATTCTGATAATTATTTATTCACTCACACGAATATTTAATACACTGTTAGTGTTTTTACCGTATAACTGCTGTTTGACTGTGTGGTGCTGACAAACTTTCGCCGTATTGTCCTACCAGGCCCAACTTCTGAGCCAGGAGAGCTAATCCAAGAGAGGTCTCAGTGGAACCAAACCAAGAGGGGAACCAAGAACAAGAGAGGGAAGCAAGAGATTCTCGGGAAAAGAGAGATAGTGGAGGAACAAACGGAGGCTTTTGAAGACTTGAGTCACATGTCATACAGTGACCAATACCAGCTGGCCTTACAGGTTGTGGAGCTTAGTTTTCTCAGTAGTGTCACACCGTGGTGAAGTTGTCTTGTACTGGTTTTGTTTTTGTCCCGTCATTTCCTGTTTTATTTTGAAAGTCTAACTCTCCTCTCGTTTCAGAGCACTTGCCCTTCCTCATGTGTCAACCGTGCGTCTCCCTGATTACCGATTGTCTCCACCTGTTTCCCATATCCCTTCATGTGTTTAAATAGTCTGTACTCCCCTTGTCTTGTGCCACTGTGTCTTCGTCCTTGTCCTGCACCAGAGCTCTCCTTCATGCCCACAGCCTTTGACCACATTGTAAGCCTTGCTCCTCGAATTGAGTGATTTTTTTTGTTTGTAATTTTGATAATCATAGCTTGTTTTCATAGCCCTTTTGTTTCTCCTCGTTGTGAGTGATTTTCTGTTTGTTACCTTTTGTATTTAGAGTATATCATAGTTAGTTTTCATAGCCCTTTTGTTTTTCCTCGATAAGAGTGATTTTGATTTCTGTAATCCTTTTAGATTATTTCATATCCTCTGCCTTTTGCGTGAGTTGATTCTTTTGGGTTTTTTTTTAGTCAGGTTTTCTCCTAACGGAGCGTTTTGTGTTTACCTTTTGTTTTCTTTTAGTTAGTGTTTTTTTTTTTTTTTTTTTTTTTTCCTCCTCCGTAGTGATTTTTATTTAGACCTTAGAGTATAGTGACGATCTCTACTAGTTAAGGTGACATAGCCCTCTTGCTTTGTCACTCCGGTTTGAGGTCCTTGTGTTTCAAATAAAGTTATTTATTATTGAAAGTCTCTGCATCTGAGTCCTGTTTGAGTCCCGGCCTGACAAATAGAGTTTTTGAAAAATTTCATCTCCCTATGTGTGTTCTTTCATGTGCAAAACTGTCAACAGCGCCTCTTTTTTAAGTCATATCTAAACACCATCTGAATAAAAATGTACAACGTGGCTTTATCACTTTTCTTTTTCGTTCGTTTTCATAGACTTGTCTAATTACAGTGAAAAAAACTTGTAGTACTTGGTGTCCTTCCAAGGCTGCTCTGTGAAATCATCAGCCATTACCTCACAGCACCATGTAACTGTACTTATTGATAGCTGAAGAGCTTTGATTGAAGATAATACTTCTGGTTAATCTTTAAGATTCTGAAACGAATCAGCAGCCTCAACAAAGGCCTTTTTTATCACCACTCCATCTTTGAAGGACTTCTTAAGCTTAATGATGGAGTAACTCACCTGGAACGATGTTTCAGTGGCTGCCCTAGCTTTTGAAGTCATTCATTCATCTTCAACTGCTTTTCTGTTTCTGGGTTGTGGGGGGGGGGGGGTGCAACCAATCCCAACTCACACTGGGTGAGGGTGGGGTCACCCTGGACAGGTCTCCAGTCCATCACAAGGCCAACATAAAGAGACAGACAGAGACCAACAAACACTCACACTCACACCTATGGACAATTTAGGCCTTCCCAGGCTGGGAACTAAACCCATGACCTTCTTATTGTGGGGCAACCACTCTGCCGCCGTACTGCCCCTTTTGAATTCAGCTGTCAGAAGAATCAGGCATCCCGTGAAACCCGAGATCCTTCCCTTTTAGACAGAGGTGTTCAGATATTCATTTTCGATCATGTATGTGGTCAACCTTTTTGCCAGCACTGAGAAGAAGATTTTACATTCAACGCTGAGTAGAGAGATTGTTCAAAACTGGCTTATGCTCGCTGAAGCGTCCTCTTTACAAAGCATCCTTCTGCCCTGTGCCAGTGTGATGGTACAATGCCTTTTTTCCAGATTCTCCTGAACAGCTTCTATAACCGCCGGAGAAGCTTTGGGCATTTTTTATACACCTTGTAAGGTATACCACTGGGACCTGGGGCTGAAGCAGCTTCTGCCTTTTTAACCTCTTCCTGTACTTCCTTCCAGGTTGTTTCATTGGTGTCGAGCATGATGGTGCGTCGTTCTGGATTTTCACCCAGGGGAAAGCTGGTATCAGGGTCACTATGCGTCTCCTTGAGGTCTCCAAGCTTAGTAAACGAAGCTGAATCCACAATGCAGATCACAAAAAACAACTTTATTAACAAAGAGTCCAAGGGTGAGGTGAGGGGGAAGAACAACAGGGCTGAGGAAACTTCCAGGGAGGAACACTGGCAGCTGGTACATCTGACGTCGCCAGATCCAAGAGAGTTCTCAAGGATGAAGATCGTGTTGGAGGACATCCTCCCAGATGAAGCCATGGAGCAAAACAAGTTCCACATCCTCACTGATCATCTCAGATGCAAAGAAGCCTTCCTTCATGGCAGATTCCTGTAGCAACTCCAGTCAGCCTTATACAGACACAATGCAGGCCTTCACCAAGATGTACAAGCAACCTCATAAACTGGCTTTGCAACGCATTCTCACATAGAGGATAGGATAACGTTGCCCAGGTGTTACTCCAGTCCCCAGATGGACCACCCCAGTAGCATCCATTAGACATCCATGTGTTGTGCGATGCCTCAGAGCAGGCATATGGATCTGTGGCCTATCTCAGGACTGTCAATCCAGACTGTTATGTTGCAGTCTCCTTCCTTGCTGCACGGTCCCACGTTGCACCTAAGAAGCAGCAGTCTATCCCACGCCTGGAGCTCTGTGCAGCCCTCACTGGTGCTCAGCTCTTCAAGGTCATAGCCACCAAGTTGACCCTCCTCATCCGTAGCTGCACATTATGGTCTGACTCAGTAACCCTCCTCACTTGGTTGCAGTCAGATTTGCGCTGCTATAAAGTTTTTGTGGGCATGCAAGTGGCAGAGATTCAGGAGCTCACGGGATCTGCTACATGGAGATATGTACCATTGGGAGACAATCCAGCCGACGACATCACCCGGGGACATGCTCTTCAGGACATATGTGATGGCAGCAGGTGGACCAATGGCCCAGCATTCCTGAAGCTACCAAAATCCAGTCGTCTCCTGTCACTTGCCCCAGAGCTTGACGAGGCCACAGGACTATTAGGACTATTAGGACCCATTAGAGTGGGTGGCTGTCTCCGCCGAAGCAGCAACCTCACATCAGAAGCAATTCACCCTATCGTCCTCAACCCTCAGCATCCCCTCGCCAGAATCAGAATCAGAATCTGAAATTGTTTTATTGCCAGGTATGTGTAAACATACCAGGAATTTGACTCCGGTGTTTCAAATCAAATCAGATTTATTTATATAGCACCAAATCATAACAAAATTACATCAAGGCACTTTACATATACAGCAGGTCTAGACTAAACTTTTAATAAAATGATTTAAAGAGACCAAACAGATCCCCCCATGAGTAAGCACTTGGCGACAGTGGCAAGGAAAAACTTCCTTTAAGAGGCAGAAACCTTGGGCAGAACCAGGCTCAGGGGGGTGGCCATCTGCCTCGACCGATCAGGTTGAGAGAGGGAGAGAGAGAGGGTAAGAGGGTGTGTGAGAGAGAGAGAGAGAGAGAGAGAGAGAGAGAGATAAAGAGAGAGAGGGAGAGACGGAGGGGGGACGCAAGGTTGGATAGAGTAGGGAGAGAATGAGAGCAGGAGGAGGGGATATTCAAAACAGGTGCAGGCAGGAACATACGATGCTGCATGAAGTTCATAGAAATGATGCTGGATGAAGTTCATGAAGATGTGGGAGCAGCAGGTGTTGCAGGAACATGGGGTAGTGATGATTCACCACCTGCAGGATGAGGACAATGAGAGAGAGGAGAGGAACTGGGAGAGACAGAGGCTTCGGGAAACATGGTTAGTAAATGCAGTACAACTGCTTAGAACTGGGAGAAACAGGGATTTCGGAGAAGCATGGTTATTGGTATGTCGGCGCATGCAGGCGGGGAGAAAGAGGGAGGGAGAGAGAGAGAGAGAGAGAAGGGGATTCAGATTTTTAAGTCAACTTTATTGTACCCATTTACAGAGACAAGTTTAAACACACATTCTTTGGACACTTAAGAACTCAAACACACAAAACAGATCAGAGCAGCTGGTCAGACCAAGTGAGCTGTTAGCCAGGGTCCTGAGTGTGCGGCATCTGATCCGGCTCAAGCAGCTCTGAACTCAGGGTCCAGTCCTGTGTTCAGTGCAGGACTGTCACCATTGTTGTGCCTAGGATTGTGTATATTAGTATTGCCTCTTATCAAATGTCAATCTGGAAGGGATATTCTCTACTGTGGATTGACTTAAAAAAATTACTGAAGGAAAGAGTGTAACAATGGCTGAGTTTTAAGGTTTTTATTAGCTCATAAGTGAGGAATCAAACATGTGCTCATTATATAAAGGGGGCAGGTTAAAGTATGAGCTAAATTAAACAGGGGAGCCCGGACATGAAAAGAAACGTAACTCAACGCAACCAAGAAGATTAAGCAGCTGATACCTAAATCGGGAGTTTGGGCGAATGAAAGGGAAGTTGTTCAACAAATGCCGGGCGCATCTATCTGAGGAAGGAGAGCTTCTTTTCCTTTGTAAAACAGTTCCTTTGAATGAGGGCTGGGTGTACAGAACAAGGCAAACCAAAAGTTGTAATCATGTAAATTTATTGTCTTCTTGCAAGGTAACAAAAAAAAAATATTCAAAAATTATGTTTAAAAAAAATGGATATTCAAAAATGAAAATAACAAGCTTACATGCTTTAAATCAAGGAAACAGCATAGAGTATAAGCAGACTCTCATGCCATATATGGGCAGAGCTCTTGGTAGCATGGTGCCCAACCTCACTCTCCACTGTCATAGACAAGACTCCCCTGAAACTCCCTTGCCAGGGCCTTTTCTGTGCTGGATCAAACCAACTCTCCCTAGTGAAGGACTGATACACCAGCTCACCTACAATTCAAGTGACCATAATCTAAGAAAACCATTTCAAAACACTAAGTACATTATCAATACACACAAGGTAAGTATTCTTCATGTTTTTAGCAATAGAACTCTTTGTATGGACCACTTACAAACTCAACCACCAAACAAACTCCCCTGTCAAATGATGGGTTCCAATTACCTTCCTCTCTCTATAAAAGGAGCCCTGCAGTCAGGTGTGACTCTTTTAAGAGGATCAGACCAGTACAGGAAGTAACCCTGTGTGTGTTTGAATAACCATGTTGAATTCTTTTAAATAAGTATATTTCAACCAGATATTGTCTGTATGCTTTTTGTAATCCGAATGATCTAGTGAATGAAATTGTAAATAAATGTACGATGAAAACAAGAGTCAAGATATGAAAACAATTTTAACACCCACTAACCGGCATAGCTGCATACAAATTGTTTGGTGTTGACCATGTGGATGTAACAAAATAATAGGGATTTCTGAAACCAAAGACCAGGGTGTACATACTGCAACCTAAAACCATGGTAATGAGTAGAATGATGAAAAATACATAATATAATCAAAAAATAATAAACGTATTCAGAAAAAAAACCCAAAACATAACTAAACATGTGTGGCTTGAAATATATAAGTGGGAATGTCAGTCTCTGGCTTTACCACATCCTTTTAAACAAAAATTTGGAACAATGTTTCCTAATAGCCATGCCTCGCACCACTCAGAACAGCCAGCTGGGAGAGCAGATAAACGCAACCTTACTTTGGGCTGGCGAATCAACTGGCCACGAAAAGGTCAGAGGAGATGTCCGACGAGAGCGGCCGCGTCGAGGTCCTTCGTCGTGGCCTCCCAAGTTAGACTGGTCCTCGGCTGAAGTGGCTGTTGGCCTGTCTCGTCCCTCTTCACCGGCAATGTTGTCCCTCGGGCGGCTGGCTTGGTGATATCCGAATTATTCCTTTCTATTCTGATGAGGTAACAGACTGGAGCAGCACGCAGCACTGGTGGCTCTGGTTTCCAAGGCAACTTGAGACGCTGGGAACTGGGTGCAGTGCAACCAAACTTGTTCCGGTCACCAGTAGCCTTTGCTTCAAGTCTAAACTTAGCCCTTGTTGCTAAGCGGCTAAGTCGTGTGACCTGTGAGACCTGTGAAATCTCTGGTTAGAGCAGTAGTCTCTTAGAGGAGTGCACAGGTATGTGGGTGGGGGGGAGTTCAATCTCCCACACCCCTCAAACTTTCAGTCTCCATGTGCCCTGCTTCGCCTGCCAGCGGTCTCCCATTCAAGCCACCCGGCCTGGAGCACCGGCAGATCCGAACCCGGACCGCCAGCGGCAGCAGCCGGCGAACCCAATCCCTAAAGGCACCATTCTGATGGGCCCGACCATCTGCCCGTACCTGGACAGGGCTTTGGCCAGGTCCTCATTTTTGATGAAGGGGGGGATGTTGCTGATTATTCTTGGTGGGGGTTTCCATCGGTTGCACCGGAGTGAACGCTCCCCTCACCGTGACTCCCTTCTCTACCACCTGTTCCACCTTCTGCACCTCGTCCAGGAACAGGACCACCGCTCCATTCATCCTGGAGGCCGACTTCACACTGTCATACCTGACCTCCTCACCCACAGCCAGGGCCACCTCCTCCACGGTGTGTGGACAGCCGGGCACCCTGTTGCTGTGGTTCCGCAACAGCCGGGAGAAGTCAGTGCCGCTCCCCGCCATGCTGCACGGACGCCACCGGCCAGACAAAGCCCAGCCGGCAAACTCTACAAAACCGCACAGAAACACCAAACAACAACTAACAAATAGACACACACGCTTAACAAACAACTTACACCCAACTACACAAAACACGGAAATACGGACAATAAATATTGTTTTTTGTTAGATATCGCTCTGACCACCGTCAGCACGCTCTGCCTTGACTCAGAGAGAGAGAGAGAGAGAGAGAGAGAGAGAGAGAGAAGTGCTTCAAAATCATACATTTTAATCTCATCACAATCGGAGAGCAATATTTGTTTTACATGTGCATCAGTCATGATAACATTTATAAAGTAAATATATGTCTCTGGTGGGAGGAATTAATCTTTCCCGGGACATTAATCTCTTTGTCAGAGAGTTATCCATACCTCATCAGTCCTCCAAATCAAATCAAATCAAATCAGATTTATTTATATAGCGCCAAATCATGACAAACTTAGGGGCAGGAACATATGATGCTGCATGAAGTTTATAGAGATATGGGGGCAGCAGGCGTTGCAGGAATATGGGGTAGTGATGATTCACCCACCTGCAGGATGAGGACAGGGAGAGAGAGGAGAGGACTGGTAGAGACAGAGACTTCGGGGAAACATGGTTAGTAAATAGCTCCACATGGTTAGAACTGGGAGGGACAGGGATTTCAGAGAAACATGGTTAGTAGTATGTCAGCGCTCAGTCCTTCCCCCAGCAGTCTAGGCCTATAGCAGGCCTAAACTGATTGTCAATCAGTGTTGCTTCCTAAGTGGACAGTTTGATTTCACAGAAGTGTGACTGACTTGGAGTTACATTGTGTTGTTTAAGTGTTCCCTTTATTTTTTTGAGCAGTGTATATATATATATATATATATATACATATATACATTGAAATTAGAAATCAGAATATTAGAGATATTTGCAGTGGAATATTTACAATAGTGCAGCAATGTGCAAATGTTCAAATGTTTCATGAGGTTGACAGTCGGCTAATGGGGAGATCTGGGAGATTGCCTGGGGGAGGAAACTGTTTTTAAGTCTGGTGGTTTTAGCAAACAGTTCTGTAGCGCCTACTAGAGGGAAGCAGTCTGAACAGATTGTTTCTGGGGTGTGAGGGGTCTGCAGCGATGGTACCTGCCCGGTTCCTGACTCTGGACCTGAAAAGGTTCTGGATGGAGGGCAGGTCAGCCCCAATGATCTTCTCTGCAGACCTTATAGTCCATTGTAGTCTGTTCCTGTCCTGCTTGGTGGCCGATCCAAACCAGACAGTGATGGAAGTGCAGAGAACAGACTGGATGATGGCGGTGTAGATGACCAGCAGCTCCTGAGGCAGGTTGAACTTTCTCAGCTGACGCAAAAGCAGTAGCAAACCAATTACATGACCATCTGCATAAGAACGGCCTGCTCGAAGAGTTTCTGTCAGGATTTAGAGCTCATCAAGCTTGGTTAGAGCCTCCAATGATATTCTAATGGCTTCAGACAATGGATCAGCCTCCATATTTCTCCTCTTACATGTCAGTGCTGCATTTGACACCATTGACCATAATATTTTATTACAGAGACTGGAACATGAAATTGGGATTAAAGGAACTGCACTAAGATGGTTCAAATCCTATTTATGAGATAGATATTAGTTTGTTCATGTTAACAATAGCTCCTCCTCACGCACTATAGCCAACTACGGAGTTCCACAGGGCTCGGTACATGGGCCAATCATCTTCACCCTATATCTGCTTCCTTTAGGCAACATTATCAGGAAACACAGCATCAATTTCCACTGGTATGCAGACGACACTCAGCTGTATTTATCAATGAAGCCAAATGAAGTTAGTCAGATAGTCAGACTGCAGACATGTCTTGAAGACATAAAAGTCTGGATGACCCATAATTTTTTACTTCTAAATTCTGTGAAAACTGAAGTTATTGCACTCAGCCCTAAGCACCTTAGAGAAACCCTATCTAATCATTTAATCAGTCTGGATGGCATTACTTTTGCTTCCAGCTCCACTGTAAGAAACCTTGGAGTAACTTTTGACCAGGACATGTCCTTTGTCCCTCACATAAAACAAGTCTGTAGGGCAGCTTTTTTCCACCTGAGAAACATTAGGAAAATCAGAAACAGGCTGTATCAAGAGGATGCAGAAAAACTAGTCCATGCATTCGTAACTTCTAGCAGATTCCTGTAACTCATTACTATCTGGATAACAAATCTCTGAAAGGCCTTCAGTTGATTCAGAATGCTGCTGCATGAATATTAACAGGAACTAGAAAAAGGGATTACATCTTTCCTATTTTAGCTTCTCTTCATTGGCTGCCGGTAAAATTCAGAATAGAATTTAAAATTCTTTTGTGAATGTATAAAGCTCTTAATGACCAAGCTCCATCATATCTCACAGAGCTCATAGTTCCTTTCCGTCCTAGTAGGCCATTCCGCTCTCTAGATGGAGGTTTACTTGTGGTTCCTAGAGTCTCCAAGAGTAAATCAGGAGGCAGATCTTTCAGTTATCAGGCTCCTCTTCTATGGAACCAACTTCCAGTATTGGTCCGGGTGGCGGACTCTTTAGCAATTTTCAAGACCAGGCTTAAAACCTTTCTGTATGACAGAGCTTATAGTTACTATTTAGCCATGCTGATATAGGCCTAGACTGCTGGGGGAAGGACTGAGCACCTCCCCCCCCCCCCACCTGCGCCGACATATCAATAACCACATTTCTCCTAATTCCCTGTTTCTCCCAATTCTAAGCATGTAACTATTTACTAACCAATGTTTTCCCGAATACTCTGTCTCTCCCAGTTCTTTTCCTCTCTCTCCCTGTCCTTATCCTGCAGGTGGTGAATCATCACTACCCCATGTTCCTGCAACGCCTGCCGCTCCCATATCTCTATAAACTTCATACAGCATAACTTCTATGAACTTCATGCAGCATCATATGTTCTTGCCCCCCCGTGTGTGTCTCTCTCTCTCAACCCAATCGGTTGAGGCAGATGGCTGCCTCCCCGCCGAGCCTGGTTCTGCCCGAGGTTTCTGCCTCTTTAAGGAAGTTTTTCCTTGCCACTGTGGCCAAGTGCTTGTTCATGGGGTGATCTGTTCGGTCTCTTTAAATCATTTTATAAAGAGTTTGGTCTAGACCTGCTCTATATGTAAAGTGCCTTGATGTAACTTTTTTATGATTTGGCGCTATATAAATAAATCTGATTTGATTTGATTTGACTAGACGTTGTACTGTTGAGGATTGTGGGCGGGTTCCTCCTGAAATCCACTGTCATCTCCACAGTCTTGAGCGGATTTAGCTCCAGGTGGTTCTGACCACACCAGACGACCAATCAGTCCACCTCGTGCCTGTAGGCAGACTCATTGCTGTCCTGGATGAGGCCGTTGATCGTTGGGTCATCTGCAAACTTTAGAAGTTTCACAGACGGGTCATCCGATCTGCAGTTGTTGGTGTAGAGGGAGAAGAGCAGCTGGGAAAGGACACACCCCTGGGGGGGCGCCAGTGCTGATACTATGGGTGTTGGAGAGGATGCTACCTATGGAGTCAGAACAGTCTCATAATGAATGAACTCTCGCGGGCCTTTTCACGAATGCACATGCTTTCTTTCGTAGTCGTATTTCGGACTTCACAAATGTTATTTTGAGGCACACTTGTAATATAAATCTGTCAATGAAATGTATGTTTCTGACTGACAGATTCATCAGCCAATCAGGTGTGTTTGCTTTCAGCCAATCATTTCTCCACACTTAAACTATTGGCTACCGTTGTCGTTTTGGCAACAATAAACAACATGTTTCGCAAAGGCGGCTTGTAACATACGGTCAAATAGTTTATGTTCATTCAAACATTTAACTTGGTTAAGCAGGGTGCTTCAACTGATTTACAACGAGGGGATAGACAGATAAATGTTACTGACAGGTTGAGATTGATTAAGTCTCTCCATGCGATTGGTTTAAGTGTGGAGAAACATAAGAAGCCATATGATTGGCTGAAATCATATGGCTTCAACCCAGACTTCTTGAAGTCTCTGCTTAGGCAGTACGCCCCTGTCTTTTCAGCCCATGATGGAGACCTGGACTGTACAAACTTCGTCTCCCATGACATCCCTCTGGTTGATGAAGCTCCAGTTTGACAACGCCATAGGCACATTCCTCCCTCTGAATATGAGACAGTGAAGGAGCCCATCAACCAATGGTTATCATCACAGGTCATTCGAGAGAGCAGCAGTCCCTATGCGTCCCCTATCATGTTAGTTAGAAAAACAGGATGGTAGCCTCCGCATGTGCATTGACTACAGACAACTGAACAACAAAACCAGAAAAAACGCTTTTCCTCTGCCATGCATTGAGGAGTCTCTAGATGCGTTATCTGGTGCTTGCTGGTTCTCGACCTTGGACCTAGCCAGTGGCTACAACCAGGTGCCAGTCACAGAGGCAGACCAACCAAAAACTGCGTTCTGTACATCATTTGGCTTGTTCGAGTGGAACAGAATGCCCTTTGGGCTCTGTAATGCCCCCAGCACCTTTCAGAGGCTGATGCAGTGCATTTTTGGAGATCAACAGTGTTAATTCTTGTTGTTGTATCTTGATGATATTGTGTTTTCATCACCAGTGGAAAAACATTTGGAGAGACTGAAGGTTGTGCTAAGCCAACTCAAACATGAAGGCCTCAAGGCCAAGCTCAACAAATGTTCCTTTTTTCAGAAAGAGGTGCATTACTTGGGCCATGTAATTTCTGGTGATGGTGTGTCAACAGACCCAAGTAAGATTGAGGTGGTTGCCAATTGGCCGATTCCCACTACTGTCTCAGACTTGCGGTCTTTCCTCAGTTTTGCCAGTTATTACAGGTGGTTTTTGGAAGGTTTTGCCATGTTGGCAGCTCCTCTGCATAAGGCTGTGGCTGCGTGGGGCCGTGTGATAAGAAGTCTTGGGGTGGTGTCATGGGGTGTTGGACTGATGAGTATCAGCAGAGTTTTCAAGCACTGAAGACCAGGCTCACTACCACCCCAGTGCTGGCCTGTGCAGATTTTTCACTCCCCTTCATCTTGGAGGTCGATGCAAGCCATGGTGGCTTGGGAGAACTGGTCTCTCAGGAACAGGCAGGCAAGGTGAGGCCAGTAGCCTATGCTAGCCAAGGTCTGAGGCCCACTGAAAGGAACATGACAGACTACAGCTCCATGAAGCTTGAGTTTTTGGCCCTCAAGTGGGCTTTGACCAAGAAGTTCAGAGAGTAGTTGCTCGGTCATAAGTGTGTTGTCTACACTGACAACAGTCCCCTAAGTTATCTCTCCTCTAGTAAATTGCCTGCCACAGAGCAGCAGTGGGCAGCCCAGCTTGCTGCATTTGACTTTGAGATAAAGTACCGGTCAGAGAAATGCAGATGCCCTCTCTGGTCAGCACCCACCTGGTCCTCAGGATGTGAAAGCTATGCTTCCAGCTACTGTCATGCCTGCAGCTTTGCAGAAAGTGTTAACATTGAGAAAGGTTGAGGTAACTCAAACTGCCATTTCTGCTTTCCCACAGCTCACCCCGTCTGAGAGGTCAACAGGCTGACCCTGTTATTCAGGAAGTGCAGGAGTATTGGAAGAGACGGGAGCGTACCAACCCGGAGGAGGGCCGGGATTCCCTTCACCATTGGGGTCCAATGAACTTGGAGGCTTTTAGCACCTCGCTGTCTTTCCTGGTGAGTTGTGATAACTGCGCAGGGGAAAATTCCTGTCCACCTACTGAGATTAGGTTGGCAGACGTGCCAGGCACTGTTTTCAGGGAAAATTGTGTGCAGGAGAAGTGAAGAGCTTGGGCTAGGTCAGGGACCGGTGTGACACCTGATTATTCCAACCATTAAAGGTGGAAGAAAAGGTGGGTAGAAACTGTCAGGGATAAAAAGAGAGGTGGAGAAATTTGCTATCAGAGTGGAACTTTAATTCGTTTTAATTTTTGTTAAAGGTTTGTTAAAAGGTGCATATTTGTCAACTCTTTTTGAGGTGCACATTTCCGTTAATTCATTTAAAAACACCTCCTGGTAAGTTCATTAGAGATAAATAAAAAAGAAAAATGATTTGTCAAAATAATAATAATATTAAAATTTATTACTTCTTTGTTACTGCTAAAAGACCTGAGAATAATAAACACGGGTCTGGAGAAACCAAGAATTCCGCTGAAGAAATGAAGCATGATTACAGCGCTCCCAACGTGAGATTCATGTCAGTTAATTATGGAGAAGAGAGCGTAGCCCAGTTGGATTTGTGGGTCAAGGACTGTATGTTCCCAAGAGCAGGCAGCCTGAGCATTAAACAACTGGAGGTTCTGGAGGCAAGACTGTTATACTTAGAGAAGAAAGGAGTGACAGGTAGGTTTGGTAGAAAGGTGGAATTTGTTTTTTTTTTACCTTTATTTCACTAGGTAAATCAATTGAGAACCAGTTCTCATTTACAATGATGACCTAGCCAAGAGGCGCCGTCAGAAAAATAAATACAACACAAAATGAAACATATGCATGCAAGCAGGATGCAAGGGCCAGATGAAACTGAAGTAACTCAAACAGTGTACAGGACAGGAACAAAAACAATATAAAATGTAAATGGCAAAGACAGCAGATAAAACAGTGAGGACAGCAGATATACAGGGATATAGACACAAGTGCCATTTGTTGTTGTGTGTGTGTGTGTGTGTGTGTGTGTGTGCGTGCGTGTGCGCATGTGTGCATGTGCGTGCATGCCTGCGTATGAGTGTGTGAACATGCATGCATGCATAAAGTTCAGTGAGCAAGAGGGAGTCAGGAGCCTCAACAGGAGCAACAGTCAGTAATGACCTGTTGGAGCTTCTGTTTGAAAGCGGTGAGTGAAATGAAAGATGTGAGTTTTAAAGATTTTTGAAGGGTGTTCCAGTTGTTTGCTGCTGCAAAATGAAACGAATTGCAGCCAAAGACAGTCCAGGTTTTTGGGATGGTGAGCTTGATGTGCTCACTTGTCCTTGAGTGATAAGTTGAGCGGGAGACATGAAGAAGGGATGAGAGGTAGTGTGGAGTTTTGCCTAGAAGCATCTTGTAGACAAAGTGAAGCCAGTGGTATTTTTGGCAAATTGGTCAGCTTTTAACAGCTGGATGAAAGAGGCAAAGCATAGACAGGGCCCTAAAGTTACCCCGGTGCAGTGTCTGAAGCTGGATCCGGACCTCGACTCGGCTCCATCCCAATCAACTGAGATCTGTGATATGCCCCCAACGTATCCTGACCAAGCTGAAGAAGCCACTGCCTTCTCCGCATCAGCGCCACCAATAGAACAGGAGGACACCAAACCGCGAACCTAACCCCAAGTCAAACGTAAAGGCTGTGACGTGTCACCTGACCCCCAGCCTGGGACCAGCTCCTCAACACGCTCTGGGCGAGAGTGCGTGAGCATGCAAAGAGCGTATAGCCCGAAGAAAGTGAGGAGGAGTCGGAGCAGGAGCAAGAGGCTGCCCTGCCAGTGAAGGTTATCGCTCCCATGCTGGAAGTGGCAGGGGGAAATGATGAGACACAAATCGTCCACAGGCCATGGCTGATGAGTGAAATGCATGAAGCAGCAGAGACTCTGCCACACTTGATGGAGGGGGGAGAGAAATTTGGAAAACAACTGATACTGCTAATTGGGCAGTAGACACCAACTATTGATGAACTGAGACGATTGCTGTTATTACACATGAAGAATGACTAGCATAAAGTCTCTGGTATGCTTCAACCGCTAGTGGATCTCAGGTTGCATCACCTGGATATGAACCATGAGAGCAAAGCAGAATACAAAAGGGTTATTCAACAGCTGATAGGGAAGCTGGAGGTGGAATTCCCTATCTGCCTGGACTGGGAGAAAGTCATGTCCACCACACAGGAAGAAAATGAGACTGTCACTGCTTATCCGTATCGTCTGAGACAAACAGTGGTGCAGTACGGTAGCATGTCTGAGACAGACGCTGTGGGGAGGCATGATGACAAAAACACACCCCGACTGCGTTTGCTTTTCCTAAATGGACTAAGACCTGAGATCTCTGAGATGGTTCACAAATGTTTCCTCACATGGAGAAATAATGATCTAAAAGACATTGAGCTTCATGCTGTGGGTGTGGAGCTTGAACTTTGGCAGCGAAAAGAAAGTGAAGCAGCGAAGCAAGCAGAGAGGAAGGACCGCATTACTAATAAGCTGCACTTGGCCCAAAGGAGGCAGAAAGGCGGACACATAGATGATGACCGCTGTTTCAGATGTGGTGAAAAGGGACACTGTGCAAGAGCCTGTCGCAGAAGCAGAAACGATAAAAAGAAAGATGGGGCAGAGAACTCAGACCTGAAAACACATGACACGCATAACATAACTGATACAGAGATCAAATTTGTTGATGATGTAATTCAGCGCCTCGAAGCCAACAGAAAGAGCGAGAGCATAAAAAATATGCTGGCTGAGTTTTCAGCGGCGCGTACAAAAAGATGCCTCAATATTCACTGTTAGTTATGGTGTTGAAGTCTCTTTTCTGGTTGACTCCAGGGCCACAGAACTGGTCATAAGAAGAAATGTATTTCATCCAGAAGCCCAACCTAAGCTTAGTGGTTGATTTCAAAGAACAATTGGTGTTGCGGGGATGCCATTTGTAGAAAGATACACAGCTGTGCTGAAATGTGTTGATCCTGAAGGGGCCTTGTGGAGATGGATGGTGTCCTCTACCGCCAAGTGTTTCTCTCGGATGGAGGTGAAAATGTGCTGCAGGTGTTGTTGCCAACTGCACTGACAAATAAGGTCTTGAACCAAACCTGTGAGTAGTGTCAGGTGGCAAAAGATGTCCACCCAACAGCACGCAGCTTCTTAAGGGATTCTGTTGGCCTCACACCCTAATTAGAGATCCTTGCCCTTGACTACCTCTTTCTAGAGTCTGCCCAGAATAGTATGGAGAACATCTTGGTGATGACAGATGTTTTCAATAAGTATACAGTAGCTATCCCCACCCAGGATCAGCGTGCCTCAAGCTAAGCTTTCAGTGTCTGAATGGTTTGGCATACCAGCGCGGTTACACACTGATCAGGGTTGTAATTTCGAGAGCTCTTTCATCCAACAACTTTTCAGATTGTATGGCGTCAAATTGCACACCACCCCATACCACCCAGGTGGAAATAGTTAGTGTGAGTAGTTTAATCGTACCTTCCACAACTTGCTGCGCACTCCGCCAGTGTCTCGAAAAAGAGAATGGAACTTGTGTCTGCCCCAGGTTTTGTATTTTTATCATACCACTCCTCATCAGGCCACTGGAGAGTCTCCCTTTTTCCTGATGTTTGGCCAGGAACCAAGGCTCCCAGTGGATTTTCTTTTGGGTAGGGTTGAGAATCCTGTTGGTGGCACTGTTCATGAGTGGGTTCAAGAACACCAGGCCCATCTGCAGGTGGCCTTTTATGGAGCCAGAGAACACTTGCAACATGCGGCTGACCGTAGCATGTGAAAAAAAATGTGCCCTTGAGTGAGGACCAGCTGGTATTTTTGCATCATTTTTGTGCAAGAGGTCCAGGACCGGTGGAGCTCCGTAAGGTACCAAGTGGTGAGGACTCCTAGGGGAGGTAGCTATGTGTGCACTATTGTGCCAGTAGATGACCAGACCAAGGTCAAGCAGGTCCACCGTTCCATGCTCAAGGCAATGGTTGGCATTGACCTACCTGGTTTCTGGCTTCTGCCCAGAATTCACCGTTGGTAGAAAAACCACCCTCTGAGGATGGGTGTTTGGACTAGGACTTACTGATTCTGAGGCAAGAAACCCCAGTGCTTCCACCTGTTGCTCCTGTGGCTCAACCGGCTGCAGTGACCCAGACTACACCCCAAATACTGGTGTCACCATCGTATCTGGCTTGATTCTGTCAGTTGCTGCCCCGCGTCAGAGAGCAGTGTGTGGATAACATTGCCCTGTCCAATCTTTCTCTCCAGGCTGAAGAAGAAGAAGCTAGAGGGAGCATCCATCTCCCTGATGGTCTGGAATCAGGACCTGACCAGCACACCCTTTACTTTAACGTCCAACAGGTCAGTTAACCTCCTAGGACCTGGCATCCACATATATGTGGACACCATGCCTTGTAGAGAAAAATTTTGTATTGTGGTCTAGACGACCGAAAATTTGATGTCCACATGAGGCCATTATACTTCCACTTAGTGGTGGCAGAAGAGTATAATACATTACAGGTTAGATTCAAGATGACCAACAACACACCTGAAAGAGAAATTAAAAGTGCATGCCATGCAAGAGTTCGGGGCTTAGGAGGTTAAAGCCATTTTTTTTTTTTTTTTTTTTTACTTTGAAGCTTTCAACATAGCCTTGATTTTCTGTGGACTCACTTAGTTGTTCTAATTCCACTATAATCGGTCTCTAGATCTTTCATAGATCTGATGATGTCTCAGGTGACATTGAGGGTGTGCTGTTGACACAGTAGTTTTATCTGAGTCTGACCATGGTCCCACTACTGCCTGACTGTTAAACTCACCCTTCCTCCGTCTAAAAGCACCCCAGAAATAAATAAAGACCTCCCTAAAACTCTTGTCATTGTAAAGGGCTGGTGAGTGTGGACCCAGGAGCAAAAGAGGAAGCAAGCGGAGGTACAAAGTCCAGAATGCAAAATCTTTAATCCAGGTGGAGGCAGGTGGTCATACACGAGTAGGCAGGCAAAAACAGGCAAGGAGCAGGCAAAAATCCAAAAATGTAGCGCAAACCGGTCAGACACAGGGAGCAAACAAGCGGTAACGCTGGAAAGCTAAGATACAAGTATGCAAAGACAATCTTGCAGAGAAGATACAGTGGGGAGGGCTTAAATACACAGGAAGGCAAGACACAGGTGAAAGAAATTGTTAATCAACTAAGGCAGGAAAAAAAGGACAAAAAGGGGAAGTAAAACTGTTGACAACACAGGGGAAGACAAGACTTTCAAAATAAAACAGGAAGTGTACAAGACAACATAGAATATACATTCTGATAGTCGTGTTTTGGGACAGAATTAAAATGCCAATATGTGCTCTTTGGCCTAAAGTTCTTAATAAAAACACTACATAAAAGCAGGGAATTATCAGTAAAACCAGCAGGTAAAATAGTACAATTTTTTATAATGTTAAAATGATGTTAATAAATACTGTCAAGGCTGGCTGAGGAGACCCTACTCTTTCTGAGGTGGGACCAGGTATAAAGTCTGGGTGCATCCACTCATCCACCAGGCCTTGAGTGGACCAACTGCTTTAAGGCGTGCTGAGAGGCTGGATGAGGCTCTGCATGATTACGATCTAAAAAAAAAAACAAAACACACAAACAAAACAAAACAAAACAAAAACAAAAACAAAAACAAAAAAAAACACAAAAACACAAAAAAGACATTTTAGCCATTTCAAAGATAAGTTTTTTTTTTTCTTGCCTCTCTAGCTCCATTTACATTAAAAGAACCCAGTTTAAAAACATCCATGATAAATGGGATGTTAAAAACTAGGTTTTAAAAATAAACAAAACAATAATTTAATTAAGACACATGTAGCTGCCTTTTTCATCGTCGCTGTTTTTTCCTTTTTCCTTCCTGATCTGAGTCCAGCCTCTTCCCTCTGAGTCATGTGAACCTTGCCTGAAGAATAAAAAAGACTCAAGTCTTGAAAATGGTATTTTTACACCATGTTGGTATTTTGTCTGTTGTAAAAAGCTTTACATTTTTTCAGAACTGTACATTTTCTTTTCTTGGCTGCTGCTAAAATTTTGATGTCACTGTTACACACATTCATCACTGTCATTGTCTTCTGTGTTCACTTTATTTCGACCACTTTGCTGCTTTTTGCATCACTTGTTTTGTTGGTTTTTCACCTGCATTTTGTTGCTGCCTTTGGTTTCAGAATGTTTCTGCTAGGGGTGTCAAATTATTGCATTAATTGTGATTAATTAATGACAATCATATTTTTTGTTTTTTAATCAAGTTAATCTAAGTTTTAATCTAACTTTAATGTTTCTGTATGCAAGTTGCCTTTTTATAAAATCCCTTTGTAAGCGTTGGGCTTCTTGTGCTTCAGAGGCGTATTACAGAAAGCGGGTTATGTGAAAACTCTGAGTATGTTAACCCTGAGATGAGGGAAACTCTGAGTTATCTGTTCCAGAAAGAGGGGTATCTGAAACTCTGAGTCAATCACCATGGTAACAGACTCTGTGAACATAACCTGCCCACTGGCAGGTTTTCTTTAAGAAACCCTGAGTTTCTACCCGTCTCCTCCCACACAAAGAAAGCTGTTAGACATGGATTGCCCATTCATTCTAAATCTGATTGAAATCGAAGCCCAACTAATTCGAAATGCCTTACGTGGCGAGAGAATCTTCCGACCGAGATTAGATGTCCTGGCATTTCCAGAAGAGTATCTGTTCGAACGCTACCGCTTTTCATCCAACGGTATCATTTATCTCAACAACATTCTCTGACCATACATCACTAACCTCACACACCGTGGACGTGCGCTCACATCACAGCAAATTTTATGCATAGTGCTACATTTTTTTGCAAACGGTAGTTTTCTTCACAACATCACATGATTTGGTCTTTATTCCCTAAAAGTACAAAAGCAGCAGTTAGGATTTGTAATATATTTCCAACCATTAACATATTTCACCTGTGAAGTGCACCCACTTCAACTGACGTTCCAGTAATAGAATTTCGAGGTCTGTTTTTGTCAAGGGAGTGCAGGGGTAACACTGGGGTGAGGACCCAAATGCAGGAGCCAGAGGCAGCAGGGTGAAGTTGAAGATTAATATTTTAACGGCAACCAAAAACTCTGAACTGATACAAACGGTGACATGCAAAAACTCTACACAGGACTGACTTGAACTAGACCGAACATAACAGTCTATAACAGGGCTATCAGGAAATACGAAACATAGTAGAACAAAGGATCCGACGAGGACTGGACAGAAACCAAGACCTAAATACAAACTGAACTAAACGAGACAACAAGGAGCAGGTCTGGAGACAGGGGCAGGCAGGGAGCGGATTGGTTGAGAAGACACAAGGAGGCGGGAGACAACAAAACACAGGTGAAACACATTAGAGCAGGGAAGGCAATCCACAGGCGGGAAACTTGACAGGAAAACAGGGGTGAGACGAGGACTTCAAAATAAAACAGGAAGTGACAACAAGACTAAACTGACCCTAACACAAAGACACAAGGACTGACTGATCCTGACCGTAGACGACTGACCCTGACAGTATTTCTTATCTGGCGATCCAGATAAACCATTTCTTTTTCTGTTTTCTGTATAGTCTTCATTAGGTGGACTCTATACAATTCCTTCACAGGTAACTGGGAAACGTATGGAGGACATTTAAATCCTACAGTTCTACATACAGATTTAACCTCAGTGTCAAGCTGTGCTGTGGAGGTTGATGGACCCTCCTGGTGATGTCCAGCCATGTTCTGTTGAAGGACAAGAACGTGCTAGTAGTTTGTCCATGATCTATGATCATCACTTCAGAGTACATGTCAAACTCCAAGTTCCACTCAAGAATGTAAAGGAATGTGAACGGGTAGTAGCTATATATAATATTAAGACACACTTCAGTAGGCCTCTCTGGATTTCTCCCTGTGGCAGCAGACAGCGTTTCTTCTTCATCATCACCATCATCATCCTCCTCCTGTGATGCAAGAAAAGATACTGTTTCAGAATACTTTGAACAGCCATCTGAGGCAAGGTCTGAGTATGGAATACTTACAGCTGCCGGGTGTTCAATTGTTTCAGTTGGAGGCTGAACGAGGCAGATGACACCATCCACAACTGTTGGGGGGGTGGGTGGGTGGAGATTTTATATAGTTTTATATATAAGAAGTGTAATAAATAAGTTTTATTTTTTTAAAAGACACAAGTGTATACTTACATCTGATGTAGGCACTTGTGTCCTGGGGAGTGGCAGGCTCAGATGAGCTTCGCCCCCGGGATGCCCTCAGCCACCGGTCGTTCACGGTTTTGGCTAAGGGCCAGCTCCTCAGCCTCTGTCAGAGGTGGTGGTGGCGGCCCTCCACCTGTTTTTCGGGCCTCTGCCTTCTTTCTGTTGGCTAAGCAGAACTCAAATGTTAATCTCTTTTTTTAAATTATTAGATCTTATTTCGTTCGTGTACACATCGTCACTTTTTAAATGACGTCAATAAAAATTTGTAAACATTGATGTTTTAATAAGTGGGTATTAAATGAGATGACGTTAAAACATTTTGTTAGGGGTTTAAATTACTACTTGAATTAGCCACTGAATTAATATTAACTTTTTTTAATAGCTTAAGTCAATTTGAAAAAATAAAATTAAAATCAAAGTGAGGTACAATCATAGCCCAGCAAAATATGACTTACCTTTTTGAATGATGTGTTTATATTTCATTTTTAACTGCTTCCAAGTACGCTTCTCCCCTGATGGATTGCACCTAAATGAAAATCAGATTTTGTTTATTGGGGTGAAATAACTGGATCTTTTTTTCTCGGTTGTCATGGTGACTCATGGTATCGGGGCTCCATTAATGATGGCTTTTTATAGTGGTTGTGCACGTGCGCAACTCAAGGTGAACATACTCAGAGTTGATTGAACCAACTCAGATCAGCTGTTCTGGAACCGGATACTCAGAGTTTCCCATCTCAGAGTAAGTCAACTCCAAGTTCAGGGATAGACTCAGAGTTTGTTGAACCTCCTACCTGGAATACCCCTCTGCTCTGTAGTGCTGCCTGATTTTCGCCATCTGGACCGTTCATGGACATCACTGATGATGATTCAGCCTACGTGGTGAAGTTCAAGAATACCTTCCAGAGGGACCTGGCAGCACGGCGAGCTGATGCCAACGAGACATGGTTCAAGGTGGCCACAGCACTGGATCCATGTTTTAAGGATTTGAAATGTCTTCCAAGAGAAAAAAGAGAACAGGTAAAGACTATAAGGATAAGCTGGACTAATGAATCCAATTTAGGCCTACTGCACTTAGTATTAATGACAATCATTCATTCATTCAGGTGTGGACAAGCCTGGAGAACATGCTCCAAGCAGCAGAGCCCAGAAGAGCAGTTACTCTCCAGCCCTCCACAGAGGATAATGAACCAGCTCAGAAGAAGAGGAGGAGCGCTCTCCTGCTGGGGTTGGATTCTGACTCAGAAGAAGATGGAATGGAGTCTGGAGAGCTACAGCACTACAAAGCAGAGCCCAGCATCAGTATTGATGACTGTCCCCTGCAGTGGTGGTATGCTCACTCAGGAGCCTATGAAAAGCTTTCAGCCCAAGCACACAAGTATCTGGCCTCTCTGGTAACCTCCGTACCTTGTGAGAGACTGTTTAGCCACGCAGGCCACATAGCGCTAAAGAAAAGGGCAGCCTTGCTCCCAGAAAATGTGACCAAACTGGTCTGTCTCAGCGACTGGCTGAAGAAGAATAAATAAGAGGCATGAGGTCAGCATAGCTGCTATGTCCTCTGTAGCTGACTAGAAGTCATGGCTTGATGTTATTTCAGCACTTTATTTTGCGATGATGAAATATGTTATTTTTGATGTGCTAACTTACATCACTGTGATTGATGGGTCTGTTTTATTTATTTTCTATTATCTAAAGCGGAGGAAACGCAACAAGTTCAGTGTTCAATACTTGGATTGCACAGAAAAGTGTTCTTACTGTTTTTTGATATGTTAACTTAAAACATCAGGTCGGATGCTGTATAAAGTGCTGTATTTTATTTTTTATAGTCTTACGCATTCTCAGGAAAACAAGGTCAGTGTTCAACAACAGCCCTAATTATTTGGAGACTGACAAAAGAACACTGCAATATTTTTGCTCCCTGGTGGTCGAAACTGAAGGTTGCAGGCAGCACTAGTCTCAAATACAGTGGAATGTAAATGGCTAGGACTGCATCCGTTCAAGTCTGGGTGATCAGGCTCAGCACACCTAACCCCAAAGGATTTTAGTTTCCTGAGCAAGTACTGTCTCTGATGGCACTTCTTTAAAATCTCCTCTGTATTGGAGGAAAACTTGAGCAAACTGTCAAAAATAGTTCCCAAATACTTGTACTCCTGAACAATCTCGACTGGCTTCCCCTGAATGATTGTGGTGACAGCTTCAACCAGCTGTCTCTGTTTGGATGAAAAGGTCACGATCATCTCTTTAGTTTTGTCAATATTGAGCTCAAGTCAGGAACTGCCATACCACTCCTCAACGTCCTGCAGGGTTGATGATGTCTGTGGCCGGAGATCAGGGACAGCAGGACCGTGTCATCAGCAAATTTGACAAGATGACAATCTGGCTGGATGGATCTGCAGTCACCTGTGTAAAGGATGTAGAGGTGGGGGGAGAGGACACAGCCCTGCGGTGAGCCGGTGGAGGTGAAAAGGATGTCGGACAGGATGTTGTTCACCAGAACCCTCTGTGACCTGTTGGTAAGAAAGTCAATAATCCACAAGGTGAGTTGATGGCTGAAATGAAAGCGTGTGATGAGCTTCTCCGCAAGGATGAGTGGCTGCATGGTGTTAAAGGCTGATGAAAAGTCAGCAAAAAGAAGTCTGACTGCCGTGTTGGGAGTCTCCAGATGCTTATGGATGGTGTTTAAGATGAATATCTTGGCATCATCCACACCTCTACCAGCCCAGTAGGCAAATTGCAGCGGGTCCATCATGGGATTGGTTATCCTGGTGATGTGATCTTTGACAACTCTCTCCATGGCCTTCATAACCAGAGAGGTGAGAGCCACAGGTCTGAGGTCGTTCAGGATCTTGGGTGTGCCCTTCTTAGGGATAGGAATCACTGTTGAATGTTTCCATATCGCAGGGACTGTGCTGCTGGTCAAAGAGCCTTGGAAGAGATGCTGGGACACATCTCCCAGCTGCTCAGCACAGTACCTTAGAGTCCGCCCACAGATGTTATCTGGTCCTGGAGCCGAGTTCATTTTTGTCCTTTTGAAAGCTCTCACCACCTCTACTGTATTGATGGTGAGAGTGGGGTCGTCGGGTCTGAGTGTGGAGATGAGTGAATTTAGCTGGGTGCTATTATCCTTTTCATACCTGGTGAAGAAAGACTTGATGTTGTTGGGGAGTGAGGTGGAATTGCAGCCTGCAACTTGAATAGGCTTGTGGCAGGTGGTGACAGAGTTCACTGCTGCTATGTTCTTCAGGCCCTGCCAAGCTGCATGGAGGTCCCCTGCTGCGAAGGTCCGCTCCACTTTGTTCTTATATTTAAGCTTGGCAGATTTTATGGATCGCTTGACTTCTCTATTAATGTCCTTCTTCTCAGCTTCAGAACCAGTGAAAAAAATTATCTTCCTCTTATTCAGTATTTCTTTCAGATCTTTAGTCACCCAGGGTTTATTGTTTGGGAAAATAGTGACCTTTTTGATGGGGATGATATTGTCGACACAAAAGGAGATGTATACTGAGACTGCCTCTACCTGTTCGGCAATGTTCGTGGAGGAAGATATGAGGGTGCTCCAATCTGTGGTTTCAAAGCACCCTTGCAGCCTGTCAATGCTTTCTGGAATCCCCTGCTCAATGTCCTTGATGATCTTCTCTTTTCTCCTCACAACAGGTGAGTAGGCAGGAGCAAGCAGAATACTGTGATGGTCAGCGGAGCTGAGAGGGGGGAGGGAGACAGCTCTGTAGGCATCTGGGACTGAACCAAAACATTTATCCAGCGTCTTCCCCAGACGGGCGGGACAGCTGACACACTGGTGGTATCCTTTTAGTGACTTTTCAGCTGAACAGTGATTGAAGTCACCCATGGTGAATTTGGGGGCATCTGGGGATATCAACTCAAATTTTTCCAGCATGTTTTTGATATGTTCTGTGGCTGCAGATGCACTTGCTTTTGGGTGGATATAAACCAAAAGCAAGTTGTGGGAATTCAACTTGGAAGATAAAAGGGGCGCAGGGAAACAGCAAGAAGTTCCATATCAGGGCTGCAAAGTTCTTCTCTGACTACAACTGTTTTGCACCAGTGTGGATTGATATGAAGGCATACACAACCACCATAATGTTTACCAGTCAGCTGAGAGTCTCAGTCTAACCTTATAGGAGATCCAAAGCCGTGTATATACAAACTGTCACTGCTGTCACTACCTTGGTGGCTGGTTGTGACAGTACCTGTACAAAACAGTTGTTCGCGGTGATTCCTGTCTCGACAACTCGTTTTACCTTCTCTACCTGGTAAAGGAAAATGACCATGGAGAGAGAAAAGCAAAGGGGGTGCCAGAGATACAGTGAGAGAGACCATGAAAGAGAGGAAAGGTGGGTTAGAGCTGAGGCTTAGAAGGAGTAGGAGGAGAGAAGATGCTATAAAAACACAAGCAAAATGATGGAGCTTGAGAGGTGCTGCAAAGAGGAATGGGCGAAACTGCCCAAAGATAGGTGTGCCAAGCTTGTGGCATCATATTCAAAAAGACTTGAGGCTGTAATTGCTGCCAAAGATGCATCAACAAAGTACTGAGCAAAGGCTATGCATACACATGTACTATTTTTTGTCATAGTTTTTTATTTTTAATTCTTCTTCTTCTCCTTTCGGCTTTTCCCTTCAGGGGTCGCCACAGCGAATCAGTTGCCTCCATCTAAGCCTGTCTTCTGCATCCTCTTCTCTCACACCAACCACCTTCATGTCCTCTTTCACTACATCTATAAACCTCCTCTTTGGTCTTCCTCTAGGCCTCCTGCCTGGCAGTTCAAAACTCAGCATCCTTCTACCAATATATTCACTATCTCTCCTCTGGACATGTCCGAACCATCTCAGTCTGGCCTCTCTGACTTTATCTCCAAAACCTCTAACATGTGCTGTCCCTCTGATGTACTCATTCCTGACCCTATCCAACCTGGTCACTCCCAAAGAGAACCTCAGCATCTTCATCTCTGCTACCTCCAGCTCTGCCTCCTGTCTTTTCCTCAGTGACACTGTCTCTAAACCAAACAACATCGCTGGTCTCACCACAGTTTTGTACACCTTTCCTTTCATCTTAGCTGAAACTCTTCTATTACACATCACACCTGACACTTTTCTCCACCCGTTCCAGCCTGCCTGCACATGCTTCTTCACCTCTTTTCCACACTCTCCATTAGTCTGGACTGTTGACCCTAAGTACTTAAAATCCTCCACCTTCTTTATCTCTTCTCCCTGTAACCTCACTCTTCCACTTGGGTCCCTCTCATTCACACACATATACTCCGTCTTGCTGCGGCTAACCTTCATTCCTCTCCTTTCCAGGGCAAACCTCCACCACTCTAGCTCTTCCTCCACCTGTTCCTTGCTCTCACTACAGATCACAATGTCATCTGCAAACATCATAGTCCATGGAGATTCCTGTCTAACCTTGTCTGTCAGCCTGTCCATCACCATAGCGAACAAGAAGGGGCTCAGAGCTGATCCCTGATGCAGTCCCACCTCCACCTTGAACTCCTCTGTCACACCTACAGCACACCTCACCACTGTCTTACAGTCCTCATACATGTCCTGCACCGCTCTAACATACTTCTCTGCCACTCCAGACTTCCTCATACAATACCACAGTTCCTCTCTGGGCACCCTGTCATAAGCTTTCTCCAGATCTACAAAGACACAATGCAGCTCCTTCTGACCTTCTCTGTACTTCTCTATCAACATCCTCAAAGCAAATACTGCATCTGTAGTACGCTTTTTTTGCATGAAACCATACTGCTGCTCACAAATGCTCACTTCTGCCCTTAGTCCAGCTTCAACTACTCTTTCCCATAACTTCATTGTATGGCTCATCAGCTTTATTCCTCTGTAGTTGCTACAACTCTGTACATCTCCCTTGTTCTTAAAAATGGGCACCAGCACACTTCTCCTCCATTCCTCAGGCATCTTCTCACTATCTAAGATCCTGTTGAACAACCCAGTCAGAAACTCTACTGCTACCTCTCCTAGACACTTCCAGACCTCCACAGGTATATCATCAGGACCGAGTGCTTTTCCACTCTTCATCCTCTTCAATGCCCTCCTCACTTCATCCTTACTAATCTTTGCTACTTCCTGGTCCACAACAGTCACCTCTTCTACTCTTCGTTCTCTCTCATTTTCCTCATTCATTAGCTCTTCAAAGTACTCTTTCCATCTTCCCATCACACTACTGGCATCTGTCAATACACTTTCATCTCTATCCTTAATCACCCTAACCCCCTGCACGTCCTTCCCATCTCTGTCTCTCTGCCTTGCCAACCTGTATAGATCAGTCTCTCCCTCCTTACTGTCCAACCTAGCATACAAGTCATCGTAAGCCCTTTGTTTGGCCTTTGCCACCTCTACTTTCACCTTACGCTGCATCTCCCTGTACTCCTGTCTACTCTCTTCAGTCCTCTCAGTGTCCCACTTCTTCTTAGCTAACTTCTTTCTCTGTATACACTCCTGCACCTCCTCATTCCACCACCAAGTCTCCTTATCCACTTTCCTTCCAGATGACACACCAAATACTCTCCTACCTGTCTCCCTGATCACATTAGCTGTAGTTGTCCAGTCAACTGGAAGCACCTCCTGGGCTTCCAGAGCCTGTCTCAACTCCTTCCTAAAAATCATACAACACTCTTCCTTTTTCAGCTTCCACCATTTAGTCCTCTGCTCTGTCTTTGCCCTCTTCATCTTCCTCACCACCAGAGTCATCCTACACACCACCATCCTATGCTGTCTGGCTACACTCTCACCTACCACTACTTTGCAGTCACTGATCTCCTTCAGATTACACCGTCTACACAAGATGTAGTCTACCTGTGTACTCTTACCTCCACTCTTATAGGTCACCCTATGTTCCTGCCTCTTCTGGAAGAAAGTATTCACTACAGCCATTTTCATCCTTTTTGCAAAGTCAACCACCATCTGTCCTTCTGCGTTCCTCTCCTGGATACCAAACCTGCCCATCACCTCCTCATCATCTCTGTTTGAGATGTTTGCACAAATCTCCAAAAAACTTTTTTCACGTTGTCATTATGGCGTGTTGTGTGTGGAATTTTGAGGGGAAAAAAATAATTTAATCCACTTTGGAAAAAGGCTGTAACATAACAAAATCCCACTGAGCAAGCCAACGTTGAAACAACGTCGAAACAACGTCTTGGTCCAACATTGAAAAGACGTCCTCCGCTGGTGCAGAACGTTATGTCAGGTGACGTCTAATGAACGTCCATTATTGACGTCCACAGGACCTTTGTATCGGGGCTAATTCTAGTCCAAATGTGGTCATTGTGGACGTCTTTTGTAAGTCAAATGTAAATTTTAGACACATCGTTTTTTTATATTGCTTCTCTTCTGTGCATAACTGTAGTCCCATTTCAGAAGGTGGCATGCTGTTCCAGTTCATTTTCCTATAGCTTCATCTGATTGTCTCAGCAGCAGATCGGTAACTGGAAATGCATACAAAAGGTGTAATGCATTTCCACTTCTAACCAGCTACTGAGCCAACCAAAGCTACAGGAAAATTAACCCGTACAGGAAACAGGTCCTCCACCTTCTGGACACATGGGTCAGGTTTACAATAAATCACAATCCAGTCCCAACTTGTTTATTTCCATCTTTATTGCAACCATGTGTGGTCTGTACCACAAAACACAAATAGAATAATAAAAATATAAACAATAAAAATTTAAGTGTTAAGTCTACCACCAAGGTAAAAATACAACAACATAAAAAAGAAGCCAACCAAAAATCACTCAATAAAATAAAAAATCAGTCCTGAGTGACTGTACCCCCCCTCCCCCCTTCTTTGTGGTCCATGCTTTAAATGTTCTGCAGCATGTGTTTTAATGAAGTCCTCTGTTGCAGTTCTGTCATATTCCATAACTCCATCTGCATAAGTTAAAAACAAAAAACTAATTAGAAATATGCAAAGGAAAACTGCAGTCATACACCAAGTCTGCATATCTGCAAGCAAAAATATGTTGCTTATGCATCAACTAATACAATACCATCAGACATGGTAGACAGTTGGCATTGTATTTTAAATGTCAACAGTAAAGTTACCCTTCTTCCTTTCAGTTAGTTTATTTAACTCAGTTTACAGAAGAGCTGCTGAAGTTAAATATCAGCCAAAATGAAAAGTCGTTATTTATGAGTCATACAAAGTCACACGTATCTGTGGATCCATGGTTGTGACTGCGAACCCAGATCTATTAAACTTAGCAATATGTTAAGGTGTCTGCAAAGTACCTAGCAGGCAACAGGCTAGGCTAACATCAGGCTAGTTAGTGAAGTTTACAGAAAGTAAAGAGTCAAACAAACAGAGAAGTTGACAGCAGCAGCAGTCAGAGCAGCTTCACTTCACTCAGTCAGCAGGTTACATGCAGGTTATGTCTGAGAGTGTGTCTGCGTCTGCTCCTGCAAAGCAGCGCAGTAAGCGTAAGAACGTGCTGGCTGCGGTGGTGGAGGGTTGTAAAGCTGGGCGGCTGGAGGCCCCATCAGCCACCACTGCAGACAGCGACAGTGATGCAGAAGCATATTTGTCTGACTGCAGTGACGTGTCTAACTGCTAGTCAAGAAAATAAATATTATCCAGAAAAAATGTTCAAGCTGTTCCTCCAGCAAACTAAAGGCATAAAAGGCCTAAACATTGAAAAATATTTCCCAGACAAACTGCTGTTTCTTAACTCAGCAAGACACATTGTTAAAAATAAGGCCACGTCCGATCTAACGAATTAAGAGTTTTTTAGATTGAAAAAACAAATGATAAAAGTTAGAAAAGAGCTTGATTTTTAATGATCATGAATGTCTTGATTTTATTTTTTTCTTTTATTGCCAGTGCTTTTAACCTCACCCTCAATATGGAGGCTTTTAGAGTGGGGACGTTAAATGTTAATGGCGCCAGGGTGGCAGAAAAAAGGGCTTTGGTGTTTGACACAGCAAGGAGGAAAAATGTTGATATATTCTTTTTACAAGAAACGCACAGTGACAAGCGCAATGAACCTGACTGGGACAAGAGTGGGAGGGACAGGTGGTCCTGAGCCACAATAGCACTGCTAGTGTGGGGGTGGGGCTCCTGTTCTCCAGGTCATTCACTCTTACGTCAGTGGAGGTGGAGCATGTAGTGAGGGAGAGATGTCTTTTAGTTAAAGCATGTTTTGATGAGCGCACTTTGGTTTTTATTAATATTTATGCTCCAATCAATGGTGCAGAGAGGAAGAGCTTTTTAGAGAAAGTCGGCACCAGACTGAACCGCTGTGGCTTGGAGGATTTTTTAATCTTGGGTGGGGATTTTAGCTGTACTGAATGTGAGTTTTTAGACCATGCAGAGCCTCATCCAGGATCCCAACACGCTCTGAAGCAGCTGGTCCACTTCAATGGCCTCGTGGATGTGTGGAGGAGGATGCATGCAGACTGCCGTCAGTACACACGGTCCCGCCTAGGTGAGGACAGGATTTCTATGGCCAGGCTTGACCAGTTTTATTGTTTCAAGAACCATTTTAATGCGTGTAAAAGCTGCAGCATCACGCCAGCTGGTTTTACTGATCATTCGTTGGTTTTATGTCATATTTTTATCAAGAATGTTTCACTGAGGAGCGCTTACTGGCATTTTAATTCTGTTTTAACTTTCCATAGAGGTTTTAGGGAGGCTTTAAATTATTTTTGGACTTGTTTTAGACACAGGAAAGCTGATTTTACGTGTCTTAGGCAGTGGTGGGACCATAGAAAGACAAAAATCTAACTCCTGTGTCAGCAGTATACTCTCAATGTCACACGCGACACCTGTAGATTTATTAGAGAGTTGGAGCGTGAGATCGTGGACTTGGAGACATTGAGTGCGTCCACAGAAAATTGAGGATATATTGAAATCCTCAAGTCCAAAAAAATGGCCTTAAGGGACCTGTTAGGTACTAAAGTGCAAGGTGCATTGATCCAGTCATGGGTCCAGAAGATCATGGAGATGGATGCCCCTTCTAGCTTTTTCTTTGGCCTGGAGAAGCAACACGGTCAGAGGAAGCTAATTCACTCTCTGCTTTCTGACACGGGGCAAAACTGAATGAAGCTGGCCAGCTCCGAAAGCGTGCTACTGGTTTTTATTCTTCCCTATACTCAAATGAGTACGAAGAGAGGGAGGAGCTGTTTGAGGAGTTCTGTGGTGGGCTGCCTCTGGTCTCGGAGGCAACAAACGATCAGCTGGACAGGCCTCTCCAAGAGTCGGAGCTGCACGCCGCTCTGCAGAGAATGCAGGGACGGCGGGCTCCCGGCATCGATGGCCTCACAGTTGAGTTTTATAAAGCCTTCTGGGACATTTTAGCACCTGATATTTTAGATGTTTTTAACGAAAGTCTGGTTTCAGGTTCCCTGCCAGTGTCCTGCCGAAAAAAGGCAACCTGCAGGACAAAGTAACTGGCGCCCCGTGTCTCTCGTCTGTACTGACTATAAGATCTTGTCCAAGGTGTTGGCTACCAGGCTGAGGGAGTCAATGGAGGATGTCATCCACCGTGACCAGACCTACTGCATACCTGCCAGGTCCATGGTGGACAATGTCCACCTGATTCAGGATGTTTTGAACATCTCCAGCCTTTTGGGGCTTAATGTTGGTCTGATTTCACTGGACCAGGAGAAGGCATTTGACCGTGTTGAGCACCACTTCCTGTGGAAAACCATGGAGAGATTTGGGTTCCGCATGAGTTTTATTGCCAAGATCCAGGCGTTGTACGGAGGCATTGAGTCTATACTCAAGTTTAACGGCAGTCTGTGTGCTCCCTTCACGGCGTGCAGAGGTGTCTGACAGGGCTGCGCTCTGTCCGGGATGCTCTATGCGCTCTCCCTCGAACCCCTCCTCTGCAAGATACGCTCGAGCATTGCTGGATTGGTTTTACCTGATTTTAATAAGAACATTGTTTTATCTGCCTACACTGATGACGTTGTTGTGCTAATACAAAATCTAAGAGACATAGACATTTGATCTAATTTAACAGACTAATTTAATGTTCTGTCTGCTGCGAGGGTGAACTGGAAAAAAAGCGAAGCCCTCGCCGTCGGTCAGTGGTGTGATGGTCTCCCGGTCCTACCCCAGAATCTATGCTGGAGAAGGGATGGAATTAAATACCTGGGAGTCTTCCTGGGAGATGAAAGTACAGTTAAGAAAAACTGGGAGGACATCCCAGCTAGGATAGAGGGAAAGATGAAAAAATGGAGATGGTTGCTCCCCCAGATGTCTTACAGAGGTCATGTCCTGGTGGTTAACAACCTCGTGGCCTCGCTGCTGTGGCATCGGCTAGTGTGCCTGGAGCCATCAGCAGGGCTGTTAGACCAGATCCAGGCAAAATTAGTGGACTTCTTTTGGGATAAAAAACACTGGTTTCCGCCGGGGGTTTTATCGTTGCCGAGAGAGGAGGGGGGGCAGGGCCTCATCCACTTGGCCAGCAGAACTGCCACCTTCAGATTACAGTTTATCAAAGGTTTTCAACGGGTCCGACAGATCTGGTGTGGAGAGAACCAGCCAGCTGTGTGTTCAGATGTGTGAGTAACCTGGGACTGGATGCTGCTCTGTTTAATTGATTCTAAATTTGTAATTTTAAATGGGTTACCTCCTTTTTATCAGAGTGTTTTTAAGTCATGGGCCTTTTTTAAAAGCAGTTCAGGGAAAAGCTCTAACTCTCTGTTGTGGCTTTTAAATGAACCCATCATTCACGGTGCCAGATTGGACATCTCCTGCGAGGCCATGCCGGGTTTGACAACGGCACTGCTCTGCTCCAGGGCTTTTCTGCTAAAGCAAGTGGTCGACACAACTGGACCGGCGCTGACAGATGCCGGGGCATTGGGGTTGCTGTTGGGGGTCCGGTCTACCAGGACGATGCAGAAAGTTCTCAAGCTGTGGAGGAGGAGGCTCACTGCTGGAGAGAAGCTTCTCCTGGCCAAGTACGGGAGAGGGACTGAACCCGACCTAGAGGACCCCTTCCCGGATCTTCGTTTGACTCCTCAGCTTGGTGATGCTTCCGGTCCGCTGCTGGAGAAGACCCGGGAACTAAACCTCCACACAATTGACAAAAAGACCATGTACTTTAACTGCGTGAGAGTGATCTGCAGGAGGGGACTGAGCAACAGGCCGCCGTGTGTATGGAGTAACAGGCTGGGTGGAGATGGAGTGGCTCCATGCTGGAGGGTCCTCTATAAACCCCCTATAAAAAAAAGAACTGCAGACCTCCAATGGAGGATTTTACATGGTGCAATTGCCTGCAATGCTGTTGTTTGTGTTTTTAGCCACAATGTGTCAAACACCTGTCCGTTCTGTAGTCACCCTGAAACGGTTTTTCATTTTTTAGCGAGTGTGAGAGACTTACGGGTTTCCTCACCCTTTTAGCTCATGTTTTTAATTTATTTAACGTCACCTTCTCTGAGAAGGTGTTTATTTATGGTGCAGAGTACAAAAAGAAAAGTCAAAATAAATGGCAACTCCTCAACTCCCAGCAAAGCTGGCCATCTCTGTGTCGAGAAGCAACAAAGTTGTGGAGTGTGCAGGTCAGGACGCTGCCTCAGTCTGGCGCTGCAATGTCAGGTGCAGACTGACGCTCGAGTTTCGTTTTTATAAAATGTCAAATAACCTGAAACCTTTTATTGATATTTGTGCTATAATGATGTTTTGTGCTCTGTTGACAAAAACAATTTACACTTTTCTAACATTTTAAACGATTAAGTTATTGTTAATTGAAAATAAAGTATTTTGAGTGTGTTGTTTTAATGGTGGTTTTTAATGTTGACTGCAACTGTATAAGAAACTGTGAAATGAACCATTTCAGACTTTTGTCCTAAAAAGTTCTGTGAAAAAAAAAAAATCTTCTTCTTCTATGGATGTGGGTACGTTATGGTGATGTACTGCCTCAGCCAATCACAATGGAGTTGACATTACATAAATTGTTGTATTAAAGAAAAACACATCAGAATTTTTGAAAGGAAAAACAGGAAAATGTAAACAAACAAATATTGCTTTTATTAATTAGTTAAAAATATAATAATAATATTACTTAAACCCTATTTCTTAAGAAATAGGGTTTAATCACAAATAATCTATATTCATATTTATTAATCATGTCAATAACAATGCGGTTAATTTACATTCATATCAATTTCTTTCTTGGACGTTCACTTGACGTCCAAAAAAGTTACCTAGCTCGACGTTCAAATGTCGAACTACATATTGATGTCCAAGTGGGGTCATGGTTAGATGTCCAAATAGCGGACCTAATTTGCATGTCGTGTAGGGGTACAGAATTGGTCTTGGACCGACGGACGCAATATAGTTATTATCTGCACGTCCATCAGACGTCTAATGTTTAGTGGGATGTGGAAAAAGTGAAGCGCTGTGAATACTTTCCAGATGTACTATACAAACAGAACATACAAAAAACATAAAGTGATTGCAACCTGGTAATTCTAAATGAACACTAGTAAATATTAGCAGTAGGGGAGAAGAAGAGGTTACAAGTGAGTTGTAGTGTTACTAAAGGTAACATTTGCAGCAGCTGGTACTGAGAGGGAACAGAGAGAAGAGATGATTCAGCACCTGTATGGCAGGCAGAGAGAGGACAGGAGGGACAGAACACATACTACAGGACGAAACAAAGTTAGAGACATGTAATGTTGTAATGTAAGGGGGGGGAGAGAGAGAGAGAGAGAGAGAGAGAGAGAGAGGTATTCAGTGCAGCCCCCAGCAGTCTAGGCCAATAGCTGCATAACAAAAAAAAGAAACCTTGAATTTTTGAACCGTAGGCTTTGTCATAAAGGAAGGTTTTGGGGCTGATCTTGAAAGCTGCAACAGAGTCCACCCCCCGGACCGACACTGGGAGTTGGTTCCATAGAAAAGGAGCCTGATAGCTGAAAGATCTGACTTATTCTTGGAGACTCTAGGAACCACAAGTAAACCTCCATCTAGGGAGCAGAGTGGCCTACTAGGACAGTAAGGAACTATGAGCTCTGTGAGATATGATGGAGCTTGATCATTACAGAGCTTTGTAAGTAAGGAGAAGGATTTAAAATTCTTTTCTGAATATTACTGAGAGCCAATGAAGAGAAGCTATCACAGGACAAAATGCGATCTCTTTTTCTAGTTCCTGTTAATATTGGTGCAGCAGCATTCTGAATCAACTGAAGGCCTTTCAGAGGTTTGTTTGGACATCCAGATAGTAATGAGTTACAGTAGTCCAGCCTAGAAGTTACAAATGCATGGACTAGTTTTTCTGCATCCTCTTGAGACAGAATGTTTCTGATCTTAACCCTCTTTGGTACACATTGTGATTGTCAGTTAGGAAAAAATGTTTGGAGTGTTTTTATCTCTTAAAATAGACTATATAAAGCATAATCTGAATATTTTTCTTTCCTTTTTATCTTTTTTGTAAGTTTTGGGGGAGATAAGAGGAACTGAAAACAAGTAGACCTTTCAATAAAAATATAAAGAATAATTCATTATAATTGCATTTTACAATACACTCTATCTTATAAGGTACAAGAAATACCTGTCTCTGTACTTTCACCTTTACTGCCATCATCATTCAATAGTAAACTATGGCCTACAGAATTCAGTAACTTTAGAAACTCACATGAAAACATCTTTAAATAGCCTGGTAGGTATCAGGTCTAAAAGACATGGCATGACAAGACATGTTTTAGATGATGAGACTATAGAAATTAACTCGGAGAGCTTTAATGGTCAAGGATTCCAAGTACAAAGCAGGCTTTACAGTTGATTCAGAAGCTGCTGCATTTGATAGTGTAATACTGCCAATTGCCTACTGCCTCTACTGTTAATTGTTACCTCTAATTGTTACAGTTTCATTTATAAAAAAGCCCATAAAATCATCACTGCGGAGAGCTAAGGGGATCACTAGTTCATATGAGCTATGACTCTCCATCAGCCTGGCTACAGTGCTGAAGAGAAACCTGGGGTTGTTCTCATTTTCTTCTTTCAGCGTTTAACAGTTTGAGCTTTTGGCATTGCAAAGAGCTTTTTTGTATGTTTTTAAGTTTTCTTTCCATTCTTAGTAGAATTCATCTACATTACTGGACCGCCACTTCTGTTATGATTCTGGTTTTCTGACTCCCTCTCTGTGTGTTTCAGGTCAGGGGATGCAGGGGGCGTGGCCTCACTCTGCTGCAGCGGCTGACGAGGCACACCTGTATCCATTCTTCCTCATTAGTCTCCCCATTTATTCTCTGCTCTTTAGTCACTCTGTGCCAAAGTGTTCCTTGTGTTCCCGGTCGTGCCTTGTTCGGCTCTGTCTGGTTGCCTCATCGCTGCTGTGATGAGCCTACGCCCTCTGCCTCTCCAGACCTTTTCAACTATCTATGTTACTAGCCTTTTGATTCTGCCTTTGCAGTGATATTTGGTTGTGTTTTTTGTTTGGTACTTTATGCTGTTGTGTTTTCCTGCCCTTGCTGTGATTTTCTTTTGGAGTTATTTAAGACTGTTTTTGTGGAACCTTATTCCGTTGTCTGCTCCCTCTCTCTGCTCTGGGATCTGAGTCGCAAGCCCTAACAACTTCCTTTCCAATTTTTGTGAGGTCTGCTTTAAAGCACAAATTTAAGGGCTATACCAAGGTACCAAGGTTTGATTAGTTTCTTTTTCAGAGGAGCCAGAATCTAGATTTGAACACAGTGAGGCCATTCACAAGGTCATCAATCTGTGTCCTCTATCGAATTTAGACATGGCATTGTAACAAATGATGACTAAATATTCTCCTTAAATTTGGCCAGAGCATTTTCAGATAAACATCTGCTATAGCCAAAGCATTCCCAGATGCTGTGCAGCGAAATATTGTAAACTCGATTGTTATTAGGTAAGGATCGGAGAGAGGAGGGTTGTGGGGGAATATTAATTGGTCAATTTCAATGCCACACCAGAGGAAGGGTGTGATTGAGTGAGTAGGTTCAATTGAGTCCCGTGACTTAAATACAGAACTAAGGCTCTCGCTAACAACTTATACATGAATAATGAAATCACTCACTATAATAATTTTATCTGTACTAACTCAGCTAGAAAGTCTGAGTATGGACCAGGTGGACAGTATACTGTAACTAGCAGAACTAGTTTTTCATCTTTCCAGTTTCAGTGGGAGAGACTGAGAGTGAGGCCTTCAAAAGACCAACAGCCAGATTTAGGTCTAGGGTTGATTAAGAAGCTGGAATGAAATATTGCAGCCACCCCCTCTCCTCGACCTATGGTAAGAGGGATATGAAAATTAACATGAGTTGTAGATTCATTTATACTGACATACTCATCCTGCTGCAGCCAGTTTCAGTGATGCAGAATAAATGATCAGTGATTAGATCATTAACTAACAGGGATTTGGATGATAGTGAGCTAATATTCAGTACTACACATTTTATTTTTGTAATATTTATGTAGTGGAGTCCTGCCTTTGCAGCTCTGAATGCAGCTCCAGGCCAAACTCCGCCCCTCAGCCAATTTACTGATCAGGGCCAGGTAAAAGGCAGCTGTGAGGCCTGCTTAGCCTCTGCCTCATTCTCTCCCAGACCAGTGTGCAGTTGGTATGAGACTAGTGCCATTCCCGAGGGTACATAATAGTAGAATTCCCTACTAAAGGTGGTTCACCTGCTGCTGTTTTGCCCATACTTAAGTTGTTTTGCCTTTTTGTTTGGTTTTGATTTAGTCTTGCCTTTGTTTTTGTATTAGTTTATTTCCTTTGACTGACTGGGTTGCGGTTGTTTGATTTGCTGTTCAATTAACTTGGTTCAATTTTTCTTTCAGCAAGTCGAGTGTCATCTGAAGGAAGGCTAGGCACTTATGGTGGGGTCCTTTCACTTTGTGTGTGTGTGTGTGTGTGTGTGTGTGTGTGTGTGTGTAAATAGGATCACCAGGGACATGTGTGGATTCCACCCAGTTTGCTGTGCTGCAGTAAAGGTGGTGAGTATTGGTGGCACCCCTGGGCACTCCTCATTGTAGACTGGCTTCCTCTGTGACCTTGGCTTAGCTCTTTTTCATTTGTTGTAACTTACTTACTTCATTTACAATTTACTTTTGGCAGTATTAATATTTTAATAACATTTTTAAGAATATTTCAAAGATTGTTTTAAAGAAATTTAATAAATACATTTTAACTGCCATCCTGGTTTTTGTTGTGCTTTAATCTTTTTTTTTTTTTTTTTTTTTTCCTTTTTAGCCTGCCCTTTTTAAATAAAAATTATCATTATTTGTTTAAAACACGTCTCTGTCCTTTTCATCCAGCAACGAATCTGTTTGTGTCTTACTTTGTCAATCTTGGGTTTTTATCTGGTATTTCCTGGGGTGAAACTTCCCAGGTGGCGTTGTCGCAACCATTACTTACATCCACCACCACCGTTCCACTACATTTAGATCCAAATTGGTGGGAGTTTTAATTTCAATTAAGTTTTTATTTTTAACTCTTCTGTATACTTTTGGCTTAATAGATTTTCTAAATTTAGGAGGTCTGGGGACAGACACAGTTTCTATAGAGATTGCTTCTATTCGATCATGGGCAGGTAACGGCGCAGAGAAGTGTTTAACTGTAGCTCTGCGGCCTGGTCTGGACTCGGGAATGTCATGGTTTTAACTTTCTAGTAAGTTCAGTCCGATTACTAGATATGAGAGCGGCCCCCACCACGATGGGATGGACACCATCTCTCCTAATCAGAGCAGGTCTCCCCCAGGAAGTCTTCCAGTTGTCTATGTAGCCCACATTGTTTTCGAGACACCACCTTGACAGCCAGCGGTTGAATGATGACATGAAGAGTTACACAATGACTCCAAATTAATCTTTCTGACCTCCAATTGACGTAGTCGGGTGTTGTTACTGCCAACATGAATTCAGTTCATTCTAGATCTGATTAATTTGACGTTATCTTTGGGTTATGTACCCCAGACTCTTAAAGACCGCGGTCATCAAATCCCAACTTAAAAAGCCAAATCTTTATCCAGATGCTTTGGCCAATTATAGACCCATATCAAACCTTCCCTTCATTTCTAAAATCATTGAAAAAGCAGTAGCACACCAATTACATGACCATCTGCATAGGAACGGCTTGCTCGAAGCTAAGATGGTTCAAATCCTATTTATCAGATAGATATCAGTTAGTCCATGTTAACAATATTCAGGATGGCATTACTTTGGCTTCCAGCTCCACTGTAAGAAATCTTGGAGTAACTTTTGACCAGGACATGTCCTTTGTCCCTCAAATAAAACAAGTCTGTAGGGCAGCTTTCTTCCACCTGCGAAACATTAGGAAAATCAGAAACATTCTGTCTCAAGAGGATGAAGAAAAAGTAGTCCCTGCATTTGTAACTTCTAGGCTGGACTACTGTAACTCATTATTATCTGGATGTCCAAACAAATCTCTGAAAGGCCTTCAGTTGATTCAGAATGCTGCTGCACGAATATTAACAAGAACTAGGAAAAGGGATCACATCTCTCCTGTGTTAGCTGCTCTTCATTGGCTGCCGGTAAAATTCAGAATAGAATTTAAAATCCTTCTGTTAACGTATAAAGCTCTTAATGGCCAAGCTCAATCATATCTCAGAGAGCTCATAGTTCCTTACTGTCCTAGTAGGCCACTCAGCTCTCTAGATGGAGGTTTACTTGTGGTTCCTAGAGTCTCCAAGAGTGAATTGGGAGGCTTATTTTTCAGTTATCAGGCTCCTCTTCTATGGAACGAACTTCCAGTATCAGTCTGGGGGCCGACTCTTTAATTTTTTAACTATAAGCTCTGTCATACAGAAAAGTTTTAAGCCTGGTCATGAAAATTGCTAAAGTTCATTTACTCTTTAGATATGCTGCTATAGGCCTAGACTGCTGAGGGAAGGACTGAGCATCTCTCTCTCTCTCCCTCTCCCTCTCTCTCTCCCCCTTTCATGCAGAATTTGTCTGTTGCATTTTACGCACAAAACAATTACGAATGATAAAGAGACCTGTGTTTATTTTTAATGTTAATGAATCCAAATAAGCTGATAAAGGTAAAGGTTAAGATAGATTCAATAAAACATGAGTAGAACATCCTCATAAAAGTACAATCAACGTTAAAAAGGTGAAGGTTGCGCAGAAAATACAAACGCTGGTTTGCTCTGTAACAAACAGAATCAATGTGCTGATCAAAAGACAGATTTCCATCAATGATAGTGCCCAAGTATTTCTACTTGTGTATACACTCTACTGTCTGACTGTTGATCGCAACTGGTGGAAAAACTTTAGGATTCTTTTTGAAATCAGCAATCACATCTTTGGTCTTACATACATTAATGTCAAATAGGACGATTTACACCAGTCAGAGAAGTCTGGCTGGTCATTATACAAAGACACAATCACAGAGTCATCGGCAAATTTAAAAATATGACGGCCCTCATACTGGCTTTGGCAGGAATTTGTGTAAAGAACAAATAACAAAGGGGAAAGGACACAACCCTGAGGTGAGCCAGTGAGGACATGAAGACACCATTTACTCTGACATGGTGACAGCAAAGTGTTAAAAAGTCCATTAGCCAACTGATCAGGCCTGGATCAATGTGCAAACTAGATAGTCTGTCAGCTAAAATGTGGGGCTGAATACAGTTAAAAGCAGAAGACAAGTCGATGAAAACCAGCCGTACAGCTGCTTTTGCAGTTTCAAGATGAGCTAAAAATGTGTTCAACAAAGTGCATAGTGCATCTTCAACTCCCCTGCCTATAAGCAAATTGTGGAGGATCTAGCTGATCATGAACAACATTGAGAAGTTCACTCCTCACAGTTTTGTCAAATGATTTCATCACCAGACTCATTATTGCTACTGGCCTGAAATCATTCAGTGATTGTGGAGCTTTGTTCTTAGGCACGGGTACAACACAGACTGGGGATCCTGTGGAGAGTCAGTGACCACTGAAAAATAAAGCAAAAAATATCAGCCAACTGTACTGCACATCTTGAGGCCTCCGATACCATCAGGGCCAGGGCTCTTTCTGTTGTAGTGAAACAAAACAGTTTCACTACAACATCCTTATCAACTGTTATGTTTGGGAAACTAGGTTCAAGCTCTTTAAAAACCAACAATTCCTCCTTAAAATCAAATTTATCAAACCAATTAAAAAAGGAATTTAGTTCAGTTTCAGGGACAAGGTCAGGTTTGCCAAGGAAGGAAATTGGGCAGCTCCTAGACTGCATTCCTATCATACACTTAACCCCATCCCAAGCATGATGTGAATTCCCAACACTCATGAGGTTCTCCTTATTATCCTTATATCTGGATTTGTGTTACAACCAGGTAGGTGGACTCAGAAGGCAGAGACGGAAAGCAGATGGCAAGTTACAGGGTTTTATTGAAAGACTTGAAAGGATGAGCAGGTGAAGGCTAGGGTCCGTGGCAGACAGGTGAGCAGATCCGAATAGGAGGTCAGTCAGTTCATCAATATTTCCATCGCAAGCATCTTTAAAAATGTCCCAATTAGTGCACTCAAGACAGTCCTGGAGACCTTGCAGATTTACGTCCGACCAGTCCGGAACGAAGCGACGTTCGACTTTGTGTTTCTTGAGGACTGGTTTTTAGTGCGGGACCAAATAAACAGTGTTATGGTCAGATGTGCCAAGAGGAGCTCTGATAAGAGATTTGTAAGCCTCCTTAATAGTACCGTAACACAAATCCAAACATTTATCCCGACCAGTAGCACAAGACACATATTGGTGGAAGTTACCGAAAGCCTTCCCAGGCCTGCAGTGATTGAAATCACCCATGATGAGGCAAGGTGTGTCTGGACTAATCCTTTGAAGATGTTCAGAAAGATTACTGCAGGGAACGGTCCTGGCTCCGTTCCTCTTCACCCTCTACACTGCAGACTTCACACACAACACACCCACCTGTCACCTGCAGATGTTCTCTGACGACTCTGCCATTGTCGGTCTCATTACTAATGGGGACAACAGAGAGTACAGAGAACTGATGCAGGACTTTGTAGACTGGTGCCTGAGGAACCACCTCCAGGTCAATGCAGGGAAAACCAAGGAGCTCTCTTGCTCTCTTGTAGACTCTTGCTCCCCCTAATGAATCATTATCCCTTTCCACAGGGGTTTAAGTGGTCCTCTCTCTCCACCAGTGCAATCCTTTTCACACTGCACCTGGCACTTTTTCTAGACTATACAGATTATGTATGGACAGTACATGCTGTTATTCTTATTCCTCCAAATATACAGTGAATATATTTTGCTTCTACAAGATTGTATTTACAGTGCATTCCTTGCCGGCACAGTGTGTAATGTGTATGTGTATAAATATATGATGTGTCTTTATTGTATAAGCCATGTTTATTGTTTTCCTTAGTTTATGTACATTGTCGGTAAGGGAGGAACATTTTTTTATCCTCGATTGTACGCAAATGTAGAGTAAAGTGACATTAAGGAAAATCTGAATTTGAAATCTAAAAAAAAAAAAAGGCCCTAAACTCAGTGACAGTGTTTTGTGTCATGTGATGCTGACGTGACAGCGTCACAAAGTCTTACACAAGGACTGTGACAGTGGTACAGCGAATTTCACAATTGAAATTTTTGGTGCTTGATGGTTTGGTCTGTGTGGTTTTTCTACAAAGATATAAAGAATAACAAACATAATTCAGTAAAGAATATCTCAGTATCCACATTAAAGGGACACTTATGAAATAACATAAGTAATTGAACTAAAGAGGTAATCAAATGATCACAATCAATTTCCAGTATGCAAAGCTAGTGCTAATGCGGACATAACAAACAGAACTTCCGGTTACGCTCTTAATCTGAAAACCCACTTCCGGTGGCTAATTAGCATTAGCTTTGATTTAGCGAAAATCGGACTCAATAAACCAAATATCATACATTACAGAACAATCACAAGTTCTCTTAACATCATTACTAACTTATTACACATGTATGAAATTTATAAACTCACTTTCATTGACGCACACATCTCTTATCAACTTATTTCACCAACCACTGTCGATCACTGCTTACTGAAGCGCATCTCTCCTCTAATTGTCTGACGTCACACATCACGTGGGCTGGCTCACTTCAATAACGCACAAATAAATGAATACACACAAAAGTGAACATAAAGACCCAAATGATAACAGAACATAATCTTCTTAATAATTATAAACTTATAACTTTCTACACACTGTATGTCACTCTTGTGAAAGACTAGTCTAGAAATGATTGGTTTCAATCAATCTGCATTCTTTCCGTCTGTCCATTTATCAATTTATTCTTACACATTTATTTTAGTCTGTTTGGGGCTAGGGATAGTCTTTGGAAACAAAAGGCACCAGAGTTTCTGTCTTGCAACAAATTAAACATGATGATGTCATACTTGTGTCGTGGGTGTCCTGTGTCTTTAAAAGTTTGTAATTTCTGTCGATTACTTAATTAGAATTTGAGTATCAACCCTAACATAAACAATAATTACAGATCAGCTGCCTTGACAAAAATTAAACATCTCAGATAGTCATAAGATGACAGGTTTAGAGAGATTTCATCAGACAGAGGCTCATATCACAGCTTATCCAGCTATACCTTATAGTCACCATCTCACCCTCACTGTAGGAAAATTCCTCAGTCCTGTCATCAATATCAACAATGTATCTATATATATTAGAAGTTAATGATCATTATTTCCGCTGGCAGCATTAGCAGCAATTTAAATAGATCAGAATGATCAATCGGTCTGTAAAAAAAGGAACTGACTAATTTTGGCACAACAGCTTATTTGTGTATATGTCTGTAGTTCTACTAATACCAGTTTGCTGCCAACAATAAGGCTGTATTTCATTTTGTTTTTGTTTATTTTGTTTACTCTACTTCAAATCAAATCAAAGCAAATCAGATTTATTTGTATAGTACCAAATCATAACAAAGTTACATCAAGGCACTTTACATATAGAGCAGGTCTAGACTAAACTCTTTATGAAATGATTTAAAGAGACCAAACAGATCCCACCGTGAGCAAACACTTGGCGACAGTGGCAAAGAAAAACTTCCTTTAAGAGGCAGAAACCTCGGGCAGAACCAGGCTCAGGGGGGGCGGCCATCTGCCTCAGGGGGACCTGGTTCACATAGATGTAAGTGAAAATCAACGCTTTCAGTGTTCAAACTAAAGTGAAAATGACTTTGAACCAGTTGAGAGTGACAGCTGTCTCAATTTCAGTGAAAGGATAGTTCGGAGTTCAGGTTTATGAGACTATAGTACACATGTGCATCAGCATGTAGCTTTGGCTTTTTCTTGAACTCCAGCTCTTTAAGTGGGGCAGCAGGTCTGTGTGATGCCACAATATCTGAGAGTGTTTCACTTGTTTTAGAAGTAACTGAGTTTGACCAAAAAGCTCTTTTGTAGTTCATTATAAACTCACAACTGTCACAGGTTTCATATTTCACGCTGGCTGCTTATTGTGACACCGCAAACTTGAGGTCTTGTATTTCATGATATCCCAGTTTTTCTACATTATTACTGTACATAATTTTAAAATGTCCTCATCATGTACATGGCTGAAGATATTGTCATGTATATACTGCACATAAAATACAGAATATCTTTAATTTCTATTTTGGTAACTATTTTCTGACCCTCCAACTTTTTAAATTGTTTCTCCCGATTTTCCTCACTTTTTTGACATGATTTGAATTTCCCCTGAAAAAGCACATTTTATTTTTGTAGTTATAATAGCTGCACTTAACTAAGACAATGTCTAGACACATAAGAATTCTCAGCCCAGTCATGAACACCAGAAAACTATTTGATTAAAACTACCCTTAATGCACACTAGTGTATATTATCTATGGAATATATTTATTTTTCTTGATAACTTTTACTATATTTCCTTGTTTTACCTGAAGCTTGTGCAGAAAAATCTAAGAGTTCTGTTTCTTATAAACAAGTTGTTACACAGATTTTTGTATTTGGACCCCAAAAGAAGAGAGAGAGGTACAGACAGTTTGAAGCTGTTTATTGTCAGAAGGCAGTTGGTGGAATTAGCAGGGACTGGCTTGTGTGGCAGATGGAGGAAGCAAGCTGACCTGGAGAGCTATGGAGGCTAATGAGGTACAGAGGTAGGACTACACACAAGGAGAATTGAGTATCAAAAACTCATCAATGCTAGCAGGGACAACTGGTTGAACAAGAGAAAACAAACTGGAGAAAGAGCAATAATGGGATAATCTGGCCCAGGAGTTTTGTCTTAACCAGGCAGCAATTAAATGAGTACCAGGTGAGTCTTGTTACAGAGGCCCAGCTCAGCCAGTCATGCTCCCAGCCACAAACTCTGCCAGGGATAAAAAACATCACCATGACACACGGCTACAACAAAAATGACTGAAATTTAATATCAAAAGTAGATAAAAATGAACAAAATATAAAAGAATGTAAATATGAGAAGTGGGGACAGTCTGTCAGTCACGACCCTTAATCCAGCTTCATGTAATATTTTCCAATAAATGGCGCTATCATTTAAAATATGAACATCATGTTATATTAAAGAAGATGTGACACTAGAGACTGAGACCATTAACTCATTATGAAAAAATTTACTGAGCCAATAAATCAAGGGAGAAGGATCTGACTTCTTTCTTAACCGGGCCCTGTAAAGAGAAAGTCTGCATCTGCCAGGAAAATAAAGTGAAAATAAGTCGGCAAAAAAAACAAAACAATCCTTTGTAAATCAAAGTTTTAGTTGATTATTTCCTCTTGAAAGACTTACATTTCTCATAGAAAGTTTAAATTTACCTTTTATATCAAAATTAGAAAAATCATCATTGTGATTACTTGTTTTTTTTTTTTTCTTTAATTGCACAGGCATCTTTAAGGTCATATTTAGGAAGAGGGAGCTGCATTCATATGGTGGTTCATATGAAGCTGTTTGCTTAGATTTTTTTTCTTTTTGAGAAAAAATCCATGTTGTAATGATATAATGTATAGAATCATTCAGACAGAAATTGTTTACCACAGTTACCAGTGATGGGTAGGACTGTTAGAAATGGGAGTAATGTTATGACCTTTCAGCTTACAGCATGTGACTCTGGTTAGAGACCTCCATCCTTTATGTCAAAAAAATCATCAGTAAAATCAAAAAACTAATTCTTAATCATTTGTGAAGAGTCTATTCGTGAAGGAGAAGAGCGGAAGTCTCTCAGTGTCAAAGGCCGACCTGGAAGAACACCTGAAAGTATCCTGCACAGATGACCGACACCAGGAAGAAGTCACATTCCCACCTGACATGCCGCCAGTCAGTTCACCAGAGCACGAGCTCAATATCAGTCCATCCAGGTTGAATGAAGTGGACAAAATCGTGCATACATCAAGGGTCGCATCATCTCCAGGTCCCAACGGAGTTCCATACAGGCTCTACAAAAACGCACTGGATGTCCTGTGATTCCTCTGGAAGCTGATGGGAGTTGTGTGGAAAAAGAAGGAGACAGAGGAAGGAGATAAAAGAAGGACTCACCAGAGATCGGCCAGTTCCGCCAGATCAGCCTTTTAAACATTGAGGGAAAAATCTTCTTCAGTGTGGTTGCTCACAGGCTGGCAGGATACCTGAAAAGAAACAACCTGATTGACACAGAACTGGAAGCTGCTGACAGACTTGGGCAAGAAACTCTGCTTCCCAGCTGAGATTTCATCCACCAATTTGCAACCAGACCTTGTTCTGTGGTCAGCCTCACTCAAGCTCGTCTACATCATCGAGCTCATGGTGCCCTGGGAGAGTGCAGTAGAGGAGGCTTGAGAACGGAAGAAGGTAAGGTACACTGAACTTGCAGCCAATGCGCAACAAGAAGGCTGCATCTACTCCTACAGAACAGATTTTGTGGAACTTAAATCTCAAATCATGTCAGTTTTATTCATCCATCCATCCATCCATCCATCATCCATCTTCCTCTACTTATCCGTGTCAGGGCCCATTGATTGTCTCGTCTGGATGTGTATTCCCTGTTTTACTTTGAAGTCTGTTCCCCATGTCCTGTCTAGTTCCTGCCTGTGTGATTTGTGATTGTTTCCACCTGTGTCTCATTGTCTCCCTTACCCAGTGTATTTAAGCTGTGTTCCCCTACCCTCCTGCGCCAGATCGTCTTGTCTGTTCCCAGTAAGAGATCCCACGTTTTTTTCCCCAGTGTTTCCTAGAGAGTTTTTGTGTATCGACCTGTTTTGGATTTTTGGCTTCTTGGGCCTGTACCGTTGCCTGTGCTGACTGATAACCCGTTGCTGACCTTTGACTGATTAAACTACCTCTCTTACACTTCTTGTGTACGACTCTGCTTTGTGGGGGTAGCAGCTTCAACAGGGAGCCCCAGGCTTCCCTTTCCCTCCCAAGGGAGACGCCCTGGTGGCATCCTCACCAGATGCCCGAACCATCTCAACGGACTCCTCTCGACACAAAGGAACAACAGCTCTACTCTGAGCTCCTCTCGGATGACCGAGCTCCTCACCCTATCTCTAAGGGAGAAGCCAGCCACCCTTCTGAGGAAGCTAATTTCGGCCACTTGTACTTGCGATCTCGTTCTTTCAGTCATGACCAAGTTCTCATGACCATAGGTGAGGGTAGGAATGAAGATTGACCTGAAGATCGAGATTCCGGCTCAGCTCTCTTTTTGTCACAGCGCTGTGACAAAGCAACTGCAGTACCGCTTCCGCTACTCCGATTCTCCGGTCAATCTAATACTCGAAGGTCCCCTCACTCGTGAACAAGACCCCGAGGTACTTGAACTCCGTCACTTGGGGTAAGGACTCATTCCCAACTCGGAGTAGATAGTCCACCGGTTTCCTGCTGAGAACCATGGCCTCCGATTTAGAGGTGCTGATCCTCACCCCATCCGCTTCACACTCGGCTGTGAACCTGTCCAGTGAGAGCTGAAGGTCACAGACCAATGGTACCAACAGCACCACATCGTCCGCAAAAAGTAGTGTTACGATTCTGAGTCCCCCGAACAGCAAACTCTCTCCTCCCTGACTACGCCTAGAAATCCTGTCCATGAAGATCACAAACATGATCGATGACATGGCGCAACCCTGGCAGAGGCCAACCCTCACCTAGAACAAGTCCGACTTACTGCTGCGTACCCGAACACAGCTCTCGCTTTGGGCATACAGAGATTGGATGGCCCTTAAAAGTGACCCCCTCACCCCATACTCCCACGGCAACCCCCACAAAACATCCCGGGGAACCCGGTCATATGCCCTTTCCAGGCCCACAAAACACATGTAGACCGGATGGGCATACTCCCAGGCTCCCTCCAGGATCCTCGCGAAGGAGCTTTATAAAACTGTGCGTAGGATTGTTACTAAAAGTGTACGTACGCCCAAAAGCCAAAGTTTGCATACAGCAGAAAATATTCAGATTTATAAAACCCTGCGTATGCAGACTTAAAGCAAACTTTGCTTTATAAATCACAGAGTGACTACAAGTGCGCGCAGCTGTGTCGGCTTCATGTCACGCCCTGTACATGCCCATTTCAACCGTAAATGGTCAATGCAAAGCACCTCATGAATATAAAATAAGACTCAGATACAAGTGTTATGTCTCGCTGGAAACGACGGTGGATGCAGGTGTCAGGCCCTAGCCAATTGTGTTTTGTCACTTCCTGTTTTATTTTGTAGTCTATGTGGTGTTGTGTTGTCGTTTGTTTTGCTTCCTAGTTTTTTCCCTCCTCTATGATTGCTGTCTCCACCCTAATGTCTTTCACCTCTGTCTCATTCCCTGTGTCTTTATCAGATTGTCTGCATCCCTCGTGAATAGCTTTCTGGCTTTTTTCCTCATGTATGTTTTCCCAGTGTTCCAACCAGTTTTGCTTCCCTCGAGTCATCTTCAGCCTAGTGTTTTTGTACCTCTGACTGTTCAGCAATCTCCTGGTTTTGACCTTCACCTGTTTTTTGACCCCAGATCTTGCCTTGTGTTTTTGTACTGCTGCCCCTGCTGACTGCATACCTGCCTACCTGTTTATTAAGCCACCTCTCGCTACCTGTTTGCCTCTGGTCTGCTTTGTGGGTCCCAATCTGTCTGTCTGGCCCTGACAGCAGGAAGAAAAGGTAAAAAAATAAATTAGACTGAATCTTTAGACTGAAGTGTGTGAACATTACCCTTTTTTATGCCTGGTTTTTTTATGAAAAGCATCAAGTAGAGCTGACGAACTGAGAACAGGAAAGTATAAAGTATAACGATTGTTAACGGCTTTGTTTTCCACACTTAGGATTTAATTGGCATTTGATTATGTGTTCACAGTATCACAGGAAAATATTATGTCATTTACACATGTTAGGCAGATGCTTTATTCCATGCAGCCGCGCCCTCCTCTCCTCCTCCTGCGCTTTGGGAGTAGACAATATGACGGAGAGATGGTGGTGATTAAATATAGAGAAGGGATTTTGATGTAGGATTTTCTGTTAGATTCTAAGGAGATGTTTCTGAAACAATTACTACTCAGTCCAATGCAAAATAACGCTGTTAAATTAAATCATTCTGATGGCATGGCTCATGCCATGCCATCATTTCTTTGAATGACTTCAGTCCACCACCGTACAGTCTGTGTCGCCAATTCCCCTTTTCCTCAAAACTGTTCAAACGTATGGGTCAAAGTTTCCGTAGGGTTACGCACATTTTCCTGTCAAGTCTGTTTTTTATAGATCACAACCTTGCGTGGAAAGTGACGTACGTTTTAGACCCCATTTTGTGCGTATGCCACGTTTATAAATGAGGCCCCTGGTCCGTTGTTCCACGACTGGGACGGAACCCGGTTCTACAATCTACGTGACCCTCCTTTCCAGCACCTTGGAGTAAACTTTCCCAGGGAGGCTGAGTTATGTGATGCTTCTGTAATTGGTGCACACCGTCTGGTCCCACTTTTCAAAAAGGGGTCTGCCACTCCATCAACACTGCCCCAGACCCCCCAAAGAATGTTGAAAAGATGTGACATCCACGACAGCTCCTCAACACCCAGAGCCTTCAACATTTCAGGATGGATCTTGTCAACCCCTGGGGCTTTGCCACTGTGGAGTTGTTTGACTACCTCAGTGACTTCTGCCAGGGAAATTGAGGAATGCCTGAACCTGATATACCCAGAGACAGAGCTGGAGGATGAAGGGGGATCAACATCAAAGTGTTCCTTCCACGGGCGGTGGAACAACTTTGGTGCTGACCGAAATCCTTCTCCATGTCCTCTCCGAGCCTCTCCCACACCCGCTGCTTTGCCTCCGCCACCGCCACCGCCAAGGCCACAGCCCTTCGGGCCCGTCACTACCCTGCAACTGCCTCCGGAGTCCCCCAGGATAACATACCCCAGAAGGCCTCCTTCATCACTTGGACGACTTCCCTGACCACCAGTGTCCACCACCGTGTCCAAGGGTTGCTGCCCCTTGAGACACCCAGGAGGTTGAGGCAACAGCTCTCAGCTGCAGCTTTTGCAATGGAGGATTTGATCATCGAACATCAGGGGCCTTCTCCAAACGTTCCCAGTTCACCCACACTACACGTTTGGTCTTACCAGGTCTGTGGTGAGGGGAAATTTATTCAGGGGTGCCAGCCAGGTCTCTATCCTGACATAAGATATTTGGTTTTTGTCAGTTAAGTCTTTTACCTACCTCTTTATTTTCTTTTTGTTTAATTATTTTAATTATATAACCTGACACAGTTCTTTTTCCCCACAACAAAACACACAAAGACAATACATTTAACAATGCACACTTTTCACTGAGAAAAACCACAATGAGAAAAACCTGAGCAACACAAAATCACAACAGCACAGAAGTTTGCAGTCAAATGCAAAATACTGTTTTTATGGATCAAAATAAAGAGTCACAACTTGGATGTTCATACAGTTCAATTCAAAAACGATTCAACAGTTCAAAAATAAGGCTTTTCCCAAAAATAAAGAGAGAAGAAAAAAAACTCTTTAGCAAAAGGTAAACCATTTGGAAACAAACAAAGAAAAAATTCATTACGAAAAAAAGAGCCTCAGCCCGTAGATGGTGGGCCCACAGGGTGGAGGAGCAGTTGCCACGTAACTCGTTCGGGCTTGGCCCTTCTGGGCCCCGTGGCAGACCCGGACACCAGGCACTCGCATGTGGGCTCCCTATCTGGGGGGTTGTTTTATACACATTGATCAAAATTAAAACACTACAGAATTTACAAGTTCACAACACATGTATTACGACTTTTAAGTACATTTATTTATTTATAGCAATTAGGAAAGAAAGCAGGTGGACTTGTATCCAATTCGTATATCCTTTTCCCTGGAGCACTGTGGTACAGGCCTTTGAATATTTGCTTCCTTGGGCCTGTATTTTTCCCCACCAACTGCACTTACATCAAAATGTTCTGAAATTATTATATTTTAATTTGAGTCAAAACAATTGGCTCCAACTATTGTAATAACTACAAAGTGCTTTCCCCCTCTGTTGTTAAATGGTATTCAATTCAACATGTCTGAGCACTACAACCAAATTGTTCTGAAACTACTAATTTGAGATCAGGCTTTTACATGCGACACATAGTTTAGACAGTTTCAGTCTGTAAATCACAGGGATGAAAAGCAGTGGGGATGTAAGGAAGTATAGTGATAAAAAACTTTGTAATATATTATGTACACTACTTATATTAATATTTCATATTGGCCCTGAAATAAAAGTTGAGCACAGAAGCCAGGTGATGTGTGCAGGCACTGATAGCTTTCTGTCTGGTCTGTTTAGAACCAGAAAAACGCTCTTTAAGGTTCTTCTTATACGTGTAAAAGATTAAAATCAGAGGACATAAGACTGAGAGATCCTAACACATAGTTCATAGATGTTATTGGCTGTGGTGTCAAAGCCAAAGGCCAGTTTGACAGCAGAGTGGTTCTCACAGTAAATTTTGTTAAAAATGTTCTGACAGAGCTATAAAGGTACAATCAAAGGCAAAATGCAAAATTTTACAAGAATTGGCAGCAGCCAAGTCATCACAATAAACATGGCAACTTTATTAAATGTTGCGTGTGTTATACTGCAGAGGACGACATATGGCCAGATATCTGTCATAAGCCATCACTGCTAAATTATAAAATTGTACATTAGCGTAAGTGTACAAAGTGAAGATCTGCAGGAAACAAAACAGCAAAGAAACAGTGTGAATGTCAGAGAGGATCTGAAGCAGCAGGAATAGAAACAACCCTGTACTACCATACAGTTCATTTACAAACAGGCTGCACAGAAACAGGTACATGGGTTCATGTAAGCTCCTGTTCACACAGATGACCACAATCAGCAACACATTAGCACAGATAATGAACATATATAAAGACAATACAATAATGAAACATAGGTATTTAAACAGCCCAGTGCCCAAGAAGGCAGCAAGTGTGAAATACACTGCTCAAAAAAATAAAGGGAACACTAAAATAACACATCCTAGATCTGAATGAATGAAATATTCTTATTAAATACTTTGTTCTTTTCATAGTTGAATGTGCTGACAACAAAATCACACAAAAATTATCAATGGAAATCAAATTTATTAACCCATGGAGGTCTGGATTTGGAGTCACACTCAAAATTAAAGTGGAAAAACACACTACAGGCTGATCCAACTTTGATGTAATGTCCTTAAAACAAGTCAAAATGAGGCTCAGTAGTGTGTGTGGCCTCCACGTGCCCGTATGACCTCCCTACAACGCCTGGGCATGCTACTGATGAGGTGGTGGATGATCTCCTGAGGGATCTCCTCCCAGACCTGGACTAAAGCATCCGCCAACTCCTGGACAGTCTGTGGTGCAACTTGACGTTGGTGGATGGAGCGAGACATGATGCCCCAGATGTGCTCAATTGGATTCAGGTCTGGGGAACGGGCGGGACAGTCCGTAGCATCAATGCCTTCGTCTTGCAGGAACTGCTGACACACTCCAGCCACATGAGGTATAGCATTGTCTTGCATTAGGAGGAACCCAGGGCCAACCGCACCAGCATATGGTCTCACAATGGGTCTGAGGATCTCATCTCGGTACCTAATGGCAGTCAGGCTACCTCTGGCGAGCACATGGAGGGCTGTGCGGCCCCCCAAAGAAATGCCACCCCACACCATTACTGACATACTGCCAAACCAGTCATGCTGGAGGATGTTGCAGGCAGCAGAACGTTCTCCACGGCGCCTCCAGACTCTGTCACATCTGTCACATGTGCTCAGTGTGAACCTGCTCTCATCTGTGAAGAGCACAGGGCGCCAGTGGCGAATTTGCCAATCTTGGTGTTCTCTGGCAAAGGCAAAACGTCCTGCACGGTGTTGGGCTGTAAGCACAACCCCCACCTGTGGACGTCGGGCCCTCATACCACCCTCATGGAGTCTGTTTCTGACCGTTTGAGCAGACACATGCACATTTGTGGCCTGCTGGAGGTCATTTTGCAGGGCTCTGGCAGTGCTCTTCCTGTTCCTCCTTGCACAAAGGCGGAGGTAGCGGTCCTGCTGCTTGGTTGTTGCCCTCCTACGGCCTCTTCCACGTCTCCTGATGTACTGGCCTGTCTCCTGGTAGCGTCTCCATGCTCTGAACACTACGCTGACAGACACAACAAACCTTCTTGCCACAGCTCGCATTGATGTGCCATCCTGGATGAGCTGCACTACCTGAGCCACTTGTGTGGGTTGTAGACTCCGTCTCATGCTACCACTAGAGTGAAAGCACCACCAGCATTCAAAAGTGACAAAAACATCAGCCAGAAAGCATAGGAACTGAGAAGTGGTCTGTGGTCACCACCTGCAGAACCACTCCTTTATTGGGGGTGTCTTGCTAATTGCCTATAATTTCCACCTGTTGTCTATTCCATTTGCACAACAGCATGTGAAATTGATTGTCAATCAGTGTTGCTTCCTAAGTGGACAGTTTGATTTCACAGAAGTGTGACTGACTTGGAGTTACATTGTGTTGTTTAAGTGTTCCCTTTATTTTTTTGAGCAGTGTATGAAACCTTCATAGAGGTCATCATGATAATCTCATTGGTTAACAGCTCTCTTGCAAACATGAAGCCCGCAAAAGTTTTGTGTTGACAGTTATGTTGCTGTTTTGAACATCAGTTTGTTTGGTACAATGTGTAGCTGAAACATCAAGCACATATAAACCAAAGACAGAGTTATTCCACTAAAAAAGTTCATTATCATTGATCCAACTTTAACATACAACCCAAAATGTTTCACTTGACGTACAACTGTAGTTACACCACAAGTCCCTCCTCACTGAGCTGAACCACATAAGCTTCTTTTAACACTTAAGACCAAGGACCTCCTTCTCATTATAAAACACTAATCTGTTCACCTTTTTTCATTTGTTTCATCAAAGAAGAATACATTATACATACAAACACCTACTTTCATAAAAAATATGCATGATTTCCTTTAGTACCACAAAAAACAAATATATGGGACAAATTAAAAGAGAAACCCAAAATGGAGATACTTCTGTAGAGAAGCATTGCACGGAAGTAAACAATTTAGCTGACCCAGAAAGTTATTCTATATCACGATGACAAGATGGTCTTAGTGACTTTGAAAGAGGGTTTGTAAGGTGTAGGAGCAGGCAAACAAAGAAACATCAGGGAGACTGAACAGAAGCAGGAAGAAGTAAAAGGGACTACAGCAGATGAACTGACAATAACTGAAGGAAAGACAGACTTAAAAGTGAACTTAAAGGACAGAGCACAGTTGTTGGATAATCAACATCTACCCTTCTCCCATAAAGTACAAAAACCCAAAGATCCAACTCAAATAGAAAATCTCTGATTGAATATATATAATTTATAAACTTTCAACTATTTACAATGATACAACATAGTAAGGGATAAGGAATCATGCAACAGAATATAAATTAAAATGTGTGCAACGAAAACAAAAACACAGCATCCAGTAACAGTTTTAGCTAGTCTTTAGTGAAGATAAGGCTCAGCTTTGAGGGGTTTCCCGGAAGTGGTCGGTGTTTCTTGAGTTCTCCTCCATGGGGATCCCTCGGCACACCACCACTGGTCAGCAAACTTTCCCTCTCCACCAGATCACCTTCAAGATCTTCCAGAGGTGCCGGAGAAGTTCTGGGCAGTGCTTATAGACGAGGTAGGGTACAACACTGGGGCCTGGGGTAGATGCTGATCAAGCTGCCTTCATGACCTCTTCAACCTCCTTTAGACTTGGTTTCTTCTGATTGCACTCCGTTGTTGGGGGGATGGGGTTGATTAGGGCTGAATTGCCTCCTCACAAGATTACTCAAAGTGTCTTGGAGGAAGCAATTCGCTTCCTCTGTTGAGCTCTCAAGGTGACCACTGCACCTGTCCCCAAGCATTTGTTTCATAAAGCCAAAGAGGTTGGAAATGGAGGCTGCTCACTTCCTGGCTTTCTCTCAACCCTGCCTCACACCATGTTTTGCAGTTCTACTGGACTCTGGCACACTCCCTGCTGCTGGAGTCCCACTGCCCAAGCATGTGCATTGCATTTACTAACCATGTTTTCCCGAAGTCTCCGTCTCCCCCAGCTCCTCTCCTCTCTCTCTCCCAGCTCCTCTCCTCTCTCTCCCTGTCCTCATCCTGCAGGTGATGAATCATCACCATCCCATGTTCCTGCAATGCCTGCTGCTCCCACATCGTCAAGAATTCCATACAGCATCATTCCTACGAACCTCATGCAGCATCATGTTCCTGCCTACACCTGTTTGAATATCCCCTCCTCCTGCTCTCTTTCTCTCCCTACTCTACCCAACTTTGCCCCCCCCCTCCCCCGTGCCTCTCTCTCTCTCTCTCTCTCAACCCAACCGGTCGAGGCAGATGGCCGCCCCCCCTGAGCCTGGTTCTGCCCGAGGTTTCTGCCTCTTAAAGGAAGTTTTTCCTTGCCACTGTCGCCAAGTGCTTGCTCATCGGGGGATCTGTTGGGTCTCTTTAAATAATTTTATAAAGAGTTTGGTCTAGACCTGCTCTATATGTAAAGTGCCTTGATGTAACTTTGTTATGATTTGGCGCTATACAAATAAATCTGATTTGATTTGATTTGATTTGATTTGCCCTGCTTACTTGCTCTTCTTTCACCCCTGCTCGGGCCTCTTCCAGGTATACTCATTAAAATTTTCAGTTTTTAAGGGCTGAGGCCATAGTAGACATGATTGAGCAGGACTGCCAGTCATTTTCTGTGGTGGAGGATAACAGCTTTAAAGTAGGACATATATCCATATATGGATTTATGGATACAGGATATATGTTGGGTGTCATAATAGGACACGTGTCATTTCAGGTAACCTTATTTCCTGTTCCCTCATGTTTCCTGCTCCTGGGATTACCCTAATGCCCTCACCTTCCCTTGTCTATATATATGTCTCACTTCACCCTTTTTCTGTTCTTGGCCAGATCATTGTCAAATGTCTCATGTTCTAGTACTCTTTGTCATTTCTTGTGCTTCCTGGTTTTCGACCCTGTTTGGATTGTTTGGACTTGACTTTTGCCTCTTCCCTTTGTGCTTCTGCCGTGTGGACTGACTACTTGTGCACTGAACCCAGATTAAAGCCTACTGAACTGATCCCTGTGTCTGAGAGTTGTGCTTTTGGGTCCTTTCTCCGAGCCTGCTCATTACAGCGGGGGAACAAGATCCGATGTAGATGTGGCTGAAGCAATGGACCACATCTGTAATCCCAAAGATAATCACTAAATGGGACACTGGATTGCGAAAGTTGTCAGGGAATACCGACCAACTATAACTAAGTTGCAACGCCTGATGAACAGATCTCTAACAAATTATGAGATATACATATCTTTAGGGCATATAGGGCAGGTCGCAAGGTTGTTGTTAAGTTTAGGGAGTTAGTCACTGAGTCTCGTCCATTTTTTGTAGCACAAGTTTCTTGTGTTTACTTTGAATTCACAACTAGCATAGCTAGTGACTGCTGTGAAGAGGGCAGCTGACAACAAGGGAAAGACCATGTGACAGCTTGGACAGACAGCTGACAGGAGGCAAAGACCCCAAAGGTGCTGCCATGGGCTAGTAATCCATGGTAGCAGTGGCAAGGCCTAGCAGCTTTGAAACAACCAGCATAAGCTACAAGTAAGATAAGGAAGATACTCCAAGGGTCAGCGAGAGCAGGGGTGGAAGATGACTCACAGGCAGATTACATGGCAAGAGACACTGGAATGGACAAGACTATGAGTTGGATATGTTACTCAGTGAAGGATAGGGGCACGGACTTATTCTCTAGGACTAGAACTGGGCAGAATAGTTCTCAGGGCAAAATGAGCATGGATGGAGAGAATAAAAATGGTAGGTTAGAGGAAAACAAGCTCCAGGTTTGTCCTTGTGGCTGGCAGAAAGTAACATCAGTTAGAGGCCTTAGAGTGCATCAAGGAAGAAAGAGATGTGTTGTAAAGGAAGGGCAGTGTGGCTGCATCGATTGGTACTTTTTAAGAAGTCAATTGAGTAAGTCGGATGAAATCCAGCGACAGGTAGAAAACAAAAGTTCGAAGGATATCAATAACACAACCACAGAGGTGGAGGAGGAGGTTATAAGAAGGGATGCAGCTGATACTGAGGTGAACAGGCCAGTCAAAGAGAGAAATATGGAGCAGAAAGCTACAGTTAAATGGCCTAGGGCAAATAGCAGCAAAGAATGGGAGACGTTCAACTATTTGTCAATAATTTTAAGAAGACTAGAAATGCAAGTGATAGATTAGATAAGATGGGAGGTGTAATTTACTCCTATGGTGTAGAAAGATTTGGGTGCAAGACAGAAAGAGGATTGAAAGAGTACAGTTAGTTAAGTCTAGACGGCAAAGAGAAATGGAGAAATTAGTTAAAGAAAGAAGACAACTAAGAAAGCAGTGGAAAAAAGCTACAGAGGAAGAGAGGGAGGGAATTAATGTGTTGCAAGAGGAATTGAGCAGCATGTTAGCAGTGCTCAGAAGGGCCGAATATCTTAGGAAAAAGAGAAAGAAGAAAGAATATGTTAGGACAGTGTGTTACAGGGACCCGTTCAAATTTGTTAAAGGGTTGTTTAACCACGAAAAGGGAGGGCAGCTTAAAGCAACAAAGTTAGAAGTAGAAGTATCTAAGAAATACATATTCAGATTTTGAGCAGAATAGAGTAGTAGGCCTTCCACCTGACATGCCACCATTAGGGGAGATAGATCAGGAGATGGATGTTAGACCACCTAGGTGGAAGGAGGATGAGGAGGTAGTCAGGCGTGCAAAGGCTTCTTTGGCCCCAGGGCTAAATGGAGTCCCCTACCAGGTTTATAAAAGCGCACCTGATATCTTAAGGTTTTTGTGGAGGCAATTAATAATAGTTTGGGAGAAACTGTTTATTCCCAGAGCATGGCGTAGGGCAGGAGGCGTTTTTATTCCAAAGGAGAAGGAGTCTTCAGACCTGAGTCAGTTTCGGATGATCTCTTTCTTAAATGTAGAGGGGAATATTTTCTTTAGTGTGGTTGCACAGAGACTAGCTAGTTATTTAGAAAGGAATAAATTAATAGATAATGTAGTACAGAAGGCAGGAATACCAGGTTTTGCAGGGTGTTTAGAGCACACTAGCATGATCTGACATCAGATTCAGGCAGCCAAGATTGAGAAAAGAGACTTGGATGTAATATTTTTGGATTTAGCAAATGCATTTGGTTCAGTGCCATATAGCCTTATTTGGGAGGCGTTTGATATCCTGGAAATATGCTCTTACCAAATTAACAACTACTCCAGGTACTGTAAAATAATAAGAATATGCTTATATACAGTAGGCTTTACAAAAGTTTGGCAGAGGCTAGAAATAGGCATTATGGCAGGGTGTATGATTTTTCCATTAGCATTCACAATGGTGATGGAGGTAATTATTAGAGCTTCTAAGTGGGTTGTAGGTGGAGAGAGGCGGCAGGATGGGATGCTTGCAGGGACCAAGCAGTGAGGCAATGAGGAGAACAGGAGTTTGGTTTAGAAAATAGGGTTTTTATTTACCCAAAAAATGCAAAAACGAAACAAACCAAGAACTTAATACCTAGGCCTATAAAAGAGGTCAACAAAATAGAACTCTGTTCAGTTAACACCTTCTTTTGTTGCTGTTATTTTCAGTAAACAGACCTGACACAATGAGACACAGGGGAACATATATACTGGCTTGGACAAACCAAATAACACATAAGGGGGAAACAAGATGGACGCACACTATAACTAATACAATGAAAATGAACTAAACCTAAATCCCCCCCCCTCTAGCATAGCAGCACATGGTATGGCCTGATTTCCAAGCTTCAAGATTTAAGAGTCCTCCACCCTTGGCCATGCCTTTTGCCCATCAGGAAGGAAACTCCCAATGTTGGTTGTGACCATGTGTGGCTGTGGCCATCACAATGCACCTTACACCAGTTAGGGCCTACATGGATGATATGACGTTGGTGACTACAACGTTGCCATGTATGAAAAGAGTACTTGAGAGACTTAATAAAACTTAAAGTGGGCTAGTATGAAAATCCAGCCTAGTAAGTCTAGAAGTATCTCAATAAGTAGAGGGAGATTAAGTGATCGAAAGTTTGTAACAGATGAAGAGGAAATTCCAATAATTAGAGAAAAATCAGTTAAGAGTCTAGGTAGGTGGTACAAGGCAAACTTGTAGGATGGAGAACAGGTAGTGCAGTTTCGGAAGGATGTTGCTGTGGGACTGGATAGAATAGATAAATCAGGGAGGCTTGGGGCTTGGCCCAGTCAAACCGGTGTGGAGTAAAGCAGGTCCTAAACAGAAGAGGAAGCTAGTTGTGGAGCAGGTTTGTAGACAGGAGGAAATATTAAGGGGTGCAAAGGCAGTGGCTCAGGCTAAGCAGGGACAGTGGTTGAACTGAGGTGTAGAGAAGAAAAAGCTTAGTTGGAAAGAGCTGTGGAGTATGGAGGAAAGTAGATTAGTAGTAGATTTTTGATTTTTTGATTTTTGATGATGTATTGCCAACTCCCCAGAACCTAAAACTCTGGGTAAATGGAGACCCACTATGTTCGTTGTGTTCAGGTACTGCAACTCTAAAGCACATTTTGTCAGGTTGTAAGGTTAGTGTGTCACAAGGACAGTATATGTGGCGACATAACCAAGTTTTAAAAAGCTTAGCTGCAGATATACTGAGGCAGGCAAATTTAGGAGGGTCTAAGGCAAAGACAGTTGCAATTCAGTTTGTTCAAGAGGGAGAGAAAGTTAATAAGACAGCAAGGAGCCAAGGCAGCTTAGAGGATGCCAGTGACTGGGAGATGCAAGTGAATTTAGGAGGAAAGCTTGTTGTTTCCCAGGAAATAGCCTGTACAAAACAAAGGCCAGATATAATTTTGTGGTCTAGGAGTAGAATGAGAGTATATTTCATAGAGCTGACTGTTCCGTGGGAGGATTCAGTTGTAGAAGCGTATGAAAGAAAAAAGCTTAGGTATGCAGACTTAGGTGCTGAACCGGAGCAGCAAGGATGGAAAGTTAGGATTTGTCCAGTGGAAGTTGGAATGATGCTGTATGGAATTCTTGAAGATGTGGGAGCAGCAGGCATTGCAGCAACATGGGATGGTGATGATTCATCACCTGCAGGATGAGGACAGGGAGAGAGAGGAGAGGAGCTGGGAGAGAGAGAGAGGGGGAGAGAGAGGAAAGGAACTGGGGAAAACAGAGACTTTGGGAAAACATGATTAGTAAATGAAGTGCACATGCTTGGAACTGAGAGAAACTGGGATTTTGGAGAAGCAGGTTGTTGGACGGTGCATGCGAGGGGGGAGAGAGAGAGGGAGAGGGGAAGAGAGGGGAAAGGAGAGGGAGAGAAAGAGAGAGAGAGAGGGGAGAGATAGAGAGAGAGAGAGAGAGGTGCTCAGTCCCTCCCCCAGCAGTCTAGGCCTATGGCAGCATAGCTAAAGAGTAAGTGAACTTTAACTTTTTAACTATAAGCTCTGTCATACAGAAAAGTTTTAAGCCTGGTCTTGAAAATTGCTAAAGAGTCTGCCCCCCGAACCGATGCTGGAAGTTGGTTCCATAGAAGAGAACCCTGATAACTGAAAGATCTTACTCTTGGAGACTCTAGGAACCACAAGTAAACCTCCATCTAGAGAGCGGAGTGGCCTACTAGGACAGTAAGGAACTATGAGCCCTCTGAGGTATGATGGAGCTTGGCCAGTAAGAGCTTATATGTTAATAGAAAGATTTTAAATTCTATTCTGAATTTTACCGGCAGCCAATGAAGAGCAGCTAACACAGGAGAGATGTGATCCCTTTTTTCTAGTTCCTGTTAATATTGGTGCAGCAGCATTCTGAATCAACTGAAGGCCTTTCAGATATTTGTTTGGACATCCAGATAATAATGAGTTACAGTAGTCCAGCCTAGAAGTTATGAATGCATGGACTAGTTTTTCTGCATCCTCTTGAGAGAGGATGTTTCTGATGTTCTTAATGTTTCTCAGGTGGAAGAAAGCTGGCCAACAGACTTGTTTTATGTGAGGGACAAAGGACATGTCCCAGTCAAAGTTTACTCCAAGGTTTCTTACAGTGGAGCTGGAAGCAAAAGTAATGCCATCCAGACTGATTAAATGATTAGATAGGGTTTCTCTAAGGTGCTTAGGGCCAAGTACAATAACTTCAGTTTTGTCAGAATTTAGAAGTAAAACATTATGGGTCATCCAGACTTTTATGTCTTCAAGACATGTCTGCAGTCTGACTATCTGACTAACTTCATTTGGCTTCATTGATAAATACAGCTGAGTGTCGTCTGCATAACAGTGAAAATTTATGCTGTGTTTCCTGATAATGTTGCCTAAAGGAAGCAGATATAGAGTGAAGAGGATTGGTCCAAGTACCGAACCCTGTGGGACTCCATAACTGGCTATAGTGCGTGAGGAGGAGCTATTGTTAACATGTACAAACTGATATCTATCTGATAAATAGGATTTGAACCACCTTAGAGCAGTTCCTCTAATGCCAATTTCATGTTCCAGTCTCTGTAATAGAATATCGGTATCAATGGTGTCAAATGCAGCACTGAGATCTAAGAGGAAGAAAGGTCTGTTGGCTTTTTGTTGAGGGAGTTAGGAGGAAGGGGACAGAGTGTGAGGAAAATAGTGAGGGAAATGTCGGATGAGGCAGTAAGATCCAGTCAGTGGATTTGGATTAGAAGTAATAGTAGCTGGGGGCCCAGCAGGGGGAGCACTCAGGATAGACAGACCATGGGGAGAAGCAGAGGAAGAAATCCAGGAAGAGGAAGTGTATTTAAGTGGAGGGTGTGGCCTGTGTGAGCCTCTTTGAGACCATGCGGTTAGTCCAGGTGAGTTGGCCTGTATTGGCTTATTTGGCTTGTGTTTGTCTCTGATTATAATACTGCTTAGGTGAGTTTGTTTGCTGAATCTGCTAGTGTATCTCGTCCTCCACCTCCTGCACCCTCTATACTTTCTTTACCCCCTACCCGAACCAGGGTTTGTATCCCCACCCTGCTTTTGCTGGTGCAGTTGGTGAGAGGTCTGAGTAGTTGACAACAGTGCTGTTTGAGATAATTGTCTTGGTGTGAGGAGCGGTGATAGCTGGCATTAGAGAAGTGACTCTGGGACGCCAGTGATCACTGTCTAGCCTCCTAGAGGTGTTGTGGGACCAACTAGACGAAACACTGGTGAAAGGAGGTTCTCACCTGATGACCCCAAAGACATGTTAGTTATCACTGCTCACTGGGCTAGTTAGATATAGTTATCTTTAGGGCATGTAGGGCAGATCGCAAGGTTGTTAAATTTAGGGAATTAGTCACTGAGTCTGGTCCATTTTTTGTAGCAGCTTGTGTTTACTTTGAATTCACAAGATTCAAAGTGTGTTCATTCCTGCACCAATGACTTTTCATTTGGAGGATCCTGATTATCAACATGTCTGCAATCTAAACTTTAGAAATGCTGTAGAAATGCTGTCTTGGACTCACTCAGTATGTCAACCACCCAATCCATAACAAAGGCCAGATCCTGGACTTAATCTGCTGCACCGACATCGTCCCAGATAACCTTGCCGTCATTGACTCCCCCATCTCCGACCATAAACTTGTCTTTATTAACATTCACATCCAACTATCCAAAGCCAAAGAACAACGGACCACCAGCTTCAGAAACATCAAACACGTCAACCCCACTGATCTCACCAACCTGATTACCTGAGTTACCTGAGTCCTCCTCCATCATCCTCTCCTGCTGACCTGGTGAACCACTACAATAACTGTCTCTCCTCTTCCTTCACCGCCCTGGCCCCTCTGAAAAACCGCTCAGTCTCATTCACCCGTACTGCACCCTGGTTCACTTCAGAGCTCCGCCGACTCAAAGCTACAGGCCGTCAAATGGAGCGACTCTATAAAAAGACCTGACACACTGTTCACACCCAGATGTACTCGGCTCACCTTCACCACAACAAGAATGCTCTCTCTACTGCCAAATCCTCCTACTACTTCAACCTCATCAATACCGGTAGAGAAACAATAGAGTCCTCTTCTCCACTGTCAGCCACCTGCTTCATCCCCAAAAACTCTCCCTCCAGACACCTCCACAGAACAATGCACTGCTCCAAAATTACCATCATTCACCAACAGCTGGGCTCATCGTGCACTTCCCCAACAGACCCTCCCTGGATGGTTTCCTCTGACCAACCTCAGACAAACTCTCTCTCCAATTTAACCCTGGCGTCAGAACACACTAGGGGTGAGGCAAAAAGTTATAGGACATGGTGTCAAGTCAGCCACAAGTGGCAAACCAACGCACACTGCAGTGCTTCACCAAACTCCCTGGCAACTCCGAGCAGGAAAAAAAAAAAACTAGGTCTATCGCCTGCTTCGTCGCCAAAGACTTATGGCCTTACAGTGTGGTGGAAAATGAGGGGTTCATCTACATGTTGCAGACAGCGGAGCCAAGGTACGCCATACCATCCCGTAAGTTTTTCACTGAGACAGCTGTGCCACAGCTTTACCAAGAAACTAAAAGAAAAGTCGGCAGTACATTAACCAAAGCGACCAGAGTGGCACTAACATGTGATACATGGACATCGAGAGCAACCCAGTCTTTTGTGACATTCACCACTCACTATATAACTGATACGTGGCTGCTCAAATCCCATGTTTTGCAAACTCGTGTTATACATGAAAGCCACACGTCCGTGAATGTCAATGCCATGTTTCACTACGTTGCTGATGAATGGGAGCTGACTGTCGGGGATTTGGTTATTGTGACTGATAATGATGCGAACATGCTCGCCGCTACACAGATTGACAACTTGGCACACGTTACATGTTTTGCCCATACTCTCAACCTGGCTGCTCAACGAGCTCTGAAGCAACTATGGTTTCACAACTGCTTGGGAAGATCAGGTGAATAACTGGCTTCTTCCACCACATCACCATCACAAATCATGAACTGCAGGAGGACAGAAACTTCTACAGTTACTGGCGCACAAACTAAAAACGGATGTCGCTATGCGATGGAACAGTGCGCTGGACATGATCAAGCGATTCCTAGAACAGCAGCCTGCTATTTGTGCTCCTCTCCCCACAGGTGAGAAGATGTGGAAGCGATATCTGCACACTCAGCGAGATGGACATCTCCACTGCTGAGGAAATAGCATCAGCGCTAAAACCAATGAAAGATGCAACCCACATCCTGTCCGAGGATTCTACACTTACTCTCTGTTATTGCTCCTTTGCATGCTCAGTTGCTGCACGACACAGAGGCAGCTGGCGTTCTTCTGACACTCCAGTTATTTGGGAAATCAAATTGGCAATCCATGAAAATCTGGTAAAAAGATAGAATCCTTTGCAGGATAAGCGCATGCTTTACACTGCTTCCTTCTTGGACCCCAGATTCAAGGCCCTGCCTTTCTTTGAGAAGGAGGACCAGCTGGAAGTACATGCCAATGTAGTTGCAGAGGCTGCAGTACGTGAGGTAAATTACCTGTTCTTGAACAATATATATTTTTGTAAACAGCATAACACATTATTACATTTTTAAAATGGATAGTAATGTAGGTCAAAGTTAAATGATGCCATCTCATACACCCATCTTGCATGGTTGTATGTATGCATTTTTATTTTATTTTACCATAAAATGCAGGACTGGTGGTGTGATTGTATTGTACATAATGACTTAAATGATTGTTGAATTTTTTTCTGTAGAGTCATGTGAACTCAGAGGAGGCTGAGGACAAGTCTGAGACACCACAGCCAGACCCAGAAGAAGCCCCTGCTGCAAAAAGAAGGCCTTCTCCACTGGTTACTCTATTGGGCAAGACATTTACTGGGGTCAGTGTTGTCCGTAAATCTGCCAGCACAAGAGCTGAAGAGGAGCTTAATAAATATTTGGAAGCCCTTCCACTGTCTGTCAGAGAACCCCCCTCAGCTGGTGGAAGATCCGTGAGACAGATTTCCCTCTCTTGGCTAGACAGGTTAAACGCTACTTGTGTATCCCTGGCACTAGCGTTGCAGCTGAGAGAGTATTCTCCACTGCTGGGGATATAGTGACAGCTCAGCAAAGCAGTCTTACACCAGCGCATGTGGACCAGCTTCTTTTTCTGCAAAGGAACCTGGATGTTGCACCTGCAAATGAACAGTAATCTTGGACACAATTCAGGTCCAGTTTTCTTTCATGATTTGTTGAAAATCATACAATCAGTTGCACAGTTGTGGACAGTTCTATTGTTGCAAGAGGCCCTTTCATGAAAAGTTCAGAGGCAGCTAGCTTACGGGTACTAATTTTTAATTAAAAAAAAAAAAGCACTTTTATTTTCATAACTTGTTTTTCTTAATAAATGTGAAACTTTAATGTCTCCATTTGTCATTCTGTCTTGCAAAGCAGACTGGAGTAGATCATGAGGATCCTTTGCGCACCTATAGATTGAAGCAGAAATCATTATGAATCAATACGTTTTGAATCAAAGATTGATTTTTTTTTTTTTTTTTTTTTTAAATCGAATCGTAGCCCCAAAAATCGGAATCCGATCAAATTGTAACTCTGGATTACTCACCATCCTCATTGTCCTCGACTTCAGAGCAGCCTTTGACACCATCTCCCACACACTACTCCTGGACCGCCTGGCTGGCATTGGGATCACTGGTGTTGCACTCTCATGGCTCTCATCCTACCTCACTGACAGACAACAGTTTATTCAACTTGGTAATCACAAATGATATTGAAAATGACACAATAAGTGGACTATTAATCAATGACATCAGTGACCACCTCCTAGTTTTTTACAGTTTATAACAGCAACCACCAGAGAAATCAGCCAGAGGAAAAACTAAAATTCTGACGAGTGAGGACAGAGGAAACTATGATTAAATTTAAGAATGATTTACTGGCACAAAATTGGGAAAAGGTATATAATGAAAGTGATATTGATAGGGCATATGAAACCTTTTTAAGAATATGCACATCAGTATATGATAAAAATTGTCCAATAAACTAATACTGTAGAAAACAAAAATACAAAGATCGACAATGGTTCACAAAGGGATTACAGAATGCCTGTAAGAATAAAAATACACTTTATAGAATTTATAAAACTAAGGACTAAAGAGGCAGAAAATAAATATAAAAAATATAAAAATAAGTTAACCAATATAAGGGTATGTAGGAAGGAATACTATAGTAAAATATTATATAATAAAAAAAACAATATTAAAGGAATATGGGACATATTAAATAGTATTATCAAAAATGGTGATAAACAACAGAGCTACCCTCAATATTTTTTTGATAACAATATTAAAAAGGACAATATGGATGATGTGGTCAACACTTTTAATTATTTTTTTGTAAATGTTGGACCAAACCTGGCAGGAAAAATTACTGATCCATTATTATCTGACAATTGGAATAATAACCTTATAGTGAGAAATCCCAGTTCAATGTTCCTCACAGCAGTGGAAGAAAAAGAAATAATAGATATTGTAAATAAATGTAAATACAAAACATCTACTGATTCAAATGAAATTGATATGAAAGTTGTAAAAAAGGTAATTGAAGGGATTTCAGAACCACTTATGTATATCTGTAACTTATCATTCCAAACCGGTAAATTTCCTAATAAAATGAAAATAGCTAAAGTTGTGCTGCTGTATAAAACTGGGGATAGACACCACTTCACAAATTACAGGCCTGTTTCTTTACTTCCACAATTCTCCAAAATTTTAGAAAAACTATTCAATAACAGATTAGACAAGTTCATGAACAAACATAAATTACTTTCTGACAGTCAATACAGATTTAGAGCAAACAGTTCAACATCACTGGCATTAACAGAATCAATTGAGGAGATCACAAATGCTATAGATCACAAACTGCATTCAGTTGGACTATTCATAGACCTTAAAAAAGCTTTTGACACAATAAATCACAGCATATTAATCAATAAACTTGAAAGGTATGGGATCAGGGGGTTAGTATTGCACTGGGTGATAAGTTATTTAAGCAACAGAAAACAATTTGTGAAGTTGGGGGAATATTCATCATCATGCTTGGACATTGCTTGTGGCGTCCCCCAGTGGTCAGTATTATGTCCGAAACTGTTTATATAAATGACATATACAAAGTTTCAAACACCTTAAAATTTTTGTTATTTGCAGATGACATTAATATTTTTTGTTCTGAGGGGGATATACATGCACTACTGGGGAGGATCACTACTGAGATGTGCAAACAAATTATCATTAAACTTAAGTAAAACCAAATTCATGTTATTCAGCAATTATAATAAGAATACACAAGTACAATTAAAAGTAGATGGGGTGGATATTGAAAGAGTAGATGAAAACAAGTTTCTTGGGGTAATAATTGATGATAAAATAAACTGGAAGTCACATATAAAACATGTACAAAGCAAACTGTCAGGAAGCATTTCAGTTTTAAGCAAAGCAAAACACATTCTGGACCACAAATCACTACATATTCTCTACTGTTCACTGATTTTACCATATTTAAATTACTGTGCAGAGGTTTGGGGCAATACTTCCAAATGTACAATACAATCACTATCCATACTGCAGAAAAGAGCCATAAGAATAATTCATAATACCAGTTACAGAGATAACACAAATTCACTATTATGAAATCTAAAACATTAAAATTCACTGACCTGGTTCATTTTCAAACAGCACAAATCATGTACAAAGCAATAAACAAGCTACTTCCTGGAAATATTCAAAAATAGTTTTTTACCAGAGCTGGGGGTTATAATCTGAGGGGGGACTTCAATTGAAAACATCAACAACATTAAAACGTTTTTGTGTTTCTGTTTGTGGAGTGAGGCTGTGGAACAGATTGGGTGTGGAGCTCAAGCAATGTCCAAGCATGACCCAGTTTAAAAAGCGGTACAAGCACATGGTTTTCACGAGGTACAGGGAGGAATAAAGGCTTTAACAATCAGGTGTTTTCACAAATGATATATGCATTTGTTTATTTATTCTATTAATTTTCTATTTTTAATTTTTTAAATATGTAAATATGTTTGTTTGGGGAGACTGGTTGTTAATTGAGTAGTGGAGAAGGGGTAGGTTTAAATAAGCATATGCTTCACCCTACTCCTTTTTGGACATGTTGCTTTGAATATTGTTGTTTTGACTATTCTCATGGTTTTGTTTGATTGTTGTGTTTTCAGTTTCCTTTTTTGTGTTACACGCACATGTCCGAAATAAACTAAACTAAACTAAAATCTGGGTGTTCAGGTGTCTCACTGGGTGTCCCACAAGGGTCTGTTTTGGGTCCCCTCCTCTTCATCATCTACCTCCTCCCCCTGGGCAAAATCCTCCGTCATCATCGGATCCACTTCCACCGTTACACCGACCACATCACCCCTGTTCTCATCTCACTCCACTGGCTCCCTGTACAATACCGAATCCATTACAAGAATCTCCTTCTCACCTACAAAGCTCTCCACAATCTGGCCCCCACTTACCGGTCTGACCTCCTCCAGGAATACACTCCCTCCCGCACCCTCTGCTCATCCTCCGCTGGACTCCTCACCACCCCAACCCCACGCCTCGGCACCATGGGCACCCAAGCCTTCAGCTGCTCAGTACCCAGACTCTGGAACTTCCTCCCCCCACACATACGACAGTCAGACTCCATCTCACTATTCAAATCACAACTCAAAACTTATCTGTTCAAACTGGCTTATTTACCATAACTCAGCTTTTGCCTTGCACTACCCTCCCACAAAACAAAATATCGTCTTTACCTTGTTGTTTTGAATCTGTTTTATTGTGTCCCATTTTTTGTTTTTTGTCTTAAAATTCATGTATCATTGTATCCTATTTCTTTCTGTTTCTTGTTTATTGTCTATTTGTTTACTGCTTATCTGTCTTAATACTGTCTTAATATGCTCGTATTCTCGGTCAGGCAACCTGAAAGGCACCATATTAATAAAATGTATTATTATTGAGACACTTTCATTAAAGTGGTAAGAAACTAGTTTCCTATAAGGCTGAACCTGTCATGTATCACCTCCATGGCACAAGAGTCACAAGAGATATGCAACTTGTTCCTAGCATGCCTGACTTCAGCTTTTGATACTTACAGTACCCTAACAAGACCCAATCCTCAGGGGGCACAGCCTCTGCAGTCCTATGAAGTCCATTTGAGAGAACATTTCTTGAGCAGAATGAAGGCTGGATTGTCACAGATGATGACGAGATCATTTGTAACCTGGAAGAGATGTCCACTCGCTGACACCCTTTAGCATGCAGAACATGCAGGACGAGGACGAGTTACACAGTAAAGAAGAACAAAAAAAACAAAGCAGGCAAAAGATAATGGATGATGCACAGCTGACCATGTTCAGTGTGTTGGCTGACACCTTCCAAAAGCAAACTTTAGGCAGTGCCAGAAGAGGGAGAGGTCGAGCAATAGGTTGTGACAGAGGAATATCCATCTGGACTGGCAGATATAATTCCAGTGTGTGTCACAATATGTGAAATGTTGCCATTGACAAGCAGAATGCCCGGATCTTCAGCTGGAAAGTCCGACTGATGAAGCAAGAAGGAGGGACAGACCCCAGACACAGAGCAGCTCATCTCAGAGAAACAAGTAACACACCTTACATTCACTCACACAAGACCAGAAGCTAGAGTTAATACACATACACCAATTTTAAAACTTGTTGTGTATGATAACATCGAGAGGTATAAGAAATTTCCACAATTAAGTATCACAAAACTGTCCAGCTAATTTGATGTGCCACTTTGATACTGTCTGACTCTGAGTACACTACAATATCAAAGTGCTGAGAAAAGCACAACTCACAGCATATCAAATGGTTGAATATAGTATTCTGAATGCGTATCAGGGGGAATAAACATTGAATAATGTAGTTTCCATTTATTAATGACCTCACTACTTTTGCAAAGCTACACAGTACTGCAGGAGGGGAATGTATTCATGATCAGTCATGACACTGTACAGCATACAAAAGTATAGGGGCAGACAGAGAATATGAGAAACAATGGTATGATCAACAGATGGAAGTTGAAACAACAACAACAATAATAATAATAATAATAACAACAACACAGATGTAATAATTTTGTCATATAACAGAATATTATTGTTTAAATGTCATAGAAAACTATCCTGATGATAAAAAGGACAGATAAGGTGGGGTGGGGTGGGGGACAAGATAATAGTGGATAACCGATAAGAGGGAAGGAATAGACACATAATAAGGTGGTAATAAGTAGTAAGTGGTTGAAATGACTACAATAGTGATAAGTGAGCGAGTAGAAGGGAGAAAAATAAATAAATAGGTGAATAAATTAAATTAATGGATAAATAAATGAAAAAGGGGAAGAGAGGGGTGTTTGATTAAAGCAATTATCAAAGAAGGAGGAAGATGCTAAGCTGGGGGGGCGTGGTTTTCATGGTTCTGTACGTGATTTTGGTTTGGTAAATCCTGTTTTATGGTTCAGATGAGTTAAGAATTTGTCCCAGGTGTCATTAAAGGCTGACATATTGTTTTTCTATGAGTAGATATTTTTTCGAATGATATGTATTCTATGAGAGAGTTTAACCAGTGGGTGATATGAATAGAATTTTTTTATTTCATGGATTTCTTGGAATTACAAAGTTGAGGCTGAAATATATGTATTGGACAGAGGATTCTGCTGCCATGCCTATACCCCCCCCCTCCCTCTGAGGAAAAGTTGTTCTATGGTTCTGCCCCACAGGCAAAACCATTGCACTGGCAGTGGCAGGATCTGGGCCTGTGGTTGCAGGATTATCCTGGCCTATGTGAATTCAGACCAGTTGCAGAGGATCCCGGAATTGAGTATAGCGCTTAAAGAAAGGTATACAGAGAAGCAGAGAATGGCACTGCACTTTCAAAATTTGTGCTTCAAATGCCTCTGGGGCAATAAAATTGCAACAACAATTGCACACCCTCCTCCCACTAAACCTTCCGAACATCTAATGACGGATTTCATTGAATTAACTACATTTGAAGGGAAGAAATATTGCCTGGTGATAGTGTGCATGTTCAGCGATTTTATGGAAGTTAATTTAAACTAAGGTCAAAAATCTTGAAAAAAAATTTAAATTAAAAAAATAATTATTGATTGTCCTGTGTGAGGATTTTTCACTGTGGGGTTCTGTTGGATAGCTCTCTGAGTTTGTGTTTGTGTGGTTGCTACAGCAACTCCAGCTAAAAACAAACCATTACTCATCTTCTCATGGTGTCACCAGCCAATAGCAAAGGCCTTAATGTCTCCTGAGTGTCCAAGTGTCCACATAGACTCTAGCCTCTGGGGTCTGGTCTTGTGTTGTTGCAGATGAAGCTAGCTGATACAGAGAAAAGCTCCACTGGGGCTAAGTACTATCAAATGATGCAGTAACAATGATGAAATCACACATTACAGTCTCCACTGACCCTCTCTGTCCACCAAACATCACACTGTGGCCTGGCTTTGAAAATTAAACATGTTTATATGTTTAATGTCTATGAATTTAACTACATTCATTCATCTTATACAGAGTATCTGTTGCCAGGTTGTGGGGGGTGCTGGAGCCAAACCCAGCTCACATTGGGCGAGGGTGGGGTCACCCTGGATAGTTCGGCAGTCCATCACAGGGCCACTACCCTAAGGGCAATTTAGGGTCACCAATCAACCTAAACATATATGTTTTTGGATGGTGGAAGGAAACCAGAGTACCGGAGCCCGCAACCTTCTTCATGTGGGCTAATGGCGCTTACCACTATGCCACCGTGCTGCCTGAATTTAACTACAGTGGATATTAATTATTTTTTAAAGAATACAAGTCCTTCATGCTCAGGTATTCGATGAAAAGGATATTACAGTCCACTGATTTCTGAAATCATCACCAAGAATGCTCAAATACCTAACATATATAATGCTCACAGACACACACTGGTTCTGGGTTCGACCACCTGGGGCACTTTTGTGTGGCGTTCCGCATGTTTTACCTGTGCATGTGTTACTATGGTGTGGAAGTAACAGAAAAAGGAAGGCCTGTATCTAAATTCCACAAAAATGTAACCCTGCGTTTGTGACTAAACCCCATTGGTATACCAACTATCATGGAGGACAAATGAGTAGCATGGAGTATCTGAAGAAAGCTTCCCTTTAGATCTCTCTCATCATGAGAGAGATGTGGGGGTTTAAATAGTTCTGGGAACAGCAGGCCCAGGTGTTCCTAGGGAGCAATTGCCCATCCAAACCCATCACAGCAAATGATCCTCCCCCCAACAACCAAAAAGAGATGATCTCTTGACCTTTTGGACCTGAGACAGCTTCATACTCTGTGACAGTGTGTATATTTTCAGTAACACTAATGTGAGGGAATTTAACAATCGTTTTCAAGAAGGTGCAAGTCTCAATAATGCCACTGATGTAAGAGAACTGAAAACAAAATTATCAGTTTGAAGGACAACATTAAAATTTGATTTCACAAATTAGCAACAACTTTTGAGTCAGTTATTAGATAATTATTATATTTGATCAGGTCCCTGGTTCTAAATTTGATTTCCAGGTCAGACCTTGTCTCAATAGCCAATGTGCTGGGTCAGTGGTTCAGAGGGGACTGGTGGGTGGAATGGGTCAGATGCTACAGCTGGTTATGGAGATGACTCCCAGAAACGTAAAATATCTGATTTCTTTCTTTCAGCTGAAGAATCATCAGCTCTTCATGTTGCACTCCTTATAAAATCAGGGTGGTTTTGGGCTGTTTATGGCTTTATTTCTATCATAAATTGGTAGAGAGGAAACAGAGAGAGAGAGAGTAGAATGACCTGCAGCAAAGCTCCCTGCCTGGATTCACACAAGGGATATTGTAATTACATGATGCGTGCTAACCACTCAACCACCAGTGGTGCCATCATTTAATGATTTAATGTTATTGTGATATGTATTCTTATTGTATATTTATTACAGAGGTGGAACCAGGTCATTGTTTTGCAAGTCACAAGTAAGTCTAAAGTCTTTGCCCTCAAGTCCCAAGTCAAGTCCAAAATCTTACCGTTTGAGTTTCGAGTCCTTTTAACAACAGAGAAATAATACTTACAGAGATCATGTATGCTTTTAAGATCTGTATTCATTTATCAAACCCTTTTTTGCAAGAACATTGTAAAAAAAAACAAATGCAAATGTAATTATTTGCACAAAAAGTGCTGAAATTGTATTTCCATAGAATATTGGATTACAACTAGTTCCACAGCAGTCTTGTATTTATCTCATCTCATATTGTCTGTGTGTGTGTTTGTGTGTGAGAGAGAGACGGGGGGGGGGGGGGGTAACAAATACATGAACATAACAATGAATAGGGTTGTGCTTTTTCTATGTCAGGGCCCTATGCTGCATTGCATTTGCAAAACATCAAATTGGCCAAGTCTGTCAGTCATTTGAGCACGATGGGGACATAGTATGACGCCACCATAGCTGAAAACTCGCTCCACTGGAGCACTAGAGGCAGGCACTGCCAAGACTCTGGTGGCCACTCGAAACAGTGAAAGAAGAGTTTTCCTGTTCAATGCCCAAAACTAAAGGGCATTCTTTCCTTTGGCTATGTCAAGTTAGTGTCTTAGCTGTAGTGCTGGAGGGGTCCCAACATCCTTCTTCTGCCTCTTATGGTATGCAGCAAACATACCAAGGTCTCCAAGGTCCTCTTGCTCTTCTTCATCAATCAGAGGCACAGGTTGCTCAGTCTCTGCAGCATCTTGCAGGATCAATTCTGGCAAAACATGTAACAATGACAGCAGAAACAAAAGAGCCTTATTACCTTTGGTGTTTTTGATACAGTGTTCAACTGCTAAATGTAATTATTGTTGCAGTCAATTAGATCAGATTATGAGGAAAAAAGTTGCATTAAAGTCAAAAAACAGGCAAACCTAATAAAATCAATGTCAGTTTCAGTGTACACTATATTAAGAAATTTTCACTGCTTTACCTTGCCATCAAACAGCCTTTGCCATCAGGAAACTGAAGTTATATCACTTATTAATTCACTCTCTCCAGCACAACAGATTCCATTGACGAAAATAGCAATTTTACCTCGTATCACACAGAAATTGCTGGTCTACTGCTGCCTCAATCATTAAGTTTAATTATTTTATTTTACATCTTCGGTGTTAGTTCAGCTTAGTTGTAATATACCGAAATTACACAAATGCCCCAAACGAGGCAGCAGTAGACCAGCCACTCCCATGTGCTGCCAAGTAAAATTGCTTTTTTTTGTCCATGGAATCTGGTGTGCTGGAGAGCGTGAGCTTATACTTCGTTTTCCTGGTGGGAAAATTCAGCAAGCTAAAATAGTACACATATTCTTAATATGAAATACATTTAAACTGACCTTGATTTGATTAGGTTTGCTTATGTTTTGCTGCTGACTGCCGTCTACTGTGTGTGATACACTAAGTACCTAATACAACTCCGCTTCAAAAATCCCGAACTATCCATTTATAACAAAAGTATGAGTAAGCACGTTTACATGACACCTAAATAAACCGAATTATTGCTTTAGTCCGACCAAAACTGGAGTTTTAAAGTACATGTAAACACATTACGTAGCTCGACTGAAATTGAATTTAAAATTGTTGGACTAACACACACTAACACACCCACACTGTATACGGACAGTCGGACTGGAGCTGGAGGAGGTGATCTACGCATGTGCTTAAATTATGCGCTAAACTATGACCGGAAGTGGAACGGCATTTAAACGTAAACGTAAATGTAGGAGGTCAGACAAAAAAAGCCGGCTAACTGCTACGTGTCGAACATGGCAAAGTCTGCAGCAAAAGCTGAAACGTGGTTGTCCATCATCATGCCAGTTTACCTCTGAGTTGCTAACTTGCTAGCTCATTGGTCTTCGTTTCTTTCCACCTCTGTGACGTCATAGGTCAATCAGTTACCCATTACCCACAAGCTGAAAGAGTGCATATCGCCGCCTATCGTAGTGGAGGCAACATGAGTTCAACAAATAAATCGATTTCACTCCCGTGCATGTATATGGCACAAGCACAGAAGTCCGATGAGATGGCTTTATCAAGCTATAACCATAGCTCGATTTAACTGTGCATGTAAACGTGCTTAGTGAGGGAGTGAACCCGCAGTGGACGCAGATTACCGTGTATGCAATGTAACGTTAACAGTGAGTTTACAGCCTCATTGATTTAACTATGCAGCTAACAAAGTTACATAGCTAATAAGCTAGCGTTAGCTTTCATTCAGAACTTACCTTTCTTTGTGCAACTTCAAATGTTGAACAAAGTTGGAAGTTCTTGCGTCTCCGTCTGTAATCTTCGATCCACATGTTTTGCATACTGCAATTCATTTTTTGTTGACCACCTCGTAGTTTTTATACCTAAACGAAACTATCTTTGGTATCATTTTTGCCAACTAGCGCGTTGTTTGACTGTTCCTCTTCATTGGTTGTCCTGCATTTTGATTGGACGGATGCTGTCGGATCAAAACAACGTGGATCTAATTAGATTGGATGTTGTGCCAACAGCGCACGCACGCACACACATACACACACAGATGCAAACATACACGAAGAGAGATAGAGCAGTCCATGTCAACATACTTTTTAATCTTTGAGTTTTGGGGAAAGTAGCAAGTTTTTTCAAGTCAAAAGGCTCAAGTCCAAGTGAAGTCACGAGTTACTGATGTTAAAGTCCAAGTAGAGTTGCAAGTCTCTTTACATTTTGTCAAGTCGAGACAGAGTCATCATACTTCTCCTCTTAGATCTCAGTGCTGCATTTGACACCATTGATCATAATATTTTATAACAGAGACTGGAACATGAAATTGGCATTAAAGGAGCTGCACTAAGGTGGTTCAAATCCTATTTATCAGATAGACATCAGTTTGTTCATGTTAACAATAGCTCCTCCTCACGTTATGGAGTCCCACAGGGTTCGGTACTTGGACCAATCCTCTTCATTCTATATCTGCTTCCTTTAGGCAACATTATCAGGAAACACAGCATCAATTTTCACTGTTATGCAAATGACACTCAGCTGTATTTATCAATGAAGCCAAATGAAGTTAGTCAGATAGTCAGACTGCAGACATGTCTTGAAGACATAAAAGTCTGGATGACCCATAATTTTTTACTTCTAAACTCTGAAAAAACTGAAGTAATTGTACTTGGCCCTAAGCACCTTAGAGAAACCCTATCTAATCATCTAATCAGTCTGGATGGCATTACTTTTGCTTCCAGCTCCACTGTAAGAAACCTTGGAGTAAACTTTGACTGGGACATGTCCTTTGTCCCTCACATAAAACAAGTCAGTAGGGCAGCTTTCTTCCACCTGAGAAACATTAAGAAAATCAGAAACATCCTCTCTCAAGAGGATGCAGAAAAACTAGTCCATGCATTCGTTACTTTTAGGATAGGAAACTAGGAAAAGGGATCACATCTCTCCTGTTTTAGCTTCCCTTCATTGGCTGCCAGTAAAATTCAGCAGAATTTAAAATCCATCTCCTAAAATATAAAGCTCTTAATGGCCAAGCTCCATCATATCTCAGACAGCTCATAGTTCTTTACTGTCCTAGTAGGCCACTCCGCTCTCTAGATGGAGGTTTACTTGTGGTTCCTAGAGTCTCCAAGAGTAAATCAGGAGGCAGATCTTTCAGTTATCAGGCTCCTCTTCTATGGAACCAACTTCCAGTACCGGTCCAGGGGGTGGGCTCTTTAGCAATTTTCCTTTTTTATTTTTTATTTTTTGCTGTGGCTCTGACTCTGTGCTGCTGCTGTGGTTCTGGGTGTGTGCTGCTGCTGCTGTGGCTCTGGGTCTGGGGCTGTGCTGCTGCTGCGGCTCTGGGTCTGTGCTGCTGCTACTCATTAGCCACTGATAGCGACTGAAGCTGCTACCTTGAAAATGCTGATGGTAGCCCTTGCTAGCTTACACCAATGTTGGTAAGTCAGGTGATGGTCGACCTTTTTGGATAGTATCTAGTTTTGCCTGAAAAGGCAATCTTGAAAAAGGAGGATCCAAAATATAAGCCACACGGTCTTCTTCTTCACTAGCTGCCGCACTTTAGCTGTTCTCTAAATCGTCTTCTGTCTTTCTTCCCGCCACTTACTCACTGTTTTAGCGGGTCGCTTGACTTATATATGTTCTCCTAGGTATTCGTGAATACCCGGAAGATGTCGTGATATGGTCCCGCCCACAACTCAATGAAATATAATTGGCTAAGACACCTGTCAAACTCAAATTCATGCCCACATTGACTTGACTTACACGGGCCTTCATTGCAGCCACCGAAGGTCCAACAGGAGGAATCGCTGATTTAATAGCCTGTCCAGATACCGTTGGAAGAAAAAGTGTGATTGGTCCGTTTCTCGTTCTATTATATTAACCCATTGTTTCCCAAGAAATATTAGTCCAAGTTTATAACAATGATCAAGAAATTATTACTAGTACTGACTGAATAAAAATCATATATATATATATCATTAGTAGTACAAAAGTTCTTTGAATATTTTCTGGCGTACGCAAACTTTGGCTTTTGTGCGTATGTACACTTTTAGCAGAGGGGAATTTTTCTGAGTTGGAAGTGGAGATGCTTGTCGGTGAGGTGGAGGCCCGAAAAACCACCCTGTTTGGTGGTCACAGCACTGGAATCAAAAACCAAAGGAAGCAAAGTGAGGTAACAGGTTGCTGCAGCTGTGAACAGCTGTGGGTCAGGTGATCACTGATACAGTCTTGCAGCTACAAAGGGAGACAATACAAGCAATAAACAACCTGACGGAGGAGTTGAGACAAATGAGAAATGTAATGGTTGGAATTGCAGAAATATTAAAAGGCAATGTGCGAAAATGAACCTTTAGTTGTCTTTATAAATGCCGCATGACATCCTGACAGAGTCTTGCACCCTGTTCATATCCCGCTTGTCTTGAACGGGGCTCTGCCTCCGGGTCATAATGCTGGGGGTGGGGGATACCATTCCTCTGTGCCACATTGTGTAACACGCCACATGCTCTTATAATTCAGCACACTTTGGCAGGATGGGAAAGAAGCCGACCCTCCAACGAATCCAAAGCGAGCCACCAGCAGGCCGATGGCGTGCTCCACCACTGACCGTGTACAGGCATGGACTTCATTGAAGATGGTTTCCTCTGCGCTTTGCCCATCGGGGTGAGGACCTGCGTCTGCACCGGGATGACGTGGTTACGGCGTGTTGTACCTTCTCTAATGCTGGACCCAGTTCAGCACATAGATCCAAGAGCAGCTGTAGGGAATCTAAAACGGCTCATAAGACAGTCATCATCATGGGCCAATAAGTCTTTATGGTCCCTGAAGACCTTTTACCTCCTAATTCTGCCATTGGCATAGTCCTCCGGCAGTGCCATAGTGCAGCATTACGCACAGGGCTCACCGCTGTATTTATAGGTTTTATCAGTTCGTGGTAACCCCCACCACTAAAATTATTCTTTAGACTGAAGTGTGTGAACTTTATACTTTCCTGTTCTCAGTTCGTCAGCTTGACTTGATGCTCTTCATAACAAACCAGGCATAAAGAAAAGGGTAAAGTATAACGATTGTTAATGGCTTTGTTTTCCACACTTATCAATCAATCAATCACACCCATTAAAATTAATCACAATTATTACTAGTTGAACGTAATAATGGCACACATTAGAATTATACAAACAGCACATATACATTTGATTGTGTATGTACGCTAAAACTTTGAGCAGTCTGTCATCCGAATAGAGGCATTGTGGGTGTGAGGTGTCGCATCGTGCGTCGCGCCAGCGAGTTTGGCGGGGGGGGGGAGAGGAAGGTGGCCTGCAGCCTCTATCGGGCGCTGCCACTCAGCCCCCCACCACCCTGTGGTGAGGGCAGGAACACGAGGAAGGGGGGAGGGGAGTGGGTGGGTGCATGCGTTCCATGTGTGCAGGTGGATGGAATCAGTCTTTGTCTGTGTATGTGTGTAATCCGAGTGTCCTTGCAGATTGCTGGGGGGTTGAATGAAAGGGAGCACATTTGCGTCCCCAACACGGGTGGAATTAGAATATTTTCCTGTGATACTGTGAACACATAATCAAATGCCAATTAAATCCTGTTATTTACACATGTTAAGCAGATGCTTTATGCGCCGTCCTCTCCTCCTCCTGCACACTGATTAAATATAGATAAGGGATTATGATCTAGAATTTTCTGTTAGATTCTAAGGAGATGTTTCCGAAACAATTACTCAGTCCAATGCAAAATAACACCGTTGAATTAAATCATTCTGATGACATGGCTCTAACACATGACACAGGTTGAAATTAAATGTGTGAAGGGCAATAATAGAAACATAATCGTTCTTCTAACTCTTCATTTCTTCAATTTGACTTCAGTTAACCACTGTGTCGCCAATTCCCCTTTTCCTCCAAACTATGCATACGCATGGGTCAAAGTTTCCATAGGGGTGCGCACATATTCCTGTCAAGTCTGTCTTTTATGGATCACAACCTTTGCGTAGAAATGACGTACGCAAGTTTTTGTGCATACGCAACGTTTATAAATGAGGCCCCAGGTGCAGTTCATCTGAAGAATGACTATATTATTACTAATCTTTTTTCTTCTTCAGTGTAAATCCCTCTTCTGTGTGTGTGTGTCCCATCCCATTCTTCATCATGGGCAGTGTGTCGCTCTCAGCCAATTCTCTGCTGATGTACGTCATTATTTCTTAGAGAAGCCTCCACTCTCCCATTGCTTCTATGACGTGTGTGGACCTGAGCCTCCCTCACATCTTCATCCCAACATGCTGCTAAGCTTCCTGTTTGACTGGAGGGGGATCTCCCTGATTGGCTGCCTGGTTCAGATGCACTTCATTCACTTTATGGGAACTTTTCAGTTCACTTTTACTTTTATGAATGGCACTGGACCGCTACTTTGCCATTTCAACGCTGCCCTACTACCATCAACAAATGACGCCAGTAAGATTTTTCTGAAGTTTGTGATCCCTCTCATGATCAGAAACATCCTTTTGACCACACTGATCGCGAATCTGGCAGGAACTTTATCATTCTCTGCGTTTAATGTGATAATAATGTTGTAATTAAACCACATAATGTTCCAGTGCTGTAAAGTGAAGCCAAAGCTCAGGAGCTTTATGCCTGTTTTCTATCTAATGACCATCAGGGGACGACTCCAGCCCATAAAGAAGGGCATGCATTCGGGGGCTTGGCTACTGATTGACTGACAGACATTACCACAAAGTCAGTCAGATCAGGCCCTCACGCTTCCTCAGCTCCAATTTCTCCTCCAAATACTGTTTCTAATGGTTTCAAAAAACCAGTCAAGTTAAATTTACTTGACTTTGACTTTTGTTGTGTGCAAAGGTGTATTAGTTGGAAATGAAAGGAATTGGTTGGAAAGGAAATTGCTCCTGCTGCTGATATCTATCCAAGATAAACAAATTGGGTATATCATTTGTTCTGTTGAGCAGTGAGCAGAAATAAATGCAAGGTGTTGCTTAAAAGGAGTGATGAGACTATGAGCTGAGTATCAGTTGGAGGGCAGCAACTGCTGCTTTTCAAGGGTGCAGAACAGTTCTAATAGTAATCTAAATTCCAGAAGCAAATGGCAGACAGAAATGCAGACATTAAATATCAGTGCAGAAAATGTCTGAGTTCACATAGACGCTGTGCCACTTTGGAAGAATAATTTATTTAGAGGATGAATTAATTATGACATTAATGTTGATTCATCTGTCAATACATGAAATTGTTTTATTTTTCTTATTCTGTGAAGCAAATTTATTGAATTTGGCAAAATACATGCTTCTACTGCTATACATGCACACATCCTGGGTAGTGCTTATAAAGTTACTGTGACTGGGCATCTTGGGTTCTTCTGTTATGGGCTCACAGGAAGACTCAAGCGCAAACACAGGACACGGTTAAAGGTTTTATTTCTACAGTGGAGCAGGGAGATGAGCAGGGGGGGAATGGCTGGGGCTCCAAGGCTGGGAAACAACGGGGCTGTGGGCAAGGCAGTCAGCAGGTGGAGCGGGGGACCAGGGCTGAGCAGAGCAGGTAGGAATTGCTGGGGCTCCTAGCTGGGGAACACCGGGACCGAGGGGAAGACAGGGAGCAGGTTGAGCAGAATCTAGAGCAGGACGGTTACTGAGAGACTGGGACAGGAAGAGAGCAGGTAAGAGAACGGCGATCAAGTCTAGGCAAAAACACAATCTGGTAATGATAGAGCTGGACCTAATAACTGACTGAGCACAGGCTACAATCTGGCCGCGTGGAAGTTTTGTAGTGATGATGATATGGTACGAGTTGCAGCTGGTGATGGCTCTGCTCTGCTCCTGTGCACCAGTCTCCACTCAGGCAATCAGTCCTGCTCCCTGCTCCACACACACACACAAACACTCGAAGAGTAGCACAGGTTAATTGGGCGTTGGGGGTGTGTCCGGATGGATAGCCACAGGGACAGATGTAACATCGTCTGTATATCAAAATGTGATACAGAAACAATAAACAGCAGCCACCCTCCTCCTTGTTTCCTGGGTAGGTCACACCAGCGATCTTCTGGTGGACCACACCAGTCCGGCTCCCCACTTGACGATGCACCACAGCTTGTGGACACAAAGGGAGCTGTGTAGTCCACCCCCAACCCCCAAGTAAAACATTCCAGGGAAAGAGCTGATGTTAGGATCTGTGGTATCTGTGTCTTACCCTTTTTGTTTATCTATAAACACTCAATACAACAATAGAGAGAATAAAGTGTATTGAGTTTATTGAGTATAATATTGGTTTGATACACCTATACTCGTCTCTCAAACCAATCCATTCCTGCACTTGTTGCTTATCATCACTGTGTGTCACCTACATCTGCTCCTGATACCCAGCCGTTTTCTTCAGTCTTTCGCGGTTCGTTATTGACCCCACAGTGACAATATCATAAGTTAACGCAGTTTCTGTAGTATCAAGTTGCACTACACTGTACTTACATTCTTATGCACTCAACACGCTGCTCTGCTACCATGAACATATGGATGGACCAAGATTTCTAAAGTTTACGATGCCAGTTGTTGAAATGTCTTTTTGGTCTTCAGAAATAGGATAGGCTGCTGTTTCGGTGAGCACATGGCCTTATGGGAGCTGATCTGTGTGCCTGTGTTGTCTTCTCTTCATTGGCTCCCAGTTAAATTCGGAATAGAATTTAAAATCTTTCTCTAAACATATAAAGTTCTTAATGATCAAACTCCCATCGCACCTCAGAGAGCTCATATTTCTTTACTATTGTTCAATTTTTATTGTATTTATTCTATTTATCTATTTTCTATATATGTCTGGCATTCACTGTGGACAGCAAAAAACAATTCATTGTACAGGGAAACCCTTCGCCCAGTGTGAGCTGGGATTGGCACCAGCACCCCCGTGAGCCGGAAATGGATAAGCGGTTGAAAATGAATGAATGAATGAATGTACAGGGAAACGTGTTTCTTTACTGTACATATGACAATAAACACTTTGAATCTTTGAATCATGAATCTTGAATCTTAAATCTCTGTCCCAGTAGGTGACTTCACAGTGTGTATGGAGAGGCAGGTATTAATCCCTTTCTACATCTGTACATTATGTTTAAATTTTCTGAGTAATCCCTGAATACAGACCATTACAGTAATCAAGGAGAGATTAAATAAAAATGTGTATGCTCTTTTCAAGGTCTAAACGTGATAGAAATGTCCTAATTTTAGCATTTTCTCAGTTATGGGAAATGAGATTGCACCACCCTGACCCAGATCAAGTGTGGTATGTGTGTTTTTGTAAAACTGATGCTAACTAATAACTAATGCTTATAAGAATTGAGATAATTAATGCAAAAACTAAGATATTCATGACATTGTAGATTAAAGTGGCAGGCTGAAATCAAACCAAACATAATATTAATGATGATTAAAAAAAACCCACTCAAAGGAGGGCATTTTGTTAAATTCTAAGAACCACAACCATAGTTAGTTTTGCAGTTTATTTGCCTTCTTTCTAATACATCATCAACAATAATCAATAACACTATTTATTGTACATACTTATAAAATCACATTATACTAATTTGTATATTTTTTATTTCATGCAGATTGGCACAAACCACAAATTAAATCCATGGGGGTTTGTGTTTTGTGGAGGAGTTGATGGCTATAGTTGCATCTGTTGCTCAGACAACAAAGCATCAGCTTCCATGCATCTCTTACGGGATGCTGTTGATCTATTTGGACTCCCAACTAAAGCGTAAACAGAGTTTTGGATGAGTTTGGAAACCAGTTGAATCACCAAAGCTTGCAAGGACTGTGCAAAATAGCTCCCCACTGCAACTCCAGACAGCTGGGATGCTCCAACTTCATCAGCATCAAAGACCACTGAATCACTTGCCTATGCATCCTAACCCCCACCAACAATGGGACATTGTATCATGTTGGTGGGACATGATACACCAATGGGACATTAAGTTTTTTTGGCATCATGTAACCTGTTTCAAGCTTTTTGTCTGAGTAATTTGTCATGGAAGTTTATGCAAAGATGCACACTCAGATGCGGCTGTCATCATCGGTGCTTGTTGTCGGCACGTTTATGGTCCAGCATGTGGCAGTACGCGGTGGACGGACTTTTTGCTACCCCAGTGCCTGCGTCAGGTACATCACTCCAACTGCCCTCCAGCTGTTACAATAACATAATGCTGCCGTTTCCGTTATTGTTTTTCCGGGGACGAATGGTAATAAAAACGCTAAGTCGGAGCTTCTCAAGGAAGACTTCAAGCTCCTCGTGTACAGCCTGCTGGACACCGGGAAGCAGGTAATTATTTCCGGCCCCCTCCCCCCACCACATTTTAGTGACATCCAGTTCAGCCGCTTACGTCAACTACATATCTGGTACAAAGGCTACTGCATGAAAAGAGATATCCCGTTTGTGGACAATTTTATCTCCTTGAACAGGCCTGAGCTTTTTAAACTGGATCATCTCCACCCCTCCCAGCACGGCTCATGTCTTTTATCCGCGAACATGGAACTAACCCTGCACTCTCTGACACTTTCATGTCAGATTTCTCAGAACTCCTCTCAATCATACATACCAACTACGACAATGTTGTTATTTTAGGAGATTTTAATTTGCATGTGCACAATCAATCAGACTCATTTGTCTTGGAATTTTTAAACTTACTCACCTGTATGAACTTAACACAACATGCCACCCAGCTAACTCACATCAGAGGTCATACATTAGATCTAGTAATTACTCATGGATCTGTTAATATTTCCTCATTGTTGACGTCTGCATTTCTGATCATTCCTGTGTCTTTTTTTTAACATAAATGGTTTCATAAAAACATGATATTCCAAAACGAACTGTCAGGAAACACTATCTTACCTCTGACGTGACTGCAAATTTTATCCATCTTTTATGTGACATTCCTGCAGACTTTTTACCTTCCTTGTGTGATTTTATGGTAAAGTTTTAATGGCAAACTAAGATCAACCCTTGACACAGTGGCGCCACTAAAAATAAAAACAACCACTTCAAATCCATCACCCCCATGGAGAAATGAATATATTAAACAATTAAAAAGAAAGTGTCGAATAGCAGAAAGAAAATGGAGAAAGAATAAATTAACACACTATCAAATTTTCCATGAACAACTTACTATTTACCATAAGGCAGTAAAGCAGGCAAGGCAAGCACATTTTTCAAAACTGATAACCAACAACCACAAAAATCCCAAATTCCTCTTCTCAACCATTGACCATTTAACTAACCCTGTTTTTAATAAGTCTAGCAGTATTTTTTTTTTTTTTTTACGCTAAATGTGAAGAATTTGCAGTCCACTTCAGAGATAAAATCGACACCATTAGATCTAATATCAGCCAACCCCAGCCTATGTATTTTAATACTAAAGAATCCTTGTTCGTGTGTGAGGAAACACTAGAGAAGTTTGTCCTGGTTGATGCTGTAATTAGGGATGTCCAATATTAACTTTTTGTCGATATCCGATATGCCAATATTGTCCAAACACTTAATTTCCGATTTCCATTATCAACTGATACTGATATATGCAGCCGTTTTTCCCCCCAAACTATTTTTAGGTCACATCACATGTCTCCTGTCGTGGAATTAACACATTACCTAATTTTATTGTGATGCCCCACTAGAGGCATTCCACAAATTAACATTGTCTGTACAAAATAAGAACACTACAACTTAAGTTACGGAAAAGTACCATATTTATTTTGAACATTTTTGTCTCAAACAACAGCTCTTCCTGAGATAATCCTGACAATGCCCATTACAACTAGGACAAATCTGACTTCTTCACTAAATGTAAACAACATTGTACCTGTCCTGTACAACTTTGTGCAGCATTTAAAGTAAACAAAAACAACATGTAGTGTAGGACAGCCTAATATATTGAAAACTGCTCATTTCTATCAGGTACAAACAACACTTTAGGATGAGGTGTTGTGCAAACAAAGAAAACAAAAGTGCACAGATATAGACAGACTCAGTCCTGAGCCCATTACATGGGATAATACAGCCAGTGAAAATATAAACTGGGCTCAATCAGCCCTGCTAACGCTTTGTGTACCTTGGGATGGTTCTTCCTGATGTGAGCGATTAAATTTGAAGTGTTGAAGGATGAAGACTTGTCTTGCCCTCGCTTGACAAGCGCCTTGCATTCATTGCAAATTGCATTTTTGTTATCTGCAGGTGAAACTTTAAAAAAATTCCAGACCACGGACATTTTGTGTAGCAACAAGTGAGCAAGTGTCAGGACTGGGCTAAAAGGAGGACCCAAATTCAGGAGCCGTAGGCAGTAGGGTGAAGGTGCAGGCGAATATTTTAATGAAAAACAGAAAATAGAACAAAGGAGGCCAAGGATAACAATGGAGAACAATGAGAACAAACAAGAACTATGGAGAACAGGGAACCGGAGAACACGAGAGAACAGGGGAACAGGAGAGAACCATGGAGAACAAACAGAGGATCTGGAAGCGGCGCCGGAGGGGTAGCTGGGGGCTCCGGAAGAGGCGGCGGCCAAGGCTCTGGAAGCGGCGCTGGTGCGAGGGCCGAAGACACTGGAAAAGGCAGCAGCCAAGGCTCTGCAGGCGGCGCCGGTGCGGGGGCAGAAGACACTGGAAAAGGCGGCGGCCAAGGCTCTGGAGGCGGCGTCGGTGCGGGGGCTGAAGACACTGGAAGAGACGGCGGCACCGGTGCGGGGACCGAAGACACTGGAAGAGACGGTGGCCAAGGCTCTGGCGGTGGCAGGAGGAGCACCGCTGACTCTGGAAGCGGCGGCAGGAGGAGCCCTGCTGACTCTGGAAGGGGCGCGGCAAACTCTGGAGGCGACGCTGCAAAGAGTGTTGCAGGGTCCGGAGGCGGGCCCTTGGAGGAGGCTGCAGGCCTGGGAGAACAGCCTTGAGGGAATCCTGGCAACTGGAGGTAACAGGCAACCAGGAACCCAAGGACTAGGGACTCCATGACCTCTGGCGGCGGCCCAGCTGGAACAGGAGATGGCTGCCGCTGCGGTGGCGGCCCAGCCGGAACAGGAGATGGCTGCGGCGGCGGCCCAGCCGGGACAGGAGATGGCTGCGGCAGCTGCGGTGGCGGCGGCGGCGGCCCAGCCGAGGCCAGCCCGGACAGGGGATGGCGGCGGCCCAGCCGGGACAGGGGATTGCTGCGGCCCACCCGGGACTGGAGAGGGCTGCGGCCCAGCCGGGACAGGAGAGGGCTGCTGCGGGCCCAGAGCTGGCAGACTTGGAGGCTGGGGCTCTGGCTTGGGCTCTGGCTGGCCTGGATGGAGCAACGGCCTTGCAGGCTCAGTTCAGAGACCGAGGTCCTCCCCGGGCCAGATGGGTTCCCAGAAAAGGGTTGGGGGCAGGAGCAGGTTAAGGGCAAGTGGGTTGGAGACCCACGAACACGAGTCTCAGGAGCTGGTGAGGAGACCGGTCTTTTACCAGCCCAGAGTTGAAAAGGGATTGGGAGCTAGTGTGCTGGAGAAATGTATTAAGTCTCTGGCAAACAACGTCCAGGTGGGGGACAAAATGACTCAGCCACGGCTTCTCCTCGAAGTATAGCTGCTGGGTGGTGATCTGGTCCATAATTTGTGGTCACTGGTGGGGGTGAGAGGCAATGAGGTGATTAACAGTCCTTTCAAAATCCACAACCTTCCTCTCGAAGAGGCGTTACTCCGCTGGGTCCATTCCAGGTTGGATCCTTCTGTCAGGACTGGGCTAGAAGGAGGGCCCAAATGCAGGAGCCGGAGGCAGTAGGGTGAAGGTGCAGGCGAATATTTTAATGAAAAACAGAACATAGAACAAAGGAGGCCAAGGATAACAAGGATGAATAAGGATAACAATGGAGAACAATGAGAACAAACGAGAACTATGGAGAACAACAGGGAACCGGAGAACACGAGAGAACAGGGGAACAGGAGAGAACCATGGAGAACAAATAACAACAAAGGACAAGGAGTACAAGGGAGAACAAGGATAACAACCGAGATCAGGAGAACAGGCGAGCACAGAGGACAAAGGATCCGACAAGGACTGGCCAGAAAACAAGACTTAAGTACAAAATGAACTAACGACACAGGTGAGACACATTAGGGCAGGGAAGGCAATCACACAGGCAGGAAAGAGAACAAAGGCAGGAAGCAAAGTAGATGGAGACATAACAGAACACAGACTACCAAAATAAAACAGGAAGTGAACTAACAAAATAAGACAAGACGGATCATGACAAGCAAGCATGTTAGCCACAACTAGCCACACAGTGTTGTTGTTATTTTGCCTCCAGACTGGTACATTAATTGCATCACTGCTGTCACTGCACCAATCTACCTGTTGATCCCACACTCCATCCTTCCATCAGTCCTGAACGAGACCCCAGATACTTAAACTCCTCCAGTAGAGCAGGAACTGCCCTCCGAGCTGGAAAGGGTAAGCCACCCTATTCTGGTCGAGAGCCATCACCTTGATCTTGGAGGCGCTGATTCTCATCACAGTCACACGCTTCACAATCGGCCAGAAACCACCCCAGTAAATGCCGAAGGTCCTGGTTTTAAGGAGCCAACAGGACTCCCTCCCGGCCCTGGCTGTACCTACAAATCATCTTCTTCTTCGACTGCTTATCTGTTTTCAGGTTGTAGGGGAGGTGCTGGAGCCAATCCCAGATCACACTGGGTGAGGGAGGGGTACACCCTGGACAGGTCTGCCTAGAAATCCTATCCATAAAATGAATGAACAGGACTGGTGACAAAGAGCAGCCCTGCCAGAGTCCAACATGCACTGGGAGCAGGTCTGACTTGCTACCTGCAAGCAGAACCAAGCGCCTGCTCCAATCGTACAGAGATCATACAGCCTTTAGCAGAAAGCCCTGGACCCCATACTTCCGGAGACCACAGAATACTATGAGGGACACAGTCCAATGCCTTCTCCAAGTCCACAAAACACATGTGGACTGGTTGGACAAACTCCCATGAATCCTTAAGCACCCTGTAAAAAGTATAGAGGTGGTCCAATGTTCCACAACTGGGATGAAATCCACATTGTTCCTCCTGAATCCAAGGTTCAACTATTGGCCAAATTCTTCTAAATCAAATCAAGTCACGTCAGATTTATTTGTATAGGGCCAAATCATAACAAAGTTACATCAAGGCACATTTACATATAGAGCAGGTCTAGACCAAACTCTTCATTAAATTATTTATAGAGACCCAACAGATCCCCCCATGAGCAAGCACTTGGCGACAGTGGCAAAGAAAAACTTCCTTTAAGAGGCAGAAACCTCGGGCAGAACCAGGCTCAGGGGGGGGCGGCCATCTGCCTCGACCGATTGGGTTGATAGAGGAAGAGAGAGAGAGAGGCACGTGGGGCAAAGTTAGGTAGAGTGGGGAGAGATGAGAGCAGGAGGAGGGGATATTCAATACAGGTGTAGGCAGGAACATATGATGCTGCATGAAGTTCATAGAAATGATGCTGTATGGAATTCATACAGTTCTTCTCTCCAGTACTTTGGAATACCTTTTCCGGGGAGGTTGAGAAGTGTGATGTACTTATGGTTAGAGCACCTGTTCTTAAAAAGAGGGACTGCCACACGATGCTGCAGAAGCATGTCAGCCAAGACAGCCTCACAACATCTAGAGACTTAAGGTAATCACAGCAGATATTATCCACCCCCGGTGCCTTGCCACCAAGGAGCTTCTAAACTGCCTGAATGGTTTCAGCTTGGGTGATGCATGAATCAACCTCTGAGTATTTAGCCACTACTTCTTCTAAGGAAGGCCAGTCAGTGGGATTGAAAAGATCTTCGAATTATTCCTTACACCATCCAACTATGTCCCCAGTCAAGGTCGCAGCTCCCCGCCTCCACTGTAAACAGTGTTGGCAGGATACTGCTTCCCACTTCTGAGCATTGAACGGTTTGCCAGAAATTCTTCGAGGCCAACCAATAGTCCTCCTCCATGGCCACCGAAACTCTTCCGAGACGCAAGTTCTTGCTGTCACAACTGCCCAAGCTGCAGCATGCTTGGCCTGCTGGTACCCATCATCTGCCTCAGGAGTCCCACAAGCAAACCAGGCTTGATAAGATTCCTTCTTCAACCTGACGGCATTCCTTACCACCATCGGGCTCACGGGTTGCCACAACAAGAAGCACCAGAGACCCTACAGCCACATCTCCGAACTGCCGCATCAACATTGGAGGCGGAGAACATGGTCCACTCACACTCATTATCCCCGACCTCCCTTTCGATCTGGTCAAAATTCTCCTAGAGGCCGGAGTCTGAACAGACCCTCACAATATGTTTGGGTTTGCCAAGTCTGTCTGACTTCATCCTCCGCCCACAAATCCAACTTACCAACAGGTGGTCATCAGTTAACAGCTCAGCCCCTCTCTTCATCTGAGTGTCCAAGACATACAGCCAGAGGTTAGATGACAAGACAACAAAGTCGATCATCAACCTCCAATCTTGGTTCTCCTGATGCCATGTGCATTGATGGCCACCGTTATTCTAAAAGATGATGTTCGTTATGTACAGACTGTGTTTAGCACAGAAGTCCAATAAAAAAACACCACTTGGGTTCAGTGGGTTCAATCACAGCCCTCCAGGAGTCACTGTTGTTGCCCATGTGGGTGTTGTCCCCAAGTAGAACTATGGAGTCCCCATTTGGAGTACTTTACAGCACCTTTCCGAGGGTCTCCAAGAAAGCCGGGTACTCTGCGTTATTGTTTGGACAATAAGCTAAAACAACAGTGAGGGACCCATTCCCAACCCTAAAGTGCAGGGAGACAACCCTCTTGTTCACCTGGGAAAACGCCAACACATGGCGGCTGAGCTGGGGAGCGATGAGAAAGCCCAAACCAGCCTGACACCTCTCACTATGGGAAACTTCAAAGAAGAAAGTCCAGCCTCTCTTAAGGAGTTTGGTTCCCGAGCCCAGGTTGCATGTGGAGGTGAGCCCAACTGTCTCTTGCTGGTACTGCTAAACCTCCCACACCAGCTAAGGCTCCTATTCCTCCCAGTGGGGTGACGTTCCATGTCCCAATAGCCAGATTCCTTGTCCAGGGATTGGGTCGCCCAGGTCTCTGCCAATTACTACCATCCAAACCACATTTCGCCAGCTCCTTATGCTCCTTCCTGCAGGTGGTGGGCACAGGAAGGCGGGCTCAGGATGCTCTTTCAGACATGCCCCACACAGGCCTTGCTTCAGAGAGGGGCCGTGGTATGGTTAGAGCAATTCAGGTGACGAGCCTGTCTCTTTTATCTGGTTTAAAAATGTTAACATTCTGCACAACTAAATAGTGTGAATGCAAAAAAAAAAAAAAAAAAAAGACAGTCAACTGTTTCTTTGTACAGCAGATGAATGTTGATACAAATATTTACCAGATTTTTCACTGTCCAGGATTTCTGACAATTCACAGTAAGTGTGTCCATCAGAAAATGACTGTTATTTAAAACATAAAAACATAACTTTAAGAACACACAGATTTTACTGAAAATAAATCAGTCACAAACCTTTTTATTAGTTAAGGATGAGCTACAAGTCACAGTATTTAAAGATGTGTGCGCGCTTGCGTGTATGTAGGTGTATAAATGTGTTTGTATAAAGTCTAGATAGCCAATCAGAATGTCTCATCCAGAGGACTAGCTTGTAAGAATTCCCCCCCAAACTCAGTTGAAGCTCTTTGTCACCACGCTCTTTTTTCCAGGTCACGGGAGGCGCAGTCCAGGTACCAAACTGAAACCCCTGATATAACATCAAATATGGAAAAAACTTAACTCTTTTCTGGCTCAAAATACAGCAATAAATTAAGACCAACGAAATGAAGACGTATAGTGGGTGAATTCAACAATCTTTAGTGTGATTTTAATTTAAATATATCTCATCCAACATGCGTCCAATCGGACGTCGGCTACAATTGACGGATCACAAATACAGGAATTAATTCCCCACACACACAATCAACCCCAAAACATAATATCCTTCCCCAAACCCAAAGTCATCCGACAGCTGCTTTGAGGACAAAAAACAAAAAACCACAATATTCCACTCTGAAGCAAAAATAATAATCCAACAGCAGGAAAGGAAGGGTAAAAAAAACAAAAGGAGCGTGGCGAGCTGACGCAAAACAAAACCACTTTTCCAGAGCTCACCACAAGTCCCGTTGGCCGTGCCGATCACTCCCACAGCCGATCCTCAACATGCAGCGAGATGGCAGGATCCTCCAGAAAAAAACTTAATCCAAAATAGGAAAAACCCTTCAGGAGACGAGCTGCAGCAGATCTTCCCAAACCGACTTGAACTACAAAACACCGCCCCTTTTTCCCCGTCATTTCCCCTTAAGTAACCTCCGGCAGCACAGGTAAAAGAAAATAATACACTGCTCAAAAAAATAAAGGGAACACTAAAATAACACATCCTAGATCTGAATGAATGAAATATTTTTATTAAATACTTTGTTCTTTACCTAGTTGAATGTGCTGACAACAAAATCACACAAAAATTATCAATGGAAATCAAATTTATTAACCCATGGAGGTCTGGATTTGGAGTCACACTCAAAATTAAATGGAAAAACACACTACAGGCTGATCCAACTTTGATGTAATGTCCTTAAAACAAGTCAAAATGAGGCTCAGTAGTGTGTGTGGCCTCCACGTGCCCGTATGATCTCCCTACAACGCCTGGGCATGCTCCTGATGAGGTGGCGGATGGTCTCCTGAGGGATCTCCTCCCAGACCTGGACTAAGGCATCCGCCAACTCCTGGACAGTCTGTGGTGCAACATGGCGTTGGTGGATGGAGCGACACATGATGTCCCAGATGTGCTCAATTGGATTCAGGTCTGGGGAACGGGCGGGCCAGTCTATAGCATCAATGCCTTCATCTTGCAGGAACTGCTGACAAACTCCAGCCACATGAGGTCTAGCATTGTCTTGCATTAGGAGGAACCCAGGGCCAACCGCACCAGCATATGGTCTCACAATGGGTCTGAGGATCTCATCTCGGTACCTAATGGCAGTCAGGCTACCTCTGGCGAGCACATGGAGGGCTGTGCGGCTCCCCAAAGAAATGCCACCCCACACCATTACTGACCCACTGCCAAACCGGTCATGCTGGAGGATGTTGCAGGCAGCAGAACGTTCTCCACGGCGTCTCCAGACTATGTCATTTCTGTCACATGTGCTCAGTGTGAACCTGCTTTCATCTGTGGAGAGCACAGGGCGCCAGTGGCGAATTTGCCAATCTTGGTGTTCTCTGGCAAATGCCAAACGTCCTGCACAGTGTTGGGCTGTAAGCACAAACCCCACCTGTGGACGTCGGGCCCTCATACCACCCTCATGGAGTCTGTTTCTGACCGTTTGAGCAGACACATGCACATTTATGGCCTGCTGGAGGTTATTTTGTAGGGCTCTGGCAGTGCTCCTCCTGTTCCTCCTAGCATAAAGGCGGAGGTAACCGTCCTGCTGCTGGGTTGTTGCCCTCCTACGGCCGCCTCCACGTCTCCTGATGTACTGGCCTGTCTCCTGGTAGCGCCTCCATGCTCTGGACACTACGCTGACAGACACAGCAAACCTTCTTGCCACAGTTCGCATTGATGTGCCATCCTGGATGAGCTGCACTACCTGAGCCACTTGTGTGGGTTGTAGACTTCGTCTCATGCTACCACTAGAGTGAAAGCACCGCCAGCATTCAAAAGTGACCAAAACATCAGCCAGAAATCATAGGAACTGAGAAGTGGTCTGTGGTCACCACCTGCAGAACCACTCCTTTATTGGGGGTGTCATACTAATTACCTATAATTTCCACCTGTTGTCTATTCCATTTGCACAACAGCATGTGAAATTGATTGTCAATCAGTGTTGCTTCCTAAGTGGACAGTTTGATTCCCCAAAGGTGTGCCTGACTTGGAGTTACATTGTGTTGTTCAACTTTGCCCCCCCCCCCTCCCCCGTGCCTCTCTCTCTCTCTCTCTCTCCCTCTCTCAACCCAATCGGTCGAGGCAGATGGCCGCCCCCCCTGAGCCTGGTTCTGCCCGAGGTTTCTGCCTCTTAAAGGAAGTTTTTCCTTGCCACTGTCGCCAAGTGCTTGCTCATCGGGGGATCTGTTGGGTCTCTTTAAATAATTTTATAAAGAGTTTGGTCTAGACCTGCTCTATATGTAAAGTGCCTTGATGTAACTTTGTGCTATACAAATAAATCTGATTTGATTTGATTCTGATTTAAGTGTTCCCTTTATTTTTTTGAGCAGTGTATAATGATTCTTAAATCGAATGATTTCTGACCACACAATTCCTGGGCTAAACATACTTGGTTAACTGAACACATTGACATAAATGATGACAAAAAAAATGAGTTAGCTGAGAATAAGGATATGAAAAAGACCATAAACTTTACCTCCCTAACTCTGTCACCTATCAATGAAGGCGGATCTAGGGGAGTGTTACAAGCTGTCAGCTGCTTATATATCCAAAGTCTCTGGATCAATCCTGTATTTTTCTGATCTCAGAGAGGAGAAGTTGGTCTGAGTTTATTGTGTTGACATAATAAAGACAGAGAGACATGGACAATCAGATATTTAGAGCATTAGAGGCTTTGGGGCTGATTTTTCATCATTACTGCTCCAAAGAATGAGCAGAACTCCTGATCAGAAAAAGATAGAAACTTTAGATCAGCTGTAGAACAACCCAAACACATGAGAGGAACTTTCTATATTGAGGATTTCTTTGGTTACTCTGGTTTAGGGTAATGTGTGGCCAGAGAAGACTCTATCTTCTCAGGAGACTGAGGTCTTTTGGGGTGCAGGGGGCACTCCTGAAGACCTTTTACGACACTGTGGTGGCATCAGCCATCTTTTATGGAGTAGTCAGCTGGGGGAGCTGAAAAGTGACTTGACAAACTGGTCAAGAAGGCCTGCTCTGTCCTGGGATGCCCCCTTGACTCAGTGGGGGTTTTAGGAGAGAGGAGGATGATGGCTAAGCTGTCATCCATGTTGGAGAACGACTCCCACCCCCTGCAGGATGTCTTAACAACACTGGGGAGCTCCTTCAGCGACAGACTGCTTCACCCAAAGTGTGTGAAAGAGCGATATCGCAGGTCCTTCCTTCCTGCAGCCGTCAGACTTCACAACCAGCAGTTGTAGAACCAGCAAACCACACACCCACCCAAACTTTTCAAACTGACTGCACTATTGTAAATACTTTTCTATTTACTTGTTTATTGTTTTTTTGTTACTTGTTTTTTTTACTTGTTTATATTGTTTACTACTTAGTAAATACTTAGTACATACTTTTCGATATTACTGTCTATTTATACTGTTTATACTGTAAATTGTTACTGCTGCTGTAACACTGGAAATTTCCCCACTGTGGGACAAATAAAGGAATATCTTATCATATCTTATCTTATCTTATGTGACTCTCAGATCAAGGCCAAATGAGCAACAATGAAAATTACATCACTTTATCCTGTTATGCCATAAAATAAACAAAGTCCAGACTCCTAATATGACCTAGTTCTATGAAAAAGTTGTATCGATTTTTTTTCATAGTTTTTGGCTCTTTTCCTTTGCCTGTTGATAAGGAGGAGTCTCTCTGAGATAGATGACAGAAGTGTATTTTTCCACACCCTGATACCGACACAGTAAAGTGGAGGAAGGAATCTGTGTCCTTTGAGGTTTCAATTGTAAAATCTAATTTGTCTGCTGCTTACTCCGCCGTTTGTTGCTGTTGTTCTTCAAAGCTAATTGGCCCAGGAGAACAGGAGAGCTGTATTTCCTCTGAGAAGGATGTTGGGATTAATTAGCTTTTTCAGCCAACCATGGGGACTCACAGAGCTTTAGTGTAATGAGATTCATGTCCCAGAGACTTTGAAGTAAAACAGCAGATAAAATAAATGAACTGACAAATCCAAAAGATGAGCACAAACCTGATGGTTTCAGAGCTAATATCTTTAGGTGAGGACTCTATGAGCTCCTGCTATCTTCCTCAGCTCTTGGTAACATGTTGTAATGCTTCCTGAGCCAGGTTCACATCATTGCTAGCTGGTAAGCTGCAGGTCTAGTTCAGCTTCTCATAGCCACCTCTGTGTCCGTCTCCATTTGAAGCACAAGGCTCAGATGCTAAAATGTGACAGTTTTCACTTATACCCAGAACATCAGGGCGATATCTCCTGGTTTCTCTGAGATTATCACATTTCATTGGTGGTTCAGTGTCCTGGTTCCCGGGGACCCCTTGGTTGTCTTTTTCCAGACATCACATGAGAGCTGGTGCTAACTGTACAGCTGTTGATCAACATGATACCTGGAATGATTAATGGTTCTGATGCTGTTTGATTCTGGTTCACTACACTGACAATGTTTCAGCAATCGCTGTGACTTCAACATACAGAGTGGAGGAACTGGGAACCAAACCACAGACCTTCTGATTTGTGCATGACCCTCTCTGTCTCCTTAGTCCTCATGCCCAGTGCAGGCCATTTCAGGCCATTCACCATAAAGTTTTGATTTTAAATGAAAACGCATAGGACATCAAGTTTTACACACTTTTACACACTTACAGCAGTGGAGCTAAAGTTGGGCAAGGGAGGGACTTCAAAAATTTGCTTCCTCACAGCCATTGATACCAAAACTTAAAAGACAAGCGGGTGTTTTGGATAGCTTTATATTTGATGCAAAAGAAAACATGACCTGGTCCAAAAACTCTGAAGCGTCAGTCACAACACAACAAAACTGAAATGGTGTTAGCAGTTTTTAATATCATTTAAACAGACCAATAGATACTCCTAATGAGTGGAGATCCAAAAGAAACTTTTTGTTTTTGTCTGCATTTGTCCTCATAGTTTAACACCACAACTTTAAATGAGTTTGATGCACTTATAGTCTTGCAGCTAAATATTTTATTATTTCAGTACGTGTATGTGACCATCACCAGCCCTCCTGGAAGGTAGTTTGTTGATCTTTATTGAGTGAAATGACCTTTGGGTGGCAGGGAGGGCAGTGCTAAACCTCAGTGAATATCCCCCTATAAAGGACAGAGAAGATGCAGGAGGCACCACCCTGTGGTGGCTGTGGTGCCGCGAGGGGTCAGCCCCCAACGCACACAGACTGAGGAGATTTCGGGAGAAGGAAATCTTCCATGCACCGGGACAAGCCCCGCACCCCCCCAAGAAGGGAGAGAGGAAGTGGGGAGCCATCGCACACTGGCCAGTGTCAGACCCAAAGAGGCCAACAGGGAATATAATCACCATGGACCCATCACCAAACAGCACGAAGAGACAAAGCCCTGCCACTAGGCCTCAGAAGAGCCCAGGAACCCAACCAATCCGTCTGCCATAAATCTGCCAGCCCCATGCACCACAGAACCACAGAGGACCGGGCCCCCAAACCATGCCACTTGCTGCAAGTGAGATTGTCCCCTTTTATGTGCTTGCACTGTGAAGAAGTGACCCTGGATGTGGTGTGGTGCATTAAGATTGGGGAAAAACAGGAGGGTGGGAACAGAGAGATGCAGTGAACTGCTGTCCTGCAGCCTGCCCAGACAGAGTGCCCCCTGAATCCACCCCGGTCCGTCCCCCAAGGTGTGGCGCGTTAAACTCTTATGTGTGTGGTGAGTGAAGAGTGATGTAGATGCAATTTAGGGAGCAGGCAAGTGAGGGCCTGGCCCCCAGCCAGAGGGCCGCTGGTGCAGCGGTCCAGAGGGTTCTCAGGCGGGGCAGGGGCCCCAGGGAATCCAGCAGGCCCCCCAGCGCAGTACAACAACAGGGGAACACCAGCCGCCCAGGCAACCACTGCGAACCAACACAGGCCAGCCATCGAAAGACACCGCCAATCCATCTGAATGTTCCCTTGGACAATGACGTACCCCAGGATGTTACCCCAGGTGATCAAGGAGGCATGAAACTCACACTTCTTGGGTTTTTGGCTTTTTGTGTATGTATTGTTACTCGTCCTGACAACATCCTGCTGGGAAAACTACAACTACAAGCAGCATGATCTCCTACAAATTGGATTACACAGCGAGCGACCCATGACAACCAAGTTTCTCCGCTCCAACAGATTCCTGGCAGACAGAGCCAGGTGCCCCGGCTCTCAATGGTTTACCATCCCAGTGTTACGTGCAAGGGAGGCAAGATGTATATGATGGGGTAGCAATATGTATGGATAGGAATACTCCAGACACCAAAAAAAAAAACAGACAACGCCAACCTGGGAATTTCCCCCAGAAAAATATAATTTACCTCCAAGTACCAATAAAAGTACAGGTAAGGACACTCAGGTTCGTTATACTAACGAGCAGAAGACGTGGTTCTGTTTAAAAGAAGATAGTACTTTATCACAAAAATATTTAAAATTCTAAAATTTCATTCACTCACTCAAAGGGAAATTAGGTGGGGGGGAAAAAAGAGCTGCGGCTTACCAGTGGGGCAACTGGGGTAGAGGAGGATCTCAAAGATCTCAAAGAAAGTCACCCCAGACATACATGAGCACCCATACACTCACACACATGGTGGTGAACACATTCAAGACCAGGGGTGCACAGCACAGCACACAGGAGGGAGGCACCATCACCCAGGGACACCAGTACGACCACCTGAGGCACTGAGGGGTTTCCGCAAATCAGTCACACAATTGAACGAAACATAAACATGGGGAAACTATTGGTGGTTGACAGCCAAAGACTAAGCAAGTTATATAAGTAAATGCGGTGTTATGAGCTGCCACAACCCCACTATCAATAGCAAACAAAACAAATTCAGAAAAGAAATAATACAAGGGAACAGAAAGCCACTTTCTCGTGAGTGAATGAAAAGAATCAAAATAAACCAACTGTAGCAAACACAGGAATCAAAAAGAAATAAAGAAAAGAATATCACTTAAAGGAAACATGCAATCACATGACAAACAAAATAAACCAAAGCTACACAAAATAATATTACTAGAAGTCATGTCATGGTGTGATAAATAGCAAATCTGGGATACAAAAATAGGTCAAATCACGCAAAGGGATGGTTGAACAAATTAACAAAATGAACCCCCTGTACACACATTCATACTATGAAGATAACCCAGGGTAAGAGCTCGGTGGTTAGTCATGTCCATATGTAGCCCACTGGTCCACAGATAAGGTCCACACAATCCCAGGCAGCGGTTAGCAACGCCGGTCTAGGCGAAGCAGTGCGGACAAAGCAGAGGCAAAAAGGGCAGGTGTACACAGCCCGTGAAAGTAAAGCAGCAGCGTTTCTGAATGCAGGTTGGCGTAGCAGCAGCTTCCCCAGGCAGCAATTAAACAGACCCAATCAAGCAGTATAGCATCCCATGAGTGGCTCGACACAAGGGAGAGGAAGGACCCACCAAACGGAGCTCTGCAAAAGATAAATGTAACTTCTATAATGACGGCAAATACTCAACAGTGCACGAACAGCACAGCAACTGCTACCATACCTGAAGACAAGCAAACAGGAAATGAGGCGACCAGGGGAGCAGGGCGTTCCTCCAGCTTCAGCGCAATAGAGCACCCCGGTGACAGCTACCTGCTTTTATAGACTGCGCCCCCTGGAGGGATTGGCTAATTACAGCAGGGCAGGCCAACTTAAACCCAGCATGAATACAATCCCATTCTGCTACACCCGCAAGAAGGAAGCGGCGCAAGGAGAGGAGGCAAAAGCAAGGCTGCAGGGCCAGCGTAATGGTGAGACTATGGAGGCAACTGCACAAACCACCGCTTCCCAGTGTCTTCCTCACCAACGTTAGACCCCTTGCTAGCAAGATGGACGAGCTGAAACTACAGGTCGCAACAAACAACATGGTCAAAAACAGCTGTATTCTGCTGTTCACAGAAACCTGGCTCCACTCATCCATCCCAGATACAGCTATCGAGCTAGCAAGACAGGACAAGGACAGGATTTGATTTGATTTGATTTGATTTGACAAAGGACTCTGGTAAGAGCAGAGGAAGGGGGCTGTGTGTATCTGAACAACAACTGGTGTACGAATACCAAGACTGTTAGCAGCCTCTGCTCTCCAGACCTGGAGTTCGTGAATGTTAAATGCAGGCCCATATACCTACCTTGGGAGTTTACTGTTGTCATGGGTGCTGCTGTGCATATTCCACCAGATGCTAATGCTAGCCTGGCCCTTGGAAACTTACATGATACCATTAGCAGTCACCAGATCAAGTATCCTGAGGCTGTCCACATTATTGCAGGGGACTTAAACCATGCTGATTTAAAGAGAGTACTCCCTAAATTCCATCAATATGTAAAATGTGCCAACAGGGGTGTAAACACACTGGATAAGGTGTACTCAAACATCAAACTGGGTTTTAGGGCTAAGCCACTACCACATCTGGGCTGGTCAGACCACACGTCCCTGCTTTTAATTCCAGCATACACTCCCGTCAGGAAAAGTGCTCTTACCGTCACAAGAACTGTCAAAACCTGGCCTGATGGTGCCTCTCAAAAGCTACAGGACTGCTTTGAAAGAACAAACTGCCAGGTTTTCAAACATCAGGTCCTAAGGCAGTACACAACAGCTGTTTTGGAATACATCAAGCACTGCATGGACACTCTCACAAGCGTATCCGGGTGTATCCCAATTAAAAGCCCTGGATGACAAAAGAAGTGCAGGGCCTGCTCAGGGAGAAGAATACAGCTTTCAGGTCCAGTGATGGGGCACTATACAGTGCTGCCAGAGCAAACCTGAAGGGAGGCATCAGGGAGGCCAAGGCTGCCTATAGGAGGAGGATCGAGGACTGTTTTCAGAGCAACAACTCCAGGCAAGTGTGGCACAGGGTCAATCACTAACTTCAGACTCAGTGACCTCACAACTGTCAACGATGATGCATCACTGGCGGAAGAGCTAAACCTCTTCTTCGCTTGCTTTGAGGTGGAGTCACCGTAGGCAGCCACACCACACCCCCCAGCCCACAGCAGCTACAGCCTCACTGTTGAGGAACATGAGGTGTGGCACACACTGAGGGCTGTTAACTTGAAGAAAGCTGCAGGACCCGACGGCATCTCAGGACAGGTGCTGAAGATCTGCACAAATCAGCTGGCAGGAGTCTTCACTAAAATCTTCAACCGGTCCCTGCCTAGAGCAACCGTCCCACCAGGGCAGGAATTTCACGAGGGCCACGAGGGCCATGGCCCTCGTGCCCTCTCAATATGGCCTTGTACTGTTGAAAAAAATATCTGCCGTGAGGTCACAGTGGCATTGATGCCCCGCCTCAGTTAATTTTTTACAGTTTTGTAGTCTGCCTCTTTTCTGTCAACACGGCTTCAACACCAGCATCTTTTGAGGAAAAAATACATCATCAACGGTGGGTTTGATTCGTGCCTGGCATGAAACGCTCAGATGGGCTATGATGACAGTTTGACACCAATCTATCACCGCACAACCAGGAGACTTAATCAAATGCACCCCCCACCCCCACCCACTTGTGTCCGCGTCCCTAAGGCTGTGACGTTGACTCTTCACTGAAGAGAGGGAAAAAGTTGCCGGACTGAGGTAAGGCCGTGTGATAAATAAAAATACGAATAACATAGGAATTTCAACAAATAAGTTAGTTAACATTAAATACCCATTGCTGTACAGTAACGTTATCGTTACAACTATAGCCTGTAACAAACGCTAACTAGCTTGCTTTCAAGTTTTTCCTTTGTCGATCTTTAAGCGTAAGGTCATGGATGTCCTTACTATTTCTTGCTCCTGCCGTAATGTGTAATGTTGTGTTTTTATGGTGTTGGTGTTGCTACTTGGCTAAGTTACATTTGGTTGATGTGTGCTGCCTCCTCACAGCCATTTTTTAAATCTAGGCAGTTAGCGCTGTTTTGTTACTATGTTTCTGTTTGCTGTTTAACCGACGTGTAACTGCTGCCGTCTTGGACAGATCACCATCGTAAGAGATTTTATCTCAGTGTTTTTTGCGTCATTTCAACATTAACATTTGCTTTTATCTATTTACCCCCAGTAATAACTATGCCGAGCAAGCAACGGAGGGAGAGGTGCAGAGTAAAAGCAGAATGATGCATTTGACTTAAAAATGTGCCACCAGACCCCCCTAGAGAGTCAGACTGAGGTCCAACCACCATAGTCTCTGAAAATTTTGTGGGAAACACTGGTGTAATAGTGTTTGTGTTCTGAAAATTTACTTTTAATTTAATATTTCAGATCTCTGACATGAGCGCTACTTTTAAAAATAAAAGTCAAATGTTTTCTTTGTCATCTATTTAGTTCATTTTATTTCCTTGATCAAGAAAGAACGTAAAATCATTGTTTTAATTTATGGCCTTGGTGCCCTAGCTTTTGGCCTTTGTGCCCTCAAAAAAATTGACAACACAAAAGGCCAAGTGGCCTTGCCCCTAAAATGACAAAATTCCAGGCCTGCATCCCACCTTGCCTGAAGTCTTCCACTATCATCCCACTACCGAAAAATATCATCAGCAGCAGCCTAAATGACTACCGTCCAGTAGCACTCACACGTGTCATCATGAAGTGCTTTGACAAACTCAGACCCACATCATCTCCTATCTCCCACCCAGGCTTGACCCCCACCAGTTCGCTTACAGAACTAACATGGAAGACGCTATAGCCACAGCTCTCCACTCAGCTCTGTGGGTTAAGGTTAGGGTTGATTTAAGATGCAGTTATATGCTTCCTGTAATGATCTTTGAGGTTGTTGCAGGTAGAGTAATACATCATCAGCATATAAAATGATTTTGTGTTCAGGAACAGTAGAGTCAATACCTTTGATATTGGTGTTCTGACGTATTGCTGATGCCAGTGGTTGGATGAATATAGCAAACAGCAGGGGAGAGAGGGGGCATCCTTGTCTGGTTCCCCTCTGCAGAGTGAAGCTTTGTGATGTGATCCTGTTTGTGGTGACTGTAGCCTTAGGTGAGTTATACAGTGCGGACACCCAGTGGATAAATGACTCTCCAAAGCCAAATTGTTGAAGAGTAGCAAAGAGGAAGGACCAGTTAACTTTGTCAAAGGCTTTTTCAGCATCGAGTGATACCCATGAATCCCATGCACATTCCAGGATGCTATAGTTTAAGGAATACATGGAGAGAGAGAGCATTCAGTCATTCTGTGTATGAATATTGAGATTCGTCTGCATGTGTCTCTAGAAGCCTTCTACTTCTATCAGTATGTAGGGGGTGAGAATCAGTGAGTTGAGTGGACTCTGGAAATGGATGTTGGAATGTTGGATTATAAATGTATAAATGTGTGTACAGTGGAGTTGATGTTCATAAAAACTGAACATCAAGACCTGGAAAGGAAACAGCAAAGTTATTTACATGGGCACCACAATGAAAAAAGTTATTGCATAGGGGATATGTGGAGGGGTGAGGGGGTTAGTGAAGGGAGCGTGGAGGAGAGGAAGACATAGATAGAGGGAGAAAGAGGAAAGAAAAGCAAAGGGAGACTTAAAAGGTGAGTGAAAGGATAGGAGAGGTGACATATATTCACATTTTAGTGAGATTTTTTTTTTTCTTTTATGTTGGTTGATATCTTTATGTGTATATATTTTACTTATCTAAGGAAAGTTGATATTTCCATAGTACTTATCCCTTGAGAAGAGCCAGGGGGTGATGTTGGCATCCCGGAACAGCTGACCATCAATGTACAGTTTGTCCACAGTCACACTCAGACCTACAGACAATTTAGTCACCAATGAGCCCAAACATGATGTCTTTGGACAGTGGGAGGACACCAGAGTACCTGGAGGAAACATGGACACTCCACACAGAAAGGCCTCAGGCCGGGAACTGAACCCACCACCTTCTTATTGTGGGGAAACAGCGATCACCACTATGCCGTCATGCTGCCCTTGGTTTAAGCTTGTGTCCACGAAATAAAGTGAAATAGAATAGAATAAAAAAATAATACAACAAAAGTCTAATACCTCTAGATGTTTCGCCAGGGACAAACATGAAGTCTCAGGAAGTCGACAGGCTGATTAAACTCTTGAGTATTTCTGCTCCTCTAATTGGCTCGGGGACATTTAAATTAGCTCATAGAGCTTTGAACCAATTAAATTGCTGCTACGTTTGGGATCACACTCCCCATTGGCCATTGGAGCCTCAGCTATAAGATGAACAGAGATGGGACAGAGGGGATAGAGAGGCGACTGAGAGTCCTGATGAGCAGCTGATTAACCACAGCAGGTAGGAACCTTTAACATGTTTAATTGGATAATTGATATTAGAACTGATCCAACAGCAAGTTACATGATGATATCAGATACTTATGTGATTGGTTTATTCATTTCAATATTCACAACTTAAATTTTCTGTGTGTTTTACTTTGATCCTTTTATCCTGAGTTAATTGGGGTCTTGAATTACGATGTTCAGGTTTCATCGTTATGTCAGATAAAATAGATAACTGTAGTTAACTGCTGTTAACAGTTGATCTCTATTTTGTGTATTTTGTACTGTATTGCTGGACTAGAAAAACACAAGTATATATATGTTTTTCTTGTGCTGTCAGGGAAAAAGGGAATAGTTTTCAGATTAAAAGCCTCCCATCATCCATCCCTCTGCTAGGATTATTTTAAAGGAAAGCCGCAGTCGCAGGAAATAAATGATAAAAACAGTAACAAACTATACCAAAAAGCAGTGTAAAGACATGCTATTAACCTGCTAGCCTGTTACCCTGTTAACCATTCTTTGAGCCCAGTCAATTACTGTATGTGAACAAAAAATTTACAGTTTAAATGATATTGGTCAAATATGACAAATTGTCTTGCAGGCCTTATGACTGTGTATATGTTTATGACATACTACAAAGCTACAGTCAATCTAAAATACATTATAGTCAATTATTAGGATCATAATTTTGTGTTTATATGTAGCAGGGTTAAACTGGATAAATTGTGTGTCCTCATCCTTTGTAACTGCTCATGGGTAGTTATCTGTGTGTGTCTGTCTGAGACTATATATTGGTGTGCAAGTTTAATATCTATCCATCCATTTAATCCATATTATAATATACATAATATTTGTATTATATTCTTTAACATTTGAAAAGTGTTTTTGTGATATATTTCAATCTTTTAGGCAGCAGCATATGGTGACTACAGCAACATAAACCTGAACCCCAGAATGGTTGAACACAGTGGAGGTCAGAGACACGGCAGCTTCTGAGTTGAGAAACTGTTTCTGTTTCATTTCAGTATCACAACATATATGACAACCATCATCAGTCTATATCTAATGAGAAAACAAGATGTGGTCAAAATCTACATGTGCAGATCACTGATTTTAGACCACATCATCTGACAGAATCACTGAAGATATTAATAAAAGAAGCGACTAAGCTGTGATCTCAGCTGGGTGTATATTTAGAAAGAGAGAGGAGAACAGAGAGTAAAGGAGTGCATGGGTGACTCAAACAGGATCCCAGGACTAAAGGTTGTTGTAATTTTTATTTATTCAATCAGTCACTTGGTCAATAAGTCAGTCAGTCAGTCAGTTCAGCTCTGGCCCAAAGGTTTTGTCCAGCCCAAGAACATGACAGGGAACTGAATTAAGAAAGTGTGTGTGACTGTGACACTGACGTGTAAATAGATAATCAAATCAACCTGAATGTACTGACATCACTGTCTGGCTTCATTGGGCCTCCATACTGTAACACACAGACAGGAATGTATTATCTGATCATTATTCATAAAGCTCTTTGTCATTATCATTATGTGTTTGATTTAATGAAGCTAAAACACCTCATTCTGTCGTGAGGTTCAGACACATAGTCATGTTTGTCATGTGATATGTCGTGAATAATTGAGTTGTTGAAAGATTATACCAGATATCCAGATGTATAAATCTACAGATTGACAGATGTTCTTGGTGGTTGTTGTTTCTCTCTGAACTCCTGCTCAGGTGAAGATGCTACCATGTTGCAGGCACCACCGAGCAGGAACTTCTCACACAGCACATTCGTGTTCAGAGGATTCCATACGCTTGGCAGACACCGCCGGCTGCTGGCATTGCCGTTCTCTGTTCTCTACCTGTCAGTGCTGCTGGGAAATTCTCTGCTCATTCACATCATCTACCGTGTGGAGAGTCTGCACAGACCCATGTACCTACTCATGTGCACACTTTGTGTGGTCGACATCCTTGTAGTGACTGCCATCATCCCTAATATGCTCCTTGGCCTGCTGTTCAACTGGGACGAGATCTCTTTAGCTGGGTGCTTGACTCAGATGTTCTTCACCCACTTCCTGTCCTCAGTGGAGTCCACACTACTGCTGGCAATGGCACTGGACCGCTATGTGGCTATTTGCCTGCCACTACGCTATGCTGACATCATAGACTCTTCCATGTTCCTGATGTTGCTGGTCTTCACTCTGGTGCGCAGCATCTCCATCATGGTAGCTCTGGTCAGTCTGGCAGGTTCACTGTTGTTCTGTGGATCCAACGTGATCCAGCACAGCTACTGTGACCACATGGCCCTAGTCAGCCTGGCATGTGACAGCACTGAGAAAAACAGCACAGCAGGCCTCACTGTCATCATTTGTTTTGTGGGTGTGGACATCTCACTCATCCTCTTCTCCTACATGAAGATCCTGAGGGTCGTGTTGCGAGCAGCCCCAGCCAGTGAAGACTGGAGGAAGGCGTTTCACACCTGTGGTACTCACCTGATCGTCATGATGTGTTTCTACTTAATGGGCAGTGTCACCTTTCTGTCTCACAACCTGAATATCCCCATACTAACAGACGTCAACACCTTCATGGGACTTTTATACATCCTTTTCCCAGCGACCGTCAACCCCATCATTTATGGAGTCCGAACTAAAGAAATTCAAAATGGCTTATTTCAACTTTATAAATTCAGAGTAAATAAAATAATGTCAATAAAAGTTGATCCTGCTGAAAAATGACACAATTGAGATTTTTTTTTCAATTCAAACATTCTCTGAATAGGTTTGCCTCAATTTTTTTTTTTAGATAAACTATAACTTCTGACTATATTCCTTATCCATTCATTCATCTTCTACCACTTATCCATACTTTGGAAAACAGAAACAGGATCAGGATCAGACATTAAGGCCATAAGAGTTTGTACATGTGTTGCTGCATGAAGACAAATGCCAATATGGACATTCAGGCTTCCCAGAGAATGAAAACTGACCTGACCTTTCTTCCGAGGACTGAGTCAGGGTTACCTTGAACACTGTGTCAGCTTGAGCCAGTTACAAGCTAATAAACTACATAAACTAACGTTAATAAACAGAAACCAGAGTGAACCCACAAACATCCATGCAGACTCCTCTCATCAGGCCTGGAGTTCAAACTTCCTATAGTGGTAAAACTGTAACAGGCACTTGTTAGAGTTTCACAAACTTAAAATGGAATCAGCAATACAGAAACAGGACACAAGTTAAAAGCTCAACCAGTTTTTCACATAGCAAGAAAAGTAGGCAGGGATCACAAAGCCAAAATACATACACAGGTTGCCACAAACATCCCTTTCTTAAAGATGCAGTGGAATATATAGGTTGCTTCCTGTCCCTGTCGAAATAAAAGCCATTTAAAATAATATTAGAAATAATGTAGATGCTTTGGATGTTTATTATCTTTATCTTCTAATATCATGTTACAATGAATAAGAAAACAGACTGATGTCGTCTTTCATATAAACCCTGACATATATTCTCCCCATCATCACACACACATGCATACACTCACAGTACTAATGACACATCTGTACAATGAATCTATTCACATAGAGGGAGAGTGTCACCACTTTATTTTGTAAAATGTATATTCAGTAATTACACCTCATCAAGTCTCTTATGTTTCATGAATTAATTTGTTCATTTAAGGACCATACTAGTGTTTTGGGGTTTGTTTTTTTTTTGTTTTTCTTTTGTTTGGTGTTTTTTTTTTTTTTTTTTGCTGTTTTCTTAATGATCATTTTCCGAATCATACATCACTTTTAAACTGATTTCTTGTCTTTGAAATTCAGCCTGCAGAAGAATCCCATCCTAGATAAAGCTGTGTTACACGCATGAAAGGAGGAACCTTTCAGAAAAATCTTCCTGTAATGTGTTCATGTATGCTCAGACTTCAAGACTTGATCGGTGATGGAGACGATAAAAAAGCAACTGTGAGTCCGTCTGTATCAGATGATAAACAGTGACACGTGCAACCGGAGCGATTCACAGTTCCAGTTGTTTTCAGCAGCTGGTCAAGTCTGATGTATGTGGGGTTTTTTCAGGTTGTTTAAAAAATGTTGCAATAATGCTAAACAACACTTTTAATACTGATCTATTATCATCATTCAAAAAAGAAGCAAAAGTTGTCCAAAATTAAACACAAAACTCAAAACAAGCAGCTAAATAAAATATTTTTTCTTACTGAAATACACTGGAAATAAAGATGAATGTAACATCTGTGTTGTCACCCCGCTGTTCCTGAGGAGTAACACAGAGGTTGGATCTGGGTGGAGCTGAGACCCTGGTTTGTGGCCAAGCCATTATTGCTATAGAACTTTAATTCCTAATGATACATAGGTGAGTTTATACATTCTCCCTGCATCGTCATCATGAAGGAAGAAATTATCTATGGAGACCAAAACTGCTTTCTGTACCAGGCTGTTTATTTGTCCTGTAGTTCTAAATTTTAAAATGGGAGTTTATGGGACTGATTCACTGTTGGAGCCAGACTTGAGTCGTCTGTAGAGGAACTGCAGGTTTAGGTCTTAAGTGTCGGGTTCATATGTATGCCAGAGATTGATGCCTGATAAAATACAGTTTAAAACAACAAAAAATGCTGATTAAAATCAGGAATCATCTGCTCAAGCTTTAAGTGAAGAACATCATGAACCTGTGCCAAAGACGCATCATTTGTCCGAGAGTCTCACAGGACTGGAGTGAAAGCTGCAGCTGTGCAGGTGAAGTTCCTCCAAATATGAATGGTGATTTGGAAAATGATCGACATGACTGCATCAAAGAACAAACACTTGTATGCTCCTTTAAAATCAGGAACATCCTTAACAAAGGTTGATTATTCATTACAATAATAAATCATATAAATTATTGATGTATTTCATGCAAACAAGGCCAAATATTCCCCTCAGCTGAGTGGCAGCTATCTGACAGTATCTCAGTGAGTAAAGATGTCCTAAAGATCGTATCTCCTGCAGTGTTTTTTGTATGTTCTCCAGTCTTGTCCACATACAGACCAACTCTTGAAGGTTTATTAGTAAAACCCTCTGTCAGCTGACGTCCCTACTGCAGTTGGAAGTGGTGGTGAACTGTTCCAGATCAGCCCAAGCTGGCAGTGTTGTTGTTTAGAAAGTCCCCCTGATACGACACATCGAAACTAATCTCAACACAACGTTACTCCTGCTCAGTCCCTAATGGAAACAAGTAGAACAAAGTGACACTTGAAGCATGCTACCGGTCACCATTACATAGTGTGAGTGCCACTTCAGTTCTTCACCCTTCCAACATTGGAGTATTGCTCCATCATGACTGATGTCTAGGCTCCAGTAATCTAGAATTTACACTCCAGCAGGATGCAGAGAGAGGACGGACATGAACGAGAACACAAACATGGCACCACCAAGTGTTTAAAGGGTGTCCAGACTGTGGTTAGACCTAAAGGTGACCTCTGTTAGCTTTACACTACAAATGGCAGCAAAACAAGAGCGGCAGCAAAGACTCTTGTTGCCTTTATCTGTCGTTGAGTTTGGGCGAGTCCACAGGCTCTTCATCGTCATCCTTGTCATCTTTGGCCCCAATCAGCCGCTGGCGGGCAAAGTCTTCGAAAATGATGTCATCGTCGCTAATGGAGGAAGAGAGGGAGGAGGTTACGTAAACTGATCAATAACAACTTTTATGTAAAACAGTTAAGAATTTCATCATGTGTGTGAGCTGAGAACAAGTTTACAGAGACAAGTACCAACAGTTTCTGGTCTTTGGGGGATTCACACCAGTGAAATACAAAAATTATCAGACTGTTGCATCCAATTGCTTTCATCCTTCAAGGATGGGAATGTACACTGCCTGGCCAAAAAAAAAGTCGCCACCTGGATTTAACTAAGCAAATAGGTACGAGCCTCCTATTGGATAATTACTGCATGGGCGATTATCTTTCAGCTGGCAACAAGTTATTGAACCCCAACTGGTGCAATGAGTTGCTTCTCATTTCCTAAACAACCATGTCGAAAGACACATCCCGTGGTCGTGGAAAAGATGTTAGTCTGTTTGAGAAGGGTCAAATCATTGGCATGCATCAAGCAGAGAAAACATCTAAGGAGATTGCAGAAACTACTAAAATTGGGTTAAGAACTGTCCAACGCATTATTAAAAACTGGAAGGATAGTGGGGACCCATCGTCTTGGAGGAAGAAATGTGTCCGGAAAAAAATCCTGAATGATCGTGATCGGCAATCACTTAAACGTTTGGTGAGATCAAATTGAAGAAAAACAACAGTAGAACTCAGGGCTATGTTTAATAGTGAAAGTAAGAGCATTTCCACACGCACAATGCGAAGGGAACTCAAGGGATTGGGACTGAACAGCTGTGAAGCCTTAAGAAAACCACTAATCAATGAGGCTAACTGGAAAAAAAAGGCTTCAATTTGCTAGGGAGCATAAAGATTGGACTCTGGAGCAATGGAAGAAGGTCATGTGGTCTGATGAGTCCAGATTTACCCTGTTCCAGAGTGATGGGCGCATCAGGGTAAGAAGAGAGGCAGATGAAGTGATGCACCCATCATGCCTAGTGCCTACTGTACAAGCCTGTGGGGGCAGTGTTATGATCTGGGGTTGCTGCAGTTGGTCAGGTCTAGGTTCAGCAACAGTATGTGCTCAAAGAATGAGGTCAGCTGACTACCTGAATATACTGAATGACCAGGTTATTCCATCAATGGATTTTTTCTTCCCTGATGGCATGGGCATATTCCAAGATGACAATGCCAGGATTCATCGGGCTCAAATTGTGAAAGACTGGTTCATGGAGCATGAGACATCATTTTCACACATGGATTGGCCACCACAGAGTCCAGACCTTAACCCCATTGAGAATCTTTGGGATGTGCTGGAGAAGGCTTTGCGCAGCGGTCAGGCTCTACCATCATCAATGCAAGATCTTGGTGAAAAATTAATGCAACACTGGATGGAAATAAATCTTGTGACATCGCAGAAGCTTATCGAAACAATGCCACAGCGAATGCGTGCCGTAATCAAAGCTAAAGGCGGTCCAACAAAATATTAGAGTGTATGACCCTTTTTTTTGGTGGCAACTTTTTTTTTGGCCAGGCAGTGTACTAAACATATGTATAGATGAAACTGGGACAGTTGGAACACCAAACAACTCTTTACATTTGAAACTTATATCTGTTTGTCATGAACCTGTAACATTCAAAGATAATTAGACATAAAAAAAAAAAAACAATCACAATATTTATTTGAATGGAAAAAATGCATCTCTCAGTAATTTACATTAAATCTCACAAATTTATTTAAGCAATGACAGTCTCCCTCTATGTGAACAGATATATTTTATAATAGGATATATTTATTAAGATTATTTATCAAAGAATAAAGGCTGAGTTTTGTGTTTTGTAGAACATAGAAGCTACACTGAGTCAGAATAGGCACAATTTATCTTTTTTATTGCTTATAGTAAACAGAGCAGGTTAAAATACAATAAGACAGAGGCTAACAAAAATAATTCACAAAACAACTAATAACTAATCCTTTCTTCTCTCTTGCATCTATCTCGCTGTGGGATAGAAATTTTAAATGTTGAAACACACTTTTGTGTGCCTGGTTAGCTGTGGGGCAGTTACAATAACTTGTTCAAACCCTGTTAACCATGTCTGAAGGTCATGGCTGACACAATAACATCAGGAATGACAACTATGTCATCTGGAGGTGTACAATGACTGAAAAAGTCTGTTTGGATTAATTTCGACAAAAATACAGTTTCTGATTGGAGAATTAAGACACATTGAAACCATCCTTTTAATGTGTTCCAGTCACACACACACACACACACACACACACGCATACTTTCTCTTCCCTTTTCAATAATTGGGCCAGAATAAAAAATTATTATTTGTTGTTTTGTGGTTGCATTAGACTGAAATAATAATCTGTAAACTGCAGTGTTGTTTGTCAGGAGCCATTTTCCAGGCTCTGCTGACAGAACTATGACTTTCCTTTTTGCTGCCCATTTCCTGCAGCTCGCAGAGCAGCAGGCATTAAGACACATTAAGGCCAAGACTCAGGAGACGAGTGCATCTCAGTTAATGCGCCAGCAGGCGGAGAGGAAACCCTCTCTGCTGCCAGGGTTATTGATGAGGTCGTAAATCAGAGAAGAGCCAATCAGATCACAGAGGAGAGGCAGTGTTTGGATGAACTGATGAGGATGGAGAGAGGGAAAGAGAAACAGGAGAGATGGCTGCTTACTTTGTGTCAAACTCGATTAGGTTAGTGTCGATTGGAGCTTCATCTGGGGCTGAAAGACACAGAGAGAGGATGGTCAGACACCTGAAAGTTCACCAAGAGGAATCTGAGGATGTTGACAGGCAGATATATTTTTACCACATAGCCATTTATAATTTTCATCATCAGCAGAGGACAGAATATCAGTGTGAACATCCATCCGTCTATCCATCTAATATATCAATGCCACTTATCTGTGCAGGGCCACAGGTGGCGATCAACCATCACACTTAGAGTCACTAATTAACCCGAACCTGTAAATGTTTGGACTGTGGGAGGAAGATGGAGAACCTGGAGGGAACCCACACAGGAACTGAGAACATGCAAACCCCACACAGAAAATGTATTCACATCTTTTATGCAGCGTTATTGTTCTGCAGTGGTTTAAACTACAGTGTGAGTGCCCCTTTTTTGTCAAACTGGACAATCAGCTCTGAACTAACTTGACTCATGAATGTACTGATGGAAGAAAGCGGCAAATGCTGACTACAGTAAACAGATTTGGATCAGTCTGACCCTTCAGCTGAAGCAGTTGTGCTTTACTTCAGTGTGTTTATCAATTTTCATATAGCCAGAGTAAATGGGACCAATCCTGTAATTTCCTATTTCAGAGATAGGAGAAGAGTAAGAGAGTGGATGTAAAAGTAATCATCAGATAGACACTTCAAGTTAGTTCTAGAGCAACCCAAACATTCACTCGTTCATCTTCTACCTGTCCTACAAGTGCTGTCTACCTGCATGTCTTTGGACAGTGGGAGGAAACCAGACCACCAATGCCGGCATGAGGAGAACATGCAAACTCCACACAGAAAGGCCCCAGGCCTGGGAATCAAACCCACAACCCTCTTGCTGTGAGGCAGCAGTGCTAACCACTATTCTGCCGTGCTGCCCCCAACCCAAACGTGTGTGCAACATAAAACGAAAACGTCACAAAGGCATAAATAACAGAAAAGCATTCATGTGGTTCTAAAAGATATATAACCTAAATATAACCAAATGGAATTTTTTTTACATCAAAACTGATTAAATGAAATCATGTTACACCTTTTCTTTCATTTAAATATGAGTTTAATCTGTGGAGATTTTTCAATCTGCAACACACCCATCAGCAATGGACGATTGCATGCTCTCTGAAAGTGGCCAAGTGTGGTTACAGATTACAGAATGCAAATTAACACACTGATTATGGGATCTGTTTGCACAAATCATATTGTGTACTTCCATATCAGGCAGATTAATGTGAACTCTTTCAACAACAGACAGCAGAACTGAGTCTGCAGAATCCATGTGAACATGACTCACCGTCTCTGTAGAGAGATTCTTCTAACGGCTTCGGGTGCATTAATGTGAAGGGTAGTTCGACTGAGACGTCACTGAAAAAAAAGACACTACATGTATCATGTCATTAAACCCTCAGTACACTGCAGGTTTATTAAAGCTTTTATTGACATGAGTGGACTTATGTAAAGCTCAGTGTGTGGTTTGTATCAGTGTGTTACAGTAACTGATGATCTCAGTGACAAGACAAAACATGGAAGGTTACCTCGCTGCCAGATCTCCCAGGAGCCTGAAATCAATAAACATTTAATACCTTCAGCTTCGCAGTATCAGCAGCAGAGTGTTTCTATACATTTGTAATCATGTGGTCATTAAATGTCACCAGGGTTTTGGAGTCGAGGCTGAACCCGTGTAATGTGGGCAGTTCTGTTCATCCCGTCAACACTGCCTGCTGTAAGTTTTATTAAGGAGGATGGTTCCACATGTGTCTAAATCACTCATTGAATCACACTAAGACCAAAGAGCCACAGGAGAAACTCCAAATAAACCATTTTATTATGGCTTTAATTTCTACATTGGTGTGTCAGCCACTATTGTTTTCGTTTTTACTTGAAGAATATTGTTTACTTCATAAAAAAATTATTTCAGCATCTGCAGTGATTAAGGGTTGAACAAACTGGAGAGTCTAAATGAAACCAAGCTCCAAAGTTAAACTGAAATTTCAATTCCCATCACTTTTGCAACAATAATTCCTCAGCTCTTGTGGTTTTCAAAAGAGGTTGTATTTTTTTGGCAAATTCGTGGAAACGATTTGTCAAAATGCAAAGGCACAGAGTTACGGTCACAGTGAGTACAAAGAGTACACTGAAGTCACAGAGTACATGACACTTTGTCATTATATATTTGAGTATCCAAGTCGAAACAAACAGAAAGTGAAGTTGAATTTCAGTTAGACTGAAAGTTGATCTTAACTTAAAAACAAAGTATACTGACCCGCCTCTTGACACGACCAGCTTCACTTTGACTTTGTATGATACAATGATACCAAGGATTTCTTTATTGTCTCCTTCTCGTAACCTGTCCAGAACAAGAAATATTTGGTTTGCTTGGTTGAATTCTGAATTTTCCTCTCTCCTACATTAATGGTCATTGGACTCACAGCGTGCTAGAGGCGAGGTTGGTGTCCTCATGCTTCAGCTTTCCATCCAGAGCAAGGCCTCGCTTTTCTCGGTTGTTCGCCAGAAAAGGAGTGAGTGTAAAGACTTTGCAGAAAGTTGAACTGGGAGCTACAACGTCACTGAAGACAGAAAAAAGATGTTTTAATGGTGACTCAACTGTATATGACCTGGACATCAACTTCAGGCTAAATTGACCAGGTTTCATTTTCAGAAACAGGATTGGTTGTTGCATAATTTTTTGTGTGCAGGTTCTCCTTTTCTTAATCTTATTTGTATTCTTTTACATTTTAAATTTTAAATGGATATAAAATGCTCACAAAAAATGTCAAATTATTTCTTATTATTCTTTCTTACCAGTTTCTACTTTTCAGATTTTGACTGTTATCACTGTAGAAACGCAGACAAAGTGATGTTGTTGTTTTTTTAATTGCTTAAAAATGGAAATTTGACGTTAACAGTGTCATCACAACTGATTTTTTCAAGACTCACTCTGATTCCTCAGTGGCCACTGGACATTTGTACTGAGCTGTGTTGAACAGGCAGATGTCTGCACACTGTCGCACTACAGAGACACATGTCAGGATTTAACAACACAATAAAGCTACAACACAGCCACATACACGGGTAGAAAAGAGGTGTCTGACATACCTGAGATCTTCATTTTCTTCACAGTCTTGTTGGTGTTGTTGGTGACGTGTACGTTGACGCTGATGGGCTCTCCATGGTAGTAGATCTGAGTGAGAGGGGACACTGTGCTATAGATCCCCTGAGGGGCCATGGCTGCTGATAACGAGTATCTGGAGATCAGGTCTTGTGATAACACCCAATCAAGTCCGTAAGTGGATAATCACACCTAAATGTGTAATTTTCTCAGAATAATGAGCATCTGTCCTTCCTGTTCTGGTCAACTGTTGGTCATTATCGGTGTTTGATCCACAACTGACTCAAATGGGTCATGTGTACTTTTCTCAGAGGTTGTTCCATCCAAGGGCAACAATGAACAATTATTAAAACAATCATCAAAACTGTTGCCAGCTAGTTTCCTGCTGTTTTTCTGGCTGCCAAATATACTCAGAGCCTCCAGGATCCCTGGGAAGTAAACCAACCATGAATGTGCATGTAATAAAATATGTTTTTATCACCCAAGTGTTACCTCCTTATCCAGAGAGGCCTCCAGGTGCAGAGGTTTGTCTGACATCAGGAACTGTCTGGTGGTTTCTGCAGTCGGCTGAGGACCAGGCTTCTCTGGAGCATACTGAACCTTCCTGATCACCAGACGTACCGAGTTCCTACAACATGACAACACATGAAAATGACTAAAGCTTCATCTCACCAAACGAGAATATCGTGGAAAACTTCATTATTTTTAATTTTTAATTTGAGAAGTATCTTCTACATTCATTCAAATATTCTATCCTTTTTTGTTTTCATGTGGATGATACAGCTGATGGAAATCAAAAATCCAGTACCTCAAAATAAATCTGAATATTTCTGTTAATCAAAATGGATTAACATTACAGAAAAGCCCCTGTTCTGACGAGTCTGTTCATTCATCTCTCAGTTCTGGTTGAAGCTCCTTCAGCCAGAGTTAGGAACCTTCCTTTGTGGCAAAGCCTACAGTTAAAATTGTAAGGTTAAATTACTCTTTTTCTTTCCGTTGTGCTGCTATTGGCCTAGACTGCTGGGGGTTACACTGAGCACCTCTCTCTCTCCCCCTTGCATGTACATTACAACTTTACATGTCTCTATCTTTGTTTCTTTCTGTAGTATGTGTTCTGTCCCTCCTGTCCTCTCTCTTCCTGTCCCTGTCCTACAGGTGCTGAATCATCTCTTCTCTATGTTCCCTCTCAGTACCTGCTGCTGCAAGAGTTACCTTTAGTTACACTACAACTCACTTCCCATTGTAACCTCTTCTTCTCCCCTACTGCTAATATTTACTAGTGCTCATTTAGGACTTGTTTTCTGTATGTTCTGTTTGTATTTTCCATGGCAGCTTCTCTTCTCTGGTTCTTGTTCTCTCTCCATCCCTCTACCGAGTCCCCCCTCCTCTCCTTCACGCTCACTTTCACTGTGTCTCTCTCACTGCCTCTGCTTCTCTTTACTACAAATTACTACAAAAATTTTTCCTTGCAACTGCCAAGTGTTTGCCGGAGATGGATGGATGGATGGATGTCCATCCGTTATCTGGGGTCGGGTCGCGCATGGAGGGATCTGTTGGATCTGTTTAAATAATTTTATAAACAGTTTGGTCTAGACCTGCTATGTGTAAAGTGCCTTGATGCAACTTTGTTATGATTTGGCGCTGTATGAATAAATTTAATCCAATTTGATTTGATGTCATCAGTATGTGGTGGTGTGACCAGTTGGCTGGACAATCAGGACCAGTAACAAAGTCAGAGCAGTTTGCTGGACTGTCTGGACCAGAAACTTGGTCAGACTCTTTTTCATTTTCTCTGGTCCAGGAGTGTCTTGGTACAAAGGCTAGTACATCCATTTCTTGAAGACCTCTTGCCCTGATGGTTCCTGATGGTCTGATCCAGCTTCAGCTTTGTTTGACAATCTTCTCCAGGCTGGAGTTGTCCCTGCTGCTTCTCCCTTCCAGCAACTTTCCATGAATATCTTTTCAGAGTTGGCAACAGCCAGAACCTTTTGCCATGACCTCCTGTAGCTGCTACTCCTTGTGGATGGTATCCATGATCGTTTTCAAGACAACTGTCATGCCAGCTCTCTTCCCCATGATTAGCGTAGTTGTTTAACTGGAGATACATAGCATTGATGCTGTATGAATGATCATTTTACCAACTTAAAATATTTTCAGATATTGGATTTCTAATTTTCACTAGCTGCAATCATCGTAATTAGAAGGAAAAAAAATATATTGCTGATTTAATTTGGTGAGATGCACTTGTATAGATAGATAGATAGATAGATAGATACTTTATTAATCCCCGAAGGGAAATTAAATTCAATTAAATTCAAAATTCAATTCACATACAATTCCTTGTATGTGTGTGATATACATTTTTCACTGGGATCACTCTGGTTTATTTATGATCATCCTCCAACCAGCGACCACTTCCCTCTTTCTGTGCAGGAAGTTGCTAATGCACCACTGATTTCACTTCCATTCATAATTTATCTTTTTATATTCTCTGGGGTCAGACTGCAGCTGACACACCTTTACCTTTTGTGGATCTTTTCTTCAACATTTTCTGCACAGAAAGCTTTCACCTCAAAGTCAACTCCGCAGGCCTAAGGACACAAAGCAGGAAGAAAATGACTTTTATTGGCTGATATGTTCATTTATTTAAATACATTTCCAGAGAAAAGATTTTATAATTATTTCTGCTGAAGCATCTGGGAACAGGCATTTAACTCTAAAGGAGCGTCACAGTTGAACAAAAGAATGAAGCACAAAAGATCTCAGTGGGAAAATGCATAATCTTTACCTTCCCAGTATCCTCTGGTCCAGGCTGAAGGGTGACTGAGCATGGCAGGTTCAAAGGAATCTGCAGGTACACAAATGGAAAACATCTTATTTTTGATGCAATGGAAGCTGCTAATAGACACATTTCTGGTCTATCAGGCCAACAATCGAATCTAACACAACTGGACTTAGGACTTAGGTTTGTCAAAGATGTTTCGCCTCTTATCCAAGGGTCTTCATCAGTTCGTAACACATCGGCCTAACTAGTGAGGACTAGTCAGACCGTTTGTCTTTGACAAACCTAAGTCCCTAAATCCAGTTGCATTCCATTCAATTGTTGGCCAGATATGACTATGACCTGGATGAATGACAATATACACAGACATTTCTGGTCTAACATTTAGTTTTTATTATTCACATATTTATGTACAGCAGTCTCTTCCCTCCCTTAGTTTCTGTTAATGTATTTCTGTTAATTTCCTTTAATTTGAGAATAAAATCCAAAATTAAAGACCCAAAAACTGCTTCTACACTGGTGGAGATATGCATCGCTTTCACTTTGACTTGTGTATCAATTTTGTCTGTTTTGTCAGATGAGCATAGAACCTGTGAAAACACACAGATAGACCAACAATATGATATATGGGATATGATAGAATAAAAGATCCAACTGGGAGGTTGCAAATGCATGCTGGCCTCCTACACCACCAGACTACCAAAACAAAAAGTAGGTTAGGTCTTGCCTGAGACCTGATCATGCTTGATACAAGAAATGTATTTTAAAAAAGGAAACAATCAACAAATCCATTGTTTGTGGCATCAGACATCACAACAGATTGAAACCAGCTGACACTGGACTAAATCAGCTGAGAGAATGAAACCAGCTGACAGTTGCTGTGTTAAGATGTGTTATATTTTGCAGCTCCTTAAAACTTCATTTGGTGGAAGAGGGGACAAAATTGGTCTTTACATAGTAAAGGTTGAAGACTACTACTGGACTGAAATCACCTGACACTGGACTGAAATTATATGAGACTAGACTGAAACCAGCTGATAGTGGATTGGGACAAGCTGACACTATATGACATAAGCAGGTGATGGATGGCTGACAGAAGGATCTGGAAGAAGCTCTCCAGACTGGTACCTCAAAGGTGAACGGGTAGGCATGTTCTCCCAGCTTCTTAATGAGGCGTTCCTGAAGACGAGTCAGACTCTTCTTCTCTTCAGGCAATGGTGGAAATGCCTGGACATTAGCCACAAACAGGTCCTTCCGAAACGTCAACCCGAGGACATCCAAATCCTCACGGCCATAACGGAAGGCACAGGTAAACGTCACAAACACTGGTGAAGAAGAGAGACAAAATCAGGGCTAATAGTGTCTCACTTCTTCTAGTCTTTGTGCCAACCTTTTCTCAACATGCCCTGGGTTTACTGAATCATAAAATGTGCCAAATTTTTTAGACCAATTCCAGTTCCAGACCGTGTTCCAGTTTTTAGATACAATACACACACCGATCTTTCTTCATCTCCCACCGTTCAATGGCCCGCCACATGAAAGCACCACTTCCACCTGCAGTAGTGGGTGTGCAATTACGCTTTGTTTTGGCACGTCAATGAAAAAGCTAAGACATTAGCATAAAGCCTGTCCCCCGGGATCACATGTCCTACTATTTGAGAACTGCTTTATGTCTATATGAAATTGAACATAAAGTACAGAGGCTCCAGGACGTTTCCTTGAGAAACTTCACAGCTTACTGAAGATCAAAGCCCACAGGAGGACAAAAACCTCCTGCACCTCTGCTTGTTAAGTTGCTGAACTCAGCCACCAAGGGTTCAGTTAACAAAAACAGTTGTTGGGGGTCTGTTCGAATTATTATGCCATAGAGGTAGATAGAGCTGAGCGTCATCAGTGGAAAAAGTGAAGAGGGAGGTCCTTTTTTTTTGGATTATATCGACTAGCAGAGGCATATAAATAAATAAATATGGAAAAGGAATGCACCAAGTATTCAAAGTGAAGAACATGGCAGTTCCGGAAGGCCAAGGATGAAGAGTAGTCTGTATCTACTGTACCAACCAGGACACTGAAGCCATTTATTAATGTATGTATGTATGTATTAATCTATGTAATAACTCTTAGTGACCAGGACTTTTTTGTGTGTTATATGCTGTATTTTGATCTAAAAGTCAAAGTCAAGGTTCAGCACTTTGGAAACGAAGACTGCAGATAGGGCTTTTCTTACAGTGCCGATTCAAACCAAAAACAGGAAATATACTGCACTTATGCTGCACCTTTCCTCTCCTTCAAGTACTCTGGGTCTATCAGTACGACGCCATCTGCAAGGAAAAAAAGTAAGAAAATCATTAAATGACTTTGCTTTGCTTTGATGTGAAATGTGAAACATGAAATCAGCTGCCATCACTGTTGTCTCACCAACAGGCTCCACCAGGTCCACATGGTCCACAAAGTCTCTCTTCCCCAGATAGACAGTGAGCTGAGTGAGGAACACACGTGTCAGTGTACCATACAACCCATCACAATAAGCTGTTTGAACGACATAAAACAGGACTCACCTTTCCATTGGGACTGGCTTTCTTAAACACTCTGAAAAGAAATATAAAATATTTTAAATTATTTTCATCCAACAGACTTGAATTTCCATTCAGTTTTCCAAAGAAGTTCATTTTCCCTGAACATCCTCTCCTCAAAAAGAGCACCAACACCAGGGTAAAATTTTTCTGTGAGGGAAGTCCGGCTGCCAATTGTTGCCATCACCATTATCATTGTGGTCTTCATCACAATCTCTGTAATCAGCAACAGTTTCCACTCTCTCTCAGTCTAATGCTACTTGACATAATGAGTTAATATTGTCATAAATTAGCTGCTGTGGCTCCATTAGCTTTCAGCTTCCTCCTGAATGGACTGTCATCGTCAATCAGCGGCTACAGGAAGCTCTTTTATCGGAAACAGCTGGGACTCCTGGGAGCTCGCTCAGCAAGTGATCACCTGCTCGCCCTTGTCTCTGCAATTAGTCCAATTAAAGTTTAACACAGAGCAGCTCTGGAGCCTCAGATCACCAATCACAAACAAATATCAGCTATACTGAGGCAATAAAGCAGAGTTGAGTCTGTTCACTTAAAGACATTTATGTCAGCTTCTCTGACGCTTTATAAAATAAATTGAACATCAGCTCCTCAGTAAATAAATTCAGTTACACCCCAAGAGAAAAAAAAAGGTGGATTAATTATCATCTATATTTTTTTATATATAAAGCTATTAAAAATAACTTGCAATATGTTTTGGACTTTTCAGACAACTCTTCAGAACATTGACCAGGTTTTTCTAATGTTCTCCAAAGGACCAGATCCACTGAGACCAGAAACAAACCAGCTGAGACAAACTGTGAAAACCACCAGCAGCACATGAACATAAAAATCAACTAACCTCATGTCAGCTGAATCTGAAACATCACATTGACAGAAGTGTTCAGAATTTAACCAGTCTAAGGCATCTGAGCAGGTTCTCGAAGGGTAAGACTGGATGCACCTCACTTTGTTACAACTCCATGGTAGAAAATTTACCATGTGAACCTCAGAGGTGCTCTGGTTTCCTGGCTGCTCAGGAAGTGGAGGAGCACTTCCACCACACTGAGCCACATCTCCATTGCTCTGCATAAACTACTTTCATGTCAAGTATCACATTAGCTTCATACTAAATTCAAAGACGAAGTTGGAGTTGAAGTAATTGAAAACTAAAGTGTTGTAGTAGCACCAGCTCACCTGGTTTACTCAGGTTTGAGTCCAGTCTGTAGCCCTTTGTGTTACTCTTACAATGTGTATAAACATGGATGTTGCCACTGTGGTTGTAAAGTCAAGCCAATGCTGAAGAACCTTAAACATACATCAGGGGGCGACATTGTTTTTAAATAGAAAACAGATTGCATTGAAGCCTATAAGAAAATGTCCCTACTTTTCCCTTGACTTAATATATGTTTATATATATGGCTCAATATATGTTTTCCTAATGAGTTTGTAGTCTCAGTCTGCATAATGCATCCTGGTGCCATGTCTGATCCATCAGAATAGACCACCTTTCTCTAGGGCTCCCTGGTCCAGTTCTGATGCTCATGTGTCCATCGTTGGAAGTTTTTGGTGACAGACAGGGGTAAGCATGGACACCCTGACTGGTCTGCAGCTCCACAACATACTGTGACCTCTGAGTGTTCTATCAGAACTAGTGTGAACATTTTCAGCAGTTTGAGCTACAGCAGCTCCTTTGTTGGATCATGACCACATGACTATCAATTAACCCCTGACTCTTCTGGTAGGTCCTGCCCCCTACAGACCAGGAACATCAGCAGTGTTGGAGGTGTTCTTACTTACTTGTCTACACATCACAGTTTGATTCTTGTCAGTCACTGTCAAACTCACACTGAATAATTTTTCAGATTCAACATATGTTGCCTGATAGACCCCACCCACTGACAAGTATCCATGGTGACCGGATATATCCCACCCACTGACAGGAATCCATAGTAACCAGATATATCTCCTGTCAGCGGTCATAATGTTATAGCTGAGCAGTTTGGAAATTCTCCTTTCCTTTTAAAGAATCTGTTCATGCAGGTGAGGAGCTCTTCCTCATTAGATCAATCTGGATGCTCTGATTGAGGAAACATTGCATGACTGATCAGTATCTGATTGTTGTGCCATTGGGACGGCTGAAGACTCCCCTGATACTGAGAGTCCAGCAGAGGCTCACACTGACCTCTGAACATTGATATCAAGGGAGCACTTCCTCCCCCCATAGCTGTTTCCCTAAATTTTCACCAAAGTAAAAGCTGTGAAATGTTGTATATTCCAGGACTGCTGCTAGACACACTTGTCACTCCTCACAGGATGGCAGTAATTGTTTCTGAGTTAAATTGGGAGTCGGTGGTTTCCTGTCTGGCTCCTAGTCCTCCACCCTCCGTCCCTGGACCTTTATCCAGATGAAGAAAAACCTCTTCAACAGACGACCAGAGGTGGAGGCCAAAGCTATGCTAATAGCTCTGCCAAGTGGTGGACTTTGAGCTAGATGCTAACACAAGCACGCTAACATGCTGTTCACAAACCCTTCCTCACAGCAAGAACTTCGTGGGTTTGGTTCCCAGCCTGCAGTTTGCATGTTCTCCCTGTGTCTGCATGGGTTTCCTCCAGGTACTCTGGTTTCCTTCCACCGTCCAAAAACACGCATTTTTAGGTTGATTGGTGACTCTAAATTGTCCGTAGCGCTGAGTGTGAGTGGTTGTTTGTCTCTGTGTGTGTATGTTGGCCCTGTGATGGACTGGAGACGTGTCCAGGGTGTACCCCGTCCTCGCCCAGAGTGAGCTGGGATTGGCTCAAGCACCCCCCGTGACCCGGAAACAGATAAGCGGTTGAAGATGAATGAATGAATGATTCAGCAGGGATAGCTGTATAAGTAAACTTTTCAGTGGCCCTGAGAGCTCAACATGCTGCAATTTAAGAAAAACATGTGCAAACAAAAACTTAGTGTTTCTTGGAAACACTTATGTTGTGTCTAAAGCTTGTGTATTTGGTTGTGTTGTGAGGGTTAGAGTTGTCAAACTTGAACAAAAAGGCGTTTTCTGAATGCTTGTGTGCCGTGCTGTTGAGTTCTCTGACTCACTGTATTTAAAAAAACTGGATGGTGGGTTTTGGTGAATCTAGTGGCATCACGTATTCTTGTGTAAAACAGGAAGTTGTCAGATTAGGATTCACTTGAGAATCGCTCTCATTCCTGTAGAGAGCTGGCACAGCTCAGCTCCATCATTCAGTGAGCTGCCATTCCTGATGCCAGGACAAATCAAAAGGCTGTAAGACAACACAAAATCAGCATAAGGAGACAGTTACAGGCTCATTCTGAAATATCTCTACCTAACTACGCTGCTGTTGTGGCTGGACACGGTTAGACTGCTTTTTCTACATTTTTTGCTGTTACCAAGTAGCAGCAGGTTAGCGACAACAGGGCGCTACACTGTTGGGTTATTCTGTCAGGACTGAGTGGGAACATGAAACCATTTACATGGTTACCCTGCCTTTTATTTTTTTATACATTCAGTTATTTAAAATTTTACTTCTTTACTTCTAAAGGAAATATATGCTTTGTGTCGCTCTGATTCAAAACCTAAAACACAGGAAATCAGTGAAATGACAAAGTGATGCTCAGAAACTCTGAGCTTGATCTGTAGAAATAAAGCAACACTGAAATGCTGGTTGTTTAAAATAAGGATGTAGTCATGTCTCCTCCTCCTCCTCACTTATTATAGCAGGACAGATGACAGTTTAAATGAATGCTGATTATTTGTGATTGGGCGAATCGTCCTCACTGAGTCTCTCTAGAAGCAGCAAGGTTGAGTCTGAGCTGCTCTGTATGTCCGACTGATCACACTGAACTCGTTAATATTCTTCTGACACAACACACTCAGATCATTCAGCCTGCAAACTCGGAAAAACGCTCAGCACTCAGATACAACAATGTCAGTCAAATGCAGGTTCTATGGTGTGAACAGGGTTCTGTGTGGAAACAACAACATAAAGAAGCTCTGCAGAGCCATTTTATCGGTCAGTGTTGAAGGGTTGCAGTGGTTCCCGGGTCTTTCTGTCAGAGAAACAGCAGACTAATAGTAAACTGTCTTATACAGGTTGACTCTGTTCTAATAGTTCATATGAACAACTAAATAAGCACAAGAATACTAAAAAATCTGGGGACATGAGCAAAACTGTAGCTACGAGGCACCATCATTTAGTAGCAAAGAGCCTTGTTAGCATCTTTCACTGTAGAGTTTCAATGAATTCAGTGAGTTTTCTGATTTGAGTCCTGATTTCTGACAATCACATTAAAGCTGCTGAATCAGCTGATTATCACATTCATGGTGACACTGACGGGAACTTTGAACCCTTGACCAACTGAGCTTCAGTTCTGAGTCAAAACCATCACCATCTTATTGATTGGATTCTATGTCTATTCTGATTGGTGATTGGATAACTCTACACTGGTTATTGTGTAGATTTATTCTGATTAGCTGGTTTGTTGATGTATTCTGATTGGTTGCTTTGTAGAACCATTCTGACTGGTTGGTTTGTGGACACATTGTGATTGGATTGTTTGTAGATTCCAATTGGTTGAATTGTAAAATTGTTATGTGATTGCGTGGTAATTTATTACATCTTTGCCACCAGTTTACACTTTCCCCCTTAGCCATTCTCCATGTTTCCTTTTTGTCTGTACAATAAAAATGAAGGAAAAAAATAAGGAAATCATGTTAAAGAAACCATCACAGCCATGATCAGCGACGTGACTCTGCTTGAGGTTCTGACAGCATGTTATGTAATGTAACAAGACACATGCACACACATGCAGACAGCTCCTATATATCTGTATTTGAAGGTTCTAAGAGGAACCAGCAGTAGAATGATGTGATAGAGCGGTAAAACCCAGACAACAGTGTCTGCACTAAAATACATACACATTTTTCAGGGTGTGTTACTGAAACACAGACACACACTAAATCTTACCTGGTTCCTTTATCTCCCATCCTGTCGACACCAACGAGCCGACAGCAGCCGGACAGAGATGATGGAGGAGGATGGTGGGATGCCGTCACCGTGGAAACTGAAGGCAGGGTGTCTATGTCTCCCCCCCCCCCTCTCTCTCTCTCTCTCTCTCTCTCTCTCAGTAAAGCGTCATCATGCCGTCAGATTCTCTTCAGTGCATGGAAAAACCTCCATCTGAGCTCCAATCCACTGAATGACTGACTGAATCCACCGCTCTGCTCTTCCCACTCTTTAAGTCACCCTCCTCCCTCCCCTACTGCCTGCCTCCATTTCTCTTTCTCTCTGTCAGGCTCATTAGCAACTAAACGTGTTAAAACATGAACACCCAGAGGACAGATTTTATTTTGGTCTGTGACATTACCATCAATGACAGCTGGACTCTGACCTCCACCATCCATCCATCACTATGTCCTTCAGTAAATAAACAAAATATATAGTATATGCTATACTGTATAGCATGGTATAGTGTTATTTATACTTTAATTTAAAAATTTTCCGGACATCAAACCAAGCAAACAGTTTCATAGAGCAGAAAACAACCTGCAGTGAAAAACTATTCTGAAGGCGCAGGGCTGAAATAAATTTAAAAGTAGCAAAGTTTGGACATTTTCTGTGTCACACATCAATTCAAAATGCAAGATTCATTCATTCACCTCCTACCACTTTTCCATTTCGCGGGGGGTGCTGGAGCAAATCCCAGCTCACACTGGGTGAGGGCGGGGTCACCCTGGAAAGGTCGCCAGTCCATAGCAGAGCCAACACACAGAGACAGACAGAGACCAACAACCACTCACACTCAGAGCTATGGACAATTTAGAGTCCCCAGTTAACCCAAAAATGATGTCTTTGGACGGTGGGAGAAAACCGGAGTACCCGGAGGACACATGGAGGCTCCACACAGAAAGGCCCCAGGCCGGGAACTGAACCCGCAACCTTCTTATGGTGGGGCAACAGCGCTAACCACTATGCCACTGTGCTGCCAAAATGCAAAAGTACAGCTGAATTTCAGAAAAAGCATATGTGCCTTAAATGAGATCTTTGTTTTTCAGAGGATAAAATTGGTTTCCACTAACTCACTGAAGCTTTAAAAGTGCCAGGCACCAAAGGGTACAATGTATCTTCAGAGTATGATGCTGGTGCTCGGACAAAGACAGACTCAAGCTAACATTGCAGGTGAACATGCTAATGTTTCCGAAAACACCATGTGAGGCTCATTTTAACAGGTGGACATGACTGCCTAATTCTGAGGATGACGATGGCCTTGTCTCCTTGATGGTGTCAGAGCAAGTCGACTTGAACAACAGCTTTATTAAGGGAGAAACTCAATGAGCTTCTCAACATTTAAAAAACAAACCATCCAAAAGTTCTTAATCTGACGCTTCCTGACCAGCTCAGGACGCAGCAAAGCATGTTCTGGATGTAATGCTGAGGTCACCGGTCTTCCTGGGAAAGAAGGCGTTGGCTTTTTAGTCACAGCAGCTGTGAGGGTGTTTTTATGAACTTGTGCTGATGTAAATACAACATAAAAAAAAAGAGAGACATAACTATACATTAGATAGAATTCAAAATGAAGGTATTCAATGTCTGTATGTGCCGTTCACAATCAGATTGGATTTTGTGCCTTAAATAGTCCACACAAATGAAACACAGCCCATATTTCCCACAGGCACCAGAACAGTGGAGCAGTTTTCTCTAATGTTTCCATGTGCTGATCTGTTCTTACAGGCAATAGAAATTGTCCCCGGGTACAGCAGTATCTCCAGGCTAGGTGTTTCCCCTCACAGAGCTGCTACTCACTGGATTGAAACCAACTTCATTCATCTTCTACCGCTTATCCGTTTCTGGGTCGCTGGAGCTCCCATTGGGTGAGGGTGGGGCACACCCTGGATAGGTTGCCAGTCCATCACAGGGCCAACACACAGAGACAGACAGAGATGGGGCAGTTTAGAGTCACCGATCTACCCAGACATGCATGTATTTGGATGTAGGGAGGAAACCGGAGTACCCACACAAGCACAGGGGAACATGCAAACTGCATACAGAAAGGCCCCAGGGCTGGGAACCAAACTTGCAACCTTCTTGTTGTGGGGCAACAGCGCTAACCACTATGCTGCCGTGGAAACCAACCGTTTCAGTCAAACTGACTGTTGGACTGAGGTGTGATCAGTACTTGAAACTTCTCACCTGGATCTGTTTACTCGCTGCTGCCACATGATTGGCTGATTAGATAATTGTATGATTGAGGAGGTGTTCCCACTGTACTTAGTTCCATATGAGGAAACTCAAAGAAATATAGATTAATGTAAATAATTTCTTAGGTTTTATTAGATTTTTAATTTCCTTTATTTGTACAATGGGACCAGTGTTGAGCAGCAGTGAACTACATGAAGTTGGATTAATGTCAAACATGGTTAATGTCAAACTGATGTCAAACATGCTTTGACATCAGTTCAGCCACATTCACATGTTCACAGTGATTCAAGTGGATAATTACTTTTGTATTTATTTTCTTTTTGTGGTCAACCAATGAAAGTCTGAATACAGCAGTGAGTCAGTCCCATGGGTGTTGAACTACAACAATAAGCAGCTCAGCTTATCTGCATCCCAGACTACAATAAGCTTAATTTACAGTTTGTGTGTAACACCTACGAAAGTGCTCTGTTTATTATCAGTTGATGAGTTTATGATCAGTATCTGCGGTTTCTGGGCTGATCTGGTTGGAGGCAGGAGCTATTTCCTGTTGCCTTGTTAATGATGTCAGTGTGAAACAGCCTTCAGCGTCTCCTCATAACAACCCTGTATTTTTAAACTCGACAACAAGGCTTCAACAGTTCGTCATTAAAAGCGCTCAAGAGCATAGACAAGAAGGAGGAGGTGACAGAACGAAAGTCAACGGCCGGAGATTGAATTTATTAGAGAGTTTATCTGTTACAGTGGCAGAGTGGAAACATCACGTCAGTCTTCACCTCGATAATCCTCATCAGACATGATTCTGCTCTTTTTCAGTTAAAATTATGTGATTCCCAGCATTGTCCACAGACATGGATGTCATGTGACACTGTGTTTGTCTGGACTGTGAGAACTGTTATAGTCATGAACGTGATGCGAGTCTCAGAGTTGCTCTACAGCAGCAGTTTCGGCTGGGCTGTTGGTAACTTATCTCCTTTGTCACAACACAAATCACACAGACGGACTTCAGGGCTGAAGTGTCTTAAACCTGCATTATGTAGCGACCGTAGCCCTCCAGGCCACCATGATGTCCCCATCGATTTGTGAGCTGCTGTTTTAGAGTGTCTTGTTGGTAGTTTGTCTATCAGGCATCTTGGTTTTTTGAAACCAACAGAAACCATATTTGGACAGGAGTGAGGGCCGGATCTGACCTGCTCTGTAATCGATCCTGTTTTGTTGGTACCCAATCAATTCCCTGCTTTCTGGTCTATTTTCTTCTAAATGGGACTTTCCTTTAAAAAATTTTAATCATGTTGTATTGAAGACTTGAAACTGGAGACCAAGTCTTATTACAGTGCCACCTCTTGTGGTTGCACCCTAACCTGCCACTGCAAGGGAGCAGTACATGAGCTAATAAATCAGGTGAGAAGCAGGAACATTTTCCCATAGAATTAAATACAATCAGACTTCTTTTTACAACCAGTAGAGTCACCCTGGGATAGGGATAAGAGAGAATGAAGGTTTAACCCTAACCCTGCTGCCACCACAAGAGGGCAGTATATTCAATGACATACTGAATGTGAACATCAGAATCAGGAAACTCAGGAAAGTATCAGAACTGTTCTGAGTTAAGATGTAGAGAGACATCTTACCTGATGGCACTCACATACTTTAACATCCAGACACTTTGGACTGTTTATTTAAGATTGGTGTGCATAAAAACACACCAGCTTCAGGTGGACCTGGTCTACTGTAGGAACAGATCTCCAAAGCTTCTTCAGGCCATGCTTCTTTCAAAAATTTTATTAAAGTATTTCTGACTTTAACTCTCAGGTTTGAAGGTGGAGGATGACAGGAGCAGCATCATCATGTTACCCATTTCACTTTTATTATTCCATCATTTCATTGTGCATTTTTACAGGAGTACAAACAAATCTAAATCATTTCAGTTTTGCATTAAACAAAACTAGATTCCCTTTCTATCCAAATAAATTTGTTTCTATATTAATATGGAACAAACAAAAATCATTGTAGTCTATAGCTTCAGATTAAAAATAACATATACTGTTTTCCTGTAAGCACTTTTTAAAAAATTTGCTTAGAGGGAAGATGCCATATATGACTGATTTTATTTTCCACAAAGGTAACAAAAGGTGAAAACGTACAACAAACAATAAATAAGAGGAACACATCTGACTCTTCAAAACTGAGAACACCTGTGGATCTGAACCAGAGTACATGATGTGAACCTGAGTACAGATCTAGATCGGACTTGAGGATCTGAATCAAATCGCAGGATCTGAGCCAGAGTACAGGGTCTGAACTGGATTAGAGAAGCTGAACCATACTATGAGATCTTTCCGAAAATCAGACAAAATGTTTTCATAGCATGATATTAAATAAATAAATAATAAAATAATATTTTAAACATTTCATAACTGCTGCATACAGTTGCAGGAAAAATATGTGAACCCCTTTGGAATTACCTGGATTTCAGAATAAATTGGTCAAAAAAAAGCTTTTTGCCTAACGTATTTTATAGGCTCTCCTTTTAACTATTTATTGACCTGGAAGATTTTTTAATTGGTGCTCTGTAGCAATTTGAGATTGCTGAAATTTAAAGTGCAACACAAATAAAATGTATTATTATTATTATTAAATGTGTTCCGATGTTCATCTAAGTCACAACAATAGACAAACAGTCTATATCTGTATCACACAAACAATTATGTTTTCATGTTTTTATTGAACACAACATGTACACAGTGCAGAGTGGAAAAAGTAAGTGAACATTTGGATTTAATAACTGAGTGACAACCAAACACCTCAACCACATTTTCCAGTAGTTGCAGATCAGACCTGCAACAACAGTCGGGAGGAATTTTGGACCATTCCTCTTTACAAAACTGTTTCAGTGCAGCAGTATTCTTGTGATGTCTGGTGTGAATCGCTCTCTTGAGGTCATGCCACAGCATCTCAATAGGGTCGAGGTCAGGACTCTGATGGGGCCACTCCAGAAGGCGTATTTTTTTTCCTGTGCTGTCCTGTTTTATCACCCATCCTCTGTTGAGCGGACAGAAGGTCTTAAGATCTTTTGATCTTGGTGTGCTCTGCCTTTTTTTCTCTACACATAGCATTGTGTGCTCCTTCCAAAACAACTCAATTTTGCTTTTATCTCTCCCCCAAATATTTTGCCAGTAGTGCTCGAGAACATCCAGGTGCTCTTTTGCAAACTTGAAATGTGCAGCATTTTTTTTGTTTTCCTTTTTGGACAGCTGTGGCTTCCTCCGTGGTGCCCTCCCTTGAGCTCCATTCTTGTTTAATGTTTCACTTATTGTAAATTTGTCAACAGAGATGTTGCCAGAGATTTCTGGAAGTCTTTAGCTGACACTGTAGGATTCTTCTTCACCTCATTGAGCATTCTAAGCTGTGCTCTTGCAGTCATCTTTACAGGACAGCCACTCCTAGAAAGAGTAGCAACAGTGCTGCACTTTCTCCATTTATAAACTGCCTGTCTTACCGAGAACTGGTGAGCATCAACACTTTTAGAGATACTTTTGTAACACTTTCCAGCTTCATGCAAATCAACAATTCTTAATTAGAGGTCTTCTGGGAGCTCTTTTGTGCGAGGCATGGTTCAAATCAGGCAATGCTTTTTGAGAATAGCAAATTCAAACGTGGTGTGTGTTTTTTATGAGGCAGGGCATCTTTAACCAACACATCCAATCTCATCATATTGATTGAACTCCAGGTTGGCTGATTACTGACTCTGATTAGCTCTTGGAGAAGTCATTAGGCTAGGGGTTCAAATCCTTTTTTCACCCTGCCCTGTGAATGTTTACATGTTGTGTTCTCTAAAAACATGAAAACATATTGTTAGTGCGGTGTTAGTTTAAGAGGACGGTGTTTGTCTGTTGTTATGACTTAGATGAAGATCAGATCATATTTTATGACCAATTTATGCAGAAATCCAGGTAATTCCAAAAGGTTCATACTTTTTCTCTTTTTTAGTTTTAGACTTTTGTAGACCTGCAGATTCAGAGTCCAGAGTCCGATCTAGTCAGTAAAGTAACATCAACAGCTGTTCGTATTAAACCTCACACAGACTATCTTCCTGCTTCATGTCAGCTGGATGAGGCAGGAGCACCATGACAACCATCACAAAGGGGGAGACACAACAGTCCAATAGCAGATTTGGGTCTGACTGGGAATCCACATCAGGGGCCATCTGAGGTGACTCTGACCTCTGACCAGCTGACATCAAATGTGACGGTACAGACAGGAGGCGCCATGAGTGGTAAACTGATAAAATCAACCAAGTTGTTGATCGGCCTGTCACCTGCTGGACCTTGGTGGTGTGGAAGGAAGCACTTGTTGCGCCTGAGGTGGATTTCAGGGAGACGCTTAAATGCAGCTCCAACTATTCTCAAACACATCGTACAAGTCAAAGCAGGAATATAATGACCTGCTCGTCTAACATCTGTCTGCCACTGAGAAACACTACAATTTCCAAAAGCAGCAACAGGGCCCACCCCCACCTGTTCTTTAGTGCCTGAACACCTCAAACATTGCATACAAAAAGTTAAAACATATAAAATATATAATTTTCTCAGGTTTGTCTCCTGTGACTCTTCCTCTTTTGCTTTGTGTTGACAATATTCCCAACATGTCAAACAGTGAAAGTTAGAATTTTGGAGTTGAGTCCAGTTAATGATTCACTTCATGTTGGTAAATACATCGCCATTAATACAAAAACAAACTATACTACGTCCCTTTTGTCCAATCAAATGTTCCCTTTAATAGCCCTGTTGTGAGCAGTGTTGCCATGGCAAAGTAAACTCCTGCTGGACTGGCCATTTCAGATGTCGCTCCAGAGGACAGCTCGTCTGCTCTTGTCCACACTGACCACATACTCACCAGATAGAGACCAGGACACAGCACTGATTGATGAACTGCAAAGAGGAGAGAGGGTATGAGACTTACTGTCTCAGTGTCCATGCAGTGAATCCAGCGTCTCTGATCTTTTAAATCTTATTGACTGTATCATCAGCACATGCACCAATCATAACTTTATTTAAATCTCAAATAGAAACACATGAACCTATGCATTTGATTTACACTTTAACACCCACTTTCTATCAGTACAAAGAACCACTGATTCATTTTACTCTTTAACATTAATTTTGAGAAAAAATAATGTTGCTTTTTTCTTCCCCCTCTATTTCAGGTCTTAGGTGATTTGCTTCTGTCTGGTATCAACTACATTACCCAGAGGTCCCCACGTAATCTTGACCTAATTTCTGGAAGCAGGATGGCTTTGCAGTTAGCGCTGTTGCCCCACGCAAGAAAGTTATATTCCCAGGCCTGGGGCCTTTCTGTGTGGACTTTGAATATTCTCCCTGTGCCTGTCTAGGTTCCTTGCAGGTACTCAGGCTTCCTCCCACAATCCAAAACACATTTAACGTTTAGGTTGGCCAGTGACTCTCAATTGTTCGCAGGCCTGAATGTGAGTATTGTGAATGGTTGTGTGTCTCTGTATGTCTCTATATAGACATATAGTCTATATATGTATGTCTCTATATAGACTTCAGCCTCCCCGGCACCATGACAGATAAGTAGTTGAAAATAAAATGAAAATGAAGCAGTTTCTCTCTAGACTAAATGTGTTCAGTCTGTTACCAGTGTTTGTCAGGTAGACGGGCCTCCAGACTGCTGGTGGATGCGTTCCAGATGTAAATGCTGCCATCTGCTGATCCAGCTGCCAGAAAGCAGCCATCTGGACTGAAGAAAGAAAACATCAGGTTAATGACAAAAAACCATTCTAACAGGATTCTGTCCTCAAGGTCTGGCTCTCATGTTCAGACTCCGACTGAATTCTAATAAAACAAAGAAATTCTTCCAGAAAATAGTGGAACACCTGCTAGGGGCGGTTTCTCCTGTGTCACTGCTACACAACATAGTATTTACAGAGTCCCAGAAGGTTGGATTTGTCTTCACTGTGAATTAAACTGGTCTGAAATCACGAATATGTCACGCCACTGCTAATTGACCTGCACATGATCCCTGAGCGTAGGTCTGAGTGTGAGTGGTTGTTGGTCTCTGTCTGTCTCTGTGTGTTGGCCCTATGATGGACTGGAGACCTGTCCAGGGTGTACCCCGCTCTCACCCAGTGTGAGCTGGGATTGGCTCCAGTAACCCCTGTGACCCAGAAACAGATAAGAGGAGAAGATGAATGAATGAATGAATGAATGAATGAATGGTCCCTGAGTCAAGTTTACTGTAAGTCACTGATGCTCCCTCAGAGATGGAGCTTTTCTGGATCAGAACCATCTACTTGAAGTCATTTGGCATATGCACCTCTGAGCCATTGTTTTGTCCAAGGATCAAACTCCTGAAAACTCATGTTTTCAGAGAACCCCCTCTCCTGAAATCTTGACAAGAATAACTGGCACCTTCTTGTTTGATATCCTGCACTGCTTTATTAGATCAATCCATAATCTACTCATGGAACATGCTGTCATCTATCACAGCATTTTCAGTCTTCAATTAACCTCATGTGCATTGTGGGAGGAAGCTGGAGTACCCATAGGGAACCCATGGAGGCCTGGGGTTTGAACCCAGAATCGTCATGCTGTGAGGTGACAATACATCAGTATTACACAGACACTAAACTGAACTTTTTTCTAATGTCCCTCTTTGGATTACAGTGTCTGGCACATGAGCAAACCTAATTCTAATCTATTGCAGACAGAAAAATGCTACTGTCTCCTCATGCGGCTGCTAAAATGAGAACCTGACCTGAGTCAGACTTCAGGCCCCTTAAGGATCCTCTGAACTGTGAGACTGATGAACTGTACAATCAGCATTTACTTCACCGACAGACTGCGATTAGAGAGAATCTGAACCCTAATTGCTTGTCTGTTTGGGTAGAAGCACATTCATATATTTAGTATTTGTTTCACAGAGCTGAACAGTCACAAAGTATTCTGGTCCTGCTGTCATCATGGAAACAGCAGAAAATGAAACACGTAGCAGCTCATCCCACCTCTCTGGCAATTTCTATTTTATCTCTTTGTTTTTTGGTTGAATGTTTTCATTACTGGTCGACATCAGAAACACAAATCTGATGACTGATCAATCAGACTGATCGAACTTGATGACATCAGCGGTAACAGACACCCCTCCGCTCTCATCGTTGTGTCTCCACCTGAAGAGACAGTGGAGAAACAGTGGAGCCACTGTTTCACCCAGAGCAAGAGGCCTATCCCTTAGACTAGAGATCTCATGTGATTTTACTTGGCGTCACCACCAGACACACAGGAAAGAACCCAAATGTGAGGCAGAGTCTTTATTGAACACTCAGTGACTGATGGAACAACCGGCTCGAACCCACATCTACAGTGGGAGAGTCCAAGACTTCACCACTAGGCCACGAGGTGGTGATGTGTTCAGCTCAACAGGAGCGGAGTCCTTAGTGTGCTCAGTGGTCCAGACCAACAAGAGCAAGGGGCTAGGCAGTTGGAGGGTCAGGGACAGGCGAGGGGTCAGGTAGCCAGTACAGCAGGGACTTGCAGGCTGTCTCGTTGCAAGGGACTGAAGGCGAGGTCGGTTGCCAGGGATCAGATGAGCAGGCAGGGTCAGGACAGAAACAGGTCCCGATCTGGTAATCAGTCAGAAGACAAAGCAAGCAGGCAGGAACGGGGACGAAACAGGTCGGCAACGGGTGATCGGTCCCAGGTAAGTTGCTGGAAAGGCTTGCATGGGAGCGAAGACGATCTGACAAGTGATGAGTGTGGGGCTGGGGCTTAAGAAGAGTATTGCAGGGACGTGGATGATTAGATGAGGCAGAGCAGCTGGGATGATTGTGAATAGGATGCAGGTGTGACTGGAGCAAAGGGTGTGGTGGTGGAAATCTACCGGGTGGAGAAGGCTGGAGACTGTGATAGGTGGTGTGTTCTGGATCATCTAGATCCTGAAGCAGATACATTTTAGATGACAGGGATCCTTGAGCCAGTAAATTCTGGATGACCTACATCATAGATCTTGTTAACTTTCAACCACCTGGATCCCGGTTATCAAGGTGATCTAGCTGCTTAAAGTCAGTCCATTTTTTTGAATAGTAGTAGTGTTTTCAGAGACTGAGAAATCCTGTTTAGTCCTTCAGAAAAGTTTCTATATGAGCAATATAAAGAGATCAGATGGACGGAGATCCATCCGTCAGCCTTCAGAGCCGTATGAGTCCAGAGTTACTTAGAGGAGTGTTGACAGTCCACAGACTGTCTGCCATTATGCTCAGGGAGAGAACTGTTACGCTGTGGTTGATGCAGAAACCTAAACAAGAACACTGCAGGCCATGATTTCAGGCTATAACAGAGAGCTTTTATAACACAGCAGGGAGGTTAGACATCATCAGAATCAGAAGTACTTTAATAATCCCCGGGGTAAATTCAGTCCTTTACTCTGGTATAACAGTAGAGAGCAAATTCAAAATATTACACGACTATGTACACACAAGTTACAACATAGATAGAAAAAAAACTTAAATAAATAGGCCATAAGATAATTAAGGTGAGTGGACCAGGAGAAGTAAATAAGTGGAAATATTAACAGTATATATCGATAAGTGTCAGGTAAATGAAAGTGCCGCAGTGATGCATCATATTGTACAATAGCTCAAAATCACAGTGATGATGATCAAGAACGGATTTTGATTAACCTATGTGACGACTTCGACGTGCATCATGAATTGGGAGTACACAGATGTGATTATTGTCCGACACGGGTCTACATGAAGGACCAGTCAGGCATTAGAATCTTCTTCTTTATGTAAGGATTAATCCACAAGTAGATGTGCTTCAAACGGTTTTAATGCACGACGCGGAGGCGCGTCGGGTAGTTCTTCGCCTCCACATCATGGATTAAAGCCGTTTGAAGCACACCTACTTGCGGATTAACCCGCTTATACCATGGTCATTTTCGTAGAATATAGGAATAAAAGGATTCGCCAACTTTTGGTGAAAGCTTTGCACTCAAAATCGAAAGTTTTTGAAGCAAGAGCTTACAATTGTCATGACAAGGAATAAACTAGTCCCTTTTACAACCACGCCGATTTCAAATCCATGTTCTTTTGTTTTTGGCAGAGAAAGTCCATCAATATCTTACCTGCCCATTTTGTTGTCTTTTTAGTAATTATCTCGTCTGTCTCCTTTATCATTTGCAGCTCTTCAGGTGTCAGTTCCTTATGCCGTTTTTTCTCTTAATTTTTGTCTTTTTCTTCGCCATTTCTTTTTCTTCTGTGGCATCCCATTCCTCAAAATTCTTGTACTCTCCAAATAAGTAAAAAGAAATGTTAAAATCACCAATTTCTTTTTGTTTTTTCCTTGGAAGTTGCAGTTGACAGTTTGACAGCTGGGCTCATTGTGTTGCTATGGTTACAGACGCGGATGAATTTAGGGCAGTTAGCCTACAAAGTTTAGCCGAACTACGTGTGCATTAAACGTTTTTAACGCACACCTGCCGACCAATCAGAAAAGAGTATTCACACTGACCATGGTATAAATATGAGGTATTCTAACTTACACATTTATATAGTCCCAGCAGTTCTGTTGTTGGGAAGCTTCAGTCTGTAAAAATCTGTGAATCAGTGTTGCTTTCGGTTTCTATTATGTCCTTAAATTCCTCAAACTTGTTGAAATTGACCCTTGACCTTTTGGATATAAAATGCGTTTTACCCTGATTAAGTCTAAGGTTGTGGGAGCATATGAGGAACCCGAATAATAAAAAGACAGAACTCCTGAACTCCAGCCCAAGAGAACTCACCTGATCACGGCCTTTGTGCTGTCACTGCCACATTTAAAGCCGTCGGCTCTGATAGAAGCAGAAACACAGAGTCAGTCAATAGACGGTATAGCTGCAAAAGTTGTTCACATACACACACACACGTTCCATCAGGATGCCACTACCTGAAACACATACGGTCGTTGCTCCACATCCTCAGGTCGACCAGCTGGAGGCAGTCGTCACGGCAACAGCTAAGAAGCTTACGGTGGTCAGTACTGAGGTCCAGTGAAGTGACTTTACCCTGAGCAGGAAGTTCCTGAACACAGCTTGCTGCCCTGAGGTACAACATCACGCTTCAGTTAATTTTATCCACATGTTACAGTCAAACTGAAGGTTGCCTTTCAATCACTCCAGGCTAATCAGAGGAAATCAGTACAAACAAAGACTGACGTAATGAAATAGATCCCTCTGAGCTGAGCTGTGTCTCACTGGGCTTCTGCTCTTTGAATACAACCAGGAACCTGAGACCTCATCTAGAGACCTTAAACCGGTGCAGTAACATCCGTATCAGTTTTGATTTAAATAGCTCCTGTACTTTGAGAATGTCTCCATGTTGCTTTGCATCATATCAGACTTCACTAATGAAACACCTCCAGGTTTCAGATGTGCTCTGACCAATTGGCTGTAAAAGTGATATAAAATTGTCATCTGTTAACAGGTGTTTCTTTCATTGATTTTAAATCATCAGTATCATTGACCAAAGATTAAATAAACTCATTACTGTATCATAGCACTGAAGAAATCTAGCCATTCACAGCCTAGTCAGTAAAGTGACTGTCCAATCAGATGGAGGGAGGGAGGATATTAGTGTGTAATTGGTGGGCAAATTGTCAATCCTCGGGCTCAGCTGGGAGGAGATGGTGGAGTTCCTCTGAGGCAAGAGACAGTAAGTGATGAAAGAGTGAAGTGATGAGGGAGTGAGGTGACACAGTGAGGTGATTACAGAATGAGGTGAAGACATAGTGAGGTGATGACAGAGTGAGGTGACGACAGAGTGAGGTGATGAGGGAGTGAGGTGATGACAGAATGAGGTGATGACAGAGTGAGGAGATAACAGAGTGAGATGACGACAAAGTAAGGTGATGACAGAATTAAGTAATACAGAGAGGTGATGACACAGAGAAGTGATGACATAGTGAAGTAATACAGAGAGGTGATAACAGAGGTGATGACAGAGTGAAGTGATGACAGAGTGAGGTGATGTCAGAATGAAGTAATACAGAGAGGTGATGACACAGAGAAGTGATGACAGAGTGAGGTGATGACAGAGTGAGATGATGACAGAGTGATGTGATGACCGAGTGAGGTGACGACAAAGTGAGGTGATGACAGAGTGAGGTGATAACAGAGGTGATGACAGACTGAGGTGATAACAGAGGGAGGTGATGACAGCGTGAGGTGATGACAGCGTGAGGTGATAACAGCGTGAGGTGATAACAGAGTGAGGTTATAACAGAGTGAGGTTATAACAGAGTGAGGCAATGACAGAGTGAAGTTATAACAAAGAAGTGATGACAGAGTGAGCTACCTGGAGTCCCAGATCCTGATCTTAGAGTCGTAGTGTCCACTGATGATGCAGTTCTCACAACAGACCAGGTCACTGCAGAAAGACGCCACTTCAACTTCTTGCACACCTGCACACACAGGTGGTCAGTCAACACTCAGTGATTGGTCATTGATCAGTCATCAGTCAATGATCAGTGTAACTTACAGGCAGCTCTGTGCAGGTCCCACAGTCTGACTGTTCTGTCTGCACTTCCTGTCACCACCTGATGAGGTGAACTGCTGAATCTTGCTGCTGTGACCTTCCTGCTATGGCCTGTCAGGGTCAACTGAGACAGAAAAATGAGAAACAGAGAGACAGACAGATGAAATACAATGTGTGTTTCCATTACCTTTAGAAATGAAAATCTAAATAGCAAAATAAAAACTTGGTAATTGAAACACATGAATTTCGAAAAACCTTTGAAATATTGCAAAAAAGTTTTTACGCTGTCATGACATAGAATAGTATCATAAGTGTAGCTGAAAATATTTTTCATATTTACACCTCACCTGATATGACACAGGGGATCACATGACCAGTTCTCCGCAACAAAATTGTTGATCTCATTAAACATATCCCGGGTCATCCTGAAATTCTGAATCCACAATTGGTTTGTGAATTCTTCGTTGACGATCCTCTCCCAGAAATTCCTTATTTGTGGCCGCTGCCACAGTTAACGGCTTTGCCTCTGAATAATCACCTGCTGTCTTTTTCTTCTGTTAAAATCTATCATGGCAACAGCAGTAGTGGCAATCAAAATCAGTGTTCCAAAACCACGGAAAAACAAAATGCTTGTGGGTAGAGATTTTCGAGAATTGTGGGGTGTTGTGAAGCCAAACTTTATGAGAATTATGGCTCTAATGCTAAACGCCCTTCAATGGAAACACTTGCAAGTTGCAATTGTACTTTGTCAAAAATGTTGAAATATACTTTTTATTTTGTGAAAAACTGTAATGGAAACACAACTACTGAGAGTCAGACAGACAGGTAAGAGACACACACAGAAGGACAGAGAGGGGAAACTTTTCAATTTTAAAAAGAACTTAAGAAAAATGAAACAAATGAACGACAACCATTAAAAATTTAACAGAGTTCTGCGGGCCTGAACACAAGGCCTTCTGGACCCCCCAACTATCCACAAACACCTGGATTCTGGTTGTCGGCCTGTAGAACTCAAACTCTACCCTGATCTGAGATGCCAGCAGCCCAGTCAGTATTGACTTCCCACTCGGTTTTTCATCTTTTCCAAATGGATGACTTGGCTAGCTCAGGAATAAAATTTATCAACGTGTATGTAACTTCTTTTCTTTGGTGAGTAGTATCGACCATAGATAAACAAACAAAACGAAAAGTGTTCACTGAACCCCTGGAAGCGTGACTGCATTCGAGTGAAGAGCAAGCCCTTGTCTGAGGACAGGGCATACAGCTGTCCCCTGTGCCAGAATACCTGTTATACCAGTCTCCACTGACTTCCAGCGTCTTTCTGGCTGAAACATCTGTGGTGCGCTCCTCAACTGTAAGTCCACCCACCAGGGGCCAGTCTGTGAGGACCAGTAGTCCTCTCGTGGCCGTCATCTCCACATTCAGAAAATTTCATGCTGCCTGTGCTGGCGTGCACCATGTAAAAGCCTTCATAATGTCTGACTCTGAAGGAAACCTCCACAGTCTATGATGGACAGGTTAAAAAACATCAAGGCCTCTCTCCTGAAGGACTGGATGTGTTTCAGTTTGTCACTCTTACATCGTAAGCCCACCAATTTAAAGCTGCTCGCCAACTTCCCACTCCAATACCTCATTGGACATAGATTCAACGTTCAAGGTTCAAGGTTTCTTTATTTTCCACGTGGGGCAAATCGTTTTACAGCCAACAGTAACAAAGACCAACAAACACAACAACATAGCGCAGAAGACGACAATAAATAGAACAAACAGATGGGGGAACACCAGAAACAGTGACCTGAATAGACAGCATCACAAGCAGGGAAACTTGCAGTTAACCTCCATTCAGTGAGACACTGCTAGCTATTAGCTCCGCCCAAAAACACTCCTCTGTGAGGAAAACTACCACCCCTCTATTCATCCTGGGGTCATGAGACAGATTAGCGTATCCCACACAGTCTCTCAGCCAGGCCAATATGGCCACCATCAGGACACTATGGTCAGGTTGGCCCCCAAGTCCTTGTCAGATAGAAAGGGGCTGCACAAATGAGGACGCCATTCGTACAGTAAAAACACCCTCAAGAGCAGCAAATTCCACCAGATATCAACTACAGAACATCCCCATCTTCATCAAAAGGTGAAAAATATAAAGAAAAACTCGATAACACTCACTGCACTCTCCAACCCAAAACTCCCAGCATACAATCGGAGACAAAAAGAGAGAGAGAGAGACAAACACAGAGTGATAGATAGACAGGTGAGACGGAGAGAGGCAGACAGAGACAAAGCAAGAGAGACCTAACACTCTTATCTGACCATAGTAAAATTACACTGTACATTGAACAGACCACAGTACATGTGTCAGCAGCACTGTATGTCAGACAGAGTGATCACCAGCATCGGAGTTCAAGGAACCATCCTCTCTCCCTTCCTCTTCACCTTCTACACCATGGATTTCATCTACTGCACTTGCCACTTTCAGAAATTTTCTGATGACTGCAGTGGTTAGATATATCAGCAAGGTTGATGAGGGTGAGTACAGGAACGTAGTGGACAACTTTGTCACTTGTGAGCAGAACCATCTACAGCTCAGCGACACTAAGACTAAAGAACTGGCAGTGGACACGAGGAAGACTCGGGCTACAAAAACCCCTGTTTCCATGTGGACATTGTGGAGGACTACAAGTAGTGCAAAATATGAACAATACTGGATACCTCATCTCATCCTCTCCATGACGTGCTGGTCAGCCATAGGAGTGCGTTTAGTAACAGACTCATCCCACCACACTGCAACACAGAGTGACACAGTAAATAATTCTTGCCAGTGGCCATCAATCTGTTCAACTCCCCCCTCTGATAATCTGTCAATCAATCCATGTACCGATTAATACCTCAACACTTGTGCACTTGTACATATGGTTTCATTTCTATTTTTTGTTGTGAGGTCCGGGGGGGAAGAGTTCAATCTCCCACACCTCTCAAACCTTCAAAGAGACTATTGCTCTAACCAGAGATTTCACAGATCTCTCCTAAGTGTCATCCTAGACTCCTATCCGACTTTGGCATCAGGAGACCCTGATTTCCTGAGGCACTAAATTGAAAATCACACCAATAATCAGTAAAACTTGCCAAACCTCCCTTCAGAGACGTACAACTCTGTGACATTTACCCCCAGGTTGAACTGATAACACTAGCAGATGGCGGTCGTAAACTGCCGCTATGGAATGTATCCAAGCCAGTAAGAACAACAAGATTGATATAAAAGAAAAAAGGACTATTCTCATCAAACAAGAGACTGTAAACACGCCGAAATGATTTCCTTGCAAGAAGAGGATTTCACAGCTGTTTGAACCACCTTTCTACGAGCTAATTTGGCGGAGATAGAAAGAATGGACTATTCCATTTATAGAACCACAGCGCCACCTGATGGTGAAACCCCAAAACCGATGGCGCACTGACCAAGCACCACAACCTATGTGTTCAGGGTTTCCTTCTTATCTTGTTTTTCTTTTGTTTCTTTTTCCTTTCTTTTTGGTTTTCTTATAAATGTTAGGTGAAGAGAAAATAAAAAAAGGACAAACAAAAAAGAAACAGAAAGAAACTTCATACACAGTCTGTAGTCATGTCATTCTGATTTCCCATCACCAGTCAAGATATGCATGGAAATGTCCTTTTCTTGTTTCATCTGTTTGTATGTTCTGTGATGGTCGGAGTAAAGAATAACCATCTAATTGTGTTTTTGCAGTGGATAGGAAGAGAAGAGGAACTATACTCATCAAAGAGATATATTTCTCTTTATTTCATATGTGAGTAAACTTGGGTGAATGAAAGGCGTAACTTCAAAAGAGAAAGAGAAGACCTCCTTTGTACGCCCCAAAGTTAGAGGGAGAAATCTGATTGGACCAAATTCGCGCCAACAATCAGACCACGCCTGTGGATCGGCCCCCAATAAATAGTCAATATGAACATAACAAGTGGCAGAAATTCGGCAAAAAAGTTCTGGAGAGGAGAGCTTAATCAGAAGCTCTAATGAAAAAAAATAAATAAATAAAAAAAAATCACGTGGCTCAAACCCAGAAGTCATGACTTAGCTGCTTAGCAACAAGGACTAAGTTTAGACTTGAAGCAAAGACCACGGGTGAGCGGAACAAGTTTGGCTGCACTGCACCCAGTTCCAGGTGTCTCAAGTTGCCTTGGTAACCAGAGCCACTGGTGCTGTGCCCTGCTCCCGTTTGTTCCCTCATCAGAATAGAAAGGAATAATTCGGATATCACCAAGCTAACTGCCACTTCAGCCGAGGACCAGTCTAGCTTGGGAGGCCACAACGAAGGACCTCAACGCGGCCGTTCTCGTTGGACATCTCCTCTGACCTTTTCGTGGCCAGTTGATTCGCCAACCCAAAGTAAGGTTGCGTTTATCTGCTCTCCCAGCTGGTTGTTCTGAGTGGTACGAGGCATGGCTATTAGGCAGCATTGTTCCAGACTTTAGTTTAAAGAAAAAAAGCTCTCCTTCCTCAGATAGATTCGCCCTGCATTTGTTAAACAACTCCCCTTTCATTCGCCCAAACTCCTGACCTAGTTATCAGCTGCTTAATCTTCTTGGTCATATTGTGTTATGTTTCTTTTCATGTCCGAGCTCACCTGTTTCATTTAGCTCATACTTTAACCTGCCCCTTTATATAATGAGCACATGTTTGATTCCTCACTTATTAGCTAATAAAAACCTTAAAACTCAGCCATTGTTACACTCTTTCCTTCAGTCATTTTTTTTAAGTCAATCCACAGTAGAGAACATCCCTTTCAGATCAAGACTTGATAAGAGGCAGTAATATACACAATCCTAGGCACAACATTCTAATTCTATGTTGTTAGATATTGATTTTTATTTCTATTTTATTTTATTTATATTGTTTCATATGGAGCACTGTAACAACAATTTCCCACATGGGATAAATAAAGCATTCAGATTATGATTCTGAAGACAGAAAATCCCAGCATCACCGATCAAAAAAAGTCTGCCAATGAAAAATGGTTTCATACAGACTGCAGACATTGAAGACATTGATGATAAAAACCTAGCAGAAACTTATCAAATAAACAGACAACCTGAACACCCCAAGCTGTGTCTCAGATATTGGGAAACCCTTAAACCCGTGATATGGGCTGCAAAAAACTTTCAGTTCTGCACTTGTGGGCAGCAAGGGCCACAGAACCGCAATGCAGCTTCCCAACTACTTGGTGGCAGTGAGTCTTTCCCCCATTCCAACCAGACTGGATCTGATCATGTGTGAGAGGCAGGCCCAAGTCTCTAATTAAGAGGTGAACATAAAATGGGAGTTGTAGCATGTTATTAAAAAATGGACTGTTGTGACCGTTGTTATTGTTCATTTGTCACAGATTTGAAAAGTAACTTTTAGTTCTGCCATGCAAAAATGAAGACTGCTAAATTGTCAAATTCAGCAGGTTATAGGGCAATATTTTCATTTGCACTTTATTAAAATGAAGAATCCAGTGAATACAATCATTTCTGAAAAACCACACAAGAATTCACCATTCAAAATGATGACATATGGAAAAAAACACTTTGAAAACTTATATAAGACTATTACACGAAATTCAGCCCAAAACTATCTGCTCAGTAAACAACAGACTTTAGAGTCATTGGTTAAAGACAACCAGAATTCTTTATACTATCCAATTACTTAAGAGCAGTTACTTGCTAAAATCCAGAAACTAAAACCAAGGATGTGCCAGTGGTCCTATTGGTAATTTAAATACAATACAAAAATTTAACGACATGTCGGAGACTTTGGGACTGGGGCAGTTTATTGTAGCTGCATGTAGCTTATTAATGAAATCACATAAGTAGTTGATGTTGCCTCCCTGGCTTGGTGGATGTGAGGGGAGTGATGATAAATTCTGAGTATCATTACTTTGTGTATTCAAACCCCAGCCATAACGCAAACTAGTGGTAGGGTTGTGCTGGTCCTAAGCCCAGATAAATGGGGAGGGATGCAGCAGGAAGGGCATCCAGCGTAAACACTGTGGCCAAGGCAATTGTGCAAATCACAGAGCTGACTTGCTTTAGTGACCCTGAACAGGGAAAAGCCAAAAGAAGAAGATGGAAAAAAAAAAAAAAAAGTGTATTCCTTTTTCCTATATACAGTGGGTACAGAAAGTATTCAGACTCCCTTACATTTTTCCCTCTTTTTTACATTGCAGTCATTTGCTAAAATCATTTAAGTTGATTTTTCCCCTCATTAATGTACACACAGCACCCCATTTTGACAGAAAAACACAGAAATTTAGACATTTTTGCAAATTTATTAAAGAGCAAAAACTGTAGTATTCAGATCCTTTGCTCAGTATTGAGTAGAAGCACCCTATTGAGCTAATACAGCCATGAGTCTTCTTGGGAATGAGGCAACAAGTTTTTCACACCTGGATTTGGGGATCCCCTGCCATTCCTCCTTGCAGTTCCTCTCCAGTTCTGCCAGGTCGGATGGTGAACATTGGTGGACAGCCATTTTCAGGTTTCTCCAGAGATGCTCAGTTGGGTTTAAGTCAGGGCTCTGGCTGGGCTATTCAAGAAGAGTCACAGAGTTGTTCCAAAGCCACTCCTTCATTATTTTAGCTGTGTGCTTAGGGTCATTGTCTTGTGAACAGGAAAGTGAACCTTCGGCCCAGTCTGAGGTCCTGAGCACCCTGTGAAAGGTTTTTGTCCAGCATATCTCTGTACTTGGCCGCATTCATCTTTCCTTCAATTGCAACCAGTCGTCCTGTCCCTGCAGCTGAAAAACACCCCCACAGCATGATGCAGCCACCACTATGCTTCACTGTTGGTATTGTATTGGGCAGGTGATGAGCAGTGCCTGGTTTTCTCCACACATACCGCTTAGAATTAAGGCCAAAAAGTTCAGTCTTGGTCTCATCAGACCAGAAAATCTTATTTCTCATAGTTTGGAACTCGTTCAAGTGTTTTTTGGCAAACTCTATGCAGACTTTCATGTCTCTTGCACTGAGGAGAGGCTTTCGTTGGGCCACTCTGCCATAAAGCCCCGATTGGTGGAGGGCTGCAATGATGGTTGACTTTCTAGAACTTTCTAGAACTTTCTCCCATCTCCCCACTGCATCTCTGGAGCTCCACCACAGTGATCTTTGGGTTCTTCTTTACCTCTCTCACCAAGGCTCTTGCCACAATTCTGTCTCTGAGATCTTCGGGCAGTTCCTTCAGCCTCATGATTCTCATTTGCACTGACATGCACTATGAGCTGTAGGGTCTTATATATACAGGTGTGTGCCTTTCCTAATTAAGTCCAATAAATTTAATTAAACACAGCTGGACTCCAATGAAGGTGTATAACCATCTCAAGGATCAGAAGAAATAAAATATATGGGTGTCACAGCAAAGGGTCTGAATACTTATGGCCATGTGATATTTCAGTTTTAGTTCTTTAATAAATTTGCAAAAATATCTGCATTTCTATGTCTTAAAATGGGGTGCTGTGTGTACATTAATGAGGAAAAAAAATCAACTTAAATGATTTTATCAATTGGCTGCAATGTAACAAAGAGTGAAAAATTTAAGGGGATCTGAATACTTTCCTCACCCACTGTATACAAAGGGGCAGGCAACTTGAACTTGTGTTTAGCTTGGCTGCAGGATTTAATCTGCAGAGCTGCCTCTTTGGTGGTTTTACATTCCTCCTAATCGCTATCCGCCGTCTGCTGATATCTTTCAGCATTGCTTTAACACTCTGACCAGTAATGAACAATTAATTTTGATACAAAGACACATTAAAATAAAAAATATGAAAGACAAGTTGACCATGAAAATTAAAGAGTTTCAGACATCATTAACACATCCAATTAGCATCGAGATTTGTGCAGTGTGATGGACCAATCAGAGACAGAGGAGGGTGGGTTTTGGCCTGGCCATTGTAGGATTTGTAAATTCCCTCTCCAATGTAATTCTCACTAATGCAGTGATGGGTAGCTGGATTCACCATGTTGGACAGCTATGTATGGCAACTTGGAGAATAATGGCATCAGACTTCATGAGGAAATGCAAAATGAGAAATAAGAACTTTTTACACTTTGCCACTTTATCCAAACTGGTAAATTTTCCTAATATTGCAGAAGGGAAGATCAAAACAAAATAAAAGCAAAACTTGGTTTTAATAATTTTTGTCACTTTAGTTTGCTTTAAAAGAGAAAAAAAAATCGATTAAAATCATAAATTGAGCTTGGGGTGAAAATCAGATTTTTTTTTCAAGCCATATCACTCAGCCATAGGACATCTACCAAAAACTCAAAGCAAACTTCAATGATATTTGGCCCAAACAGGGAGTAAAAGGGCTCAGAATCTGAGAAAGACATTGACAAAGTAGAAACTCACAACAACATTTCCCTCTACAATGCAGCACAAACCAACATATTAGATCAAATTTCTTTACTAACTTTAATATAAATTCAAAGACTTTAATTCACTAACATACTAAAATCCAACATCTGCTTGAAGATAATAGAGTCAGCACTGTAGAAGCAGCAAAATATGTCAGAGCCTGAGACGACAAGCACATCAGCACAATCCAACTCACACTCTGCCTTAAGTTACCACTTCACTCAATGTTTTTTGATTTATTTGTTCTTTAGGTTTGATATTTGATACTTTTCATTTTGTATTAATTTATTATTGCTAACTGTTCTTTTTATAATTTTATTTCATTTAATGAATCATATTCTTTAAATCTAATCATTATTATTATTTATTTAGATTTGTAATAATGTTGCTATTAATACACTTTTATACAACTTTTCTTAACACTTATTGTTGGTATTGTTGAAATCCATACAAATAAAGCTTATTGAACTGAACTGAACATAAGAGAGAGCAAAAGAGTCTCTCTCTGTTGCTGAGAGTGGGAGACACCTGAGTGAAACAGACAGGTGAAACACAGAGAGACAGAGAAACAGGTGAAACACAGAAAAGAGAGATACATGAGACACAAAGAGACAGAGAGAAAGAGGGAAAGCTGTCACAGTTACCTTGGGAACAGAGTCATCCCGCTGCCACAACAAGGCTGACTTGTCATAGGACGCCGCAAGGATCTTATAACCCTGAAAACAAATCACTCAGTGTAGATAAAAGAGAAAGACCACAGGTCCTAAACCAGAGTCAGGCACTTAAGTTTTACTCACCATGGGGTCGAATTCGATGCAGGTGATTCCCTCTGTGCTGCCATCCAGAGTAGCTTTGTGGGTCAGTGAGCCTGATGACATCATCAACATCAACGTCATTATCATCATCATCAGCAGCAGCAACTCAACATTCAAAAAATGATAAAAGATCAATTTACCTGATCTGACCTCCCACAGTTTGATGACACGGTCTGTTCCTCCGGTGGCCACCATGTCTGAACTGGAGCTGAACCTCACTGCATTGATGCCTTGCTCATGGGCATCCTGAGAGAGACAGTGGGACAGAGTGACAGGTGGTTCAATGCTACTTGGGCTGGAATGACTGAAGACGGTTCAGAGCCTTTTGTTTGTGTGTTGGTAATTTCACAAAAAAAACCATCATCTGAACCATCGATGTCTGTGTAACCAGGGTTTGAATGGTCTGTGCACGGAGAAGAACTGTTGGAAAGAAATCTGCCCAGTTCATGTTAGAAGTGAGTGAAGAGAATGATGTCAGTGTTAGAAATGGTGTGAGATGGAAACAAGGGTAAATATGAATAAGACAGAAAAGATGAAATGGAAGTTTATTTTGAAAGGATTGTTTCCTTTGCCAGCGTCTACTTCCTGTTTCTTAATTGCCCTTTTACATTTCGACATACAAGCTCAGTCAACCAATCAGGTATCAGGGTGTCAGCTCCTGCCTTGTTGACCTCCGCACTTGACGCTTCCCTCTTTCTTGAGGTGCAGCAAGGAGTGAGAGCAACCGTCAAAAAGAGTAACGCATGAAATATGGAAGAAAAGCTATAAAATTTGATTCAAAGTTGATAAAGATCCGCTGGATGACTCTTTCAGCTTCGTGATCCTGTGAGAGCATGGCGAGAAGGACCTGTTATCACTAGTCACTGAGGAAAAAATGCAATAGGTCAGGTATTTTTGGTGGATCCTGAGAGTTCCCGACCTACCTGGCGTTGGAGCCTGGAGATTGTTGTATGCTTGATGGCGAGCCACAGCCTTGAACTCCAAAACCTTTGTTTCCACATACACAACCAACGCATTTAACAGTGCGGTAGGACAAACACTTGCCACTTTCCCAGTGGACTGAGCAGTATCATCTGCTGTGAGGAACTGAAGGGGTTAGATTTCAAACTGACTATTGATAAAGCTGTGAATCATTTTGTTTTTTGTACTTACCTAGGTAAGGATTGTGTATTACTGTGTAATGTGCAAATGTTTTCTATTCATCTTGGGAAGTGTAGTTCTTTCTCAAGGAGAGATATTGTGTCTGAGTTGTTCCTGGTGTGTTGTTTGGTTTATCCTGGGCTCTGTAGTTGTATCTAGAGCTTCTGAACTTACTAGCCATAGATAGATATCACATTTGTTCTCTACAGTGTCTTATATATTTTGTAGCTCCATCAAAAGAAAAGGGTTACACCTGAATAAATTTTTACTGTTAAGGTGTGATGATGAAACTGACTGGGTATTTTATTTTGACAGTTTCCCTCAGACAGGAAGTTCACTGTGTCCTTGGTTAGTAAACAATCAGTGGATAAACAGTGCCTGCAGAACTTTAAAGTTTAAGTGTGAACGAGCTCCTGGACTCAGACTAAAACAGAGTGCTACAGCCCCCCGCCTCCGCCCCCACCTTATGACATAACAACACACGGTGGCAACACAATGAGAACACAAGTCCAACATGGTACTCATAGGTCCAGGTTTTGAGAAGAACAAGGTTTCAGGTCAGTGAAATGTTATAAGAAGAGACACAACTAGCTGCTTCTTTACAGAGAGGCATGATGGGTAATGAGATATGGACAGAAGAGGTCTTTGTCAAACACAGAGGAGCAGTGTGTGTGTGTGTGTGTGTGTGTGTGTGTGTGTGTGTGTGTCTGTGTGCACGTGTGTGTGTGTGTGTGTGTTTCCTGTATTTTAATGAATATATTGACAAGACGACTAAACCTGGACCTGACTCTGGGTCTGTAATGTGTGTGTGTGCTTGTGTGTGTTTCCTGTATTTTAATAATTTATATCGCCAAGAGACTAAACCTGGACCTGACTCTGGGTCTGTAATCAAATCAGGTTCCTAGAAAGACAACTTGTTATTCTTCATTTGGTTCATCCATAAGCTGCCTCTTTGTTCCTACCCTCACCTATGGTCATTAGAACTAATCACGAGATCGCGGGAACAAGCGGCCGAAATGAACTTCCTTAGAAGGGTAGCTGGCTTCTTCCTTGGAGATAGGGTGAGGAGCTCGGTCATCCAAAAGGAGCTCAGAGTAGAGCTGTTGCTCCTTTGCATTGAGAGAAGCCAGTCGAGGTGGTTCGGGCATCTGGTTAGGATGCCTCCTGGGCACCTCCCTTGGGAGGTGTTCCAGACACGTCCAGCTGGGAGGAGGCCTCGGGGCAGACCAAGGACCAGGTGGAGAGATTATATCTCCACTCTGGCCTGGGAACGCCTCGGGATCCCCCAGTCAGAGCTGATTGGTGTGGCCGGGGAAAAGGAAGTCTCGGGCTCCCTGTTGAAGCTGCTACCCTTCCGACCCGACCTCAGATAAGCAGATGAAGATGGATGGATGGATAAGCTGCTTCACATGCATCCCCTCGAGTGATGCCTTGTGACCGGAATCCGGACTTCCTGAACTTGACTAATGCTGGAACAGCTTCATTGAATCATGCCACACATTGCCAGGTAGAAAAAACAAGGACAAGTCAACAATTCATGTCATAATTGTTTGTTTCAGCAACAGAAAGCATAAAGTTGACCTGCTTAGGCCGGGGAGAAAGCTGAAAGGTAAAAATTTATATATGAATGGGCACCCTATTAAGAAGAATGCAGATATTGCCAGGAAAGCAATATTACTGAGGAGTCAGGGCAAGATCCAGTCCACATGGACTGTCAGTTCTAAGATCTTTATCAAACCTAAGGGCACACCAGAGAATGGCAGAGGGATGTGGATCAGGAGCATGGAACAACTTGAGAAATTAGAAACAGGCCAGTAGGATGTAGATATACAAGTCGTGATTACTTTAAATTGTTTTTTGACAAAAAGGTATCATGACTACATTAAATTTGATCATCTTTCTTTTCTCTCTTTTTCATTTGTAGAGATTCTTTGTAAGAATCATGATTATGTCTGTTTTTGTCTATGATAGATCTCCCAATATACACTCATAAGAAGTAACATGTCAAAACTTGAACAAGAAATTGATCTTGACCTTAATTTTCTTGATAATATCAATATACATTGCAACTACTACACAAAAAAGCAATTTAACTTAATTACTAAGAATGAGATTGGCATATCTATTATAGATTTAAATAGTAGAAGTTTACTCAAACTTCCAGAGGATAAAAGAATACTTGGAACTTTTTGCAAAACCCTTTAATATAATAGCTATTCCAGAAACATGGACAGATATAGAGAGAGGATTGGATTTTGTCCTACAAAGATACAACTTTCATGGTATCAATAGAAAAAATGGAAAGGCGGGTGGAGTAGCTTTGTTTGTGGATGAAAGTCTTTCATATGCACTTATTGATGATTTTTCTGTAGCTATTGATGATGTGATGGAATGTATCAGTACTGAAATAAGTATGGAAAGATCTAGAAATATAATTGTGAGCTGTGTTTATAGGAAACCGGGATCCAATATGGATGTCTTTAATGTTAATATGGAAAGACTTTTCGGTGCTTCAGAGCATAAGATCAACTACATTTGTAGTGATTATATTGTAGCTATGCTGAAACATAATAAGCACAAAAAAATTATGAATATATTGAAATGATGTACAGTATGAGTCATTTTCCAATAATCACAAAGCCTAGCAGAATAACAACAGAAAGTGCTTCCCTTATTGATAATATATTTACAGACAACATGGAAAGTAACAGTAACGAGTGGTTTATTGATAACTGATATTAGTTATAATCTCCCAGTTTTTGCGATTTATCAGTGTAAGTATAGGAAAAAGAAACAAAAAAAGGAAATCAAAATTAAAAGGAAATGGACTGAGGAAACATTAGGTAAATTCAAGAATGAGTTATTACAATGGGATTGGAGGAATATTTATGAAGAACCTAATGTTAATACAGCTTACGAGACATTTCTAGATAATTACAAAACTCTTTATGACAGGAACTGCCCAATTAAAAAATAGATTATAATTGTTATTATCATTAATAAATCATCTGCATACAGAGATACTCTATGCTCAACTCCCCCTCTATGGATTCCACTGGTAGATGGCAGTGATGTGAATGTGATGGATAGGGGCTTTATGGCCAAGGCAAATAACAGTGGGCTGATAGGGCATCCCTGACGAGTCCCCCTTGACAGCTGGAAATACTGTGATTGCTTACCGTTTGTAATTACGGAGGCTTTGGGTGAGGTATACAGGAGTTTAATCCATGTCAAGAGCCAGCGTATATTTGTAAATGAATGATGTCCTAAAATAAAACCAGTTTGGTCTGTAGAGATAACATCTTGCATTGTGGTTTCTAGGCGCAAGGCAAGGGCTTTGGCTAGGATCTATACGTCGCTGTTTAGGAGAGAAATGGGTCGGTATGGCCACATTCAATGTTGATTTTACCTGGCTTAAGCAGGAGGATGATTGATGCTTGAGTCAGTGTATGTGGTAGTGAGCCATGAGATAAAGAGTTATTAAACATATCACGCAGAAGTGTAGATAATTTATTGGAGAACCTTTTATAGAACTCTGTGGGGAACCCATCAGGGCCTGCTGTTTTGCCATTTTGCATTGCCCCTATCGCATTAAGGATTTCAATATGTTTTAATGGAAGCTCAGTCTCGGTCCTATGTGCTGTACTTATAGAGGGAGCTTGGAAATTACTGAAGAAGTCTTTCATATCTGTGCTGTTGTTGTTTGTCACCTCAGACGAATATAGACTTGAATAATATGAGGTGAATGTATCATTAATTTCTTCTGGATCCGAAGTTAGTAAACCATTCTCTTTCCTTATTTGTGGGATTTGTTGAGAGGCTAAGCGGCACTTAAGATGGTATGCTAGCAGACGGCTAGCCTTATTGCCATGTTCATACACGTACCCACGTGATTTTAACAGGAGACGTTCCACTTTATCAGTTGATAACATATTATATTGAGTTTGAAGATCCAACTTTCTTTTATAGAGCTCAGGGGAAGGAGAGACACAGTACTGTGCATCTACCGTATTAATTGATTTAATGAGCTCCTCTTGTTTAGCTTAGCTTTTTTCATCTTATTTATTTTGGCAGAGTATGATATTATCTCGCCCCTGATTACTGCTTTTAGTGTTTCCCAAAGAAGGGAAGGGGAAATGTTATCTTTTTTGTTAGTTTCTATAAAGTCATAAATTTTTTGGATGTCAGTTCACAAAAGGCATTGTCAGCCAGTAAGTTTCTGTCTAATTTCCAAGGGGGGCGTTCCAGTTTGTGGAGAGGGAAAGCAAGATCTAATAATATGGGGGCATGGTCTGATTCAATTATAGTTGAGTATTCAGCCTTTGTGACAAAGGGAAGAAGGGTCCTGTCGATAAAAAAGTAATCTATTCTACTATATGAGTGATGTACAGAGGAGAAGAAAGAAAACGACTTCCTTTGTGGAAACAAAAAACGCCAAGGGTCAACACTGCCTATCTGGTCCATAAAAGCTGATAGTAACTTGGCCTTTTTTGAAAGGTATGCAGATTCAGGGTTGGACTGGTCCAGTGCTGGGTTAATCACACAGTTTAAATCTCCTCCAAAGATCAATTGTTGGGAGTTCAAATCTGGAATTGATGAAATTATTTTTCCTATGAATTTATCATCATCCCAGTTTGGGGCATAAATATTAACCAAAACCACAGGCCTGTGGCAGAGGAGCCCAAAAACTATAACAAATCGTCCTCGTGGATCTGGAGTGACAGTAATCACATTAAACTGAATATTTTTATGTATCAATATGATAGTTCTGCATATTTTAGAGTTAAGGTTGGAATGGAATACATTACCCACCCGTCCTTTCTTTAGTCTGACTTGATCTTTAACTAACAGGTGGGTTTCCTGGAGAAATGCAATGTCACATTTTAAGTGCTTAAGATGATTGAAAATTCTAGCTCTTTTCACAGGCCCGTTTAAACCTTTTACATTCCAACTGATGTATCGTATAGCAGCCCTATATGTGTTAACATTATTATTTTCCATTAGACTAAATATGAGACATAGAGAAAAACAAAGAGATAGGAAGTAGAGTAGCAATTGTGATAAAGTGCACAGCCTCACTAGCATTTCCTATAAGGTTAAAGAGAAACACAGGATGCAAAAATCTGGGGGTGTCCTTTTCCCTAGCATTATCCCATATCCAGAACAAAAACCGAACTAACCCTATGCCTATACTTGTTCCTCGCCCGGAGGCAAGCTGCATGCTAAACACTATTTCCAAAAACTTCCAGTAATACAGTTTAACTAGACTTCTGCCCAGGAGGGCTCCCAGTGACAAATAGTACATTAGAACTTTTTAACACTAAGGTTAAAACAAAAGACTTGAGCAGTATAAGATCAGTAAAACACAAAAACTGACACAGCATTGGCATTTAGACAGAGCAAAAATTAACTTTGTGTAAGAAGGGTTACAGATATGCGCTCACAGCATAATATAGAGGAGTCCGATAATAGCGACAGCTAATGTCCATACCTTGAGTCCAGTGGCTGTTGGTTGACATGACAAGTCCCCTAATTCAGGTGATCCATCTCTATGCTGTGCAGTCCAGCGTTAAACACATGTTCCTACTCCTTACTGAACCTCTGGTCAAAAGACTTCTGAGCTTCATCAGGTGAGTCGAAGGTGAACATGTCATCCCCGCATGTGACGCGCAGCCAGGCTGGGTACAGCAGGTGGAATCTGATATTTTTCTGGTAAAGGGCTTGCTTCACACTGTTAAAAGCAGCCCTCTTTTTAGCAAGTGTTGTGCTAACATCCTGATAGACCATAATAGTGGTACCTTGGTATTTAAGCTCGTGATTCCTGGCCCAGCGCAGTGCAGATTCTTTCTGTTGGAATCTAGAAAAGCAGACCAGGAACGTGCGAGGTGATGATCTCTGACTGGATCTGTAGGTCAGGGTCTGGTGGGTCCTCTCCAGTTCAGGCGGTGAAGGAAAAACATCAGGGCCCATCGCTTGCATTAATACCTCCGACATAAACTTGAGTGGATCTTTACCATCCTCGCTGCCTTCAGGAATGTTCAGTATTCGGAGGTTAGCTCTCCGTGACCGATTCTCAAGGTCGTCAATCCGGTCCAAAAGTGACTGACTCTGGTTTTGGAGCGCTCTGATAGTGGACTCCGCTGCCGTCAATCGTTCAAAGTTATCACCGGCTACAGACTCCACAGAGGTAAGACGGCTTTGAAAAGAGTTCACTGTGGTCTGCAGAGAGTCCAGTGAAGCTTGTAGTGGTTTAGTGGCTTCTTGGATAAGGAAAGAGAAATCATCCCTGAGCGAGGTCCTCTGCTTTGCAAATTCTGCAGATAGGTGATCCACAGTAATGACCGTGGCAGTAGCCGGTCGTTCTACGGGTGCTGTAGAAGTTTTTTCCGTTATTGGGGCCGGAGGGTTGCTAACTACAAAAGATGCTAGCTTCCCCGCAGCACTCGTAGCTGCACGCGTGGCCGGAGTATGTGCACTGTTCGCTGATTTGATGCTCTTAGAGTTGCTCACTTTGCACCAAAAAGCCTTAGTGTCGTCAAAAATGATGATTGAGTCGAAATTTGAAAGGGTTATAAAACAAGTTGACCGGGAACCTTCTCACGTGTGTCCTTTCCCTACATGACACAACCGGAAGTCCCTAACACATATTTTCAATCTCTTTTTCCAACTAGGAGTGTTCCCCGAAAAAATGACGGTTGCTAAAGCTATTCCCTTACTTAAATCTGGAGATAAACATCTTTTTACAAACTACAGACCAGTGTCCTTGTTGTCACAGTTCTCAAATATTCTTGAAAAATTATTTACAAAAAAGTTGGACGATTTTGTGGAAAAAATAGCATTCTAATGGATAGTCAGTATGGTTTTAGAACGGCTAGATCTACCTCTATGGCACTATTGGAGCCTGCAGAGGAAATAACCACCAGTATGGATAAAAAACAACACACCTTAGGTGTGTTTATTGATTTAAAGAAAGCTTTTGATACAATTAATCATGACATCCTTATTGATAAGATGGAGGGATACGGAGTTAGAGGGGTGGCTCTGGCTTGGCTTAAGAGCTATATTAGTAACATGTTGCAGTTTGTACAGATAGGTCACCACAGGTCTAAATGCCTGAGCATTAGCTGTGGTGTCCCACAGGGGTCAGTACTGGGACCCAAATTATTTATTCTGTATATAAATGACATTTGTACTTTATCTAAGAAACTGAAATGTATTATTCTTGCAGACGACACAAATATATTATGTTCTGGGGAGAACCTGCAGCAGCTAACAAAAGTGGTCAATGAAGAGTTACAGAAACTTTAAGGTTGGTTTGACAGGAATAGACTGTCAATTAATTTAACCCTCATGTTGTGCTGCGGGTCAAAAATGACCCACCACCATGTTTAGCTGCAAAAAAAAACCCATATAACACTCTTTTTTCTACTTGAAAATTTATAACTTTTTCTAAAGGGACCCCAACATTAAAAAAGTGAAACTCTGGTTTTGTTTACATTTCCATATGGGGTGTACACCACTAGGGTCCTAAGATTGTCTTATGGGTCATTTTTGACCCGTGTGTTATAAAAGCATTTACGTGACAGAAAAAAGTTCAAAGGCCACATACACAAACTCTCTCTAACACACACACACACACACACAACAAAGAAACTGGATTCCTATCGATGTACAAATTGAACTTGAATTTGCACCTACAACTGCACCTCTGACCTGTAGCTAACCCCTCACATCACACAAGATCCCAGACAAAACAAAAAAAGATACCCCTGACCAAAGAACCCCCAGTTGGTTCCTTGCTGAAGCCATAAGTGGACATTTCACTGTCCAGCAGGTCCTGGACCAGATTTTTTCAGAGGTTTCAGGATGAGCAAGAACACTATGATGTGGAAGAAGAGGTATCTGAAGAAGAAGATGAGGAGGAATACAACACAGACCGTGAAGCCTCTTCAGATGAAGAAGAAATGACCCAAGCTGACAGGGAGACATTTTTACCCAAGAACAGTAAAATAACATGGTCCTCATCAAATATGGATGGCACCCCAGGAAGAGCTGCAGCACAAAATAACATTAGGATGACCCCAGGGCCAACAAGATATTCAGCTGCCCATGCCAAAGACATCTCCTCCACTTTCCTCCTGTTCATCACACCAGCCATTGAAAAGATCATACTGGAAATGACAAATTTGGAGGGTTCCCGTAAATATGGAGACAACTGGAAAAATATGGATCAGACTGACCTGCATGGCTACATAGGGCTTTTGATCTTAGCAGGTGTCTATAGGTCTCGTGGTGAGGCTACTTCTAGTCTCTGGGATGCAGATAGTGGAAGGGCAATTTTTCATGCCACAATGCCGCTGAAAGTCTTCCACACTTTTTCAAGAATGCTAAAATTTGACAACCGTGAGTCAAGACCAGCAAGGCGTGTGACGGACAAACTGGCAGCCATCAGAGATGTCTGGGACAAGTGGGTTGAGCGTCTGCCATACCTTTACAACCCTGGACCTGAAGTCACAGTAGATGAGCAGTTGGTTCCATTCAAAGGTACATTTTTATTTTCATAATGTAACTTACCTGAAATTTATATTTTTACTTTGTTGATTCATGTGATTTTTTTTCTGTGACACTCAAACTCACTACTGATTGTAATCTTTGTCTTTTTTTTTAATCAGGTCGCTGTCGTTTCCGGCAGTCTATGTCAAGCAAGCCAGCAAAATATGGCATCAAAATATGGGTGGCCTGTGATGCAAAATCCAGCTATGCGTGTAATATGCAAGTCTACACCGGAAGCTGCCCAGTGGAGCACCAGAGAAGAACCAGGGGATGCGTGTTGTACTTGATTTGATGGTTGGACTGACCCACCTGAGGCTACAGCTGGGTCAGGCAAGAGAAAAAGATGCAATTTCTGCCCCTGGAAGAAGGACTGCAAGACGAAAGCTGTGTGCTGCATGTGTGAGAAATACGTCTGCAAAGCCCATGCTCACGTTTGCACATACTGTCCCACATGTGCTCATGTTCAATGTTAAGCAACGTTTTGCTGTTTTGTTATTAGACAAGAGAAGAGAAGAGAGAAGAGATGTATTTGATAATTCCACTTCCTAAAGAATATTAACAAAGAATGTATGTTTTTGTTTATATATGTGTGTGTATATTGTGTCCACATACACATGTATTTGCTCAGTTAATTGGAATTTCTTAGAGTGAAGTAATATGGCAGGACCATATAAGCATTTAAGCTTCCTTCTGTCCCTTCTCAAGCATTGCAGTTTTTTTTTATTTTTGCGAGCAAAGATTGCCATATATTTTTTGTTGTTTTTATGTTTGAGACGAATAAATAAATGAAATGAAATGAAAAATGATTGATCCTTTTAGATTATAGATCTGCTTGTTGATCAGTAATTACTCATTACTTGCTCCTGCCATCCACACAAACCTGCATTCTATCCAATGACGATAACGGGCAGCTCTAATAGTTTTCTTCAATACGTGTTAATTTTTTAAATGATGGTCCCATTTAGAGGAAAACAGACCAGAAAGCAGGTGATTGATTAGGGGGCGTAGCTACTGTTTGATTGACAGACTGGGTCCTGGGTTGCCCTGTGGGCCTCGGCGGTGTGGGCCAACGAGCTCTCCGGCCTTTCCTCTCCTCTCCTCCACTGCTCCCTCCTCCCTTCGCCTCGCTCCCTCCCCCGGAGGGCCTGGGGGGCCTTCCTGGGAGCCTGCTGGCCCCTGTGGGTGGGCACGGGCCTGTTGCCCCGGGGTCAACTCTTTGGTGGCATTCTGTTTGCTGCCAACGGCTGTCGGGGTGGAGGTGGCTATTCCTCCTTTCTGGTGTCGCCATGGCTGTGTCCTGTGTCTCCAGCATGCGGGGGCCAGGGGGGCTTGCGGTGGATGGAGCCTCCATGCATTCTGGGTGGGGGCGCTGGCAGTGCCCTTCGACAGCTGGCTGGTGTTGATTCACAGTGGCTGCTGGGGTGGCTGTCGTGTCCCTGTGGCTGCACTGCGCTGGGGGGCGGGGTCTGGTTGGGGGACTTCCGGATTCCCTGGTGCCCCCGCCCCATCTGTGGGCCCCCTGGATCGCCGCACCATGTCCACCAGGTCTGACGTTCCCCCACCCACCTCTCCTTTCCCCCAATCTTCATGTATCACAGCACATCCAGGGTCACAGGGTCATGGTGCAGGGCAATGCTTCCTCGCCAGGGATTGAAGAAGCACAGGAAAAGGGACACTTTCTCTTGTAATTAGTCATGGCATGGATTAGGGGGCCTGGCCCTCCGTGGTTGGGGGACGTGGGGCCCTCCTGTCCTGCTCAAATGTGCGCATGCTTGGGCGGTCCGGATGTGCTCGCCGTCGCCCTCCTGGAACACTGGGGACTGCGGTGTGCCACGTGGCTGCAGTGGCTCTTTGGGCTTGGTACCTTGTGTGCTCCCTCAAACAGTGTGGTGGGCATGGGGAGCCGGGGCCTCTGACCCAACTCTGGCCCCGGTGATGGTCTCACACATATTTAGGGAATGCCCACATGCATGTGTGGTGTCACTTGCCAGCTTGTGTTGGGTCACATCATGAAGAATTGATGAATCCTGCCAAAAATGGGCTGAGCTGTTCTTTCATTCCATCACTATGTACCCTATCTTTGACTCTGCTCCTCTATTGGGACACCTTCACCTATCTGGACTCCCATCTCTCCAGAGATCTACACAGAAACCCTCTGGACTTTCTCTCACTCCCTCTGGATAATCTTGAAAAGCACAGCATCCTTCACTCGACTAGTTCCTACCAGCACCACCGGCTTCCCTTCCCCTGTCTATCCTTCCAAATCTTCTCTGTCCTTCATTCCCCCCTTATATTCACTGAGGCTAACAAGCCTCATCAGTTTGTTATCACAACTGTTGCAGCACCATTATGTTCATAACATCACACAAATTGATCTAGTTTAAAATCTGCACAAAAGTCAGAAGTCAGGACATCTGACATTAGTATTTTTACATCTGCTCTGCTGGTACCAGACCTGGTTCTAGCCAGAACTGGGGCCAGATTCACAAAACTTTCTTAAAAAAAAAAAATCTTCTTAAGTGCCATTTTTTTTCCTAACTTCTGTTTTATGAATAAAAAAGAGAAAAATTGATATTCTCAAATAAAGTTCTTAATTATTTTCTCAACTTTCTTCGTAAGTTTCTTCTGAAGAAAAAACTTAAGAATAAATGGTATTCTCGAAAACAAAGTTCTCAAATTTGTTCTTGATTTTTTTCTCAAGTTTAAGACAACCTTGACCTGTCTTAAAATTCCTACAGTGAAAAGGTAAACCTCTAATGTAACAAACCTCATCCAGTCGAGATTAATACTGTAACACTGGGTATGGGGACTACTATGATGTGGGTTTGTTGCTTTGTTTCTGTTGAGGGAGGTGTCCACTGTAGGGGTATTTGCCGATGGGTTGTTCTGGGGAGGGGTGGGGGATGTTGTGGGTAAACTGCAACATTTCACGACAGTTGAAAAAGTTAGAGACCCTGTTCGTTGTTTTCCAGGGGACACCTCAACCTCAGGTTAGCTGTTCTGCGGCAAGGAAATAAATCTGGTCTCTGTTGAGCCAGGAAACTGCGACATTCCCTCCTCCTTGTCCTTCCTCCATCCACCTAGTTACCCCGCAACACTACAATAGCCACTTTTGCCCACCCTGTAGACTTATTTTCAGCTGTTATTCCCATATTGTTTATTTTCCCAAGTAGTAATTCTTTTCTTACATTAATTTCCTCAATTATAACCTCAAGCTCCTGCTTTGAGAAGTTTGACCGTCTGAATGTCTGACCGTTAATTTATGACTAACGTCCTTTTAAATGTTTATTGGCTCGTACGATGCAACATATTAATTCGTGACGTATTTTAAGAAGTTCATAAGTAGGAAAAATAAAGAAATTCATAAGATTTGAGACTGTTCTTAAGAAAATATTGAGGAATTGCACTTAAGAACTTTCTTATGAACTTCTTAATTAAGATCATAAGACATTACTTAAGAGAACAGATTGGAGAATCTGGCCCCAGATCCACATGTTGATCTGACTTTCCCTTCATGATGTCATGACCTCTGATGTCCCTCCAGAATAAAGCTCCAAGCTGCAGCACTTCATTGAAACTCTTGTTTTTAAGATTTTGAACCAGTGGCAGTGTCACAGTGAACATCATGACCCACTGCTGAATAAGAGCTGATCAGCTGATTCAGCTGCTGGTGATGTGCGTCTACATTGAAACACATACAGGCTAAAAGCACAGAACTCTGGTTCATGATCCCCAAACTGAAGTGAGATGACTTCAATGTTTTGTTGCTCGATGCTTTGTTGTTGTGTAAGGTGAGGTGTGTATTGATTGTATTACGTATATATTGTATGTCTAACCAGCATTTGTAGAGCTCTTGCAGGGACTCTGGCTGACAGGCAGATCCGTACAGGACACATCAAATCCTCCTCCAGACTGCAGACCGAGTGGCCACGCCTCTTTCTGCTATGATCACAAACAACATAAACAGATTAAAACTTATGCTAGTCCAGCTTTTGACACATTGACTGCAGGATGGAACATAATCAGGAATACAGAACTTACTCAAAGAGCTCTCTGATGGAGGTGAGGATTCTCGGGGACGTCGCCGATGCTGACCTGAGGAAACCAAACAAAGGTTGTCTGAACAGTAACTCAAGTGTTATTCAGTAAGCTTTAGGTGTACTTGTAATTGAACTGATGACACTGGTTGTATTACACTCCGGTTTTATACTTAGAATCAGTTGGGAAAACCTCACATCACAACAGTGTTAAAAAGTAACATCATCATCATAACAATGATTTGAACTTTACATGTTTGACAAATGTAAACACATTAACACATCTGCATGTTAAAATATTACATGTGAACATGATAAAGAAAAATCTGATTAATCAGAGGTTTGTTTCCAAATCTCAGACCTGAAAAGTCTGGTGTGTCTTCGTTCTGTGGAGTCCCGGTCCTGGTTTTCCTTCTTCGGGGATGCGGATCCAGAGGTCGGAGCACTGGAGGAGCTGAGGACATACTGACACTAAACATTATCCACATCACACACACCAAATACCAAAATGAGAGCCTGTTTTTAAAATATAATGCGTTAAAAAGTGTAGGAGCCTGACTTAAGTTTATTTATTTTACTTGTTTTTACATTATTATTTGACTAAGTGGGGTAACCTATTATTAAATGTTATATCCATTACATCTGCCCTCACCACCTGAGAAGGAGGGTGAGGGCAGGGTTTAGTCTTTAATTCGAAGGTGACATATGCGGGGAGAGGTGAAGTGGTTTCATTGTCAGTGACTGGCGCGTCAGAGACGCAGCTTTAGGAGATTTCATGCAAGGTCATAAAACTTACTGCTTTTCATATTTTTTCCTTTCCTTTCCTTTCATTTTGGACAATGAACTCTGATCATTTAAGTGCCACAATCTCTCACTGGATCTTTGGTTTCCTGTGCTTCAGTTCCCATGTTCTCCCTGTGCCTGTGGGGGTTCCCTTCGGGTACTCCGGCTACCTCCCACAGTCCAAACAAATGAAGGTTTAGGTTAATTGGTAATTCTAAATTACCCGTAGATCTGAATGTGAGTGTGAATAGTACTCTTTTTTCTCTATATGTTAGCCTGCAATAGACTGGTGACCTGTCCAGAGTTGACCCCGCCCTAACCCAATGTTTGCTGGGATTGGCAACCTGACGGATAAGCAGTATTGATTATGAAAAAACAAAAACTTTGTTAAAATAATGTGATATATCTGACTTTTTCTCTAAAATATTCTTACTGAATGGATTAATATGGTAAAATGAGCAGGTTCTTTCAGAAATGAAATGAAGAGAAGACAGACATGTTGTCTCCATCCCTTAGAATTGAAATCAGGTGAATGTACCTTTCTATGTTGACTGTGACCTTTGACCTGGCAGCACCCTGCAGCTGCTTCTGCAGGTTGGCTTCACGAGCTCTAATGGAAACATAAAGAAACGAGACATTGACATCACAGCTCAAATTGCAGTGAGACATGTGTTCAGGTCTATTCAGGTGTGATGGACAGATGTGTTGAGTTGTGATAGACAGGTGTGTTCAAGTGTGCTCAGGTGTGATGCACAGGTGTATTGAGATGTGTTGTGTTGGGTTGTGATGGACTGGGATATTGAGGTGTGATAAGGTGGGATAGATACAGGTGTGTTCAGGTGTGATGGACAGGTGTGTTCAGGTATGATGGACATGTATGTAGATATAGTGGATAGGTGTGTTTAGGTGTCATAAACAAAGGTGTGCTCAGGTGTGATGCACAGGTGTATTGAGGTGTGTTGTGTTGGGTTGTGATGGACTGGGATGTTGGGGTGTGATAAGGTGGGATAGACACAGGTGTGTTCAGGTGTGATGGACGTATGTTCAAGTATGATGGATAGGTGTGTTAAAGTGTGTTTAGGTGTCATAAACAAAAGTGTGCTCAAGTGTGACGGACAGGTGCATTCAGTTATGTTGAGGTGTCATAGACAGGTCTGCTCATTTGTTATGGACAGATGTGTTCAGGTGTATTTGGCTGTTTTCGGGTGTAATGGACACAGGTGTGTTGCAAGGAGCCAATGAATAGAAGAAAGCACAGGAGAAAAGTGAATTAGTTGTAGTTCCTGTTAATATTCCAGCAGCAGTGTTCTCTATCAACTGAAGGCTTTTCAGAGAATTGTTGGGACGTATTGATATCAGTGAATTACAGTAGTCCAGTCTAGAGGTAACAAATGCATGGACTAGTTTTTCTGCATCCTCTTGAGACAGGATGTTTCTGATCTTTGCAATATTATGTAGGTGAAAGAAGGCTGTACTACAGACTTGTTTTATATGGGGGACAGAGGGCCATGTCCTGATCAAAAGATTCCTAACAGTGGAACTGGAAGCCAAAGTAATGCCATCCAGACTGATTAGATGATTAGATAATGCTTTTCTTTTTTTTTTTTTGAACTGTATTTTTATTAAACATAGAAAAACACAATACAGAGCATTCCTTGACAACATCACAGAATATATATGACAGCGTGAAAGAAAAAGAAAAAAAACACATTGGGGCCCAGAAAGCTGAATAATAGTAATGAATGATAAATAAATAAATAAATGGACAGTTAAGCAATTACAGCATAATGTGGGATTCCCCTCAGTTAGAGAGGTATCTTGCTATAGGTAGCCACCTCCTCACAAAGACATCAGACCTTAATTGTAATTGGGCAGTTAAAGCCTCCATTCCATACACCTCCCTCAGCTTCTGTTTCCACTGCGTCACTGTAGGTGGCTGTGGATTCATCCATTTTATTGTCACCATTTTCCTAGCAGTCATCAAGAGTATATGTAACAGGTGCTTCGGTGGCCAACCACTCCACATCTTCTCCAACAATATATTGCAGCTGGTTATCTACAAATTTGGAAACCACCAAAGGCGTCTTAAAGAACCTTGTCTACATCTTCCAATCAAACTCCTTCCACATGTTACTATTAATACCCTTATGACATCCAATGTACATTGTTTCCCACTCTCCAACATCAGTTATAATATTTAAGTCCAGCTCCCATTTATTTTTGATACCAAAAGTATTGTTTGGTGTATCCAGTTACAGATTTCTGTATATATGGGAAACATTGGGTAGTTGGTGTTTAATTATATTAATAATGAAAGTTTCTACGTTTGTTGAAGCGTGTTTAATTGTATTCCAGTGTTTATGGTTTGTGATGTAATTCCTAATCTGAAAATACCAGAACATATCACTTATGTTCTTACTTACGGGGTAGAAGGAATTTGACTTGGAAATATGAGAATGGCTGTACACCAGTGTCACAGAACAACTGGTCAATAACCCTTAGGTCTCTGCCTGCCCATTAAAAGTGATATCCGTTGTTGAGGGGGGGGAAATCTGCATTTCCAGCAATCTGCATAGCCCGTGAAAGGACAGCTGTCCCTCTAATTCTCTTTTGAACTGTCGACCATACTTTTATGGTGTCTTTCTCCCATACGTTTTTGATTTCCAATTTCTTCTGGGACTGCTTGCTCAAAAACACTAGAGCGGATAGAGGTATAGCTGTTGTTTACCCATCCCAACTCCATGTCCATTGTTAATCCAAGCTACCACTGCTGTTAGTTGCGCTGCCAAAAAATAATATTTTATATTAGGGAGGCTGAGTCCACCCCTGTTCTTCACAAGAGTGAACGTTTTAAGTATCACTCTTGGTCTCTTATTTTGCCGTATGAATCTAGATAAAAGCTTGTCCAGCATATTGAAGGCTGATGTCAGGATCCTGACTGGGAGAGATTGAAACAAGAACAAGAGTCTGGGAAGTACATTAATTTTAACAGCCTGTACTCTACACAAAAGGGATAACAGCAGCACATCCCATCTTGCCAATTCATTTCTAAATATCTCAAATATTTTTTTTATAATTTGCTTGGTATAGTGGTGTTACTTGGGGAGTGGGTGTGATCCCTAAATATCTGAAACCCTGTTTAGAGCTGCGAAAGGACACTATATCATCAAGCTGGCTAGGCCATGCCCCAGACACCATCATTGCTTCTGATTTACTTGGATTAACTTTATAACCAGATACTTGACCATATTCATTAAGATTTTGTATGAGAGCCGGGATCGAATGGACGGGATTTTCAATAAATAATAATATGTCGTCTGCGTATAGAGCTATTTTATGTTCGTTTCCACCCTCATCTCTTATTACTTGTATGAGGGGGTTATCTCTAATCAATTCCACGAGTGGCACAATGCTAAGAGCAAACAGGGCTGACGAAAGTGCTTCCCCTTGCCTCGTCCCCAGTCCTAGATAGAAGAAATCCGAGCATTGGCCATTAATTCTGACTCTTGACCGCGGGTTCACATAAAACACTCCAATCCAACTCAAAAAAGTTTCATTAAAGACCATATGAGCCAGTGTTTGTCCAGTCCAATCTATCAAATGCTTTCTCAGCATCTAGGCTGAGAAGCATTGATGGAGTCTTTCTATCAGAAGCAATAGACTGTAGATTTAGAACTTGTCTAAGATTATTGGTGCCCTGCCGTCCGGTGATGAAACCCGTTTGATCCGAGCTAACTAATTTCTGAATGTATCTTTGTATTCTATTTACCAAGATAGAGGTCAGGATTTTTAAATCCTGACAAATCAAACATACATTGAGTGGGGTGCTTTCCGTCTTTGTGTATAACTGTGATAATTGCCTCTGACCAGGTTTTTGGGGGGTCCCTTTCATCCAGTGCATAATTATATACTGGGGCTAGCTCGAGAACAAAAACTTTATAGTATTCCCCAGAATATCCGTCAACACCCAGGGATTTACTGTGTCACTTACTAATGCTATCTATTATTTCCTGTACTGTTATGGGAGAACATAGCATCTCAGCTATCAATTCTTGACCTTCATATAATTTTTTGTAATATGCAGCAAACGCCTCTGCTATTTCTTTCAGTTGAGACGTAATTCTATTCCTGTCAGGGTGTTTAAGTTTAGTTACCACACGGTTCGACTGAGCTTGCCGTAACTGAAAAGCCTATAACCTACTTGCTTTATTCCCCATTTCATAATATTTTCTTTTCACAAATCTGAGCATTCCCTCTGCTTTATATGTGAGTACATCATCTAATTTTTGTCTCTCCTGTTTTAATAATTCTAATGTATTCATTCTTCTTAATATTTTCTGTTCTTTTTCTAATCTCATAATTTCAGTCTACAGTTCAAGTCCCCTGGCTTCTCTTTGTTTTTTTATTCTCGATGTAATTTGAATGATATGTCCCCTCATAACAGCTTTGGTACCATCCCATAAAATAGGTGAGGTAACATCTCCGCTATCACTTATATCAATATATTCTTGTAGCCTGTCGCGTAGTTCCTGTTGGATTAGGGGGTCATTCAATATTGAGACGTTAAGTCTCAAGTATTATTTTCATCTTAATGGGGCCATGATCTGACAAAATTATGGGTTCTATCTTGCACTCTGTCACTCTATGTGCATCAACCTTTGAAACAAGAAACACGTCTAACATGTCTGGACTAATTCCCATGAACTTGGGTCCTATATGTGTAATCTCTGTCTCTGGGATGATGGTATCGCCATACCATATCCATCCATCATTCCCAGAACAGTAACTGATTTTCTAGTTCGAGGTCCTTTCTCAGCAGGTAGTCGGTCCATACTTGAATTTACTACACAATTACAGTTCCCCCCAACAACTATGATTCCCTTCCTTTCATCTGCCAATTTGGAAGCTATTTTCTTAAAAAAAAATTGGACAGTCCTCATTTGGTGTATACAAGTTCAAGAATGTAAATCTATTTTCCTCAATCATACCTATCACGATGATATATCTGCCTTCCTTGTCTTCCAGTAATTTTTTTGCAATTAAAAAATTTTTTCCTTCTGAATAAAATAGCAACCCCTCTTTTCCTCCCTCCTTCATGAGATGCACTGAATATTTATTCCACTCAGTCCCTCCTTAATTTCAGGTGTTCAGCCTCAGACAGATGTGTCTCTTGTAACATCGCAACTGAAGAGTGTAAAGCTTTAAGTTGGTTGATTATTTTCTTTCTTTTAATTGGACTTCCTAGACCCATTACGTTGTAAGTAACCACAGTCAAACCATCCATTTTACACTACTTTTAATCCTTACAATCATAATGCTTTGTAGTCAGCTTATAAATGCCAAGTGCACCATCGCCTGTTGTAAAAGTCCTATCAGTTGTCAAGGAAGTAACACAAAACAGAACAGAAACTATGTACAATTTCCAATAAAGAACATCAGAAATCAAACACAGCAACCTGGCTTCAGAGTCCTCAACTTGCCTATCTCCAATAGTGGTCAGTCCCCGTGTGGAACCGGGCAGAGGGTGGTGGATTCCCTCAGGGATAATGTCACATTGTGAGGCAGTCCCACTCCGTCGGGTAAACTGCTGCAGCCCTATAATGGCTGAGCTTAATCATTCATATTGAGTCAATTGCAGCTGATGCCACAAACCAAAATGACCAGATAATACGCTATTGTTACATTCTGGGCTCGCCAAAGTATAAATATGCAAATATGGGGTGCAATGGTACAGGTAGCCCACGGTACGGTCTGTACCTCGGTTTTTGGGTCACGGTTTCAGTACGGTTTCAGTACATGTTTTGTACATAAAGAGACATTTTTTTTCAACCAAAATGATTTATTTATTTTGCTTGTCGGAACAAGTTCCAAACAATTCTGGTCCTGAATAACACTTTAACTTATTAGTTGGTTAACTAATACAACACTTAAACTCAAATAGTAGACGTGCCTCTTTTTCCTTGATTACTACTTACACCATAGCATAAGATATGCATAAAAAATTAAAACAAACCAAAATGTAAACAAAACACACTTTCAAATGTTGAAGTGCCTCTTAGCATTAACTACTAGTATACATAAATAGTAGCAGTGATGGAAATAACGGCGTTACTAACGGTGTTATTTTTTTCAGTAACAGGTAATCTAACGAATTACTATTTCCATCGTTACAACACCGTTACCGTTACCGACAATTAAATGTGGTGCGTTATGAAGTGTGAAGTGAAGCAACTCATAGAAGCTGCATTCCGCCACAAGAGCTGCAAAGGAGTTTTTTTTTTTTTGGTAGGGGGGACTACTGCATGAGGGATGATGATTTGCTAAGGCAGAGTAAAATTTCATGGTAAGCCAACGAGAGGCAGTGTTCAGTTGGGTGGGTGTTGTTTACACACAAACACACAAGCGCACAGCAGCCTCATACAAACTATCATAGATAGCCTGCAGCAATGGCGAGTCCGGAGGCAATATTACGAATCCTACTATGGCCACGCCAAGACCAGCCTTACCCGCCAATCAGAGGCAGAGTAAGGCGGGTCTTGGTGTGGCCATAGTAGGATTCGTTAAATCGCCGTCTGGAGCATTCAGATGTAAAGTTGTCATTTCCAAGGTAGAAGTTTTCCTACTTCTATGTGTGTGAGTTCCAACGGCTCCAGTTGCAACAGTGTGATAAGTTAGTCACGTGAGTGGGAGGAGGCACAGCAGTGATTGGACATTAACTCGCAGGAGGGCTTTTGCCTGGACAGTCAGGCGCGCACACACACACACACACACCTTTACGCCTGTAAAGCAGTAAGCGCTAATGCAACTTGACTTGTACCGAAAACCCGCGAGACATAAGAGATTGTTCCGTGCAGGGCGTACTGAATGGTTCGGTATTTTACCGTGTACTGTTGCATCCCTAATATATACATACATATATATACACACACACACCACTGTAACACCACTGTAATAGGAGGGTAATAAGACCATTTAACTTTAACCCATCTAACAGAAAATCATTCACAGCTGTTCATAGCTGTATAAATAAAATAGAAAAACCTTACTTTTTGCATAATATGCCCAGTCATTTAGAGGGAAGAAAAACCTCCAGTCTTCTTCTGTGATCATGCTGACGTTCACCCATCTCGCTTGGCGTCCCGTCTCTCCCACTTGTGTCTGGCCAGCTCTTGCTCGTCAACTCGGACCTGGATGTTCAAGTCCTGAAGTACCGGCGCTGCGTCCATCACCGTCTGGAAAGCTTTTTCCTTGGAGCCCACCATCATCCTCAGCCGAGCTGGGTATATGCACTTCGCTTTAATATTTTTCTGCTTCAGCTGTTTTACAACGTATCAGACCTGAGCGTGTTTCTTCTGCAGTTCAGCTGAGTAGTCATTATTCAAGTAGATCTGCCTCTCATCCATCTTCACTGTGCGCTGTTTCCAGGCTTGCTGCAGGATCTGTTCCTTCACTGTGTAGTCTGCGAATTTAACACAATTTAGCGAGGGGGGTCATTTTCTTTCGGTTTCGGCATAAGCGCTCTGTGCGCCCAGTCAATCCTGATGTCATCTTCGGTTAGCAGCAGATCAGTCAGCACCGTCGGCAGTAGCTTTTTAATGAAGGCCGCCATGTCTTTCCCCTCACTTCCTTCAGGAACCTGTTCCAGCCTTAAGTTTTGCCTTCTGTGCCGGTTCTGAAGGTCCTCACATCGTTCCACTAGTTCTGCCTCACACTGCAGTAGGAAGCCGATGGCTTTTCCGTGGGCTGTGGTGGTCTCCTCCGTGGTTGTTATACGCTCTTCTGCATCAACAACCCTCTTTTCCAGCTTTGTTAGTTTTGCACTCAAATCTTCAGCTGATGTTTCAAGTCTTGTGAATGATTCCTTGGTTTGGTCTTTAAATTCCTTTACATCCATCCTCATCTGTAGAATGTCCCCCGTATTTCTCGGTTCAACTGGACAATAGCTTGCAGCATCTCCTCCATGTTATTAGCAGCAGCTTCAGTAACTTTGCTAGCGCTAGCTGCGTCAGGCTTAGCAGGCTTGTTAGCTTCAGTTGTTTCTGACAATTTTTCATCCCCTTCTTTGTTTGTAAACTGATATCTGGAGAGTCTATCGGTAGCACTTGTCTTTGTGGTGTCGTTGGGCATGTTTTTGCCGAGTTTTGTTCAAATGTTGTTTGGTAAGTTGGTTAATCAGCAGAGCTCAAACTTTTGCATCCTACACGAACATGGCGCCACCGGAAATCCAGATAATGCTTTTCAAGGTGCTTGGTGCCTAGTACAATAACTTAGTCTTGTATGAGTTCAGAAGTGAAAGTTCTAGGTCATCCAGGCCTTTACATCTGTAAGACATGCCTGGTGTCTGACTAGCTGATTAGTTTCATTCATTGACAAGCATAACTGAGTATCATCTGCATAATAGTGAATTTTGATGCTGTGCTTCCAGATAATATTCCCTAAAGGAAAAGGGAATAAACTGATGTCTGTCTGATAAATATGATCTAAACCAGCTTCGTGTGATTCCTTAGATTCCAATTTCATGTTCCAGTCTTTGTGTCAGTCGAGGCAGATGCCCCCCCCCGAGCCTGGTTCTGCCCGAGGTTTCCACCTCTTAAAGGAAGTTTTTCCTTGCCACTGTCACCAAGTGCTTGCTCATGGCGGGATCTGTTAGGTCTCTTTAAATAATTTTATAAAGAGTTTGGTCTAGACCTGCTCTATATGTAAAGTGCCTTGATGTAACTTTGTCATGATTTGGCGCTATATAAATAAATCTGATTTGATTTGATTTAATGCACGATGGTAGAAGTGTATCCTGAACCGATCTTGTTGTAACAAGAGTACAATGACAACAAAGCATATTCTGATTCTGACTTCTTGGCACACATGGCAACTGCGTGCATCACCCATGGGATAAAGTTTATCAACAACTGCATTACCTGTTGGACCTGTAGAGAATGTTACAGAGCCAGCGGGGTACATTCAAACTCAGTTGGATGTAAACTACTTGCCACAAACTTAAATCATGCTGTTAGGATGGCTAAACCAAAAGTGAATGTGCAGATAAGAGTGAAGGATGCCGCGGAGAGACAAACTGCCTGCAGTTCTTCCCCCTCACCTGACTATCTGCTGCACATCACCCAAGGTCTCCAAAGGATGTTGTACCAGTCAGGAGTCCAGCGACCACCAACTCCCAAAAAACGCAGGGCACCCCCTCCCCCCGGTCACCATCCTCCTCCTTAGTCATCTGCCCTGGCAGTGCAGGGCACAGGAGGATGTATAGGATGTTCAGGGAGCAGCAGCAGAGTTCAAAACAAAGATTACATGACATGATGTGTTCACCATCCCTGCTATAGTAGTGTTACTACTGACAGCTATTCAGAGAACAAGCTGGGACCAAGTACGACTCCTGTGTTAGTTAGTAAAAGAAGGAATCAAATACATTCAACTCATGGTGTGAATCAATTTTATCTATTACCTGTACCATGTAAATTTCAGAATGCCACAGAGGTTTCTGTTATCTGCAAAAAGCTAGCTTTACTTAATATTAGATCTCTCTCCAACAAATCACTGTTAATGATTTAATGATTTTCAACAATTTAGATTTTCTTTTTCTGACAGAAACATGGTTATCAGAAGCCACAAGTGCTACTGTTAATGAAACAGCACCCCCAAATTTTTGTTTTATGAACAAGTGTAGAAGTGGCAGGAAAAAAGGAGGAGAAGCCGCTTTATTTAAAGATACATTCCACTGTCAAGAGATTTTAGTTGTTTTGAATATCTCAATTTTATTTTAAAGGGTCCTCCCAAAATTCAACTTTTAATCATTTACAGACCTCCAAGATATTGTTCAAATTTAATGGATGAATTTTCCAATTTATATCCACAAATTTTAACTATTTTGTCTTAGCTGGGGATTTTAACATTAACATAGGTAAGATTGATGGTAAGGCCAAATAACTTTCTTCGGTAATAGACACATTTGGTCTGGTCCAACATTTCCAAGAGCCTACACACATTCAAGGGCCACTGACTGGACTCCCCAATAGGAGCATTAAACAGCTGCAGCTCATCCATAACGCTCCTGCTCGAGTTTTAACCAGAACAAAGAGATCAGAGCCATTACACCAGTTTTAAAATCTTTACACTGGCTCCCAGTTAGTCACAGAATACTGCTGTGAGGTCCGGGGGGGAGAGTTCAATCTCCCACACCCCTCAAACTTTGTAAGAGACTATTTCTCTAACCAGAGATTTCACAGGTCTCTGCTAAGTGCCATCCTTATCTCTTATCTGACTCTGGCATCGAAAGACCCTGCTTTCCCAGATAATAAATTACAATTCACGCCGTAAATCAGCAAAACCTGCCAAACCTCCCTTCAGAGAGGTACAATTCTGTGACATTTACCCCCGGGTTGACCTGAGAACACTATAAGAAGGCAGTTGTAAATTGCCGCTATGGAATGCATCCAGGCCAACAAGAACACAAGGATGGATATAATAATAAATTGACTATTCTGATCAAATAAGAGACTGCAAACATGCCGAACTGGTTCCCCTGCAAGAAGAGGACCTCACAGCTGTTCGAACCATTCTTCTACGAGCTAATTTGGCAGAGATAAAATTAACACCAGACAGTGAACAATTCCAATAATTTAACTACAGCGCCACCTGAATGGCGAACCACCGGAACCGATGGCGCATTGCCTGAGCACCGTAACCTATGTGCTTAGTTTATTTTGCTTATAAATGTTCTGTAAAAAGAAAAAGAAACTTCATACACAGTCCGTAGTCATGCAATTCTGATTTGCCACAGCCAGTCAAGATATGCATGAAATGTTCTTTTCATGTTTCATCTGTTTGTGTGTTCTGTGATGTCGTGAGTAACTAATAACCATTTAATTGTGTTTTTACAGTGAATAAGATAAACCCATGTCCACCGAATTAACCACGACAAGCAGAGAAAACCGAACTTATCAAAACAATACATTTCTCTTTGTTTTATATATAATTTTAAACTTGGGTGAATGAAAGGCATAGCTTTAAATCCAGCCCTCGTTATGCCGTGAAACTAGAGGGAGAAATTTGATTGGGCTTAATTCGTGCCGACAACCAGACCACGCTCGTGGGTCAGCCCCCAAATAAAAGTGGTCAATATGAAATTTTATGAGAGTCGCGAATTGGAGGAGTTCTGGGGAAGCTCTGGAGAGGAGAGCTTCCCCAGGAGACCTGACGGAGCAAAAAAAAAAAAAAAAAGAAACTCAGAAGTCAGAATTTAGCTGCTAAACTACAACGGCTAAGTTCCAACTTGAAGCCAAGGCTGCTTGCGGCCAGGACAAGTTTGGCTGCACCGCATTCAGTCTCCAGCGTCTCGAGTTGTCATGGTAACCAGGGCTGCTCGTGCTGCGCGCGGCTCCAGTCTGTTTTCATCAGGAAAGAGAAGAATAATTCAGACATTAACTTAACCAAGCCAATCGCCCCAAGGGGAACAGTGCCAGTGAAGAGGGACAAGACAGGGCGACAGCCACTTCAGCCAGAACCAGTCTTACTTGGAAGGCCACGACAAGGATGTCGACGCGGCCATCTCGTAGGACATCTCCTGCCTTTTTCATGGCCAGTCGAATCGCCAACCCAAAGTAAGGTTGCGTCCATCTGCTCTCCCAGCTGGCTGTTCTGAGTGGTGCGAGGCATGCTATCAGACAATATTGACCCAAATTTTAGCTTTAAAAGCCCTCCTTCCTCAGATAAATCCGCCCTGTATTTGACAAACAACCTTCCATTCATTTGCCCAAGTTCTCAAGTTAGCCATCAGCTGCTTAATCATCATTGTCATATCATGTTATGCCATTTACATATCCAAGCTCACCTGTTTCATTTAGTTCAACCCTAACCCTATTCCTTATTTATAGCTAATAAAAACCTTAAAATTCAGCCATTGTTACACTCCTTCCTTCAGTAATTTTTTTTTTAAGTCAATCCACAGTAGAGAACATCCCTTCCAGATTGAGACTTGATAAAAGGCAATAATAATACACAATCCTAGGCACAACAATACATTTTAAAAAAACCTGCTGCTAGTTCACACATCACAGAACTGTTTGGGACCAGAATATGCCTGTGATATGTTTAGAGAAAAACATATAAGGACATAAACAAACAAACATAAAAGGACTCTTAGATCCATGGATTCAGGTCAGCTAGTCCACACCAGAGTCCTGACTAAACAAGGAGAAGCAGCATTAGTTTTTATGCTGCAAACAAGTGGAACAAACTGCCAGTGGAGGTTAAATTTGCACACAATGTCAGTACTTTTAAACCCGAGTTGAAAAACATTTCTTTTCTCATGCACCTATGCATGAAACCTGCACTACATTCTTTAAACTTCTTCAGACTGCTGCACATTCTTTTAATCATTTTATTTTAATTATTTTATGATATTATGCATGTCACTGTTCTTACTTTTCTCTGTATGTTCTCTGCATGTGTGTAAAGCAAATTGAATTGCCTTTGTGTATGAAATGCTCGATATAAAAAACTTGCATTGGCTTGCGTTGTTTTCTTCTCTCAGCACTGAATAGTAGGAGCATCTGGCATTGCATAGAGCTTGTTTTTATATGTCGTTAAGCTTTCTTTCCAGGCTAATTAGAATTCAGCTACATTACTGGAACACCACTTCCTTTCCAATTTCTTCGACGTCTGCTTTAAGGCACAAATATGAGAGCTAGAGTACACCAAGGTGCGAGCCTCCTGTTTCATAACTTTCTTTTTCAGGGATGTTACACTATCAAGATTTGAACACAGTGAGTCCATAGTGCTATTCACAGGTCATCAATCTGTGTAGGGGGAAAGTCCTCTACTGACATTTTTGAGATGACATTTTGAGATAAACATCTGTTATAGCAGAATTTATTCCCAGATGTTGTGCAGTCAATTATTGTAAACGCAAATGTTACTGAGAGAAGAGGGTTGTTGGGAAATATTAATTGGTCAATTTCAATGCCATATGTTAAGACAAGAACAAGGTTGGGATTGAAACAGTGAGTGAGTTCCTTCCCAAGTTGGAAAAAGCCACTTAAGTGTAATAATGACTTAACCCTTCTAAACTGAACGTCGTTGGTAGTGGCCACCGCATTTCAAATTACAGTATGCTCATGAAAATTTGCTCTATCTGAGAAATTTCAGAAATTTCTGAAAGCTGAGAAGTTGCACTTCACAGTCAATATAGGGTCAATACGGTAATTCCGCTCGCACTGTTGCCAAAAGTTGGAGAAAGTGTTCTTTCGTTGTTCACCGTTAATACACTATTTCAACATACATTAAACTGCTGGATATCAAAGGTTCTTAGTGTTTTAGAAAAGTGGGCAAAAGCACTTACTGACAGGACACTTTCTGGCCCATTTATGGTTAAAATAAGCAAAAAGTTCAGGCGGACAATAGAAATCTTCTGTGTTAAGGGGTTAAATGCAGAACTAAGGCTCACACTTTCTACATCTACATGAATATTGAAATTACCCACTATAATGATTTTATCTGTACTGAGTACTTACTCAGATAGAAAGTCTGAGTACGGACTCAGGAGAACTGGTTTTTCTATTTTCCAGTTTGAGTGAGAAAGACTAAGAGTGAGGCTTTCAAAAGACCTACAGCCAGATTTTGGTCTAGGGTTGATTAATAAGCTTGACTGAAATATCCCAGCCACCCCCCCTCGTCGACCTATGGTACGGGGGACATGAAAATTAACATGAGTCTGGGGTGTACCTTCTGACATATACTACTACTAACATACTCATCCTGCTGCAGCCAGGTTTCAGTTATACAAAATAAATCAATATGATGGTCAGTTATGAGATCATTGACTAGCAAGGAGGTCAATATGCTACATTAAAATTTATAAATAAATGACGTAACATGCTTACTGCAGCATGCAAGTATGTTCAGGTGTTACCAGCTGTGATGGACAAAAATTTTCAGGTGTCATCAGTTGTGATGGACAGGGGTCTTCAGGTGTAATCAGGTGTGATGTACAAAAATGTTCAGGTTTCATCTATTGTGATGGACAGGGGTGTTCAGGTGTAATCAGGTGCAGTGGACTGGTGTGTTGGATAGGTGTGTTCAGATGTATTCACATGAGATGGACAGTTTGTTTAGGTGTGTTCGGGAATGATGGATAGGAGTGTTCAGGAGTGATAGAAAGTCTGTTCAGGTGTGTTCAGGTGCATTCAGATACCTGGATCTGCGTTCGTTGCGGCAGTTCAAGCGGGCGGCAGCCTGCTTTTTCAGGAGGATCATGTCCTCTAATAGGTGCCCTTCTCTGACCTTCTCCTCCCTGAGTCTTCTCTCCGCCCCTCTCTGTCGCTCCAACACAGCATCATAATCCCTCTTCAACTCTTTGTTCTCCACCTGAACCTGCTCCACCTGCTCCTGCAGCTCTTGGCAAGCATAGAATACACCTGTGAACTGACGCTCCTGCTCCCCCAGCCTGGTGAATGAAACACGAAGGACAGTTTGATGAAAAAGAAGATGATGTCATCATTATCATCATTATGATCAACAACAACAAAATTTGGCAGGATCAATTCACACAAAGTGAACTCTCCTCAGGTAGACTCTGGTCTGTCTGAAAAATCTAAATCTGGCATTTACAGAATAATGTCGACACATTTCGATACAACTGAAAGAAAAAACTCAGATGTGATCAAATTCACAATAATTGTCAATGCTCTAAATATTAGTGAGTAAAGATAAAATCTTGTTGAGAAAGATTCATCAACACCTGTGAGAGATTGTCCAGTTTCACTGGTCTGACATCATCAGTAGTTGAGAACTGTAGCACTAAAAATACTACTGGTGCTGGAAATGGATGACAAACTTGCAGACTTAAGGGCCGTCCACACGAAGAACTATAACTATAACTATAATGATAAAATGCCAGCATCCACACCAATGAACAATATCGTTGTGTTGCTAGGTTACGCCGAGCGCATTGAGTGCTCGGCGCAACGGTCAGCAGTGGAGCAGAGATTTATTTATTCCATCCCAGATGTCCCCCTTCTTGGTGGCATCTTTATACAGTCTGTCATTCTTGTCATACAGAGCTGGATTTTTTTGAACCTCAATGATAAGCCTCTCTCCTACGTCGTCCGCCATGTTGAATGAGTGTGTGTGAGTGACGTAGTGATGTGAGAACGTCTCGACCTGTCATTCCTGATGGATTTTGATTGGCTGTGAGTTTTTTTATCGTTCATCAAATCGCTCTGAAAGTGGTCCGAACTATATCGTCCACCACTATCAGTGTCGTTATAGTTGTAGTGTGGATGCTGCCATCCACTTGAGGACGATTTTTAGAACTATATATTTATAGTTATAGTTATAGTTCTTGGTGTGGACGGCCCTTTACAGTCATGCTGAAGTCAGTGTGGCCTGACACTATCTCATTTCAAAAGACAATCTCGCACAGCTTTTATCTCACACTAGAACATTTTATTAAGACACTGATCTATGTGAAAACTATCTACAAGACTACTTTTAAATGATTATCCATCATGCTACTGGTCGAAATTAGTGATAACCAATGCTGGAATGAAGCTAACTTAGAGGCGCCAATGCTTGCAGTTCCTCTCCAGACCACCTACTGGACCCAAACCCAACCTGATCCGAGACAATACAGCGTGTTGTGCATGGGGACTCCTTCCGGAGTTTGTTGTTTCCTAGGCTGCTATCCCCCAAATGGCTCCACTCACCTCTCTATGACAGAACTGTGACAGCTATATCCACAAATCCCAGAAGATCGCGGAGCTGGAGCAGCGCATTTCCAACCTCTACTGGATTACAGTGGGTCCTGGTTGAATTTGGTCAGATTCACACATGATTCTCGCGTGAGTTATGCGTCTTTTTAGAGGAAGAGTAATTGTGTTTTCATTAGACACTGCAATGTGCCCAAACAACCACCAGGGGCATCTGCGAGTAGGAGGACGCCACCATAAGACAGCAGCTGGGAGCAGTGAACATGAACGGGGGGGGGGGCAGAGTTGCTCCGGAAGTAAGCGGCAAAGGAGTTGTCACAAGCCGGCGTTTCAGTTTCATTAGTGACTGTACAATAACGTATATTGTAATTTGAGATAGTAACCAGTTAAACCGAAGCACCGGGTCGACAGACGCTGTGGTGTAAGCTAGAGAGAGAATGGGGAGAGGAATCAGATCAATAAAACGTTATTTTCTGATTGTTTCACAGCGGTTATGTTCAACAGCACAAATAAACTTCCCCACACACTTCCACTCAACCCTGGCGTGCTTTTACAGGGTCAACAGCACACTGCAGCAACATTATGCTGGTATGGTCAGTTTAGTTTAAAAAACAAAGGCTCCATGAACGACGTTCCTTGTTTCCATCTGTTCAATAAATCAACTCTGATTCTGATCCACTCCTAAGTCATCATGAAGTCAAGTCTTTTATTGATAAGCAAAGACAGTTTAGTAATTTGAAGAAACACAATGTAGAAAAAGATGTGTATACTGTATTTTATTATATAGTAGGCTATTGCACTGTATTTTCTTTTACAAACTATTAAATTTAAAATAAATTAAACAGCACAAAAATATAATTAGTTTCAGATAAAAAGGAATCAAAAGACTAAAAAACTTCTAGTGATAAAGTTGTTTTGTATACTAATGAAAGTCACAAAAACTTAGGCTCGTTAACTAAACAAAAGAAAGGTGTGAAGGATTTTTCTTACGGTGTCTGTGTGTTTGTGAATGACAATGGACAGGGAGGAATTGTCTTGAGGAGGGTAAGAAATAGGACAGGAGAGTCGCAGAAAACGTGCGTTGGCCTGCGCATTGCCTCAGGCTACCTATTAAAACTGCCCAGTCGTTGGATGAGACACGGGGAGTTTGTGTGTACACATAAACAGCTACCCTAGACTGAGCAAATTACTTTTGGACAATAATTTCTGGGAGGAATGTTTATTTTACCAGCCAACAAATGGTCCAAACAAACCATAAAAAAAAACAAAAAAAACCCCTAAAGTCCATATTTAAGCTGTGGAGTTTATTTATGCTGCTGAATGTAACCGCCGTACGTAACAATCAGAAAAATAACGTTTTATTGATTTGATTCACCGGCTTTCTTTCTGCCTGTAGGCTAATGGCTGGTTACTCTCCTTGGCTCTATTGAAAGTAATGAGCTTAATAGACACATTAGCACCTCCATTTATATCTGACCAGCAAATGTGCTTGTGCATACGTATTTAGATACTTCAATAAGTATAGTAGCTTTCTGTACATTGTCCGACAAAAGGCGAGCCCTGCCCCTTCTTTCACAGCAGTTCAGCTTGGAGTCAGTTCTTTGTCCGTGTGAACAGGAAAACCGGTTCCAAATGAAGCACCTTCACTCACACACACACACACAAACGTGCATGCTTGTGTACACGCAAGCAGCTTTATTTATGATTCCTTTTCAGTTCACAGAATTGTTTTGTAAAGTTGTAAAAACTAATATTTATAAATTTTTTCATTGAGTAAAAATCCTCTCTGAATTATGGAACTGATTAGAATCATTTCTTGTCAACAAATATGCTTGTATGGACTTTGAAACTTCTATAGACTGTGCATAATTGTTTCTTTCTCCGCTTAGCCGTGGCTGCCGAGAACAAGGAAAATCCCAACCTCAGAAGTCTTGATATATTACTTCATAGGCTATAGGCTAATTATTCATAACAGATATAATTACATATATTTCGACCTTGTATACATGTTCTGTAGATGTCAGAACCAGACGTCCAGAAGCTATCGGAAAAACTTTCATTCTGCACCCGCGGGAGACGTCTTTTTGACGTCGGACCAAGACGTCTGAAAGATGTCGTTTCAACGTCAAATTGCTCAGTGAGTACATTATGGTCAAACGTGGAATTGTCCCAAAACCTTCTGAACTCCATTTCAGTACTATGCTTCCACCTAGTGGCTACAGTTGTGACGTACATTTCACGCAATGCGTGAATCTCACTCCCCAAGAGTGAATTGACCATTCTTAGCCAGCACCAACTGTAGGGACGAAGAGACGCGGCTTGATTCCGTTGTTGCCCTAGGTCCTGGCCCCCCTGGAAATCCTGCGGATCTGGACTCAACCATCCCAGAATTTGATCCCAGCTCCATGGATACAGCGGATCCCAACCCCGCCGGCTTGGCCCCAGCTGAGCGGTCACCCTTGGCTCCTCAGCTCCGAGCTGATGATCCAGCTGACACAGCAACATCCAGGCCGGCCTCCTCAGTTCCAGCTCCACATCCCCCGGTGGAGGACCCGTGGCTGCTGCTGGGGGCCAAGCCTAAATGGGTGAGCAACAGTGCAAAGGCCACTTTCACCTTCAGTCCTAATCTGAGGCTCAGAGCTAACAGCTCCACTCCCAACCAAGTGCCATGCTCCACAGTACCAGGTTAAAGGCGAAGGAGCTCCGTCTTGTGAGCTAAACTGGAGAACAGATATAACATCTTGAGTGTTGAGGAATTCCTTATACTCCAAACTGTCTACTCTCCTCCTGTTTCCCCTACGACTGATCCACTACCAGTAGCCCGGGGGATTGAGGGGCCTGCTTCAGGAGCCCCGTTAAGGTCCACGTTCTTCCTCCTCCTGGCGCAGGATTGTGAAGGAGGCTGCTCTCAGGGTGAGACGCTCCGGTTGTCATCCCTCCCATGAAGGGTCGTGTGAGGCCCCAACCACTGCTGAGGTTGTGACCTCACCTCACACTCCTCAAACAATTCCCACAGAGCAGCGGCACTCGCCTCCTCGTCCTCGGCCACTGTTCCTCCAAACGACCGCCATTGTGGGTGACTCAATAACCAGGCACATTAGTTTTTTCAACTCAACCACTCACTGTTTTCCAGGAGCCACTGTCACAAAAATTAGAGATAAACTCCCCAACCTACTGCAATCACTTCCACACTCCATTCAACGTCTGATCGTGCACATTGGAACCAACAATGTTGTCCGGGACAAGTCTGAGCTGCTAAAGAGCGATTTTAACAATCTGTTCACGGCTCTATAAAACTGCGGGATGTCAATCTTCATCAGCGGTCCTATCCCCACACTCTGCCTCAGTACAGAGCGGTTCAGTCGGCTCCTCCAACTCCATTCTTGGCTCAAGGCCACCTGCACCATCAACGGTTTTTATTTTGTAGACATTTTTAACTTATTTTGGAACGGTCTCTCCTTTTATCAACACGACGGACTTAATCCGAGCAAGTTAGGAAGCCGCTTGTTGGCAGCCAACATTCAGCACACTGTACACACCATACCACACACACATGCGTGACTGTTTACATGCCACGCCCCCTCGTCAGTGCCTTCCTCTTCTTCTACGGAGCTCTCCGTGCACATTGCCTCCTCCACAGTAGATGCCTCTCGCAGCTACTCCCCCTACAGGGTCCAGCTGCCACTAACCTCAACAGTCAATGACCTCTCCCAGCTTGCCCAAGCTGCTCTTGTACCTACTGTCAGAACTACAAACATCAGACCAAAAAAAACACACTCTGTCCTCTGCTGGCCAAAACCCGAATAATCTGATCTCCATTCATACAGAATCAGATCCTTCTGTTCCACCAAGCACACCTGCAAAGATCAGCAGCACTTCTGTTCCACCAAGCACACCTATAAAGACCAGCAGCACAACAGCTACACAACGGACTTTCCGCACAGCACAACAGTAACACAAACATCCACTCCTTCTGGTCCGCTATGCCCCGCCCCTCCTGCTCTGCCCATCCTTCCCGACCTGTCAATCACATTGTGTTGTCCTCCCTGCCCAAATCGGCCACATACTCACCGTTAACCTGTCTGAAACTATGCCTGTTTAACATTAGATCCCTTACAAAAAAGGCCCTACCAATCCCTGACTTCATCACAGACAGAAAGCTGGACTTCTTATTTTTAACTGAGACGTGGTAGCAGCCATACGACTTCTCTCAGTTTTTTTAAGTCAAACCCATGCTACTGCCCCGGGGGGTGGCCTTGCTGTGCTCTACTGCAACATCTTAAAGGTCACTGCTGTCACTGTCCCCCATCACTCCTCATTCAAACGCTTGGCAGTTAAACCTACAGGCCCCACACTCACCATCTACAGACCACCAAAACCCTCTTCTGTCTTCCTCACTGAATTTTCATCACTGTTAACATCTGTATGTACCATGACCCCACTGTTATCCTCCTCGGCGATTTCAACATCCACATTGACAACTCATCCAATACTTTTGCAAACAATTTCATCTTTCTCCTGGACCATCTTGGACTCACTCAGCATGCCAACCACCCAATCCATAACAAAGGCCACATCCTGGACTTAATCTGCTGCACCGACATTGTCCCAGATAACCTTGCTGTCATTGACTCCCCCATGTCGACCATAAACCTGTCTTTTTTAACATTCACATCCAACTATCCAAAGCCAAAGAACAACGGACCATCAGCTTCAGAAACATCTACAACACGAATAACCACCTCAGACAAAAACTGCTCATGTCCATAGAGAGCATTATGACATACTGCATGTGTGCATATTTCTCCAGCTGCTGCTTCTGATCAAACACGTCAACCCAAGTGATCTCACCAACCTGATTACCAGTCACCCGAGTCCTCCTCCATCATCCTCTCCTGCTGACCTGGCGAACCACTACAGTAACTGTCTCTCCTCTTCCCTCACCACCCTGGCCTGTCTGAAAAATCACTTAGTCTCATTCAGTCTCACCCGCAGCGCACCCTGGTTCACCTCAGAGCTCTGCCAACTTTTGCCTTGTACTAGCCTCCCATAAAACAAAATATTGTCTTTACCTCGTTGTTTTGAATATGTGTTATTGTGTCCCATTTCTTTCTTTTTTTGTTTATAGTCTTAATATGCTTGTATTATTGTGTCCCATTCTTTGTTTATTGTCTATTTGTTTACTCTTTATCTGTCTTAATACTGTCTTAATATGCTTAATATTCTCTGTCAGGCAACCTTGGGTGACCTGAAAGGCGCCATATAAATAAAATGTAAAATTATTATTATTATGACCAAAGTGAGAATTTATATGCAATTTGCTTGTTTAAATTTTATAAGCATCACAATTTCATGTTCGACCTCAGCGAAAGTCAGACACCACCAGACAGTGGGTGGGGCCAAACCCAGCAGTATCAGATAATAGTGAGGTCACCCCAATTGCTGCCCCTTTAATAATAATCATCATTATGGTAATTATTATTAGAGATTAGTAATATAAGTTAGTTGGGACTGTAATTGTTATGATTTGATTGTATCTGTATTTAAATTTGATTCTGTTTTATTAATTTATTTAGTTAATAAAGATCAACAAACTAGCTTCCAGGGATGGCTGGTGATGGTCACACACATGCACCGAAATAATAAAATATTGAGTGAAATGACCTTTGTGTGGCAGGGAGGGCAGTGCTACACCTCAGTGAATATAGGGGGGAATAAAGGACAGAGAAGATGTGGAAAGATGGACAGGGGAAGGGAAGCAGGTGGTGCTGGTAGGAACTAGTGAAGTGAAGGATGCTGTTCGTTTCCTTCCACTTCGCTCAGAATTGCGAGAGTCCAGAGAATATTTGTGTAGATCTTTGGAGAGATGGGAGTCCATATAGGTGAAGGTGTCCCAGCAGAGGGGCCGAGTCGAAGATAGGGCACATAGTGATAGACTGAAAGAACAGCTCAGCCCATTTTTGGCAGGATTCATCCAATTATTTATGATGTGACCCAACCCAAGCTGGCAAGTGAAGCCACACATGGATGTGGGCATCCCCTAAATAAGAGTGAGATCATCACCAGGGGCCAGAGTCAGGTTAGGGGCCCGCCCCCCCCCCCCCCCCCCGGCCTGCCTCTGTTCATGTGCCATTGAGAATGACAGAAGCAGAAAAAAGTTTTAAAAATCAATGTTCACAACAGCCAAAACGAGAAAAATGCTGAGTAGGAACTAGCTCTCAGAGGCATAACTCTTAAGGCACCCCAGGTGGGGGGTAAATTAGGTGATGGATGTTAAAATACATCAGATCTTTGATGAGACAGAAAACTCTTCAGATGTGAGGACAGGCATCACTTCACTTCAGTGTCCAACATGCAGTTCCTCTACCAGTCCACCACCAGAATCCAGCAGTGAGTGAGTCCCATAGGCTCTCATATTAAAATGTCCAATTACGACAGAAAAAATGTTTTCAGTCTGGAACAATAACTTCTCTGATCTCTGGAGCTGATTATGGGGTGGTATCCATCTTATCTGTTTTCTTTAACTGCTTTTCTCCTTTGGTTAGTGTAAAATTGGATGAAATATTTGGTATATTTTAAGAAAAATAAAATTATACTACTTTTAATGTTTTGCTAAAGGTTGATTTAAAATGTATTATGACCTTATAGTATAGGAGCTCGACCGTTTCACATTAACTCTTTCTGAAAACTCTTTTCAATTACATCTGCTTCTACTGTGTTTTTCTTGACATACAGTGGCTGGTTTATTTGGTAAAATCTTCAAGTAGAATGAAATCCTCAGTCATTTACTAATTCGTCCTTTTTAACAATTATTTCATTTAACTGCTCCAATCTCTCCCATCACCTGAGGCATCTTTCATCTGAGAGCATTCACCTGCTGACACCTGACTGTGTCAACCCAATCAGCTGAGAGAATCCACAGATGACGGGTGAGCTGCGTGACTCACCTGGTATGCTGCTCTTCCAGAACACTTTCTTTGATTTTAATCTGACGCTGCAGTTCCACCACTTGATAGGCCAACTGAAACAAACAAAGGGAACACAGCAGAAGAGTCAGGAGGCCTTAATCATTTAACTATGACTGCAGAATCCAGAAAGAATCCTGCTGTTTTCTTCAATATCACAATGATTCAGTGAAAATTGAGGACCACAGAGACACTTGCTTATTCTATGGCAGCATCATACCCTATCTTTGGAATCCCAAAGAAGAATGGGAACTGTAGTCCCACAGTAACTCAGTAACTGTAGTTCTATGGTAACAAATCTGACAAGTATGGATAACTTGCAGCTGTTGCTCACTCCTTAAACCTGAATTTTATTCTTTAGCTTTACTCTCTGAGTAAAAGAGTATTGATCCTTCCTAGCACATCGGGATGTTTGGATGAATCCACATCAGTCTGGATTCAAAAAATGATCATCGGCAGCACCACCTCAGCTGTGAATCTACCTTTATACATTGATCAGAGTTTTTTGATGGAGTCAATCTCCAGGTGGTTCAGATGAGATCTTTCCTTGAACAAGCAGGATCCATGTCTCTTTTCTAAATGGTGAGAAGCTGAGCTCTTAAGTAAATGACAAAATAAGCAGATCAGGATTTTGTGGAGGTCACATAGCTCATTCAGCCACTACATTAACACCTGTCTGATATTTTGTCGGTCCTTTTTTCCCCTCCAAAAGGCGCTGACCTTGGGTGGCCTATAATCCTCTAGACCACGGAAGTTTAGCTGCAGGATGTTGACCAAGATATTAGCAGCAGATTCTTTAAGCTATAAAAGTTGTGAAGTGTAGCCTCCATGGTTCAGACTTTTTGGTCCAAGTCATCCCACAGAAGCTGAACATAACTGAGATCTGGGGGATATGGAGGCAAGTCAACACCTTGAACTGGTTGTTGTTCCTCAAAACTCTTGAACCGTTGTTGCAGTGGGGCAAGGACTATTATCCTGCTGAAAGAGACCAATGACATGAGGAAATACTGTTTCCATGAAGACCTGGACGTGGTCTGTAGTAGTAGTCATGGAAGTAACATCCACACGAACAGCAGGACCCAGAAAGACATTGTCCAAAGCATCATACTGTCTCAACCAGCTTGCCTTCTTTCCATAATTCATCTTGGTGCCATGTCTTCCCCAGATAAGAGAGACACACACATCAGACCAGACACCTTTCTTCCAGTGCTCCCCAGTCCAGTATTGATGCTCATGTATCCACTGTAGGAGGTTTAGGCGGTGGACAGCAGTTAGCACCCTGCAGCTGCAATGCTTATAAAAAGTATTTACCCCCCTTGGATGTTTTCCCCTTTTGTTGCTTTTGTTGTGTTTATAAATTATTACAGGTGGAGATACTGTACACAATACTAACCAGGATTCACCCCCTTTAAAGTGACTGACCTAATTCAACTGACGTCCAGCTAGATGATGCCAGCAGTGTCACAATGAGTGAAACACCTGAATGCAGTTGATGTATGTCAAGTGACTGTAGTATAAAAACACCTGTGTCTGGGAGGTCCAGTCTCTGGTTCATCAGTATTCCTGCTACAATTGCAACATGAAGAAAAAAAAAAAAAACACTCCAAACTATTTAGAGAAAAGATCATTAAAAAGTATATGGCAGGTGGTGGCTACAAGAAAATTTCCTTACTGGGCATCCCACGGACTTCAGTGAAATCCATTATTAGGAAATGAAGGAGTATAGCACTTATCTAAATCTCCTTAGAGCTGGCCGAATAAGAAGACTGGTGAGGGGGCCACTAAGATAGCTACGACCTCTCTGAAGGAGTTAAGAGCCTCAGCGGCCCAGATAGGAGAGACTGTACGTGCAACAACTGTTGCCCAGGTTCTTAACCACTCAAAAATGTGTGGGAGAGTGGCAAAAAGAAAGCCGCTGTTGAAAAAAAGCTCACATGAAATACTGCCTGGAATTTGCCCAAAGGCATGTGGGAGACTCCAAGCTCAATTGGAATAAGGCCCTTTGGTCTGATGAGACTAAATTTGAGCTGTTTGGCCATCAATGACAGGTTGATTCTGCCTCTTTGTACTTTCAGCTGTAGATGTTTTAACAAATAAACACATTTCATTTGTTATTCAAATGTTTTGCACTAGTTTGTTGGGTGGTTTGAGTCTGGCTCAGTTCCATGTCTCTTACCTCTCCCATAGTTTTCTGTAGTTGATTGTTCTGGTGAAGCAGAGACGAGATGGAGCTGCTTTCGGTGGAGGGATGCCTGAATACACAAAACAAATATAAGCCCAGCATCACATGTGCCTGCCCACAAAGACACAGTCTGAACTCAACTGACTCTGGCAATCATGCCTCCCCAGGCAAGTTACCTGACAGAGCAGCTCAACATTCCTTTGACCAGGCTGGTTTTCTCTAGCAGCCGAGTGTCTGCAAGCATACAACAAACACATAAACATTAGGCTTTGTTGTCGTTTTCATTATTTTAATTTGGTGCCACAGATTTTGTCACAAAAGTGCAGTCTTTAAGCTCAATCTAATTTTAAAGTATAACATAGCCAATTAATTAAGTTTTGTTTTTTACAGAAAAACAAAATTTTCTCTCTTTTCTTCCTTTCTGGATCTGTCTTTAATTTTATTTTAGAGTGAGTTTTTTCCCCCCATCAGTTAGTCAGAATGCATCAAATCATACCAACTCTCTGGGGATATGTGATGATGCAGTATCTTACTCCCTGACCCCCCAGTCGTCAGTTGCAACTCTCAAAGCAGGAGTTATTATAATCTGTTGCACATGAATTATCTCTGAGGAAGTGAAAAAACATGGGGTTAAGATTTCTGACAACTTCCTGTCCCTGAATGGAAACGAAATAAAGGAACTTGTTTACTTTGAACAGAAAAAAAGTTTAAATATTCATTTAATGTCTGCTAACTAAGGTTGGAGTTCACCAGATCAAAAATCTTGGTTTCAGCAGGGTTATTAAAAACACAGCTTTTATGAGTAGTTTTGTTTATAGACACCCCACCTGGTTACCAAACTAGTACATCAAGTATATTAGCTGTATAATTATGAAAAGTGGAATAAAGTTAGATTGTTTAAAAAAAAAAAAAAAAAAGATTTCTTTAGCTCCAATTAAAAACTCTGAACTCTAGTGGATGAAGAACACCACCCTTACTGAAGTTATTCCCTCATGTGGTGTTCTGATGATTGTGGTAGAGTCTAACACAACCACCAAAACTCTGGGTTGATCTTGTGGAGGTCACAGCATTTTCATCCTCTGACATGTGGATAGAAACTTTCTTGTCCTATTTCTTCACTCCCATCTCAGGCTTTTCTTTGAATTTCTCACTGTCTGAATTTCAGTTTGAGCATTTTGTTTGTCTGAACTCAACAAAAAAGTGTTTTTTTTTAAATATGTATATATGAGCATATATATGTGATGTGATATCTATAACCTCCAATTTACCAATATAGTGGACCTTTTTAATGCAGTTTGGCTCACTGAAAATTTTACTCATACTTTACGTGACGACAATGAATGATGATAACTCCATTCAGGACATGTTCCCTGGTCTTTCGATATCACAGCTGACACCTGAATAATGTTAATTAGAAACTGTAAAATTCGCTGATTTCCCTATGGAGTTTGGTTAAGATAAATTACGTTCAGAATGGTTTTGTCCTGACAACTGGGACATATTGGGCGTTGACCAAAACAAGCCCATCTGTGACTGCACTCTGATAAAACGTGTACTTGTCCGTCGTACAGAAGCGGAACAGATCCTGGTACTTAAGGTGTTGACTGAGGTCACGGTCCTTCAGCTGTCGAACGACGTGTCTCTTCCAGGTCTCCACCGATCTGCCACCTCCCATCGGAGCTAGGACTCGGCTGCTCCGCTTCGCCTGCCCGGCTAACTCTACCATGACAGCGCAGGGTTTCACTGTCAGAGCGGCCATGATACTCGCAGCGCGGGCTGCCTCGCGCAGTGTCCTCGCTGACAGACGCTCACAGCCCGACCAGATGTTGCAGACAGTTTTGTGATCCAGTCCTTCTCCCTGCCGCCATGTCAATGTCTTCTTTTCCGTTGTTTTAAACGTTTTTCTCCCACCACTGATTCGTCACTGTCGCGTGGGCGGCGGATGAGGTTGGTTGTTCGTGCTACAAGCTGCCGGGTGTCACCCAATCAGCGTCAGCTAATGAGTTTCCTGGTTTGACTGTAAGAATAATAGAAATATAAGCCACAAACAGTACAAACAAAACCCCCTTTTAATTTTCCCTTGTAATGTAAAGTTGGTTCAACCCCTGATGTGTCTGCTGCAGAGCAGGGTTTGTTTGTTACACATATTTCCATATACAATACAGACATAGTGTCTTAACTCCAGGGAAACAACGTTAATCAAGACTTAAGAAAATAACCCTAAATTTGATTTAGAAAAATTAATCACATATATCTTGACACTGAGGGCTCAGCATGAATGTGTTACATTCACAACAGGAGCCCTGCAAGAAAATAGTCCCCTAATACCATCAAATCATGTTATTTTCATATAATGACATTCCTTCATTTATTAAAACGATAAAGTCATTAGTTGTCAATTATATTTGCTCTTATTTTTTATCCAGGAGCAGAAAATCTAAATGTTAATTTTCAGTCACATTCAGGTCAAAAAAGTCCAATTAATCTTTTATTGTAGTTTAATTCTTCAATGTTTTTTGCTTAACATTTGGCAAATGTTTTGTATTTTTTTATGTTCTCTGGCAGAATGAAATGAAATCAAGACACTGAAACAAAAAGAGCTCTTGAACATTTATTTATAATTGTAAAACTACAGTTTATGTAGAAACAGTGATTGTAATTTTTAAAGACTAATGGCAGTAACCTTTTTTCATTTAAAAAATATAAGGTGCTTTAAAATCTAATACTGTTGTTTCTGAAACCAGTCATTCTGTAAGGTATGTGAACAGCCACTCTCTCACTCAGGGTGACAGTAAAGTTAATTTTGTGTTCTCCCAGTCCCCATGTGCATGGGGACTGGGAGTCCTGGATCAGATGAGGTTCATTTTTTTCTGAGTCATCTGAACCAGCAGCTCAGAGTATTTCTCCAGCAGAAACGTTGTCTTCTTGTCCACAAGTTGACCGGAGAGGGCAGTGTTGCCCTGCCCATCTCCCTGCAGAACAGCCTGCAGCTCAGTGTAAACAAAATCAAATGCATCCTGTAGAACAGACATCTGAAGACTTTGCTCTGCAACGCTGGACTTTGTGCCAAGCTGTAGGACAAAGATATGAACAGTGTTACGATAGAAAATCCAATAAGAAAAAAAAAAATCCAAATAAATTGTAATAAAATGTTTACAAAAATATGAACGCTATCATATTTTGAGAAAAAAATTTAAAATTGCAAGGAAAAAGTGTAAAGTTACTAGGAAAGTGCCATGTTATGTTTGAAATTTTTTATTTTTTGAAACATGAAAAAAGCCACATTTTGAGAGTTAAGTTAATGTATGAATATGTCTAAGTATCGTGATTCTCTCTTCAAAATATTTTATGTGGAATATTACAATAAAAAGTACAAATAATTTTGTTATATAGTAATAAATGTTGAGAAATTTTGAAAAAAACTAAATAATATTATATGGAAGCAGATGCAGACAAATCCAGTGGGGTAAAAGAAATAAGAGAAAAAAGTATATTGTGACTTTTGAAAATGTGCTATTTTGGGGAAATATTTCACCAACAAGTAAACATTAAAAGAATTTTTATTTTGCAATCCAAGAACTGACACAAATTCAAGCAAACTCGGACATATTTTTAAAATTCTTTGGAATTTTCCACATGAAGTTTAAATGAATCCATTAAAACACAAAAACAGGAAGTGACTGGAATGGGTGCTTCTGTTTTTGTTTTTTTGTGTTCATATTTCTGATGGTGTAAAATAACAAGCTCTATTGTTTCATCTTGCCCACAGTGTTCAAATCCTGTATTGTATTTATTTATTGTGAAAAGTGAGCTTTTAAGTCCAGTATGTCCAAATCTGAGTCTGTTATCAAACTTTCATCCCCTCTGTTCCTTTTTGCACTACTAACAACGTATCAATACTTATGTAAAACTTGAGAAAAAAAATCTGAAATACTTCTACTGAATGTGCCTGTCATCAGACATGACAAAAAAAAACCAAACAAACAATTAAACAGTGAGCCATAACTGCACCTGTTGGTACAGGTGTATGGCACGTCTCGCCATCACCCTCAGCTCGCTAGCAGCATGCTGACAATCCTGGAGAGTGACCAATGCTTCCTCATCACCTGGTTCTGCAACAATAATAAACAACAAACTGATTTAATTTCAGTCATTGGTTGTACTCTCTGCAGCATCACAGGAAGTTTGACCATCTGTTAAGGGATTTAGGAGGTGGAAACTTCATTCTTGGTTACAGGTTCAGTTTACCAAGAAGCTTCCCCCCAGTGAAACCATCAGGGCGGACCAGGTCAGTCCTACCACCTGTCTCACCTGCATCAGTCTGGATTCTAGTCTTGGTTTGTCCTTGATTGTCCTCCTGCCTGATAGAGCAGGTGGTGAGGTCAGAGGCGGTGGAGGATGTGCGGTCAGAAGTGATGATGCTACAGGTAGTGGGTGTGAGTATGGGTGTAATGAAGGGGGCGGGGCTGAAGATTAGTGTTTTGTTCAGGTTTGTTGGTGTCTCTTCGACGCTGCTGATCCCCCCCCCCTCAACCCCATCCTGTGGCATTGCCTCTGTGGGTGTGTCCAACAGCTGAGGAGTCTGGTCTGACAACACAACACTGACAAATATACAAAATGACAGATAAAGCAAGAAACATAATGTTTTTCTTTTTAACCAATTATTCTAAAAATATACAACTAATGTGTATATACACACACACACACATACATATATATTAGGGCTAACAGTGTTTGCATGTTAACTTGCAATCAATAAAAAGGCAGTGATTGACGTTTTTCAATCACATTGTGTGCTGGCCAAAAACCTGTTCTGAAGTTTAATCAATCCATCCATCTCATATTTACTTAATAAGAACAATGGTTATTCATTTGGATTTGTCATAAATAAAAAAGTAATGTTAAACCTATATAGCTGGCTACTGTGATTTATCTTTCTGTTACAACAATAGAGAAAGAAAATTTGAATTTCTCTGTCATATTTAGGAATGGTGATTAATCGGATTGAAAATTTTAATGGTTTCACATGTCCCCAAAAAAAAAAAAAAAAATTATATATAATATATATATACACACACACACACACACACACACACACACACACACACACACTCGGTCAAAAGTTTGGACACACTTTCCTATTCATTTGAATGAGAACATGTGTCCAAACGTTTGACTGGTAGTGTATATTATATATAAAACCTGCTGATCCCGTCCTTATGAGAGCCAGACTTGGTGCTGTGTAGGTCCAGACCAACAGCCAGCAGAGGGGCAGGAGCCTGGGGCTCTGAAGACAGATTTTCCTTGTTGGCATCCTGGGTGGAGGTAGAAGAGGAAGGGGGTTCCAAGGTCACTTTGGCCCTGGAGCTGGCCGTGGTCCCAAGGTATCCAAGCTGTGGCGCCCATTGGAATGCAGACATGGAGCTGGTGTTGTGGGCTGTCTGAGTCCTGGAGGTGACGTCTGATTGGTTAAAGAAGAATATGGTCATTTTACCTTGAAAAACATTAGCCAGATTAACTAATACCAGTGGTTATTTCCAGCCCTAAACAGCCCTGAAATAAAACCATCTTCATGACTTCGCTCCAAAACTCCAGGATATCGAGGACAAGTAATCCCACCAAGGTGAAGGTTCCCTGAGCACCTTGTGAATTTGACTAGAATAAGAAAAACACTTGAGTGCCCCCTCACCACACACAGAGACAAACACAGGCACACACCTCCCACCGTGTCTTTACATTGGACGACCACCACAGTGTGTCGTCTGCGCTTAGGTCGACGAATAGGCTGATGGGACATTATACAGGAAACTCTTCTATGAAGAACCGACTGGCTGCATCTCACTGTGTTCACACATACACACAAAACACAAATCCTTGTCTTTCAGTTTAATAAGAAAGAGTCCAACACTTAAGATTAATGGTGTCCGTCAGGGAAGCATCTTAAGAGTCTTTGCTCTCCTGTAAACATGTTTATAAACTGTAGATTGGGACACAAGTTTGACCTTAGGGTAATTTTATTCTAATCCATGAGTCGTTGGTCCAAAACATCGTCAAAGACTTATGTAAATGAGTAATAAAAAATTACTTTGTTACTACGACCCAAATTTTCCAGAATAAAAACTCTCAATACCTTGAAATGAAGTGCACCAATCTGGTGCCACCTGGAAAAAGCTTTCAGGGACAGCTGAATTATTTCCCTATGTGAAACCTGGTTTGATCACAATGCTGAAGTCAGCCTATAGAACTTCACTCTCATCACATCTGACAGAAGAGGATAGTCAGGGAAGATGTTGGGTGGCAAGGTCTTCCTTTATGTCAAAATCAGATGGTGTAACAACATCAAGGGGTGTTCACCAGACCTGGAGATGCTGACCCTGTCCTTAGGTCCATTGCTATCTCCCCTGAGAGTTTTCAACAATTGTAACTTGCTGTGTTTATATTGTCCCCAGCACTAACACCAAGACAGCAGTGGAGCTGGTAGCCGAGAATGCTAATTCTAGGATAGCTTTTTATTTTTAATAAAATTAACTATTTATTTATTTAGAAATATTTATGATTGCTAAGGTTTATTGTGGGAGATTTTAAACACATATAGACTGGACAATGTACTAGACAATGTACTACCATGATTTCAGCTTATGTGGATATTCCAAGGAGAAAAAAAAAAAAATCTATACCATGTGTTATGATAATATCACTGATGCATTTCAATTCTGTTCATATCCACCACTTGGACTTGCAGATCATAACATCATCCACAATAGTAATAGTAGCTGGAGGCCCAGCAGGGGGAGCAATTAGGATAGACAGACCATGGGGAGAAGCAGAGGAAGAAATCCAGGAAGTAGAAGTGTATTTAAATGGAGGGGGTGGCCTGTGTGAGCCTCTTTGAGACCATGCGGTTAGTCCAGGTGAGTTGGCCTGTATTGGCTTATTTGGCTTGTCTTTGTCTCTGATTATAATACTGCTTAGGTGAGTTTGTTTGCTTAATCTGCTAGTGTATCTCGTCCTCCACCTCCTGCACCCTCTATACTTTCATTACCCCCTACCCGAACCAGGGTCTGTATCCCATCCCTACTTTTATCTCCACCTCTTCTATTTCTCCCCCCTACCCGAACCAGGGTCTGTATCCCCACCCCGCTTTTACTGGTGCAGTTGGTGAGAGGTCTGAATAGTTGACGACAGTGCTGTTTGAGATAATTGTCTTGGTGTGAGGAGCGGTGATAGCTGGCATTAGGGGGGTGACTCTGGGACGCCAGTGATCACTGTCTAGCCTCCTGGAGGTGTCGTGGGACCAACTAGACGAAACACCGGTGAAAGGAGGTTCCCACCTGATAACCCCAAAGACATGTTATTTATCACTGCTCACTGGGATAGTTAGATATAGTTATCTTTAGGGCGCGTAGGGCAGGTCGCAAGGTTGCTGTTAAGTTTAGGGAGTTAGTCACTGAATCTGGTCCATTTTTTTTGTATCACAAATTTCTTGTGTTTACTCTGAATACAGACATTTTGGATGCAAATTTGCGTGACAGAATTTCTGTCATTATATAACAATTTTTTCATAAACACCAGCTAAAACAATAAAAAAGTTTCCCAAGAATGGGAAAACTTCAAACTGGCAAACAGGAAAATTTGAAATTAGGTTTTCAAGGCAAAACTGAAATTCAAGGATAAACTGGAGTCTGAATTTGCCAGCAAAAAAACCAAGCAGGCTTTTGAAAAGGTCAAAATCCTTATAGGACGTGAGTCCAAATCAAACACCCATGCAATAACTGACCCAAAATCTTTTGCAGAAGAACTAAATAAATTCTTTGCCGGTTTTGACACTCTACATTTTAAAGCTGAATGTGAAGGTCTGAGGAGAGCCCTCCCTCCAACAGAACAGTCAAGCCAGCCCTCTTCACATCGGAAGATGTACAGTGCCAGCTCAGCTGATGCAAGCTGGGCAAGGCTCCTAGGCCTGCCAGAAATGGAACTGAGAGCCTGTGCTCGCAAACTCTCACTATTGCTGCATGGACTCTTCTGCAAATCCAACTGGTCTGCCACCATACCTACTCTCCAGAAAACCCCCACCATAATCCTTGTACCCAAAAGACATGGGACCAGTGAACACAAAACTATTGCCTTTTCCTCTAACATCTGTAATAATGAAGTGCCTGGAGAAGCTGCCAGTGAGTACCATCCTCCCAGTTGTCACCCCACTGCTTGATCCACTTGAATTTGCCTACAGTATAAGGCCACAAGGGGCATGGAGGACGGGTCGATGAAAGATAGCATAAGATTAGCATAAGAATATATTTTGCTGAAAAAAAAAAACTTGTAGAACTATGTCCGTATGGAAGACAAATAATATTTTGGATTAAGAGCACATATCAGCCAGAATTCTTTAATGGATTCAGAAGAGTTTTATTGGAAAACTCTATACTATCCAAAAGAAAGTGATTGTCCAGCTCAACACCCACTTCCATCTGATCCATCTCATTCATAACTTTGTTTTTGGGGTGTGTGTGTGTCTGTGTGTGTGTGTATATATATATATATATACTTTTAGATATATATATATTTTTTTTTTTTTTTTTTTTTGGGTAACAAAGAGAACACCACATAGAAGAAATGTTTGCGGTGTGTGTGGTGTGAAAGCCATAGAATAAGTAAAAACCAAGTTAAAATGTATTAAAAATGTATTAAAATAATACTGTATAAAAATAAAAGTCATGGTTACACTCACTAAAGGCAAGTGTTAACAACAATGGTTATGGTAATAATATTAATGATATAGTAGTAACAACAATAACAATAATGACAGTATTACTACTACTACTTTTTCTTCTGGATTTTCTCTATTAGGGGTCGCCACAACAAGTCAGCTTCCTGTGACTTGCATGATTTGATTTTGGCTACAGTTTTACATTGGAGGCCCCCCTGACGCAAACCTCCCCATTTTATGTGGGCATTTTAACCCCAGTCTTCCACATGACAGGCAGGGATATTGTCCACTCTACTAATACTACTACTACTACTACTACTACTAAGAATAATGATAATAATAATAATAGTGGTTGTTACTATAATTAGTGCCTCAGGCCCTGCACCGAGTCACTGGACCTCTATAGCTATAGAGACCGGTGACTCGCGTATTACTCAAATTTTTTATCCTTCTTACACATCACAAACAATGACTGCAGAGTCAGTTGATTGGTTCATTTCAACTCAAAAATCTTGAATGGAATGGATGCTGTTGCACCAGACACTTTGCCCAAACAGAAACACTATGAAAAAACACCACTATGATATAAACCTGAAAAGACAAGGCAGGAAAGCTGAGAGCAAGTACAAACAGAGACAGCATAACTATGATAAAGAGCTCTGCAAGGCCAGACAGCTAGATTTATCTGACATGATTAACAATAACATCAACAATTCTCACACTCTGTTTGCTATGGTTGATAAACTTACAAACCCTCCAAAACAGATAAGCACAGAACTCCTCTCCACTGAGAAATGCAATGAATTTGCCAACTTTTTTAGTGAAAGGGGGGAAAAAAAATGCCACACAGTCAAACAAAGAAAGTAATTTGTGTCTAAAATCTGAGAATAACGCAAATGTGATGTCATAATTTAATGATTGATTTAAAATTCCTATAAGAAACAGTTCGGCATTTGAAATCAACAACATGCACTCTGGATATAATTTCATCAGACTTTTTAAAAACTATTTTGAGCTCAGTAGAAATTGATCCCGTACAAATAGTAAACAGCTAATTGGCATCATGTATTTTTCCTAAGTCACTAAAGATAGCTGCCACTAAGCCACTCTTAAAAAAAGGACTCTAAATGTCTCTATAATGAACAACTACAGACCTGTCTCAAATCTCTTGATTATTGAGAAAGTTCTATTTAATTAGCTCAACAACTTTTTTAACAAAAGCAGTAATCTTGATAAATTTCAATTAGGCTTTTGACCTCACCACAGCACTGAAATAGCACTGGTCAAAGTGTTAAATGACATAAGGCTGAATAGTGATTTTGGTCACGTATACGTCGTACTTTTACTAGATCTCAGTGCTGCATTTGAAACTGTAGATCACAAAATCCTGCTGTACAGGTTGGGAAATTGGGTTGCACTTTCTGGAGTGATCCTTAATTGGTTCAGATCTCATTTAGAAAGCTGGAGATATTTTGTTACTATTGGCAGCTATGAATCTGAACAAGTGGCTATGACTTGTGGAATCCCCCAGGGGTCAGTTATTTGGCCCCTTTTGTTCAATTTGTATATGCTTCATTTGGGTCAAATGTTAAAGAACTTCAATATCAATTATCACAATTATGCAGATGATACACAACTTCATGTGTCTCTGTCAGCGGACAACAGCAGCCCTTTCTTCAATTAAATAAGGATAAAACTGAGATTATTCTGTTTGGCAACGAAGAGAAGAGGGTCAGCATTAGTAAACATCTTGAGTTTCAGTCTCTAAAAACCACAGACCAAGTTTGTAACCTTGGTGTGTTAATTGACTCAGATCTGCCTTTCAACAGCCACATCAAAGCTGTCATCAAGACAGCATTTTACCAAGTCAAAAACATCAGCAGAATTAAAAGATTTGTCCCCCAAAAAGAAGCTCATCCATGCATTCATCTCCAGTAGATTCAATTACTGTAATGGAGCATTAAACAGCTGCAGCTCATCCAGAACGCTCCTGCTCAAGTTTTAACCAGAACAAAGAGATCAGAGCCCATTACACCAGTTTTGAAATCTTTACACTGGCTCCCAGTTAGTCACAGAATACATTTTAAAAAACCTGCTGCTAGTTCACACATCACAGAACTGTTTGGGACCAGAATACGCCTGTGATATGTTTAGAGTTCAGAGTAAACACAAGAAACTTGTGGTACAAAAAAAATGGACGAGACTCAGTGACTAACTTCCTAAACTCAACAACAACCTTGCGACCTGCCCTATGTGCCCTAAAGATAAGAAAGAAAATAAACAAAGGACTCTTAGATCCATGGATTTAGGTCAGCTAGTCCAGACCAGAATCCTGACTAAACAAGGAGAAACAGCATTAGTTTTTATGCTGCAAACAAGTGGAACAAACTGCCAATGGAGGTTAAATCTGCACACAATGTCAATTCAGAGTAAGCATGACAGAAATTCTGTCATGCAAATTTGCATCCAAAATGTCTGTATTCAGAGTAAACACAAGAAACTTGTGATACAAAAAATGGACCAGACTCCGTGACTAACTCCCTAAACTTAACAACAACCTTGCAACCTGCCCCGCGTGCCCTAAAGATAACTATATCTAACTATCCCAGTGAGCAGTGATAACTAACATGTCTTTGGGGTCATCAGGTGGGAACCTCCTTTCACCAGTGTTTCATCTAGTTGGTCCCACGACACCTCCAGGAGGCTAGACAGTGATCACTGGCGTCCCAGAGTCACTCCCCTAATGCCAGCTATCACCGCTCCTCACACCAAGACAACTATGTGAAATAGCACTACCGTCAATTACACTGACCTCTCACCAACTGCACCAGTAAAAGCGGGGTGGGGATACAGACCCTGGTTCGGGTAGGGGGGAGAAATAGAAGAGGTGGAGATAAAAGCAGGGATGGGATACAGACCCTGGTTCGGGTAGGGGGTAATGAAAGTATAGAGGGTGCAGGAGGTGGAGGACGAGATACACTAGCAGATTCAGCAAACAAACTCACCTAAACAGTCCTATGATCAGAGACAAAGACAAGCCAAATAAGCCAATACAGGCCAACTCACCTGGACTAACCGCATGGTCTCAAAGAGGCTCACACAGGCCACACCCTCCACTTAAATACCCTTCCTCTTCTTGCATTTCTTTCTTGCTTCTCCCCAGTGTCTGTCTATCCTAAGTGCTCCCCCTGCTGGGCCCCCAGCTACTATTACTTCTTCTAATCCAGATCCACTGACTGGATCTTACTGCCTCATCTGACATTTCCTTCACTATTTTCCTCACAATCTGTCCCCTTCCTCCTAACTCCCTCAACAAAGAGACAACAGACCTTGCTACAAACCCTGTACATCCTACTTCCACTGGACAAATCCTAACTTTCCATCCTCGCTGCTCAGCTTCAGCCCCTAAGTCTGCATACCTAAGCTTTTTTCTTTCATACGCTTCTACAACTGAATCCTCCCACGGAACAGTCAGCTCTATGAAATCATTGTACTCTACTCATTCTACTCCTAGACCACAAAATTATATCAGGCCATAGCTTTGTACAGGCTATTTCCTGGGGAACAACAAGTTTTCCTCCTAAATCCACCTGCATCTCCCAATCACAAGCATCCTCTAAGCTGCCTTGGCTCCTTGCTGTCTTATTAACTTTCTTTCCCTCTTGAACAAACTGAATTGCAACTCTCTTTGTCTTGGACCCTCCTAAATTTGCCTGCCTCAGTATATCTGCAGCTAAGCTTTTTAAAACTTGGTTATGTTGCCACATATACTGTCCTTGTGACAGACTAACCTTACAACCTGACAAAATGTGCTTTAGAGTGGCAGTACCTGAACACAACGAACATAGAGCCATTCACCCAGAGTTTTAGGTTCTGGGGAGTTGGCAATACATCATATGTTGCCCCTATCAAAAATCTAATACTACTTTCCTCCATACTCCACAGCTCTTTTCAACTAAGCTTTTTCTTCTCTACACCTTCCCAGTTCAACCACTGTCCCTGCTTAGCCTGAGCCACTGCCTTTGCACTCCTTAATATTTCCTCCTGCCTACGAACTTGCTCCACAACTAGCTTCCTCTTCTGTTTGGGACCTGCTCTACTCCACACCGGTTTGCCTGGGCCAAGCCCCAAGCCTCCCCGGCCCATTTGCACATTACCCACAATCTCTGTATGCCTAAGAGTTGCTTTCGCTTCCCGCACTGCCATTCTTGGATTCCATTTTCTCCCCTTGGTTGGGTTTGGAACCACCTTACTAACTACCACAATGCTTTTAAATCCAGGTTGAAAAACATTTCTTTTCTCATGCACCTATGCATGAAACCTGCACTATTCTTTAAACTTCTTCAGACTGTTGCTTTAATCATTTTAATTTCGTTATTATATGTGATTTTTTATGTTGTATTATGATTTGATGCATACCCTTTTAATTATTTTCCAACATGATCTTTTATTGATGCAGCACTATTTTTATTTCTCTCTGTATGTTCTCTTTTTTTTATGTAAAGCACATTGAATTGCCTTTGTGTATGAAATGTGCTATATAAATAAACTTGCATTGCCTTCAACATGCTGAAACAAACGAGGCCAAACTCATACACATTACCACATAACCACCACAGCTTCCAGAATAATTGGTCTCCCCACACCAAACCTAACTACAGGGCCATTACACGCATTGCAACCTAAAAAAAAAAAAGAGCATCACATGTCTACTAAACACCTACCTCACTTCACTTCCTTCAAAACACAGATACAGGGCACTGAGGTGCAGAAGGGCTCGCCTGTGGAAAAGCCTAATCTCTGCTGCTATAACTGCTCTGGACAAAAGGCTTCGCTGAACAGGCCAGAGTATTGACCTTGATATTGTTTTTTTGTTTTTTGTTTTTTTTTCTCATTTGCCTGTCACTTAATATTTGTTCGCTAATTTGTGTTCTGTTATGCTCTGTGGTTCCTTTGTACGTGGAATGGGGATTGTGCTGTGGAGAAGAATTTACCCCAATGTGACAAAGTCAAAGGTCAAAATCAGAGTCATAAACGCAGCGCTCACCTGTGATGACTACCATTCAACATATAAACAAAGATAATCAGCTTTTTTTTTCATTGCGCTTTAGGTCATGTTGTCAGAGCGTTAGCAATTTAAACATTTAAGACATGTTTATCTTCAGAATCACCTCTGTTCCTCTCGACAAAAGGGCCACTCAGCACATCCGCACACTTCCTGTTTACAGATGTTTCACCACCGCTGTTCTCTCTCTGAGTGGACACTGCTGATCCAATGTCTTTGCTGGAATCCAAGTTAGCCTAAAAACAAACATTTAGTCTCAGAAGCTTTAGTGACTCAAATGAAAATAGGATTTACCAACTAAATCTCACTTATAGTTTTTTGATGCAGAAATAATGATGGACCTAGGAGTAAAATATTTAGCTTTTAAGGTTGTAAAAACAGAAATGTGGTGACCAAAAAAAGAAAAGAATTATTATTATATTAATAGATATGATAGTGATGATAATAATCATATTAAAGCTACAAGCCTCACACTCCTCTTCATTTCAAGGGGTAGGGAGTCGATTCTCATGAGTTGACAAACTGTATCGCAACAGATGTAGTGCATTTATAGTTTGATTCTTAATTGTGTCCAATGTGTGGAGCCAGAAACCACACAAGTAGCACATATGATGCGTCTTTATGTTAAGTGTAGCCAGCACAGCACTCCTGAGTACTGTCACTCAAGAGTTCCTTCACTGAATTATGACTTCCTATTAGTATGCACATGTCTTCAGAGTGAGACTGATGTCAGGCACATGAAAAATAGTGCAGATCAAACGACATATTTGATTTACACTAACTTCTTGCTCCGTGGCGAAAGGTCAGAATTAGGCATGCCACTTGAGTCACACTGTTCGTTTGTTTGGTTTTTTTTGTTTTTTTGTTTTTTTTACAATGAACTTTCAAAGCGTTAAGTCTCTTCTGTGAAAGATTGGGGCAGATTGAACCGAGTATAACAGAGTTACATTAACTGTGGTGGCTCTGGTGGTCGAATGGTTGGAGGGCACAGCATGTAAACACAATGTCCTGGGTTTGAATCTGCTAGGGACTGTTGCTGCATGTCATTCCCCCCTCTCTTTTTCACTGATTCCTATCAGCTTCTTTGCCAAGTACTAATTAATTAAAGGTATAAAAAGCCCCCAAAAATGAAATTTAAAAAGTTGCATGAATTTCCTGTTTGAAACCCATGCCTGTGTGCAAAATTTTTGTGTTCCAATTTCCTCCCTTCACGTTTGTTGCTAAATTATGTCATGACTGCCATGTTTCAATGCAGCAAGATAAAAACAAACAAACAAAAAAAAAAAAAAAAAGTCCAACTTTAACATAAAAATATTTCTGTTACAGCTTAATAAACACTTGTCTAACTTTGGTCGCAAATATGTTGGCCATGCTGACATTGCTGTAACAAACAGGTGTCTGCATGTGTGTATGTATGTTTCCAGGTGTGTTGGTTGTGTCTGTACCAATATGTTGCTGAAGTTGATCTCCTCTGAGATCTTGGTTGGGATGGAGACAGGAGGTGCTCGACTCGGCAATGTCCTGAAGATACCGCAGTAATAAATTGTCATCACCATGACAACAAACACCAGAAGAACCAGATGGGGTCAAAGGTCGTAGCCTCAGTTCTGGGTATTAACCTGATTTTGTCCTGGAAGCGGGACAAGAAGCGGGTGGAAATGCTGAGTCGAGGGTTCAGGAAGTGTTTTTCCTCTGGGAGCTGCAAAGTCCTCAGGTCAGTGTCGAACCTCTCTGAAAGTTTAAAAGTCAAAGGTGTGCAATGTTAAGAGAGGTAACACTGAAGGAGAAGTAAACTACAACGCCCAAGGTGTATTTCATCAATGTAGCATCACATGTTTGTGTGAAATTACCTTTTTCTTAACTCAAACTGATTATTTTCATTAGGAATTTTTTTTGTCCATAATTTCCCTCATGAATCAATTTATCGATTTAAAAAGTGAAGCATTTCGTTAAGAAAACATTTCATGAAATATCTACATAAAAATATCTAAGAAGATGAAATTCTGATGATTGTTTTCTTGAACCTGATTAACTGATTCACCATTGCATGCAGCTCTTTGATGACAGTTCCCGTTCATGTGATATTGCAAACATCTGACGTGTTTATCAGATTAAAAAATGATTGATCAGTGCTTTTAGGGACTTTAGCATTAATGATGTATACTAACAACAGTGATGGATCATGATGGCCACATGAGTTTATATTTAGCAACATTCAGAGATCATTAAGTACTGTAACACAGACACATTCATACCTTCATGCAGGCTGGATGCTAGCGTATCAAAGTGGTTCTTCAGAGAGTTTCTGTCCTCATCATCCTCCAGACCCAAACTGCCAACAGAACTGCCCTGACTCAGAGAATCTGTGTCTGATAGAGAACAGAGCAGGTTAATTATGACACTCAAACAAAAATAACCAATTAATTAATTAATCAATTTAATGTAAGTTTGTTTGAAATTCCTCTCAGACCAGATCAGTCTATTAAAACAATTTCTTCCCCTGGTGGTGTGAAGAGTTCTGTGATGCGATGCACTCTCAGCAATAGCTCCAGTGTTAGATTATAAAGCCCGGGTGTAACATTAAGGTTTTGCTCTTTTATCATATGTAAAATGTCTCCAAAATTCAGAAACAGCCCCACCTCAGCTAATGATATACATCCCTCAATAAAGACTATGTTCACTGTACTAGGGGATAGCAGTTTCCCCAGCAGTTCTGTCACTACAATAAACTGAGACCAACTTCTCCTCACTCTGAGATCAGAGCGATACCGGATTGATCTCAAAAGATTTGGCTGTACAAGCAGCTTACAGCTATGTCTCTGAATGAAACACCGACTGGCTGCGACATCACCCACTGCAGCCAACTGGTGCATCCAATGTAGAGAAGTGACTCTTTACATCACTATCAAAGATGGAGGATGACGAATCAACGGATAAACACACTATCACTGAGGAGAAAGTGATTTCATTTCTGGAAGCGTATACATTTCTCTTATTAAACCCAATGGACCAGCTCTCCCTCCGTGGAGGTGTCTGAATGATTCATGTTAAAATCTCTGAAAAAGAAAATGTAAAAGGGTCTCATGTTTGCGTGGGACTTAACCAGCATCACGTTGCTGTTCAAGACTTCCTGCAGACCCCTCAGAGCAGGCAGAGTCTGGACTTAGCTGAGTACTCCATACTGGCCCCACTCCATGACTTCGGACTACCGGCTGAGTGAGAGACTGCTGAGGATCAGCCACAGCTTCCACATCAAAATTCCTGAACACAAAACAGAAACACTACTATTCATACTGGGGGGGGGGGGGACCATACAGATGCTTGCACGCACGCACGCACGCACATACACGATATGTGTGACGATGTCATCTCACCTGTCAGCTGCGGTGTTGGTTTGGGAGTAGAGGATTTTGCTGCTTCTGTCTTCACCTGCAATCTGCAGCACCTGAACATCACATACACAATCACGGGTCTTTCCTTCCCATCACCTCTCCGTTTTGGATGGTGCAGACTAGGAGAACTCACTTCCTGTCCACTTCAAACCAGAACCTCAATCCCTGGTAAACCCCTCTGGTGTTCTTACAGACATGCTCACCTCTTTCTCCTCCTTCCTCTCTCCATCCTCCTCTTCCTCTTCATCCTCCCCCTCTCCCAGCAAACTCTCCAGACTCTGAGGGTGGAAGTCTCCCTCCTCCTCCCTCTGCTCCTCCTCTTCCTCCTGACTCTTGGTAGGACTCGGGGAGAAGTTAGAGCAGATGGTCAGAGGGTTAAGCTGCTCTGTCCATCGACTGCGTACCTGACGAGGCTCAGCTTCTGATTGGATGACAGAGAAGGTGCCGCCCTGACCCTGCTAAATATACAAAACACACCTGAATTGCTTCATCCCAACAATAAGTTCTGTCTGTCTGAAACAAGAAAAAAAAAAATCAATCTACAGCCTGACTAATTATGTATCACCTGATCAATATTTTTGATTAATATCACACTGACCAGTTTTCTAAACCACATGGGAAGCTTTCCATTGGTATGAAGTAGTTGAGGATCTGAAACACAAACAACATGACTGAGACAGTAAAGATCAGTGAGACTCTGACATCTGAATCATCAAGGTCAGATCTGCTGGATTTTTAAATACGCAATTCTGGTGATTAAGGGGATTCTACTGGATCCCATCATCATTAATTGTGACAGTGGATGTGATGTTTTGGTTGGTGCACACTGCGCTGGCAAAGATGTTTATGATGTGAAAAAGGCTCCACCCACTTACACCAAAAGTAGACTAAATGTTTCTGTAGTTGTTTTGATTATTAATCAATAGTTTCAGTAATTTTTCCAATTTTTCTTTGTCACATTGCAAACTGAATATTTCATTTTTTTGAGAAAATCGGAAAAAGCTGTATTGAGCATTATGACCATGTTTTATGACCATTTAGTGATAACCTCAGGGAGCTACTGTCTCGTTAAAGAAAATAAACCATGGTTAAAATATCAACTCTAATCCCTGTATTTAACCTCAATATCTGTTTAATCCAGGGTTAGGGTTAGGAAAATGATGAAGTAGAGAGAGGGGGAATGTCACGCAGCTGACCGAGAATCGACATGGTGACTCGTATAAGAGTATGCATCTGCATGACTTGGCTATCAGGTCACCCTTGGATTCAAATTTTCAAGAACCCGTGAAACACGTCCCTCATTTTCGAATAGAATCCTTCATCATCCAACCTGTCTCAACATTAATTACACAGCACTACAAAAAGTAACCAACAGGTGTTCACTTTTAAATGTTAAGTATTATTTTTCCACTCAGTTTACCTTCAACTGTTAAAACTAAGGACCTAAAGAGCATTGATTTGTCAAGGGTGCTAAGCAATAGAAATGGAACTGTGTGGTGAAACGGTAAGGTGAAAGTGTAATGTGGGAAAATCTGGTGACCTAAAGTGAAAATCCTTCATAAACCAGTCTGATTAAATTTGGTTAGGCTTCCTCGTCAACAGTGACCACAAAGTGCCAAACCTTCTCAGAAATCCCCGTCTGAAGATTGTGGGCCCTGAACTAATCTTGGATCCTCTTCCTCACCATTAGCCGCGTCCAGTCTGGCTGGAGTCCTGAGGTCAGGCTCCCCCTCTTCGTCTTCCTCCATGTGGTGCAGCTTTGTGGAGGGAGCAGTGATGAAGGTCTCTTTCCTAAAACAGAAAACGGTTCAGTTTGACACAAAGCTGATTTATGTTGAACCAGACTCATTATACCGACTACATTCTCCAACAATTCCCCCACCTGACATTTGCCTGTTTGCGGCTGCAGGTCTGAGGTGTACTGTTCAGTCTGAGGCTCCGCCTCTTCCTCATAGTGGTCGTCATCTGGGGGTCCAGCCTCCACACAAACACACAGCTACACACAGAGCAGTGATCTTATGAGCTTCTTTACAAATAAAATTTTAACAATCAGAGTAAAGATTCATCACCTCATGCCCACAACTGGCAAATATTTACTGACAAATAAAGTAACTTTTGAATAAAAGTGAAAAACCTGTTTTGTATTTAGAATCTTTCACCTCCTAATCTCTCCAAACTAGTTTCTATAGTTTCAGTCAACTTGTCTTTTAGACCTGATACTCACCAGGCTGTTTAAAGATATTCTTGCATTAACTAGCACATACATTTTAAATGTGATAAAATTTACTTTGTCTTCAGGTTATGTACCACAAACCACAGGCAGGGCAGCAAAGTGGTTAGCGCTACTGCCTCACAACAAGAAGGTTGTGGGACCAATTCCTGTGACTTTCTGAGTGGAGTTTGCATGTTCTCCACATGCTTGCGTGGGATTCCTCTAACAGTCCAAAGAAATGCATGTCTAGGTTAATTGGCAACTCTAAAATGCCCATCAGAGTGTTAGTAGTTGTTCATCTCTATCTGTCTCTATGTGTTGGCCCTGCGATGGACTGGCAACCTGTCCAGGGTGTACCCTGGGCTCACCCAATGTGAGCTGGGATCGGCTCCAAGCACCCCCCACGACTCGGATACGGACAAGCGGTAGAAGATGAGTGAACAAGTTGATGAATTTCACCTCCCCTTAATTTCCAAAATCTTTGAAAAAACTGTTGCAACCCAATTACGTGAACATCTGCATAGGATTGGCAGGTTTCAGTCAGGTTTTAGAGTCCATCTCTTGAGCTCCTGTCTCAAGAGGATGAGTATTATTACTACCTGGATGTCCCAATAATTCTTTGAAAAGCCTTCAGTTGATTCAGAATGCTGCTGCATGAATATTAACAGGAACTAGAACAAGAGATCACATTTCTTCTGTGTTAGTTTCTCTTCATTGGCTCCCAGAAAATTCAAAGTAGAAAGTAAAATCCTTTTCCTAACATACAAAGCTCTTAACAACGAAGCTACATCCAGTTAGCCTGTCTCCACACACCAGTCCATTCATCTCCTGACATCAGAACAGTTCAGACCTGTCCCCCACATCAGTTTACCTGTCTCCTGAGACACTGATGAGGTGTCTGCAGTCCTGGCTGAACCTCATACAGGTGACGATTTCTGAGTAAACAAATACAGGCAGGTGAGAAGCCATTGAACTGCTGAAGAAGATACATTTAATCTGACATTTAATTACCTTCATCTTTTTTTATGTAGTTGTACAAATAAACCCTGAGTTCCAGTCACTCAGGTCTTTTAAAATTCACTAAACATTGAGCTGACATACTCACCTGAATGTCCAAATAGAGTAGCAACGAACTCTCCTGACTCGTAGTCGGAGATGGTGATGTTTTTATCCGAGCAGCTGGTGGCAAGGAAACTCCCTGACAGGTCCATCTGAACCTGTCATATCACCATCATCAAATCTAAAATTTAGCAGAAATTTCAAATGGCCCAGTTATAATGACTATGATGATGGAATAGCCCACCTTCAGCAGAGCCCCTTCGTCACTGGAGGAGCCTTTCAAACACTTTTTCAGTTTCCCAGTTTCCACGTTGTACACCCTAAACACAAAAATACACATACATTCATGTCTGCTCCAGCTGCTGCAAAAACACACCCTGAAGCGCTCCTCATTTCTTTACCTGACATTTCGATCCTGGCAGGCAATGGCAACATGTGTCCTTGATGAGTCCAGGTCCATGTCATAAAGAGTTGTCTTCTCCACCACGTGGTGGCTCCTCGAGAATGACAAACCTTCCTTCATCTGGACCCCAACAGGGACGATCGATACACAGGGAAACATGGTAATGCAAGTTTATCAGCAATTCATCAAAACTCTTCAGATGTTTCTTTGGATATTATTCTGACCTGCTCAGCTGTCTGGAAGTAGATGCTCTTGTCAGTTCCACAGCTCACCATCCGAACCTCGGGACTCTCACCTGGAACAGAGGAAACAGATTTATAGGAACATTATTTATTTAACTTTCTGTCTCCTCTGTCAATAGTAGGAGGATATATATGAACTAACAGGGAAACATCTAGAGCAGGACCAAGAGAAACACTTTGTATTTGCCTGTGAATTTGACTGCAGTGATGGAGGCTGAGTGATCATTCAAAGTCTGTTCCAGACTGTAGTTCTTCTCCAGATTAAAGATGTGGATCAGTCTGTCCCTGCTGGCCGACGCCAACAGGTTCACACCTGAAACAACAACAAAGCCATGACTCACTAATGACAGCAGTCAATATAACAACTGAACCATTATTTGAACTGTACATTGACCTAAACACCGGAACATTTCTCTTCATGACAAGTATCCACAAATTGTACAGTTTACTGCAGTGTATCTTTCTGGCTTCTGGAAGAACATTTCCAGAGCCTATTGATATGGGAAAATGCAGATATTTTTGTCTGCTTTTCAGGTGGTTGACACGACATATTTTCTGATGTGTGCTGAATGATGAATGATGAACGAAGGTTTTTTCGTTTTTTTAATAAAAGAACAAGGTATAGACCTGTTCTATAGGAAAGGCAACCTTAAATGACCTCTATTGTGATGTGGCACTATATAGAAATCACAATTTTATTATATTAAATTGACCATTGCGGGGGCGGGGGTGGGGGCCGTTAAAATAATGGTAAGGGAAACACTGCAAAAACAGAGAGAGGTCGGAGCATCTCCATGGAGTGGGACTGTGCAAGGGGAGAAGGGCAAGTAAGAACTGAACCAATCAGCGCTTCCTTAGGGAAACACATTCTTTTTGTTTTTACAGTGACTTCATGTTTACACTAAATCCTAACCCAGCGATCCAAATGTCACAGCAGAAATTGAGATTCACCAGACCAAGCAATGTTTTTCAAATAAGCCTTTGCAAATTGTAACTTCAGTTTCCTGCTGACCAACTGATTGAAGTGTGTTAAGTTATTCAAGTGAGTAATCAAAATTTAGTTGTTTTATGGGTCACTGTGGCCTTTCTATCATCTTGAACCAGTCTGGCTATTGTCCTCTGGCTAATCTGAGTTCCTGTCTTATTTACCAGCTACGAATAAAGGTCAGTGCAGAGACTCTGGATGGACCTGCCTGAAGGAATCAATTCCATGAAATCCTTTAAATTCCTTCCTAGACATCAGATAGGTCAGATTCTCCTGGTTTCGCTTCAGCTAAAAGGTGTTGTTTTACTCACTTTCCTAATCAACCTTTTATCATTTCATTTATCACATCTCACTGGGACTGGCTACTGAGATGACCTTTGACCTGAGGTCTTACCTGTGGACTTTGGTGAGAACTCCAGACACAACACCTCTGAGTCATGAGCCTCAATCTTCATCAGCTCATCCAGAAATTCCAGACCAAAGATCCTGAGCACAGAGGAACATGTCAGCACACATGCGTGTGCGTGTGCGTGTGCGTGTGCGTGTGCGTGTGCGTGCCTCACCGCAGGTTTCCACAGCGGTCTCCAGCTGCCAGGTGTTGTCCATCATGGCTGATACCCAGCACTCTGATTCCAGCTTTCCCATCAGCCCCTGCTGCCTCCCCTCGCTCCCCATCTGCCTGCAGGTGCTGCGTGTTCTCCCCCACATACAAAATCTTTAGCAGGTCCTGAAAAATACCAGACTATCTATTACCAGCTGTTGCTGTGTTAGTGTGTATTTTAATGTGTGTTTTAATGTGTGTTCTCACATTGCTATAGAGGTTCCTGTTTCTGGTGGGGGGTTCAGTGTGCCACAGTCTGATGGTGTTGTCAGATGAACAGGTGAGGAAGGAGGACGGAGGCAGACAGGCCTGAGACATGTCTGATAGCTCCGGGTAGACCTGAGGACAAAGACAAGACTGTTTTTTCTAGTATTAAAACTGAGTTTTGGTACTATCACAGGTATTCATGTTAATAGTAGAAGTATTTCTGGTAGTACTGAGAAAGCTGGGAGTGGCCTGAGAGTACATCTGTTGCTGCTGAAAGCATCTCTACATGTATTTGAAGTATTTCCATTAATGGTGCTCAAAGTATTACTAGTCCTTACTGGAAGTGATGCTTCTGAATTTTTGACTGGCAGTATAGGCAGTATTACTATAGGTATTACTGTATTGCATACAGGAGTATTGATGGCATTTGTGGTAGCAGGTGTTTCTATCTGTATTATTCTAGTACTCCTTCCTGTACCGCAGTACCTGTGGTTGTATTTACAATACCACTGAGAATATTTATAGTACTCCTGGCAGTATCTACAAAACAACTGGCAGTATTAGTGAGTATCTGCAGATGGGAAGTGGCAGTATTAGTGGTACTCCTGTGACTGACCTCAACACTCCATACACAGCTGCTGTGGTACAGGGCAGAGTACAGCTTCCCCACGTTCCTCATATCTTTAACATTCCACACATACAGACTGTGGTCATTGTACACACAGGTCAGGTGTTTTGCGGTGGGGTCAAAGGTCAATGCCACTGTGTCAGGGTACTGAGTACCAGGCCTGGCAGGTATAAGGCTGTTGTAAACAGAAGGTGAGAGAGTTCAGAGGACTGTGGTTTCCTGACCAGACATTATTTGCAGTAGTTGTCTGCAGTATTGGTACCCATGCTGTACACTCTGAGTGAGGTCAACACCCAGGCGGTGTGGTCGGTGCAGGGTGGTGATGTACTGCAGGTTGGATGGACAGAAAACTCTGATAACACCATCAGCACAGCCACAGAAGATGAAGTCCTCACTGACGGCCAAACAACTGGCTGACGAAGTCTGTCAACAACATCATTAAGATCAAGTTAAATCAAATCAAATCAGATTTATTTATACAGCGCCAATTCATAACAAAGTTACATCAAGGCACTTTACATATAGAGCAGGTATAGACCCAACTCTGTGTGGTTTCTAAAACCCACACAGTGCAGGCTTCTGAACGCACCTGCAATTTCTTCACAGACATGTTTGTGTTTCACAACATGTTGGTTTTGAGCATCTAGTGTTTTTTAATTTTTCTACAGTTGAAAATTCATGTTTTGTTATGTTAAATCAGATGTGCATTTTTGTTTCAGGCATTATTTAAAAAATTTGTACAGGTTTTGATTTCATATTTTATTTTTTTATTACTGCAATTCTCCACATTTAGTTTTTTTCCTTATTCAGTTTAAGTTAGACATTTTTTTATATTCTCCAGATGTTTTTTTTTTTTTATAGTTTTTTTATTAATATTTAAGTGATCCATAGGCTTTCTTATTGTCCAGATGTTCCTTGACTGACCTTAAGGTTGACCCAGGCCTCCAGCTGTCGATTGCTATTAAAAAGGCACAGCAGGCCAGAGCTGGTGATGCAGTAGGTGTTTGATAAGTTGAGGCCACATCCACACGCCACCCCACTGAACACATTGTTCCTATGATCCCCTAGCAACCCTGACCGCCCAATCAAAGGTACTGTGCTGTTTACCTGTGTACGGGGAGAAAATGGAAAGAAAGACGGTGGTTGTTAGTTCAGATTACAGGTAAAAGCTGAGCTGTGATCAGCTGAACAGAAATCAGAGGCAGTACCCGTCGTTCCTTGGATGCATCCAGGTACCAGAACTTGATGTGCCTGTTTCCTGCGGTGACAAAGTAGCTGTTGTCCTGAGAGAAAGAGACTGCAAACACTCTGCTGGACACTTTGTTGGAGGCGATGATCGAACCTTTCTGCTAGGACACAAAGACATAAATCTGACAGTGATCAAGTGAAAACAAATAAGTTAAAATTCACCTAAGCTGAAATTAATCATTATTTTTACTTTAACTACATCAGCCAAGTTTTTTGAGTAATCATAATTATGATGCAAGTCCCCCAGGTGTTCCACAGACGTCTGCAAAGGTCTTTTTGTGTTTAACCAACAAAACACTTTTAGTTCAGTTTTCTATAAAGAAACTGTGGAAAAAATGGCTCAAAAAAGGCATTTTGTCATTCAATACTCAGAATGCAATTCAATAATCTGTTAATTGATCAGCTGTGTCATCTCTCAAACTGAGAAGGCCAGTGTTTGTTAGGTAGTCAAACATTTAGTTCAGACCAAAATGCTTTCATTGCGAAAGATGTACAGTAAGTGTTTTTCACCTACTGTAGGACAGGAATGTTGGTGAATAAGAGCACATTATCTGCCCACAGTATGTCCGTCCCCTTACCCTCCAGTCCCATACACTGACGGTCATGTCATGCTGGAATCCCACAGAGACAATGTAGCAGCTACTGGTGGAAAATGCAACACAGGAAACTCCGTATTTATGAGACTGAACCTCCGCCACCTGACCTCCACCAACCTCCCACACTCGCACGCAGGGCATGTGACCGCTCTGAAAACACAAACAGGGCTTTACGTGGTTTCTCTCTGTAAAAGCAATGTATATGGCAGCAGGGTGGCACAGTAGTGCAGGGGTTAGCACAGCAAGGAGGGTCTGGTTCAAACTACATGTCGCATTAGACCACTGCCAGCTGCCCCTGTGTCTGTGCCCTTACCTCGCCAGTGACCAGGTATTTTCCATCATGGGAGAAGGCCAGAGCACTGAAGGGTTTTCTGATGCGCAAACAGAAACGGTTAAACATTAGCAGCACCACTGAAGGAGCGGCACTATTGGTTTTGTCGATGTTTAAGAGTTAGTTTATTTTAATTTCCATGTCCTTGTTTTGAAAAAGTTTGAGAATTACTGTCCTATGGTGATGCTTGTGCCTCTCAAAATCTTCAGAAAATCTCCCAAAAGCTTCAGTGAGCAGCCAAGTGGAAACAGACGGCCCTACCTGGACGTGTTGATGATGTGGCTCTGTTTGTTCTTCTTTGGGTGAAGGAGCACAATGACACACCTGGATCAAGATAAAAACTGTATCAAGAAGATTCAACTTTATTAAAAAAAAAAAGTCTTCCTGTGTTTACTGACACTGCCACAGCAAAACATCCTGTGAAAACATTTGGCACCTCTTTTTTTCTTTTATGGTTCAGAGATTAAAAAGAAAATGGATGAGTTCCACTGAACACCATCACTATGTTTTTGGTGTTATCAATAGTCAGGGGAGAAGGGACTTACCCTGCAGGATAGGCGATAAGCCCAGAGTTAGGGTCAGAAGTTAAACCGCTACTGCTGGTTGTGGTGATACCCAGAACCTTCTCCAAATTCACCTGAAAAGACAAACACAACAAACTTCATGTTATTAACTTGTGAACCACCCTTCAATCTAGAGCGACACAATCATAATTCATTCAAAAGAGAAAATTAAATAGCTTTGTAATTTGATGATTTTCAAGAAAAAATTCCAAATATTCTTAGTTTAAACCAATCCACCCTAATGTGAGTACTTTATGTTTTTCTTTGTTATGATATCTGGGCAGTCATTAATGGGATAATTTTTTTTAATACATTGAATGCAGGAAACAATTTTGCAGCACTGTGAAAAAAAAAAAAAAATTGACTATTGCATAGGGACCACAACGCAACTGGTGAAGCAGCTCCTCACAGCCCCAGGTCTCCTGTCACGTGTGCTCATAGGTCTTCAGGTTCTCATCAGTTAAGTTGTTCCAGCATCTTGGAGAACGTGTCTCTGTTCTTCTGTCTCAGTATGTCTGTTTCATTGTGTGGACCAGGACTGACTCCCTCTGACCTTCTGCTGTAGGAATCTAGGTTCGGTGTGTGGCTGTGCATTTGTCCTACTGTAGGAGGATTCTGGACCAGACACCTGGTGATGATTAAGAGTCTAATATTTTACACAGCCCAACACGTGTCAAATGGAATAAACCCTCTCCCATAAATATCGGTTTATTTCATGATGATCAGATCTGTTTGGGGATAAATCTGAAATCCCCACAGCTAGTCACAGTGGCGTCACATAGCTGTCCAGGATGTTTGGTACACCTTCACTCTGCCTGTCCTTCTCTCTCCAACTTGATGTATAACTTCATGAAATTTTCATTTTCTTATGTGTGACGTGTTTTGTTGTTACAGCAGCGGCCTGTTGCTTTTCTTTGTTGGTGCGTGAACATTAGCCTTTTGCTGTCAGACCTTTTTGTGCGTAACTGTGAACCTGAAACAGTCAGATTTAACTATTGAGCCTTTGAGCAGTTTGTTCTTTGTTTCATCAGTTAACAGTTCACCCTTTCTGACCAGCATTTAAAACGCTGCCTTAAATCACTTAAACACCCGAGGAACTACCAGGCTAACAGTTAGCTGCGTTAGCTTTGACCCATACCCGGCTGCTGGAGGTCTTTTTCTGCTGGCTCTGCCGGCTCTTCTTCCCCGCTAGTTGTTTCTTCTTCGCGGGGTTAACTGCACTGCACTCCGCACCGTCTGCCATGACGCGGTCTCACTTTTCTTTTAAAAAAATTCTTCAGAAAAACACCCAGTAAGTTAAAAATGCTAACCGGCAAAAAAAAACGGGCCAGACACCGTCTTGTTACTAGTCAGGATTCACCATAAAATCAGGGGTGGTTCAATTTGTTAAAACTTTCTGCTGAAGTTAATGATGGAGGACTATCTTAACTTAATGGTAGCTGTCCCAAGGACACCTGATACCTTTCTCTACGGCGGGACTACGGTTCAAACTGAGCCCCGCCCACTGTCACAACAACCAACCAATAGGAAGCCTTCAGTCAGCCCCCAGTCCCCCAAACAACCAGTTAAAAGCTAAAGCTCCATACACGCCTGCCAACCAACCAATCACCATCATTATTTTTGCAACACAGACTGTCTGATAAAAATAAATACAATATTTGCAATAACGAAAAACATCTAAATGTTAATCTAATTAATGTTAGATCTGTACCAACCCTGAGACAAACAAGGTTCATTTAAATCCCCCTAAAATATTTATAATATAATATCATAACATATCTAATTATCTTAAATTTTCTTTGAACTGTGTGTAAACTGTCTGCACTAAAGCCGGGACCTGTATCATGAAGCTGGATTTCACCTTAGTTGGGTAACTTCCCGGTTAACACAAACTGGTTTATTTTCTATCGGGGTACGTTGCCACGGTAACTCAAGATAACGTATTTTAACATATTTTAATGTAACTGTTTAAATTACTTTTTATTAAATGCTCTAGTTTTTCCACCTCAAGTATGTTAAATTTTTTATACTGTATATCAAGCCCCAATTTTATTTTGTAAAGTCCTGCCACAGTGTAAGCACCCACCTGAAACAAATTAAATACATAATACAGTGGCTTTATACTCAAAGACAAGCTCAGAGAGATGGGAGTGGATTCCTCCCTTGTTTCCTGGATCACAGATTACCTGACAGAAAGGCCACAGTTTGTCAGGTTGGGGAACTGTGTTTCGGGGACAGTAATGAGCAGCATGGGGGCTCCACAGGGGACTGTACTGGCTCCATTCCTGTTCACATTATATACCTTGGACTTCAAATACACCTCTGAGTCCTGCCACATCCAGAACTACTCGGATGACACTGCTATTGTGGCGTGTATCAGGAATGGAAAGGAATCCGAATACAGGGATCTAATAACAGCCTTCAGTGACTGGAGTCGACAAAACCACCTTCAATTGAACACCTAAAAAACGAAGGAAATGATTATGGATTTCCGCAGGTCTAAGCCCCCTCTGGAGCCAGTGACAATCATTGGGGTGGACATTGAAGTGGTGCACACCTACAAATATCTAGGGGTCCTTGTGGATGACAAGCTGGACTGGTCCCCTAACACCGACGCTCTCTACAGGAAGGGGCAGAGCTGACTGTTCTTCCTGCGGACACTGAGGTCCTTTGATGTGTTTGTGGAGATAATGACCATGTTCTATCACACGGTGGTGGCCAGTGCACTCTTTTTTGCTGCAGTGTGCTGGGGAGGCAGCCTTACAGACAAAAAAAACCAAGCGATTAGACAAGCTGGTCAAAAAAGCGGGCTCAGTGCTGGGCAGGAGACTGGACCCTCTAAGATCGGTGGTGGAGAGAGGCACATGGAACAAATTGAATGCTATAATGAATAATAGCAGACACCCTCTCCACAGCCTCCTGGCTACAATAGAGGAGTAGTTGCAGCAGTCGGCTCCTCTCTTTGTGCTGCAGAACAGTGAGATTCAGGAGGTCCTTTGTCCCCACAGCAATTAGACTCTTCAACTCCTAATTAGATGAGCTATAGACAAAAAAAAAAAAAATGCACTTGTGTCTTGGATGAGCTATGGACAATTTGAATTTCCCTTTGGGGATTAATAAAGTATCTATCTATCTATCTAATAAGTACTTAGCCTTTTGTATGGTTCACTTTAAAATAATGACAATATCACACTGACTATCCTTATGAAATAAAGTTGTTTACATCTTGTGACTGTCTCCTCCCCCCAGTGTGCAACAGATTGTATGTAAATGTATGATGGTTGCATTTACTGTTACCTCTCCGGAGGAAATGTTTGCAGGGGTAGCAGGGTCACTGTTAAGGTCTCACTATACACTGTGCAAAGTACAGTGCAAGTACATCTTACTTGCTTTCACAGCAAAAGAGATAATTGCCTTTTTTTGTTTGTTTGTTTTTTGCAACCCAGTCTTTTAACATTGCCTCACTGAAACATACCATGCACAAATGTGGGGCTTTGTAAGCTGCCACCTCCACCAAGGTTTGATGTGACCCCCTCTACAGCCTCCATCAAGAGGGACCCTCATTATTTGAAAGGACAAGCTCTTCTGCAGGAGTGTAATCCTGAGTAGGAGCCCCTGTATTTTTTCCTGTGGCCTGCAAACAATATCAAATTATTATGTTTGTGATCATCCTACAACAAACAGACAGTGTCAAAAAAAAACACAGCTTTATACATGTTGGTTATAGCCCACAACATGGACACATATAAAGCCAATAAAATATTATAGTGACACAGCACAGCGGAATGCGTTGCCGTGGTTCATCACTTCATTTATAATGGATTAAAAACCCAAAAATCATAAAGAAGGATGTAGACTTGTTGGCAAACAGAAGAAACAAATATAGTTAAGTTTTTTTCTCCCTTTGTTGTGTCCATTAGTTACTTTTTTTGTAATTAAATATTGCTGGTTGAGCTGAAAAAGTAAGGTTAAGGTTAGTAGAGTGGTAGAAGAGGTGGAGGCAGTGCCCTAACTACAGTGTGCACCTTTTCCCTTTATGCTTAATTAATGCCCAATTTCAGTGGATGTAACCTAAAGTTTTCTTGTACTGCCAATCATCATTATTGTTTTAATGTATAACCTCCTTCTTAGGTTCATTTTGTCCTTCCACAGTGTAGTTCCTCAGTCCTCCCTCAAGCATATGCATATACACAAAACTGCCACACACACGCGCACACACACCCACACTACCTAGTCTTGTGTTCATAAAGGTAGCTTTCCATAGTTTATTGATTGATTTACTTTGCGCTTATATTCTCTCTCTCATATGGCCAATGCTGGAGGCAACAGAGTCAAAGTGGTTAGCCCTGTTGCCCCACAAGAAGGTCGTGGGTTTAGGTTAATTGGTGACTCATAATTGCCCATAGGTGTGAGTGTGAGTGGTTGTCGTTTCTTCTCTGTCTCAATTTGTTGGCCCTGCGATAGGCTGGTGAACTATTCAGGGTGTGACCCACCCTCACCCAATGTCAGCTGGGATTGGCTCCAGCGTTCCAGGAACCCATAAATGGATAAGCTGAGAGGAAGAATGAATTAATGAATATGGGCGATGCTGCTGTAATGTGCAAATTTCCCCACTGAAGGACTATTAAAGGATTATCTTATCTTTATTTATCCCAAACTGGGAAAATATTATATATCTATCATTGAAATATCTTTAATGCAACTTCACGGTTAGATGTACTAGACTCTTTAAACCTTACAATTTTATATTCTTAGTTAAGCATTTCAATAACCTGAACCAATAAATTAACCTTTACCCACAGTGGGACTAGAAAATAATTATCTTAAAAAGTGTCATTTTCACATCTATGCCCAACTGCTGAAGTTGCAGATGACATAGGAACATACTGACATATGAAAGTCCTGTACAAAATGAGACACACACAACTAAGAGAATAATTTTTATTACAAAATTATTACAGCAAACTTCAACCACAAAACTAAAACTTCTTTTCTTAAAATATTTATTTCCATTAAGTCTTCACAAAGTATCTGAACAGCGGTGAAACTAAGGCATTAAAGCAGGTTTCAGCTGAAGAGTTTGATTTTAAAAGCTGTGGTTCCCAACCTGAGCTCCAGACAAGTTAAATTTGGTTATAGTTAAACACCGGTTGCTGCATCAACTCAAATATGTTATTTTGAAATATTGGATTGTTTTACATCTTTGACCCCCAATTAGTCAAATACAATCTGAAAAGTTGGGAGGATATCAAAACTCATCAAAGGCATCAACAACCTGCCTTTAATAAGTCAAATGCTTGGGAAGTGAAAAACATAAAACATAGAACAGGATGCTACTCTGTTAGCTTTCAGTTCAGTTGATCTAACTGGGGATTAGCTGATGATTCTAACTACTACTTGGAGAAAAAACACAATCAGTGTGTTTCTGTCTGAGATAAGTATGAATTTAAAAAAACACCTTAAGTTATTCACCCATGTTGTATTATAGGAATCAAGGTGCATTGTAATAATGACTGAATCTAACATTTCAGAGAAATCTTGACCCAAAGGAAACATTACACACACACACACTCATATATATATATATATATATATATATATATATATATATATATATACCAAACAACATTATTTAACAAAGCAGATTATCAAAAGTAGTCACAGCAAAAATCACACTCATTGATCTTACAGGAAAAACAAAAAAGGGACAACATATCTTCTGCATTGTCTCGAAAATAACGTCAACAAAATTAAATCAGTGAATGAAGTTCAAAGTGATTCAGCATCAGCAGTGAAATCATTTATAATAACACACAAAGGCAACTTCAAACTGCTGAGGTTTCCAAACAACAGAGACGAGTTTCTTGTAAAGATGAAGAAGTCCTGTTCTGTCTTTAATAACACACAATCCCCCAGGGAAGCGTCCCAGGGCCTCTATCATTTCAATAAAATCTGATATGCAGAGAGCTACAGTCTATTGTTTACCTACATCCTATCACTGGAAAGACCTATGTCCTGTACAGTTATCAGTCCACTTAAGTCTGAGGAATGATATATAGGATATATTTGTAAATTTTGCGATAGCTACATTTCTAATGGTAGCATTCACAGCTGCTCACTTACCAGTTAGTCCAGTCCCAACCAGTCATCCTGGTCAGACTGTCTCATATTGTGGCTGCCCTGGAGAGCGTCTGCTGATTATAACCCTTTGTTCTGTAAACATCACAGCTCTTGACAAGTACCAATATTAGCTATGTAGCAATTACAAAACTTTCTGTTGTTAAGCTCTTTAAATACATTTTCTGCAATTTTACAAAAACACGACTGACCAACTGTAATAAGGAAATCTCAGGTACCAGTGAGCTATAAAAATAGCATTACTCTTCAACGTTTTAGGTTTCATATGAATCCTTGATGTAATAATTTCTTTCTATACCCTTAATGTTGACACTAATTTTGTGGAATAAACTAAACCACTGGACTCAGCACTATTGTAATACAATTTTTTAAAATTTGTTTGGAAAATGAAATATCCACAAAATCCTTAAAATCGTCAGATCCTCAGTAGAAAATATAGTGGCATCCACAGCCCTTTGTCCAAGTGAGCTGAGTACTAAGACTGGGATCTTGGAGAATCACTGAATAATTTGGAAGACCCAATTTCATGCAAATAAACAGAGCAGTAGTATCAGTTGAACTGCTCACAAGCCAGTTGGTCACAAAATGGCTACCATCCCAAAATTAGTCATTCCAGTGTCTAGCATAATGTACTGAATAATTATTGAGTTAAAATAAAAAACAAAATGTGCCCTGTGGACCTTCCCCCGTCTGCTGGATTATGCCCACCTGTACGACAGGAGGTAAAAGTGTGACCAACCAGTCATCTGAGGCCAAAGGGGAGGGCTCTGTGAGATGTTATCACTGTGCTGATAATTTGATCTGATCTGAAGGCAGTTTAATGTGAAAAATGTCAACTCTAATTAGTTGCTGTACTGACACAGCTGTCATCATCTGTTCGTAGTTTACCACACAGAGAACCATTAATGAGTTAGTGCAGTAAGATAAAGTCTGATGTATTAGAGGAAGTTTCAGCTTTGGTCTGTGGGAGGAAACAGGACCAACAGTCTAATCAAACTGTCCTGAGGATGCACTAAAACATGGAAAACCTTTTGTGATCACATTGCTGCTGAGTCCAATGATGTTCACGTTTCCAAAATATGTAAAGATAAGTCACTGCAGACTGTAAACAAACTACAGGCAGTAACAGGAACACAGTCTATGTGCGGTCTTTTTCATGTTAGAGGTCATGTGAAGACATGTCAAGGCTGTGCAGATCTGGATGGATCCTCCTTCCTTGTAAGAGCCACATTTGTCTTTGGTAATTTTCCACTTCCTTCTCGTTTCACTGCTGCATCATGTCGTTGTTGGCGTCGTAGTCGCTGTGCAACTCATTCACAGTGAGCAGGATGGTTGTCAGGGCAGAGGAGGCGGTGAAGGCACAGAGGATTGTTGGTTCATGTGACCCACCCTCTATGAAGCTGTACAATCAGTCTGTACATTCAGCTCCGCAGACTGAGGGTCAGATAAGGTAGCTTCTTACAGTCCAACCAAAAATCTTTATTTACACTAGAAAAATAGAGTTAACAAAACAAGAGCATTCTGTCACTGTAGAGGGTCCCTTCATGGGGATGTGCTTTCACTGTATTGCTCTGAAGACAATTGGTCCTACCGAGAGAAAGAGGAGGAGAGACAGTCAGAGCAGATTTTAATCATTTGTCTTTGGGAATTCTAAGATCATTAATAAAATTTTAAATTCAGCTCTGTGAGACTTAACTCAAAAAATTAGTTTAACATATATCTGACTGGTTTGGTAGTTTTAAAGGCTCTGGTTTACCTGTGTACATGTCAGCTCAGGACCTGAAGACATGGACAGCTCGGACGACATACTGGCGGCAGATAGGACACTCGCTCATTCTCTTGCCGCACTTGGTACAAGTGATCATGTGGCCACACTCCAGCAAGACACAGTCAATAGGAGAGTCCATGCAGATTTTACAGACGTTCTCCTCCGGACCTGCCATGCTACAACCGGACTCTACAAGGAGACATGGGGAAAGGCGCAGACTGAGGAACAACAATATGGCCATGCAGAACATGTGAGTTGACATTACCTCTTAATTATTTTCTTCATTCACTGATTAATCAATAAATAATTTTACCTTAATAACAAGTGATATATTAAATATTTAAATTAACAACATTAAATTAATGAATAAAGCCTGATTTAACAGGCTAAGGGAAACAGAACCGATTATTCTGAAATGGTTTTTAATCACAGTTCACTGCTCTGAGAGGGATGATGATGACAGAAAACTGACCTGCAGCATTCACATCGTTGGCAGCTGAAAGACACAAAACAAATAGTTTGGGTTTTAGCTTTTTAATCTGCAAGGTTAAACTGAAAAGTCTGTGATGAGGACTTTATGTATTCTGATTCACACATTGAGTGTAAAAACTGAACATCACCTGTCCCTGGATGTTTCTCAGTCCTAATTGAGATCTTCTACGGCCACAATTCTCATCATGTGCAGGTGTTTAGGGCCATTTTATTTCTGGATGGTTTAGTTCGCAGTGCAACTCATCTCTTTTTCTGTTTTTTACTTTTAAACTCATCTTTTCCTGCTTCCTTCTTCTTCCACCCTGGTTTTCAGCCCCTAAATGAGTTACTTTCAGAAATGCTGCTATTTTCTTTATTTTGAAAACTGACACCTTAATGATGGAGGCAGCCATGGTTCCTACCACCCTGATTGGGTCTTATCCTGGACTACCAGCCTGTTTTGGCTAGCAGTTAATGTTTAGTTGAAATCTGTATTGTAACAACACATTTGCTTTAACTGTTACTCCTTTGTATAATTTCTAACTAATGTTATGGGACAGCCTATTCAAGAACAGGACAACATGTTCCTTTCTTCCTCAGACAAAGGAGGGTCATTTGCATTCAGCTCCCCCACAATGCTCATCTTTTCACACCTATGTGAGAAGACAACCACAAAAACTAATTCTAGGTGCTATTGGTCACTGTATGACATGTGACCCAGGTCTACAAACACCTCTGTTTGTTCCTCCTCTCCCTCTCTTCTCCCGAGGCTCTCACGCCCGTTTGGACCCCTCTCTCTTTGTACCTGGATCCTCTTAGGCCTCCCTTGGATTAGCTCTCCTGACTCAGAGGTTGGCCCTGACCTCCTTTGTAACTCTTCACTCTTCCCATGGTAGCAACCCAAGGTCTTACCCAAGATTTCTAAGAGTGGACAAGCTGAACACCAGCAGACTTGGGCCCCGTCCCAATACACCCCCTACCCCTACTTTTTAGCCCTACCCCTAAATTTAGCGTGTTCCCGCGAGGATAGTGGTGTCCTAATTCCTTTTTTCACGTAGGGGTAGGGGCTATGAATCTAGCCCTTCAGAGTGAGGGTTTTCCGATGCTGACTTCCCGAGGAAGGGCCAGTTCCGTGATCCCCAGAGAGCAAGAGGATGTGGAGAAGTCGGAGAAAAAAAAAAAAAAACACAAAAAATTCACAAGAGACAACAGACATTGATGGTTAATTCTTCTCCGTGTACCTCTTGGTTTATTTGTTAACTGAAGCATGATGAATGCTAAAAAAAACTATGGCAACCGATCGCGACCGTAGACTCCATGTTTTGTTTTGTTTTGTTTTTTTATATATTGACAAAATTTACATTGACAGACAGAGTACGAACAGGGTGAGGGCGTTACATACGAAAATAAAATCATGCTGATTGAAATTTACATGCACCGTAGCCTCCATGTTGCTGCTGGGACTATGCAGTCGTGCCCGAACGTAAACTACGCGGTGATGTAGCAAGTGGTGCCCCAATTCCTAGGGAAGATTACAAAGCCCTACCCCTTGTGGCTTCCTTTCGAGGGTTAAGGGGTAGTGGTTGAGGGCTAGAGGTAGTGAGTAAGGGCTAGTGGTAGTGAGTAGGGTGAACATTGGGATTGGGAATTGATGCAACGTCTCCCTGCTGTTTCCTGCAAGCAACGAGCCTCAAGTTGGCATCAACTGCTAACTTAAGTGCAACACCAGCAACACAACGAACTTAAGGAGGTAAGGAGGAATCCAACCACTCAGACCTGCAGCTCTGGACTCTGGACTTGGACAAAGCACAAGGAAGGACAGTTGCTTGTCCACGAACTGGGTAATGTTAACTGGGTCAACATAGCATTAACCAAGTACGGGTAAGAACAGGAGTGTTAACCATTGTACACGCAAATGTAGATTTGGTTACTTTCCCTATTGGGCTTTCTTGAATGTGTTTAGGTTGTTGGTTAGCCACACCAGGAGTTGGTGTTGATTGTTTTATGTCCCCACATTCTTTAGCACATCATTTGCTCTTCATGCAGCTAACCATCCCCCCTTTTTACTCTTGCACTGGGGAACTATTTCAGCTGGCTTTAACAAAGGACCACATGAGACATGTTGCCCCAGCAGCCATCTTGTTTGTAGTTTCATTGTCTGCCATTTGGTCACTGTCACACACACACACACACACACACACACACGCATACATGTATATAGTCCATATCAGAACAGTGCCAGTGTGTTTCTTTGCTACTTTATAATAAATGTTCTTAAACACAAAGGCTGGTCTATTTGATGTTGCACAAGAAGTAATATTGCTAACCTCTTCTCTGCAGAACTCTGAATCCTTCTACTTTAATATGGTCATTTGGCTGTAATTGCTAAGTTGATTACAGTCAGAGATGAGCATCATCCTCATCTCTGAATCTCTCAGAGCTAGCTTCTATAGTCTCATCATCTAAACCATCAACCTGTCTATTAAACCCAGTACCGATTAGCCTCTTTAAAGAGTTTTATACTTAATTGAGCCGTTCATTCTAGATCTGATTAATTTGACATTATCTTTGGGTTATGTACCCCAGACTCTTAAGACTGCAGTTATCAAATCCCAACTTAAAAAGCCGAATCTTGATCCAAATGCTTTGGCCAATTATATTTGACCCATATCAAACCTTCCCTTCATTTCTAAAATCATTGAAAAAGCAGTAGCAAACCAATTACATGACCATCTGCATAGGAATGGTTTGCTTAAAGAGTTTCAGTCAGGATTTGAGCTCATCACAGCACAGAAACAGCACTGGTTAAAGTCTCCAATGATATTCTAATGGCTTCAGACAATGGATCAGCCTCCATACTTCTCCTCTTAGATCTTAGTGCTGCATTTGACAGAGACTGGAACATGAAATTGGGATTAAAGGAACTGCACTAAGATGGTTCAAATCCTATTTATGAGATAGACATCAGTTTTTTCATGTTAACAATAGCTCCTCCTCACGCACTATAGCCAATTATGGAGTCCCACAGGGCTCGATACTTGGACCAATCCTCTTCACTCTATATCTGCTTCCTTTAGGCAACATTATCAGGAAACACAGCATCAATTTCCACTGTTATGCAGACGACACTCAGCTGTATTTATCAATGAAGCCAAATGAAGTTAGTCAGATAGTCAGACTGCAGACATGTCTTGAAGACATAAAAGTCTGGATGACCCATAATTTTTTACTTCTAAATTCTGACAAAACTGAAGTTACTGTACTTGGCCCTAAGCACCTTAGAGAAACCCCATCTAATCATCTGATCAGTCTGGATTGCATTACTTTGGCTTCTAGCTCCACTGTAAGAAATCTTGGAGTAACTTTTGACCAGGACACGTCCTTTGTCTGTAGGGCAGCTTTCTTCCACCTGAGAAACATTAGGAAAATCAGAAATATCCTGTCTCTAGAGGATGCAGAAAAACTAGTCCATGCTTTCATAACTTCTAGGCTGGACTACTGTAACTCATTACTATCTGGATGTCCAAACAAATCTCTGAAAGGCCTTCAGTTGATTCAGAATGCTGCTGCATGAATATTAACAGGAACTAGAAAAAGGGATCACATCTCTCCTGTTTTAGCTTCTCTTCATTGGCTGCCGGTAAATTTCAGAATAGAATTTAAAATTCTTCTGTTAACGTATAAAGCTCTTAATGGCCAAGCTCCATCATACCTCAGAGAGCTCATAGTTCCTTACTGTCCAAGTAGGCCACTCCACTCTCTAGATGGAGGTTTACTTATGGTTCCAATCAGGCTCCTCTTCTATGGAACCAACTTCCAGTATCGGTCCGGGGGGCGGTATCTTTAGCAATTTTCAAGACCAGGCTTAAAACCTTTCTGTATGACAGAGCTTATAGTTAAAAAGTTAAAGTTCATTTACTCTTTAGCTATGCTGCTATAGGCCTAGACTGCTCGGGGAAGCACTAACCATGTTTCCCCGAAATCCCTGTCTCTCACAGTTCCTCTCCTCTCTCTCCCTGTCCTCATTTTGCAGGTGGTGAATCATCACTACCCCATGTTCCTGCAATGCCTGCTGCTCCCACATCTCTATGAACTTCATACAGCATCACTTCTATGAACTTCATGCAGCATCATATGTTCCTGCCTGCACCTGTATTGAATATCCCCTCCTCCTGCTGTCATTCTCACCCTGCTCTACCCAACCATAGAGGAAGTTTTTCCTTGCCACTGTCGCCAAGTGCTTGCTCATGGGGGGATCTGTTGGGTCTCTTTAAATAATTTTTTAAGAGTTTGGTCTAGACCTGCTCTATACGTAAAGTGCCTTGATGTAACTTGTTATGATTTGGCGCTATATAAATACATCTGATTTGATTTGATTTAGATCCAAATTGATAGTATTTTATGAGACTGAATTGGTGATTCGGCTATTGTTTGTTTAGGGTGGTGCCCTGAGGTTAACTTTGATATTAAACAAAGTTATAATTTAACATTAATATCTTTCATATTAATAGTTTAGTCAGTTTTTAATAGCCAATCACTAAAGAACTACCAGGCCCCAACAAATGGTGCGCTTTGTAAGTTGTACCACAACACTAATTACCTGCAAAATAGAAAATCTACTTCCTCTTTACACCGGCTTGCAAATGCCTGGTGAATGTGAATGGTTGTGTGAAGTGCTTTCAGGTGTGTTTGCGTGGATGCAGATTGTTCTCCTTTAGAGCAAAAACACGTGCGTGGACAGAGATGGTTTGAGTTCAAAATGTAAACATGTGGAAGCAGCATTTGGAGCAGAGAAGTGTGTTTTTGAAGCTTATTGTGTTGATGAAAACTTTGAAGATTAAGGTGTCTGGGCTCTGCTGCTGTGCTGTGTCAGAACTGTCTACTCATTTAATCACAGACTAGGAGAAGCAGTCTCACCCAGTAGCTTTTGCTGATCCTGGTACAGCCGAATAACCCTCTCCATCAGTTCCCACTTCTCACAGCAGCCTTTGTAGTCCACAAAGTTCCTGGCAAGGATTTCCTTTAGCTGTCGGACACTAAGCGCCTCAATGTCGTCCAGACTGCTCAGGTCAGACAGAGAGGCCCAACGCCCTGAGACCGGGGCCTCCTCATGGTCCCAGTTCTGAACCAAATAGATACAGAGTCAGACACCTTTACTAAAATCAAGACCCTGACTGAGGCTCTGAGTTGCTCCAAGAAGTGCGGTAATATAACATGACCTTTTCAGAACTTCTTCCCAGGACTTTCCATGAGTGCAGAAATATGATCAGAATACATATTCCCGGTTTTACCTGGTCCTCGTCCTGAATGTCAGTTTCTGCTGGGTCTGTCTCTGCTGGATCTGTCTCTGAGGGAGGGTTAGGGACTTCAGGCTGTGCAGAGGGTGAGTCAAGGATCAGGACTGGGGTAGGTGTGGGAGGGTCAGGGGTCAAGGTGGAGATGTGAGGGGTGAGGCTAGAGGGGTCAGAGTTCACAGAAGTGGGGTCAAGGTTTAGAGTCTCAGGAACTAGGCTGCTGGAAGGTGAAGACTGCTGACCTAGGACCAGGTCTACCAGCTCCTCCTGGAACAGGAAACAGTAGTTTACTTGGGGGGGGGGCACTCAACTTGTGTTTGTTAGTTGTTATTTAAGTTTTTGAACGAGCTCACCTTCTCCCTGCACAGATGGGTGGAGACCTCGTGAAGATGCAGGTAGTCTTTAAGTTCTTTCACTTTGAGCTTCATAAGCTCTGCCCTCTCCAGCAGGTTGCCATAGAAACGCTGACAGGTGTGACAGAGGCGAGGGCGGGGCTCCAGCTGGGCAGAGCAACGGCTGCAAAAGTTCTTCTTACAGTCCACACACACATGCTGAGAGACAGACAGGTAAAGAGATGTGGGTGTATCAGAGATCGGTAAAAAAAAAAAAAAAAGATAGACTGGTGAAGTGAGATGCATGCAGACAAGTAAACCGAAAAAGAGGCTGAGACAGGCCATGTGTCCCTTCACTTTAAAAAACTGCCATGGTGTTTTTCTGGACACCTCCTGTGTCTTCAGTGTCATACGCACACATTATGAGGAAACACCAGGGGGATCTGTTACCTGGGCAGGATCAAAACCATCACTCAGTCCCTCAACAGAAACTAAATCTGTGGCAACCCAAAACACATTTTCCCACAAACTTTCACAGAAGGCCAAAGAGAAGTGATGCCTCCCACTTACAAATACTCAAATCATGTTCAAGTGACTGAACTGAGTGCTGTTTTCAGGTCCTAGAGTACATCAATATATGCAATAATAAAAATATATTTCATTTATAATATTAACAGGTATAGCTGTGGACTAACAGAGTCTCCATGAACGTCTTAAACAACCTCTGTGATATCACAGTGGGACAGCCCTCAACCCTCAACTCCAGGAGATGAGGTATGGACAAGTCAGGTGTGTAAATGGATACATTGGAGCAGCCCTGTAGAGCCTGATCCCCTCCCAATGAACCAGTGGCTGATCCTCACAAACACATGTAAACACATCAGTTACATTTTTTGAACCCGGAGCGTCTACATGCAAAGCATGCGCTCTACCACTGAACTATGACCCTGTGCTTAACACATAAATTACGCAAAGATTGATGATGTCATTTATGATTAATTCACTTATCATACTGATGTCTTTCCTACCTAATCTGCCAGCACCCTGAGAAGGAGACAAGAGCAGGGCATATATCATGACACAACCTGGACTTCCACAAGCATTTGACAGACAGGAATCAATCAAATAACTCAAAAAAAAAATCAGTACGGCAGGAGAAGTCAGCGTCAGCAGAACACTAAACACTGAGGTGTGTTCTCGAAAGGGCTGTCCCTCTGTTACATCACATCATCCATGACAAGACCAGTATGAATACTTTGAGCCCTCTGACTGTCTGAAAGAAAATTTAGGAATTAACCTTGACTTGTAATGGTCCATTGTGAGGGTGGGAAATTCCACAGAGACCAAACCAAAAACAGATCTGCCAGTGACGTCATTCACAGTGTCTGGACACTCAGAGTCTACTAAGCTTCAACAGAATCAATTCAAAGGTGTCGTAAGTGATATTCAGAAATTACATACATCCCTTCTCCACCAAAATCACGAGGCAAGTAGGCAGGAGGAGGTCCCTGTAAACAGAGCTTCACAGTTCTATGCAGAGATGGATCATTCAACAGCATCTCCAACTGAGACCGCTTTCCTGTTCAAAATAACGCCGCTTCGACTTCTAAAATCCCAAAACCATTGCATAATGAGACCAGAAAGTAGAATTTGAGGTTTGACACTCTGCAGATCTGTCTGAGTGTTTTTAAGAGGTGGCGGTCAGGTGGACAGAGTTACCTTCTTGGCCGGTGTGTCAAAATGCCCCCCACAGGCCTTACAGGTATGCTCAGGTAGTGGAGAGGATGGCTGACTGGTGAAGGCCGAGTTAGTGTAAGACTGATGGCGCTGTTCATCTTCATAAGCTGGTTCAGCATCAGCTGAGTCCATGCACAACCAGTTACAGCAGGACGCCCACATACCTGAAACAACAGCAACCTGAGTACTAAACAGTTCATACACCATTCATTCATTCATCTTCAACCGCTTATCCGTTTTCGGGTCGCAGTGGGGGGGGCTGGAGCCAATCCCAGCTCATCCTGGACAGCTCTCCAGTCCATCACAGGGCCAACACACAGAGACTGACAGAGACAAACAACCACTCACGCTCACACTCACGCTACGGACAATTTAGAGTCACAAATTTACCCAAACATGATGTCTTTGGACGGTGGGAGGAAACCGGAGTACCCGGAGGAAACCCACACAGGCACGGAGAGAACATGGAGACTCCACACAGAAAGGCCCCAGGCCGGGAACCGAACCCTTTTTATTGTGGGGCAACAGTGCTGACCACTATGCCGCCATGCTGCCAAGTTCATACACCAGAAGCACTGAAGCACTGAAATTTGATGACTGACTGAGGTTGTGCGTAAGGAGATTTCTTTAGATCAAGAATTTTCACATGGCAGATTTGTTTTTGTCACTGATATACATAGTCCAAATACAATTATTTCTCTGAAGTGATAGTTACAGACCAAACTGCGTGGTAATATCTGTTTTGTGTTTTTTGGGGTTTTTTTGTGCTTCTCCCTCACTGTGACATACCAATGACCTTAATTACTTACACATTTTACTGAGAACCTCTGTTAGATTTCATGCAATATACACAGATCAATTACAAAGCAGAACTGGTATTATATTACGTTTTACAATGTGTAAACTTTGGGTCTTAAATTCACATATGCAAAATTGCACAATAAACTTATCTTACTAAATTCAAGTTTATGTGTAACTAAAATGAATATTGTTTAATGATAAATGTTAACCATTAAAGACTATTCTTATTCTGATTATGATAAACTGAATACATATACTCGAAGAGTATCTTTTTAATGCATTAAATTGTTCTACTATAACATTGTTTATAACACCACATAATTATATATTACCACTTATTTTTAAACACAGATGACTGTAGACCAAACTAAATGATCGATACCAACAAGCTTGTTCCAGCTATGTTATCAGGCATGACCTGATTATCGAAACTGTATTTCCATGTTTTGACTACATTTGAGTGAGTAGAGACCATTTAAGAATGTTTTTTTTTTTTTGACCAATGGCATTGCTAAAACCATTTCGCAATACTTCATCTTCCTCTTTCGGTTGGCACACAGTTGCCTGGTACCAATGTCCGCAGAAAGAAACTACACATTTATTTTGTGTTTGATACTTGTTTAATACTCACAATGACACTTCCCTGAGGAAAAATGTCTTTTTAATATCAATAAGGTCTTCTGATGAATTCGGCATTATGTGTCACAAATCAACACTCCCATTTAATAAATCAACAACCAAACAAAAACAGGACATCGTTGATTACTATTGGATTTTCCATACAGCTGAGTTCAAGTAAATACTGTTTTGTTGGCAGCTGTGAGCCAGACTAACAGATTCACATTTAACAACCTGCAGTAATAATCCACAACTGAGCTGGAACCTCAGTCAAGTTAACATGTTTATCAGATATTCACTGTTTTGTACTGACTCTTGGCCGATTGAGTAAAAACACCCGCATAATGATTTAAGGCTATCAGGTTTTGTGTTAGGGCAGAGTTTGTTCACTGGTGAGCAATGCCACTTTCTATCCGAAGTCCGGCGTTTGGAGTCTGGAAAGAGCCCGAGGCTGTTAGCAGGCTACAAATGCTATGCTAACATTAGGCTAGTTAGTGAAGGGGATCAGACTGAAGTTTGAAAAAAAAGTGACCAAACAAACAAACAAACAAACAAACAAACAAACACAAAGTAAAACATATACAGCCACTGACACAGACAGAGGATGTTTCAGGAAGGAAGTTAACAAGTTAACTAAGTAAACAGTAGGATCATCAACATTACGAAGTGTCTTACCTGTTAATGACAGGGCTGCTCCAGCTACTGTTAGCACTCAGCGAACTAACCACCGCTGTTAACGAAACTAACGAGCTGGTTAAACTGGGACGACTAACACATGATGAATCAGCGGTTTGTCGGTTATTAAAGAAACGCAGACACACAGGATCAGACTAAAAACTGCTACAATGCTGAACCAGGAAGAGTTCACACACACGTACGTGTACACGTAAATACACACACACGCACACGCACGCGCGCGCACACACACACGCACACGCACACACACTCACACACAAGCCGAAAGAGACTAATACAAACATTAAAACCTCGGTTTCATTTTCAAATGAGTTGTTGAAACTCGCTTAAAGTTCTTTAGCGAACTTCATTTACAGACTCAATTTCTTGCATAAGTCTGAATCTCAAATGACGTAACACATATCATTTGCGCATCCCGTCAAATTTCTTAATATCAAATGGACTTCAATATAAAAGTCTCAAATCCCACAGAATTATAGAAGTTTGGCGGCTGGCTGATGTTTTCATACACAATGAAATGTCCCAGATGGTCAGGTGTGAAGAGACACTTTACTTATTGAGCCGCACAACCAACACTTCAACACCACCAAGCGGACAAGCGCCACATAGATCCAAACGCAGCCGTGGAATGGCATCATGCTTGGGGGTCGAAGTTTTAATTTTGTGAGGACGTCAGTAGGGCATGAAGTCATTTCATGAAATTACCTCAAATTAAGTAGATACCAAACTGTAAATGGATTCCGGAGCCAAGTCTGGCTTATCTCTTGTGAAAGAAGAAACTCTATTGTAGTGAAATCTGATCATCTCCAATGAGCCGAAACTCCACTGTAACTGAGTGTTGGAAGAGTTCTGGGGACATATTTCCCCGAGGAGGCTGAGCTACGGGATCTGCATCAAGACATTAGCACCAGATCTTTAAATCGTTTAAATCTGAGGTGGAGCCTTCATGGATCTGGACTTGTTGGTTCAACTCATCCAACAGATGAGTTGAACCAACAACAAATATATTTACACACTTTGTATATACTTATTTTTGTCTACTAGTCAGTGTTCAGCTCTTTAAAGACAAAATACAGGAACCTAAATGGCCTCCAAACACAGAGGGACAGAGGCAGAAAAGAACGAGCTTCATCCTTTATTGTTTTCTCATATTGAAGACCCCCCCCCAAAAAAAAAGAAAACAAAAAAGAAACAATGGAACACACCCAACCCCCCGAAATTAAACACATTCTGGTTGATGTATGTAGATGATACAGTTTTATTGCCATAAACAGTGTTGGAAAAGAAAAAAGTTAAAACAGCTGTTCTTTATTCTATAGTACAGTAAGAAAAAGATTCTTCAATTTAATGTCCTGGAAAGCAACATTTGTGTCGCTGTTAATCAGTGACGCAAATATTTTCAAAACTACGCAGACCCCAAACTATTAAGGTTTAAATCCTGTTTAGCTGATCCACTAAAGACCCAGACCTGATCCACACTGACACACAGAGACCTGAGAACATTCAGCTAGACCAGGTTTATGGTCCAAAGTGAATTCAGTTTTCTCTACAGATTAAAAGTGAAGCACTACAGATAACTACAGACCAAAATTATAACTTCATTGTACAATAATTCATCATTTCGAGCTCATTCAAAATTTTTTCAATTTTACAAAGTTTTCTTGGTGGCAGTTGACTTCCACATGATCCACACTGAAGTAACAAGAACACAATAACCTTTAAATTTTCTTCTTTTCTGTTGGTGACGTGTCGTGTTAGCGCCACCATCTGGTCAGGAGAATGTCAGGAGGTGGTTTAAATGACTCAGTGCTGTAAACAAAGACAGATGGAAGAAGAGCAAAGAGATCCGAACAGAAAGAGGTGAAGAAACGGGGAGCAAAAAGCAAAAGGGAAAAAATGAAATTAGGGAAGAACATTTTTCATCCTGTCTCTGTTTTAGATTCAACACATATCAATCTCTCTGTTGTAGTGGTGATAAAAATGCATCAGTGCCACATCTGGATGAGAACAAAGTATTTTAACAAGAAATGGGAAGAATAATGAGAAAGCTGAAAACTGACACTTGAGGAAAGGAGACAACATTAAATGAAAGATTAAAGGGAAGACAACACATTTTTCTTTCATTTCACCCTCACTTTTTTCTCAGTACTTCATCTTTTCTCTTTGCTCCATGAGCCCTGTGCTCTTTTGCTCTTAAACAATGAAAAGAAAGAAAAATGCCAGACAAATATAAAAAAAAATGAAACAAGAGGAGACAGCAGTATTAGAAAGGGAACAAAAAAGTTGAATAGATCAAAGTGAAAAAATAAAATAAGCTTTTCATCCCCTCTTCCAAAAAGTTTTGGAAAAAGTTTGTTAAACTATTAAAATCAACTACAGCATTAAGACAAAGGTGAGATAAAAATTAAAAGAGAAGAAAATTAGAAAAAACTGAAGAGGGAAAATAATGTTTGTTTCTTTTCCTGCCTTTCCTGCTCCCTACTTATATTCCTCCGTTTTCAAATAAATCCACTTAAAATTAAGATTCAGTGTGGATCAATGGAAACTTTATGAACTATGTTCAGTGTGGACAATGTCTATGACTGGCTCTGTATCAACACACTGCTTGAGACAACTGTAGGCCACACACTTTGTTGCTGCCTGTTCTTAACCCCCTGCGTAGTGGGTTGTGTTCAGGGTGCATACTACACATTACAATGTGTCTGATGCCACATTATTGTAGTTTGTTTTTGGCAGAACCAGAATATTTTTTTAATTAATATGAATTAACATTTTCCTCTTCCCTTTTTATCTCAGCACCTGACACAGCAACAACCACAATAATTGGGATCCAAATGGAGTAAAATCATGCAGACAGTGACCAGTGCCTGGTCTCCTGCTTCTCACCACCCCACATTAAAAGGTCTGTCTAACACCAGTGCATCATGGGAACTAAACTCAGACCATCAGCACTTAACCATTTTATCTTAAGAAAACCATTCCACAGGGGGAGGGGGGTGGTGGAGGAGGCTGAGCTTGTCGAAAACTGGCAGTCCATCCTGACACAGGTTAAACCCCGCCCACCCAGGACAATAGGGTGATTAAACAAGCAAGAAAAATATGAAAACCTGACTGATGAGTCACCATGGCAATGAGCAACACCAAAGAAGAAGAAATGGGTTCATCTCTGACTTAGCCAATCAAAGTGAGGGGACAGGGCTGCAGCTGCACAACTACAAAATACAGAAAAAATTTACAAGTATAACCTTGAGGGTTCTTCTGCTGTAGAGTAAATGTTAGGTAACATTTCATCTAGTGAAAAGGAGGATGGGAGCTAGGCTACTGGGCCAGGGCAGGTATGACATCACAGTAAGCAGCGGTGGGGTGGGGTGGGGCAGAGAAACCCAAGGTTTCGACATGCATTCACAAGTTGCTCGTTGTGTATGTGTTTACAGATTTATGATTCATCAGTGTTTTTCATCTTTATTCCCACTACTAATAAATATTCTGCTCAAAATCAACTCAAAAGAAGAAGAAATAGAAGAAGAAGAGGAGGATTGCTTCTGTTCACTTGCTGTCTGTCTGTCTGTCTGTCTGTCAGGAAGGAATGCTAACTGTGGCGTTTAAACTCATCCCATTGGCATTTCTTTCTTTCTTTTTTCTTTTTCCTTGTTAAAAGTTCTCTATCCATTCACTATTGTCCCCCTTCCTCTCTTCCTCCCCCCTCCACCTCCCTCCGGCTCTTGTGGCCTTCAGTCTCTATGGTTTTTCCCTGGAGATCACCTCCTCTCGTGGCTTGGCTCCACCAAATATGGCAGAGTTTGGGTTAGCGACCTGGTTAAGCGGCTCAGAAACGGTCCGGGGCTTCAGCTGCAGCCGAGGCCGCTGTGCACGCTCCTCTGTGAAAATGAAGAAAAACAAAAAACAAACAAACAAACAAACAAAACACACAATGAACAATCAACAACCAGCATCATCTGTTCCCACAGCTCCACCTTAACTCCTGAATGATTTCATAGTTCCATCGGTCAATGGCTAATAACAAAAATCCCACAACTCAACATTTAGACAAACAATTTAAAAAAACTAAAAATTATCCCGGACAGATAGGAAGTGGTGAAAACCTTCAGAGGGTTCCCTGAAGTCTGTCGTTCCACCCCGAGGGGGCCCATCTCTGAACCGGCCCATTCCTCCAACGCCACCCCTTCTGTCACCAGGACGACTACCACTACCTCGACTTCGCCCCCCCATGTAGTCATCATCTCTATAACCTGCAGCAGAAGACAGGTGCACAGAGAGGTAAGATAGAAAGGTAAGCCCTCACCAACCCCAGGCTTTCTGCAACATCTGTATCCTGTGACAAATAACCATGAGATGGTTGAGGTGAAAAGAATTATGGGGGTAAAAAAAAAAAAGAAGAAGAAGAAGAAGAAGAAAGTGTGTGGCAGGAGGCAAGTGTGAAATTTGAGCTCAGTTTGGTTTCTGCCATCGTTTGTCTGCAGTTTTTATGCCGACCATTTATGTAATCTCTTGTTCTCTGTCTGTTTAAATTTGTTGTATTATCCTGCTGTCTGATTGGTCGCAACACGACAGTGTTCTAAATTGGTTGACTGGGATACGCGTCCCTCCAACCTGAGCTGCTGAACTCTTTGACCGCACCTCCTCCTGGCTGGTCGTAGAAATCCTCACGGGAGTCACGTCCTCCTCCTCCCCTGGGAGCTCCTCGAGAACTTCCTCGTCCTGCAGGGGACATGAGGAATTTAACACCGCGAGAGAGGGGGATGAGAGGGAAGGAGCAGAGGTGGGAAAACAAGGTAAAGAGGAGAAGGAGAAGGGGGTTGGGAAAACAAGGAGGGAGAGCAGGGGGCAAGGAGAGGTGGCAAAAAATGGAGAGGACAAGAAGGGGAGGAGGAGAGGAGGGAAAACAAGGAGGAAGAAAGGAAGAGACAGGAGGACAGGAAGCAAAGAGAAGAGAGGATGAAAGAGAAGGAGCAGAGATGGGTAAAGAAGGAGAGGAGGAGAGAGGGGAGGAGAAGAGGAGGGGGGAAAAGAAGAGGAGAATAGAGAAAAAAAATAAGAAGGCGGGCATAGAGAGGATAGGAAGGAACAATGCAAAAAAGAAGAAACAAGAACTTGACGCAAGGATAGGTGAGATGAGAAGAAACAAGGAGAGGAGGAGGTGGCTGTGCCTCCAGCTTGAACGACAGCACTGAAGAGATGCAGCGTGTTAGTCGTCCATCAGCCAGAGAGGAGATGTTAGAAGTACTGACACGTTTCATCAGTTTCTCCTTGATGGAGGTAGAGACTGAAAGTTCACCCCCATGTCAGGTGGCCTTGCCCTACCTGTCACCTGCTTGTGTGTGTGTGTGTATGTGGAGGAAAAGAGGAAAAGAAAAGAAGGGGGTTGAAAGGGAGGTGTTGACTGTGAAAGGTAAGTTGAATGTGGAGGTGAGGATTAAGTGATGAAAGGATGAAGAATCCAAGTGAAGCCAAGTGAATTCAGATTAGCTCGGGTTTACAACTCAGATTTAAATCATTGAACTTAAGACTTAAGGAGAGACGACATCACACACACAAACTGTAACACACCAGGTTAGTGACCTACTTCCTTTTCATGTTTAGGAGTTCCTACCTCTACCGTCGTCTTTCCTGAAGCCAAAGCCACCACCTCCTCGTTCTTGCCTTCGTCCCTCTGCAATGTCGACCCTCAATGACCTTTCGCCTAGCAACTGCAGGGGTCAAAGGTCACAACAACTAAGCTTCAGCCGACTGAGCAACACTTTCATCCTCACTGTGTTTCATTTCATTTTATTTTCAACCAACCCATCAGGGTCGCAAGGGGTACTGGAGTGGGATTGGGGATTATTTTTGCATACAACTATTTTTTTTGTAACTTTAATGTAAATAAAGTGACTTTTGTCTATTTATGTGAGTATGCTTTTAACAATGTTTTTTACAATGTGAAAAATGTGTTTGCAATTTTACTATGGATGTTTGTGGCTTTGTGTTATTTCAATGTTGTCTAAATGACTTTTTCCAATAAACACAGCGATTAACAACTATAGTCGAGGGGTTAGTGCTAACGCCACGTTATTTAAGTGTCCTGGGTCTTAGAATTTGTGAAAGGATTTAAATAAAAATGTTTTAAATAATCTAGTAATTTCTCAGCGCTAATATGCACACAGTAAACATTTAAATTCACATGTGATCAGAAAATCAAGCTTCATACCGTGTGTGCTGTCCCTGAGTGAAACACCTGTACCTTCTGACAGATCATCTCTGTGACTGACCTGGTCCCTGCCAGACTGAAGGGTAAAAACAAGTGACTCAGATACTCACAGCCCCGTCATATGTCAAAGCTTCTTTTAGAGACTCCAAGTCTTCAAACTCAACGTAACAAAAGCCTGAAAGACATAAACACATTCAGAGCCTGATTCATGCAGATGTAGGAAACCTTATCTGTCAATCACACTGTAGCCATGCCCCCCAATTCTCCTGCCTTCTGATCCATTTTCCTCTAAATGGGACCATCATTTAAAAATTTAACATTATGTTGTATTGACGAGATGAAACTAGAGACCGAGACCATTAAGTCATTAGGAACACGTTTGCAGAGCAAACAAATCAAGGGAGAAGGAGGGAAATTTTCCCACACACCAGTGGAATCGCAGGTCCGGGTGACCAGGTTCAGCATTGGACTAGAGTTTACGCTCACTTTTATATACAGTTTTTGATGATAATGATGGAGAAAATATTATGCCCTGACCTTTAAACTTATCTGTCTCTTTGTCTCTGACCAATCGGACGCTGCGGATGTTAAGCTCTTTGAAGATGATGTCGATGTCTCCCTGCACCGTGTTGAATGGCAGGTTTCCTACGTATGCTGTGAATGGAGGCTCTGATGGCAGCTCCTTCTGCTTTCTGGGACCTCCAAGGCCACCACCACCACGAGGCCTGATGGGAGCAGAAGCGCATACAAGATGATGAAATAAAGAAGACAGACACAGAGTATCATGTGATGTGAAGTACATCCCAGCATCAGGCTGGTTGAAAAAAAAAAAAAAAAAAAAAAAGACACTCCAAACTGCAGAATTCCAATTTCACCAGTTTCCTTTAGTATCACATTGCAGCAGTGACAGTTGTCTGAACATCATGATCCACTGAAACTGGTGGGCTGATTTAGCTAATGAGACAGTTAGAATGAATGTGAACTAATGAAGATTAGAAAATTCCAGATGAGGCCCACAGGGACATGATAATGCGGTTTCCCCAACATGACTGTGAGTTGGTGATTCTACTCTCCCACATCAGCAAGACTTGCATCTACCTGTAGTAAGTGTGGATGTTGAATATTAATCAACTATCGCTTCACAAACTTAATTGTCCAATTAACTTGAATTTACTTGATTAAAAGTACCTGTCAATTAATTGAACATTTCGCACACCTGACGCACTTGAATGCAACGTTCATGCAAGAGCACACAAACAGAAGCAGTGAAAACGGAGTACAGTGTGGATCCATTTCAAACTCATACATGATGAGAGAGAAGCCAAATGTGCACAATGTCCAACAACAGTTCAACAAATACCACATAAACAACTAGTATTCTATTTTGTGAATGGATGGCTCTAGCTTTCATTTAAAGTGCTTAGAGTACCTGATAAAACTAGCATCATAAAAGTATTTCACTGACCATTTTACACAGCAGAAAAATATTTAGAATTAGTGCAACGTTTAACACTGTTGCACAGCAAGAAAGTTATGGGTTTAAACTCCCCCTTCCCCAGGGATGGATGGATTTTGTATGATTGAATATCCCCCAATTTCGTGAGAATACTTTAAAAGGAGCTGATAAAGCTGATAATGAGCAAAGATCTGTTCCACTCCTCATTGGTTAACAACCGTCAGTCCTTTTAGTGAATATTGTGGTAATGTTTAAAAACGCCTCAAAATACTCTGACCAATCATGTCAGTCTGCAAAACATCAGAAACATGCCTGAGACAAAGGTGATATCCAAAACACCAAACTATTCATAAATTATCAGGTAGGAAAAAGAAATTTAACCAACTCTTACATTAAAGAACTTCAAATATTAGATTTAGATTGTCATGATTGCAGCTCTTACTGTTCAGTATTCAGTAGTGATTAGATTTCAATGTGGATATTCAGTTTCTGATTCAAAAAAAGATTAAAATGATTTTGGCCACTATTTGTTTCCAAGAAAACAAGATTAAACTGTGAATTTACAAACAAAACTGTTGTTAGTTTTGGTAAAATCTTTCATTTAAATTCACAAACTTGGGATTAATCGTGCATAACTGATCAGCTGACAGACACATCAACATTGTCTTTTTTAATTTTCTGTATTACTCAGCTTCTATGGCTGAATAATTGTGGCGTTTTAAATGGCAGTTAAAAGTAAAACCATCACATTATGACAATCAACACGGCGCATCTTTTGTGGTAGGCTCGAAGGTCAGATTAAATATAATGTTCTTTGAGTATAAATCAGGTCTAGGTTCTATATTAATACAGTTCCATTATCAAAGTCTCAGTTCACAGAGAAATGTTCACAGCCTATATTAGAAATTGAGCCTTAAAACCAGCAATCTGGACTTTGAGAAGTCACAACAAAACAACCCCCACCGCATCCATACCCCCAAACAGAGCCCACCTGAATCCACTACCCAACTCTGCAGGATTTTGCTTCGCTGAATGTTTCCGTGAAATCTGCAACATGTTTATACAATCACTCAGATTGCTCAATCAATCAAGAGATGCTCTGATCCTCTCTTCAATTGGCTGACTAACCTATGTTCCTAGAGCTTCAGACAGAAGCCTGACAAAGGGATGTAAAACTATACTGAGATGGTTTTTGGTTCTTAGAGTCACAAATATATCTTCTAATGAAGATCAACACTTTAGAAAAAACAGATGGAGAATCAAAGGGAACATGAAAAATAAATGGATGTAACTTACTTTTCCACTTTAAACTATTAAAAAAAAGTCTTTACAGCACTACACTACTATAAAGCTCTATTTACCAGTTACATTCCATATTAAGTTCTTAATATGACCAATTCATGAATTATGTTTAGATATATATAGTAGTATTATGTAAATCTATGAAAATGAACTAATAACTGGATTGACAATTAAATAATTAGATATAAATACAAATAATAAATATTTTGGAAACCTTTTCACTCGTAGAAAACGGTCAGTACGTTTACATGCACTCTAGACAATCTAGAATCTAGAGTATTGCCTTGTTCCGATAATGATCGGACTTTTGAAATGCATGTAAACACCTTAATCGGATTGGAAATGGACGAAATCAGAGCTCTCAAAATCGGAGTACCAGACCCAGATTATTCCATAGATAATCAGATAACTCCTGCATGTAAATGCCATTCTCCGACTGAATCAGAGAATGCATTCTGCACATGCTCGAGTCTCTCCTCCCTGGGCCGTCACCCTGAAGCAGAACAAGACGACGTGATAAGTACACCAGTGGTTTTATCTGTAAGCATTACTTTTACGGACAATGGTCATGGATTTACTCTTAAAAATTTTTCTGAAGAGTAATTTTTGGACAAATGAAGAAACACGATTAGGTAAAGCGAAAGTGACTTAAGACCCACCAGTTGAAACAAGAACAGTGCTGCCCAAAATCATGGAGGCAACACAACTTTAGCCAATAACCCATCTACTTGGCATGTAAACGCAGAGTAATGACAGTTTTTTGTTCCGATCCTGATCGAGTAAGGCAATACTCTGATTATCTATATTGCATGTAAATGTACTGACCGTGTACAGGAGTAGCATCATCCTTTGTGTTGTTCAGATGTCTGAGGACACCTCTGTATGACTGACACTGCTCACTGCTGCATCCTGACACATAAACTGAACATAAATTGATTAAACCATGACAAACACAATCAGCCTCACTTTTACCAGCTGCAACATAAATGAAAACTGAAATTAACTTAATTTAGGCACCAATGTTTACAATTGAATCATAGAGTTCTATGACCCTGTAATGATTTATTCTGGACCAAGAGCACTTCACTGTTGGTATTTTAAGTGTATTCTTGTGCTGGTACTTCTCAACAGTTACTGCAGTGTTCCAGAGTCCAGTTCACTAAACTGAGAGAAATCTATGCCCAGGCAGTTACAACTTTTTTAAAACTAATTTCCTGATATATCACTATTGTTATGAACTATAACTTATCTAAATATTTATAATTATTTTTGCTGATTATAGATCAATTAATTGACTTATCATTTCAGCTCTTGTTGTCTCCATCATCAAAACACCCACTGTGCCATCAGCTGGGATGGATGATGTTAACAGGCAATTGAAGAGACAAATGGACTAAAACCTTTTCTTTTCAGATTTGATCCACTTTAAGATAATTATCAAACAAATCATGGTGTCACTGGTCCTGGTTAACAGCAGTGAATATCTCTTTGATATATCATGAAGCAAAGGCAGTTGTTATATAAACAGTGAATGTTTGGAAGTGCCGTTATAGTTTATGGAGTAGAGCTGAAAATTAATCAGTGGATGTTTAGAGAATTGATTGATGGTTCATTTTGAGTCAAAATCTCCAGCATTTCACTAACATCTTAAAAAGTTTCAGATTTCTGTTAAAACAAATTAAACTCTGGTGGATTTGAAGAGTTGTTGCCCAAAGCTAGACATTCTAATACAATAGATTCAAGCTACCCCTTCTTTGTTTGAAGACCCTTCAAAAACAAAGACTGCCTCCCTGATTTCTGTTGAGAGCATAAGCTAAAAATTTTCTTGGCATCTTTGCTACACATCTTTTCCTTATCCTTTGGTCGTCACTGTATTCATCCTGTGAGTTTTGTACTGATCTGTCCTAAACAACACACAGATGATTTCACAATTAACAATGTTAATCAACTTTAAGAAACGTCTCTGCTGCTAGAAAATTAAGCTTCATCAATCTGGAGGTTTGCCACTGCCTGATCTGGATCTGAAAGCATTAACTGAACAATCAATTGACAAAATTTTCTGCAGCTATTTCCAGACCTAAATCATAATTTTTGTTGCTCACTGGCTTTCTGGCATCAGATTCTGCAGCATTCCATATATATCACTGTAAGAAATATTTTTGGCATTGTGATGGTTTAACAAAACAACAGTTGTCCCCCTGGACTCTGGGAAACTGTGATAGACGATTTTCACTGTCTTATACACAAGAAGATTTGCTCATTCACCAATAGGCATGAAAGGAGGGGGCTAATAACAAGAGCGAATAAAGCAGTTCTACAGACCAGACTGGATGGAGCCTAGAGGAAAACATAAGCAGCATTTCTGCTTCAACAGCAGCTGCAGACGAACAAACTGAAAAACCTGCTTTTCACTGCCGGTTTCATTCATCATCATTATTTCACACACAGCAAATACCAGGTTAGAAAACATCACGTATGCTACTGGTAACTATTTGGAACACAACTTATCAATAACCAATAGTCCTGGTTGATACCCTTCCTCAATTTTCGTTACTACGTGGATGAATCTGCAGTTGCAGACACATGATGCAGCCATGCGGGCAGTCTGCAGCTGCAGCACGGCCACCACCTCCACATGCTGCGGGCTCCTACTTCACTCTGTCCTGCCTCCCCAGGGAAAAGATTCACTTTTCAAAACTCTTACCAGATTATGGTTATTTTGCTACCAACCTCTGGGGCGATTTCCGCCACATGAGTCCGTTTGTGTCCCTGTCTGTACGAAGCTAAGCCCCTGCTAACGGTTAGCATGTTAGCTCTGGGACCGCGGTGTTTCCTTGCCACTATTCGCCGCCTCTCTCACCTCTGCTCGGCCCAGTCAGTAGGCGCCGGGCGGGTATAGCCCCGGGGCCTGACCGCCCTGCACTGAGACTCGGAAAGGAAAGCAATGGGGAACACGAAGACAGCCTGGTCGGAGTTTATGTTGGATGCCTACAGTGGCGCTGCTGTACGGGACCAACACTCACCCTCTGCCTCCGCCGAAGCTGCCGTAGGCCCGGTCCCGCTCATCGTAGCTGTCGTAGTCCGCCATTACTGCTGCTGTGTGTCGGAGGAGGAGGTCCTACACGTCACACACGGAGTGGTTTTAGGTGTCCGCTTGGCGCCTGATCGGGAACATTGTCACGCACTTTAAACATATTTTGCAGTAGCAAAGTATGAAAAGCTAAGGTTGTTCTGAAAGATGGCGAAACAAATGAGCCATTTCCTCTGGAGTTTTTTTGTTTTCATCCTGAGATGATGTGTCAATTTTACGGCAGTTGTTTATTTGTATTCATTGTACCTGCAGGTTATATTTAGGCTTATTAATAATCCTCAGTCTCCATTGGTCTGCATGCTACGTTTTCCCAAAAAATTTAAATGTAAAAATCATTTATAAATCCACGTGTGACGCTTAAGTGGAGTGTATGAGGGATTTTCTGCTTCATGGACACTTTCACAGTAGCTCTTCTGTCAGATCATACAGTCCAGTTTTCATTCCTTACAACCATCAAAGATCCTTGACCCCTGACTCTTTGGTCCAGTGGTTTTCCCTCCTTGGACCCCTTCTGGTAGGTCCTGCTCCCTGCAGACTGGAAACATCCCGCAGAGTTGCTGTGTTGCTTCTTGTCAAAGTCTCTCACCTATAACTGGACCATATTTCTGCTTCAACATCAACTTCAGGACTAAATGTTCAGCTGCTGCTTGATAGACCCCTGATAGATTTTAGAAAATAAAATTGACTGTCTCTTTTTAACAGAAATTTTGCAGGGCTTGTTCTCACTGAGGCTTCCCAACCTCATTTATCTTTTTAATTTTCCATTAGGAAGGGGAAAAAGGTGGTGGTACTGCCACAATTGTTTCTGATTCCTTAACAAAGGAAATTTGATTTCAGAATTACAGTACCTTTGAGAACCACACCCCTCCTACTTTATGTATTACGGATTATAGACTACCCAAACATTCTACGTCTTTTATTAGTGAATTTTCAGACTTATCAATCGTGCACACTACATATAACAGAAGCATAATAACTGGTGATTTTTATCTGCACTTGGATAACAGATATGATCCCATCTCTAATGATTTCTTAAACCTTTTAAACTGCTTGGATTTTAAACAACACATTACACAGCACATTCACAACATCACACCTTGGACCTGGTCATAACCCATGGCCTGTTGTGTCCTCTGTTGCTGACCTGGCTGTGTCTGACCATTACTGTGTCTTTTTTTGACATCACCAGTTTTAGTCGTGAGGAGGCCCCAGTGAGAACAGTGAGGAAATGTTATCTTTCTTCTGAGGTGGCTGCAAATTTTACTGTGCTTCTTAGCAACTCTCCTGCTGAAATTTTATCTGCGTCTTGTGATTCTATTGCCAATAACGCAGTCAAACAGGCAAGAATTCCCATTTCTCAAAACTCATCACAGACCACAAAAATAACCCTAAAATCCTTTTCTCCACCATTGATCTTTTAATTGACCCTGATTTTAATAAGTCCTCCAGAGTGTGAGTGAAGCCCCTTCTGAAGAAGAGTCATTTAGATCCTAACGTTCTTAATAACAACCGTCCTGTATCCATTTTAGAAAAATTGGTTTTTATTCAACTAAACAAATTTTTAAACAATCATATAATGTTGGAGAAATATCAGTCTGGCTTTAGGAAAAACCACAACTTCTTTGACTTTGAGATCCTCCGGCATTGGCCTTTTAATCATTCCAAGTGTTAGAACAAAAACCCACGGTGAGGCGTAATTCAATTACTATGGCCCACATCTTTTTGAATAGCCTAGAGAGCCTCAGGCCTATGGAGATGACTTCAAAAGCAGGCTCATAACAAATTTTTTAATTTGGCTTTTTTATCTTTGTTATTGATCCTTTTTACAGTTTATTAATAATGTCTTGATTTCAGATTTTATAGTTTTTAAGTTATGGATTCCACTGTTTTTAGCTTTAGCTTTTAGCTCCTGTGTTTTCCTCAAGTGGGGGGCCCTTGGCCCTCGTCAAGTCTGGTCTGCCTGCAGGGGTGTCATCCTGGGGGTCATTCTGGCCTGGGTGGTTGGGGGGTTTCCGGCCATTGCTTCATGGCTGTGGTGTGGGCTCCTTTGTCGGTCCTGGTGGGGGTGGTCTCTGTGGTGGCATCCCCGGTGGTAGGAAGCTGTGGACTTTCTCGGCGCGGACAGCTCCCCTAGTTATCGTTTCCTCACCTGGATCCTCAGTGCCCAGCCAAAAAAATAATGTGTACGAGAGGCTGTGTGTGCATGTGCTTGAAAGATTGTGTGTGTATGTGAGTGTATGTGTGGTGGGGGTTGGTTGTAACTGTAAAGCATTTTGTGTTACATTTTATGTCTGAAAAGTGCTTCATAAACAAAGTTTAATTGATTGATAGTGACCAGATATATCCCACCCACTGACATGTCCCGTGGTAACCAGATATTCATTAATTCATCTTCTACTGCTTATCCATTTCTGGGTTGCAGGGGGTCCTGGAGCCAATCAAATCCAGTGGGAGGAAACCAGAGTACCCAAAGGAAACCACCGTAGGCACGGGGAGAAATTCAGGAACCGAACCCGCCAGTACCAGATAATCAATGCCTTTTACTTCACCTATCAGTGATCATGTTATGGCTGAAGACACTTGAGCTGTGGAAAATATATTAAAATATATCAACAAACAAAAATACCTGTAATACTGTAATTTATTAACAGTACATACTGTAGAAACTATTTATGTTAATAATTCAGTTATAAAAGCTGCAAATACATATGTAAAATACATAAAACTGCTCAAGCAGCTTTCTTGAATCTCTTTTTCATGTGGATGTCTTTTAACATCTTAACAAATATCTAAATTAAATTGTTAACATCCAAGTGAGTGTAAAAGTGTTTCTTATACTTTGTCCACCAATATTTTGATAGATTGAACATAGAATGACAGCAACAACCAGAAAACGTAGAAAATGCTGCTGCTGCTGCTTGGTCTTGAAGCAACCTGAAAACTTTCTTGGACTTCTTCAATGGCTCAGGTACAATAGGTCTTGAAGAGATTTAGCACTCTTGTAGCCCTTGTTCAATTCTAACAAAAGGACCTCTATTTATCTAAATAGTCTTGCAGTTGTTGTTGACAATGTCAATGTAGACAGTTGGAAATCACAGTTGTCAATAGTCTTACACAATTCTTGTATTATGTCGAGAGGTCTCAGTAGATTTATGAGTCTGTCAGGAACATTGATCATTGGTCATTTCAATGTGAGTGCTGGGACGGTAGAGTGGCATCCAGGACAGAGTGCACTCCTGGTTCATCCCAGCAGCTGCCCTGTGTGTCTGATTCCTCCGGAATCTGGTCCAGGTTTGGTGGGGGGGGATCACTCTGCAGTGCTGAAGGCTTAGATCCACGCCAACGGAGGTTTCCAGAAACAGTGTCCTTACCACTGGGAATTCTGATTTTCCCCATAGCCTGGAAATAAAAAATCCAAAGACTTTAACTGTGCCTATGTGAACTATGATACAGTCTGGAAAAATAACCAACTACAACTGATGTCATACTGTACAAAACAAACTTAACATAAAACACACCAATAATGATGAATGTAAGTCTGCTAACTGATCTAGTTCATCACACCTGGTTCTCAGCCAGTGCCTCTTTGGCCATATAGTGCTCCCTCCTCATCTTCATCTCTACTTCCTCAGGGATGTCAGGGATCATCAGGTCGATCAGACGGCCGATGAAAAAGACCACATGCTGAAGAGGACATATAGATAAAAATTTAGCACTCTCAGGTGTTAACTGATCAGCACCTATAGGCACTTTCGCACCAACAGTTCTAGGTAGAACTGGTAGGAACGCTGACATGACGTAAGCCCATCCATGCTCAGTATAGCGACGTACGCCGGTCTGTGTCCAAGGATACCGTCCAGAGTGTCGTACCATTTACTTGTTTTTCTGTCGGAACCACTTTTGTTGTGGTGGTCTTTCATCTTCTTGCATTAAGTTCTTAATCTTCACTCTACATTGTTTTGCTGTGTGGTGGATGCCCACCGAAGCTAGCCTAGAGGAAATACCAGCAAATACCTTAGTGTTCTACTTAGTGGAATCAAAATCTCTTTGTTTTTACTCTGTAGAATACAGGCTTAGTAAAGCTTGAACTTCAATGTCGGTCCATTTCTCATTGTTTTTCTCCATTCTCTCTTCTTCTTTCTTCTGTGTTTACTCGGAAAACGCTGTAAACAGGGGCCAGATTGTCCACTCTGTTCTTAAGAAAGATCTTAATGTCTTGAGATCTAAATTAAAAAGTTCATAAGAAAGTTCTTAAGTGCAATTCCTCAATATTTTCTTAAAAAATGTCTCAAATCTTAAGAATGCCTTTATTTTTCTGACTTACGAACTTCTTAAAATACGTCACGAAGTAATATGTTGCATTGTACGAGTCAAACATTTCAAAGGACGTTAGTCATAAATTAGTCAGACGTTCAGACAGTCATTTCTCAAAGCAGAAGCTTGAGGTTATGATTGAGGAAAATTAACGTAAGAAAAAAATTACTACTTTGGAAAATAGACAATATGGGAATAACAGCTGAAAATAAGTCCAGCGGGTGGGCAAAAGTGGCTGCGGCTGTCTCAGCGGTGGGAGGGACGCTGAGAGATGGGGCAGGTGTCAAGAAAAAGTGGGCAGATTTCAAGTCAGATCTGAAAAAGAAGGGAGCTGAGAGGAAACGATTGATGAATAAGACCGGTAGAGTTGAAAGTATTGTAGCGTTGCGGGATAACTAGTGGATGGAGGAAGGACGAGGAGGAGGCGATATCACAGTTTGCTTGCTCAACAGAGCCCACATTTATTTCCTTGCTGCAGCACAGCTAACCCAAGGTTGAGGTTTCCCTCAGAATACAACGAACAGGGTCTCTAACTTTTTCAACTGTTGTGAAATGTCGCAGCTTACCCACAACATCCCCCACCCCTCCCCAGAACAACCCATTGGCAAATACCCCTACAGTGGACACCTCCCTCAACAGTAACAAAGCAACAAACCGACATCATGGTAGTCCCCATACCCAGCGTTACAGTATTAATCTCGACTGGATGAGATTAGTTACATTAGAGGTTTAACTATTCACTGTAGGCATTTAAAGACAGGTCAAAGTTGTCTTAAATTTGAGGGGGAAAAAAAAAAAAATCAAGAACAAATTTGAGAACTTTGTTTTCAAGAATACCATTTATTCTTAAGTTTTTTCTTCAGAAGAAACTTACAAATAAAAGTACTTAAGAACTTTATTTGAAAATATAAATTCTTCTCTTTTTTATTCTTAAAACAGAACTTAGGAAAAAAAAAAAAAATGGCACTTAAGATTTTTTTTTCTTAAGAAAGTTTTGTCAATCTGGCCCCAGGTTTTTTTTTAAAGTGCCGACGTTGCATGTAGTACGCCTACGTCTGGACCAGTCACCGTATATACAGTAATCGAGTTGTTTAAAAAAAAAAAAAAAAAAAAAAAAAAAAATCAGCGGGGATGGTGGATTTGGTTAAAATAAGAGGGCAGTCACCTAGCCTCATATAGAGAAATGTTTACAAGAAATGTAACATGTTACTGACCAAACACTGTAATAGGATAGAGAACCTTTTAACACTTATTTTAACAAAAAACAACAAAAAAAAAAGACAGCATAATAAATATGTTATTAAAAGTACTGCAGCTTGTTCTTCCAGTAATTAGGAAACTATATATTTTAATGAAAATGCCCAACATTCAGTGAATAACTGAATGTAAAATAAAACAGCTTTATGGCTGAAAATAGTTTTCTCACCTTCCTTTTAATACCACTGTTTAAACATAACAAAAATACCGTGAGAGTTTTCAGAGACCCATAGAAATGTCAAAATTGCTTTCACTGGCTGGCAACTTTTAAAAGGTACATGCTGGCAGGGAAAGAGTCAAATTATCTTACAATTACTAGTTATCAAACCTTCAAATCTCTCAGCACAAGGTCGGTCCTGGCTATCATCAATGGCGAAAACAGCAGAGGTTAAATACGGATTGTTATTAGGTTAGATTTATTCCCAAAGCAGTCACCCGTTTTTAAATCAATTCTAACATTAACTTTGTGAATGTAAAGTCTAACCTGACATTAGCTAACTAGCTAGCGTTAGTTAACAAGAAAAAAACAAAACAAAAAACGTAAGCTCCAAACTAACATCGTTAACTGCGTTGTCATCACCCCTGTGCAGAAATTCCACCTTTAGTGACGTATAAAAAGCTGTCGCTTTGCCATTCTCCTTCTTCTTCTCCTCCTGTCTGCTTGATTACTGTATAACCTGCGCTATGGATGTATTAAGAAAACTGGGCTGTTATGCGACGTGACGTCAATTTTTAGAAAATTTGTTGTCATTGTAAATGCGCATGCCCTTTTACCATAGTATTTTACTCAATATACACAAAAACAAAAAGTTGAAATAATATTTCCACATTCATTGATAAAATTACACAGGGGATGGGAAGGGGGGATGGCCGTTTCAGAAGGAGGATGATTTTGACCATCTTTATTTCAGGGGGGATGCCATCCCCCATCAACTCGAGCCCTGTGTATAATTATGTCACGCAAAGTTCATATTGCGCTGCGAAAGTACCTACCCTGGAGTAGGGACTAAAAAAAGTCCCTCAAAACGGCGTTCTTAGAACTAGAATGGTTTTACGCTTCTGCGGTGTGAACACACGAAAGGGGGGGTACGTTCTCCAACAGTTCTAAGTACTATGGAAAAGTTCCTCTGGTGCGAAAGCGCCTTTAAGGCCCATTTATGCTCAACATTAAATACGCATACGGATACGCTCGGAGCCTTTTGTCCGTACTCTAAGTTCATTTCGTCCGTATTTCTGCATGTTTCCATAAAGCTTACGGATACGGACCAAACGGAGCAGTACCACCGGAAACCGTGGGGGCAGTGTTGCTGTCACTACCTGATATGTCGCTGAGCTCCAGTCAAAAAGAAATAACAATGGCGGAACTTCTTGAAGAGAGGTTGTGCGAGTTGGTGAGGAACTTTAAGCACGTATACGATATGAAGTTGCCTGTACACCGGGATAAACAAATGTTACAAAACAGCTGGGAGGAGATTGGGAGACAATTAAATGTCAGTGGGTCGGTCGCAAAGGAGATTTGGAGGTCGGTGCGGGACAGATTGGTTCGAGCCCACAACAAATCAATGAGCAAGCTGATAAGATATACTAAGGTTAGGCAATATATCGATATATTTTTAAATGTGATATGGAATTAGACCATATCGCATATATCGATATAGTTCAAATTTGCGCTGTGATCCTCACTCCCAGCAAGCTGTTGACCCGGAGGTCTCTGAACTGCTCCCCGTGCCCCCGCCCCTTCTCTTTCATGCACAGAGAGGGGAGGGGCAGGAACAGACACCCGGCACTCTTCAACAAACATGGAGGAAGTAACAACATATGCGGAGCGTGCGGTGGAGGAATTGGTTAGTAAAAGAAAAACCAGTGGCTCAGTAATTTGGCGAGAGCTCGAATTCAAAGTATCCGATGAGCAACAAAATCACATTATATGTAGGGACTGCCATAAACAAGTTACAAACAGGGGTGGGAGCACTACAAATTTGTTTTCACCACGAAGTACGAAGAGTGTGTGAAACTGTGTGGAGCTTTGATTACAAAAAAGGTACTCCTTGTTATACAGTATTTATGCTTAACATTCTATTGTTATTTGAACAACTGTGTATTTAATCATAAACCAGGTGAAGAAACCTGTTTATTATTTATTCATTTGATTTTGCAACTGTTCACTGAAGTAGCTGGTTTCAATAAAATTACTTGTGACTTGTCATATTTGGCTTTGACTTTGACTGAACATTTGATCTGACTTTGTGGAAAAATATCGGGATATATATTGTATATCGATATCGAGCCTAAATATATCAGGATATGACTTTTGGTCCATATCGCCCAGCCCTAAGATATACATTATCAATACCTCCTCTGCAGTCACCATGTTTGTTTGAGTTTGTTGTTGTCATAAATTTTTGACTCTGAGCTGTCCCCTGGTGGATGTATTGGTTAATATCCAGGCCAACATAAAGGACGGATGAAAGTATGTGAGCAGTGAGGGTAACATCGTTTGAAACGGATGCATAGATTTTCATACGTACGTTGAGCATAAATGAGCCTTTAGACTGCTTTTCAGTCAATGTACTGATCTTTGAAATAGCGATGAACCAGGTGAACCTGATGAATAAGAAAAACTGACCTCAAAGATGATGACAAAACTGAGCCGTATGGCGAGCAGGTGAAAGTATTCATGTGTGTACTGACCATTTTCATCCCTGAAACCTTGATACCTGCATAAAAGAAGAACAGCAACAGTTAATGTCATGTTGCACCACTAATGTGATGCTGCCCTCCTGCAGGATTTGTTTTGTGTTACTGTAGTTACAGTGATGTCTACCTGAAGGTGGTGTGTCCTGTTACTGTAGTTGCAGTGATGTTGCAGGAGGTTTGTTGTGTTAGGCCTGGGACACACTGCCTGCGTGTACCTGAGGAGTGCGTGTGCGTTGCGTGACAAACACACTTTGGTGTACACATAGGCTGCAGTGTTGCAGCGCATTTTTCTTTCTACATTGTGTTTTCCTCTGACAATGGTCATCATAAATAGAATATGTAATGTAATAAAAATAAATTCCAAATAAATTTCCATGGGGGGTCGGCTCCTGTTCTTTAGGTTTTCATAGGTAGTGCCTAGAACAATCGAATTTACATTAAAAGAGGAATACCTTAATTTACATAGACGCCAACCCCAATTCAAAACAGTATAGGTAGATGCTGCAAGTTCATTCTCTGCAGAATCTGAAGTGCTGTGGGTTTGTCTCCCCGGTATCTTTTTCCATTTCGCCATTGTTTTCTCCTTACAAATGGGTAAGTACTCTGTTTTATTTGTATTATTGTAAAATATGAGGCAAAAGGGCATGTTGAATATAGACTATGGAACAAGTTTTTATAAACAAACAATCACATGTATTGTTTTTTTAAATGTAATTTAAGATTAAAGATTTAAGATTTCTCAATCTGTAAATCCGTAGTTAGTAATGTAAAATTTGTTATTTTACTGCTGTGATTTCGTTGTTTATTTAACGCGAGGAGATACAAGGAAAGCCGCAGCGCTTTATCTTTTGCTCCAAAGACTCCGGAGGAGAAACACACGAAGAATATGGGTTCACTCGATAAACCAGAGGAGAAGAGAGCTTGGAGCCTTTCACCATCTTGTGGGCGAACTACGCCTTGATAGTGAGAAACACCTTCGGTACTTCCAAATGACTGCAGATGAAATGGATAATCTTCAGTCCTTGATTGGAGCCGAATTGACCAGACAGACAACATCTGAAAAAGTCTGCCTTTCACCATGCTTTTTTTACATTATGTATTGCTATTTTTTTAAAACAAAAGACAGCAAAAACAAGCAGGTTTCCACCATGGAGCAGTTCAAGGCGCAATACACGGTCCTGTCAATATGTCACAACAGTTATAAAATAAATTATTTTTTAATAAGTGCTATTGAAACACACCTGAAGTTATATGACTGCGACATCGATATACATTATGGATTATTGATGATATGTTGTCTATATAACTCTGAACAGGTCAATTTCAATGTGTTTTCTGTGTTTTCTGCGAGCGGCTCACGGAAAAAATAGGCGAGAGCCTGAATCTATAAATGACGCGGTGCTCACGCAGGCAGTGTGTCTGCTCTGATCTGTTAACATGGGCGGCGAAATGAAAAACTACAGGTTCCGCGATGCACACGCAGCCAGTGTGTCCCAGGCCTTACTGTAGTTACAGTGATGTTGTCTACCTGCAGGTGGTGTGTCCTGTTACTATAGTTGCAGTGATGTTGCCTCCTTGCAGGAGTTGTGTCACTGTAGCTACAGTGATGTTGCCTCCCTGCAGGAGTTGTGTCACTGTAGCTACAGTGATGTTGCCTCCCTGCAGGTGGTTTGTGTTGTTACTGAAATTGCAGTGATGTTGCCTACCTGCAGGGCGTGTGATGTTGGCTGTAGTTGCGAGGTGATGTTGCCAGAGTGAAGTTGACGAAGCCACTCAGGGAGCTGTCTCTGGTGTAGCGGTAGTAGAGGCGGGGCACGAAGGACGAGGTGAATGCGATGAGGAAAGCCTGAGAAGTTCAGACTCAGTTAAGAAGAGAATCTGGTCTCACCGAAACAGACAATCAGGATCAGTCTTACGTTGCTGAGGACGGCCGTGTGTGCGATGAGCTGCAGGATCTGGAACCAGATGCCGATGTTCTGTGCTCGCTCCACCACGGGGCGGCGGTACTCTTTCACAAACTTCTGGGCGTCCAGTCGAATTTCCACCCAGTTATTAATGAGAGCGAAGAGAGGAGCCAGAGGACAGGCCGCCACGAAGATGGTGATGAAACCAAACTGAATCACTGAGGAGGAAGAATTCACTGTAAAGAGGCATAGACCACATCTATAGGAAATACATCTACCCATCCAGGTGGCCCCCGAGTATCACCAGGACCGAACTCACCCATTTCAAGGTACTCGCTGAAGAGTCCTTCACAGACCAGCAGCTGGTAGTCTGCCTCCCAGGGAGAAACTCTCTCCTCCTCCTGTTGCTGCTGCCCCATTTGAATCTCCTCTCCCTCATTATTCTTGACCTCCTTCAGCTGTGGACTCATTCTCCTCTTCTGCCACCAGGTCCTCAACTTCCTGCCAAATAATGAGCAGTCAGTCTAATTAAAAAGAAAAACTAGTCAAAATGCTCTGACACCTTCTGTTCTACATATTACAAGACAGAGTGCCTCATATTGTGAGAATACTGAGTGTGTGTGTTTGCTTGTGTTTACGGGAAGATGAACTCCTGCACGTTATTGATCAGCTGTTTTCCCACCATGATGACCAACAGTTCCTGGGCCAATTCAATGAGACATCCACCTGCTCCACACTGAAACATACAAATGTTGTTGTTGAAGCAAATAAGAAAAAGAATTATTGCAATTAATGATAGAGATTTCTACCAAAAATGTTGGGAAAGTTGAAACTTAACAGGTGTTAGCTCAGAGTTCAGTTCACACATTTTAAAATGAACTAGTTTAAGTTCATAGTTCATAATTTTAAATTTCAAATTTCACGGTGCCAAAAATTTGCTAGTTTGCAGTTTAAAAACCAGTCCTCAAGAAACACAAAGTAGAACGTCGCTTGGTTCCGTAAATTTGCAGGGTCTTCAGGACTGTCTCGAGTGCACTAATTGGGACATTTTTAAAGATGCTTGCGATGGAAATATTGATGAACTGACAGACTGTTTCTGCTTATATCACGTTTTGTACAGATTCAGTTATTCCCAAGAAAGTGAATAATTTCTATCCTAACAACTGTGGGTAACTAAATGTATAAAATAAGTCATTACCCAGCGCAACATTGCTTTTAATCAAGGTGACATGCTCCGTTACCGGGAACTACAGAAGCAGGTGAAACCAAACTTACCAAAATGTTATGCCCTCTGCTCCCTAGTCCCACCCTTCTCTCTGTGTGCATGTAAGTGCTGATTACAGATGGGAAACTGCTGTGCTGGAGTTGGGGCCTGAGCTACATACCTGCCGTTCATCAGTCTCTGCCTACATAAGCTACTGTCTCCAATCAGTTAGCGCTTGATTGTTGACTCTACTTCGAATCAGCTTGTTCTTTGCGCCGACTCCAGCTAGCCAAGCTTCTGCAACCCACGTGTCAGCCTCGCTCTGCCTGCCTCACCTCCTATTCGGATCTGCTCACCTGTCTGCCACGGACCCTAGCCTTCACCTGCTCATCCTTTCAAGTCTTTCAATAAAACCCTGTAACTTGCCATCTGCTTTCCGTCTCTGCCTTCTGAGTCCACCTACCTGGTTGTAACACAAATCTAAATATAAGGATAATAAGCAGAACCTCATGAGTGTTGGGAATTCACATCATGCTTGGGATGGGGTTAAGTGTATGATGGGAATGCAGTCTAGGAGCTGCCCAATTTCCTTCCTTGGCAAACCTGACCTTGTCCCTGAAACTGAACTAAATTCCTTTTTTAATTGGTTTGATAAATTTGATTTTAAGGAGGAATTGTCGGTTTTTAAAGAGCTTGAACCTAGTTTCCCAACCATAACAGTTGATAAGGATGTTGTAGTGAAACTGTTTTGTTTCACTACAACAGAAAGAGCCCTGGCCCTGATGGTATCGGAGGCCGAGTCCTCAAGATGTGCAGTACAGTTGGCTGATATTTTTTGCTTTATTTTTCAGTGGTCACTGACTCTCAACAGGATCCCCAGTCTGTGTTGTACTCGTGCCTAAGAACAAAGCTCCACAATCACTGAATGATTTCAGGCCAGTAGCAATAATGAGTCTGGTGATGAAATCATTTGAAAAAATTGTGAGGAGTGAACTTCTCAATGTTGTTCATGATCAGCTAGATCCTCCACAATTTCCTTTTAGGCAGGGGAGTTGAAGATGCACTGTGCACTTTGTTGAACACAATTTTAGCTCATCTTGAAACTGCAAAAGCAGCTGTACGGCTGGTTTTCATCGACTTGTCTTCTGCTTTTAACTGTATTCAGCCCCACATTTTAGCTGACAGACTGTCTAGTTTGCACATTGATCCAGGCCTGATTAGTTGGCTAATGGACTTTTTAACACTTTGCTGTCACCATGTCAGAGTAAATGGTGTCTTATCAGATGCTCTCATGTCCTCACTGGCTCACCTCAGGGTTGTGTCCTTTCCCCTTTGTTATTTGTTCTTTACACAAATTCCTGCCAAAGCCAGTACGAAGGCTGTCATATTTTTAAATTTGCCAATGACTCTGTGATTGTGTCTTTGTATAATGACCAGCCAGACTTCTCTGACTGGTGTAAACCGTCCTATTTGACATTAATGTATCTAAGACCAAAGAGATGATTGTGGATTTCAAAAAGAATCCTAAAGTTTTTCCACCAGTTGCGATCAACGGTCAGACAGTAGAGTGTATACACGAGTAGAAATACTTGGGCACTATCATTGATGGAAATCTGTCTTTTGATCAGCACATTGATTCTGTTTGTTACAGAGCAAACCAGCGTTTGTATTTTCTGCGCAAGCTTCACCTTTTTAACGTTGATTGTACTTTTATGAGGATGTTCTATACATGCTTTATTGAATCTATCTTAACCTTTACCTTTATCAGCTGGTTTGGACTCATTAACATTAAAAATAAAGACAGACTGATGAGCACTGTTAAAGCGTGTCGTAAGGTGGTGGGTACTGCCTTAAATGACCTCTTTCAGCTCTATAAGGTGACAGTTCTTAAGAAGGCCGGAATCCTTGCTGAGCTATCTCACCCTCTGGCTGCGGAATTTGAGTTGCTCCCATCTGGCTGCAGATACAGATTGCCACGACAAACAGATTAAAGAATTCTTTTGTTACTGCTGCTATTAACATCCTCAATGAGTGAAACAGTGTGGTTTAATTATTATTGTGGAAGTGTATTTATTTCCGGAAGTGTCTTTTTTTTGGGGGGGGGGGGGGGGGGGTATTTTAGTTATGCCTGCTGGCTGTACAACAATTTGCCCGTCGGGGATAATAAAGCTGACTTCACTTGACTTGACTAGTCAGTATGATGGCACTACACCCTGGAAAGGGTTTCTGCATCGCATTGAGAGATGTGCTAAAGCTAATCCCTGGTCCGAAAAGACAATGGCTATCTATCTTAAGTTTTGCCTGGTGAGTGCAGCTGGAGCCATCCTCCACAGAAATCCACGGTCCTCACAGTGGGATTATAACCGACTGGTGGAGGAGATGGAGACTGCCTACGGCTCTTCAGAGTTTAGAGCGGCGGCGGCTATTGACCTGAGGCAGTGGGTCCGCAAGCCAGGTGAGGCCCTTCATGTATTAAGAGATGACATATGTGTATTATCTATTCAGATCGTCATTCTGGTTCCGGTTCTGGTTTGCTGCAGAGACTACGGACAGAAGACTCACCCCACTTCGAATCAGCTGATTAAACTTAATTTGTAAATATTTTCATCGCTCATTAGGATATAAATCTTTTAAATTCTGGCTGTGCAGACTGGTGAGTTCCAGAGGAACACTTTCTAGCTAGCTAGCCAGCTAGATGGACAACTGAAGGCCTCCAGCTGGACACTAACTGTTAATCCACTGCACCCTATCACATCAATCCACAAATCCCAGAAGATCGCGGAGCTGGACCAGCACATTTCCAACCTCTACTGGATTAGGGATGAAGAGATGTGGCTTGATTCCGTTGTTGCCCTAGATCCCACCCCCCTGGCAATCCTGCGGATCTGGACTCAACCATCCCAGAATTTGATCCTGGCTCCATGGATACAGCGGATCCCAACCCCGCCGGCTTGGCCCCAGCCAAGCGGTCACCCTTGGCTCTTCAGCTCTGAGCTGATGATCCAGCCAACACAGCAACATCCAGGCCGGCCTCCTCAGTTCCAGCTCCACATCCCCCGATGGAGGACCCGTGGCTGCTGCTGGGGGCCAAGCCTAAATGGGTGAGCAACAGTGCAAAGGCCACTTTCACCTTCAGTCCTAATCTGAGGCTCAGAGCTAACAGCTCCACTCCCAACCAAGTGCCATGGTCCACAGTACAAGGAAAAAGGCGAGGGAGGTTCAGCCCGATACATGCTCACAAGACGGAGCTCCAACTCAAATACAGATGTAACATCTTGAGTGTCGAGGAATTCCCTATGCTCCAAACTGTCCGTTCTCCTCCAATTTCCCCTTCGACTGATCCACTGCCAGTAGCCCGGGGAGTTGAGGGGCCTGCTTCGGGAGCCCCGTTCAGGTCCGCGACCTCCTCCTCCTGGCGCAGGATCATGAAGGAGGCTGCTGTCAGGGCGAGACGCTCTGGTGGTCTTCCCTGCCGTTATTTTGTAGACAATTGTAACTTATTTTGGAACCGTCTCTCCTTTTATCGGCACGACGGACTTAACCCGAGCAAGTTAGGAAGCCGCTTGTTAGCAGCCAACATTTAGCACACTGTACACAACATACCACACACACATGCGTGACTGTTTACATACCACGCCCCCTCGTCAGTGCCTTCCTCTTCTTCTACGGAGCTCTCCGTGCACATTGCCTCCTCCACAGTAGATGCCTCTCGCAGCTACTCCCCCTACAGGGTCCAGCTGCCACTAACCTCAACAGTCAATGACCTCTCCCAGCTTGCCCAAGCTGCTCTTGTACCTACTGTCAGAACTACAAACATCAGACCAAAAAAAACACACTCTGTCCTCTGCTGGCCAAAACCCGAATAATCTGATCTCCATTCATACAGAATCAGATCCTTCTGTTCCACCAAGCATACCTGCAAAGATCAGCAGCACCTCTGTTCCACCAAGCACACCTGTAAAGACCAGCAGCACAACGGCTACACAACGGACTTTTCAGTATTCACAGCACAACAATAACACAAACATCCACTCCTTCTGGTCGGATATGCCCCGCCCCTCCTGCTCTGCCCATCCTTCCCGACCTGTCAATCACATTGTGTTGTCCTCCCTGCCCAAATCGGCCACATACTCACCGTTAACCTGTCTGAAACTATGCTTATTTAACACCAGATCCCTTACAAACAAGGCCCTACTAATCCCTGACTTCATCACAGACAGAAAGCTGGACTTCTTATTTTTAACTGAGACGTGGCAGCAGCCCTACGACTTCTCTCAGCTTAATGCAGCCACCCCACCAAGTATCTTTTTTAAGTCAAACCCGTGCTACCGGTCAGGGGTTGGCCTTGCTGTGCTCTACTGCAACACCTTAAAGGTCACTGCTGTCACTGTCCCCCATCACTCCTCATTCGAATACTTGGCAGTTAAACCTACAGGCCCCACACTCACCATCTACAGACCACCAAAACCCTCTTCTGTCTTCCTCACTGAATTTTCATCACTGTTAACATCTGTATGCGCCATGACCCCACTGTTATCCTCCTCCGCGATTTCAACATCCACATTGACCAAAATTTCATCTTTCTCCTGGACCGTCTTGGACTCACTCAGTATGTCAACCACCCAACCAACAAAGGCCACATCCTGGACTTATTCTGCTGCACTGACATCGTCCCGAATAACCTTGCCGTCATTGACTCTCCCATCTCCGACCATAAACCTGTCTTCTTTAACATTCACATTTAACTATCCTCATGCTGCCTCATGTCCTCCACCAGGGGCCACTGCTCACGAGGATTCACCATCTCCTACCACCAAAACTCCACCTAGCCCACCATTTCCAAATGTGCAAACTCCATCTAGCTCATCATCTTCACTAGGTATCCCATCACCCTCCTCCCCCATGCTGGAGTTTACTGACCAAATGAACGGACTTGTCAGTGTTGGCATCAAACTCTCCCCTCGTCTATCTGAGGTCCTGTCCCCCTAAATTCCTCCTCACCCCCTACAACCACCCTCTCAGCGCCGACGGGCACCACCTCTGCCCCCTCCACAGCTAGATCTGAACCTATGCCAGTCCCCCAATAAGAGCCCAACACAGCCAGCTACTTGTGTTTGCAATTTATGTGTTCTGGGTCCAGGTTTTAAGGCAAATTTAGTGCCTGAATTTTCCAAGGAAAAGCCAGGGCCCATTGTGTCGGAAGCTTTATTGATTCATATCTCAATAGGTAGGAGGAGAAGATCGGTCCATCCCTCTAGAAAAATGTCATCATCAAATTTAATATGTATTCTATGTCAGCCACAGTCTGATCCCAAACATGGGGATTTTTGACTTTTTAGCACATTTCATTTAGCTCTTTTAAATATTAGGTCTTTGGCAGGCAAATCATTCTTAATCAATGATTTTATCATCAAGCATAAGCTTGATATTGTTTTTAACTGAAACTTGGTTGACACAAGATAACAGTTCAGCAGTTCTTAATGAGTCTGCCCCTCCAAATTTCAGCTTCATGAGTGAAGTAAGAACGCATAAGAAAGGAGGTGGAGTCGCCATTTTGTTTAATAACAGCATTTAATGCAAGAATGCTTCCCATGGGCAGTCTGACTCTTTCGAATATGTTGCTATTCAATCAAAATCCCCCTGTCAATCACTCTTTGTAACCATCTACAAACACCCAAAATACAATGCAAAGTTTTCACATGGGTTTGCCAAACTACTGTCTATTGTTTGCATTGATTTTGACTGTGTTGTCTTAGTGGGTGACTTCAACATTCATGTCAATAATCTCAAAGATAGATGTGCTAAAGAACTTTTGAGCATTCTGGATAATTTTGGGCTTTCTCATCATGTAACACATTCAACACATAACAAAGGGCATATATTAGATTTGGTTATTTCCAAAGGGCTTAATATCTCTGAGGTTGTGGTGACGGACGCTAGTCTTTCTGATCATTACTGTGTGTCATTTAAAATGACCACGCCTGCTATTCTTAACAAAAGTGGAACAGAGATAATCAAAAAGCGTTATATTAATGATAACACCTGTGCAGTCTTCACTCAGTCTTTTACACCATCACTAACACTGCCCTCAGCTTCAATTGATGACTTTGTAAATAGCTTCAGTTCCAAAGTTATGACTATTATTGACTCCATCGCCCCAATTAGGACCAAAGTTTTGTCAGGAAGGAAAAAGGCACCGTGGAGGAACACCACACTGGTCAAAGACCAGAAAAGAGTCTGCAGACAGGCAGAATGGAGGTGGCCAAAAAACAAACTCCAGGTTCATTATGAGATTTACAAAAGCAGTCTCCACACCTATAACGGTGAACTGAAGAAGGCAAGGCAAGCATTCTTTTCAGAGATTATTAACAGAAACTGCAATAATGGTTTTCTGTTGTGGATGGACTGACAAACCCCACAACATCAGTGTCAGGTACTGACTGGGCGAATACAGTGGAAGAGTCAGGGATCAGGCAGGCTCAGTTGTTTTTTTATTCAGAAGCAGGGTTGAAACCAGGAAGTCAGACAATCAGGCAGAGATACAGAGGTCCGGCGGGCAAATATCAGGCAACAAGAAACAGGCAGAGATCACAACAGGGACTCACTCGGAGAAATAATGCTGGAACGCTTCTGATAACCAAAAAGACGAACTGGCACAGGAGGAATGGGGAGCACAGCTTATATACACGAGGGAGAGGGAGACAATGAGACACAAGTGAAACACATGAGGGTGGAGAGAGCAATTAAGCAGGCAGGGCTGGGCAGGAAGACGAAATAGGAGAACAAAACAGGCTTCAAAATAAAACAGGAAGTGACACAACAAAGACAGAAACTCAACTAACAACAGACACTTAACACTAACAGACCCTGACAATCATTCCCTCCAGAATTGCTATCCAACAAGTCATGCAATGATTTTTCAGCCTTTTTCACAGATAAAATTTCACGGATAAGACAAACAGTGTGCAGCTCTAGCTCAGGCAAGATGATAACTCCACTTGTGCCTTCTTGTTCTCCAGTTAATCTAGCACATTTTAACCTTCTTGATCATACAGTTCTGACAGAAACTGTATCACAGTTAAAATCCACAACATGCTGCCTTGATATTCTGCCAACAAACTTTTTTAAAAATGTTTTTAATTCCATAGCTCCAGATTATAAATAACTCTCTTCAGTGTGGTCAGTTTCCCCAAGCCCTGAAAACTGCAGTAATAAAACCTCTCCAATAAAAGAGTAATCTGGATGCTTCAGTAATAAGTAACTACAGGCCAATATCAAATCTTCCTTTTCTAGGAAAAATTATTGAAAGGATTGTTTTTCAACAAACTCGTGCTTTCATGATGCAGAAGAATCTTTTTAATGCATTTCAGTCTGGATTTCACACCACAGCACTGAGACGGTACTTATCAAAGTTATATATGATATACAGCTGAATAATGATGCCTCCAAAACTTTGGTCTTGGTATTACTAGATCTTAGTTCTACCTTTGATACAGTTGATCATGACATACTGCTTGACAGACTGGGAAAGTGGGTGGGACTTACTGGCACTGTACAACACTGGTTAAAATCCTATTTACAAGATAGGGACTACTTTGTGTCAATTGATGAGCATGTGTCTGAAAGAAAAAAGACTATGTGTGGAGTGCCACAAGGTTCTATTCTCGGACCACTTCTTTTCAATATCTACATGTTGAACCTAGCTCAGATTATGGAGCACCATAATGTTTCTTATCATACGTATGCCGATGACACACAACTTTATATTTTGGTGTCATCACATGATTACAGTCCCTTATTTTCACTGAATAAGTGTATTCATCAAATCAATGAGTGGATGTGCCAGAATTTTCTTCAGCTTAATGTAGATAAGACAGAAGTGATCGTTTTTGGCCAAAGATCAGCGCTCACCTTAACTCCATGTCACTGACAACAACAGATAAAGCCAAAAATCATGGTGTAATTATTGAATTTTAACAACCATTTAAAGCTCATTACCAAATCAGCTTATTACCACCTGAAAAACATAGCCAGAATTAAGGGATTTCTGTTTAAAGAAGACATGGAAAAACTTGTTCATGCATTTATTTTCAGTAGATTGGACTATTGTAATGGTGTCTTTACTGGCCTAAACAAAAAAACAATTAGACAACTACAGCTGATCCAGAATGCTGCTGCAAGAGTCCTTACAAACGCCAGGAAAATGCACCATATTACACCAGTCCTCAGATCACTACACAGGCTTCCTGTGAGTCAGAGGATAGACTTTAAAATCTTACTGTTGGTCTAGGACCAAAATCTATTCTAGACTTATTAACTCCATATTAAGTATCCAGACCCCTCAGGTCATCAGGGACAGGTTTACTGTGTGTTCCCAGAATCAGAACCAAACAAAGTGAAGCAGCTTTCAGTTATTATGCTCCTCACCTGTGGAACAACATCCCTGCACACCTGAGGTCTGCACCAACTGTTCATTAATTTAAATCAGGCTTGAAAACGTGATTATTCGCTGCAGCTTTTACTTAGATTCAATATATCACTTTAACGCTTTTAATGATTCTAATTGCTATTATTGTCTTTTACTGGCGTAATTTCTTTTTTCTTTCTTTCTTTTTCTTTGAATTGTATTTTCTATTTATGATTTTAATGTCTGTAAAGCACTTTGAATTTCCTGATGTATGAATTGTGCTATACAAATAAATTTGCCTTGCCTATCCAAAGCCAAAGAACAACGGACCACCAGCTTCAGAAACATCAAACACGTCAACCCCACTGATCTCACCAACCTGATTACCTGAGTTACCTGAGTCCTCCTCCATCATCCTCTCCTGCTGACCTGGTGAACCACTACAATAACTGTCTCTCCTCTTCCCTCACCACCCTGGCCCCTCTGAAAAACCGCTCAGTCTCATTCACCCGCACTGCACCCTGGTTCACCTCAGAGCTCCGCCGACTCAAAACTACAGGCCGTCAAATGGAGCGACTCTATAAAAAGACCTGACACACTGTTTATACCCAGATGTATTCGGATCACCTTCAGCACAAGAATGCTCTCTCTACTGCCAAATCCTCCTACTACTTCAACCTCATCAATACCGGTAGAGAAACAATAGAGTCCTCTTCTCCACTGTCAGCCACCTGCTTCATCCCCAAAAACTCTCCCTCCAGACACCTCCACAGAAGAATGCACTGCTCCAAAATTACCATCATTCACCAACAGCTGGGCTCATCGTGCACTTCCCCAACAGACCCTCCCTGGATGGTTTCCTCTGACCAACCTCAATCTCTCTCTCCAATTTCACCCTGGCTTCAGAACACACCGTGTCAGATCTCATCTGTCAAGCAAAAACCACCACCTGTCAGCTCGATCCTCTTCCCACCACCCTCATCAAAGCCTGCCTGTTGTCCATCTCCCCCATGATCACTGACATAGTAAACTCCTCCCTCTCCTCTGGAACTGTACCCCCCTCCCTCAAACTGGCTGCCATCACACCCATCCTTAAAAAACCCGGCTCTGACCCTGCTGACCTAAGTCACTACAGACCCATCTCCAACCTTCCCTTCATTTCCAAAATCCTTGAGAAGGTGGTCGCCTCACAACTACAGTCCCACCTGGACACAAACAACCTCCACAAACCCTTCCAAACTGGTTTCCGCCCCCAACACGGCACCGAAACAGCCCTGGTCAAAATCACCAATGATCTCCTCTGTGCAGCCAACTCTGGATTACTCACCATCCTCATCCTCCTCGACCTCAGTGCAGCCTTCGACACCATCTGCCACACACTACTCCTGGACAGCCTGGCTGGCACTAGGATCACTGGTGTTGCACTCTCATGGCTCTCATCCTACCTCACTGACAAACAACAGTTTATTCAACTTGGTAATCACAAATCTGGGTCTTCAGGTGTCTCACTGTGTGTACCCCAAGCGTCTGTTTTGGGTCCCCTCCTCTCCATCATCTACCTCCTCCCCCTGGGCAAAATCCTCCGTCATCATCGGATCCACTTCCACTGCTATGCTGACCATACACAGGTTTACATCTCCTCCAAACCCCCCACCCTCCCTCCCTTGAGGACATCAGGAGCTGGATGAGCAGAAACTTCTTAAAGCTCAACGGCAACAGCACTGAGGCCCTGCTCATTGGCTCCAAATCCACCCTGACCAAGCTAAACCTCAACTCAGCTCCACCCATCACCATTAATGGATTCCCCGCACCCTATTCACCCTATGTCAAAAGCCTTGCGTCATTCTCAACAACACCCTCTTATTTGTACCACACATTAAAAACATGACCCGGGCTGCATTCTTCCACCTCTGCAACATCTCTAGACTCCGCCCATCACTGTCCCAATCCAGCACTGAAATCCTATTTCACTCATTTGTCACATCCCGAATAGACTACTGCAATGCTATTCTAACTGGCCTCCCCACCAGATTCATCAACAGACTGCAAATCATCCAGAACTCTGCCATGCGGATCATCACCCTCACTAAATCAACTGACCACATCACCCCTGTTCTCATCTCACTCCACTGGCTCCCTGTACAATACCGAATTCATTACAAGAATCTCCTTCTCACCTACAAAGCTCTCCACAATCTGGCCCCCACTTACCTGTCTGACCTCCTCCAGGAATACACTCCCTCCCGCACCCTCCGCTCATCCTCCGCTGGACTCCTCACCACCCCAACCCCACGCCTCGGCACCATGGGCACCCGAGCCTTCAGCTGCTCAGTACCCAGACTCTGGAACTCCCTACCCCCACACATACGACAGTCAGACTCCATCTCACTATTCAAATCACAACTCAAAACTAATCTGTTCAAACTGGTTTATTCACTTTAACTAAACTTTTGCCTTGCACTACCCTCCCACAAAACAAAATATCATCTTTACTTTGTTGTTTTGAATATGTTTTACTGTGTCCCATTTTTTGTTTGTTGTTTTAATATGCTTGTATTCTCTGTCAGGTGACCTTGGGTGACCTGAAAGGCAACATATAAATAAAATGTATTATTATTATTATTATTATGTATATATGGACAGGTAGCAGTAGCCTACAGTAACAGGACTGATAAAGAGCAGGATCCCATATGTTTTGAAGTTTTTACAAATGCTGTGGGGGATGCAGAGATAGTTCAGAAGCTGTTAGAACAGCGTCCCCGCACGCTAGCCCAAGTTTATGACATCACCCGCCGCCACGAGACTATCAAGCAGGTGCCGTCACATGTCACCAGCTTCATGCCGTCAGTGGTATACAGCACATCAGAACGGAGACCGCGCACTGCTATGGTTAGAGCAGGAGCAGAGAGGCAGGTAGAAGAGACTGCAGCGGCCGTCCCAGCTGTTTACTACAAGCACCACACACCGACTCCACAGAAAAACCGTAGAGACATTAAGTGGGAGGAAATTCACTTTCATAATTGCTCTGGCATTGGTCATATGAAACGAGACTGTCCCTCTCCCAGAAAAACATCCAGAGCACGAGTCCCAACAGCCTCCCCTGAGAGCCCAGAACCCACTGTGCTGCACCTTAAAGCCCACAGTCAAGAAATGAGTATCCACATGTCAGTGCATGAGCTGGATGTGTGTGCTGTACTTGATAGTTGGGCATGGAAAAATGTTTTGCCTCTGCATCATTATAACCCATCCACTCAGACGCTCAACCTCCACTTCAGCCCTCAGTTGTAAAGACCCTGCTGGGTGTTGGGCCCGGTGACGTTCCTGCACTTGGTGAGGCCCACATTCCCGTCCAAATCAAAAACAGGCAGGTGGCCGTGCACTTTCTGGTTGCTGACATTGCTGGTGACGACGCCCTCCTAGGTCACCCTTTCCTCACCCAAGCCCAGCATGCCTTGACTTTGGAAATCACTGCATCGTGCTCTTTGGTGAGGACGTCCCATATTTCCATACCATAAGTAAACCAAAGACTCATGCAGTGAGAGTGGCTCGGACTGTAGTACTGGAGGCTGGACAAGAGTATGTGATAAGAGGCCACGCCCACATTCAAGAGACTATTAAAGGTGAAGTGATGCTGAGCCCTACTAAAGGCTCTGTTGAGAAGCACAGAGTGCTGGTGGCCTGTGTCCTAGTGGAAACTCAAGCCCTCAAAACCGTGCCTCTCTGCATCTCTAATCCAGGAAATACAGCTTTGACCATCAAAGAAGGAGCCATCGCAGGTTTTCTCCGGGCGGTAAAGACACTCCAGCCTGACACTAACACAGCTGAGTTGGCGCACTCAGAAGACAACAGTTCCTGAGCATCTGCATGAGCTATATGACCAGAGTCCAGCAGAGCTCAACAGAGAGGAGCAGCTCAAGCTGGCGCAGCTGCTGTGCACCTACAGCAGTGTGTTCTAGACGGGGCCCAACGACCTTGGATGCACAAGTCTGGTGCAACATGACATTGTAACTCGGCCAGGTGCCCCAATTAAGCAACCTTCATGCCGAATGGCATGGGAGAAACAACAAATGCTGACCAGCAGTTAACACAGAGCTTGGAGACCAGACTGGCCTGCCACAACCACAGCAGCTGGGCGTCGCCCATTGTGATGGTACGTAGGAAGGACAGTGCATATCGCCTCTGCATAGACTATAGATCCCTTAATGACTGCACCATTAAGGATGCTTACCCGCTGCCCTGCATGCAAGACACACTTGCCACCCTCTCCACTGCCAAGTGGTTCAGTACGCCGGATTTAGCCTCTGGCTACTGACAGGTCACGCTGACGCCCAGAGGCTGCAGAGTGGCTGTTTGAATGGAACAACATGCCATTTGGATTGTGCAACACTCCGGCAACGTTCCAACACCTGATGGACCGTGTCTTAGCTGGCTTGCAGTGGGAGACCTGCCTGGTCTACTTGGATGACATCATTGTACTTGGCAGGGATGTGTCTGAAATGCTGCAGTGACCAGGTTTTCAAGAGGCTGTGCCAAGCTAACCTGAAGCTCAAGCCAGCCAAGTGCTGCCTTTTCTGCCACCAGGTAGCTTATCTGGGCCACATTGTCTCAGAGGATGGTGTGATCACAGACCCCATTAAAGTGCAGAAGGTTCAGGAATGGTCTACACCTACATCAGTCTAGGAGGTCCACCAGTTCATTGGTCTAGCCTCCCATCGAAGGTTCATAAAAGACTTTGCCTCTGTAGCTGAGCCGCTCCATGCACTGACCAAGAAATACATCTGTTTCCGGTGGACTATAGAGTAGCAGTTGCCTGAGACTGTCGAACGCCATCTGTCAACCACCGCAACAGTCCTGGGCTACCCACTAGACCAAGGAAAAATGATACTGGACACTGATACAAGTGATATTGGTATTGGTGTGGCGCTTTCACAGGTTCAGCAAGGCAGGGAGCGTGTGCTGGCCTATGGAAGTCGCAAGCTGTCCAAAACAGAACAGAACTACTACACCACGTGGCGAGAGCTGCTAGCCGTGGTGGAGTTCACCTCACATTTCCAGCAGTACATCCTGGGGAGTCCCTTCACAGTGTGCACTGACCACAGTAGCCGCCAGTGGCTAACAAAGAGGAAGGAGCCTGAAGGACAGCTCGCCAGGTGGCTTGAGAGACTGGGAGAATATGACTTTGAGATCGTCCACCGCCCTGGATGGCTGCATAACAACGCAGACTGCCTCTCCAGGAAGGCTTATTGCCAGTCCTGCCCCTGTAAGTTACCAAACCCAGCCTCTCAACCAGGTAACACCAACCATCAGGCTGTGCAGTGTGAGTTGGACTAAATCATCAACCAGGAAACACAGAGTCCAGTGGGGGTAAGTGGAGACCTGCACACAGACCCAGGCACTTTAAATCCCCCTGAGAGAATCTGTTTGACCAGGCCCGGCAAGGCGGCACTGTTTTCTGGATGGTCCCCGGAGGAGCTGAAACAGGCACAAGATGCTGACCCAGACATTGCGCCTATCAGGGCATGGATGGAGGCCAGTGGAGAGCGCCCCCCTCTCCCCTAGGAGCACAGTCTCTCCATGCAGCCCCACTCAGACTCGATACTACTGGTACCGCATGAGAGGACGTTGCCCTCTGGTGCCGCATCTGCACAAGTTGTGTATCAAAAGCCAGACCCCGTAAGACACCACAGGCCCCCATGGGAACTGTTAGAGTCAGAGCCCACATGGAGCGTGTCGCCTTGGATATTATGGGGCCACTGAATGGGACAGAGTGCAAAAAATTTTACGTGCTTTTAATACAGGACTATTTCACAAAGTGGGTGGAAGCTTTTCCCTTACCAGATGACAAGGCAGTAACTGTGGCTGAAGTGCTGTCCTCAGAGTGGGTGTGCCGTTATGGAACACAGCAGACATTGCACAGTGACCAAGGCCGGAACTTTGAGTCTTAAGTGTTCCAAGAAATGTGCGGTTTGGTATCGACAAAACACGCACCACACCCTTTCAGCCACAGTCTGATGGCCAGGTAGAGAGGTTCAACGCCACCCTACAAATGATTCTGGCTACAACAGCTGAAAGATGTCACTGGGACTGGGACGTCATGATCCCCTACGCTGTCATGGCATACAGGGTGATGAAACATAGTGTCACTGGTTTCACTCCCAACTTCATGATGTTCGGCCGAGAAACAGCTCCTTCTGGTCCGGAGTATGTCCAACACCTCCGTGAGCGGTTGTACATTTCACAGAATCACTGAGCGCTTCTCTGGCGATCTGATGTGCCAGCTCCAAAGTGACAATATGACAAGAACTGCTGCCGTACACAGTATAATGTCAGAGATGCTGTGTGGTACCTCATCAAAGGCACCCGGAAGATCAAGAATAAAGTCAGGAAATTCCTTCCATCCTACCAGGGTCCATTCTTCGTCCTGCGACAGCTGGATGATCTTGTGTTTCGCATCCAGAAAGGCCCTAGGACCAAAGTGAAAATAGTTCACCATGATCAGCTGAAGCCATATCGCAGCCGTGAGCTACTGGACAACACCTGGGCTGTGGAACAGGCTCAAGGCTGGACACCGACTGAATTGTCACCTCCAGCTTTAGACACAGATCCTGCAGACTCAGACCTGGAACTCTCTGAAATGTTCGACAGTGCAGATGCAGAGGAGGCCTCTGCCAACACTCTACCAGATCCAGCGGGGCCTGTCCCTACTATTCCAGCTGCTGTCTCATCCTCCTCCCCCTGTCGTCACCTGGACTTTTCTTCTCCCTGGGACATTCAGGGCAGTGGGGGGTGGTATAGTGCAGCCACCTCATCATGGTCGTCGCAATAAAAGAAGAGGCCATCGCCGGTGAGGAACCCCAGCCAAGTATGGTGAATGGTTGGCTCACTAAACTCCAAATGGACATGGACTGTTTCCAGTTTAAAGTACAGATTTTCAGTGTTCCAAGAAGAAAGATAAATGTTTGGTAGTATTTGCTGCTGTTGAGCCCATTGTTAATATTGTTTATTTAAACAAAAAAAAGTATTTTATGCTTTGTGAATACATTTGTTTTGTTAAAAAAAACAAACAAAAAACAAACCTTTAAGATAGAGACGTTAGTTATGCTCCCGGTCGTTTAGTTACTGTTTGTTATTATTATTCATGTTTTTTTCATGTTTGTAATGCTCTGCCTTCATGTGTACACCCAACAGGAAGGACTGCTACATGTTCGTTGTTGCACAGAGAAACCACACGTTTGTCTATTATCCACTTATTATGGACTGTGAATATGCTGGGTACATTGGGTCGTCTCAAAATGGACTCTTTATTTATGAGGACTGTATACCTTTTATGAAAAAAAAAAGTGTCATGCATGTCAGTGAGCTGGATTGGAATTACATTTGTGATTGCCATCCAGAGTGGAGGTAGTGTTGCAGAAGTGCATGGTGTGTGCATTTGTGTGTGGCAGAGAGGGGGGTGTGGCCGGAGCGTGAGTGACAGAGTGTGAAGGCCGGCATGAGAGTGAGAAAAAGAGAGAGAGTGGTGGTAGAAGGTGTACGTAGATGAGACCGAGAGAGAGAGCTAGTTAGCGTTTAGCCAGTTATGGTGCTGTTATCACGGTTGTTGGAAATAAATACATTAAGCTCTGAGGACGTATCAGTGTGTGGGTCGCCGTATGCTGCTTAAAGTTAAGGGAGCTAAACCCTAGAGGAAGAGCAACTTCGGCCACTGGAGCAGACCCCTAGGCTCCCATGTGATCCAGACCGTGGTCTGGATGCGTCCACAGGAAAAGGTTTAACACTAGCATAAAACAAGCACAGCTAAAAACAGTACCATTAACCTTTGTGTATACAAATGTAGTTTGGTTACTTTCCTTGTTGGGCTTTCTTGTATGTGTTTACGTTGTTGGTTAGCCACACCAGGAGTTGATGCTGATTGTTGTATCTCCAAACATACTTTAGCACATCAGCAGCCCTGCATGAAACCAACCCTCCCCCCTTTTTATTCTGGCACCTTGGAACTATTTTAGTTGTCCTTAAAGGACCACATGAGCCATGTAGCCCCAGCAGCCATCTTGTTTGTAGTTTCATTGTCTGCTGGTCTATTTGAAGGTGCACAAGAAGGAATATTGCTAACCTCTTCTCTGCAGAACTCTGAATCCTTCTACTTTAATGTGGTCATTTGGCTGTAATTGCTAAGTTGATTGTATAGTCAGAGATCCAAAATGGTAGTATTTTATGAGACTGAATTGGTGATTCGGTTATTGTTTTCCTGTTTAGGGTGGTGTCCAGAGGTTAACTTTGATATTAAATAAAGTTATCATTTTACATGAATATTTTTAATATCAATGGTTTAGTCAAATTTTGATAGCAAATTGCCAATGAACTACCAAGGCCCAAGAAAACTGTGCCCCGTGTCAGGCCAAACATCATCTTCATTAGACTCACGTCTTCGATGCGAACTCCAAACAGGGTGTTGAAGTGTCCAGGGTAACCAACAAACCTGCACAGACACAAGCAATCATCATTTTATCAGTTTATGAAACAACTGCAGTAAAGAAGTGAAAACATGTAGCATCTTAACTAAACTAATAAGATTGTTCAGAAAGAAAATATTGAAAGTTTAAAACCAGTCATTTTAATTTCATTTATTTATTTCATTATTTCCTTGTGGGCTGTTGAAATATTTGTATATACATTTACATGATCAATTTTTGTTTTGTCTTGTACAAATGGACAGATTTGTTTGAAGAAGACTGAAGCAGATAGTTTTAAACGATTTAAGGGGTAGGACTAGAAATGTTTTCTTCTTATTCTTTCCCCTTTTGAACATGATCTGTAGCTATTATTTATTATTTGAGATGCTTATATATTGCTGATGATTTAGGTTTTTTTGGGTTTTTTGCTTTTATGTTTTGTTTTTTAGCTCTCTCTCTCTCATTCTCTCCCGCATGCACGTACATTACAAAATTCCATGCAACAAACAAAGTTGGTGAAATGTAAATCAGTCACTAACTTTGTTAGTGACTGATTTAGTTACCGCCTATTGGAAAGCTCAGTTCGACGGTCTGTGAGCAAGGAGCCACTATGCATCCTACAAGCTAAGGAAGAAAACACCCAGTGGAGAGACCATGAACAATTAAACACATCTCCAAAGAAAGTGTAGACAAAAACACAGATAGGCACATTACACATGGAGCAGATCTAGAGCAAACTCTTTACAGAGTTGTTAAAGAGTCCCAACATATGCCTCATAGAGCAAGCACTTGGCAAAAGTGGTAAGGAAAGACTTCCTTTAAAAGGCAGAAACCTCAGACAGAACCAGGCTCAGGGAGGCTAACAAGGTTAGTGACATTCAATGAAAAAACAACAACAATAACAGAAAAATACTAATAACCATTTCCCATTATTATTTCTTCTGCTAAAAACAATATTTCCCCAGCCGCTAATATTGTGCACATTTAGTGGTACCAGGCTTCATTCACTATTCACTATTCTCTATTCTCCTCTTCGCTCTCTCTCATCTTATCCCTCCCTGACTCTGGATCTGCGTGAGGTTTCTGCCTCTTAAAGGAAGTTTTTCCTTGCCACTGTTGCCAAATGCATGCTCTATGAGGGATTGGTTGGGACTCTTTAAACAATTCTATAAAAGGTTTGGTCTAGACCTGCTCTATGTGTAATGTGCCTAGCTGTGTTTTTGTCTACACTTTCACTGGAGATGTGTTTGATTGATTGTTCATGGTCTGTTCACTGGTTGTTTTCATCCTAGCCTGTTGGTAGCACAGTGTATCCTTGCTCACAGACCACCGAACTGAGCTTCCCAACAAGTGGTAACTAAATCAGTTTATCCATCTAAGGAAAAAGTCAGTTTGGGCTGAGGTGATGATGAACCTGCTCTGAATGGCTGGAGCATTTCTCACCTGCCTTTGAAGAACGCAATGTATACTGGCGACGAGTAGAAGTTGACAAACTGGAAAATGAAAACTTTGAGGATTAACATGTCTTCGTATTTACTCTGAGTGCGATGCATCTCTGAGTGAAAGACAGAGAGAGAAATTTGGTAACGTCACCTACACAACACAGACATTCATTATTAGTACACACACTAACACACACAATAAACTGACAGTCACTCATTTCAGCTGTTGAATCCTTTATGATCAATACTGAACTTCAATTATGAAAATTATAAACACAATAATCTCAGTGCAGTACATCCACCATATTTTAAGATTTTGGCGAAGTTAAGAGTTTCATGAAATGAATAAGATGTGAAGAAAAAACAAATAATTACAGCTAAAACTGAGGATTAAGAAGATTGAGAATTAAGGTGTAACTCACCCCAGCGGGTTAGAATGTGGGCCAGCGCAGTGTAAACCTTGGACAACATGAGGATGACCAACAGGTTTAACAGTGATGCTGAAATACTGGCTATCCTTTGGGCCTGAACAGACACATACGTCCGCACACACACGCATGTAGAAAAAGCAGCGACAAAAAAGTGAATTCAGTTATCTGTGGCATTCCTCAGGGCAGCATCTTGGTAACTGTTGTGGCTGTCAAGCCTTACTGTATATTGCATTTCATTGTGTTGTGTTGTGTTGCCTTGTACTCACTGAGAAGCTGAGGAAACTGTCATGAGAGTTGTAAACGATGACTGTGAGGATGGTGCGATACAGAATGATGGAGATGAGGAACATCAAAACAACAGTTACCTAAACTCAGGAAACAGGAAGAACAATGTGTTCACACATCCCAGGTGTATGATCTAGTCAGATAACACTCAAGCACGGTCAGTCATCAGAGGACTGTCCCATGTCAAAACTGTCAGATAAAGGTTAAAGATCAGAGGTTAGAGGGAGACTCACCATAATGATGATGACAATGCAGCCAGTCAAAGTTCTGTTGAATCTTTTGTCTTCAGGAAAGTAAGGTTCTTCTGCTCCGGTCACTGGGTTCCTCATGGTCATTGGTGCCATGGCTGCAAACTCAGGACGAGGTCGCTCCTGTGGAGGATGACAACAGTGAGAGGAAGGGTCAAAGTTCACTCATTCAGAAAATGAGTCCCCAACACTAAGTAAAGAAGCTTTGGTTTCAATGGTTCCATGACAATTGCTTATTTGAATTTTGAGAGGCAAGTTTGACACCTCAACATCCTGGAAGTCGGAACAATCCCAGCGGTGAGACAGAACTGAGCAGTTTCTCTTCCAGTACTCGAGGAAGGTGAGTGCCCACAAGGACATGAAGATACTGAGAAACACTGTTCCTCCATTGTCAAACAGGAGACCTGCCTGAGGAGACACAGATGGTCATCTGTGTATTTACAAGAGATCTTATTTCTTCATCTGCAGTGACAACCTGCAGGTCATCATCCCAAAGCAAATGTTTGTCTCAACGCTAAAATGAACATACAGGTGTATCTCAATAAATTAGAATATCATCAAAAAGTTGATTTATATCAGCAATTCAATTCAAAAAGTGAAACTCAAACATTATATAGATTCATTATACATTTCAAGTGTTCAGGGAAGAACAACCATTCACACTCATGGGCAATCTCATCTTATGGGCAATTTAGAGCCACCAATCAATCTAGACATGTGTCTCACTGGATCATGTCAGTAAACCGGAGCACCGGGAGGAAACCCATGGAGGCATGGGGAGAACATCGAAACCACAACATTTTCGCTAACCACTATTCTGCCTTGCTGGCACATTTTAAGTGTTTCTTTCTTTTAATTTTGTTTATTATAACTTGCAGCCAATTAAAACCCACAATTCAGTATCTCTGAAAATTTGAATATTGTGAACATTGGGACTCACTGTGTCACGCTCTAATCAGCTAATTAACTCAAAACCCCTGCAAAGGTTTTCTTAGCCTTTCACTGGTCTCTGGGTCTGGTTCAGTAAGCTACACAATTATGGGGAAGGCTGTTGACTTGACAGTTGTCTAGAAAATAAACAGTGATACCCTGCGCAGGGAGGGTAATACACAAAAGGTCATTGCTAAAGAAGGTGGCTGTTCACAGAGTTGTGGATCCAAGCACAATCATGGAAAGTTCAATAGAATGAAAAATATGATGGAATAAGATGCACAAGCAACAGGGAGAACCACAGCCTTGAGAGGGTTGTGAAATAAAGCCCATTCATAAATTTCAGGGAGATTCACAAGGAGTGGACACCAGCTGGAGTCGGTGCTTCAACAGCCACCACACACATACTTATCCACGACAGGGGCTACAACTGTTGCATTCCTGTGTCAAGACACTGATGAAAAAGAGATAATGTCAGAGGTGTCCTACTTGGGCTGAAGATAAAAAGGACCAGACTGTTGTTGTACAAATTACTCTTTTCAGAAGAAAGTAAATTTTATTTTGTTTTGTTTACATTCTGTTTGAAAATAAAGATACCAGAGTCTGGAGGAAGATAGGAGAGGCACGGATCCAAGTTGCTTGAGGTCAAGTGTAAAGTTTACACAGTCAGTGGTGGTTTGATGAGCCATGTTGAAGTGCCTTTGAGCACTATGAAAAGCGCAATATAAATTTGATTTATTATTATTATTATGTTATCTGCTGGTGTTGGTCCACTGTGTTTTATCTGGTCCAAAGTCAGCGCAACCATCTACCAAGACGTTTTACCGAATTTTGGGTTTTCCTTAGCTTTAAGTTATAATCATCCAAATTAAAAGCTATAAACACATGAAATGTATCACTCTACATTTAACAAATATATATGTGTCATACGAGTTTCACATTTTGAGGCGAATTACTAAAAAAAAGCTACTTTTTGATGATTGTAATTTATTGAGAAGCATCTGCAATTCTTCCACTTCTGTATATATGGTACTGGTGCAGAATATTGCTGTGAGACATACAGGTGGACAGAGAGACTGGCAGGAGGAGAAAGAGACAGGTAGGTAGATACAGAGAAACAGGCAGATGGAGTCAGGTACCTTGTAGGTGACACAGATGCTTGAGTAGTTCCAGAATGAGCAGATGTTACAGATTGGACACATGATGAGGCTGTTTCCACTGTCACACACCTCCCTCCTTCACATACACACAGTGGAAATAAATATTTCTATGACATGATTTGACATGTTAGCATGTTGGACACAGAACTCATACTCACGCTGGAACATCATTGGCCATGAACCAAAACCCAAATAGAAAGATCACAGTTCCAAAGAGAGATGCCGGTAACAGCCAACCAGAGTAGAAACCTACAGCCAGACATGGTTAACATGGAGACCTTCAGTTAGTTGCCATGGATACCTACAGCCAGACACAGTCAGACAGTTTTTATGGAATCCCACATCCTGATGCTGCAGTTACCATAGAAAATAAAGCTCAGAAAGTTACAACAAAAACTGACAGACAAAGCATTTACCATCCCACCAAACGTAAATACACTGCACACTTTAACAGCACCAGCCAGTTACCATAAACACCTCAATGTTTAGTGCATTTGCCATAGTTACCGAGCCAAGCAAAGTAAAGCGCAATCTTCTCCCCAAAGTACTCTCTGACATGGTCCAAAGGTTGGTAACGTCTCCAGCAGGACCACTGGGCCCAGTACCCATAAAGTATCTGTCTCAGGCTTAAGGACTCTGGGGGCACTAGGTGGGTCGGCAGCTGAAACCCTCCCTATAAAAGCAAGAACAGATTTTAAAAGCCTTAATACAGTTATTTAGTAAATAGCAATCATTTAGACCCATGTGTCAAACTCAAAGCCCGTGGGCCAGATGTGGCCCACGAGGGATTAAAAGGTCTGATAGTCTTAAAATAAATAAGTCAAAAGCGTGCATTGACCATAAACTACATTTCCCACAATGCATGCCGATTATGTTACCCGTGAAGTGACGGCATCCTGCCACTAGATTGCAGTGTATCCAGATCAATGCGATTTTCAACAATTGGAATTGAGAAATACAAATGATCCCAAAATGTCCAGGAAGAGAAAAATTGATGCGGATGGAAGGCTATTTCATGAAAAATGGGATGGAGAATTTGTGCTTCAAGGAGAAAAACCGGTAAGTCTTTCGTGTTATGAAGTGGTGTTGGTTGTCAAAGAATATAATCTACGTTGGCATTTTGACACCAAATACGGAGCTAAGTATGCCAAAGATAGCCTTCATATGTTCAGAACATGATCAATGGATGAAGATAGTGGAGAAGGGATCCACTTGGTGTGTTCAAGGACAGGCAGCATCTCCTCATCACCTAAAAACTTGGCCAATATAGTTGTGAATTGAGACAACCCTAATTTTGTTATTTTGAGTGTATATACTACTTTATATGTGTAGCAATCTATTTAGTGTTTACAGGTTTATGTGTTTATGCAGACAAATCTGCAAGGCTGTGTGCAGCCTTTTGTTTTTGTAAAATGCTACATCTGTCACACATGTTCTTAGCAGCTCACAATTGTTGGTTGTACTGTTATTCTGCCCCTCTCAACCGTGACAAAAAAGTTTTGAACAAAGTTAATTTCATAACTGGTGTTGGATGATACTTTTCTTTATTCACTTGGATAGTTTGATCGTTGACTGATGGAGTAATGTGGGTTTCTTAACCTGACAAATTAAAAGGATTTATCTTATAACAACAGAGCAACTAGCAAATACATATATTTTTTTACATCTATGCAAATGCATATGTAATATTTGTAATTTGTATAAGAAATAAATTCAGATTTATTTAACATTTTACATTTGGTTACATTTAGCTACATTTATACTGTCTTACAGTTACATGTGGCCCTTTGAAGGCAGCCATTAGGGCCAAGTCCCTCAAAATGAGTTTGACACCCCCTGATCTAGACTGTATCAGATAATCTGCTTATCATGTCGTTGATCTGAATGGATAAAGGAGTAGAAGTTTCTCTCAGACCAGACGTTTTGAATTTAAAGACGCTTACCTCATGGAGGGGGTAGGCAGCAGTGAAGACCTGTTCACTGAGGAGGCGGTCGATTCCCACCTCGCCCTTCTTCAACGAACCATATTGAGTCCTGGCCAGAATCTCATACACCTGGAAGGACAGGGCACAGTAACTGCAGGAACCAGTCTAGATGCTGTACTGATGTATCAGTATAATTAAGACAAAGATTCCCCAAAATAACACATCATTTACTGAAATAATCTACCTGAAATACCTTAAAGATTCAACTGACTTTAATTTCCTGTGCTTGACCCCTCGTACCAGTGAACTAAACTTACACATTCCTTGTGTCAAGACACTGTTGAAAAAGATAACGTCAGAGGTGTCCTACCTGGGCTAAGGACAGAAAAAAGACTGGACTATTACTTAGTGGTACCAAGTACTCTTTTCATCCATCCATCTTCATCCGTTTATCCGAGGTCGGGTCGCGGGGGTAGCCGCTTCAACAGGGAGCCCCAGACTTCCCTTTCCCTGGACCAACCAACCAGCTCTGACTGGGGGATCCTGAGGTGTTCCCAGGCCAGAGCGGAGATATAATCTGTCCACCTGGTCCTTGGTCTGCCCCGAGGCCTCCTCCCAGCTGGACGTGCCTGGAACACCTCCCAAGGGAGGTGACCAGTAGGCATCCTCACCAGATGCCCAAACCACCTCAACTGGCTCCTCTCAATGCAAAGGAGCAGTGGCTCTACTCTGAGCTCCTTTTGGATGACGGAGCACCTCACCCTATCTCCAAGGAAGAAGCCAGCCACCCTTGTGAGGAAGCTCATTTCGTCTGCTTGTACTTTCGATCTCATTCTTTTGGTCATGATCCAGTTCTCATGACCATAGGTGAGGATGGGAACGAAGATTGACCTGAAGATCGAGATTCTGGCTCAGTTCTCTTTTTGTCACAGCGGTACGATACAGCGACTGCAGTACTGCTTCCGCTACTCAGATTCTCCGGCCAATCTGACCCTCCAAGGTCCCCCCACTCATGAACAAGACCCCGAGGTACTTGAACTCTTTCACTTGGGGTAAGGACTCATTCCCAACTCGGAGAAGATAGTCCATCGGTTTCCTGCTGAGAACCATGGCCTCTGATTTAGAGGTGCTGATCCTCATCCCAGCTGCCTCACACTCGGCTGCGAACCTGTCCAGTGAGAGCTAAAGGTCACAGACCAATGGTACCAACAGCACCACATCGTACACAAAAAGCAGCGATGCGATCCCGAGCCCCCCCTCGCAACATCTCTCCTCCCCGACTAGGCCTAGGAATCGGTGACGTGGCGTGACATGGCGCAGCCCTGGTGGAGGCCAACCATCACTTGGAACAAGTCTGACTTACTGCCGCATACCCGCACACAGCTCTCGCTTTGGGTGTACAGAGATCGGAAGGCCCTTAGAAGTGACCCCCTTACCCCATACTCCTGCAGCACAGCCCACAAAACATCCCGGGGAACCCGATCATATGCCTTCTCCAGGTCCACAAAACACATGTAAACCAGGTGGGCATACTCCCAGGCTCCTTCCAGGATCCTCGCAAGGGTGAAGAGCTGGTCCGTTGTTCCATGACAAGGACGGAACCCGCATTGTTCCTCTTCAATCAGAGGTTCGACAATCGGCCTGACCCTCCTTTCCAGCACCTTGGAGTAAACTTTCCCAGGGAAGCTGAGTAGTGTGATGCCTCTGTAGTTGGCACACACCCTCTGGTCCCCCTTTTTAAAAAGCGGGACCACCACTCCGGTCTGCCACTCCTTCGGCACTGCCCCCGACCCCCACACAATGTTGAAGAGACGTGTTGTCCATGACAGCTCCTCAACACCCAGAGCCTTAAACATTTCAGGATGGATCTCGTCAACCCCTGGGGCTTTGCCACTGTGGAGTTGTACACTGAAGTACAGTGACTGTTGTGGCTCCCAGCTGCCAAGCGGTGGGCCAGATGAAGCGCTGGTGGCCAACGTGGTGTTTCAATCTTCCAAATCAGCTACTGTGTTCTTCCAATGTCTCAGGAAAGAAGGAACTCAGAGTCATCAGAGTCTTTTGAGGATGCAGTTTTATTCAAAATAGAGCAAGTATTTTGAACAAACAGCTGAGCGGCTCGGACCCCGGGGTCTGAAAACACACTGAATTAATCTCTCCAACCACTTACTTATATATCCCTGGGGTCCCTCCTTTCTTAGTTTTCCCCCCTCTAGAGACCACAACCCATTCTTTTTTAAACATCATCTTGAGCAGAGTTCCCACCAATAGAATTGTCCCATCTTGTCTTGTTTTCTGTTGTTCGTGTGCCACCATTAGACTGGCCCTTCCATTGACCTTTGGCCTCTCTTTTCTACCAGTGGCAGATTCCCATGGTTTCGGAATTTTTCAAAATAACAGTTTCACTGCTTCTCCATGCTTTACGTTTCTCTGTTTTACATCATGTATGTCATGTGCGCTTTTCTGTGCTCTTAACCACCTTTTCCCATACGCTTTTCTTACTCTCCATTGTATTTCACCTCTACATTGTTAGTGTTTTCCCAGGCTTTTTACTGCATCCACATAAATTGTGCACTTCAGTGTTTGACATAGTATTGCTCAAATTCCCTTCAACATGACTTCCCTCAGGGAAACTGACATTGACCCCCCCTTCATCCTCCAGCTCTGTCTCTGCCCCAGAGGATGGGTAAGTCAGGTTCAGGAGTTCCTCAAAGTGCTCCTTCCACCACCCGACAATCTCCTCATTTGAGGTCAGCAGCGCCCACCCTTACTGTGTACACAGCTCGGATGGTACCCCGCTTTCCCCACCTGAGGAGCCAGACAGTCTTCCAGAGCAACTTTGGTGCCGACCGAAAGTCCTTCTCCATGTCCTTTCCGAGCCTCTCCCACACTGCTTTGCCTCCGCCACTGCCGAGGCCGCAGCCCTTTGGGCAAGTTGGTACACTGCAACTGCCTTTGGAGTCCCCCGGGATAACATATCCTGGAAGGCCTCCTTCTATCAGAGCAACCTGAGCTTCCATAACACCTAAAAATTTTCACAAACTGATCGCCTCCATGCCACACCACATTGCTGCAGTAATTCATGCAAAAGGAGCCCCAACCAAGTATTGAGTTGTGTACATGTTCATATTTTTCAGTAGTCCAACATTTCTGTGTTAAAAATCCTTTTTTTTTAATTGGTCTTAATGTATCTGGTGTAGTTACAGTTACAACACAAACATGACCAGGTCAATGATCAGATCTGACATTAGCCACAGGAGACAGCTAAATGACACAAATGAAATACACAATGAAGTACTTTCACTGTCATACTTAGAGTAGTAAAGTAGTAGTATTTATTGTTATATATCAGCTTGTAATTGTAGTTGTAGTTGCTTAAGTTGTTAAGTTCTCAGAAAAGTTGTGTGTTTCTAGATGTAATGCATATGTTTACATTGCATGTCTTTGCAGGCAGTGTGTATTTGTAGATTATGTATATTTGTGAATGTGTCTTTGCTTCTAGATAGTGTTTGAGGAGGAGGAGTGGCCGCTTGCAGCATTGGTCTGCTGACTGAAACATCCTGAAATCTGAGAAGTTTGTGGGTTTTTATGTGTAAGCCAAGCAGAGGACAGAGTCTGTGAGGACAAATTAAATCGAACTGCCACAAGTACCACAGCAACCATCCTGTAAAAACAAAGGAATTCATCACCAGGAAGATTATTAGTATCATTATTAGGGCCAAATTAATAGAAAAATAAAAAAGTGTGTTTGTGTGAGTGTGTGTCTTTGTGAGTGGTTGTCTGTGAGAGGAAAAGGAAAATAGATTATTGATGTCTTGCATTTTTGAGGATGTTGTGGAAAAAGACAGGAAGTAAAAATTAAGTTGAGGATGTGTGTGAATGGGAATGGAGTTGTGTGGGGAGAGTCCAGGCTGCTTAGTGGTAAAGAAAGAGGCTGCGTTCTAATTACACCTCAGAGTGGAAAATGGAAAGCATAAAATCATTCTCTTTTTCAACCTGCAGAAAAACCAATTAACACTGCCCTTTTTTTCAACATGACTGTTTAAATCAACGAATTTAGAGTTGCTGTTATCATGTTTCTGTTTGTCTGCCGTCTGTTGCCTGAGAGAGGCCCTTACTTGTCAAGAACATTCACATATTTCCTAACTGTAAACCTACTTAAAGCTTGTAACAATGCTTTTCACACTGCTGACTGCTTTCCAGTCCAACCTGAGGAGAAGGGAAACAATGTGGATAAAGGAGCACCTTTATCCACATACAGCTCAAACCCCTGGCACATGTGGAAGCACACACAGGCTACAAAGGCAAAAACACCAGCATATCATAAAAACCCAATCCTTCTTTCCCTGACAACCTGAATCATTTCTTCAGACTAATACTCTCTCTTAAAGTTGTGTATATGCAAGTCAAAAATCATTTTGCTCTTTTCATGCAGCAATTTCAACTAGCATGGTAAGTAGACATCTTTCTCTTGATAATTTATTGATCAAACCATCCTAATAATAACCTAATAACTCTAACCAAAGTTTATATCCAGATCTAGGACCAAAATGTAGCAGCACACACACTGGGAGCTGATCAGCCTTGGCAGGGCCTTCCTTAGGGGAGACCATCCTGTAATTATGGCCGAAAACACCCCGTGATCCTGGGGTCCACTACTGATTACTTCTCAACTGAGGAAAATCAAAAAAGAATCTCAAAATTAATTTGCTTTATTTTCAACAAGAATCACATGAAAACTGCTACTCTAGGACAGGAAGAGCCCTGTTTATTTCAAAAAGTGAACAATCTAATGAAAAATACTACAAACAAATGGTAAGAAGACAGCATCATCACAGAAGAAAGAAGGCAAGTTTTTTTCTCATATTCTACTGCACTGGTTAGATGAGGGACTGAGCATTGGGTGAGCAGAGTCACAGATGACATACGGTGGCCCATGCATTACCTTTGGCTCTCTATGAACTGTCCAGTCGTCAGATGAGGCAGGGGGAGTCTCTGTGTTTTTCCCTAACAACCTAATCAGTTCAAACACCAGGTTATACTTAAGGGAAGGCTATTTCATACCCCCAAGGGAGATTATATCCCCACACTTAGATTACATAAATAAAATAAATAAATAAATAAAATAAATCAAGGTTACATTATTCAATTTTGATCTTTGTCATATGATTATACAATCTATAAACTGTAAAATTTAAATTGCAAAGTGTAATAAGTAATGTAGTGTAACTTAACCCGTAAATGGATAAGTGGTAGAAGATGAATGAATGAATGAATATACAGTATTACAGAAGAGATTCTGATCCACATGCTATACCAGTTGGTGGTGATAATGTAACAATTCCTTGTTTGCCAACTGGCAAAAATAAAGAAGAAGAACATGTGCGGTGATGCACCTAGTTCATGTCATGTCCTGTTTGTGCTTTTCCAGTATGCATTTCACTTTTGGCAGAAAAATCACAGGAAATTTAAAAACTTGCAAACCACAGCAAATGTCGCAGAATTTGCTTGAATTTGCGTTGACTATTGTGATTGCAAGACTTCCCTGGAGACTGGACAGCACTTTCTCAGAGTGAAGTATTAATATTAACACCTGTTTTTAGTCAAAAATGAAACATTTGAACTCACCACCTGGTGTCTCTGAGTGGTCTTGAAAAATGTCTCTTTGTTGTCGCTGCCCAGAAACCTGCAGACAGAAAGTACACGGGGAAGTGTTGCTCACAGCAAGAACAGACTGGGTTCTTTGGTTTCAGACTTGACTCCGTTCAACACTTTAACGAAAACTTCAAATAATTTCAGATCTCAGCTGTTCATCAATGAAGTCCAAACAACAAAACAGCTTCAGCGCTTCTGAGCCATAAAAAAAACTTTGATTTGCCTGTGTTTCCACTTTAACATCTTTATGCAGCTCCAACTTAACTTGCACTTCAACTACTATAAGTACATCCATTATAATAAATGATTAAAGTAAAATCTGAACATTAACATCATTCTGTTTTGTTGTAAATTGTGCTCTTTTGATAAATACATCCAATAAAATGTTTTTGATGTTGGTCACCTCTGCAGCTTGTTGGTCCTGAACTGACAGGTGTAGTAATCAGGTGGGGGGTTGGGGACATCGTAGGACATGGGGTTGGGGAGGGACAGCTTGGACAAGATCTGTTCAGACCACATAACTGCTGGAGCAGTGACCACCTGCAGGGGAACAGAGGCCACAGGTGAGGACTTTGGTCAGGGGGTGAACAACAGAGGTGGACCATGGGGTGTCTTACCTGCAGAGGGACCCTCAGACTGATCTCCTCAGCATAATAACAGAGGACACTCCAGGGGGCACTGAGGAGGGTGAAGCAAATCTTCAATTTTTCTTTCAAGACTTCCTTCTGTAGAGAGATTCACATTGGGAATAGAAAAATGATTTCAATCACATTTTAAAATCATCAGCCAAAGTTTTCCCTGCTTTGATTCCCTGTGGAGTCCCATAAGGCTTAGTTTTGGGTACTGTACCACATACAGTACATATGGATGCAACAGGGGGCGCCAAACAATGGTGAAAATGTACATGCAAGATATGAAAATTAATCTTTGTTGTCTGTTATCCTTTGGTTGCATTTTATAATAGGTCAATTCCGACCTATATCCAACATATTTAAAGTGTAGATATAAAGTCTTTATATTACAGTCATGGTCCAACAATGACTAGTTAGGCTATGTGATCAGTGTTGTCTTGTGGGAGTCAGACACATGAAGTGGTTGAGGTGGACAATCAAACAAATGTTATCAGGTATACAAAACAGCGAGAGAAAGAGAGAGAGGGAGAAAGTGTGCAATTGGATGCAAATGAAAATAAATGTGTGGATGAGGTGTGTATATAACTACCATTATACCTTTCATATATAAAGCTCTTAATGACCAAGCTCCATCATATCTCAGAGAGCTCATAGTTCCTTACTGTCCTAGTAGGCCACTCCGCCCTCTAGATGGAGGTTTACTTGTGGTTCCTAGAGTCTCCAAGAGTAAATTGGGAGGCAGATCTTTCAGTTATCAGGCTCCTCTTCTATGGAACCAACTTCCAGTATCGGTCCAGGGGGCGGACTCTTTAGCAATTTTCAAGACCAGGCTTAAAACTTTTCTGTATGAAAGAGCTTATAGTTAAAAAGTTAAAGTCCATCTACTCTTTAGCTATGCTGCTATAGGCCTAGACTGCTGGGGGAAGCACTGAGCACCTCTCTCTCTCCCTCTCCCTCTCCCCTCTCCTTCTCTCTATCCCCCTCCCTCTCCCCTCTCTCTCTCCCTCTCCCTCTCCCTCTCCCCTCCCTCTCCCTCTCTCCCTCTCCATCTCCCATTTCACTCTCTCTCTCCCACTCGCATGCGCCAACCTACCAACAACCACGCTTCTCCGAAATCCCAGTTTCTCTCAGTTCTAAGCATGTGTACTGTATTTACTAACCATGTTTCCCTGAAGTCTCTGTCTCTCCCAGATCCTCTCCTCTCTCTCCCTGTCCTCATCTTGCAGGTGACGAATCATCACCATCCCATGTTCCTGCAATGCCTGCTGCTCCCACATCTTCATCAATTTCATACAGCATCATTTCTATGAACTTCATGCAGCATCATGTTCCTGCCTACACCTGAATTTGAATATCCTGAGTCTGAATATATATCTATCTGAGTAATATCTGAGTTTGAATATCCCCTCCTCCTGCTCTCTTTCTCTCCCTACTCTACTCAACTTTGCCCCCCCCCCCGTGCCTCTCTCTCTCTCTCTCCCTCCCACCCTCTCTCACTCCCTCTCTCAACCCAATCGGTCGAGGCAGATGGCCGCCCCCCTGAGCCTGGTTCTGACCGAGGTTTCTGCCTCTTAAAGGAGGTTTTTCCTTGCCACTGTCGCCAAGTGCTTGCTCATGGGGGGATCTGTTGGGTCTCTTTAAATCATTTTATAAATAGTTTGGTCTACACCTGCTCTATATGTAAAGTGCCTTGATGTAACTTTGTTACGATTTGGCGCTATATAAATATGTCTGATTTGATTTGATATAATATACAGGTTTTTAGTCAAAGAAGATGAAAGTAAGTCATCACTGTTAACAGTCAGTTAACTTCATCAGCTGACTACGTTATTATTAGTGATAGCTCTGCTTTCTGTACTTTTAGCTTTAAACATCTTTAAATATGGGATCAATTTCCTCTGGATGTCAGTAATAAATGTACCCATTTGGAGTACGACATTATTGATGTTGCACACCCCTAAAAAATAGTGGTTGTGTCCCTGACCAAGACAATGAAATGGTTCAAATCCAGCTTTACTACCCTACTTACTTACTTCACCTTTCTCTACTATCTTATAGTTCTGCTTTTCAGATTTATTATTTCAGATTTCAATCAGACACTGAGTCATTCAAAGTGCTTTACAGAGGCATAGACAAGGTAAAACCATTTTGATATGTCCTGTTATCCAAGTGAAGAGCAGGACCACAATAACAATAACACAACTGCTGGTGGAGGATTACTGTGATTTTTGCCTTAATAATCTATGAAGTGATGATATTCACTCATTGTGGTGTCAGTTTTTGACACAGTAAACTGAACCTTGTTTGGGCGTTTGTTGAAGACAGCAAGACATTTAAAGATGCAAAATTCTGCAACATTCGAGCATAACTTCAGTATTTCCTGATGTTTTTTGACAAATACCCAAATTATTCCTCAGAAAAATAAGAGTCTGTTCAGTTCTACGCAACACGATACAGAGCAGTTTACTAAGTCAGTTAAACACATTTAAATTGCAACAGCACAACACTGTTTCAATGTTAACAGATCAACGATCAGGGTCAATAATGATCCAATAGTACTGTACAGTTATTCTACTTTTAAAGGGTCCATTCAGCTGCACAATCAGCAAATCAGTTGTGTCTGTTTTAAGTACATGTTACTTAAGTGTAAAGTGTGTATAAATGTTTACTTGTGTGAATTCAATCCTGCCACGTGCAGGAACTGATCAGTTTATAGCTTCACTGTTCAAACACACCTCAGCTCAGTTTGACCTCAGGATATTGCTCAGCTGTCTTTACAGCTTGTTTTACTCACCTGCTCCTGCAGCAGCCCAGTGTGTCTCAGCCTATTCAGAAACTCCTCCCTCCATTTCAGGTGGGTGGGGTTAACACCTATACTCTGCTCTTTCTGCAAGTTCCGTGGTTCCTCCCACACCAACACAAAATCTGTCCAATAAAAACACAGTATTCAGAATATTACTGGTATTAGGCCATCATTCCTGATGTGAACTCATCTGCTATTGGCTCAAATTATGCCCTGAAAACACCAGTCTCCAAGCATTGGACTGAAAACATCAGAGTTGAGATATTTGAAGAAGTCTCGAAAGATCTATCTGACAACTTTTTTAAAAATACATTTTTAACATGTGTCTTCACAGTCAGCTCATCAGCCCACTCTTCCTCTCTGTTTGCATTGTCTTCATGTCTTCTCAGGTAATATTGACTCAACAGCAAAGTGTTTGTTTTACTCACCAACTTGAGTTGATCCGTCGCTAAACACATTCCTGTCCTGGGGCTGAGCAGGTACATTCTGAGGAATAATACCAAGACTGATTTAGCACAGGTAAAATAGTTCTCATGTGAAGGCCAAAGATTAATTTTTTTTTTACATAGTTTGAAATTGTTTTGTTTCTTACTCTATATTAGATAAGCTCCTTAAAAAACTCCCCAGAACAGTCCATATATAGCACCAGAATAAATTCTATCATCTATCAGTCTAATCATTTCAAACTTTTGAAATGATTACACATCTCAGTCCAATGTTCCCTTTCTTTTAACTCTATGTTTAGTCTCCACAGGCTCCTGATTATGCTGTAGAGGACAAAGTGTGTTTACAGATGTTGCTCTAAAAACAGCTGTAAAATGACCAGAGATGAAATCTAACACAAGGTACAGACTTTTCAATTAGGTGTGTTGAGTCCACATCTTGTTTTTCATTCAGTGGTCAAAGGGGTGTTGGCTTCCCTTCATCATCAGTGTTTTCAGTTCTCACACAGTGAGGACCAGAGCAGATTTGATTCTTCCTGCTGTTTCCATTGTCATTAATGAAACTGATGACAGCCATGGTGATGAGGGGAAGAACAGAACAAACATCTACTGTTTAACGTTTCATCATTGAGTCTGTGCTGATCTGTGTGGAGCCTTACGGTCTCACCTAATCCCATACTTCCTGTTTCCTGCTGCAGTAAACCAAATATTCGCCGACTTTCATAAAAAATTTGCCTTCATTAAGACTTTAAAAGCTGATGTCTGACTTTACTGCATTTAGATTATGGAAAAAACTTCAAGCAACTTTTCTCTCTGAGTTTGACTCACAGTTTTCTTCCACTTATAGTAGTCTTTGTGCTAAAATAGGTTAAACATGACCTAGGATTCAGTCTCAGTTCACTGCTGTTCACTGCTGTCAGGACGTAAAGTTGATAATCAAACCTGGGAGTCAGTCTGAGATTGGCGCCTTTGTGGAGAAGCTTCCTCTGGATCTGTTGTTATAGTCAGTGTAATGTTTTTACAACAGTGTACAAAGCATGGTGTGTTCCCTGCAACAAACAGTGCAGCTGTACTGTAAATACATAATGTTGTAGATCTTTACACATCTGAAATATTGAGTGTAAATTAATTCATCAGGAGAGGGAAGTCAGGTAAATACTTATGGCTTCCCATGGGGACGAGCAGCCCCCCATGGCCCCATGTTGCAATAACAACTATAAATGCCATAAAGACACTATATGGTGAGCTTCTGTTGAGCCAAACCCTCCCTCGTGGGGCTCAGATGATAAGCTTGGATCAACCCATACCATGTGAAGCATTCAAGGAACATCTGCATACTGTAATATCTGCCAGTGGAGATTTAACACAGTTCATTAACTTTCATTAAATTAAAAACCATGTTATTCAAAGACCAAATCGATAGAAGTTTTGATGTGAAGAGTCAACAGGACACCTCCCTAAGGTATGCCACACAGACTCCTTAACTCCTCAGGACTAATTAGTTTTTCAACAACTAAACGTTTTGTAATTAATCGTATTTAGAAGGGTGTTACCATGGTGATGCTGCCATAGTTGTTCTCTGGAATGGTCTCCATGGAAATGAGTATGGCACTGTCCTCCATCTGCTCCCCTCTCCTGCTCACTGTCCCACACCTCACTCCTGCTTTAGCAGAACAACACACACACAGCCTTTGATGTTGAATATATCAATGAACGTCTGACTGAAATGTTTCTAGACTAAATATATAAAGTAAGTGAAAATGAATAAAGAGTATAAATATGTAACTGTTCCTCCAAGCCAGATTATGGTCTGTTATAAACTGATTATTAATCAGTGTAATTATTTTGGAAAGATTACATCAGACTACAGCAAATTAATCAAATTAATTAATGTGATGTTGAGTAACCATCAGGATGCAGCAGATCAACTCACATTAAACACATGAGTAATATTTTCCCGTATAATGTTCAGCAAATACGAATTATAGTTTATATGTACAAAATTACTTTTACTGTTGCTAAATTGATTCAATTAAATTCATTTTAAATGATCATTAAACACGTTAGATATACTGAATGACCTGGAGCTAATTTAAACGGAACGGTCAGCTGATAACAGATATTTAGTTTCATCAGCAGCAATGATCTGAGACCTCTCTGACGATGTCTGACACTCTAATATTCCTTCAGTTGGGTGTCTGTCATTATCCGAGCGGATCATCAGCTGCGCTGATAAAGACACAACTTTCTGATGAACCACTGAGCTCGAAGAACTGATCGATCTCCTTGCGGTTCCGCGTCTGTGTGACGTCAGGACTAGTCACAGATTGAACTCTCGTGCACTCACCTTTGTGGGCAGACATCGACGGACTCGGATGAGGCGAAAGTGAGCCTCCAACTCAGTGCTGGGCAGCTTTTTCTCTCTAACTCTCTCTGCTCTGGGACTGACCCCTGTAAGCCCCGCCCACGTCCCGGTGTCTCCTGTCATCAAACACAACATCTAAATGATGTCTACGCCTGTAGAAGTGTGCAGCTTCATATCTGTGATCCTGTGCTGGGGAAGTGTGTCTGTTGGTGAAACAGAAACAGCAACAAACTGAACTCAACAACCTTCATAAAAGTTTATGAGCAGGCATTGTGAACGAAATCCTTGAACACCGTGATTCTCAACCATGGGGCCTCAAAAAACTTTCAGTTCTGCACCTGTGGGCCGCTAGGGCCGCGGGATCGCAATGCAGCTTCCCACTACTTGGTGGCAGTGAGCCTTTCCCCCATTCCACCCAGACTGGATCTGATCATGTCTGAGAGGCAGGCCCAAGTCTCTCATTAAGAGGTGAACATAAAATGGGAGTTGTAGCATGTTATTAATAAATGGACTGTTGTTATTACTCATTTTGTGTGAATAAGCTTGACTTTATATTTGTTCTTGTAGCAACTTGATTTGTTATGCCTGTCCAGTGTTGTTGTATGTGCAGGTTTACGTACACAATACAAATAAATGTCTTTGAGATGATCACAGTGTATCATATATCATTTATTTCACAAGGTTTTAGCTTGTTAAACCGGAAGTGGACTTGATTTAGTTATTGAATACAAATCAAACCAAGACTCGGATCAATTAGATGAAAGTGTTAATATTTTATTGGTCCCCGGGTCACTTTGTACTGGAAAAATTAGGCCCAGAGGTCAAAAAGGTTAAGCACCCCTGCTCTAACAGGTTCCAGGTTCTGCCACCTGCTGGTACAAGAGGGAACTATTCATCAACAGTCTTCCACCTCCTCATTGGGAAACACCAACAGGAAACAGGAGGAGGCTCAGATCAGAGGTAAATTGAAGATTACACCAGGACTGTTGAAGTCATCTCAGGAGAAATAAAGTTCTCAGACTTAATATAACACCAATGAGTAGGTCGGCTTCTTAACTGAAGGAGTAAACTCTTTCATTAAACAGGTGTGGTCAGGGTGAAAACAACAGCCAATCAGCGATGAAGGCAAAGGAAGTGAGAAAGGCGAAGGATGGAAGAAGAAAAGCGAAAGAGAAAAGGGAACATTACTACACCTGTACACCTACAAGGGGGAGACAAGGAAGACATGGCCATGGGGGCGCCCTTGCTGGCTGCGGCTGCATCGGCTCGTGAAGAAAACGTTGAATATATTAAAAACATCAGAGCGAGTGGAAAAGAAAGGCTGACGTACGACCGGCGAAGCTTGCTACTATTGCAGACGGTACACAAAACCCGGACTGTTAATATGAGCACCATGAACATACTGAATGACCTATGACTACCGCGTACACCTGAAGTGACCTGCCCAACACCGCCTACAGGAGACAGCGCCAGAGGCGGTGCATGCGAAGGCAGAAGCGGGGAGCCCACGGTGGGGCTAACGCTAGGCTAAGGGGAAACCCTGCAGGACACTGCTACCATCGATCCTGCTGGCAAATGTCCGCTCACTGTAAAATACACTGGACCATTTCAGACTGGATGACACATCAACACAAGAGGTGAGAGACTGTTGTGCACTCTGTTTTCCGAGACCTGGTTGAAGGATACGGTGACGGACCAAGCTAATAGCTTAGCAGGACTAACTACCTTCCATTTCTGTCATTACCATTACTGCTGTTTACATTCCCCCTGATGCAGACATAAAGTTACCCCTGGGCACTCGCTACCATCACATAAATTATCTGCAAACCACACACCCGGAGGGAGTATTCATCGTTGCTGGAGACTTCAACCAGGCAAACGTGAAGAAAGTTCTCCCCCACTTTTTCCAAGATATGGATTTTGCTGAAAAGGGAGCTAACATAATGGATCATGTGTATTCCAACATCAAGTCAGCATTCAAAGCAGTCCCCTGCCCCAACCTCGGCTCATTGGATTACATCTCTGTTATGCTCATCCCAGCATATAAACCTCTGTTCACCAGAACCAACCCCTCCACAAAGCAGCTAAGGATCTGGCCAGAGGGAGCCATGGAAGCACTACAGGACTGCTTTGACAGCACTGACTGGTCGGTGTTCAGAGAGGCTGCTACCAACGATCAGGGCACAGATATAGATTAGTATCCTGATTTTAATATCCAGCTATATCTATAAATGCATGGAAGATGTCTGTGTCACAAAAAATACCAGACAGGGCAAATGAGAAACCGTGGATGACTGCTGAGGTTCGAGCCCTGCTTAAAGCAAGAAACTCTACATTTAAATCTGGTGATTCAGCTGCCCTCAGAACAGCACGTGCCAATCTCAACAGAGCAATTAGATTGGCGATGGAACACACATTAGGAGATCGTGGGCGAGATGCTGTGAGATTGTGAGACTGAGTGAGATTTGAATCGTTACATGGCAGCATAGTGCTGCTAGATAATATCAATAGTATCAAGTCCCTTATTTGGATTATATCATCGGATTCCCCGGATAACACTGAAGCTACCACTCGTAATTTAAAATTTGGCTTAAAAATGAAAAATATTGCCAGAGTGGAGGACCTGGAAAACTTCATCGACAGTTACCAGTGGTGGGTCATGGAGCTTCCCTCAGACCACCCAGCCAAGAGAAAGGAGGCCGCCTCCTCCACAGAGACAAAGGACCTCATTACCACTGAGGTCTCTGTGCTCGAATCTCTTAATAAAAAACTGGATCTGCTCAGCTTGCTGCACCAGGAGATCAAGGATCTCAAAGTAAGCCTGGAATTTTCATATCAGCAGATCAACGACATGCAGAGACACAACACTGAGCTTCGAGCTGACGTCTCCTTCGTTACAGCAGAGGTGGACCAGCTCAAAAAAGAAAATAAGGAGGTCTTGATATTCAGTTTTTATGACATTGCCTGTGACTCCACTGTACACACATTTACACATTTTCATTTATAATCCAACATTCCAACATCCACTTCCAGAGTCCACTCAAATCACTGATTGTCACCCCCTACATACTGATAGCAGTAGAAGGCTTCTTAGAGACACATGCAGACCATTCTCAATATTCATACACAAAATGATTAAATGCTCTCTTTCTCTCCATGTAGTCCTTAAACTATAGTATCCTGGAATGTGCATGGCATTCGCTCGCAGGCAAAAAAAAAAAAAAGGACTATATCTGAAAGTTAAAAGCAGATAACTTCCTCATTCAAGAAACCCACTTACAAAATTCATAAGAAAAATCTCTTCTTCTTCTTCTCCTTTCGGCTTTTCCCTGTCTTCTGCATCCTCTTCTCTCACACCAACCACCTTCATGTCCTCTTTCACTACATCTATAAACTTCCTCTTTGGTCTTCCTCTAGGCCTCCTGCCTGGCAGTTCAAAACTCAGCATCTTTCTACCAATATATTCACTATCTCTCCTCTGGACATGTCCGAACCATCTCAGTCTGGCCTCTCTGACTTTATCTCCAAAACCTCTAACATGTACTGTCCCTCTGATGTACTCATTCCTGACCCTATCCAACCTGGTCACTCCCAAAGAGAACCTCAGCATCTTCATCTCTGCTACCTCCAGCTCTGCCTCCTGTCTTTTCCTCAGTGACACTGTCTCTAGACCAAACAACATCGCTGGTATCACCACAGTTTTGTACACCTTTCCTTTCATTTTAGCTGAAACTCTCCTATCACACATCACACCTGACACTTTTCTCCACCCGTTCCAGCCTGCCTGCACATGCTTCTTCACCTCTTTTCCACACTCTCCATTGCTCTGGACTGTTGACCCTAAGTACTTAAAATCCTCCACCTTCTTTATCTCTTCTCCCTGCAACCTCACTCTACCACTTGGGTACCTCTCATTCACACACATATACTCCGTCTTGCTGCGGCTAACCTTCATTCCTCTCCTTTCCAGGGCAAACCTCCACCACTCTAGCTTCTCCTCCACCTGTTCCCTGCTCTCACTACAGATCACAATGTCATCTGCAATGTCAACATAGCAAACAAGAAGGGGCTCAGAGCTGATCCCTGATGCAGTCCCACCTCCACCTTGAACTCCTCTGTCACACCTACAGCACACCTCACCACTGTCTTACAGTCCTCATACATGTCCTGCACCGCTCTAACATACTTCTCTGCCACTCCAGACTTCCTCATACAATACCACAGTTCCTCTCTGGGCACCCTGTCATAAGCTTTCTCCAGATCTACAAAGATACAATGCAGCTCCCTCTGACCTTCTCTGTACTTCTCTATCAACATCCTCAAAGCAAATACTGCATCTGTAGTACTCTTTTCTGGCATGAAACCATACTGCTGCTCACAAATGCTCACTTCTGCCCTTAGTCTAGCTTCAACTACTCTTTCCCATAACTTCATTGTATGGCTCATCAGCTTTATTCCTCTGTAGTTGCTACAACTCTGTACATCTCCCTTGTTCTTAAAAATGGGCACCAGCACACTTCTCCTCCATTCCTCAGGCATCTTCTCACTATCTAAGATCCTGTTGAACAACCCAGTCAGAAACTCTACTGCTACCTCTCCTAGACACTTCCAGACCTCCACAGGTATATCATCAGGACCGAGTGCTTTTCCACTCTTCATCCTCTTCAGTGCCCTCTTCACTTCATCCTTACTAATCTTTAATACTTCCTGGTCCACAACAGTCACCTCTTCTACCCTTCGTTCTCTCTCATTTTCCTCATTCATCAACTCTTCAAAGTACTCTTTCCATCTTCCCATCACACTACTGGCATCTGTCAATACACTTTCATCTCTATCCTTAATCACCCTAACCGCCTGCACGTCCTTCCCATCTCTGTCTCTCTGCCTTGCCAACCTGTATAGATCAGTCTCTCCCTCCTTACTGTCCAACCTAGCATACAAGTCATCGTAAGCCCTTTGTTTGGCCTTTGCCACCTCTACTTTCACCTTACGCTGCATCTCCCTGTACTCCTGTCTACTCTCTTCAGTCCTCTCAGTGTCCCACTTCTTCTTAGCTAACCTCTTTCTCTGTATACACTCCTGCACCTCCTCATTCCACCACCAAGTCTCCTTATCCACTTTCCTTCCAGATGACACACCAAATACTCTCCTACCTGTCTCCCTGATCACATTAGCTGTAGTTGTCCAGTCAACTGGAAGCACCTCCTGGCCATCCAGAGCCTGTCTCAACTCCTTCCTAAAAATCATACAACACTCTTTCTTTTTCAGCTTCCACCATTTAGTCCTCTGCTCTGTCTTTGCCCTCTTCATCTTCCTCACCACCAGAGTCATCCTACACACCACCATCCTATGCTGTCTGGCTACACTCTCACCTACCACTACTTTGCAGTCACTGATCTCCTTCAGATTGCACCGTCTACACAAGATGTAGTCTACCTGTGTACTCCTACCTCCACTCTTATAGGTCACCCTATGTTCCTGCCTCTTCTGGAAGAAAGTATTCACTACAGCCATTTCCATCCTTTTTGCAAAGTCAACCACCATCTGTCCTTCTGCGTTCCTCTCCTGGATACCAAACCTGCCCATCACCTCCTCATCATCTCTGTTTCCTGCACCAACGTGTCCATTGAAGTCTGCACCAATGACAACTCTCTCACTTCTAGGGATGCTCTGCATCACTTCATCAAGGTCCAACCAGAATTTCTCCTTCTCCTCCAGCTCACATCCTACCTGTGGAGCATACCCACGAACAACATTAAACATCACACCTTTGATTTCTAGCTTCAGACTCATTACTCTATCTGATACTCTTTTAACCTCCAGGACATTCCTAACAAACTCCTCCTTCAAGATAACTCCTACTCCATTTCTCTTCCTATCTACACCACGATAGAACAACTTGAACCCTGCTCCTAAACTTCTAGCCTTGCTACCTTTCCACCTGGTCTCCTGGACACACAGTATGTCTACCTTCCTCCTCTGCATCATGTCAACCAACTCTCTACCTTTCCCTGTCATAGTTCCAACATTCAAAGTCCCTGCTCTCAGTCCTAGACTCTTGGCGTTCCTTTTATCTCTCTTCCTACGAACACACCTTCCTCCTCTCCTTCTTCGACGAACAGTAGTCCAATTTCCACCGGTACCCTGTACGTGAACAGCACCGATGGCGGTCGTTGTTAACCCGGGCCTCGACCGATCCGGTATGGAAGTCATAGATTCGATTTGCATGTTTGATTTGGCAAAAGTTTTACGTCGGATGCCCTTCCTGACACAACCCTCTGTATTTATCCGGGCTTGGGACCGGCACAATAAGGCACTGGCTTGTACCCCCTTGCGGCTACATTACAAGAAAAATCTCTTATAGATCCAAATTTTAACCAAATCTTTTCCTCCTGTTAGAATAGTAGACAAAGAGGAGTTTCCATTTTGGCCCATAAGAGATTACTATTTACTTTAAATAGTATGGTAACTACATCATTATTCAGGCATCAATCTTTAATAAATTATACACAATTGTGAATATCTATGCTCCTAATAACAATGATCCAGCTTTCTTTCACAATGTTTTTTCACTATTATCCGACATATCAGTTACCCCAACTACGATCATAGGAGGGGACTTCAACACACTAACCCTCTATAGATCGTTCTCATAATTCAGCACACACAAAAAAATCACAATCAGCCACAGTCCTTAAGGAATATATGGATGACTTTGGACTTGGCGATGGCTTGAGACTCAAAAATCCTCCAAAGAGGGAATACACCTTCTTCTCCTCAGTGCACCACTCTTTTTCAAGAACTGACTTTTTCCTCTCAAACAACCCTATCGCAAAAAAAATTAACACCAGTATACACCCAATTATAATCAGTGATCATGCACCAGTGTCTCTCCACCTTCAAATAGAAGCCAGCTCCCTCCTCCCTAATGTGTTTCACCTGTGTCTTGTTAACCTGCCTCCCCGCAGTATATATGCCCTGTGTTCTCCCGTGTCTGTTGCCATTTTGTTTTCTACCCCTAGTGAGAGACTTACCAGCGTTATTCTGCCTGCCTTCCTGAGATTGTTTTGTGACCTGTTTCCTGAGACCTGCCTGCTCCTTGTCGGTACCTACGTCTGCCTGTCTGTGTATGATCCTGCCTGCCCGACCACGTCTCTCATTTTACCCTCCATTAGATTCCCAGCCTGTTTCCTTCGGGCCAACCGGCTCCTTCTGAATGCTGCTCTCAGTATTTTTTGGAACTTGTTTATCAAAAAAACTGTCATTTCTGTGCACATGTCTGGTTATACTTTTGGGTCCTGACACAACTCAGATACCAAAATTTTGAACATAACAACAAATCAGGCAAATTTATTGCAAATCAAACGCAACAAAGAAAAATCTCTTATAGCCGGAATTCAGGACTCAAATGGCAAATATACAAAATCAGCCCAGGAACTCAATCATATCTTTTACAGCTTTTATCAAAATGTATATTCAACAACAAACAACCCAAACCTAGAAGACATTCAGGCCTTCCTCAAAGATCTAAATCTGCCTCAACTGACTGTAGAAAAAATAAATTTTTTGGATGCACCACTGACCTGCAGGAAATATACCTGCAGCCAAGGCTCCTGGACCAGATGGCTTCTCTGCCAAATTTATGAAACATTTCTGGTCAGTGCTAGCACCTTTATTCCTCAGGACAGTGACAGAGATCAAAAACACTGCTTATATAAGAGCCCAAATGATTACAGCTGCAATTAAATTACTTTTAAAATCAGGCAAAGATCCAACTCTCCCATCCAGCTATCACCCTCTGTCAATGTTCAATACCGACATCAAAATTATCTCTAAAGCACTTCTAGATTGGATACAATAATCTCATCGAAAATTCTCAATGACCAATCAGGTTTTATCAAAGGCTGACACTCTACAAATAACGTTAGAAGGCTCCTTAATTTGATCAACATGTCGCAGCACAGCAACACAGAAGCTACTGTCGTATCACTCAGTGCTGAAAAAGCCTTTGACGAAGTTAACCGGTCCTTCCTCTTTGCAACCCTTCAATAATTTGGCTCTGGAGAGTCATTTATCCACTGGGTGTCCGCACTGTATAACTCACCTAAGGCTACAGTCACCACAAACAGGATCACATCACAAAGCTTCACTCTGCAGAGGGGAACCAGACAAGGATGCCCCCTCTCTCCCCTGCTGTTTGCTATATTCATCCAACCACTGGCATCAGCAATACGTCAGAACACCAATATCAAAGGTATCGACTCTACTGTTTCTGAACACAAAATCATTTTATATGCTGATGATGTATTACTCTACCTGCAACAACCTTAAAGATCATTACAGGAAGAATATAACTGTATCTCAAATTTCTCAACCCTCTCTGACTACTCGATTAACTGGTCCAAATAAACAATATTACCAATAACAGAGAATACATGGGATCCTGCAGACCAAAATCTTCAATTTTCCTTCTCCCCAGGCAATATTAAATACTTGGGTATAAATATCTCACCTAAACTATCAGATATAGTCCACCTGAACTTTGATCCACTCCTGGAGAAAATCTGTGATGATCTGGGGCGCTGGAACAATCTTCTTATCTCTCTTATGGGGCATATAGCTACGGTTAAAATTAAAATTTTTACCACAAATCAACTATTTAGTCTCCATTATCCCATTCAAACCCACAGCAAAGTGGTTCCAGAAGTTAGATTCTGCTATTATAAAATTCTACTCAAAGGACAAAAAGACAAGAATTAGCCTTGCTACCCTTCAAAAAAATTAATCGGAAGGAGGATTGAACCAAATTTCATGAATTACTTCTTAGCAAGTCAACTGTAATATATCACTTAATGGATAAATCCAAAAACAGATTACAACTCCTGGCTCAAACTTCAACAGGTGGACTGTCACAACATCAGTATCTCTGACCTCCCCTTCATTACGATGACCCTCAACTGTTTAAAAAACCCAACGATTGCCTCCACCCTCTCTGCTTGATAGAAAAGTCTGGAGGCTACAGATTGTCAACTGGAACCCTGTATGTTCTCCCCGATCTGGCACAACCCAGATTTTGTAACTAACAGAGTCCCTCTCCATCCTAACACTTGGGAGCAGAAAGGAATCACCCACCTCCATCACCTCTTCCAGGAAAACCTACTTCTGAAACACAGAGATTTATTTGAGACTTTTGGTATAGGAAATGGAAACTTTCTCCAATACCTTCAGGTGATCAAGACAATTAAGAAAAAAATTTCAACGCTCCAGAATACTGTACAGCCTCCAGCATTTGTCATTAACATCAGAAAGCTTTCTCCAAAAACGAAGTAAAACCTCTCTAAAATATATAAGTTACTCTCAAGCACCAATTCCATTCATCTACCGATATCGAAATGGGAAACAGATCTGTCCCTGTCCGCTGACTTCGACTTCTGGACCCAGATCTACCAAAATACATTTAAAATGACCAAAAACTGAAATTTACAGCTGATTATTGATTGTTTGGACTTGTGAACATAATCAGTAAAGTTCTGAATGGTTCTGGTCTAGGTTTCAAATCAAATCAAATCAAATCAGATTTATTTGTATAGCGCCAAATCATAACAAAGTTACATCAAAGGTTTGTGCTGTTCTTGGGCCCGCTCTCATACCCGGTACAGATCCAGTTCAAAGTACTTCAAAGATTACACACAACTAAATACAAGATGCATAGAATGGGTTTCTCTCACTCTGATATATGCACACAATGCACACAGAACACATCAGACTCCTATTTCCATGCTCTCTGGCTCTGTTCTCCTGTGCAGCACTTCTGGTCAATGGTAACACAGAAACTCTCCTCCATTTTGGACTGCAGAATCCCATTAACCTCTAACTTTTGCCTTATTGGTGACCAGACAACAACCTATGTACCTAACCATCTATCTGAATCTGTTCTCGTAGCTTTATTAACATCTCCCAGTGGCCGAACCTTCTTGCAGAATATATATCACTGAAGAAAATATCTGCTACCTGGAAAAACCAATTGACTCTCTGTAGAAAAAAATGGGCTGCATTCAGCCTTAATTTGGATCTCGACCTTGCCTGCTAGCATATGCCATCTCTGCTTATACATTTACCTTCCCTGCACGACAATATTACTCTCTCTGCTAAGGTGATAACTCTTGTTTATGGCAATATTTTTATTATCCTCCACATCCAGGATCACAACGTTGGCTCCTCGGACCACAACACCTTGAGCATGCCTCACAGAGACATCAGGAGACTGTGGCAGGGAATCCAGTCCATCACAGATTATAAACCCCCTCCCCTGTCCTGTGTATGATAACACTGATTTCCTGAATGACCTAAACAAGCACTTTGGCCAGTTTGAGAGATTAGCAGAAAAGGCCACCCCAATGATGAGCAGGTGCTGAGCTTTGACCCAGCTGATGTCCTCAAGGCTCTGAGAAAAATTAACAAATGGAACGCTGCAGGTCCTGATAATATACTGGGTTGTGTATTAAAGGGATGTGCAGAACAACTCACACACATCTTTATGGACATATTCAACACAGATTGTGTCAATCTGCTGTGCCATCCTGCTATAACACTACAGCCATCATACTGGTACCAAAAACACCTTCAGTCACCTGCTTAAACGACTGCTGCCCTGTAGCACTTACATCCTTGATAATGAAGAGCTTTGAGAGATTGATCAAGGATTACATAACTTCCATTCTGTCCCCCTCACTTGACCCTCTCCAATTTGCCCAAACCGCTTCACTAAGGACACCATATCGACTGCACCTGAGCCTGGACCACCTGGAGGAGAAGAACATATGTGTCCGGATGCTGTTTGCCGACTTAATTCGGCATTTAATACCATAATCACCCAGCATCAGGTAAATAAACTGGGCTCACTGGGTATGAACACAGCCCTTCAAAATTTGACTTCCTGACAAACAGGTATCAGTTTGTGTGGGTAGGAAACAATACGTCTACCACCTCTCTACTAAGGGGTTTGTCTTGAGCCCACTACTATACACCCTGATGACACGCAACTGCTGTGCAAATTTTGAGTCCAATGACATTATTAAATACGCAGTCGACACAACAGTCTTGGCCTCATCCGGGACAATGATGAGAGGAACTACAGGGAGGAGGCGAAACTCTTCACAGACTGGTGCTACAACAACAACTTGTTCTTCAATGTTGACAAAACCAAAGAACTGGTGATCGACTTCAGAAAGAAACTGCCCATGCTCACATCAGTCTATATTAACAAGACTGCAGTGGAGATGGCGCATCACACAAAATTCTTGGGGGTTCATGTGAGAGACAATTTGACCTGGTCCCTGCACACCTCCTCCCTGGTAAAGAAAGCTCACCAACGCCTGCATTTTTTGGGGAGGCTGAAAAGGTCTCATCTCAGATCAGAAGTTCTCACCGTCTTCTACAGAGGCACCATTGAGAGTGTGCTAACAAGCAGAATCTCTCTCTGGCACGAGAGCCGTAGTGCTGCAGAATAAAAGGCCCTGAGAAGAGCGGTGAGGTCAGCTCAGAAGACCAATGGGGTCACACTACCTATTGAGGGCCTGGCCCAACATTGCTGTCTGTCAATTTTAGTGCAATTAACATTTTTAGTGCAATATGTACATTTTTTATCAGAATTCTCCTATATATATAGATATATATATCTATATATATAGATATAGATATATATGTATTTATTGCTGCTTATTTTATCTGCTGCTCAAGTGATGGTGTTTTTATATTTTAATGTTTTTATGTGAACCAAATGCAACGTAATTTTGTTCTGCATTGCATCCTTTAAGTGGTGTTGAATGACAATAAAAATTAATGTGAATCTGAGCCAATCATTAGTCAGGAGCCTAAGTTCATATTCACATCAAACATCATCAGAGAGAAAAGCTGTGGTCACTCATATAACCACTCTGGAGAAGGACGATATTTCTTGACTCACTTAATATCAGTCTGTCTTGGTCTGAAAGTCTCAGTCTTATTATTGTAGCTGACCATATTCTTCCCTTCATGGCCACCATTTTCCAATGGCTACCTCCTGCAGGAAAATGCTCAATGTCATAAAGATAAAGTTGGTTCAACATGACATTGACTCCAGACTGGGATTCAGTAGGACTCCTTGGATGATGGGAGGAGATTGGTAGTTGTAATGTCCGTCCATCCATCCATCATCTATTGCACGGTGGTATCTGGAGGGAGAAAAAGCAAACTCAACACAGGAGGCGATCCAGGCCTGAGGTTTGAACCCTCACTCTTGTTTTCACTGTGAGGCAAAAGTGCCAACCACCTGCTCACTGTGTCATGTGCAGAGAGGATATGCAGTTGCCAAATCTGCAAAACATGGAGTCTCAGAAGAAAGTTTCAAACCTGGTGGCACCATTATGACTGAGGATGACTGAGGAATGACCCAGTCTAAGTGTCATGTTCCTAATAAAGTGATTACTGAGTGTAAATCACAGATTACTTAGGAATTGGTAGAGCAGGTTACGTCTAGACAAAAACTCCCTCATCACATTTACATACTCTGTAAAATACTGACTGTTTCCTCACAGGAGAAAAAAAGAATGTCTTGGTCTCCAAACTGTAGAAACTTTCTGCTTATTTCACTGTTCATCAGAATTGGTCATAATCATGCAACAAGAGCAAGTGTCAACCCAATGTGACATTACCCATTGGTTTGTGGGTTGTTTTTTGAAGCCTCCAATTTTACATGTTTTTGGTTAAAAAAAAAAAGAAAGTGGTTGATAATACGGACTAAATATTTATTCTGTCTCATCCTCAGTTTCCACCATACATTCACACAGTCCTGTATTTATTTTTACTGGTGTCATAGATAAAGTATTTCATCAGACTGAATGGCCGCGATAGACAATGATCAATTGAGGAAAATAATCTATTTTCATTCGATCAAAATTATCTGATGGCTGCATTCACAGGTTAATTTTGCAGAAAAAGATTTAGCATCAGTTTATAAAATATAGTGCACTGTTGGTTCCTACAGTATCTTATCTTTAACTAGTGATTGACTGAAGATATTGCTTCAACATTGTTGTGATAGACTACTCACGATGTGTTTATAATTTATCTTGAATGACCAACTGGACGCCTTCATTGCAACTCTGTAACTCTCTGTAGCTCCACAATTTTTTTTATTTCCTGTCCCCTGGCAACAGTAACCATAGACATGTACTTGTCGTTATATTCCACCACTGGTCCTGGTATTTCAGAATAAAAGCATTGATACATGGAACATCATAAAAACATTACAAACATAAGTCCAAAAACAAAAATTTTACTTATGTAAGCATTTGTTTTCAGCTAATTGTGCTCTTTCTCTTCTCCACTTCCTGGGTCTGCCGGTGAGCCCTGGATGCAAAGCCCACAGCTTTGGAGAATTTATGAGCAGCACACCAATCAGTGTCTCCATAAAAGACTGCTCTGCCCATCAGTCAGGTCACCTTTTCGGAGAGGGGGTTGTAGCCGATTCCGTGGTCTGTCCTGAGACCATGGTCTCTGGCAGGGACCAGTGGTCCCAGCCACTAGGGGCGCTAGAGACACTGGTCACAACCAGCTGGTCTCTGGCACAGACCAGTGGTCCCTACCAGCTCCTCACTGGTCTGTCCTGTGGTCTGGATCAGTTAGTAAGTGGTCTGTGAAGCGTCTCTTGTAATTTTAGTACACTGTCTCCCTTTTCTGATTGCATTGGCAAATCCGTGCTGAACAAATGTCAAAAAAATAAATGAATTTAAAAACTCATAATCTTTTGTCTGTGATATTATTGATCATAACTGTTAATAGAAATCATAAATCATTTTTCATGAATGGAGCCAATCCCAGTCAGAGTGGGCGATGGCGGGGTCACCGTGGACATATCACCAATACATCGCAGGGCCCAAAATCATAATAATAATGTTTAAATTATTAGTTTTTGATCATCAATAGATCAGGACTGCGTAGCCTCATTTATTTTTTGTTTTTTTTTTAAGAAAATTGAGGGTTGCTTTACATTTGGTTTCTCGGTCATCTCATGGCTGCATGACCACTACCTTTAAACCAATGGAATGAAGGAAACGGTTCGTGATCAACTTCCTAGCCAATCAGGAGCAAGATCCAATTTCAGGGTGACCATATTGATCATACGTCATTTGTTTACAACCTCCAAAACCAAAGAGCGGAAAATTTGGCCTTTTGGATATACTGCATCTTTGCTTGGATTGGAATCCTTGGATTCACAGGCCCATTTCAACGATCTATGTAAGTAATTATTGACTTTTATAATGTTTTCATTTTTATTCGTGGAGATATGCTTACATTTTCCGACTCTTTTTAGATTTGAGCCATCTTGTGTGTCTTTGACTAGCCTAACTGAAATGTCATTGATTATAAGCCCCAAAATGTCACGGAATTATCCATGTTGCATATCCTTTATAATAATTATATTAATAATATTATTAAGAAGTAAATGCAGTAGCGAGTAATACTAGTCATAGTAGGCTAATGATTACCTTGGAAAACGCTTATGTGCTGTAGCTGTTTGTCTTTCGTGAATGACACTATATAGAAAAACTGATTATTTTTTGCCTTGTAATTGACAGTGAGTAAGGCTACTTGGCAAATATGACTGCAGGTAAACAATTTCATTTCCTGTGATATATATTTTGTTTGAGCTATTCATCATATTTTCAAAGTAAATTTCAGTATACCAATAATACCAATTTGTACTGTTGTTTACAGCATTTACATCAGTAGAGGACTTTTACAAGAACGAGGAGAAGAACTACCCTTACTGTAATGTTGCCACAGTGGCAACCAGAGAACACCTGAACAAGATCCATTTAAAATATGCTGTGTGCTTCAGTGACAATGCAGTTGGTAAGCATAAGAAGTCTACCATGGCTGTTAGATTTTGTTAAAGCTTCCAGTGTCACATCAATCTGTGTTCTTGGCCCAATGTGTTCATGGTCACATTTGTTTTCATCTTTCCACAGACACTGTCAGCATACCCTGTCGCTGTGAGGTGAAGCTGGCACAAAGGAGCCATCGGCACTGTCCCAAGTGCCAATCGGTTATACAAAGAAAACATTCTTTTGAGAAACATCTGAGAACCCATGGTAAGATCACTCAAAAGCACAGAAAAAACAGATGTAGTGCTCTCCGTCATCAGCATTTTCCACAAAAAGTTATTTACACAGACTGGTTTAAGTAATTCATCACATTGCCCATAAATTTTTGTGTTCCAGTAATTTAAAGCTGGTCTTGCATAAGTGCACCTTGGCATGATGAAAAAAATTGACTTTGGTTAATAGTGGTACTGACTAACTGAAAAGGTCTCAGGATTTTATATTTATCCCAACATATGGTCAGAAACTTTAAGTTAAACAATGTTATTCAGAAATAACTGTTACATAGTATTGATATTTAATTTTTCCCCCTCAATGGACAGGGTTGATTCTTCAGAGTAAGGCATTTCTCACAGGTATGTATTAACATAAGAAAAAAACCTACATTTGAATTGATACAGTTGCATGAAAGGCCCAGCCATTTTGTTTTGTATAACTCTTAGTGAACACTGCCCACTGAAGCTTATTTATTGTAATCAATTCTTTAATAACAAAAATGCAGTAGATATATATATATATATATATATATAATTTATATTTTCAGTCATATCATAGCACCTAAGCAAGTATTACAAGCAAGTGTCTGCACACCGGACTTTATTTATAATGTTTTAAAAAAATGCCACTTTATACAGCCTGTAATATGTTTCTTCTCCTTTTCTTCAGATTTGCTATCTGTGGAAGAGAAGCCATCTAACAAATCCATCCATCCATCTTCATCCACTTCTCTGGGGTCGGGTCGTGGGCCATCTGACAAAGTACACTTTAAAACCTTTCAGTGTCCTGCATGTGATGCATGTTTTTTGAGTACATCGACCCTAAGGAGGTATGAGTTGGACAAACACCGCAAAAAATCAGAGCCAATCTTCTTTGCCGATGAGGAGAGAGGGATTTTTGTGACCATGCAGGACAAGACTGGACCACGGACCATAATCCATGTGTCCAAGTCCTTCACCAGGTAGGTCCTTGACTGCGAATTGTCAAGCTGCAGAGAGTTTATGGCCATGGCCATGGGCAGAGAATGTATTCATTTGGACAGAGTGAAGCACTTCAAGCACCACCAGCTACCTCCTCTGCTGCAGAATACTATAATTGAGGAGATGTATGAAAAGGGGATGATTTCCAGCACTACCAAACAGAAATGCACAAACCTAAATGACAGAGCCACACAGGATGTGACTCCATGTGTGTATCCAGTGTTTTTGGAAGAACATGGATATTCAGGGACTAAGGTCAACTTTTCTGTGTACACAACAAAAGTGGACAGTTGGTGTTGTTTTGGCAGAACAACAGTGACACTGGACACTGGAAGTGGAAAGTGGACATAAGAGTATCCATTAATGTCACAGTTCTACCATTCCAACAGAATCTGGCTTGCTGTTACTAGAAAATCCTAGGAACCCTCATTGAGTGATCAGGTACAAGATCAACAAAGAAGACGCATTTGTTATTTGTTACTGCACTCAATGCTACTTCAATTGAATATGCAATTAAACTTTTGCAGTTTTGTTTCCATTTCCATTCACTGTTGCTTTATTGCTCAACTGTATATTTTTTTCCCTCACTACTTTTATTTGACATTAGTTTCTAGATCAAGATTTGATATAAAGGGCAATGTGTCAAGCTTTTAAAATGCAACACATTGGTAAAGTTTAAACCAGTCAGGAAGACAAGGACCTGCGTAATCAATAGTACAACTACAACTAATAATAATAATTTAAACATTATTATTATTAAGATTTCTATTAATAATAGTGATCAATAACATTGGCTAGACAAACAGTTATGGCTTCTCACATATATTCATCTGACAGTGTTGCAGTGAGAAAAGGGAAAGATTCTATTAAAAATAAACACAAACAAACACTCCACAGAACACTGAACTGGTCCAGACAACAGAACAGGTCACAGAGGTGCCCTTTGTGCCAAGACTGCCGCCAAAACTGCTGGAACAGGGATAAGGTGTACTAAAATTACAAGAGCCAATTCACAGACCACTTATTAACTGATCCAGACCACAGGGACCACAGGACAGACCAGTGAGAAGCTGGTAGGGACCACTGGTCTGTGCCAGAGACCATGGTCCGTGCCAGAGACCAGCTGGTCACGACCACTGTGCCACTGGTAGGGACCAGTATCTTTAGCGCTCCTAGTGGTAGGGACCACTAGTCTGTGCCAGGGACCAGCTGGTTGCGACCACTGAGGAGCTGGTCCCGGCTACGTGGACCTGCATAAATAATACAAATAATAGACGATTGCATTTTATGGACAAAAGATTATGATCTCTGACATTTATCCAGCTAAGAGTGCCACCAAAACTGCCGGAAAAGGGAGAGGGTGTCTTTAAATTACAAAAGCCACTTCACATACCACTTACTAAGTGATCCAGACCACAGGGACCATAGGACAGACCAGTGAAGAGCTGGTAGAGACCACTGGTCTGTGCCAGAGACCAGCTGGTTGTGACCAGTGTCTCTAGCGCCCCTAGTGGCTGGGTCCACTGGTCCCTGCCAGAGACCATGGTCTCAGGACACACCACGGAATCGGCTACAACCCCTGCTGCCTTTTCGAGAGCGACCAAGGCAGAGGTGGCAAGACAGCTGTGATATTGTATGGAGAAAAACTAAGATCAGACTGTGTGCACTATTGTGCTGTGACTCTGTGGATTCAAGCTTAACTCAGCAGAGAGATTTCTCCTGCATTTGGGATCAGATTGCTGTAGTCCAGAGTCTTCAGCCTGGGTGCTCCTGGAAAGGTTTTTTTGCGTGCACACATTTGTTATATCTTGTGCCTGTTGTAGCCTGTTTTATATACAACTGGCCTTTCACATTGTATTACTTTATTTTATTTTTTTATAGTGATTTATTCTCCTATGTTAACCCAAGTACAGCTGTTCATTCTTGTGATTGGTGAATATAAATTGCTAGGCTGAACTGGTTCGAGTTTTACTGCGTTTCTATTATTATTATTATTATCATTATTGTTTATGGTGTTATATTATGATAGTCCAGTCTATGATAAAGTTTAGTCACTGTGTGAAGCAGTCTGTTACTATGGTACTTTGTTGAAATGAGGAGAATTAAATGTTACTATTGTTGTTCTAGTTGTCCTGTCTTGCTCTGAGGTGCTCTGCTCAAGGTGTACAGTTACTGGTTTTAAAGAAAGGGGCCTTTGCTCTGTTACACTTAAATTTTACTTTATGAAAGGTAGAAGTTCTTTGTATTTATTTTTATCTGCTTAAATCGACAGGTGTGCTTGTTCAGGAATTCTTTACCTTCAGGTGTTGTCCATACATACCTGACAGTATGACCACACCTGTATAAAGCAGATGGCAAGGCATGTCACCTGACGCTTCTGAGGAAGACATCAGTCAGAACATGTAAAGGTAAAGAACACTTCAACAAACATACCTGTGTGTTTGACAAAATAAAAATGAATACATTTGAGTGGCAACAGAATGTACCTGAATGGGTCAAGGTTCATGTTGGACTGTGATGATGTAAAGTTATACTGTTAAATTATTATTTCTGAGTGTGGAGACACTTCACTAGCAGGAAGATCCAAGTCCTGAAATGATAAAGTGAAAAATGAAGAAAACATATTTTAAAAGGACAGTCAATTAATTATCAAGATTAATGCTTTGCGACCACTCTGAATTTAAAACGAGTAATCATAGGTAATATTTTTTTTATAGTCTAGATCACTTTAATTCTACATAAAATGCATTGTACTTTGACTTTTGGTACATTTTGTGAGGAAAATCCTGAGGTCAGATAAAAATAAATATGTCCTAACTATAATGGACTATCCAGACCTTTATTTTGAAGTGATACTACAAGATGTGTGTATAGTTGCTGTAAGACAAAACATCACATTTGTATCACTTGTCTGACAACATTCATCTACCACTTATCCCTTTCCGGATCACAGGGGTGATGGAGCCAATCCCAGCTCACACTGGGCAATTGTGGGGTCACCCTGGACAGGTTGCCAGTGCATTGCAGGGCCAACATGCAGACACAGACAAAGACGAACAACCACTGACATTCAAAATCATCCCTATGGGCAGTTTGGAGTCACCAATAAATCTAGACATGTATGTCTTTGGATGGTGGGAGGAAACTGGAGTACCAGGAGGAAACCCATAGAAGAATGGGGAGAACATGCAAACTCTGCACAGAAAGGAAACTGAACCTGCAACCTTTTTTTTTTTTTTTGTGGGGCAACAGCGCTAACCACTATGCCACCATGCTGTCTGTCTGACAACAATAAAAATCAAATAAAACCTCCATTAGCCCACATCAGATACCAGCTGTCGGCTGGGCAGTTCACTGATTGTACGAGCAGAGCAATGATGCCCACATTCAGGATGTAGACACAGTTTAGGATAAGCCCAGTTTATTCTAGTTTAGGTCTACTGTTATTACTGTAATTATATACATATATTGACCCAAAACTCACAAAATTTATGTTTCCATACATGTGAGACCTATGCTAATATAATGCATTATCAAGACCATTACCCCAACCCTTAACCTTCCTCACAGAAATCTGAATCTGAAGTCTGAGCCTTTGTACAAGGAGCCTGGCCAAAATGTCCTCAAAGGACAGTTATATAGTGGTTCTCAAAAGGCCACAGAGACAACACACACATAAAACCACAGAAACATCTTTGGCAGGAAGCAACTCCTTCCTCTTGAACAAAAAACACAAAGAAGGTGCATGGAATTGGATGATGATGTCAGCAGCAGTCAAAGCTAACACACACAGAGACAGATTCACTTTGCAGTGTTGTCACAATACCAACTTTAATATCTAGATATTCAGTTTGAGTTTCGATTGATGAAATTCAGGGGAACAGGCTTAGCGTTACACTTGCTTTCAGACTCAGGTAACCTTGATATTAAAGGTTTGTGAGTAATGAAATCTCATGTAGCAAGTCTTGAAACTAATGTTGATTACATCAAAACCCTCTTTAATGTATCACACTTTTATTTATTAAACATTGAATACTCACTTTTGTTTAGTATATATCATATTGTTTTTCTATTTTGTGTTTTTATTAATAGTCCAGCAATTTATTGCCAAGGGACATGGAGTCATATGGCCACAGTTTCTGTTATATATTGTTTGATTTTGATGAAAGATAAAACAAAATTAAGAAAATCTTTATAATTTAAGCTAAAGATAAATTATACTTCTCAATCACAATGAAACAACATAAATGAAGCTGAAAACATCCCTGAAGACCTAATTTTTGCTTTAATACTTGACTGCCCCTCACTTGTCTTAGTTCCTGAACACCCCGTATTCAATTTACTTCCCAAATGTCCCACTTAAATCTTGACACCCACACCTTGTTTTACAGTGTGTATAAAAAGTATTCACTCCCCTTGGGTGTTTCCACCTTTTATTGCTTTTATAGATAAAATCATGGTCAATATAATTTGGCTTTTGATAAGAATTCACAAAAATTCCCCTACTTTTTAATATCAAAAAGAAAAACTATTTTTCAAACATAATGTCAATTAATATTAATTATATGAGGTAAAGTAAATGGTTGCGCAAGTATCCCCCCCTTTCAGCTCAGTATTAAGTTGATACCCCTTTGGCTGCAATCCCAACACTGAGTCTTTGTGGATATGTCCCTGTCAGACTGCCACATCTAGACACTGCCATTTTCAAAATTCTTCCTTGCTAAACAGTTCAAGCTCTGCCAGGTCGCTTGGGGATTGGGCGTGAACAGCTCTTTAAATCCAGCAACAAATTTTCCATTTGGATTGGATCTGGGCTTTGACTTCACCACTCAAGAACATTCACCTTGTTGTCTTTGAACCATTTCTGTGTAGCTTTTGCTGTATGCTAGGGGTTGTAAAATACTTGAAAATAAATCATCTCCCAGATCGTAGTTCTCTTGCAGATTGAGGCAGATTATCCCCCAGGATTTGGAGATACATTTCTCTATTCATATTCCTCTCTCCTCTGTTTCATGGTGGAGATTGTGTGTTTGCAGTGATGTGCACTGTTTTGTGTTCGCCAAAATTAGCATCTAGTCTGATGGCCAAACAGCTCAAATTTGGTTTGATTTGTTTGGTTGAGCCCTTTGGTCTCATAAAACCAAAGGGCCTTCTTCCAAATGACCTTGGAGTCTCCCACATGCCTTTGGGTAAATTCCAAGCAATATTTCATGAGCTTTTTTTCCAACAGCGGCTTTCTTTTTGCCACTCTCCCACACATTTTTGAGTGGTGAAGAACCTGGGCAACAGTTGTTGCATGTACAGTCTCTCCTATCTGGGCCGCTGAGGCTTTTAACTCCTTCAGAGAGGTCGTAGCTATCTTAGTGGTCCCCTCACCAGTCTTCTTCTTGCCTGATCACTCAGTTTGTGAGATCGGCCAGCTCTAAGGAGATTTAGATAAGTGCTATACTCCTTCATTTCCTAATGATGGATTTCACTGAAGTCCGTGGGATGCCCAGTAAGGAAATTTTCTTGTAGCCACCAACTGCCATATACATTTTAATGATCTTTTCTTTGAATTGTTTGGAGTGTTTTCTTGTCTTCATGTTGCAATTGTAGCAGGAATACTGATGAACCAGAGACTGGACCTCCCAGACACAGGTGTTTTTATACTACAGTCACTTGACATACATCAACTGCATTCAGGTGTTTCACTCATTGTGACACTGCTGGCATCATCTAGCTGGACGTCAGTTGAATTAGGTCAGTCACTTTAAAGGGGGTGAATATTAATGCAAACACTTATTTTACACTATATATTTTTAATTAATTGACAATAGTGTGTTTTCCCTTTGACATGAAAGAAGCTTTTTTGCAAATTCTTGTCAAAAAAGTAATATTGTATTGATTTCATTTATAAATGCAACAAAAAGGGGAAACATCCAAGGGGGATGAATGCTTTTTAGTGAACCAAAAGCCCCTGAAAGCTAAAACGAATAAGCCTTCATGTGACTTTGTTATCAGGTGACCTTGGGTTGAATCATAGCCCAACAAACGCTGATAATTCAACATTTTTTCCCCCTCCATAGACAATTATCTTAAATTTTTAGGGTGACTTTCCTAATTAATTTTTTACATAAAACCTTTTCTTTGAGGCATTTCTTCTTAATCACTGTTGCGGGCACAAACATCAGAGACAAAAACAGGTGGTTACCATGACAACACTGGAATGGTGGTAAGTGGTTACAGTGAGTTAACATGTGGAGTGGGTTGAAATATATAAGACTAAAACTACAACAGCATGTTTCATTCATTCACCACTCTCAGACAAACTGAGTCTGTTTACCTTTTCATCCCCCCAGTGACCAGTTCACAAAGACCTCCACCAGATTTGATGGGAATTTATGGGGAAAAATAATATTAAGTTATTTTGATTGATTTGACTTTTCAAAAGCAAAATCTTCCATTAAAATATAGGTTGTGTAAGCTTGAAAATATATTTTTGAATTGACACTTTTAATTAAAGTGAAAAAACTGTTAAAATGTACAGTAATCCATCACACAGTATTAATTTAAAAGGTTAGCTACAAATTTAGCACCAGCTGAAACACTTTCGTATACTTAAAGAAGTTTCTTGCTCCTTAAAAGCCTTTTATCCATAAATAAAACCCATTAAAGTACTAAAGTCATCCTCATCCATTCATATATTAATTCATTTGGATTATATGTGTTAAAAATCTGAATACTCAATTAAAATCTATTAAAATACTATTTGCAGCAACATAAACCAACCAGAACTAAAGACATTTTGCGGATTAAGGACGGAATAATTGAATATTAATGTATTTTTTTCATAGTATTGTGATGGTGGAGTAATCCATCAGACAAAGACAATGTCACATCTAGACTCAGGAAGCTTAAAAGTACTTACTGACTCAGTGATTTTTTATGAGGAAATGAAGCATGTTCCTGAGTGGTTTCCCTCTATACAGAAAGACCAATCAGCTCCAGCACAGTAGAATGAAACCTCTGTGATTTTACCTGTTTAACACTGAGCAAAGAAAAGTACAGCCCCAATCACAACTCAACACATAGCAGCACCATGACAATGCTCGACTTTCTACAATTGATCCTTGACATCTGAATTCCCTGCGTGATAATAATAAACAATAATATGAGCAATCTAAATACATGAAGAAAGGCACATGGTTAGAGAAGGCTGGATTTTCACTGACTAGCAATGTAACAAATGTGAATGGGATGTGCATTTTGTTCTGGATCAGAACCTGGAGGTTCAGGTCTCTGTGGACTTTACTGGAACAGACCTGTATTTGTCTAAATAGATTTTTCTAACTTTGATCCACCTACCCCCAAACATTTTAAAACAACATTAAACAGATTTTTCCTAAGTCTGATTATCCAGGACTGTGACATGATCATTCAGGACCTGGTCTCAGTTAAGCACTGCTTGGGAGCATGTCTACTCTATCCTGGATCAACTGTTGAGTGAAAAATACTAGTTACTTTCGTTTTTTCCAAAAACCTTTCAGACAATCAGACAACTGCTTCCACTTATTAGACAGCCATGAATAATGATGAAACATTTTAACTTTAAATGAGGGCATCACAGTGATGTCAGAGTTTTACAGTGATATTTCATACAACAGAAAACACACACGCCCACACACGCACATGCGCAGAAACACACAAACCAAAGCCTATTGATAATAATAATCAATAACAGTGATAAAGCAGAATCAGCAACATCACCGCATGTGGCTTCATCATTGTCATCATCATCAGTCCATTGTGTGTCTGCGAAGTCCACTGAGGCCTTTTAGTATCCAGACAGGAAGTCAGTCTGAATGTCTCCATATATTATGTAACTGTACGAACGTGAAGAACGCACCTGATTACCCTCTGATAATTAACAGACTCTTCTAATGAGGCTTTTAATCAAGACAGACAAGTTTCCCAATGAAGTGACCGACCTGTTAATTTACGGACTGTGCCCCTTCCCCTGCCTTCCCCTGCCCTGCCCTGCCCTGCCCTCTCCCTCCCCCTGATGGAGTTCTCTTCAGTCTGTTACCAGACCTCACAGCGGTTCCCAGTGTTCATGGGTGTCCCTGCAGGACAATTGAAGTGGCGGCTGAATTCCGGAGAGTTAGCGAGTGTGCCGATGACCCTGTATTTGGGGGGGCTGTGGGGGTCTGTCATCAGACCCTCATGAGCGCTCTCTGGTGTTCGAACTGAGCACCACACCTAAAAACACAAGACAGAGGAAAGACAAAGTCATATATGTTGTTTTCACTCTGGCTGTGCAGTTTCTGCTTTATTAGAAATAGATATTTTATTAGGTGATGAGAAATAACGTTTAGATGGACTGGCGATCTGTCCAGTGTGTACCCCGCCCTCGCCCAGTGTTAGCCGGGATTGGCTCTAGCACGCCCGCGACCCACAAATGGATAAGTGATTGAAGAATGAACTGAATGAATGAAATAACCTTTAATTTCCACATCATTTTCAATGGCTTGGCCCACATGGTACCAGAATTGAATCAATTTGAATGACATTACATTTTTTTTACAGAAAGTGTTGTTGTGCTCTCTCAGGCTTAAAGGTATCAACCATGAACATGAACATGAACAACAAAGTATCCAGGGTGCGAGTCCATCTGGGGACCTTTTTCTATGCCATTGCTGCTCTCTCTTCCCTCATTTCCTTTCTCTCAGCTCTCAAATGAAAGCATAAAATGTCGCAAATGATTAAATCAAAAGCATATGTAGGGCCAAAAGATCACAAGTTCCAAAACTAAAAGTATGTACAAAGTATGTACAAATCCAGAGCTCAAAAAGCTTTAAACTGTGATTTTCTATTCAGTTAGAGCTATCCACAGAGACCGAGAGGAGTCCTGGTCCCTAAAGAGTTCCTGATCCCAGCCTCATTGAGTCAGTCTGGGACCACAGGAAGAGTCCGTTTGTCCACTGACTTCCGTGGACGCTCCTATTGGCTCCAGTAGGTGATGTCATAGCCAATCAGAGTGTTACATTCATAGCTGTCAGCTGCTTGTATAGCCAAAGTCTGTGATCAATCCTGCATTTTTATGATCTCAGAGTGAGGACAAGTTAGTCTGAGTTTATTGTAGACAGAATTAAGACAGAGAGACATGGACAATAAGATATTTAGAGCATTATCGGTGAGAATTCAGGTGACAGGATCCCAGTATCAATTTTCTTCACTTTATTGCTCAAAGACACAGTAGGAGCAGGGCAACTAAGGGACTTGGATTTTGACAGTGTGGTTCCGAAAACAGAAATAGATCACATATAAAATTATGGAAAGTATTTAAATCAAGGGCAATTAAACTTAACTTACTGTAATACAGTACAATTTAAATATATGTATTTATTACTGAGCAAACAAACTAAATCAGTCAATTTAACTTCATAAACATACATGTAAACCTTCACAAAGTCTGCCATCATTCAAAACAAACAACAGATTTTTAACTTAAATTCACTGGACACAAACAGGCACTGAAATGGCGAAAATGTCTGTTCTGCTGAGGTAAATCAGCAGCTGCTATCCTTGGCTCAATTACATGGCAAGAATGCACTTGTAATGTTGATTACTATTTGGGCAACATTGTGCACGTTAGCTGTCTAGCAATTGCACTTTAATAAACCAAGCAATGCAACAGGAATGAAACTGAAACTTACCTGGTCATGGACGCACAAATACACAATTAAGTCCAGACAGGATGGTTTATATACCTTAATAAGTCCACATAGTGAGGCAATGCTGAACTCATGCAGGAGGGCAGACAACTGACACTGTGAGGCTCGCTTCGGTTCAGCAGGAAGCTGTGACGTTTGTCGACAACTATAAATCATGTGACCTTCTAAACCGTATAGTATGAGCACAACTACTGATCAGATAAAGATAGAAACTTCAAATCAGCTCTAGAAAAACGAAAACTCGTGTGGAACTTTCTGTGTTCAACTTTTCTTTGGTTATTCTGGTTACAGCATTTCTATCTCTAAATTAAGGACTTTTTTGTTTTGGTTTATTAGCTACTACCCCCTTTACTGGGTCACATATATAATAAGCTGAGGTTGTGCCGATTCTGATTATGTGGAGCACTTGACTACTTCTTCAAGGCAAAAGCCAAAGAAGAGCCTTAATTGTGGGTCTAAAGGGTTTGGCCAGAGTCTAAAAGAGAGACTGGAATTCATCTCAGCAACCGAAAAACAGTTACATCTAATCAAACTTCAGCCATGATGTGATGTAATTTGTTGTGTTGCTGGGTTTGATGGCAACATGAACATAAATAAGTTTGTCATCTGCGTAAAACATGGGTGTACTTCCGAGCTGATAGAAACAGAATTGGTCCCAGTACACATCCTTGCGGTCTGCCAAATGTTAGTGAGAGGGTAACTCCTTTTGTTTACCTGAGCAAATCCCAGGAAGAAGAGCTGATCATTGGTCAGGTTGACAGCAGGAAGTCTCTTTTCCTCTCCATTTCTTTTCACCCATGTCTGATAGGCCTGAAGAAGAGAATCATCAGTGTCATGTGTACTCATATAAAACATGCAATGTCGTGTCACCTCAGACTGACCCACTTCCAAACAGTTTTTATGTGACACAGTGGGACTAACATGGTATGCAGCTTTCAGTCCTCCATTGTCGGCAATGTTTTCTCCCAGTGTCTGTTTTCCATTGATATGCTCTCCGTTGACGGTGTAGTGGCTGTATTGACCTATCATACATTCTGTTCTTTGACGAAACCCCTCCACGGATGAGTTCTGCCACCATGGCCTCAAGTTACCCTCTTTATCATACTCTCGACCTGTCGTCAGAGGGAAGGACAACATTTTAATGTCAAGAAGGATGATGAAGAAGTAGGCTGACCAAACACTGACTGTAGAGTTACAACAAATGCAAATTAAGGAATAGTTTGCATGAGGTAGTCCCCATAATGAAGAGGGACACATGAGCCAATAAAACAACAAACTAGAATGATATAGGAAGGAAAGGAAGTAGTCAGGACCAGTAGCCTAAACTCACCCTGATCATCAAAGGCATGAGTGAGCTCGTGACCCATCACGACCCCAATTCCACCAAAGTTCAACGCCCTGAAAACAAATGTACATTAAAGTTTATTAAAGTACATTAAAGACGTTTCTACAAAAACATTAACAGTCCAGAAACCAGGAAAAACAGTGCGAGAAGTCCCGGTTGTACTCCCTAGAGACTTGCGTCATCAAAATCCAAAGGGGTTTCCTCTGGAGAGCAGGAAGGAGATCAAGTCTATCTTTGTTTTATGATCGTAAATGAGGATATCATAAAGAATCATTCATGAACAGTTACGAAATACAGTTAGGTAATACATCACAAGTTACTGACAGAGACACAGACATAAGGATGGACAAAGAGAGAGACAGACAGACAGGAGAGAGTGAGACAAATGGAAAGAGAAAGACACATAAGCAGAGAAAGAGAGAGAGAGAGAGAGAGAGAGAGAGAACAGACAGACAGAGAAAGAGAGACAGACAGAACAAGAGGCAGGGACAGCGAGACAGAGAAAGAGAGACAAGAGATAGACAGACAGAGACAGACAGAACAAGAGGCAGGGACAGTGAGACAGAGAAAGAGAGACAAGAGACAGACACACAGATAGACATAGAGAGTGAGACAGGGAAAGGTAGAAAGACAGAGAAAGACAGACAGAGACAGGCAGGTAGGCGTTGAGGTGAACAGACTTGGGGTGGTCGTGGGCGTAGAAAGGAGCTTGTAGGATCCCAGCAGGGAAGACGATACCATTCTTAGTGGGCATGTAGTAGGCATTAACTGTGGGAGGAGTCATACTCCACCTGGAGGAGGAGAGGAAACAGGGAAAGGAGGAGTTCATTTGTGCTCCTACCCCAATATCAAACAGCGCAAGGGTTACATTTACCCAGTCAAAAATTTGTTTCCTCCCTTGGAGTGACACGCTTGCAGAGATTTTTAAAAAGATGTGTGATTTAAAGATGTGCAGTTTAAGGGTGTCCGGATCTTGAAGTTCCTGCTGGTTTCAAGCTTCTCCCATGATAAAGATCCAAACCAAAGACTGACAGGCATGTCAGTATAAACACTAAACTTTAATGTGGGTTGTTTAAATTTGGAGACGCTTGATCATTATTTTCTCTGCCATTATCAGAATATGCTCTTAACTCTGTCCCTTGGACGCTAGATCTTTTTAAATGACCGTGAGCCATTTCAGTGACCCCAGAGACCACACAAGCTTTGTGAATACAACCCCTAATATCATGTATGTATTTTTCCATGACTATTACTGGTCTTTGTTGTATTAGTGTGTGCTTTTCGTCTATGTCAGAATTACTTTGGCAGGTGGTTGAATGCTTAGCGTGCATGCCATGTTATTGCAGCATTTGGGGTTTGATTCCAGCCTAGGACCTGTGCTGCAGGTCATTCAAATCTCCCTCTTTCTCTGTCGGCCTCTCTGGAATTTACTATTAAACAATAATGAAAAAAAGAATTACTGGTCTTTGTTGGGAGTCTTCCTCAGCTGGTCTGCCATCACTCGAGCTGAGAAGTTGTAGAAGTTCAGCATGTTCTGGAAGAAGCTGTCATCTGAAACGTCATACTGCAACACAACAGTGATGTTATAAAATGTGTCTATGATGTTATGTAACAGGAGGGGGACAGCGGAGCACTGTCTGCTAAACAGAATTCAAATCTAAACATTAACCTCCTGGCCCTAAAAACATTAAAGTGAATGAGTGACTATGGACACCTGTCACTCACCCCATCATAAACATCGTCTAGCTCTTTGGCATCTAGGATGAATTCTGGGAATCCAATCATATCATAGATGGCATCTGCCTAACAGGTGGCAGAAAAAAGCAGTTAAACCAATCATCTTCATCGGTACATGTCCTCTGTCCACCCCTGTTTTTTTTACCTTCTCTTTTGCAGCCTGTCTGGTCTCGTAATCCATCCAGCTGAGTTGGTCCAGAGCTTCTTTAAATGCTGAGCGGATCTCGTTGATCATCTCCTCAGCCTGAGAGAAAACAGATATAGATAGGTTGACTAAAATGAACTAGAGGACACCTGTACCAGACCCTGAACCACCTGTTCATGCAGTAGCAACCAGATAAGGGTCAGTTGTTCAGCCAGGGTCAACAGTGACTCACAATCTCTTTGCTGTGTTTGTCAAATGTTGCCTTAACAAAGAGCGCTCCCAAAGCGAAGCCCAGGGTGTCGTCTGTGTTTCCGATGCAGGTTTGCCAGCGCGGAGTGCAGGACTACAAAAAGCACAAAAAGTTACAACCAGCTAAAACCAGTCTGAACCAGTTAAAACTAGTCTGAAACAATTACAACCAGTCAGAAAGAGGTGGAGCTCAATAATGCAGGTTTGTTGTATTCAATCACCCATGACACACCAATGTCAGACCAGTACCCTAGTAGTGCCAGTTCCTATGGTCCATCCAGTTACAACCAACTTAAACCAGTTTCACCCATTAACAAGATGTTGCTTCAGGTTTCATTACTGGCTGCCCCCATTAACACTAGGGCAGGTGGTAGCTTCCTGAGGTCCGAAAACCTGCAACAGCCAGTCGGCAACACCAACAAGTGATGCCGTTAGAACCTGACACTGCCCTTTGGAAACAGTCAGAGCTTTATATAGCTAAGTGGAACCAGTCAAGTAAACACAGATGCAGAGTGGCAGTAACCTGTAACTTGCAAGTTTGAACCACCTGAGCCCAAAAGAACCAATTATAACTGCTTGGCACCATTTAGAACCAGTTACTCCCAAGCAGTACCCCTGAAAGCCAGGAAGTTAAACACACATTGAACCAGTTAAAATTCAGTTTACAGTCCCAGCAACAGCAGCAAGTTTCTTTGAACCTTATGGAGGATGGAGGATTACCATGTATCATTAGAAGAACTTATACCTGCTGTAGTGAGACAAATATCTGTGAAGCCATAGCAGCAATAGCAAGGGTAGAGGTTACAGTAGCAGTAGTATCTGAAGGAAAAGTACCTTCTTGGTTCCATAGAGACTTTCTATCAGTTTGTCCTGGGCGTTCTCGAAGCGTTGGTCCAAACTGGCTACATTCTTCTGAACCAACGTCCACATCATGTAGTTATTCAACAGACTGAACAAACAGATAGACAGAAATACCTTTAGAGGATCAGCAAAGCAGAACCATAACTCATCACAATCCATCCCACAGTTCTTGTTCTGTTCCAGTTCCTGGAGGTCAGACTCTACTGTCCTCACAGCTAGGGGGCAACAGGGCCTGAAATCCTTTCTCCTCATGTCTGACAGCTTAGGCTGGTTGGGTTGTAGCGCTTAGGCCAGGGGTGGGCAGGAAGAAGCGCACTCGTGCCACTTGCATCTCAAAATAAAAACTGTTTTAGAGCTTTTCATTCATCTCCTTAGCCTCATAAGTAAAATGGTGTGGTTTGTCTGCAACCTCGTAGTCCAAAGAGAACCATCACACAGGTCAGATCTGGCCAGCAGGCTATACAATTCTCAGGTGTTGCTTAGGCATAAAAAGAAGTCAGATTGTTATTGAAGTGTAAGGGAAATTGGTCCTACTTCAAGTCTTCATTAACTTGATGTTCATTTTCTAAATGATGGTATCCTATTAGAGGAAAATAGACCATAAAGCAGGAGATGGATTAGGGGGTGTGGCCAGGTTGTGAGTGACAGACAGTACAGAGTGGGCCAGATCCATCCCTCACTCTTCCCCAGCCCCACCTTGTCCTACAAAAATAGATTCTACTGGTTTTAAAAAATATAGTAAGGTGTTGACATTTGGTACGGATGCTTGACAAGAACAGAGGATGGAGAATCCAGTACTCCAGTAGATGAAACCTGATCCCAGGTTTATGGTCTTGGAGATGTGTTGTGGGTGTGATTGCATTGTTAAGTAACTGTTTCTACTAATTTTTATCATTTGAATAAATGCAGAGGTTTTATTTTTGTTAGCTCACATGATTTTCTAATGACAGTCCAGATTTTTCCCTGTGTTTTCAGGAACTTTGAATCTGGGTGAGAACTGGTTCCGATGTAAACAATTATATGAAGCTCTCTGAGAGTCTATGGGAAAAGACATATAAACCTACAGACCTGCGGTCAGTCTTATTGATGAGGTCGGACACCTGCTGCAGGTACTCTCTGGCGTACAGGACAACCGGTTCAGTGTCGTTCAAATCAAGAGGAGACAGAGAGGAAGACATGTAGTCCAACCAGTCCACAGCTGGAGCCAGAAGCTGGAATAGTAAACAACAACTGACATTAGCTAAAAAAAAAAAAAAGTCCAGAGGACAAGCCCATCTTTAAATCTTTCCTCAGTCTATCCTTAAGTCTCTCCCTGTGTCCCCAGTCTGTCCCAAGCTCTGTCTCTCTCTGTCCTCAGTTCGTCCCTCCATCTTTCTCTCTTAGTCTACCTGTCTGTCCTCAGCCTGTCTCTCTGTCTGTCCTCTGTCGGTCTCTTGGTCTCAGTCTGTCTCTCTGTCCTCATTATGTCTCTTTGTCCTTAGTCTGTCTGTTAGTCTATCTGTCTCTCGGTCTCTCTCTCTCTGTCCTCAGTCTGTCAGTCAGTCTCTCTGTCTGTCCTCTGTCGGTCTCTTGGTCTCTGTCTCTCGATCTCTGTCTGTGCTAAGTCTGTCTCTCAGCTTCTCAGTTTGTTCTAAGTCTGCTGCTGCTTCAAACAGTCCAAGACTAAAACCTGGAGACTCTGCAGAGACATTAACACTCCAACATCCACATGCGGGCTGAGCAGCCTCACCACTGGCTCTGTTTAGTAGCTCTTATAGAGCTTTCAATCATTTTACCTCCTATATAACCCATATAACCTCCTTTGTGAGTCCAAAATATGACTATTTATTTCCTTTAGTGTTCAAGATCGTTCATCATCAGTGTTGGCTAAGATACTTTAAAAAAGTAATCAGTTCCAGTTACTAGTTACTTCTCAGAAAAAGTAAATAAATTAGTTACTCAGTTACAAATTATAAAAATAACTAGTTACTGCAGAAAGTAACTATTGCGTTACTTTCAGGTAAATATTTAAATGCTCAAATGTGTTGGAATTTGGGCCCACCTCCACCCCTCTTAAACGGAACTTAAAATTAGGGATGTCCGATAATATCAGCCTGATATTAGCATAATTATGTAATATCGGTTAGAATCGTTATCGGTTTTTCCTCCGATAATGAAAACCCGATAACGCAATGCCTGGGTTTCGCCAAATACGGTGGAATCGCTTGTGGGGTCCCGAGACGTTTACCGGCGCGCGATTGATGACTTCATCAAACCGCACTTGGAGGCTAAATAACAACAACACTGTGTGGCTGGTCGTGGCTAACAACCTTGTCACTTGTTGCTACACAAAATGTCCGTGGTGTGGAATTTTTTTAAGTTTTACCTGCGGATAACAAAAATGCAATTTGTAATGAATTCAAGGCGCTTGTCAAGCGAGGGGGAGACAAGACTTCACCTTTCAACACTTAAAATTTAATCGCTCAAATCAGGAAGAACCATCCCGAGGCACACGGAGCGTTTGTGCAGCAAAGTAATGCAAAACAACTAGGAAAGGACGCACTGAAAAAAAAGTGTTGTTGTACCTGATAGAAATGAGCAGTTTTCAATATATTAGGCTGTCCTACACTACATGTTATTTTTGTTTACTTTAAATGCTGCACAAAGTTGTACAGGACAGGTACAATGTTGTTTTGTTTCACATTTTGTGAAGAAGTCAGATTTGTCCTAGTTGTAATGGGCATTGTCAGGATTATCTCAGGAAGAGCTGTTGTTTGAGACAAAAATGTTCAAAATAAATATGGTACTTTTCCATAACTTAAGTTGAAGTAGTGTTCTTATTTGGTACAGACAATGTTAATTTGTGGAATGCCTCTAGTGGGGCATTACAATAAAAAATGTGTTAATTCCACGACAGGAGACATGTGATGTGACCTAAAAATAGTTTGGGGGAAAAACGGCTGCATATATCGGTATCGGTTGATATCAGAAATCGGAAATTAAGTGTTTGGACAATATCGGCATATCGGATATGGACAAAAAGTTAATATCGGACATCCCTACTTAAAATACATGTGCATGTTCAATTAGAAGATGTTTGAGTAAGTTTGAATTACTTGACACCGACGTGGAGAGGAACTTTTGCCCAGGGCATAATATGCATTTCACCATTACATTCGTTCCTTTAATTTCTTGGAGGGAAGAGTAATGGCTATACTTCCATTTAGAGAAGGCTACTTTTGGATTATTGGGCTGCCATTCCTGTTTCTCGTTGACTGACTCACTTGTGTCGTTTATTGTGAGTCCAACTATGCGTGCTTTCGAATTTCTGTAAACAACACCCGCCCACCCCCACCTCTGATTGGTTTACCATGAAATTTTACTCTGCCTCAGCCAATTGTCATCATTGATGCAATTGTCTCGTGCCCACTAACCAAGGAAGAACAGTAAAAAAAGTCTTTGGTTCTGGTTGGTCTGATGAAAAAAACAGCTTCAATTATAGTAATGTGCTGCATTTTTTGGCAGTAATAGTAATGGCGTTATAAAGACGGGAAGAGTAATCAATTAGATTACTTGTTACTGAAAAAAGTAACGCCATTATTTATAATGCCATTATTCCCATCACTGTTCATTACTCACATCATCTTCTGACAGATGCATACAAGGCACCTACTCTGAAGTTTCCCTCAACAGTGTCTATAAAAAGACTGAGAGTTAACTCCAGACAGAGCAGAGACTGTGGTTCAGCTGGAGTAGAACACTTATTTTGCCTCTAGCGAAATAAAAGGACCTCAAAACAGAACCTGAGTAAATGTGCTAGGCTACTTTCCTCCTGTGCACCAGCTCTAACGCCACAGAAAAGTTTGACTCTCATGAAAAGAGTTGTAATCTGATCTTTTGTCCCACTGAGGCTTTGGTTAAATGCAGTGTCTGCTGATGACCACACCTGAAAAGATTAGTCCAGTGGTCCATATGAGTAGATTTAAAAAAAAAAAAAAAAAAAAAAAAAAAAGGAAGAAGAAATAATCAATATTAACATCAAAGACATCAGTATAATGGTAATGGAAATGAACATGTACTGGAGCCCCAGACCTCTACCAATCAGCTGATTAAAAATGAGCTCTGTTCCAGCTCTCAGTTCATTTACATCAGGGCTTCATTCGTGAATTTGTGAACCACTGAATCTGTCTCTTCTATCTGTTGATTCTTTTATCTGTCTTTTAGCCGAAACTCAGCAGCAGAAATAAGCATGTTTATAACCTCAAAAAAATGTTATTGATCACTGTAGCTATTTTCCTGATGAATTTTATGAGGTCTGATTGCAGCGTGGTGCATAACGGAGGGTGTAGCCTCTTTTAGTGACATGTGGCTGTAGCTCTGTTTTGGGAGGATTTTTACTGCAAATATCAGACAGATAATTTGACTCATTGTTGGTTTACTGGTCTGTGCTCTTTGATATTTTGTCAATTTATATGATAGCATGTTATATGTTTATATGTTATAGTTATATATTTATATGTTAGCGAACAGTTATATGTCAGCGCTAATTAGCTAAACTAACAAACCAGCTTAGCCGTTAACTCAGCGTATTAACTTGCTGATTAGACATCAGAGAAATTACCTGGTGTTGTCAGTGATGCTTACAGGAGTGTATACTTGCCACGGTTATGAACCTTGCATCATGCACTAAAGTTATTTGCTCCACGCATGCCAACTTCCTCACCAATACTGGCAGAGTAAGGAATTGTCAAGATGGTGGTGGTGAAGCATCTAACTTTTGAACTTCAAAACGCCTCTTCATAAACATGTGGATGACGTCACAGAGGCTATGTCCATTTTCATTTACAGTCAGGGGTAAATATATGTAAGAGAGAGCGTTTGCGTGTGTGTGTATGTGAGATTAAAAAAAAACCCCACCAAAAAAAAAAAAAAAAAATACGTGAGGAGAGCTACAAGCTACACTCAGTTCCATTTCACTTTCACTCTACTGAGCTCCGTCCGTGTGGTCACGATTCACCATCTACTGGATCTTAACTCTCCCTCACATTCATATCAGCCCTTTTTATATAAGCACCAGTTATCTAACCTCTCTCTCTCTCTCTCTCTCTCTCTCTTAGACATGCTGGTACATAGCAGGAGCACATGGCAACAGCTGCTATGGCGACTTCAGGAGCATCTGCAGCGTGAAGGACAGAGAGCTGCCCCAGAAATGGGTACAGCACAAAACCGTACAGCATTAGACCAATGCTCTTCCTCTCATTTTTGCAGCTGTTTCAAGACACACTGCAGACACACTATGATGCAACTCACACTATCTGCTGCACATGCAGTAAATGAAACTAACACACCGTGAAGACAGGATGCAATTGTGGTGAGAATCAAAGTCTTGGTTTAGGATTGATATGAGTTCACCCTCCTAATAAAAGCTCCACTGTAAACCAGCACGTTAAAACTGTGTGTAAAACTTGACATGCTCTGAGTAGAAAACCTTTTTCACTTCTCTGATACAATATCAGGGATTTATCATGTTTTATTATTACTCCATTTAGTCATTACTCATTTTCAATAGGGATATAATGGCATTGTAAATTTCATTGTATCGTGGGAAAATCAAAAGTTGGTTCTGACGCAGACAACAGTATTCATTTTGACTAGTGTATTTTATTATTAGTTTTTTTTTTTTTTGCTTGAAAAAGGAAGTAGCCTACAGTTACAATCAGCACTTGCATGCCCATCATCCTTTTCGGTTAGCGTCACAGATCAGACATTGGATCAGGACACAAATGACAGATGCTGTGAGTGCCAATGGTAAACAGAATGGCAAGATTTTGGAGATTGCAGATGCTCCAGGAAGTTTTAAGTCTGATGTGTGAAAGGATTTTCGTTTCCCCTGTGTCAAGGAATAAGAAAGGATAAGAGGTTGTTTAGCCACTCCAGCTTGTGCAAGTACAGTAATCCCTCGCTATATCACGGTTCACCTTTTGCGGTCTCAGTGCATTGTGGATTTTTTTAAATATTAAAAGTAAATTAATATTGCGGTTCCCTTGGTACATCGCGGCTTTCAGCAGCCGATCGAAATTTGGCTTAGTCTTCCCAGATGATTTCATACATGCCACACTATTGGCCAATAGAGAAGACACGACCAGTGAGAGTATGCTGTTCAGTATCCTGGGTGCTGATTGGCTTAGTGACTGCAGCCTCAGTTCCCAGCATCCTAGCTTTCATCATCCCACGCCACTCAGTTTCCTTCCTACACACACGTCCGCTACATGGCTCACCATCTTTATTTGTGTTTAAGAGTGTAGAAAAGGTTTATAAGAGTGTGTGGAGGCTTTATAAAAGCTGTAATATATAAAAATATAAAAAAATATACATTACAATACCCTGATGAATCACTTTAGCCAGTCCTGTTTCTATTTCGCAGATTTTCACCTATTGCGGGGGGTTCTGGGGCCTTATTTATAATGCTTGCGTACACACAAAACCGTACCTAAAACTTGCATACGTCATTTCTATGCAAAGGTTGTGATCTATAAAAAACAGACGACGGAAAATGTGCGCAACTCTATGGTAACTCTGACCCATGCGTACGCACATTTTGGAGGAAAAGGGGAATTGGCGACACAGACGGTGCGGTGCTGAACTGAAGTCAGATTGAAGAAATGAAGAGTGGGAAGAACGATTAAGTGTTTATTATTGCCCTTCAAACATTTAATTTCAACCTGTGTCATGTGTTAGAGCCATGTCATCAGAATGATTTAATTCAACGGCGTTATTTAATATTGGACTGAGTAATTGTTTCGGAAACATCTCCTTAGAATCTAACTGAAAATCCTAAATCATAATCCCTTATCTATATTTAATCACCACCGTCCACTCCTGGAGCACAGGAGGAGGAGAGGACGGCGCATAAAGCATCTGCCTAACATGTATAAATAACATAGTATTTTCTTGTGATACTGTGAACACATAATCAAATGCCAATGAAATCCTAAGTGTGGAAAACAAAGCCGTTAACAATCGTTATACTTTATACTTCCCTGTTCTCAGTTCGTCAGCTCTACTTGATGCTTTTCATAACAAACCAGGCATAAAAAAAGGGTAATGTTCACACACTTCAGTCTAAAGAATATTTTTCGTGGTGGGGGTTAGCACGAACTGGTCATCAGTCTGCTTACTGTAAACCTATAAATACAGCGGTGAGCCCTGTGCGTAAAGCTGCACCATGGCAATGCTGGCACTGCTGGAGGACTATGCCAATGGCAGAATTAGGAGGTAAAAGGTCTTCAGGGACCATAAAGACTTATTGGCTCATGATGATGACTGTCTTATGAGCCGTTTTAGATTCCCTAGAGCTGCTCTTTGATCTATGAGCTGAACTGGGTCCAGCATTAGAGAAGGTACAACACGCTGGAACCACGTCATCCCGGTCCAGACGCAGGTCCTCACCCCGTTTTTAAATGCGCAAAGCGCAGAGGAAACTGAGGTCAATGCCCGTGTGCGGTCAGCGGTGATGCGCGCCAGCCTCCTGAAGTGCCGGTGGCATGCTTTGGATGCGCTTTGGAATGGTATCCCTCATTATGACCCGGAGGCAGAGCCCTTTTCAAGACAAGCGGGATATGAACAGGGTGCAAGACTCCGTCAGGATGGCGTTTATAAAGACAACTAGAGGTTCTTTTTGCACATTGCCTTTTAATATTTCTGCTATTTCAACCATTACATTTCTCATTTGTCTCAACTCCTCCATCAGGTTGTTGATTGCTTGTATTGTCTCCCTTTGTAGCTGCAGGACTGTATCAGTGAGGACCCGACCGCTCGCAGGCGTACCAGAATGACACTAGTCATGGATGCGATTTTTGTGTACATCGGCGTCAGGTCAGGAGCACTGCCCCCGCCCCAGTTGCAGTCGTCAGGAGTACCGCACTGCTTTGCTTCCTTTGGATTTTGATTCCGGTGCTGTGACCTCCAAACAGGATGGTTTTTCGGGCCTCCACCTCACCGACAAGCGTCTCCACTTCCGCCTCAGAAACATTTCTTTTTTTATCTTTTTTTCCTGTATCTGTCATAGTTCCAACGAGACATAACACTTGTATCTGAGTCTTATTTTATATTCATGAGGCGCTTTGCATTGACCATTTATGGTTAAAAATGGGCGTGTACAGAGCGTGACATGAAGCCGACACAGCTGAGCACATTTGTAGTCAAGTCTGTGATTTATAAAGCAAAGTTTGCTTTAAGTGTGCGTATGTAGGGTTTTATAAATCCGAATATCTTCTGGCGTACGCAAACTTTGGCTTTTTTACGTACGTACACTTTTAGTAGCGATCCTAAGCCCAGTTTTATAAATGAAGCCCCTGGAACGTAACAACTGCGATAGTCGAGGGATTACTGTACTTAATTTGTCAATTTTTTATTATAATTTTATTTCAAACTTTTAGCTTAAAACAAACCAAAGGCATTGTCCTTTATCTCTATAGTTTTTTAATAAATACTGCAGCATTGCAACAGGGTAAGCAATCCAGGCAATTGCCTAGAGCCCCAAGCTGGAAGGGGGCCCTCAAAAAGACAGCTGATTATATTAGTCCATAGCAATGAAAACATCCATCCATCCATCCATCCATTTTCATCCCCTTATCTGGGGTCGAGTCGCGGGCAACGAAAACATAAACCTCATAAATTCTTTGACGACGATGTATGAGAAACTGCACCAATGTCTGGAAACAGCCTAATGGGGCCCCCTCCTGGTTTCTATAATTAATGATAGATGGCAATGTGACAACATATTTAATGTATGAAGTGAATTTACTTTTCAGGACATGATAAAAGTAAACAAAAGCAAAAAGAAGTTAGTGAGGAGGCAGTGATGCAACTTTGTCTCAACAAGATTCAGAAATGTTGCATTTATTCAAGAATGTTGTTACTGCCAATGTTCATGAAGGTCAAGGTGCTTTGACAAATTTTTTAGTCCACTTCAACAATATACCTCAATATTCAGGGTAGCAGGGTGGGGGTGGTTTATTTGGGGGCCCTCAGAGTTTTAGAAACACCCCTGAATAAATACCAACATCACTTTATCCCAAATTTCTTCATTTGTCTGTTTTTTTTTTCCATACCAGAAAAAAATATCAGCTCTATTTATATTCTGTGAGATTTTGATGCTACTACACCCCTAATTATTTTACTTCATAATAGATTTGCTACTGATTGCAGAATTGCTTTTGTTTTTCAGTTGCACATTTATAAATAATTCATTTCCAAAGACAATTTATGACTGAAGTTTAAAGGGTAAAATCATGAACAAAAATTCATATATGTAGTTATATTCAATAAAAAAGAACAGTAAAAAGAATTTCAGTCATTTTCTTCAAGCCCCATTCATTGTGATAATATTACATAAATATTATTATGTATTATGTATTACTGTATATGATATTATCCAGTCCACTCAACTGTCAACTGTCACTGATCCAGTGATAGTTGAGTTTATCACTCATTTGGTGCATTTAACTTAAAACACTGTAGAAAACTAACTCGGGTTGGGTCATAGTCACAGCTGAATTTCATTGAAGTTAATTTAAATCATGACTTCCCATCATGACACATAAACTAATTAATTTAACCAACATACAATACCTTGTAGCTAATGGGAAGATAACGGCATTTTTGAATTAATTGCATTTCACCACATTTAGTGAGTGATATGTTGCTTAAAGTTTGGACTATGCCTCCATGTTTCATACACACTAGATTCTCTGAGTTGTCCCCTCCAGCCCATTTGGGGGAGGGGGGGGGGGTACGATTTCCTAATCACCGCCCAAATACCCTGATCCTGTGTCAACAATCCCGCTACTTTTTAAGTGACTTAAACATGCACCCTCATCTCCCTGAGAGTTGGTGGACATCTCAGGTGCTGTCACTCTCACCTGTAGTTCAGCTATGGTGACCTTGTGGTAGATCTTCTCCTCGTCGCGGCGCTGGTCCTGTGGGACAGTGATGTTGGCAAGTGTCGTTTCAAACTCCAGAATCTGCTGCATCTGAAACTGAGTGGAGGTTCTCTCTCCCCCAAGCAGCATCCCCAGCTCAACCATGTAGTCCAGGTACGCCACCAAGACCTGGGACCAGCAGAGACATACCAGGAAAATAAATTTTACACATTTCTACAGTTGGATGCTTTCCTCATGTCATCTCTGTAATGTAATAACTTAAATAAAATACAGGAAACTTGACAAGAAGAATTCTCACCTTCTCATTGGCTGTTTTGTTGAGGTAATAGTCCCTGGAGGGCAGAAAGAGTCCTGATTGGTCCACCTGCAGAGGAAGTCAACAGATAAATCTACACAGATAAATGACCACAGATCATTAAATCTGACCATCTCACACTGTAGGTTTGTCAGATTCAACTGGTGCTGAATAGGGCAGCACGGCGGCATAGTGGTTAGCACTGTCGCCCCACAATAAGAAGGATGCGGGTTTGGTTCCAGGCCTGGGGCCTTTCTGTATGTAGTTTGCATGTTCTCCCCGCCTGCGTGAGTTTCTGGTTTCCTCCCACGGTCCAAAGACTCTAAATTGTCCATAGGTCTGAGTGTGAGTGTGAGTGGTTGTTGGTGTCTGTCTATCTCTGTGTGTTGGCCCTGTGATGGACTGGAGACCTGTCCAGGGTGACCCTGCCCTCACCCAGAGTGAGCTGGGATTTGCTCCAGCACCCCCCGAAACAGAAAAGCGGTAGAAGATGGATGCATGGATGGTGCTGAATAATGATCAGAAGAATGCAGGCCATCCGGATGAAGTTGTCATTTCTAAAAATGTCACCAAGTCTCCATGTATTCAGAATCAGCTCAACCTCAGCTAATCATGTATGGGCCTCAACTAAGACAATAAAGTATTTAATTGGGGATAGTAGCTCAGAAAACAAGAAAAAAACTGACATTGAATTTTTCCTCATATTCTAGATAATAACATTATAAATAGGGCTATCAACATTAACATGTTAATTGCAATCAACCTAAAGGCTGCAATTAGTGCATTATTTTTTAAACACGCGTCACATGCTGCTATTTTGTTCCTTTGCTGCACCTTTAACTTGCCATCTATACATCAGCAACTTCCCCTTTCCTGACAATGCATTCTTCATGAAGGTGAATGAAACAATTTGCTTATGATGAACTCCATAATGGCTCATCAGACAAGTCAAAATTAATCAGCAGCTTGTGTAAAGCGGAATTAAATGACCTGCAGCATAGATCCCTGGTTTGATTTGAACCTGGGATGCTGGGATTACATGGCACGTTCTCTAGCCAGCGGTGGACAAAGTACACAGCTCCAGTACTTGAGTCAAAGTACAGATTCTCCTGGTGAAATGTTACTCCAATAAAAGTGAAAGTAGCTAAGTTAAACTATGGCTTGATTAATGGTACAGAAGTACTTGCATTTAAAAATACTTAAGTATTCAAAGTATTTTTGGGTCATGAAACAGTACATTCAAAGAATCTGACTCTATAATAATTCAGTGAATTAATTGTTTTGAACTGAAAATTACTGAATAAGAAGCAAATCCTATAGAAAAAAACTTAAACTGACAAAAGGACCGACACTCTAGTTGTCTTGTTGTTTTTATTAAAAGAAAACCTCCCCTGTTCAAAATCAAAATCCTCACTCAGAGACCAGGAAAATACAGGATTAATTCCAGAGGCTTTACAAGCATCTAACAGCTAGGCCTCTGAATGAGACTCTGATTGGCAGTGACATCACCCACTGGAGCCAATAGAAGCGTCTGATGTAGAGACTTGACTCTGGATGTCACTATCAAAGACAGACAATGAGAATTGCAGCGTGAGGCTGAACCAAATCGTCACTTTGTTAATCAGTTTATCCACTGAAGTCAATAGCACACACAAGAAATCAAGGCTCATTAGAGAGAACTGATTCTCTAGTTTAAGGAGAAAAAACAGAAGGAACCACTACAGAAGAATAAAAGCTCTAAAGACTTTTGGAAGCGCATCCATTTCCATGAGCGTAGGGCTTAATCAGTTCATCCCTGAGTCCAAATGAGTGTTGGTACAAAAACTCAAGAAGAAAATTTTGACTCTCTGGTTTTGGACAGTTGACTAAATGTCACCATCAGTTTGCCTTGCCTTCAGACTTAGTTAACCCTATGTAATCTGGTTCTGGTGTCTGTTCTTGCTCAGGCTTACTTGGATGACGTTGCTGTTGGAGTTTTTAGGATCAGCGCTGACTCCAACGCTGAAAAAAGGCTGAGCTCTGTATGGACCAGAAACCACCTTCAGGACATCCATGAAGTTGTCCTTCTCCCAGGGGCCTGTCATGTTCCAACCACCAATCTAGAAAGTGTTCAGAGAGTGTAATGCATGTGACCTGTCCACTTAAGAATTTTAATACACATACATTTGTCTAAAAACACCATCAACATTTGCTGATGACACCCACTTTTTGTCTACGATACAAAAGCATTTCAGCAGCTCCATACATCTGGAAATCTCATGGATCAGAAGTTTTGTGTCTCAATGTAAAGAAAAACTCCTCATGTTTCTCCTCATATCAGATGTTTGGATAAAACAAGAGAAAGTTTCACTGGAGAGTTAAAGTTGGTTCACCCTGATTAGGAAATGAAGATTCAATGCAAAACGATATCATTTTCACACTATTTGATTACTTTTGCGGTCGCCCAGATGAAGTTTCAGTTTTTATGGTGATTCATGGGTAATTTTGCCCTACAAAACCTTTTCTGTGCACTGAATGATTTTCTTGGTGAAAAGTCTGTGGGGATAAATCTGATAGAAAGAAAAAAAACAACGAAAACAACAACAAAAAAACAGACTATGGGAGGGAGCTAAATGATGTGAACTGAGTGATGCCATTACCATAGTGGCAAAGGGTAAGGCAGGTTACCTTGGTGATGAGGTCTATGAGAGGCTGAGCTCCCAGCTCTTCAATCCTCTGTGTGTTGAGACATGACAAGTAATAGGACTGGGTCTTCCTCTCAGCTTCGCTGCTGCTGTTAAACGTTCCATTCTCTAAAGCAGAAGAAAATCAACACAAGATCAGGCCTGAATTACCCTGGTGTCTGGCCTCTGGGGTGTGGATTGGATTTTCCCTCATCTTCTGAGCTACAGAGTTTCTCATACTGTTCACTGTGGGAGCCAGTGAGGAGTCAAAATTGCTGATGAAGCTGCTAGATGGTTGAAGAAGACTTGAGCTCATTATCTGCATGTTGGTATTGTTCACCTTTGTTTGTCTCTTGTATCTGCTGGCGGACAAAGTCCAGAAAAAAAAGACCCCACAGAAACAATAAATTATATTTTATTTTTATGTGAAGTTCAGTAATTATACAGAAAGTTTGAGGTTGTTAACTTCTGTATTTCAGTTCAGTCAGCATCATCTGTGAACGGAGAGCATCTAAGTGGCTTATCACCTGACAGCATGGAGAGTGCTCAGTAAATGTTTTTCTATTTAGTTTACAGTCTCAGTCTCTAATTTCAGTTATTCAATACAACATGATGATCATTCTTTAAATGATTGTCACATTTAGAGGAAATAAGAAAGCAGGGTATAGGTTAGCCAGCGTGGCTACTGTGCGATTGACAGACTGTACGACCCAATCAGGATAGAGTACAGAGCAGGTCAGATCCTCCTCTAACTCCTCTTCAGCTCCACTTTTCCCTCAAAATATGTTTTTTTACTGGCTTAAAAAAGGCAACAAACAGGACAGTTCACAGACCAATGGGTGACCTCAAGGTAGGTTGAAATGTGGATTGTGCTGAAAAAGACTTTTAGAATGACCTTCAGCTCATGCAACGTCAGATAAAACAATGGAGTGTGTGAAAGTACCTCTGCCCGGAGCCTGAGCATGTCATTGCAATTAGATTCTCTATAAACATGTTTTAATCTGTGACAGGAGGTAGGACATAAACATCAACATATTGTTCTTAAAAAGGCAATGGGTGCAATAACAAGTGAACGAGAACGTCCCCATGATTCTCTGTCATCTCTAACTCTCCATTCATTATCATTCACATTTATTATTTCACAGAGATATTTCCCTTTTTTTCTCTGGATCAAACTGAACAACTAAACAATGTGTGCTATTGCAGGATTGTTCAATTTGTCAAATTAGAGTCCTCCACTTCCCACACAGTGTCTCATCTGTTATGTAATCCTTCAACCTGATTTGGGAAGTCTGTCTCCATGTGTGGGTCATCTATTCTTTGCAGGTTTTGGTCTGGGATTCAGGTCTGATTAAGTTTTATTGACGTCACATTGCTGCATTTTTCATGTCATAAAATATTTTCATCTGTAACAAGTCTCTGAAGTTTCCAATTCATATATCTAGAGTGATGCCCATAGCAGCAAGAAGCCTGAGAAGCAAAACTAAGGGCAGCAAAACTCCACTGATCAGAAAGGATTTTAGTGAGTAATAAGACAGGGAAGGAGATTTGATCTTACCGAGCAGGTGTTTGAGCAGTGCCTGGTTCTGCTCCCATATGCTGTTGAAGGTGGACCAGCGTGATCGCCCATCAGGCAGGGGGTTTTTCCTCATCCAGCCTCCACAAGCAAACTGGTAGAAGTCATGGCATGGGTCAGCGCTGCGGTCCATCGCCTCCACCATTTTACTGGCCACTGTGACACATGACTCTGACAGGCACAGGCCACGCCCACTGTCTGAAGGAATTGTGGGATGGATAAATAGATAAATGCATATACTGGGTGAAGAAATCTGGAGCTGCAGAAATTTGGAGGTAGGCAGTGAGGTGAGAAGATAAGAAAGGAAAGGAAAAGGGAGGCGGAAAAACAGGAGGAGGCAAAGGAGTGAAGGAGGTAAGGAAGGAAAAGAGTCGGTGGTGATGGATGGGTGGGGCTATGAAAGAGAGGGAAATAAAATTAAAGGAATGGGGATGAGGTAGAGAGGGGTAACTATGGAAAGGAAAATTAAAGCGAGGCAGTGAAGAAATAATGATGAAGATAATGAAGGCTAGCTAGTAAAGGAAATGAGAAAGGAGGTCATAAAAGGAAGGTTGGAAATAAAAAAAGAATGAAAAGGAAAAGAACTGAAAGGCTGACAAGAATATAGGAGATGGAAAGAGGGAAGTGGGAGCAGAAAACAAGAAAAGGACAGGGCAAGGAGAGATGATCTGGAAGGGGGATGAGTAGATAAGAATTTAGGCAAGGAAAAGAGGGGGTAGGGTAGGAAGGGAGAGATGGGAGAAGGAAAGATGAACATGTGGATGGGAGGGAAGGAAATGAGGAGGCAGAGAAAGACAGGAGGAGGTAGTAAATGGTATGCAGGGTTAAGAAGATGAGGAGACAGAGAAGGATAGATGTGGGTAAGAAAGAAAGAGGATAAAAGGAGGGAGGCAGGTGTATGTATGAACTACGTACCAGAGCTGAATCGCAGACCCAGGACCAGCAAACAGGCCAGCAGACATAGCAGAGCAGCCAGCAGCAAGACCGACAGCAGGACCTCCAGCTGAGTTCTCCGGCCAAGGATGTCCACGCCTCCCTTCCTGGAACCCACCTGAGACAGAGACCGACACAGACCCAGAGTCTAAACACAAACATCTGGACAAGGACTGCCCCCTCTAAGCCATGGCATGAAAGGATGCACAGTGCAATGAGGAGGATCAGCTCACAGGAAGCGGTGCTGACTCTGTATGAGCCAGGACCTGGTTGGATGCTGTGGGAAATGGGTGGAGCTCACCATGGTTCAAGGTTAAGCCCATTTACTTTTCTTGTGCTGGTACCTTCAGGTACTCAAGTAAAATCTGGTTTGAAGGTGATAGTTATCTGGTTTTACTGAGCCCAACATCCCAAACTATGATGACTAAGTCTGAACCAAGATAAGACAGAATCCAGACTGGATCCAGGATCCTGGTTCCATAGGCTGAGCTTCTCATAGATCAATACATCTCAAGTCTGTGTAGAACTGAAGCTCCTCCAAACAGCCTCTGCTTTTTATCTCACTGTGGGGGATGGACCCACACAGAGGTGCCTCGTTTTTGTCTTTTCAATCCAAGCCCCCCGAATTCCTACTCCAGGAAGGGGCCCCTTTGACTGTGCTGTGATCTAACTGAGTCTGAATTGAAGACTTCTCCTGAGACCTGTGAGCTAAAGATAAGCATACTACCTGAAGATGGACTCAAATTATGATGGTGAAACTCATGCCATGGCTGATATGGGCCACCTTCTCTCGCAGACACAGCGTCTCTTCTCTACAATCCAGTTGTGTTATTGTGGCGTGTTCGTGTGTGTTCATTGCATTTGCTGACCTCCACTTTGTCAGGAGATGAGGCTGCCTCAGCTGGAGTGTCTGACACATCCTCCTCATCCAAGGTAGCTCGCTTATAGCTGGACATCTGCAGAGAGAGAGAGAAAGAGAGAGACAAAGATAACCAGAGAGAGTGACTGACTTTCAACGTTCATACAAACATAGACAGAAACAAGAGTGAAACATTTTCTTTATCTGAATTGAAACAGAAACATTTCATTAAGCTCCATGAAAACATGGACTCAGTCTGATAGAACCAATCATGCACCCTAGTCCGGGTATGACTTGCTATCACCTGGTCCCTGCTGGGATCATCTCTAGCCCCCAGTGCCCTTCACCAGGACTGCAGTATTAACCGATAAGGACTCGCATGGTCCATGGTTTGACAGTAGTGATGGGGTCCTAACAGTCATCTGCATCATCATTCACATTACGCCCAGCATTAATCAAACTTATGACAAATCTGATCTAGGGCGTCTTCGCCTTGTATCTGCTAATTGTGATTAACTCCAGATTTGCCTGTAGAGTCCCTAGCAAGTTGAGGTTTAAGCCAATGTAAACTGTCTGATTGTGGCCTTGAATGAGCCAGTGCGTGTTCTGTGTCCTCTCGCTGGTTGGTCTGAGTGAGATTTAAAGATGATGTATGAACCTGTGCATGTTGTTCACTCCTATGTTTATTAATTGTTGTAGTTTTTGGTATTGATCACGCATTGAATGCTGCCTGTAAGTCAGATAGTTCCACTGGGATATCAAAGCTTTATTCTACTGCAGAGTCTGATATCAGCTCTCAGTACAAACTCTATAAGAGATCAGCTATTCTTTTCTTACCACAGGAAATAATATCACTGGACTCATTCAAACGAAGGAAAGTATTCCAAAATGACTGGTATTGCATATGTGTATATACCGTATAAGTACATTGAATATGGTGAACTAGAAGCCTTGGACATCTTATACATAATTTCTCTCATCAGCAAATTTGGTATTTTAATGTTGGTTCTAAGCAGTACTCGAGTTGTAAAAAAAAATCAGGGGGGATGGTGGATTTGGTTAAAATAAGAGTGCAGTCACCTAAGCGTCATATTCAATTTGAGAAATATTTACAAGAAATGTAACATGTTACTGACCAAACACTGTAATGTCATTGCTGTAAGGATATAGCACCTTTTAACACTTATTTTAACAACAACAAAAAACACAGAAACAAAAAACATGCCCAACATTCAGAGAACAACTGAATATAAAATAAAACAGCTGTATGGCTGAAAATTGTTTTCTCACCTTCCTTTTAATACCACTGTTTAAACATATAACAAAATACCGTTAGAGTTTTCAGAGACCCATAGAAATGTCAAAATTGCTTGCACTGGCTGGCAACTTTTAAGGTACATGCTGGCAGGGAAAGAGTCAAATTATCTTACAATTACTAGTTATCAAACCTTCAAATCTCTCAGCACAAGGTTGGTCCTGGCTATCATCAATGGCGAAAACAGCAGAGGTCAAATGCAGATTGTTATTAGGTTAGATTTATTCCCAAAGCAGTCACCAGTTTTTAAATCAATTATAACATTAACTTTGTGAACTTTGTGAATCTAACCTGACGTTAGCTAGCTAGCTAGCGTTAGTTAACAAGGAAAAAAAACGTAAACTCCAAACTAACATCGTTAACTGTGTTGTTATCACCCCTGTCCAGAAATTCCACCTTAAGTGATGTATAAAAAGCTGTCGCGTGGCCATTCTCCTTCTTTTTCTCCTCCTGTCTGTGTGATTACTGTATACCCTGTGCTATGGATGTATTAACAGAACTGCGCTGCTACGCAACGTGACGTCAATGATAAAAAAAAAAAAATAGTTGTGTCATTGTAAGAGTGTGTGCCCCTCACCCATAGTATTTTACTCAATATGCGCAAAAAGAAAAAGTTGAAATAATATTTTCACATTCATTGATAAAATAACACAGGGGATGGGAAGGGGGATGATTTTGACCATCTTCATTTCAGGGGGGATGCCATCCCCCCTCAACTTGAGCCCTGGTTCTAAGGATATGAAGTTGGTTCCAGAAAATGTTTTGCATTTATGTTTCCAGCATGATGCACAGACTTTCACTGAAAGTGGACTCATGGAATTCCTTCAGCATCGGTTGTTAAGATGAACTCCACTGGTAGTAAAAGGAAGTCTGATTGTATTGAAGTCTATGGGAAAATATCCCTACTTCCCGCTTAATTTATTAGCTCAGTAAACATTTTCCTAATGAGATTATGGTGTCAGTCTCTTGTTTCAAGCCTTCAATGCAACATAACTTCCATTTTTATATTATGGTCCCATTTAGAGGAATATAAACCCGAAAGTAAGAGATGGATTAGGGGGCGTGGCTACTCTGTGATTGGCAGACAGCACCACAAGGCAAGTCAGATCCACCCCCCACTCCTCATCATTGTTTATGATTATTTTCTTAATATTCAATAATATCATAAGCACAATATAAACAGAGCATTCACATCATTACACCTCTCTACATTCAGTTATGTCCATGTGTCTGCACGTTGTGATCATTGTTATTGTGTGTAGTGACTATGACCAGTCTGATCATATGTTTTACAGAAACAACAGATCAGGGCTAGGACATGAAGTGAAAGCAAAGCAGAGCTCAGCATGAAGACATATTAACCTTGATCATATAAATCTCAACTTCTTGTGTTTACACTCAGCTCTTATCTCTCTGTTGATAAGTCTCTGTGTCTCTCTACCACTGTGCTGCGCCCCTAGTCATTGTGTGGCAGAAACATAAACAAAGCAGCATTCCACCCTGCAGAGAGAGACACACACTGACCCTGGATCAGTCTCAATTCTATAAACTTTAGCAGCTGCAGAGTTCACATCATCTCACTAGAATACCTCAAACACTGCATGTGGTTACCATGGAAACCACTGTGGTGCACAGCAGTGTAGCCACCAAAGCTGCACCTGCAAACTTGGGAACATTGCAGCTCTACAGGGCCCAGGGATGTTGATGTCTCCCAGTCTCCTCAGAGCAGAAAGTATCAATATTCCTCATGAGTCTAATCAAAACACGAGTCAGAGACAGAACACACAAGAGTCAGAGACAAAACACGCATGAGTCAGAAACAGAACACACAAGAGTCAGATGCAAAACACACATGAGTCAGAAACAGAACACACACGAGTCAGAGACAGAACACACACGAGTCAGAGACAGAACACACACGAGTCAGAGACAAAACACACACGAGTCAGAGACAGAACACACACGAGTCAGAGACAAAACACACACGAGTCAGAGACAAAACACACACAAGTCAGAGACAAAACACACATGAGTCAGAAACAAAACACACACGAGTCAGAGACACAGATCTGCTCAGGTGGCAATGGAGGCAAGGCCAGAGACTCACTGACAGGTTTTGGACACAGTGTAGACAAGAGTATCTCCCCACACTTCAGAGCCAGCGAAAATGGAACATTTTCTACCACAATATGGAATTTGGAGACCTAGTACTCCTGAAGGATGACCAAGTCTCACACAATGAGGGTCCTACGGCGTTGGTCACTGCAGTTTTTCCAGGCACCAATGGAAAGCTGCGTAAGGTGATGCTCAAGACCACCAATCAAGGTACCTCTTGGACCTTTCTGAGATCGATTTCCCAGATTATCCTTCTGTTGCCTGGGAAGGACAAGAGCAGAGAATAAATTGTGGGTGGCCCGAAGGGCCAGGCGGGAAGTGTTCTGCCCTTCGGTTATTTCTTTCTTTTTTGGTGACCTCTTTGGAAGTTTGTGGAATTGTTCATAAGGAAGTCCCATCAATAAGAAGTCCTTTTAATAGTAATTTATAAAGCCTAGGTAGGCCTCAGGCCTCAGTGTCCATCCATTCCAGCTATTAGAGAGTTGTCTGCTGTGACCCTGTTGTTTTGCCTTTGAAAGCATTGCCTGTAAGTTCAAATCCCTTTATTAGGTCACCAACAAGGATTTGTGAGACCTCTGAGCATATTGTAGGAAGAATTGGATGGATTGTAAGGAGTTACACCTTGATTGTCCTGTGATGGTGTTTAATTGTGCTCATGCTAACTAAACTAATGCTAACTAGGCTAATGCTAATACTGCTTGTATCATTGAGGCTAAGGCCAATAGCATATATGCTAAGTATGCTAACAATGCTTGTGCAGATGCCTACCTTTGTTTTGAACAGTCTCTCAATAATGATAATGTATCTTGTCATTTCAGTTTTACTCCATGTTCACTATGCTGAGTCCGCAATAAATTAAAGGAGCTTGAATGCTAAATTCTGACTCTAATGTCCTCTGTGAATGGAGTCTGGCTAGCTGTCAAATTGTGTCCTCAAAGGGACAGTACACAGTCAAAACAGACGAGCTAGAGACAGAAAACACAAGTACAAGACAAAACAGTCAGAACACAATAGAGTCTGTGTCAAAACAAACGTGTCACAGACAGAACACACTAGAGTCTGAGTCAGAACACACTTCAGAGTCAAAACACAGGCCAAGACAATTTACACACCAGACACAAAATACACAAGTCAAAAACAGAACACACAAGTCCAAAACAAAACACACACACCAGAGACAAAACACACATGAGCAGTGACAAAACAAAACACAAACGAGTCAGAGACAAAATACATAGGAGTCCGACTCTGAACCATGGAACCAGAGGTAACTTCAAGCTTCACCCTGGGTCTTCAGTGTCACAAGGGTGCTTTCTATCGGGGTACATTACCATGGAAATTTATGCAGAACGTGAACCTGCCCTGGAGCAGGTTAAGTTTAGCTCAGCAGGTATATAAGGCCGCCTACTGACCAATCAGTTCTCTTGGAAAATGGCCTGGCCATTCCTACAGGAGGCCATTGATGTGGGCAATGGAATCAGGAGAGGAGCTCTCAAGAGAGAGAAAAGTTTGTGACAGAGTTTGATTTTCCAGATGAAGTAAATGAATTTGCTCCGAAGTCCACTTTGCTTCACTAGTGTTGGAACTGAAATAATGAGGTTAAAATTATCAAACACCCCCCCCCCAAAAAAAAAAAAATTAGAGGCACAATTTTATTGGGCACACATAGAGTAAATCTTGTCAATATGATTGGAATTTAATATTATAATCCCAGTTATTTATCTCTTCCAATGTGAAATATCCATCATTTAGTGTCTTCATCATCCAATTGGTCGTATGCAGCAAACCCTGCCTTTTATTTGAACACAGAATGATCTAATGGGAAAAGCCTGGGTTCAATTAGTGAGATAATAACTGGCTTCATGAGACCCCTTATCAGGATTGCGGATGTCTGGGTAAGTGAAGCCAGATAACGAAATGAGATCCCAGGCATGTTAATCCAGCTTTGTGATACAGGCGCAAGTCACAAAATCCCCAGTCTAATAGCCTAGGACAAGAAAGTAAAAAAAAAAACAAAAAACAAAAAAAAACCCACCAAACAACAAACAACTGTGAATCTGATACAAACAACCAAAACAACAAGCATACTGACAGTCTACTAAATAAAATAAAAAAAAATATCTAATAAAAATTCAAACTTAAATAAAACATGGACATTGTGGTGCTGGACCTTACACTGCTGGTGGGACTTAATGATAAACCTACCATAATTTCTGAGGATATCAAATGTTACAATGCTTTTTCTGTTGAAGGTTATTAATTGGGTCTTTACCACAAGTTTTTTGATAACCAGCTTCAAGTCTGACACAGCAGCAAATCTGTGTCAGTGTCAGTACTGGTCAGAAGGGTGGAAATGTCATCTTATCTGTCCTCTGCAATCTCAGTGTCCTGATTCTGCTGTGTGATGTCCTGCAGGAAACTAAACTGTTTCCTTCCACAGCACCCCATCTGAAACCTGTCTGTCTGCCTCTTTCTCTATCTCTTGTCCATGTCTCTCATCCAGCTCTGTTCTCTTTAATTGATGACGCACACAAAGGGGGAGAGAGGGAGAACTGGCAGACGGGGTTGCTAGGAGATTGGAGTGTGTGTTATATCTCTCTGTAGAGAGTGATGTCGCTGTGTGTGTGTGTGTGTAATTAGATAATGTGTGTGAATCATCTCCATTTAGCTCAAATGGAGTTCACTTCAGCTTATATAACATCTGTCTGTCTCTCTGTACTGGCTGTGAAATCTGGTCTTTTGTCCCCACTCAGCCTCCATACTCTAAACACTGACCTCAGACATAAACACTGCTAAAGAAAGAATCAAACACTCGGCAAGTCATCTGTTTCTCAACAACAACAGGACAAAATTCATTTTCAACTCCTTGCTTCCTTAGCCTATATTAGCACAAAAACTACAAGTAGAGGATAACCGTTGGCCAACAAAGAACCTTTCTAAACCCTCTGCTACTACAAAATATTCTGTTATACTGGAACAGAATGTAAACACAAGAAAATGACAGGGGAATCTGAATAAAGTATGAGAAAGCATGGCAGACATTCAGGTGCATCTAATTAAATTAGAATATAATCAAAAAGCTGATTCATTTCAGTAATTCAAATCAAAAACTGAAACTCGTGTAGACTCATTACACACAGACTGATATATTTCCAGTGTTTTTTTTTAAATTTTGATTATTACAACTTACAGATAATAAAAACCCAAAATTGAGTATCTCAGTAAATTAGAATATTACTTCAGGCTAATTTAAAATAGATTTTTAACACAGAAATGTAAGACTACTTATAAGTATGAACATATACGGGGTCAATACTCGAATTACTGCATTATTGTGGCATTGCATGGAAGCGATCAGTCTGTGGCACTGCTGAGGTGCGAGCACAGGTTGCTCTGATAGCAGCAGTGATGGGAATAACAGCGTTACTAATGGCATTACTTTTTTCAGTAACGAGTAATCTAAATGATTACTCTTCCCATCTTTATAACACCATTACCGTTACTGCCAAAAAATGCGGCACAGCAAAAGTCCGGCCATCACTGGATGACAGGTTTTGACTGTCAGAGGGGAAATACTCCCCCTGGCTGTACAAGACTGATCTTGGTAAGTAATGAATAAGTGAATAGGCTGACAGACAGACAGATAGATAGAATGTCATTAAAAGAAACATATGAACACGATGATTCCTCTAAGTGTGTGTCATTGTCGATTTTCACACTGCCCCCCCCCCCCCCAAAAGGCTGTAAACCTCGGAGAAACACTGCTCTGTGAATTAATTGGCTTATTCGAGGGTGACACTGTTAGTCTCCAATATTTAACTTCTAATCTTCAGAGATACATAATTTTGAGTTTTAATTACCCCTAAGTTATAATCATCAAAAAACAAAGAAATACACACTTGAAATATATCAGTCTGTATGTAATGGCTTTTTTATAATACGAGTTTCACTTTTTGAATTGGCTTACTGAAATAAATTACCTTTTTAGTGATAAACTAATTGATTGAAATGAATCTTTTCAAGTGAGGATAGTATCATAGTATTTGGAAGCCTGGAAATTTTGGCCCACAGCAACATCTGAAAGCCAGATGAAAAAAAGTGTATCATTAAAGGAGCCCTGTGAGGTTCCATGCCACATTGAAATTAAACTTTATTTATTTCTGTGTTTTAATCAAAGCTCCATGTGTGTGCCCCTGACATTATGAGGAGTCACAGATTTTCCACTAAAGATAAAATCCAGCATTTCTTACATCCATGTTCTCAAGCTACCAGTCCCCTACTTTTATTCGGTGCATTACTGAAAATCTTGCTGTGTTACCGCCACCTGCAGATAAGTGAAACAGTCTGAAACCACTGGTTGTTGCTGCAGGAGATAAACACATAAAAAAAACTCTGCAGGGAAGCGTTGTGTGATCAGGAAGAGTCTGGAGTGAAGTCATCATTGTCAACATTAACAGTTAATCTAAAATTAGATTAACAAGAAAAGATGAAATAGACAGACATTCTTCACAGGTCAGGCTGTGTTTGTTGCATCACTGAGTGTGTGTAGACAAACCCGTGGAACCTCACATCCAGCTGCGGCAGCTGCTGAGCAGAGGTGGAAGGGACAATGTACACAAAGATCACTTGATCAATACGGCAGAGGAGAGCTGCATGACAACACCATGGTTCACTACGGCCCCTTAATCAATAACATGAAAGTGCTGGTTCAGGATACAGAGTCAGAATGAAGGTAAAGCTGGTCAGACGAATGTATTTTGAAGGATGAAGGCTCACTTCTGAGCTTATTGCTTCGGTTTTGGACAACCTGAACTGTGCTAAGTCACACTGCATTCACTACTAGCAGCTTTTTGCAATGTAACCATGGAAACAAACAGCAGTCAGTGAAACAGAAGGAACTATCTAAACACATTACTATGCTGTAATAAAAGTATTGTTGTAGTTTGCATGGGAGTTGGTGGATATAAATGGGAAATGGGAACTGCCCATTAATATAGGGCCAATAACCGCCCCCACAAAAAAATACAAAAACAAACAAACAAAAAAAAAACCAAACCCACAGTGGTCCCTGGGAGAAAATTAGTACATGACACTGCATTGGCCATTCAAATCCTGAGGTAGATGAACACACAAGTGTTCATCTACATATATATACACATATATATGCAGTTTCCCTGCATATAAACCATTGGGATGAGATGCACACACACTGATCCTGGATTATGTTTGAAGATCCTAACCCTTTCTGACTCAGACTCTGCTTTAGTAAGACCAGGTTCTGCCCTGCTGTTTCCACGTGTTGCATTTGTTATCAGTTCTGCAGGTCAAAACCAAATCGACACCCATATGTTGGCCTGATAATGGTTACTACAGTTAATCCTGAGGGAACATCAACACATAAAGATGAAACAAACATGGCTTCCAATCTGCTGACTAACACCAACCGTCCTCCATCTGCTGTTTCCAGACCTCAGTACCTGCAGTTTGTCACCACGGCAACCTCTACATCACCAGCTCTCATTGCAGCAGCTCCTCTGTGAACTGTGACCTCTGAACATAAACACCTCCCTAACACAATGTGGAACAAAGACAGGCAATGTCCCCCCTCTCCCCCACCCCCCACAGCTGCTTGAGCCTCCACCCTCAAACCCCCTCCTCTCCCCTTACACTACATCCACCAAAGGAGTGGCAATGAATCCCCAGGGACCAGACTGAGTACTGGTCCCAACTTCCATGGAACCATAGACCTCAGTCTGAAGTTAAAGATTTGTACAGAGCTGCAGCCAACCATTAAGGCTGTAAATACCCTGTGATGATGTAATGTTGAAAATGAGTGACAGCCAATGGGAAAAGTCCAACACCTGGCGAACTGATGGTTTCCCTTTATTTTACACTTAACTCCCCTGGTCAGGCACTAACTTGCACGAATGCTCCAACCAATAAAGACCAAGATGAAAGCTATTCTTCTTAGCTGATGAAGGTAAGAAGGAAGATGAAACTGATGAAGAAGAAAAAAAAGGTATGATAAAGCTGAAGGGTGAGGGGTGGGAGATTAGATATTCAGACAGCAAGGAATATAAATGTCTGGTCAATGGCATCAATAACGAAAATGATGATGAATATGATCAGGAATAATGTAAACAAGATGATGTTGCATCAAACACAGAACAGAAGCAGCAGCAGCAGAGGAACATCCAGGGTGTCTTGATTTGTTTTGTTGCTTGGATGGAAACTGGATGTCTTAAGACAGGAAGTCACATAGCTGCAGACAGGAAACAGTAAACCCTGCCCAACCCAACACATACGCACACGCACACACACAAACACACTCACACATGCATGCACATGCACACGCACACACGCACAAGCACTTCTAGCTCACTATTATTTTGAGAACATTTACAGAGTTCAACAACTGAACTGGTCAATGGGGCAAGTGACAGAAAGTAAATCTGCAGCTGTTGTGATATACTGTTACAGTAATTCATGATCAATAACTCTCTCTTACCAGTACCACAACTGTCAAGATTATCTATTTGTAAAAGACCCAGACATGAGAACCATTTCATTTTTTATACAAGACAAAAATTTGTGAACTAATCAGTAAACACCAAAACTGAGTGTTTTGTCCTTGAACTGTAGTGAACCAGTGAAAGTCTCATAAAAACAGCTTTACATTCAAGATTCATGTATCACAAATTTAAGGAAACAATCCCATCAACTTGTTGCGATGGGAGGCATGGCTTGATGAACCAGCATTAGCTAAACCACTAACACTGTGTCAGCCACAGACAGTTGCTGGCTAAAAAACAAATAACTACAATAACTGCTCTGACAAGTCTGCTAGTGTCTGCTAGAATCTGGCCTAATCCTTGCAGTCTATAAAATGGACATAGACCCTGGGGCTTTAAAGTGATCTGAATGCTCATTCTATCTAAAGACCATCAGGGGGCTCCTCTATTGTTTGGAGAAGGAAGTCAGATTGTATTGAAGTAACAGGAAAATGTCTCTGCTTCTTTCTTGATTTATTGGCATTGTAATAATTTTTATAATGAGTTTATGGTCTCTATTTCTATTTTCAAGTCTTCAAAAAAAATCTACAAAATTATGTAAATTTTTAAATGATGGTCCCATTTTATGAAAACAGACTGTAAAGCAGGGGATGGATAAGGGAGCATGGCTACACTGTGTTTGACAGAAATGGCAACCTGCTGGAAAAAGCATAGAGCAAGTCAGATCAACTGTTCCTGATTTTTTTTGGCACTATTTATGTGTGAAACTATGTTAAAGTAAATGAATGAATGAATCAGGATTTTTACAAACATGTCTGGAGAAGTTACTGGGTTTTGCACAAGGGTTGATTTAAGACTAGTTAAAAACATTTTCTTAATCTACGTGCACAACTTCTCATTTTTAAAAACCAAAGCGTAACAATAAACAGGTTTAAAACACTGATCATGAATCAGTACTTCCCTGGTTTAACTCTAAAATGTTAAGCAGTTAGACATCTAAAGTGACAGATAATGGAAATACTCAAGCAAATTACAAGAATCTTAGAATTATTACCTCAGCACTGCAGTAAATATATGTTGACAGATTTTATAGTGTTTGATAGCTGAGACAGTAGCTACAACTCTCGTTGGGTAGCCATTTTTAAACAAACAATATTTGATTAACAAACAGTAATAGTCAAATGTGGACAAACAAACATTTCTCTCTTGAACCGACTGTTCTCAGATGCACCAGAATCAAACCAAGCTTCAACAAAATCTTCAAGAACAACCTAAGGACTTTATTTCCTCTGAGCTTGTCTCCTAAGGCGCTGTGTAGAAAATAAGTCTAGATCCTGTGGAGCTCATGGTCATGTCAAATCCCTGAACCCACCAAACCAGACTGTTTGGTGTGCCAACTCACATCAAACAAACAAGTAAGACTTCATCCATGGGCTGTGTTTCCTGGAACAAAGTGAGCTCAGTTGGCACGTCTGGTTGGTGCTGGTTCGAATTTTGGGTGTGAGATGTCGGTAGCGGGTGTGGATGGCTGGGTGCTGGATGGGGATTGTTGGGGGCAGGTAGCCCTCCTGTCCCCTTAGATGCACTTGCTTGGGCAATTCAGTGGTGCTCACCGTTACCCGCATGGAATACTGGGAGCTGCGGCATGCCACGTGGCTGTGGTGGCTCTCTAGGTTTGGTGCCTCTTCACTATGTATCCTGTCTTTGACTCTGCTCTTCTACTGGGACATCTTCACCTATCTGGACTCCCATCTCTCCAGAGATCTACACAGAAACCTTCTGGACTCTCATAATCCTGAGCGAGGTGGCAGGATGTTCGTTTCCTGCCACCTCGCTCAGGATTATCCTTCACTCCACTAGTTCCTACCAGCACCACCTGCTTCCCTTCCCCTGTCCATCTTTCCACATCTTCTCTGTCCTTTATTCCCCCCTATATTCACTGAGGTGTAGCACTGCCCTCCCTGCCACACAAAGGTCATTGGCTGCTGATGGTCACATAACCGCACTGAAATAATAAAATATTTAGCTGCAAGACTATAACTGCATCTATCTCATAAAAATTTGACACACCTTGGGGTGTTAAACTATGGGGACAAATGCAGACAAAAAAAGGGAGAGTCATTTTTGTCATTTTTTGGTTTTAGCATGGTAAGGAGCGAATCCATTGGACAGTTTTGATATTATTGTAATATCAAATCATTGTCTTTTCCTAATCCTAACCAAGATATGATTGTTATGATAGTGACCATGGCAATCTGCTGCTGAAGAAGCTTTATTTCAGTACACACTCCAATAGGTTGTATCAGATGGTTTTTGAGGGTTAAGGGTTGTTGGTGGTTCAGGCTGGAGGTCTGGCTCAAGTTGAACAACTAGTCCAGGATGAATGATAGGTCCAGACTGGACGACTGGTCCAGCTTTGAAGACTGGTCGGAAACTGTTCCTCTGAAGAAGAGCATCAGACAAGCTGGGTTCTCCATCACCTAGTCCTGAGCTCATCATGGTCTAGTTTTAAAGGTTTTGGTCTAGATTAGTTATAAATTTGTTTCATCTTGTTTCTGTTTGTCCAGGAAGAGATAAGAAACATCAGGTAAGGTCGAATGAGTCCTTCATCACATATGATTTTTATTCTCTTTGATTGTTACCTGAGGCTCATTTATATTATTATTTTTTTTATTATATTATTAATATAAGGAGTCTGTTACCAGCTGATTTCCTGTCAATCCACTAACCAAGTCTCTGAGTCATAGATTAGCTGACTGTTTCAGCTCCAGCCTACAAACTTTGATCCATGTTGACATCACAGAGCAGCTACAGTGACACATGCCTGATTATTATTGTTACCTGAAGTGTGAACATTCTTGGCAGATATGTTTGACAAATTTCAGTGATTTGTCTTTATGTGTCTCACTGTCAGTCTCTGTATCTAGTTGTGTTATGGTGGCTATACATTTTGATTGTAAGAACCTGGTTTTGTAGTGAAGACTGTAGACCTCTCTGCTCTGACTCTTCTCTAACCAGATGAAAAATTACATCCTATGCTTCACTGTAGTCAATGGCCTGTGGCCATGGCCAACAAAGGGGTTACACACAGTGCAAAAATGGACGAAGGGCTGACATGCGGCCGATGAAGGGCCAAAACAGGGCCAATGAAGGGTCAACACAGGGCCAACACAGGGCTGATGAGAGGCCAATAAAGAGCTGACACAGTGGCAACACTGAGCCATAAAAGTTGGTAGTTTCTTCAATTGTAAAGTTACATTCACTGATTTAAGCCATCATAAAGACACCAACCCATTTCACCGGTTGATCTGGAGACCAGAGTGCCAGAGTGTTTCTTAAGTTCTTGATTAAATTAAGTTGAAAACCACCAGAGGTCCAGATCCAGAACAAATAGACATGAGTCACTGACAAACTGGAAACAGGATGTTTGACCTTGTGGATGGAACAGTTACAATTAAGATCCATCGTTGTAGTTTGTCATGATGAATTAACCAATAAAGAAACAATGTTGGGAGGAGACAAACCTTGACAAACCAGTTGAGAAAAATGTGCAGCTCCTGAATTAGAACAAACAAGAGCCCAGAGACAATTTGAAAGTGACAGAAAAAGAAGCTGTTGCTGTTGATTCCTCTGCTGCAGCTGACCATTGAAACTAAATTTGAGGTGATTTTTTAAAACCAGGTTTAAAGAGAATAAAGTTTCAGGCCTCCGATTCAGACTGAGTGAGAAGAGCCTCAGGCAAACAGATGATGTCTGGACAGGAAGTCTCTTCCGTGGTTCTGAAGCAAACCTCAGACCTCACCTCTGTGGTTTACTGATCGATCAGCCTGTTTGATCTGTGATATTAGCTAAAGTCAGGCTTGACCGTTTCTGCTCCCAAACCTCAAACTCAACTGTCAATCAAACACGCACACGCACGCAGATCAGTCACACAGTCAGTCACTGTGATTGACAGGTAATCAGTATCAGCCGCCGCTGCAGACCCGTACCTGTAACCGGTGTCCTCAACAACCACTGGAGCTTGTGGGCTGTGACTGTCACGCGTCCCAGCGCGTGCACGTTGTGGGTTTGCTTGTTTTTTACATGGACGTGCGTGTGCGCGCGCGCGCATGTACTCACGGTATTCCGGAGGTCCTGCAGCGCTACGCTCATCCTGGAGCTCCGTCTCTGAAAACAGAGCGCTACCGACGGCCGCTCCACTGGCCCATCCTCCCCGACTGTCTGCGTCCGTACTCCGCTCTTCCTGTCTCTCTGCCTGTCCCTGTCTGTCCTCCGTCTTTTTTCCGTGCAGCAGCGGCAGCAGGAGGAGCGGGAGGTTTTCTATTTTCTGTTTCTCTCCTTGTCTCTCTCCCTGTCTCTGTCTCCTCAGACCCCGCCCAACATCCAACCAGCCTCTTCCTCTCACAAACAAAACACACCCCGAGCCACGGAGAGGCTGACGTAATCCACAAGACCCTACGTCACCCATTAGCGTCTATCTATCGAGCTAGCTAGCTATGTTTTAAAGGAAAAACTGTGAGACAATGTTTATAAAAAAGACAGATTCCAGTATGTTCAAACTTAGTTCAATAATTAAAACATTTTCCAAATAATAAACGCTCAGATAATCTTGAAGAATCAAATCTAGAGAAAACACAGCACATGAGTGAGTTGCGTTTATTTATATAGAAAACCATCCATCACAAATAGAGTTAGACAGAGGATGAGACACATGAAAGGGCCACAGGCCTGAAGCAGGCTCCCCAAGTTGAGTCCTTAAACTTCAACTCCAGACTTATTTGAAGCAGAGGATGTCTGGGCCAAATTTAAACTGTGTCCCATGAAAGAGTCAGTTACTTTATTGTTCAGTACATTATAAAAGAAAGATGATGTGAACCTTTTCAAAATGAAACCGTGTGTCAGTGCAGTCATTTTACAGGTTAGCCTGGATTACACACCTGCACACACCTAAACTCTAAGCCTCACCCTCTGTTATGCGCAACATTAAATGCAGACGAACCAAAAAAAAAAAAAAAAAAAAAAACCCCCCCCAAAAAAAAAACCCACCAAAAAAAACAAAAACAAAACAAATTTTTTTTTTATATATATATATATATAAATAAATAAATAAATAAAAGCCAAAAGCTGTCACTTATTGACACACTTAAAACAACAAGATGACAAGAATAAAGTGAAGCTTTATTCAGGGTAAACCAAGGCCAAAACAACACACACATCTTCTCAATCAGTCTATGCCCTGGGATGAAAATCAAAGAAACAAAAGTACATCACTAAGCCCGACTCCCTAAACTAACAAAAACAGGAGAAAAAGGGGAATCAAAATAAATGGTAGCTTACTGCTTCCGATAAAACAAAGAAAATATCCATAAACAAAAAAAAAACAAAAACTATTTACTAACAAATTAAGGGAGGATGCAAATGCACAGTAACCAGGTCAGCACAAACAAAACTAACAAACACACAGAACTATATAACACGGGTTAACACCAAAGTCAAAATTACTATAGTCTAAACAGAGTTCAAAAACACACCAGCCCAGGAGGAGTACCACACTGCACAGCATCAACCCTCAAATGCTGGCTGAGGAGCACAGCTTTTGAAAGTTGCCAGACACCGTTAGGAGCTGATGTGTCGCAGCTGTGCAGGACCAACGAGGCAGAGAGGGTGCAGCAGACAAGAAGGCTCACTTCAACTCAAAAACGAAGGAAAAGAAAATACAAAATTAAACAGCATATTTACACATGAGCATGTTTTGATTTCTCACTTGTTAGCTAATAAAAACCTTAAAATTCAGCTATTGTTACACTCCTTCCTTCAGTAATTTTTTTTAAGTCAATCCACAGTAGAGAACATCCCTTCCAGATTGAGACGTGATAAGAGGCAATAATATACACAATCCTATGCACAACACACAACATAAACATGGCTGTGGGCCGTAACACGTCAAACTCTGAAAACAAGACTTCACCCTTAAACAGGCATTTAAATGTGTGTCAGAACGTGAGGACTGGCCGAAGGTCCTCACTTCCCGAAATTTCCTTACTGTGTAGGGAAATAATTTAATTCACACTATCTTGCATTTACAAGAAACATACACAAGCCAAACGTCATTGATAACAGAAATGACAAACTTACCTGTTAATCAACTAAATAACAAGTTTCACAAAGAACAGACACACCCATTGATGGCACTCATCTTTCACTTTTTTTTTTTAATCTCCTGTACTGATCTAATAGATGTAGAACTAGATACTGAGATCAAGAAATTTACTGCACTGATCTTGATGATCAGTTAAAAATCATCTCTGACATCAAACTAATTTTGCCCCTCCAAGATGAACAGAGAGTGATCTACACCTACATCAATTGAATTGTATTGTGAAACTTTTTATTTAGTATCTCACCTGTAGTTAGTCCAGATTGCAGCTTCAAGAATATTGGCACCTCCAAAGAAATGTGAGCACATTCTCACAGTCCGAGCCTCCATTCACTGATTTCCTGTTCCCCTTAGAGTTCAATTTAAAACTTATGCTGATCACCTTTAAGCTCGAAATGTCCAGGCTCCTCCACACATCACAGTTCCGATCCATTGGTACTGAACCTCTACATCGCTCAGATCTGAAAGCACAAAATCTGAATCTGATATACTTTATTATTATTATTTAGTCCCTCCTACCACTACCATTGTCACATCTAAAGCCAAAAGGTCATAGAGCTTTTGCAGTTGCTGCTGGAAAACTATGGAACCAGTCACCATTTCACATCAGATTAGCTCCAACCATCTCTATTTCTAAAGATAGGTTAAAAACACATTTCCCTGTTTTTTCCTAACCATTTTTACCTGAACAACCTTTTATTTTCTCTTGATTTTGCATATGGTGCATATGATTTATTTGATTTTAATTCTTTATTAAGGTATGGCAGTACATGTCACAAAGGTAAATGCAGTACCATTTTTCTCCACCATCCGACGTTTACATTTTAAGTAAATAAGCATACAAAATAGTCCAAAAAAAAAACAGAAGAAAGAGATAAACCATAAAGAACTTTGTACAGTTTGGGAGAGAAAGTGTGCGGTAAAGACGGTATCAGTGTCAATCTTCTAATACCTCCACAAACTCTGGGCGTAAAGGTTTCGCATATTCAACCCATTTTGTCCAAAATTTAGCAAATACATTTTTCTGAAGACGGAGACAGAATGTAATCTTTTCCATGATGTAGATATCATTCACTATGTCTATCCACTCCTGTACTGTGGGGGGCTCAGGGAGCAGCCATCGCCTTGGCAGCGCTTTTTTAACAGCAGTTATCAAAATACCAAATAAATATTCATCTGGCTGTCTCACAAGGAAGTTGGCCTTTCCTAGATATAATGTAGAAAACTCAAAAGTCAGATCAGCATTGAATATGTCTTTCAGTACTTTGTGAATCTCTATCCAAAAGGGTTGTATCCCTGGGCATTCCCAGAAGACATGTCAGTGGTTAGCTCCCTGAAGCCCACATCATCTCCAACATTTGGTATTACTCTCTCCAGTATATGCTTTCTGTTTTGGTGTAATGAAGAATCGTATCAGACATTTCGACCCAAACTCCCGCCATGTGCAAGAATTTGTGCACTTCAATTAGAATTTAAAATTTTCAAGCCATTCTTCACTTGTAATTGAGAAATTACCTTCCTCTTCCCATCTCTCTTTAATGTATTCAGTAGAGTGGGCTTTTTTGTCCTAAGGCCTTTATACAGTCTGGAGATAACACCTTTATTTGAATCTTCTTGATAGGCACCGATAAATATCTTCAATATGGGGTCATTTAAATCTGTTTTGTTTTTAATATTATGTTCAAAAGGTTATGTATTTGGAGATACCTATAAAAATCTGATTTTTCAAGGCAGTATTCTTTCCTTAAATTTTTGAAACCCTTTAATTGTCCCTTTTTTGTTAAGGAGTAGAATGTCGTTATTCCTTTTGAAACCCAGAGTTTGAATCTATGGTCCATTGTGTTAGGCTTAAAGTCAGGATCATAAGCACACCATTGGATTATTTGTAATTTATGGTCTAGTTTATACTCTTCTTTCATCATGCTCCACGTTCTCATTTGAGCTTTGATCCATGGATTCTGCAGACAATCAATGAATTTTCTCAAATTTTTGTAAGCTAAAATTGCGTGAATTGGGGGATCATATCTTTCCACCTGGCATGAAATGTTGGATTACATATATTAATTAGAGGTTTAGTTTGGGCTGCAAAAAAATAATCTTTAAAATTTGGAAGAGCCATTCCTCCTTCCTCCCTTGAGAGCTGCAGGGTTTTAAATTTCACTCTGGGTTTTTTCCCCTGCCAGACGAATCTAGAAATAATCTTATTCAATTCGGAAAGCTGTTGTGATGACATTTCTACAGGGAGTGCTTGGAATAGATATAGGTATCGTGGAAGGATGTTCATCCTTACCGAGTCTATTCTGTGGCTAAGACTGAGATAAGAGATGGAGTTCCATCTGTGTATATCGTCTTTAATTTTTGTTAATAGAGGGCCATAGTTTATCTCTCCCAGTGTTAGAATGTCTTTTGGTAAGTATATCCCAAGGTATTTCAAAGTGCACTGGTCCCATTTAAGTTGAAATTTCTCTCTGAGGTGTTTTGAGGCTGTAAGATTGAAGGTCAAAATTTGCGTTTTTTGTATATTCAACTTGTATCCTGAGTAGCTACTGAATGTTTCTAAAAGGTTCATTAATTAAAAAAATTAGTTCGGGGGGCCACTTAAATAAATCAGCACGTCATCGGCATACAAAGCCAGTTTGTGGTCTTCATCATTTATACAGATACCTTTGATGTTTTCGGACTGCCTTATCCGCTGTGCGAGGGGCTCAATATAGAGTGCAAAGAGAAGCGGTGAGGCCGGGCAGCCCTGTCTAGTACCACGTTCTAATGTAATGGCGTCTGAAAGGTGCCCATTTATTTTTATCTGAGCTGACGGTTTACTGTACAGCATAAGGATGATCTTGACGAAACCCCTATGCACCCCAAATTTTTCTAAGACTTTGTATAGGAAAGGCCAACTCACTGAATCAAAGGCCTTCTCGGTGTCTAGGCTAATTAAGAAGGGTTAAGTTTTGTTCTGTTGGATATGGTTTAGTATGTGTAGTGTCCGTCTGATATTGTCGTGAGTCCGTCTTTGTGGAATGAATCCGGTCTGGTCATTATGTATTAACTGGGGGAGACCCTTTTCTAATCTTGTGGCAAGGATAGCTGTGTATAATTTATAGTCGACATTCAGCACTGATATCGGTCTGTATGACCCACATTCTAATTTATCTTTTCCCTCCTTTGGGATTACAGAGATCACTGCCTCATTCCATGATGGAGGCATTTTAGCATTCGTCACTGATGTGTTGCAGGCACGCAGAAGGCTTGGCATCAGCTCAAGTTGGAAGACTTTATACAACTCTGATGGAAAGCCATCTGGGCCAGGTGGCTTATTCGCTTTAAGCCTGGAGATGGCACCATTTAACTCTGTCTCCGTTGCTGTGGCTGTTAATGTTTGATTTTGGTCTTCTGATAAGACAGGTAAATTTAGAGAGCCGAGGAATGTACCAATTTGCTGTTCATCTTCTAAGTGGGGTTGTGTATATAGAAACTTGTAGTATTTCCTAAATGTGTTTTGTATTTCATCTTGTTTGTACTGAATAGTTTTGGAATCCGGGTCTCTTATTTTATATATTGTACTGTCTGTTTGCTGTTTTTGTAGTTTCCTTGCCAGAAGTTTAGTTGATTTTGAACCTGATTCATAGTATTTCTGTCTTGTAAATATAATTTTTTTTCTCGATTTCTTGTGAGTAGAGCATATTTATTTCGTTTCTAATTTTCTTAATTTTTGTCATCAAATTCGATTTCTGTTCTCTTTTATGTTGTATCTCAAGGTCTTTTAATTCTTTATTGAGGTTTTTTAGTTTCAGTTGTTTTTCCTTTTTTTCATGAGTACAGAATGAGATAATCCCCTGACAGCTGCTTTTAACGCATCCCATACTATAGTTGAATCGATTTCCCCTGTATCATTGTCTTCTAGAAACATTTTTATTTCGTCTTTCATTTGGGTCTTAAATTTTGGGTTATTGAGGATACTTGTATTTAATCTCCATAATGTTCTTCCCATGTTAATATGTACAGTGCAAGAGAGAGGTGCATGGTCAGATAAATCAATACATCATATATCACAATTCTGTATTTTATGGCGGCCCCTTTTCAACACAAAAAAATAATCTATCCTCGAATACGCATCATGAGGACATGAATAAAAAGTATAATCACGGCTCGATGGATACAAAATCTCGCCAAAGATCAAGTATACCTAGTTCTGACATGAATATGTTAATTTTCTTATGTAATAATGTGACGGTTGAATTTTTTGATGAGTATAATTTTGGATTGAGACGGATATTCCAATCTCCACCGAATTTGACAGTGCCAGGCACCCCTATCATCAAATCAAAAAGTTTTTTGTACAAGGCAAAATCACTTCCAGGGGGTGTATAAATGCTACCTAGTGTTATGACTGTATCATCAATTTTCCCTGGGACCATTATATACCTTCCTTCTTTGTCTGATATCTCTGAGATGTGTTCAAATGATACTTTTTGTGAAATCAAAATTGCTACACCTCTTCTATGCCCTGATTTATATGATGAATGATATACCCTTGAGAATCGGTTAGCCGCTTTATTAGCATCGATGTTACTTGCAGCACGGTCTCAGTTTCATCAATTCTCTCCTCTACTTCGTCCAGTCTGGCGTTTGTTCTTTTTAACTCCTGTGTGATGCTGGAGAATTGTGTTTTGCTGTCTTTTCTAAAATCATGGAGTTCGTTGAGGATACAACGCAGGCTAACTTCGGGGCCATCTTCATCAAGTGCATATGAGCTCGGAGAGTTATTTCGGCTGCTTTCACTCGCTTCATGATAAGTTTCTGCCATGTTCATCGCCGTCCTACTTCTGGTGCTAAACCCCAACTCCATTGTTGATCAGATTATTCACTGGATTTGACGATATTAAGTTATTAGGAGGTTATTTTACAAAACCGTCAGGGAGCTCGAAAATTAGGCTGTCATCCTCTTGGAGGCGGAACCGCATATGATTTATTTGAAAAAAAAAAAAAGAACATCATTTGCATTGAACGCTTGAATGTAGAGAGTGAGACCATAAACTCATTGGAAAAACTGAGCTAATAGGTTTATAGACAGCGGGGTTATAACTGATTTACTGAGATTAAAGCATTCATCCTTCACTTCACTTGGAAATACATACTTTTCACTGGAAACCAATCAGTAACTCTAGATGAAGGCTGTATCTCATCAAACCCTAAGCATACTGATTGATTCCTGTTACCTAGAACAGGTGAAACATTTCAACTGGATCCAGCTCAGTGCATGTCTCCTTTACTATTACTGTACCCACTGAGAACCAGATGAACTGGTCAAACCCACAGTCAGACCAGTGTATGGACAGGGAGTCAACGTAAACAGCTGATTCCAGGTCAGTTCTTAAACTGACAGGAGGCTATGAGGAGGTATGGTCTGACACTTTCACCTGAGGAAAATCCATGGGTTCCTATCTGAGGGTTCCAGCTTGTGTACTGGTAGTTCAGGACCAGGAATAGTGTGATGTGGTCTAGATCCAGGCCACAAAACTAAAGGGAATAAGTCAAGTCTTAACATCAGTTTTGAGCCTGAAAGAAACCTGAAAGTTCCTGCTACCTAAACAGTCTGGAATCTATGGGTTCCTCACAAAGTCCATCAAGTCTCTACATACAAAAACAGTGTCTAAAATGAGATCGCTGTCCTCGCATCTTCATCTGTACCATCCTGGAGACAAGATATTCACATTGCCAATGGGGGGAAAGATATGATGTTTTTAACAATCAGAAGCCACCAACAACAGGCTTAGAGGGGGTTTTCCTCCTCACAGTGATTCAAGGTGTTTCCAGTGTGATAAATGCCCTCAGGTGATACACACACACACACACACACATACATGCCCACCCACCGCAAACACATGCACACACACACACATTTAAATGTGCGTTTATTTTCAAATATATTCTTAAGGATCTTTTGAGGACATGCAAAGATTCTAGTGGCAGTGGAAATAAAATGTTTGTTACCCTGTTTCCTCAGAAACATGTTTATATAATAATAGCAATAAACCGCATAATATTAACAACTAACCCAACCCCCTTATGCTGCCAAACAGCCTGACCTTGGAAGTCTGTACTCCTCTAAATCTTTGAAGCTGAGTGTTAAATCTGTTAGCTGTTAGCAGCAGATCTTTTAAGTCCTGGAAGTTGTGAGGTAGTATCTCCATGGTCCAGACTTGCTGGTCCACCTCATTCCACAGATGATGGAGTGGATTTGGAGTCAAGTCAACAACTTGAACCAGATGTTGTTCCTAAACCCTCCTAAACTGTTGTTGCAGTGAGGCAGGGAGCATCCTGCTTATCCTGCTGAAAGACAACACTGACATTAGGAAATACTGTTTTCATGAATATCCGGGCTTGGTCCGGACCAGGTTTAGGTCAAAGTAACATCCATGGAAATTGAAGGACCAGTTCTAATGCTCATATGCTACTGTAGGACGTTTTGGTGGTGCACAGGGGTCAGCATGGACAGCCTGACCTGTTGCAGATACACACAAATCTCTGTGTGTGACAAGACTGGTAAAAACGCGGACCCAAATGCACAACTCCAAAACACAGTAAAAAGATTCTCAAACAGATTTATTTACAAAAGTAACAACTTAAATCTTCTTCAACTATAAAAATCCTAAACACAAAGCGTCACTCTAATGAGGAGAATAATGAACTAAAAATCACTCAGATGGGGAATAACTCTGTGATCTTACAAAACAAAGTATCAACTCAATAAGCACTCTACTATGACTGAGGCAAATGACAAAGTAGCAGAGAAAATACAAAAACCTGAGCGTAATTTCTACAAGGAACAGGAACGTGAATCCTGGACATGAAGGGCTAGATCGTAAGGCTTGATTCATGGACAAGACGATCTGGCACAGAACAAAGGGAGACGCAGACTATATATACACACACACACAAGGTAATGGGGAACAGGTGGAGACCATTAGGGCGGGGAAGACAATCAGACAGGGAACACCGGGGAGAGGACAGGCTTCCTGAAACGAGAGGGCAGAGAGGTTTCAAAATAAAAGCCACGAGACAACACAGATACAAGACAAAAACTAAATAAAAACCTAACACCTGGTTCGAGACGTGACAGTGTGTTCTGACAGTTTTCTATCAGAATCAGCATGAACTTCTTCAGCAGTTTGACATACAGTAGCTCTTCTGTTGGTTCAGACCACACAGTCTGGACTTTATTTCCAGTGACAATAAATGAGCCTTGAGCCCTGACCCTGTGGTCCAGCGGTCCTGTTCCACTCCTTGGTACACATTTTATAGGTCACCCCTCAGTGGCCATAATGTTATGGTGAGTTAGTGATAAAAATTTGGTTCTAAACATAGAGAATAATTTGTTACTCTCACATGGCATTAAAGTTTATTATTGTTGATCCAGTCTTTAACCAACTTCAATTGCTGGTCAACATTGGTATTTAAATCATGGTACCTAGTTTCTCCAGCAGATGGCAGAGAGACCTCATCATCCTGATGAAACTGTGGGAGGAAACTGTAGTACTGGAGCAAACCCATGCAAGCACGAGAGAACATGCAAACTCCACACAGAAAGGCCCCAAGCCTGGGAATCAAACCTATGACCTTCTTGCTGTGAGACAACAGCACTAACCACTATGCCGCTGTGCTGCCCTGAACTATTTGAACTCAGAAAAAGAAAACCAAGAGGATGGTGATAAAAATCTAACTAGAGGCGTGCAACTCCCCAGAATAAGTGAAAGAGTCAAAACTTTCTGAGAGAAGGGTGAAGAAATGTATGCTGAGAAGAGTAAGGCACTTCACACAAAGGTTTGCTTATATTTACAACCCAACTCCAAAAATGTTTGGGACACAATATGTAAATAAAAACAGAATGCTATGATTTGTAAATCTCATAAACCCATATTTCATTACCAATAAAACATATCAGATGTTGAAACTTTGATAACATTTTACCATTTCATCGAAAATATTGGCTCATTTTGAATTTGATGGCAGCACCATATTTGTGAGACAGCTATGTTCCACATCAAGGCATTGTACATCTTGAACAATTGCAATGAAAACAGGAAAACGGTTTTGAGGGTACTGGATTGGTTAACAGAGAGATGGAATAGCAAGGTTACTGAACTTCAAGAAGAGAGTAACTAGTTTCTTTCAGTCGCAGGTTTGTGAAATTTCTGACAAGGGAAACAAAAATTGCTTGCAAGCCTTTAACATCACTACACTTACTTAAACAAGGTGAAGCTGATAAACCAAAACATGAAAGACAACAGAGCTTTGCAGTAAAGACACCGAGTTCAAGTTAAAATGAGAAGGCAGTCATAACATGGACTTTCTGTAAGAAAGCTGCACTGTAAAAAAAATGCTGTAAAAATACAGGAATTTTGTACAGCAGTGGACCGTTTCCATTGACACAGTTTAATACTGTAAATTCTAATGAGCGCACCCTCATCCATTCTGATCCTGTGGCTTTCTTAAAAAGGTAAATACAATTTGACACCATTGATCATAATATTTTATTACAGAAACTGGAACATGAAATTGGCATTAAAGGAACTGCTCTAAGGTGGTTCAAATCCTATTTATCAGACAGATATCAGTTTGTTCATGTTAACAATAGCTCCTCCTCACGCACTATAGCCAGTTATGGAGTCCCACAGGGTTCGGTACTTGGACCAATCCTCTTCACTCTTTATCTGCTTCCTTTTGGCAACATTATCAGGAAACACAGCATCAATTTCCACTGTTATGCAGACGACACTCAGCTGTATTTATCAATGAAGCCAAATGAAGTTAGTCAGATAGTCAGATTGCAGACATGTCTTGAAGACATAAAAGTCTGGATGACCCATAATTTTTTACTTCTAAATTCTGACAAAACTGAAGTTATTGTACTTGGCCCTAAGCACCTCAGAGAAACCCTATCTAATCATCCAATCTGTCTGGATGGCATTACTTTGGCTTCCAACTCCACTGTAAGAAACCTTGGAGTAACCTTTGACCAGGACATGTCCTTTGTCCCTCACATAAAGCAAGTCAGTAGGGCAGCTTCCTTCCACCTGAGAAACATTAGGAAAATCAGAAACATCCTCTCTCAAGAGGATGCAGAAAAACTAGTCCGTGCATTCGTAACTTCTAGACTGGACTACTGTAACTCATTATTATCTGGATGTCCAAACAAATCTCTGAAAGGCCTTCAGTTGATTCAGAATGCTGCTGCACGAATATTAACAGGAACTAGAAAAAGGGATTACATCTCTCCTGTTTTAGCTGCTCTTCATTGGCTGCCAGTAAAATTCAGAATAGAATTTAAAATCCTTCTCCTAACATATAAAGCTCTTACTGGCCAAGTTCCATCATATCTCAGAGAGCTCATAGTTCCTTACTGTCCTAGTAGGCCACTCCGCTCTCTAGATGGAGGTTTACTTGTGGTTCCTAGAGTCTCCAAGAGTAAATCAGGAGGCAGATCTTTCAGTTATCAGGCTCCTCTTCTATGGAACCAACTTCCAGTATCGGTCCGGGGGGCGGACTCTTTACCAATTTTCAAGACCAGACTTAAAACTTTTTTGTATGACAGAGCTTATTGTTAAAAAGTTAAAATTCATGCTGCTATAGGCCTAGACTGCTGGGGGAAGGACTGAGCACCTCTCTCTCGCTCTCTTTCTCTCTCTCTCTCCCTCTCCTCTCCCCTCTCTTCCCCTCTCCCTTTCCCTCTCTCCCTCTTCCTCTCCCCCTTGCATGCGCCGACATACCAACAACCTACTTCTCCGAAATCCCAGTTTCTCTCAGTTCCAAGCATGTGTACTGTATTTACTAACCATGTTTTCCTGAAGTCTCTGTCTCTCCCAGTTCCTCTCCTCTCTCTCTCCCAGTTCCTCTCCTCTCTCCCTGTCCTCATCCTGCAGGTGATGAATCATCACCATCCCATGTTCCTGCAATGCCTGCTGCTCCCACATCTTCATGAATTCCATACAGCATCATTTCTATGAACTTCATGCAGCATCATGTTCCTGCCTGCACCTGTTTGAATATCCCCTCCTCCTGCTCTCTTTCTCTCCCTACTCTACCCAACTTTGTCCCCCCCCCGTGCCTCTCTCTCTCCCTCTCTCACTCCAATCGGTCGAGGCAGATGGCCGCCCCCCCTGAGCCTGGTTCTGCCTAGGTTTCTGCCTTTTAAAGGAATTTTTTCCTTGCCACTGTTGCTGAGTGCTTGCTCCTCGGGGGATCGGTTGGGTCTCTTTAAATAATTTTATAAAGAGTTTGGTCCAGACCTGCTCTATATGTACAGTGCCTTGATGTAACTTTGTTATGATTTGGCGCTATACAAATAAATCTGATTTGATTTGATTTGAATCTTTCAAAAGTCAGCATTATGCTATTATGTGATTTTGTGTTGGATTAACATGTTATTGGCTGTTTTTTTGATGAAAAGATTGAGTCAAAATTACGTGCTGCAAGCTACCATAACACTACTCCCATTTAGCAACTAAGTGGACAAAAGTTTAGCTTTCTGTTGAAGCATGTTACTTAAGTTAGCATAAGCTGGCTTGGTCATTAGCAGTTCACTAAATTTGCAGTCTAATCAAATGTCCAAGATAAGAGATTATTTTGCTGTGAAGGCATGTAGTGTGAAACATGATAACTTGCAACATATATGGTAAGACCTGCAGCAATACATTTGCACATGTCAGGCACATGCGAACTCATAGTTGTATGCCTAATGCATCTTTTAAGTGTGGTTTCCCTGAATGGACAAGAACTTTTTCTAATTTTTCAGCCTTTCACTCTCACACTCATCACCATAGATATGTAAAGAATGTGACTAAACTGGATAATGCAGGAGATTTAATTTGGCCTTCTGTTGTACAAAATGTGAGGATATCCGGGGTATTCTTTGCAGCTGAAAAGTCATATAACTGATGGCAAGACAGTCAATGTGCCCTTTCAGACAATGTGACAAAAAATTTACGGTTAGGTCTACATTCACATCACATGTGTCTAGAAAGCATAAAGATTACTCTGAAGGAAATGTAGTTGAGTCCATTGCAAGTACAAGCAGTACTAGTGATCAGAATGATAAGGGCTGCGATACACAGCTTGACAATCCCAGTCAGTCCAATGATGAAGACATGGAGGTCTACCCAGAAAAAGCAGATGAAAGGGAATTTGTCAGACATTTGGCCTTGTTTTATTTGAAATTACAAGCTAAATTGCTCCTTCCATCCTCCACTATTCAAACAATCATTGAACATTATCAACTGGACAGGACCTAGTGTTTGGCCCTCTTGTGAAAAATTTGAAGGATATTGAGCTGAATAGAGTCACTCTGCTGGATGGGAACCCTGTGTGCCATAGCAGGAGACAATTTGGGTTCACACAACATTGGAGGTTTCACTGAAAATTTCAGACAGATCCTCTGTCTAAGGGCCCTGACCACATAACACGATCGTATCATAAAAACGTTTAGGCTGCGAGTCATAATGTGGAAGCAAGGGGCTGTTGTGGTGTTAAATTTGACTCAATTTTCAATCAACTGGCATATTTTCATGTAGGTCAACTTGGAGGGCATTGTCTCTACAGATTTGGCATTGTACCTCAACCACCTTGTCTCAAAAGAAAAAGAGTTTAAATCAAATCAAATCAAATCAGATTTATTTGTATAGCGCCAAATCATAACAAAGTTACATCAAGGCACTTTACATATAGAGCAGGTCTAGACCAAACTCTTTATAAAATTATTTAAAGAGACCCAACAGATCCCCCGATGAGCAAGCACTTGGCGACAGTGGCAAGGAAAAACTTCCTTTAAGAGGCAGAAACCTCGGGCAGAACCAGGCTCGGGGGGGCGGCCATCTGCCTCGACCGGTTGGGTTGAGAGAGAGAGAGAGTTTACTTTTGTTGAACTGAATAACCGCATTTAGCAGTTTAAAAATCTGGGTATTTGACGCCAACAACAAACCTTGTGAGGTGACCCCAGGATCGGAAAACTCTCTGGACATGCAGTTCAAAATTGGTATTTCCTGAGAATGATGCCATTTGAAGAATAAGAAGAAGCTTTATTGTCATTGCAAGGAGTACAACACAATTTCGTTCTGCAACATATCTTGTAGCAGCTACAATGTCACAGTCATAAAAGTAAAAGTAAAAGTAAATAGTAAAAATAAGGTGCGGTTTAGAATAAGAGTAAAAAAAAAAAAAAGGTCAGTCTAGAATAAGAATTTACAATAGATACAGAGTGTAATGGTCTGTATCAAGAGTGCAAGACAGTCAGCAGTCCATTTATTGGAGGTAGTAGTGGGCGTGTGAATGTAGCCGCAAGGGGGTACAAGCCAGTGCCTTATTGTGCTGGTCCCAAGCCCGGATAAATACAGAGGGTTGTGTCAGGAAGGGCATCCGACGTAAAACTTTTGCCAAATCAAACATATGAATCGAATCAATGACTTCCATACCAGATCGGTCGAGGCCCGGGTTAACAATGACCGCCATCGGTGCTGTTCACGTACAGGGTACCGGTGGAAATTGGACTACTGTTCATCGAAGAAGTTGAAGAAGGAGAGGAGGAAGGTGTGTTCGTAGGAAGAGAGAGAAAAGGAACGCCAAGAGTCTAGGACTGAGAGTAGGGACTTTGAATGTTGGAACTATGACAGGGAAAGGTAGAGAGTTGGTTGACATGATGCAGAGGAGGAAGGTAGACATACTGTGTGTCCAGGAGACCAGGTGGAAAGGTAGCAAGGCTAGAAGTTTAGGAGCAGGGTTCAAGTTGTTCTATCATGGTGTAGATAGGAAGAGAAATGGAGTAGGAGTTATCTTGAAGGAGGAGTTTGTTAGGAATGTTCTGGAGGTTAAAAGAGTATCAGATAGAGTAATGAGTCTGAAGCTAGAAATCGAAGGTGTGATGTTCAATGTTGTTAGTGGGTATGCTCCACAGGTAGGATGTGAGCTGGAGGAGAAGGAGAAATTCTGGTTGGACCTTGATGAAGTGATGCAGAGCATCCCTAGAAGTGAGAGAGTTGTCATTGGTGCAGACTTCAATGGACACGTTGGTGCAGGAAACAGAGATGATGAGGAGGTGATGGGCAGGTTTGGTATCCAGGAGAGGAACGCAGAAGGACAGATGGTGGTCGACTTTGCAAAAAGGATGGAAATGGCTGTAGTGAATACTTTCTTCCAGAAGAGGCAGGAACATAGGGTGACTTATAAGAGTGGAGGTAGGAGTACACAGGTAGACTACATCTTGTGTAGACGGTGTAATCTGAAGGAGATCAGTGACTACAAAGTAGTGGTAGGTGAGAGTGTAGCCAGACAGCATAGGATGGTGGTGTGTAGGATGACTCTGTTGGTGAGTAAGATGAAGAGGGCAAAGACAGAGCAGAGGACTAAATGGTGGAAGCTGAAAAAGGAAGAGTGTTGTATAATTTTTAGGAAGGAGTTGAGACAGGCTCTGGATGGCCAGGAAGTGCTTCCAGTTGACTGGACAACTACAGCTAATGTGATCAGGGAGACAGGTAGGAGAGTATTTGGTGTGTCATCTGGAAGGAAAGTGGATAAGGAGACTTGGTGGTGGAATGAGGAGGTGCAGGAGTGTATACAGAGAAAGAGTTTAGCTAAGAAGAAGTGGGACACTGAGAGGACTGAAGAGAGTAGACAGGAATACAGGGAGATGCAACGTAAGGTGAAAGTAGAGGTGGCAAAGGCCAAACAAAGGGCTTACGATGACTTGTATGCTAGGTTGGACAGTAAGGAGGGAGAGACTGATCTATACAGGTTGGCAAGGCAGAGAGACAGAGATGGGAAGGACGTGCAGGCGGTTAGGGTGATTAAGGATAGAGATGAAAGTGTATTGACAGATGCCAGTAGTGTGATGGGAAGATGGAAAGAGTACTTTGAAGAACTAATGAATGAGGAAAATGAAAGAGAACGAAGAGTAGAAGAGGTGACTGTTGTGGACCAGAGAGTAGCAAAGATTAGTAAGGATGAAGTGAGGAGGGCACTGAAGAGGATGAAGAGTGGAAAAGCACTCGGTCCTGATGATATACCTGTGGAGGTCTGGAAGTGTCTAGGAGAGGTAGCAGTAGAGTTTCTGACTGGGTTGTTCAACAGGATCTTAGATAGTGAGAAGATGCCTGAGGAATGGAGGAGAAGTGTGCTGGTGCCCATTTTTAAGAACAAGGGAGATGTACAGAGTTGTAGCAACTACAGAGGAATAAAGCTGATGAGCCATACAATGAAGTTATGGGAAAGAGTAGTTGAAGCTAGACTAAGGGCAGAAGTGAGCATTTGTGAGCAGCAGTATGGTTTCATGCCAAAAAAGAGTACTACAGATGCAGTATTTGCTTTGAGGATGTTGATAGAGAAGTACAGAGAAGGTCAGAGGGAGCTGCATTGTGTCTTTGTAGTTCTGGAGAAAGCTTATGACAGGGTGCCCAGAGAGGAACTGTGGTATTGTATGAGGAAGTCTGGAGTGGCAGAGAAGTATGTTAGAGTGGTGCAGGACATGTATGAGGACTGTAAGACAGTGGTGAGGTGTGCTGTAGGTGTGACAGAGGAGTTCAAGGTGGAGGTGGGACTGCATCAGGGATCAGCTCTGAGCCCCTTCTTGTTTGCTATGGTGATGGACAGGCTGACAGACGAGGTTAGACAGGAATCTCCATGGACTATGATGTTTGCAGATGACATTGTCATCTGTAGTGAGAGCAGGGAACAGGTGGAGGAGAAGCTAGAGTGGTGGAGGTTTGCCCTGGAAAGGAGAGGAATGAAGGTTAGCCGCAGCAAGACGGAGTATATGTGTGTGAATGAGAGGGACCCAAGTGGAAGAGTGAGGTTACAGGGAGAAGAGATAAAGAACGTGGAGGATTTTAAGTACTTAGGGTCAACAGTCCAGAGCAATGGAGAGTGTGGAAAAGAGGTGAAGAAGCGTGTGCAGGCAGGCTGGAACGGGTGGAGAAAAGTGTCAGGTGTGATGTGTGATAGGAGAGTTTCAGCTAAGATGAAAGGAAAGGTGTACAAAACTGTGGTGAGACCAGCGATGTTGTTTGGTCTAGAGACAGTGTCACTGAGGAAAAGACAGGAGGCAGAGCTGGAGCTAGCAGAGATGAAGATGCTGAGGTTCTCTTTGGGAGTGACCAGGCTGGATAGGGTCAGGAATGAGTACATCAGAGGGACAGCACATGTTAGAGGTTTTGGAGATAAAGTCAGAGAGGCCAGACTGAGATGGTTCGGACATGTCCAGAGGAGAGATAGTGAATATATTGGTAGAAGGATGCTGAGTTTTGAACTGCCAGGCAGGAGGCCTAGAGGAAGACCTAAGAGGAGGTTTATAGATGTAGTGAAAGAGGACATGAAGGTGGTTGGCGTGAGAGAAGAGGATGCAGAAGACAGGCTTAGATGGAGGCAACTGATTCGCTGTGGCGACCCCTGAAGGGAAAAGCCGAAAGGAGAAGAAGAAGTAGTGGGTGTGTGAGTGGGTGTGCTGCTTGGGAGGGGGGGAATCATGATTCCTGCAGCAGTCTCTTCACAGCCATGAGGAAGAAGCTGTGTTTCAGTCTGTTGGTGCAGACTTTCATGACTCTGAGTCTGCCAGAGGGAAGGCTGGTGAACAGAGTGTGTCCTGGGAGGATGGGGTCATCCCACATCTTTGTCGCCCATTGGAGGAGACGGCTGGAGTAGATCTCCAATGGTTGTATTGTCCGCAAATTTAATGATGGTGTTAGAGCCATGAGTAGTGACGCAATCGTGAGTGTACAGTGTATAGAAGACTGGACTCAGCACCCGGCCCTGAGGAACACCAGTATTGAGGACGATGGTGGAGGATGTGGAGGTGCCCATTCTGACATGCTGGGGTCTGTTAGTCAGGAAGTCCTTGATCCACAGACAAAGGAAGGTTCCAAGTTGTAGTGTCTGCAGTTTGTTGATGAGTTTGCTGGGGCTGATGGAATTAAATGCCGAGCTGAAGTCAACAGCATCCTGGTATAAGTGTTGGGGCTTTCAATGTGGGTGAAAGCAGTATTGAGGGCGATGGAGATGGCGTCATCTGTGGATCTGTTGGACCTGTTGGACCTGTAGGCGAACTGATGTTGGTCAAAGCCCGGTGGGATGTGGGCCTTGACATGCTGTTACACTAGTCTCTTCATGCATTTCATGATCACCGGTGTCAGTTTTCAGGCAGGTGGGGACTGTGGCTTGCTGCAGTGAATGGTTAAAGATGTTAGTGAATACTGCAGCAAGCTGATGAGCACATGATTTCAGCACTCTACCTGGTACTCCATCCGGTCCTGGTGCTTTCCTGGCGCCGACATACCAATAACCATGTTTCCCCAAAGTCCCTGCTTCTCCAGTTCCAACCATGTGTAACTATTTACTAACCATGTTTTCCAGACGTCTCTGTCTCTCCCAGTTCCTCTCTTCTCTCTCCCTGTCCTCATCCTGCAGGTGGTGAATCATCACTACCCCATGTTCCTGCAACGCCTGCTGCTCCCACATCTTCATGAACTCCATACAGCATCATTTCTATGAACTTCTTGCAGCATCATATGTTCATGCCTGCATCTGTTTTGAGTATTCCCTCCTCCTGCTCTCATTCTGTCCCTAGTCTACCCAACTTTGCTTCCCCCCCGCGTCTCTCTCTCTTTCTCTCTCTCTCTCTACTCAACCAGTCGAGGCAGATGGCAGCCCCCCCGAGCCTGGTTCTGCCTGAGGTTTCTGCCTCTTAAAGGAAGTTTTTCCTTGCCACTGTTGCCAAGTGCTTGCTTGTGGGGGGATCTGTTGGGTCTCTTTCAATAACTTTATAAAGAGTTTGGTCTAGACCTGCTCTATATGTAAAGTGCCTTGATGTAACTTTTTTATGATTTGGCGCTATATAAGTAAATCAGATTTAATTTGATTTTGATTTGGTGTCAATGCCACGCAGGTCTCACAGTACCAGGTGTTTTTGGATGGTGGGGGGCTGGTCATGCACTGATGATGTCAGCTGTGTGTCCTCTGCCTGTCTGCTGTCCTCTTCAAAGTGGGAGAAAAAGGTGTTAAGCTGGTCTAGGAGAGATATGTCAGTGGGGGAGGGGGTTTTGTGGCATTGTTTGTAGTCCATAATATTCTGTATGCCTTTCCACATGGAGCGGGGGTTATTCGCCTTGAAGTTGGCCTCTATCTGCTCTCTGTACTGTTTTAGCAGCCTTGGTGACTCTGTTCAGGTCTGCTCTAGCCTTCCTGTAGGCTTCCCTGTCCCTTGACCTCAGTGCTGATTCCCTGGCCTGGAGTGCTCTGATTTTGGTGTTACACCATTGTTTTTGGTGGTCATAGTCCACTCCTGGTTTTCCCCTCTACCAACCCACTCTACCTGCCTGCCTACCTCTCCTAGTCAAGATCATTAGACTCACCTGTTGTCCCCAGTCAGTCTATCACCCTACCTCCTCTTAACCAGCTCCTCCACACTCACTCTCTGCCAGATTGTCGTCGCGTCATGCACTACTTTCCAGCACAATCTCCTGGTACTTGACCTGCCTTCTGCCCCTGACCATGTCTCCTCGTCTCTGCCCAGTAACCTGACCTACCTTCTGTCTTTGGCCAGAGGAAAGTGGCTCCGATGTGGACACCCTGTCCAGTTCATCCTCCTTGTCTGCCTCGGAAGAGGAGGGCTCTGTCTTTTGACTCTACATCTGCCCGCTCCCTGTCTGCCTGCAGCCTGCCTGGACTCCCTCTCTGGATACTCCTGCCCCATTCAGAACTTGGACTGTGCTTGCTGACCAGGCCTCCTGATTGTCGTCTGTTTGGACTCTTGAACATTGTCAATAAAGTTCTGAACTGTTCTGGTCAGTTTGTGCTGTTCTTGGGTCTGCTCTCACATCCATTACAGTACAATCTGGCCAGAAATGGACCAGTTCAACAACCGGATCTCTAGAATGGAGGAGATGCTCAGTCAGCTGGTTGCCAACCTTGTCGTGGTCACGGCTGAGAACCGACAAGTCATGGTGGAGGTCCAGCGCGAGATGGCGACCATGCAAGCCCGGTTCCAAGCCTTGGAACCCACATTAAGCTCCCAAGTCTGGGAGTCCACTAGACTAGGGAGCTACCTATTAACATCTGCAAGGAAATTACGTAAACTCTTTTTTTCTTGCACCAACTAATAAAACAGAACTTACTAAAATCATTATGAGTATGAGAAGCCCCCATACAGCAGGTGTGGATGGTATATGTAGTAAAATCATAAAAGCCATTGTCAGTTGAAATTGCCTATTGTATGAATCTTTCTCTGCTTTGTGGGGTGGTACCCGAAATGACAAAGATAGCACAAATTATCCCTATATATACACACACACACTACTGTTCAAAAGTTTGGGGTCACCCAGACAATTTAGTATTTTCCATGGAAAGTCACACTTTTATTTACCACCATGAGTTGTAAAATGAATAGAAAATATAGTCAAGACATTGACAAGGTTAGAAATAATGATTTGTATTTGAAATTATAATTTTTTACCTTCAAACTTTGCTTTCGTCAAAGAATCCTCCATTTGCAGCAATTACAGGATTGCAGACCTCTGGCATTCTAGCTGTTAATTTGTTGAGGTAACCTGGAGAAATTTCACCCCACGCTTCTGGAAGCCCCTCCCACAAGTTGGATTGGCTGGATGGGCACTTCTTGCATACCATACGGTCAAGCTAATCCCACAACAGCTCAATGGGGTTTAGATCTGGTGACTGCGCGGGCCACTCCATTACAGATAGAATACCAGCTGCCTGTTTCTTCTCTAAATAGTTCTTGCACAATTTGGAGGTGTGCTTTGGGTCATTGTCCTGTTGTACGATGAAATTGGCTCCAATCAAGCACTGTCCACAGGGTATGGCATGGCGTTGCAAAATGGAATGATAGCCTTCCTTATTCAAAATCCCTTTTACCCTGAACAAATCTCCCACCTTACCAGCACCAAAGGAACCCCAGACCATCACGTTACCCCCACCATTGGTGACAGATGGCGTCAGGCACTCTTCCAGCATCTTTTCAGTTTTTCTGCATCTCACAAATGTTCTTCTGTGTGATCCAAACACCTCAAACTTCGATTCATCCGTCCATAACACTTTTTTCCAATCTTCCTCCGTCCAATGTCTGTGTTCTTTTGCCCATATTAATCTTTTCCTTTTATTGGCCAGTCTCAGATATGGCTTTTTCTTTGCCACTCTGCTCTGAAGGCCAGCATCCCGGAGTTGCCTCTTCACTGTAGATGTTGACACTGGCGTTTTGCGGGTACTATTTAATGAAGCTGCCAGTTGAGGACCTGTGAGGCGTCTCTCAAACTAGAGACTCTAATGTACTTATCTTCTTGCTCAGTTGTGCAGTGGGGCCTCCCACTTCTCTTTCTACTCTGGTTAGAGCCTGTTTGTGCTGTTCTCTGAAGGGAGTAGTACACACTGTTGTAGGAAATCTTCAGTTTCTTGGCAATTTCTCGCATGGAATAGCCTTCATTTCTAAGCACAAGAATGGACTGTCGAGTTTCACATGAAAGTACTCGAACTGCTCCAAGGAAGGTCAGTTTTATAGCTTCTCTAACCAGCTAAACTGTTTTCAGCTGGGCTAACATGATTGCACAAGGGTTTTCTAATCATCCATTAGCCTTCTGACGCAATGAGCAAACACATTGTACCATTAGAACACTGGAGTGATAGTTGCTGGAAATGGGCCTCTATACACCTATGTAGATATTGCACCAAAAACCAGACATTTGCAGCTAGAATAGTCATTTACCACATTAGCAATGTATAAAGTGTATTTCTGATTAGTTTAAAGTTATCTTCATTGAAAAAAACTGTGCTTTTCTTAAAAAAAAATAAGGAAATTTCTAAGTGACCCTAAACTTTTGAACGGTAGTGTAAGTCTGGAGACAAAAATAATATGAATAATTGTAGACCTATATCAATACTACCCACACTTTCCAAAGTATTAGAGAAAATAGTAGGACTGGACTTGGTGGACTTGATTGTAGTGATTACTTACATAAATTGAATGTACTCATCCTAACAAAAACTGGCTTTAGAAAGAAGAACACAGTTTTATAGTTTTATGGTGTAATACATATTGAAGCTATGTCGAGAAATTACAGATCTTACAAAAAGTAATATGAGTTATATCATGGAGCAAATTTAATGCTCCCTCTGATCCTCTTTTTTTATGGTTAGAAACTTCTGAAGCTTACCGAGTTTAATATTTTTCATAATGCCTGTATAATGTAATATTTAGACTCAATGACAGACTCTGTCATCGCATTCCATTTTATTTTGAACACAAGGGGAAAACAACTGTTAAAGGGAAAGAAAAGGAAATGAAATGTACACATTTTAGTATAACCTGTAATGGTCCAAAAATCTGGAATGAGATTGACGGCACTATAAAAGAGTCTGTATCTCTGTCTATTTTCAAAAAGAGGCTAAAGCAAAAATTCCCATTTTCCCATTTTACAAAATGTATGTTGAATGTTAATTGTATTTGGATTTTAAATGATTTGTAAAAAAAAAACAAAAAAAAAAAACCATCTGTTGGGCAAGGCTTGTCACCATCTACCCAAACCAGAAACCTTGGCTGAATGTGTAGGTGAGCGCTCTGGTGAAAACTGGAGATGCAGCATTCAGGTCTGGTGAAACAGAGGCACTCAGAGCAGCCAGGAGGGACAATTGTCACAAATCCGCCGTTTCAGATAATGTACCAGGGCAGGTACTGAAGGGCTGCGCACATCAGCTCTTTGAAGTGCTAACGGACATCTACAACATCTCACTATCACAGGCTGCTGTTCCTGCCTGTCTGAAGACGGTCACCACCATCCCTGTTCCCAAAAGCTTAACTGTGACAGGCCTGAATGACTATCGGCCAGTTGTCCTCACCCAGTAGTCATTAAATGCTTTGAGAGGTTGGTTATGGCCCACATAATAAACCGTGTCGACGTCACTGTGGACCCGCAACAGTATGCCTACCGGAGACACAGACAATGCCATTTCATCTGTGGTGCACACTGCCCTCACCCACTTGGAGAGTAAGGACTTGTATGTCCAATTGCTCTTTGTGGACTTCACATAGGCATTTAACGCAATAATACCACAGACTCTGGTGACAAAACTAAACAAATTTGGATTGAGCTCCTCCATCTTCAACTGGGTCCTGGACTTTCTAACAGACAGACCACAATCTGCTAAAATCCACAATACCTCATTACTCTATCATCTCCCAACAGGATTGTTGAACCAGACCATTCACTCAGGAAGTCCACAACTTTTACCTAAAATGGAGCCACTAATGTACAATCCCATATACAGTGAAAAGTAAAACAGGATTGGGAACTTTTTTGCAAATGCTTATTGTCACTCAGCAGTTTCATTGTATGTAATCTCACAGGGGTGTGGTAGTATCTGTGCATAATCTTGCACTGTGTGAACTTCCCTTTTACCTCTCTTACATACTTCCCACAGCCTGCCAATATATCCAGCCATTTATCCTGTGCAATATTTGTTCCCAGGTCCCTCTGCCACAACAACTTCACATTAGTGAATTTCCCACTTCCTGAAAAATTTGTTACTTTATAAAATTGTGAAGCTGTGCAGCGCTCCAGTAGCATATTCATATAGTCCATAGTATAATTCTCTGCAGAGTTACCAATTCAAGATTTTACACAATCCCTGATTTGTAAATATTTCCAAAAATGTTTTTTCCCTTCATGTTTAAATGGGTGTTACACCCCATAGATGTCTAGGGAAAAGGGAAGCAACATAAACCCAGTGTGTTCAGGCAAGCACAGCCATTTGTTGTTCAGACCGTCAAATAATAATACAAAAACCACAACAGAGCCCCCCATGTAACCAAGGTTGTCCCTCACCAGCCTGAAGCTGGTCCAAAGCAGGAATACCGAATATACAAAAAATACACAGAAAACTCAAAAGAGGGAAAGAACAAAGGAGAAAGGGCTGCGGGTGGCGCCAAATCATAAAACAAACAAAACAAGACCCCGCTTTCTTTAGGATTTATGGGTGGCTGCTAGAATGTGTTAGAGTAATCTAGACAGGCAAGTCAGCCGTGTGTGAAAATTAACCATAAACTAAACCTAATGCCCACATTCCCTGAAATCCCATAACTAGTGCCTCATACAAGTTAACACAAAACAATCTGCTTATACACCGAATACTAGGTTAACCTAGAGTCACTATCACCAGTTAACTAAACACAGAGACACACACACACACCCAGGTGGACTGCTCAGGTTAAATCACAGCCTCCCCAGACATTTTCACAGGGAGGCTTTTATAAACTTGGAGAGACAAAAGCTGCGATTGGTGGGTGGGACCTGAGACATCAGAAGGGGCAGGCCAGCTGGAGATGGGAATCACTGGGCACCAATGCAGATGGGTGGTCTGGAGGTGTGGCCCGGGGAGGAGCCTCCCCCCCGGAGGGGTGGATGACAGGTCACTTTAATTGACAGAGCCGCACGAATAATCCATTGCACCACAGTAAAACAAAAAGAACGAAAATAACTGTCACCCTGGAGACCATAACAATGGGCAAATTAATTCCTCACAAGACATAAATTGTCCATTTTTGTATAGATCTCCTATGGTACATATACCTCGAGTGCCACTGTTTCCCAGTACACTGACACTTTACCAACATGAATGGCAGGATTAAATTATAATGAAGCATATGGCTGTACATAGGGTTAGAGTAATTCCCTAGAGTGGACTAAACTGGATTTGTTGTGTCGCTCCGCTGAGATAGTTTCTCCTTTGCACTAAATGGTGAACATAACTCATTCTCAATATCTATCCAGTCTAGTCTGTTATCTGCCAGTTTCCAATATTTGGACAATTTAGTCATTTCAAAAGACACCACATATAACCTTGGGTCTGGTAAACCTAATCCCTCCCTTTTCTTTAAGAGTACAAAGTTTGCTTTGTTTAATCCGAGCTTTCTTCGCCTCCCATAAAAACTGTTTAACCACATCATCATATTTCTTAAAAATGGCAGGTGGTATTGTGATTGGCAACATCATCACTAAGTAATTAAATTGAGGAGCTATTATCACTTTGATAATATTAACTTTCCCCACAGCATAAATTTAATCTTCACCCACTTCTCCAGATTTGTTTAAATTTTTTGTAATAGAGGGATCAAGTTTAACCAGGGCAGCTCTCCCAGATCTTGACTGAGTTTGACACCGAGATACTTGAAGCCTTTAGGTACCCACTTAAATTTAAATTTTACACCATGTAGGAGTGGCATAGTGAAGTCAATGGCATTGCCGCAGACTTTTTCCAATTAACTGTGTAGCCTGACAGTTAAGAGTAGGACTGTATAGTTTCCATCAAGTATGGCAGTGACATCTCAGGGTCTGTCACCACAGCTAGGATATCATATGCATATAACAACAATTTGTGTTGTTGGCCGCCACACTCCACTCCCTTGTATTCTTCCTAATACTGATAGCCAGGGTTTCTAAAAAAAAAAAAATTATGAACAGTAGAGGGGTTAAAGAGCACCCTTGACGGGTCCCTCTAGAAAGGCAAAAAAGGGTGGCAAAAAAGGCTGGGACGATGGTGGAGGGTTCAGATTTTTCATCAGGACTCTTCAAAAACTGATGGGAAAGAGCATCGGGCTTGGCATTGTGGGAACCGGGCTGGTAGGACAGGGTGAAGTTAAACCTGTCTATGAACAATGTCCAGCGGGCTTGTCTGGAGTTCAGTCTTTTGTCTGAACAAATGTACTCTAGATTACGATGATCAGTCCATACCAGGAAAGGCACTTTGGCACCCTTCAACCAGTGGCGCCACTGGCTGGAACCCTCCATCGTCCTAGCCTCCTGCTACATTGCTTCCGTCACCTGGGAGATCGAGGAGAGAGTACGGGCAGGAATCAAGCCCGTTCAAGGAAGTCCTCTAGTTACCCCCACACCTCCCCCTCCCCAGCTCATCGATGGAGGGCCTGTGTTTGCGGTTAAAGGTCTTCTGCGCTCTCGCCGCTGTGAACGAGGAATACAGTTCTTGATGGACTGGGAGGGTTACGGCCCACAAGAACATTCCTGGGTCCCAGCCCAGTTCAGTGTAAGCCCTGATTTAATCAGGGACTTCCACCGCATGCATCCTGACCGGCCTTCTCCATCCTCTGTTCGGGGAAGACCTCCTGCAGATGAGCCTGCTGGTCTGCCAGAAGAGAGTGGCTCCGATGTGGACACCCCGTCCAGTTCATCCTCCTCGTCTGCCTCGGGAGAGGAGGGCTCTGTGTTTGGACTTTGCATCTCCCCGCTCCCTGTCTGCCTGCAGCCTGCCTGGACTCCCTCTCCAGAGACTCCTGCTTTATTCAGAACTTGGACTGTGCCCGCCAACCAGGCACCCCGACTGTCGTCTGTTTGGACTCTTGAACAGAGTTCTGAACTGTGCCAGTCAATGTTTGTACTGTTCTTGGGTCCGCTCTCACACCTGTTACACAATGTAAAAAAAAACAAACAAACAAACAAACAAAAAAAAAAAACCCCACTGTAAAAAAGCACTGGCAGCAAAGTTTCCAAACGGATACCATAAAGTATGGTAGTTAGTTTTTTTATTATAGTTGATAAATTCCCATTATACTGTAAAATGACATAAGTGTGTCAAAACATTACAAGATACCTTTCAGATTAATCTCTGTAATTTCACAGTATACATTATTTTAGGAAACAGCCAAGTCTATCTACAGTAATTTCATGTTAAAATAAAATTTTTCTCATGTACAATAACATTATATAAAAAAATTTAAATGTAAATCTTAAGTATTCAGCAGTTACTTTATATAATTTTTTAGTAGTGTTTTACTTCCAAAATATTGTTTTTATATGAAAAAAAAAAAGGGAATGTTTCAATATGTTGTATCCCCCTGCCCCTTTTTCAAAACATGACACTCGCAGTATAATCATATTGTAATCAGTATGTTGTCTTGAAAAACATTGTTTATTTAAAAAAAAAAAAAAGCTAATAAAAACTCACAAATTAACATGTACCAGAACTTCTTTACTCCCAAGATGTAATTTATCTATACAGTCATTTGAGTCTGCACCTCTGGTTGTTATGACAGCCAGTGCATCTCAGCTGAGACAAGTAGGAAGTATGTCCATCTGCACAGGCTTTAATTGCAAGTTCGACTCTAGTTTTATAGATTGGAAAAACGTTATTTGTCCTTACCATCTCCATGGAAATAGGACAGTATTTCTACACTTGTGAAGCACAAGTCTTTGTTGTGTCTCATTGGGTTGAGTAGTTATCGCTGGGAGTCATCTTCTATCATTTATGAAATATATGTAACCCATCTCCACTTTATGTTTCTGTTGTGTCCCGAGTTGGAAAGGAGACGCTGGAGTCAGGACTGGATCTCTAGATCTTTACTTGGCAACTGTGGCGACAGACAGAAATACACAGAAATTGTGAGCTGTGTGTGAGCTAGAAAAGGCTTCTTAACATATGAAATGTTATGTGGCGAGGGTTTGATGAATTAGCACAATAACAGAAATCAAATTTGTTTCAAAGGAAATATACACTATTGCACAACGCCACCCTGGGAATTTCACCCAGACAATTTTCATTCTCTTATTAGGCACACAGGTTTCGTTCTACTCATAGGTCAGAGACGTGGTTCCAGGTATAAAAGATGTACATTTTATTACAACAAGTTAAAAACAGAAAATCCACACCCACACACACGAAAAAGGAGGAAAGCTAGTCAGGAGCAGAGGCTTACCAGGTGGGCAAGTGGTTGGTGAACAGGGAGTGGTTCACCCAAAAGAAATAAATATAAATCACCCACACACACACACACACACACGACACTGAAGGAACCAGCACCAGGGAGCACAGCACATCAAACAGGAGGACACCACTCTCAGTCATCGGCACCACCACTGGCCTCTGACAAAAGAAAAAAAGAAGGAAACAAACAATTAACGGGCAAATTAGCCCTAAAAACAGGACAAATGTACAAAATAGTAAATGGGGATCTAAACAAATAATTGCCCACTAGAATTTAGCACAACATCTAAAAAAAAAAAAAAAAAAAAATCACGATTCAGACCCCAAATATAACTTACAAAAAAAAAAAAAAAAAAAACAACAACAAAAAAAAACAAACAAATTAACTGCTAATCAAAGGAAACCCAAGAAAAGAAACAACTTAATAAACCGATGCAATTAACCCAGAATTAATCGCACAACCCACAGTCAGTCCAAGCCTAAGTAGCACTGGCATGCGGCAATGCTGTGGTAACCTGACTGCTTCAGTACCGGCGTAGATAGTCTTATTTTGAAAGCCGGCGGCTTTAACCGGTCCGCTGAAAGTTACAAGCAGTCACAACGCCAAGGAGAGCAGGCAAAGCGCAAGACAGGAGACAAGCAGGCAAGTAGGGGACAGGCTGGAAACAGAGCTGAAACAAAGCAGCAGCAGTCCGATCCGTGGTCTCACCTAACCAAAACACAATGTTAACGCTGCTCAACCGAACCGAGAGAGAGAGAGACAACATACCTCCGGCAGAAGGCAGAAGACACGCACACACTCATGCAGGAAGGAGGACAAGAGAGGGAGATCCAGACCTGAGCATATACCAGCAGCGCGGAGTAATGCACGCAGCCTCTTACCGGATACCGGAAGAGGGCCGTATTTTATACTGGATCCTACTCACTGATAGGCCACCAAGGTGCGTTCAAGGTGCACGATGTGCAACACATAGAAAGTTTTCCTTCTATGCTGTTACAGTTACAATAAAAAAATCAATTTTGCACAGTAAACTTAAATTACAAAAAATAACACAAACTGGTCCTTTAAACAGGTTAGTCTCTGCTTTCAATGCATTTAAAGTTCAACAGGAAACCCAAAAATAAATGACATCAGTAATTCTGCTTTAAAAAAACCCCCCCAAAAAACAATATGCATTTAGGCAACCAAACTTAATATGGTAACAAAGAAAACCATTTCACTACCTCAGTTTAACAGTTAAATACAAATGGACTAATATTACATCTGTATCATTTAGCAGCAACAACATGTACAGAGCAAATAGACCCAGAGATTAACACTCAAAACATTTAAACACAAACGAACAAACAGCTCCACACCTGTGGCGATAGACAGAGATAAACTCTCCTGCTGGAAAAAAGGAGCAGACTAGCGAGGGAAGACGGCAGTGAGCAGGCTAACTTAGCATGCTAATGCTAGAACGAAACTAATTAGAAAAGTTTAACGATCTCAGGTCTCTACAGGACTCACGGAGGACGAGTGGGACATTATACAGAGCAGCATACAGCAGTTTGACCGCATTCAAATCATGAACATACATCAGCAGAGAGCAACACAATTAGACTAACCTCTGGCCATGTTAGAAAAGGCTTTGACCGGAAGCATGCTTTAACAATGAATACTTTATCTGTAAAACAAAATGACCATCAGTCACTTAGTCACAAAACCAAACAAAACGATAGCTATCTGCTAACAATAGCTTATGTGAGGGTAGCAATTTATCAGAGGAATGTTAACGTTATCCTCAAGGCTGTCTACTGCAGGTATGAAAATGAATTAAAATATCGTTCACATGCGCTATCTGGGACACCTATCTCAAATGGTGTTTGGTTGACATGTCCGTTGGGGCTGTTTCAGACATCCTCCTTGAAGATCATGCGCCCATGAGGGCACTTCTTTCACCTGCATGACTGATTGGATGGACACCCGCGCTAATCCTAACTATTTGTCATTCTTCAAACTTTTTTGGTTGGTTATTATGGGCGCCAACTTTGAAATTTTAATCTAAGGGTGCTTTCACACCAACAGCATTTAGTGCGCACTAAACGAGTTTGGTCCCTTGGTTCGGTACCTTTGCATCAGTGTGAATGCAACCACTGCACTTTGGTGCGCACCAAATCAGCCAGTCAGAGACCTCCCTGAAGAGGTGACCTCGATCCGCTCCATCTCCCTAACTTTGGTGCGGTTCCTCTGGTGTGAAAGCAACTGAAACAAACTGGACCAAAACGGTCTAGTTTTAATGCATTGTGGGTGTCGAGGATACTGAATTGTAGGTAAAATTATTAATTTTATTTCCTGTTGATCCCATGGTTGATCCATTTGTTTATTCCTCGGTGGCTCGAGATGGAAAAAGCCCAAAACACGTCAAACCGCAGAGAAATGTGGACTCGTGAGGAGATAAAATGCCTCATAGATATTTGGTGGGATGAGCACATACAGGAACAACTTTCCACGACCCATAAAAAAAGCGACATTTATGCACTATTCAGCAGGCAGCTAAGGGACAAAGGCTATCTGCGGACAGTTGAACAATGCCGCGTTAAGGCATAAAAACTTTCCTCTAAATATATTGAAGTGGTGTGCAATGCGCTGTCGGCGACTCTAATGCATCATGACATTGTTTTCGAGTCGCAGCCGCAAAAAATTACTGACACATACATACAATGTAATAGGCGAGGTTCAGCCCAAGGAGTGCAATGCAAAGCTGTCGCTCCATGCTAACTTATCGAAAGTTGCGCATTTTTCTATGAGGAAGTTGTCTTTGTGGTCTATTTTGGTTAGTTGAGAAATATGCATATGTGAAACTGAACTGTACCAACGTCCGTTTGCTACATTGTAACATATTTCTGCCTGGTATGGACCAAAACAATCAAACTATAGGTCTGAAAGCAACCTGAATTACCTGCAATTTTAAGGAAAACACTTTGACTGGTGATTTCTGTCATTTTGTATGTATGTGAATTTACATTCAAATCTTTATAATAAATTGCCATTGAAAACATAATGTTAACCTAATCTTAAATCATGGTATATTACCTGAAATTTTAATGGCAAAATTTTTAATTACTCCCAATATCTCCAAACCTACAGGCATTTTATTGTTTTAAAAAGCAAAAAACTGTCAGAATACAGAATGCTTTCTGTAAAATTACATTATTTAAAGTGCACTTTTTGTAAAATAATATATTTAAATTGTCTTTATACAGCAATGTACTGTAAATTACTTTTGTGTCTGTACAAATACTACTTATTACCTCTAAAGAAACATAAAATCACCTTCACCAGGCATGCTTAATGACCTGCAATTTTATGGAAAACACTACTGATTTCTGTAATTTTACATACATTTCTTCATTAACATTATTAGGAAAGATCTGTAAAATTACTAATCATTTTATGTGAAATTACATTTGATTATGAAAAAAAAATGTTGAATTACCTTTAAAAAAATTAATGGTAATGTAATATTATACTATGGTTAATTACTTGTAATTCTAAAGGTAATTCTTTAAATTGCTGCTAGTATCTCCTAATTTACATTTATTACATTGTCTTATGGAAAATGGTAATAAACCTGTAAAAAAAATACAGTAAATTGTATGTAAAATTATAGTTAAAGATTTACAAGTATAATAAATTGCCATCAAAAAAACATAATATTAATGTAATCTTAAATTATGGTTATTAACTGTAATCTTAAACAAAAATCTTAAACCTAAAATTACTGAAAATTGTCATAGTTCACTCATGGTTTTCCCCTCCACCACCCACTTTACCTGCCTGCTTACCTCTCCTAATCAGGATCATCAGACTCACCTGTTCCTCCCAGTCTCCTCTTATCCAGCTCCTCCACACTCACTCTCTGCCAGATTGTCATTGCCTCATGCATTACTCTCCAGCACTCTTTTCCGGACGGACTTCCTGGTACCTGACCTGTCTTCTGCCCCTGACCACGTCTCCTCGTCTCCGGCCTGGTACCCTGACCTGCTTTCTGCCCCAGACCATGTCTCTTCATCTCTGCCCCGGTAACCTGACCTGCCGCCTTTCTCTGGACTCTGTGTCTGCCTGCCACCTGTTTTGGCCCTTGGATAAGGCCAATAAAGTTCTGTACTGTTTGGGTCTAGAATTGTGCTGTTCTTGGGTCCGCTCTCACGCCCATTTTACTGGAAAACAGGAAAAATCAGTAAAAAATTACGGAACATTTCCTGTGAAATAACTTTTTTTTTTTTTTTTTTTTTACAGTGGACCATTCTTAATTGGTGATAAAATAAAAAGCCCTGGAGAGAGTCACGTATGGCAGCTTGTTTTACAGCTGAGAGAGATTGTGGGGCTGGTATGTGACTATGATGACTATTTTCCCATCAGAATGTAGACTTTTGTGGATCATCCACTCAAGTCTAAGCATCACTACCTAAATCACTATCCAGAACTCGTTATTCACTCATCCGTCTATGGACATTGAAATTTGAAAGCAAGCATACTTATTTCAAGCAATGTGCAAGAAGCCTGCATAACTTCAAAACCCTGGAACCCTGGAGCCCTGTTTCCACCATCTGTTGTGGTAGACAAATAAGGGTTAATCCACGAGTAGGTGTGCTTCAAACGGTTTTAATGCACGACGTGGAGGCAAGGAAGTTTGTTTAGTTTGCCTCTGCGAAGTGCATTAAAACCGTTTGAAGCACACCTACTCGTGGATTAACCCGCTTATACCATGGTCATTTTCCAAGAATATAGGAATAAAAGGACTCGCCAACTTTTGGTTAAAGTTTTTGAAGCAAGATCTTACCATTGTCATGACAAGGAATAAACTAGTCCCTTTTACAACCACGCCAGTTACAGCAGTCATAGTAGGACGGGATGAGCACTGTGGCTCAATCGCTTTAACAAAGCCAAAAGTAGGCTATTAAAAGTTGAAATTAAGCTTGATTTAGGTCAAAATTATTCCAAAGTGTGGTTATTGTTTATAAAATGATATATATAAAATAAAAATAAAACTGGGCTCGTTATGTTGCTATGGTTACAGGCGCGAATGAGTTTAGAGCAGTTAGCCTGCAGAGATTAGCCGAACTACGTGTGCATTAAACGGTTTTAACGCACACCTGCCGACCAATCAGAAAAGAGTATTCACACTGACCATGGCATAAGGGAACTTAATTTTTTGTGGGAGACTTCAACGATAAACTAAGACACTAAGTTGCTCATCTTAACCACACTTCACCAATGCAGGAAGCCTACTAGTGATGGGAATTCCGGCTTTTTTTAGAGAACCGGCTCTTTTGGCTCAGCTCACTAAAAAGAGCCGACTCTTTCGGCTCCCAAGCGACTCTTTAGATAGTTTTTTGTTGCTTAAATTAATTTATTAACAACAATAATGTAAAATCATGCGCAAATGAATTACTAATGTTAAAAAAAACATGCGTTATGTTTTTATTTATTTATATATGTTTATTAGTGCTACAAAAAATAAATTATACAAAAACAAACTTTTAATTTATTAATTTATTTACAATTGAACCTTTAACTTTTTTCTACTAAAGAAGTTTAAAGTGAAACAATACAGAATCGCTGCAAAACACACAACACAGCAAAATACAACTTCATCAATTGTGTTCTGTCTTGCTGGGGTCACAGACTTCTGTAAAAACTGTCTCATAGAGCTCTGTGTTGTAGGTTTAGGTGGTTGTGGTGGTGTACTGCATGATGCTGTAGACATTGCAGCATCAGCAGCAACAGTAGCAGTAGACACACTGGAACCTTCATTAATATCACGTTCATCTGCTTGTGTTTTTTCTTCCCATTGCACTGATGGGTGGACCGTTATCAAGTGCCTGTGCAGGTTGTTTGTGGAGCCAGCTCGATAAAAAAATTTTTCTTGCAGACTCTACACTCTGCCTCTGTATTATCAGTTAAATTGAAATGGGTCCAGATTTGACTCCTTTTCCTGCTGTCACTCATTTTCTTAACTATACCTTCCCTTCGTGTTGTCTGTCCTTATGGCCCTTTGCTCTCTTTCTCTCTCGCCTCCCTCCCTCCTCTGTTCTCCTGTTTGTGTGTGCTGTGTGTGTGTAACTGCCGCCCCTCCCCCCTTTGTTCAGAGCAGACACAGAGACGACACCACACATATTGACCTATCACGTGCAGCTTGAAGAGAAAAAAAGTGAGAGAGAGAAGGGGAAGGAAAAAAAAGTGGCTCCCAATCAGGAGCCGGCTCCTGTCGTTCACTTCAAAGAGCCGGCTCTAAGAGCCGTTTCATTCGCAACCGACACATCACTAAAGCCTACTACTGTGTCGGTCAAGCAGATCTCTTTGATCACTATCCACTGCCCGAGTATTCAGTTTGGGGTATGTTTATTTGTGTATTTATTAGGATCCCCATTAGCCATCACTCCATTGTGGGAGTAATGGCTATTCTTCCTGGGGTCCTCACACAGAGTTAGGGTTAGGGTTAGGGACACAATTATATACATAGTAAAAACATACAGAGTAACAATAACAATTAGGGCTGCACGATTATGGCCAAAATGATAATCACAATTATTTTCATCAATATTGAGATCACAATTATCACGATTATTTGTTAAATTTTAACCAAAACTAATTTTATTGTCACATACAGTAGGCTCGTTATAACTGCTTTCACATTCATATGGTGCTACATTCCTGCTAATGTACCAATATGTGCATCAAAATAAAATAGATAGTTTATCACCTTCTGACCGGTGACTGCTTATCTACTGTGGAGCTTTCCCCACGTTCGCTGATACTCTGTCAGTGACTGTGGACTAGTAATACATCCAGAAACTAAGCTGCGTGGTCATGCAGGGAACAACTCTGATTGGCTCATGGAGGCACGTGATACGGAACTCCAGAGGCTTAAAGAGAGAGGGTTTTCTCTGTCACTCTGAGGAACACTAGATTGGCTTTGGAGAAAAAAACCTATGATACGGAGCGTTCTATGAACAGCATGACGCATTTTAAATATCGCTCGATCACGCGAATTTGATCGTGAGAAGCCAAAATTGTGATCGTGACTGAAATTCGATTAATTGTGCAGCCCTAATAACAATCTAGAATCATAAATGGTAGTTACAAGGAAAAAACTACAATATTAAATTCAATAACTTACCACAATGTGGACTACTAAGAAATTGTTAAAAACTGTTTTTTAAAGTTTTGCAAACACATCAAATCAATACCGTCTTTGCTAACTCTTCATCATTCTGTCCAACATTTTAGATTCGTGTCATCCACTGGTAATGAAATAAAGGTCATCATCCTCAAGGCTTTGCCCAATTTGTTTGAGGATACTCAAAAACAGGTCATCACAGCGTTTGAAATCTCAGGTGTGGAATCAACAGAGGTCCTCAAATATGTGCAGCAAGATGACATCAGAAACCTCTTGTCTGTTAACCTGCAAAGGAAATTTCTGGAGGCATTAAAAATGGGTAAGTATTATCAATAAAGTGTTAATAGTTTTCCTGTCCAGTTAAAGCTGCAGTACTTGGTCAAAAACAAGACAGTTTACACTAGGCTGACATATGGGATGAACAACGAATGAAGTAGTGATTTGGGCTGGCCACAGACTATACACAGTCCTACTAAACGCAATTTCTATTGTACTGTGGCATTAAGTCTATTCAAAACAAACAATAGAATCACCATACAAATTCACAATCTTTAGTGTTTATGATATGTGTTTGCATGACAAATATTGTGAAACAGTGACGTAATATATTTTATTTCCACGTGTTCTAGAATCCCCTTTAGTCATACTTGATCTACAAATCTTTGTTACGGGCCCCAGGGCTGGGAGACCACAGTAAAAAATATATGACCTGTATAAAGCAGGTGAAGGAGAGGAATGAGGGCACGGGCGGCTTGTTTCCTTTCCAGAATACCTCTGTATGCTTCACTTGAAATCAAATACCATAACAGTAACATAAGCACAATGCATCCCTTTTACTTCATCTCAGTTTCATGCAATGATGGCGCCAGGCGGCGCTAGGTGGTGCTGTAGCTCCCCCTATAATAGCCATAGCACCCGCCTAGCACCCCAGTTCAGTCTTTTATCTCACTTATATCACAACTTCAGTCTCAATAACACTTTTGCTTCTCATCTTTTTTTTTCTAATCAACACATCTTCATTATAATTTATATCAATAAACAGTTTATGTAAATACATTTTCTTTTCCCCTTCACAGTAAAAAACTGGCTCAAAACACCATTTTCATGTAGTGTAGTTTTACAGTGTATAAACCACTTTATATATAGTTATCTAAATCCCTTGCATCTATAAAAGAGCACTGAAATGTGTAACCAACAAAATGCGTGTGTTACATTTTAAAGTTATATTTACTGGCTAACAGGCTTATAAACACAAACAAATAATAGCTAGAAAAACAAACATCAAGTTCGGGAGCTCTATTGCCTCTTTTCCCACTTTAACTAGTGAAACCACAGTTGCGCTCGGCACAAAATGGCATCTGTAACCCCACACAACTGCTGATATGCGCAGCACCAAATGGCGTACCCTAACGAAGCACCCCAACCTTTTTTGCGTCACGGACCGGTTTAATGTCATACAATATTTCCACGGACCGGCCTTTAAGGTGTGTGGGATAAATACAGCAAAATAAAATAATACGACCGGCATAAAAACAGTGCTATTTTCTAAATATAATAATAAACGTGAATCCACTGTGCAATTGTATGCAACTTTATTAGCAGCGTCCTCGTAACATCAACAACAACATAACATGAGTAACATCCTCTCAGGCCCCTAAGCCCTAACCTAAATGAAGCTTTCTTTTTCTTGAAAGTCGCGGGCTCTGCTTTTGTCTCCTCACTGGGCCTTTTCCCCTTCGCACTTTCCAAAGACGTTTGTTTTTTACTCATTTTGATAGCTTGTGGGTTTAATTTTAGCTGTAACGTATCACGTGACCAAGACAAGCGTCTTGAAATGCTTCAAGAGTGAGTCATAGATAGATGTAATGGAGAGAATTTTGTAATTTTTTTCCTGAAATAAATATATTTATATGAGAAAAGTACAATATCAATTTCTTTTTAGTTTGACAACTATAATTGGCTTATTAAAAATAAATTACAGATTTTCTTCTCCTTTCTAACAAATCCACAGATGCAAATAACAACATTACAAAAGAACAAAACATGACAAACCCTAGTAAGGTGAGCTTTGTTTCGGGGCTGGAGCTTTTTCGGGTTGTGGATTGCAGCTGGGGCTGCTGCAGCACACAGTTTCACACTCTCTTCGTACTGCAGTTTGTGCCACTGTTTTAGGTGGTGAAAAAGATTTAAAGTGCTTTCACCCCTGGTTGTAACTTTTTAATGGCACCCCCTACATATAATGTGATTTTGTTCCTCATCGGATACTTTGAAGCCGAGCCATCTCCAAATTACTGAGCCACTGGCTTTTCTTTTACTAACCAATTCCTGCCTGTCCCTCTGTGCAAGAAAGAGGAGGGGCAGGGGCACGGGTAGCATTGCAGAGACCTCTGGGTCAGCAGCTTGCTTGTAGCGAGGATCACAGCGCAAATTAGAACTATATCGATATATGCGATATGGTCTAATTCCATATCACATTTAAAAATATATCGATATATTTTTTATATCGATATATCACCCATCCCTACGCCAGATGATAAGAATTCTTGTTGATGAAATGAGAGTATGTAGAGTAAAGAATGCAGTTAACCCAACACGCAGCAAATGTTTCATCATCTGCCAAAACATTGTTCAGCAGTAACCCAGTAGTTTTACTAATATTACAACAGGAAGTGTCATAGTTGTTGGTGGTTTTACATCCCTCCTTTCTCAAGTGAAAACACAAATTGACAACATAAACTGTGCAGGGACGTTGAAACGACACCGAACATCAAGACGGTCTGGACAACTGCAGAGACCAACTGATTCTTATGGATGCACACAATTTCAGCCGGACCCTCCACTTGAAGAAACCAATGAGACAGTGGAGCAGAAGTGGCAACAATTGGTGAACATCTACAGGTAGGAAGGTATTCAAGGTAGTGAGAGGGAAGAAGTGATAAACCTCATGAAAACAACATTCTGTCTTCAGTGTAACCAAAGCAAGCAGACTCCAGCACCTTCCGTTGAATATTTAAGAATCCAGTTGCCCTACCTTTTTACCCCGGGGATATCTATTTTCACTTTGAGTTACTAACTGACATCAGCATTTTGCGTGTTTTGGAGCTGTCCATTGAAGAATGTGGACAAAACTGAAGAACAAAGATGTACGGTCTGAAGATGGGGAATTGACTCTGCATCATCCAGTTGCTTCTGGCCTACTTCAATGAGACAACAGAGGGACTGATACTCTTCGCTGATGTAAGTTTTCTTTAGCATTATTTCTTCTGTGTGCTATGACTGTACATGCAATTCCAATCTTAATTTGGATACTAATGTCCCTGTTCTACAAATGTCTGCCACTGCAGCCAATGTTGAGAATACCCTGGCCCTCCCAACCAGTCCACGACTGATTCTACTGGGTAAGTGTCATAAATTCATGACATGGAGTATAGATCAAAGTCAGTCCCTCTTTCTGTATCTGTCTCCTAAACTTTTTTTTATTGTGATCTGTCATGGATGTAGTTCGTTCTTTTTGCTATGTCATGTTGTGGAAACTAATGATTTGCAACAGGATAACTTATGATACTTGATATAAATGCAGCAGAAAATGTGTGGATAGGTGTTGCACACTTGAATGAAGACTCAGTGTAACTTTTTATGTTCCCTCTTCAGTGTGTTATTCTGCAAAATATACACACACATTGCAATGAATACATCTAACACATTTCTGTGCAGCTTTCCTTTTAGCACCACAGCTCAATGTGTGTGTGTATTGACCTAAAACACTAGTTAAACAAACTAAAAAAATAGTTAGCTTCCAACTAATGCCATAAAAACACATCAAGTTTCACAAAATATTACTGTCGCTTCTTGTTTCATTATTAAGTTACTGTATTCACAGTTCCAACTATTATCTCTGTGTTTGCATATACCATGAAAATCTAATGAAATGAAATAAAATAAACAATATATAAGGGGTGGGTTTTTCTATGAACTTCTTATCCTCATAAGGGCCCAAATATGGGCCCTTATGCCCATATTTGTTTTCCATAATTGTTGTCTGTTTCAGTTGCTGGTGATTGAGTCATATTGGGCCGTTGGATGATCAGCATCGAAAGCCAGGTCATCTGTAAAGGCATCCAAAAATCCTTCATCACGGGGGTTTTCGCCATCTATTGTGTTCAAGCTGTAAAGACACTGGAGTTTGTTCAAAGCTAAATTTTCTGCCAGAAATATTATGTATGTATGTTGAGTATGTTACCCCTCTTCCCAGCTCTTTTCAGAAATACTGAATTGTCATTTATTATAAGCCATGCTGGTATATTAATTTTACAATTACAGTTGTTGCACTTATCCCCTGCACATTAAAGCATAGCCTGCTTCCTTTTGATACCCATCTTAAGGAATGGGGCTGTTCAGAGTTGCCATATCACTCTGTGTGGTGCTCTGCATGAGCAATGTGTCCTTCTTTAACTGCTCTTCTTAAGTTGACACCGTGGTTGTGGAGCCTGAAATACAGTCTTCAAAAAGTATCTATATCTTGAACTTTGCAGACTGAAGTCCTAGAAATCACTGCTGACAAATTTTCCAAAGAAAACAATGTTTTCTAATGCCTCAAATCAAAGTTAAATCTTCTTCTTCTTCTTCTTCTCCTTTCGGCTTTTCCCTTCAGGGGTCGCCACAGCGAATCAGTTGCCTCCATCTAAGCCTGTCTTCTGCATCCTCTTCTCTCACACCAACCACCTTCATGTCCTCTTTCGCTACATCTATAAACCTCCTCTTTGGTCTTCCTCTAGGCCTCCTGCCTGGCAGTTCAAAACTCAGCATCCTTCTACCAATATATTCACTATCTCTCCTCTGGACATGTCCGAACCATCTCAGTCTGGCCTCTCTGACTTTATCTCCAAAACCTCTAACATGTGCTGTCCCTCTGATGTACTCATTCCTGACCCTATCCAACCTGGTCACTCCCAAAGAGAACCTCAGCATCTTCATCTCTGCTACCTCCAGCTCTGCCTCCTGTCTTTTCCTCAGTGACACTGTCTCTAGACCAAACAACATTGCTGGTCTCACCACAGTTTTGTACACCTTTCCTTTCATCCTAGCTGAAACTCTCCTATCACACATCACACCTGACACTTTTCTCCACCCGTTCCAGCCTGCCTGCACACGCTTCTTCACCTCTTTTCCACACTCTCCATTGCTCTGGACTGTTGACCCTAAGTACTTAAAATCCTCCACCTTCTTTATCTCTTCTCCCTGTAACCTCACTCTTCCACTTGGGTCCCTCTCATTCACACACATATACTCCGTCTTGCTGCGGCTAACCTTCATTCCTCTCCTTTCCAGGGCAAACCTCCACCACTCTAGCTTCTCCTCCACCTGTTCCCTGCTCTCACTACAGATCACAATGTCATCTGCAAACATCATAGTCCATGGAGATTCCTGTCTAACCTCGTCTGTCAGCCTGTCCATCACCATAGCAAACAAGAAGGGGCTCAGAGCTGATCCCTGATGCAGTCCCACCTCCACCTTGAACTCCTCTGTCACACCTACAGCACACCTCACCACTGTCTTACAGTCCTCATACATGTCCTGCACCGCTCTAACATACTTCTCTGCCACTCCAGACTTCCTCATACAATACCACAGTTCCTCTCTGGGCACCCTGTTATAAGCTTTCTCCAGATCTACAAAGACACAATGCAGCTCCCTCTGACCTTCTCTGTATTTCTCTATCAACATCCTCAAAGCAAATACTGCATCTGTAGTACTCTTTTTTGGCATGAAACCATACTGCTGCTCACAAATGCTCACTCCTGCCCTTAGTCTAGCTTCAACTACTCTTTCCCATAACTTCATTGTATGGCTCATCAGCTTTATTCATCTGTAGTTGCTACAACTCTGTACATCTCCCTTGTTCTTAAAAATGGGGACCAGCACACTTCTCCTCCATTCCTCAGGCATCTTCTCACTATCTAAGATCCTGTTGAACAACCCAGTCAGAAATTCTACTGCTACCTCTCCTAGACACTTCCAGACCTCCACAGGTATATCATCAGGACCGAGTGCTTTTCCACACTTCATCCTCTTCAATGCCCTCCTCACTTCATCCTTACTAATCTTTGCTACTTCCTGGTCCACAACAGTCACCTCTTCTACTCTTCGTTCTCTCTCATTTTCCTCATTCATTAGTTCTTCAAAGTACTCTTTCCATCTTCCCATCATGCTATTGGCATCTGTCAATACACTTTCATCTCTATCCTTAATCACCCTAACCGCCTGCACGTCCTTCCCATCTCTGTCTCTCTGCCTTGCCAACCTGTATAGATCAGTCTCTCCCTCCTTACTGTCCAACCTAGCATACAAGTCATCGTAAGCCCTTTGTTTGGCCTTTGCCACCTCTACTTTCACCTTACGCTGCATCTCCCTGTACTCCTGTCTGCTCTCTTCAGTCCTCTCAGTGTCCCACTTCTTCTTAGCTAACCTCTTTCTCTGAATACACTCCTGCACCTCCTCATTCCACCACCAAGTCTCCTTATCCACTTTCCTTCCAGATGACACACCAAATACTCTCCTACCTGTCTCCCTGATCACATTAGCTGTAGTTGTCCAGTCAACTGGAAGCACCTCCTGGCCATCCAGAGCCTGTCTCAACTCCTTCCTAAAAATCATACAACACTCTTCCTTTTTCAGCTTCCACCATTTAGTCCTCTGCTCTGTCTTTGCCCTCTTCATCTTACTCACCACCAGAGTCATCCTACACACCACCATCCTATGCTGTCTGGCTACACTCTCACCTACCACTACTTTGCAGTCACTGATCTCCTTCAGATTACACCGTCTACACAAGATGTAGTCTACCTGTGTACTCCTACCTCCACTCTTATAAGTCACCCTATGTTCCTGCCTCTTCTGGAAGAAAGTATTCACTACAGCCATTTCCATCCTTTTTGCAAAGTCAACCACCATCTGTCCTTCTGCGTTCCTCTCCTGGATACCAAACCTGCCCATCACCTCCTCATCATCTCTGTTTCCTGCACCAACGTGTCCATTGAAGTCTGCACCAATGACAACTCTTTCACTTCTAGGGATGCTCTGCATCACTTCATCAAGGTCCAACCAGAATTTCTCCTCCTCCAGCTCACATCCTACCTGTGGAGCATACCCACTAACAACATTGAACATTACACCTTCGATTTCTAGCTTCAGACTCATTACTCTATCTGATACTCTTTTAACCTCCAGAACATTCCTAACAAGCTCCTCCTTCAAGATAACTCCTACTCCATTTCTCTTCCTATCTACACCATGATAGAACAACTTGAACCCTGCTCCTAAACTTCTAGCCTTGCTACCTTTCCACCTGGTCTCCTGGACACACAGTATGTCTACCTTCCTCCTCTGCATCATGTCAACCAACTCTCTACCTTTCCCTGTCATAGTTCCAACATTCAAAGTCCCTACTCTCAGTCCTAGACTCTTGGCGTTCCTTTTCTCTCTCTTCCTACGAACACACCTTCCTCCTCTCCTTCTTCGACTTCTTCGACGAACAGTAGTCCAATTTCCACAGGTACCCTGTACGTGAACAGCACCGATGGCGGTCGTTGTTAACCCAGGCCTCGACCGATCCGGTATGGAAGTCATTGATTCGATTCGCATGTTTGATTTGGCAAAAGTTTTACGTCGGATGCCCTTCCTGACACAACCCTCTGTATTTACCCGGGCTTGGGACCGGCACAATAAGGCACTGGCTTGTACCCCCTTGCGGCTACATTCCTCAAATCAAAGTTAAATAAATACTGTAATAATGGCAGCAGCTGATCTGTTGTAATCCTGAATCATTAATGTTTTGTTTCTCAAAATTAGATCATTCTCTCATAATTTTGAGACACAGGGGTCACTATCATGAGAAAACATCTTAAATTTTTATTCAATTAATGTGATTCCATGTTAAATGCAAATTATCTTTACTCACCACACCTTATATCATATATAATTTCTTTATTATTAAATTTTAGGCACTTCATTGGTATTAATCCCGAGAGGGGAGGAAAGACCAGCCAAGGGATGGTAGTGTCAAAGAAGATGGAGACGCTGGCCACAAAAAGGCAATAACTGAATCCCAATGTGGCCACTCTCCTAAAAAATTTAGTGGACTTTGAGTGGGGCTTTATTTAGCCAGTATAGTTCAGTTCATCTGTCTCAAATGTCCAGGTTAATTTTTGGACTCACCATTATTGTGAGCCTGTCTGATATGTTTAATTGTTATTGTTAATGGAATGTGTGTAATTAGCTTTTACTAAGTTTTCTTAGCTGCTAGGCAATTGGTGCAGTGACTTTAACCCAACTGTTGTCTTTGGGTGAAGGGAAGAAGGAGGAAGGAAAAAAGACTAGCTGTAAAGTTATGTGACTTTGAATTGGCTGATAATTTGTACTTTATGCTTTTCAAACAGTCAAACCAGACCCAGTCAATTTTGACCTGGGAGGACAATACAAAGTTTAATAAATGTAATGTTAGCCATCTCTTGTCATATTTCCAGAAAAAAATATGACAACCAAGTAATGGCGTTTTTATGGATTTTATGGTTACTGAAAATGTTCAGCTTTAATAAATGCCTAACCCTATGGTCACACGGGCGACAAAAACAGAGAGGCGTAGCGACGAGCTACCATTCATTTTCAATGACAGTTGGCGACGAGTGTCAAGTGGAAGCGAATGGGCCACACATCGCCCAGTGGGCGGGGAGAAAAATAGAAAAGCTTTCTATTTTATGCAAATCTTGGGCGAAAAAACCAGGCGATTTTTTAGAATAGCCAATCCGAGTGAAGAAAGTGTGGCGATCGCAGAAGTTCAGAAAAGAATTCAACATGGCGGACATTGTTGAATCGACACGGGATTTATGGATATATCTAACGAGTTTGGCTCTTCCCTGATATTGCCTTCAAAATGTAGCAAGAAATAAATATGTCTAATCCAAAAAACCTCATTGTTATGACTGGATGTTTTTTTAACGTCAATTGTTTCAAGTTAACACAGGTTTGTATGAGCGTCACCGTGCAACATGTTCACCGAAAACAAATCAGTCCGTACTTTCACTTTTTTAATAGCGAATAGGATTGATGAACACGTTGTCACATGTTTTTTTTTAATTATTATTAATATTCTTGGAGATAGATCCTCCGAGTGGTGGGGCACATTAGATGGTGGCACTTTATAAAATAATTTAAAAAAAAAACCGAGTATGCACAGGCACACCCCCGGAACGCCCACCAGGCGAAAATCGCCCAGTGATCAAATCACCTTGTTGCTGTGCATGTGATCGTAGCGTAAGGCCTCTCTTGTCTGAACCATTTCTGTGGTAGCTATTTTAATTTGAGGGGTTTTCATTTTTAAATACCAAACTTTTATATCATCATCTTATATATACTTGTATTTAACATAGTTTTACAGTAATAAGTTGTTAATGGAAAATACAGTAGGAACTGTAAAATAACAGTATAATGACAACCAAAGAGCTGACAGTATAATACTGTAATGTTTATTGTTGTATAGGGAGACACTTGGACTCAGTAGCAGACACAGATACAGGTGAGGAGGATGAAAAAGGGGTTTATTGGTGGAAGGAGGTAAGCTGAGGAGGCACGTGGTGGTGGCTTGAGATGAACAGGCTTGAAGGCGGGTGGCTGGAAGCAGGCTGGAGTCTGACGCTGGGCAGCAATGTGGCTGACAGGCTGGAGCTGGATGGCAGGACAAAAAAAACCACATAGCAGCGGTGACAATCTGGCCACGAGTGTCTTCGGAGTGTATGCACACAAATGCAGCGAGTTCATTGAGAAAGCTTTAGTTTCTAGTTCAAACTGAAAAGTAATGATTTAGCTGTCTAAAATTTGGTCACCGCTCAAAGAGCTGTAACAGTAAGAGTGGGTGTGACACAGGAGGCACCCAACCTGTTTACATAAAGAGCAAACTCAAGAAGAACAAAAAGCACCAAGTCAAACTAAACGCAATTCAAGAAAAGTCCCATACAACTCAAGTCGGAGGAAAAACCTCAATCAGCACAACTCACAGAAACAACTACAATAGCTACTTTAAATAAAGTAACACTAGACAATGCTAACACTCAAACAGCTGCAAAAATTCCTCTTTGGATTTAATAGCCACCTCAAGAGGTTCTTGTTTATCCTCTTTCGGACTCTTAAAGATACCTAACCTTCATTTTAAGCTTGTTAGCTGACTCTTTGAAAGCAAACAAAGAACAAGTCAAGCTCAAACTTTCCACTGTATCACCAAGAAACACATGAGTAAGCTTACAAAGAGCAAACAACCTAAAAGTCTGAGGCTTTTACGAGTATCATACGAGTAATATGAGTCAATATCTGTGTTTGGGCTGAAGGAAAATCTTCCTCAGGGAGCTCTGTGTGCGTGTGTCTGCGTCCTGTGATAGGCTCGTCACCCTAGCCTATTGTTCACTTACGCTACTGGAGCTGGGAGAGAGATTTGTGATAACATCACTAGAACTTGCTGTCAGTCAGTTTGTTTTATTAGCTGTGAGCCACTCGGTGTGTTAACCTGTTGATGTAGGTCAAATACAAGTGAGTCATGAGGAATACAAATGTCTTTCCTCACATCATGAGAGCCGCTATTACAGTATGTCTTAAAACAGTGGGATTCACATCTCAAAAAACATCAGAGCAAATTTTTAACAAGTCTCTATATTGATAAATCAACCACAGTCATCAAGTTTAAACAACTTAAATCTGACTTAAAAAAATCCTAAAAGGACATTCTGTGACATAACAATCTTACTATTTTGAAAACCTTCACTTCTCTATACTTGCTGTGTGGAGCGAGGTACATATGATCGATCCATGCATTCTGGTGTTGATCAACTAACATGCACAAAGAAATGTAAATATGAAAAAAAATTAGGAAGGAATGTATGGTCACAGGTCTGGGGTACTAGAGCCAATCCCAGCCAACTAGTGGTGTGCAGATTTATACTTCCGATACCAGATGTTTAAGTTACAATGCTGTTCAATTGGAATTGCCAAATGTTAAGGTGAAAAGATGTACTGTTCTTAACCCTGCTACTCTTCTGCCAACAGCTGAGGATGGAGAGCCACGTGACTGTGTGGCCACCATAACTTCTGTTTGTTCCCCCAGACCAGACCTGTAAGAAACTCCAATTTCTAATGCAGACTTTGATTTCTTTGTAGATGGCTCAGCATCCAGAGACTGTGAAACTGGAAAAAACACGGCGGGTTTTGCTGTCACAACACTGCAGGAGACAGTGATTGCACGTCCTCTGTCCTCTTCTCATTGATCACAATCAGCCGGATTGGTGGCTCTGACAGAGGTTTGTAAACTAGCAGAGGGAATATCTGTTAACCTTTACACAGACAGCAGATATGCAAATTTGGAAGGACAGGGATTTCTTAACTTCAACAGGGAAACCTATTGCTTTTGGACGCTATGTTGTTACCAAAACAAATTGCTGTGTGTAAATTTGAAGTTCATACTAACAACACTGAATTTGTTTCTCAAGGGAACGCCAGAGCAGATGCAGCTGCAAAGGCTGCTTGAAGGCTATCAAGGCTAACCCCTGAAATGCATGCCAGCTCACTCACCCCTCCTCCCACAGTGGCTACCGCTGAGATAGCGGACCTCCAGGTAAGAGCCTCTCTGGGGGAGAAGGCTGCTTGGAAAAAAGCAGGATGTAGTGTGGAAAATAAAGTTTGGACAGGGCCTGATGGCCTCCCCTGTCTCCCTCGCTATCTGTTTCCTCATTTTGCCAAGTTAACACATGGGCTGGATCACGTGTCAAAAGAGGGGATGGTTGTCGAAATACGGAGACATTGGTTCACAAGAGGTTTTTCCAGTTATGCCACTGACTTTCGTAAAAGGTGTGTAATTTATGCCACTAACAATGTGGGGAGGGACATTAAAATTCCACAGGCTGCTCATCCACCTCCAGAGAGACCCTTTGACCCCCTACAAATGGACTTCATTGAGCTTACACCAAGTTAAGGGAAAAATTTGTTTTGGTCATTGTATACATGTTTAAAAATGGGTTGAAGCTTTCCCACAGACAAACAGGATGCAGCAGCAGTGGCGAAGGCTTTGCTGACACTGATAATTCCCAGGTGGGGAGTCCCAGCTAAAATCAGCTCAGACAATGGCACACCTTTGTAAGTGCAGCTTTGAAGACTGTCGGTGAGTACATGGGCATTGATCTAAAACTAAAATGTGCCTACCATTCAGCCTCAGGAGGGAGCTTGTGAAAGAGAAAATGCGACTTTGAAAAACAAACTTGTGAAAGTGTGTGAACAAACCAAAATGTCTTGAATGAAAGCTCTTCCTATCGTGCTAATGCACATGAGAGCTAGGAGAAGAAGCAGAAATGGATTGAGCCCATTTGAGATTCTGTTCGGCAGACCTCTTAACACCGGGATTGTGCCTGTTAAAAGTCAGTTGCCAGACACTGGCCAATGTGAGGATGAAATGTTACGATATTGTGCAACCCTGTCGTCTGTTTTGTCCAATATCCACCAACAGGGGAAGGCTGTTCTGCCCAGACCTGCAGAAACGAAACTGCACGACCTCAATCCAGGTGACTACATCGTGGTCAGAGACCTCAAACGAAAGAATTGGAGAACTTGCAGGTGGAACGGGCCCTAACAGGTGCTCTTGGTGACAGAGACAGCAGTGACAATTGCAGAGAGAGCTACGTGGATACACGCATGTCACTGCAGTTGGGTTCCAGATTCAGGCATACATCATGATGCTGATCGAGAGGGCAAGGCCGTGGCATCCTCTTAGGCGGCTTGGGTGTAGCCTAAGGGTGTCAACCAGCATCCTGCTGGTCATCTCTGTCGGGATGAGGCTGTCAGTTCTGTGGCTAGAGGAGATCTACAACCATAAGATGAGCAACAGCAACATGACTGATCCACCTCTTCCAAACTTCGCAATTGCACCACACGCTCACACACCTCACCATCAAACAAAAACATCATTGAAAAGATTATTGCAGGCAACCAAACTTCAAGATTGGGGTTACAAACTCCACAAGTCAGAGAGGGGTTGTTTGTTTTTCTAGAGACTGTACTACAGAGGCTGATCATTTCCTAGGTTTAGCTGCATGCGAACAGGTGGTTCAAGCAACGTGTGCGGTGGCGTGGGACAACCGCATGACTAACTGCAAAGGTACAATGCCACATGTTGCAACTCTAAATCTTACACACACTATTAGTTTGAATCGTTCAGGTATTGACAATGCCGCTGTCTATATGCCGTCCAGTGATGGCTTTGGCTCACTCAGACATCATATCTGGGTCTGTGGCAGACATATTTATCAGACTCTCCGATCGGGATGGTGTGGTAAGTGCTATTTAGCCTAAATTGCTCCCTGCTGTAAGAATTGTGCCTGATTTGACTCACCTCCATACACACTATAATCATTACTACCCACTTCACAGAGCTAAACGTGCTAAAGTAAGAGTGCTCCCTGTAGAAAAAGTGTTTGGGGCCCTCCTACCACAGTGGGGGGTTGTCAACAATGCATACAAAATTGATAGCATTGCGCTTGACTTAGAAGACCTCACAAACCCAGTAACTACAGGATTCGCCTCACTCACACCAACAATACAAGGCCTCAGGAATGTAGCTCTACAGAACAGAATGGCACTGGATTTGGTTTTAGCAGGCCAGGGGGGAATTTGTCACATTGTGGGTACTGATTGTTGCACATATGTCCCTGACACTACTGATAACATGACACACGCTGTTGCCCATCTCAATGATCTTTTACGTTTGAAGAAGACCTGTGATTCTGAGACGACCTCAGGATTTGACCTATGGTCCTGGCTTCCTTTGAAAAGATGGGCGAAAGCACTGATGCATTTAATTGCTCCTGTTTTGATCATTATACCAATCCTGTGCATTTTTATGTGTTGTATTGTGCCCTGTGTCAAATCTATGATCACCTCTACGGTAGAGTCTGCTGTGGGGGGCTATGTGTAGTTGTAGGAGTGGTCTCCTCCATACAATTCACAGGAGTCACTAGCTTAATTTTTATCTTTAATTTTCTTCATTTAATTTTGTCACTTTTTTTGTCTTTTTTCCTTTTTTAGTGTCTAATCAATAAAATTGATTCTTTGATAATGAAGGTTGTGGGTTAAGTTTAGTAGTTGGAATGATTAAGTCTAATCACATTCATATATATTGCTTAATAAGTTCATATATTCATTCATTTTATTTTTCATTTTCATTATTCTTTTTGATTCTTTGGATTTTGTTATTCTTTCATGTAATCAGTTTCACTTAAACAGGTGAATGATAGACCATGATGATTTTTTAAATGATTTTTTAATTACTTTATTTAATTAATGATTTTTTTTTTTCTTTTCTTTTATTTCGGTGATTTTATTTCCTTTTCACGAGAGTGTGTTTTCATTATTTTTCTTATTAATTTGATAGTTAGTTTATGGGATTTCTCCTCATCATATTAGAGGTTTTCCTGGGTTTTAGTTTGTGTAGCTAGGCAGATAAGTCTTTTACCCTTTCCTTCGTCATATTTGGAGGGGGATGTTTGGCTTGTCTGCGCTTGTGTCCTGTGACCTCTGCCTAAGGTTTTTCATTCAGACCTACGGACAATTTCGAGTCACCAGTTAACCTATACATGCATGTCTTTGGATGGTGAAAGGAAACCGGAGGAGGAGGAGGAAACCCACAAAGCATGGGGAGAACATGCAAACTCCACACAGAAAGACCCCGGGCTGGGAACTGAACCCGCGACCTTCTTATTGTGGGGCAACAATGCTAACCACTACGCCACCGTGCTGCCCATGCAGTAACATATTTTCCTCAAAATATATATGCAAAATAAGATCAATCCTTCAGAAGAAGAAAACGAGTAAGAAAATGAAGAGATGATAAATTGAATTGATCAAAAATGACATGGCTCACCCACTGGTTCTGCCCCCTAAATTGGGAATCCAATATCTATGATTTTTTATTTTTAGATTTTATGTCTTAAGTATCGGTATCAGATCATTATCATTGGGCATACCTTCACTTTCCAGCCTTGTTGTTGCACATCAGCTGCAAGCTCAGCATACCTTGGCTTCTTCCCCTCATAGGCCTCCTCCACTGCATACTCCCAGGGCACCGTAAGCTCGATGATGTAGACAAGCTTGAGCGAGGCTGACCACAGAACAAGGTCCAGTCGCAGGTTGGTGGACGCGATCTCAGCTGTGAAGCAGAGCTTCTGGCCCAAGTCTACCAGCAGCTTCCAGTTCTGGGCCTAGCTGACCAGCATCTTGTCTTACTGTGATGAGGCTGGCTTGACCCTCGCCCTCCTGGACAAATAATGAGATGAAATAAAGAGATGTGTAAATAGTCCATACTGCATGCACCAGAGCTTCAGCTTGCCAGGAAGCAGGGTTTTGTCAATGTTGTCCAGGCCACTGGCTACCTCCTTCCTGCGCTGATCCACCTGCTCTTTGTCTTTGAGGAAGGCATCATACCAGTGAGCTAGGCTCTTCACGGGCTTCTCAGAGACAGTTGGAATAGGTTTCTTACCAATGTGGAAGTGGTGGTCTGACACCTTTTGACAATGGAGATGCCTCTGGACTTGCTTGGCTTGATGTTCATGCGAGCCAACTTGATGTTTTCCTGGAACTTTCTTAATAGCCGTATAGTGCAAGCCTTGGTTGTGGTGAGTGATGTGTGGTCATCCATGTAGGCTCTGACAGGCGGCAACCTCAAGCCAGGACTTATTCGCTGTCCACCAACCACCCATCGAGAGGCCCAGATGATCACTTCCATGGCCAAGGTGAAGGCCAGTGGGGAGATGGTGCAGCCAGCCATGATTCCCACCTCCAGGTGTTACCATGCTGTAGTGTACTCAGCTGTTGTCAAGCAGAGCTGGATGTCCTGGAAGTAGGCCTTGACAAGGGTTGTGAGAGCTGCTGAGACCCTGAGGTAATTGAAGGCCGTCCATAGGAGGTTTTGGGGGACTGAGTCAAAGGCGTTAGCGAGATCCAGGAAAACCACGTGAAGAGAATTAGGGTTAGGCTTCTGTTTCCTCCTTCTTGGCAACCTGGATCTGATGCCAGATGGCACTAGCATGTTCCACACAAGCCTGGGATGGCTGCTTTCTGTATTGATGTGTCAATCAGGTTGTTTCTTTGCAGGTATCCTGCCAGCTTGTGGGTGACCATGCTGAAGAAGATTTTTCCCTTGACATTTAGAAGTGTGATCTGGTGGAACTGGCTGAGCTCTGATGAGTCCTTTTCCTTGGGGATAAGGAACCCTCCAGCTGTCCGCCAGGACGTTGGTATCTCCTTTTTTTGCCACACGACTCTCATCAGCTTCCAAAGGAATCAAAGGACATCTTTGCGTTTTTGTAGAGCCTGTATGGAACTCCGTTGGGACCTGGAGCTGATGCGGCCCTTGCTCTACACAGAGTCTTGTCTACTTCATTACATCTGGGTGGGCTGATGTCTACTTGGTGCTCTGGTTGATGTAAAATGTAAATGTAAAAAGAAAAAACACATTTTGTCATTTTAGTTAACTAATGCCTACTTTTATTTTTTGTGAATTTTTTGAGTATTTTAATGGCATATAATTTTATTTATTGCCTCATTTATTCAACTTAAAGACATATGAATGTACCTATTGCTTCATTTATTTAATTAAATGGCATAGTATCATTCATTGGCAAATGTATTTTTATGTATTAAATTTTTTACCATTATGGCAGTGTCCATGGCAGCCATATGCAACGTTGAACAAATGTTTCACCAGTTTCAAATAAAAAAAGAAGATTAAGATTGTAATTATTCACAATCAAGCATTCAGATATCCAATAGGTATTATGTTACCTCTTACAACTAGGATATTCTGTGATAATATTACATCCCCCTTTTTTAAAGAAAAGAATTGTAACAGAAACAATTACTCTTGCTAAAGAAAGAATATATAAAGAGGTATTGTAAACTCAAATAGCACTAAGAAAATATATCAGCATAACCATATCGAGGAATTATGCATTTTTCAGATATTACTTGGAATTGTGTATACCAAAGAATGCAACACACAATTCAAAACTCAATAACAATATGTATGTAACATTTTTTTTCAATGCAACTTAATAATGTCCATAACAGTCACTGATATTTCACCAGTTAATTTTTTTTGTTTTGTTTTGTTTTATGCGTGTCTAAAGTTACAAGTCCATAACAGCTCAGGGTTTGACTTTACATCTGTACCTTGTCTGATAAGGGCCAGTCACCTTGGGAGGTGCAGTCTCACTTGTTGCCTGTGAGGTATGTGGTGTAGTGTCGTATTCGTCTGAGCTGACCTTAGCACTTAGCACTTGTGTTTCATTTGTGTCCATAAGGTGGAGTTTGTTTCGTCTGTACTCTTGTCCTTCAGTTGTACGTACATGGTATGATCTGTCCATACCAGCTGGCTTGATGACGACGACTGGTCTCCAGTAGCCCTGCTCCTGGAGTCTGATGTTTTGTCCTGCGTGCAGTGATGACACTGGTCAGGCTGATCGGTCGTAATATCCCTTCTGATGCTGATACTGAACTCTCCTGGCGTGAACATCTCCATGGCTGACAACCTTAGGTTGCAGCTGCTGGTTGGTGTTGGGTAGGATTGAGCGTGAGTGACTGGTGATCTGAAGATGTCCACTGATATGTTACGATACTCGAGGAGGCTCAGGTAGGGATCTCTTTTATCTGCTTTGGCCTTTTCCATGAGTGATTTGGCAATGTGCACTTTCTTGGCGAGGCCATTGCAGCAGGGATAGTGCGGGCTAGAAGTTGTATGGGTAAACTCCCATTCTTTAGCGAATACTTCAAACTTCCTATACTTACTGGGGGCCATTGTCAGATTTAACAGTCTCTGGCAAAGGCTGCTTTCAGTTTGTGAATCACGGTGGAGGCTGTTGTGCTGCGTAATTTGTTGAGTTCGAAGATTCGGCTGTAGTAGTCTACAATGAGAATAAAGTTTTCATTGTTCCAAGTGAACAGATCTGTAGCTACTCTTTGCAATGGTCTCTCTGGGTTTTTGTGGCATAACATGGGCTCTTTAGTGTTGGAAGGCCTGTATGTGAGACAGGTGGGACATTTTCCAACCATCTCCTAAATCTGCTTTTTCATCCCAGGCCAGAATAAGATGTCACGGGCAGCTTGCACTTTTCCATGCCCATGTGACCTGTATGAACTTGGGATAACATCTCTGTACACAGTGAAGTACGGATGAGTATTTTCTCCCCTTTGAATATGATGTTTATCACTGAAAGTTCATCTCGGTAGTTCTAGTAGTCAGCGATGTCAGGGCCCGTCAATTGTCTCGTCTAGTTGTGTTTCCTGTTTTATTTTGAAAGTCCGTTCCCCATGTCCTGTCTAGTTCCTGCTTGTGTGATTTGTGATTGTTTCCACCTGTGTCTCATTGTCTCCCTCACCCAGTGTATTTAAGCTGTGTTCCCCTCCCCTCCTGTGCCAGATTGTCTTGTCTGTTTCCCAGTAAGAGATCCCACGTTTTTTTCCTCAGTGTTTCCTGGTGAGTTTTTGTGTATCGACCTGTTTTGGATTTTTGGCTTTGCCCCTAGCTTCTTGGACCTGTACCGTTGCCTGTGCTGACTGATTAAACAACCTCTCTTATACTCCCCATGTATGACTCTGCTTTGTGGGTTCTGCCTGCCTCAGTGAGCCTGATAGGCAATGCTCTGAGGACACATTCCCCTCTCCTCAGGCCAACCTGACTTGATTGCTACTTTCAGTAGCATGAGTTGTGTGTCTCTCTCAGCCTCTGCTCTGATCTCTCTCAGTTTGTGTCTCTGACAGGTAAGTTGCTGTACATTGTGTGTACCTGCATGTCCATACCTTCTCTGAGACTGTTGTCCTGGTCAGACAGTGACTTCCTGGAGAGAGTGTCTGCAACAGGAATGTCCTTGCTTGGTCCGTGGAGGATGGTGAACTCATATCGCTGCAGCTGAAGAATCATCCTCTGTAGCTGTGGAGACACTGCTGCAAGTGGTTTTCTCATAATGGACTCGAGTGTCTGTGGTCGCTTTCCACAATTATGTGGCGGCCATATATGTACTGTTGGAAACGCTTACATTCAAACAAAATGGCATATAGCTCTCTCTCTCAATTTGGGCGTAGATCACTTCACTGTCACTCAGTGATTTCGATGAATAGCTGATGGGCTTTCCTTCTTGTAGTAGGACGGCACCTAGTCCATATTTAGATGTGTCAACTTGAAACCTGGGGTTTCTGCTGGGGTCATAATATGCTAGAACTGGACCTAGCTCTTGTGTGATCATTTCTTTAATTTTCTTCAATGCTTCATCGTGCTGTGTGCCCCATACAAACTCACTACAGTCTTTGAGCAGGTGACGCAGGGGAGCATTGATGTCTGAGAGCATAGGTGCAAATTTTGACAAGTAGTTTACCATGCCAAGGATTGTTTCAAGCTCACCTTTGTCTTTGGGTTGCTCCATGTCTCTCACAGCTGCAGTTTCTGCTGGATTGGGCTTGATTCCATCTTTTGTGATGATGTAAATAGCTGATTTACATCAAAATTTAAAATTTTCATCTATTTTTTGTAAATTATTATTTTTTACATTTTACATCTATTTTTTACAATTTACATCTATTTTTACAACAACATAGCTGATTTGGTTGACACAAACTTTTCTGGGTTGAGTTTTACTCCTCGCTCTCTGGAGCACTGTAGCATGGCACAGAGGTTTTTGTCATGTTCCTCTCTGCTTTTGCCATAGATGAGGACATCGTCGACTATGGCTGTGACACCCTGTAGGCCTTCAAAAGTTTTGTCGACTCTCCATTGAAACTCTTCTTGGGCAGTTATTAGTCCAAACAAATCTGTATTTTCCAAATACAGATTTGAATGTGGTCAGTTTAGACGACTCCTCTGCGAGCTTTATCGCCCAGTAGCCTGACCTGGCATCCATGACACTGAAGTAGCAGGCCCCTATTAACTTGGCTGTGATGTCATCAAGGGTAGGCAATGGGTAGTGTGCTCTCTTAATAGCTTTGTTTAGATCCTTAGGAGCGAGACACACCCTCAGTTTGCCTGTGCGTGGCTTTTCTGCTGCCACCGTTGAATTGACCCATTCAGTTGGTTCGGTCACTTTGAGGATGACCTGCTGCTTCTCCACATTCTGTAGCTCCTCTTTGAGACGGTCACGTATTGCGATGGAGACACGTCTTGGTGGGTGGATCGCAAGCGTTGCGTTAAGGTCAAGGTGGATTGTGCATCCAACAGGAAATAGTCCTATTCCTGTGAAAACATCTGCAAATTCATCCAGGATTTAAACCTCAGGTGTTCCAGATACCGACAGTATGACCTTAATGAGTCCAAAATCCAGACATGCTTTTAATCCTAGCACTGGGGGTGCAAGTGTGTCTACATGTACTTTCAGTATTAACTGAATGTCCTTGTACTGGGACTTTATGGCTGTGGAGGTGAAAAACTCATTGTCAGAGGCAAATGCAACATAGAGTGGGCGAAGTGAAGGCTCCTGTACATCCTGTATTCCCAAAGATCTGAATATCTGTGTGGGAATGATGTTAGTGTCAGCTCCAGTGTCCATCTTAAAGCAGACTACTGTCTTATTTGGACCAACTTGTACATTTGCCTAGGCTTGCTCTGTACTCTGAGTGTTGTTTCCTTGTGTCACTGCATCAATAAACAGACCATCACTGTCTGTATCTTGATTATGCTCAGTTTTACTTACGTGTGATTTTTCTTGTCTTGGACTGACAAACCTTTGCGAAATGGTTCTACTTGTTGCAGATTTTGCACTGCTTAGCCTTTGCTGGGCATCTGTCCTTTCCTCCATGAGCCCTGTTCTCACAGTATCCATATGTTTTGAAGTGGTCTTTGTCGCCCACTGTAGGATTTCTGGACTATTGCGCTCCATTTCCTTTTTTCCTGTCATGGCGCGGTTTCCAAGCTGCATCCTTTGAAAACTGCTGACTGACTGCATGGACAGCCTGATCACGCTGGCTAGTGTTACTGTTGCTGCTGCTAACAAAACTTCTGAGCTGTGCTTGTGCTACGTCATGAGTTCTAGCAATGTCTATTGCTTTATCCAGCGTTAGGTTGGACTCAATATTGAATAGTTTCTCTCTCACTGTTGGTGAATTAATCCCAAAAACCATACGTTCTCGTGCCATCTCTTCACTGTTGGCATAATTACAGTCTTTCACAAGCAGTCTTAACTCTGACACGAACTGTTCAAGAGTAAAAATCACGTTAGCTTTGGGCTCGATATATGCTTAGAAACATTCCTAGTATGTTTCAATAACTTTCTTTCATCATTGGTAAGCATCAATGTGTTGTAGATGTTTCGTCCTTTATGGATAGATATATTATGGATATAGATAGATATATACTTTATTGATCTCCACGATAAATTCACATTAACAGCAGCTTAACAAGGGAAAAGAATAGTGTAATTAAGAGGCACACAAGGTGCTAAACTATAGATTAAAGAGAGACAAAAGTACAATATAAAAGAAAATAAAAATAAAATAAAATAAAATCTGACACATCCTATATATACTGTATATACATTGCAGTTGTGCATAGTGACAGCGTGTAACATACAGTTGTGCAATGGGCAGTTTGTACACACTTGAAGAGACCATCATATAGATGTGTGTGTGATAAAGTGCGTGTGTGTCCTCAGGTGCATAGTGTGAGTGTGTAATAAGTCTGGGGCTCCTCCCGATACGTGTTGAAGAGCCGTATGGCGTGGGGGAGGAATGATTTCCTCAGTCTATCAGTGGAGCAGGACAGTGACAACAGTCTGTCACTGAAACTGCTCCTCTGCCTGGAGATGGCGCTGTGCAGTGGATGATGTGGATTGTCTGTGATGGACAGGAGCCTGTTCAGCGTCCGTCGCTCTGCCACCGATGTCAGGCTGTCTGGCTTGGTGCCAACGACAGAGCCTGCCTTCCTCAACAGTTTGTCCAGACGTGCGGTGTCCTTCCTCTTGAGGCTGTCCCCCCAGCACACTACTGCGTACAGGAGGGCACTCGCTACCACAGACTGGTAAAAAATCTGTAGCAGCTTCTTGCAGATGTTGAAGTATAGACGGCTCTGTCATTTCCTGCACAAAGCATCTGTGTTGGCAGTCCAGTCCAGTTTATCATCCAGCTGTACTCCCAGGTAATTGTAGGTGTGTATGACCTCGACACAGTCTCCTTTGACGTGAACAGGCTCAGGGTGCGGCCTGGTTCTCCTAAAGTCCACCACCATCTCCCTGGTCTTGGTGATGTTGAGGAGCAGGTGGTTGGAATCACACCGTGTGACGAAGTCCTGGATGAGTTCTCTGTACTCGTCCTCCTGTCCACTCCTGATACAACCCACGATGGCCGTGTCGTCCGCGAACTTCTGTACATGGCAGAGCTCTGAGTTGTACTGAAAGTCGGATGTGTACAGGTACACGTGTAATCCTCACAGCACCACTGCATCTGTCCAGGTGGGAGAGAGATCGGTGGAGCAAGAAGATGATGGCATCTTCTACTCCCACCTTCTCCCGGTAAGCAAACTGCAGGGGGTCGAGAGTGTGGTGGGTCTGTGGCCTCAGGTGATAGAGCAGCAGCCGTTCCATGGTGTTCATCACATGCGACATCAGGGCGACCGGCCTAAAGTCGTTCAGCTCACCAGGATGTGGTTTTTTTGGGACTGGAATGATGCAGGATGTCTTCCACAGCTGGGGAACCCTCCCCTGTCCCAGGCTCATGCTGAAGATGCGCTGTAGGGGGTGCCCCAACTCCCGCGCGGAGGCCTTCAGTAGTCGTGGAGATACTCCATCTGGGCCTGCAGCTTTGTTGGGGTGCAGTCTCCTCAGCTCCCCATAAACCTGAGCTGCTGTGATCGTTAGTGGTGGAAGGGGATGGGGGGCGGTGGCGTCTGCTTCTGTACTGGTGACGGCTTGTGGGAGTAGGTGGGTGGGGGGCTGCTGTGTTAGGAGGTGTGGATGGGATGGGCTGATCAAACCTGTTAAAAAAAACTGGTTTAACTGGTTTGCCCTTCCCACATCCCCTTCAATGGGGGCACCTCTCTTTGAGCTGCAGCCAGTGATGGTTTTCATCCCCTCCCACACCTCCCTCATGTTGTTGTTCTGCATCCTTTGTTCTACTTTCCTTCTGTACTGCTCCTTCACCTCCCTGAGCTGGACTCTGAGTTCCCTCTGTACCCACTTGAGCTCCTGTCTGTCACCATCTTTAAAGGGTTTCTTCTTCTCGTTCAGAAGGCCCTTGATGTCACTGGTTATCCAGGGCTTGTTGTTGGCAAAGCAGCATATAGATCTAACTGGAACAACAATGTCCATACAGAAGTTAATATAGTCCGTAGTGCAGTCAACCATCTCCTCCATGTTCTTGTTGTGCGTCTGTGGTCTGCGGTCTTGAAGCAGTCTTTTGCGGTCGAGTGAACGCTGGTGTCTTTAGCTGCCACTGCTCTCCGGCTCTCTCTTATGACTTTTTAATTATTATCTGGTCTATGCAGTTAATCTTTTCGTCCTGACAAAGACAACGGTGTTGGTTCTTTTCCCTGGCTCTACTGCTAAACGATCGGGCTATTACTACCGTGTGTTTTTTTTTTTGACTTCTTACCTAACTGGTGGTGCTTCCACTCCTGTCCCCGGTGGTACTCACTCGCTCATCATGTGGATTTACCTGACTGTGAGGTTTGTGCTCACTTGGACTGTCCTGTACATCATATTAAATCCATCGTCTGCCATACTCCAATACACTGTTGCTGAGCTCCTCCAGCTCCGGTTCCATCCACCTGATCTCTTACCGATATGGCATCTCTGCCCAATCATCGCCCGTACTCCTTATCGGAAATACACCCACCGTGGTTCCCGACGAAGCTTCCACATCGATGACTCCACTGCCATAAACTCCATCTGGTCCACGTATCGCCATCGACCGAGAAACTCTGGCCGTAAAGTGGACCACAGTGCGTTAGCTCGCCTACCCAGAGTGGCGGCTAACGTTAGCTCTTCCAATGAGCGCAGTGACATCAAAGTAGGTCTACTCAACGTCCACTCTTTGACAAGCAAAGGACACCTGCTACAGGACCTCCTCCTTGACCGCAAGTATGACTTTTTATGTCTATGTGAGACATGGCAACAACCTAATGACCTCTCCCAGCTCAATGAAGCTATACCACCTGGGTTTGTTTACAGCCCCGTCTGACTGGAAGAGGAGGAGGTCTCACCTGTCACAATGACAACATATCCATCCTTTGAATCAATAGCTCTTCAACTGAATGGTCCAACTCCAACTGTTCTAGTCACTGTTTATCGTCCACCTAAGTCAAATAATCATTTCATTAACGACTTTTCTACTTCTCTCACCTATCTCACCTCGCTCTCCTCCAAAATAATTCTGCTTGGTGATTTTAACATCCACATGGACAATCTCAATCAGGCTTTCTCCAAGGATTTTACATCCTGTCTGGACAGTTTCGATCAAAAGAGTACATCGATTTCCCTAGCCACTCTAAAGGCCATATCTTAGATCTTGTTTGCTGCTCTGGTATCACTCCTTTTAACTGCTTTGCTGATGACCTTCCCATTTCTGATCACATGTTAATATCATTCAATGCTAGCTTAACACTCAAAGTTAAGCAGTTATGACTGATTTCTTTCCGCAACATCAAAAATATTAGCTTAGCAACTCTCATCACAGGCATTAACAGCCTCCCCAGTTACAGTTATTTCTCCACTCCGGATAAACTGGTTACCCACTACAACGATAGCCTCCATTCTCTGTTAAATTCACACTCCTGTTAAAACTTGGACTGTGTCATTCACTCACTCTGCTCCCTGGTTCACACCCCATCTATGGCAACTCAAAGCCAAGGGATGCCAAATAGAGCGGCTCTACAAAAAAACTGGACTCTCTGTTCACAAACAAATGTACCATACCCACATCCTTCTCTATAAAGACACCCTCTCCTCAGCTAAATCACAATACTACGCAGGTCTAATCAGTGCTGGTCATGGGAACACTCGAGCCCTGTTCTCAGTGCTCAACAACACACTGCGCCCTCCGAACCCACTTCCCCCTCATTTCTACTCTACAGACCACTGCAATTCCCTATTGTCATTCTTTAGTGATAAAATACTCAGGATTCACCAGCAACTGACCCCTCAAACCTCCAGCATTCGATCCCCCCCGCTCTTCCACGCCCCCTTCTTTCAAGCGCTCTCCAGCTTCCAACTGCCCTCTGCTGCTGACATTTCGGATTTTATTAAAAAATCCAAAACATCTACCTGCCAGCTTGACCCCCTGCCTACTTCATTAGTCACTGCCTGTCTTCTCTCCTTGCTACCCCTGATAACTGCCATCATTCACTCCTCCCTCACCTCCGGTTCTGTTCTATCCACTCTTAAGTTTGCTGCTGTAACACCTATACTCAAGAAACCTGGTTCAGACCCCAATGACTTCAATAACTTACAACCGATCTTCAACCTACCATTTCTCTCCAAGATTCTGGAGAAAACAGTGGCTTTACAGGTTCACGCACATCTCAATAACAATAACCTCTACGAACAGTTCCAATGTGGATTCCACCCACGTCACAGCACAGAAACAGCCCTCCTCAAAATCTCCACTGATCTCCTGATGGCAGCTGACTCCGAACTACTATTCATCCTCATCCTCCTTGACCTGAGTGCGGCCTTCGATACCATCTCTCACACCACCTTCCTTGACAGACTAGCAGTAATTGGCATTTCCGACACACCCCTGGACTGGTTTAAGTCTTATCTTTCTGGCCGCACTCAGTTCATCCAGTTGAAATCCTTCACATCCCAACCATCTCCCCTCTCCTCTGGTGTTCCCCAAGGCTCTGTACTCGGCCCCATCCTGTTCATTATCTATCTCCTCCCCCTTGGTCTGATTTTCCAAAAACACAGCATCCACTTTCACTGTTACGCGGACGACACCCACCTCTACCTCTCCACCAAACCCATCTCCGCCTACCTGCCCTCCTCCCTCTGTGACTGTTTACAAGAAATCAAAACCTGGTTCTCTTCCAATTTCCTGAAACTGAACAGTGATTAAAAAAGAGGTGCTCCTCATTGGTTCAAAATCCACTCTCTCCAACACTCCAAGTCTCACGATCCCCCTCAATAACTCCTCTGTTTCTCCCTTTATACAGGCTAAGAGTCTGGGTGTCGTCCTTGACAGTACTATCTCATTCCAATCCCACATCAATAACATTACCCGGTCAGCATATTACCATCTACGTAACATCAACCGCCTCCGTCCTTCCCTTAATCCCGACTCCACTGCCATTCTGGTCCTCTCTCTGGTTACAAGCCACCTTGATTACTCCCTTCTCCTTGGTCTCCCCCACAAGTCCATCCATAAACTCCAACTGGTCCAGAACTTTGCAGCCCGCATCATCACCAGGACTCCATCAATCAGTCACATCACACGTGTTCTGCAACAGCTTCACTGGCTCCCAGTCAAATTTCGGATAGACTTTAAAATTCTGCTCCATACCTTCAAGGCCATCCATAACCTCGCTCCCCCATACCTCTCTGACCTCCTCCACATCTACACCCCTTCCCGGACACTCAGGTCCATCCATCAGCCTCACTGTACCTCCTGCCCGTCTGTCCACCATGGGGACCAGGGCCTTCAGCCGCTCGGCCCCCTGTCTCTGGAACTCCCTCCCCCCCAGTATCAGGAACATTGACTCATTCTCCATCTTCAAATCCAGATGAAAAAGGTGAAAACCCACCTTTTTAAACAGGCGTACTGCCTCTAAATTTCTGAACGTTGCAGACCTGTTTTTAGTGATTTTACTGAGTTTTTTTTTCTATCCATCTGTTGTGTTTTGTTGTTTTATAAGGTGACCTTGAGTGCCATGAAAGGCGCCTCTAAATAAAATGTACTATTATTATTATTATTATTATTATTATTATTTCAGAGCCTCCTCGGCTTCAGGAGACCACTTACTGAATGAGCGTGTGGTTGTTGGTAGTCTCCTCACTCTTGATGTGTAGTGAGGTTTAAGCAGGACCAGATTGTGGTCTCCTTTCCCCAGTGCAGGCAAGGGGGTGGTGCTGTATGCATCCTTTACGTTTGCGTACATCAGATCTAATGTCCTGTTCCCCCTGGTTTTACAGTCCACATACTTATGGAAAGCAGCCAGTGTTTTGTCCAGAGAGACATGATTAAAGTCCCCAGAGATTAGCACGAGAGCGTCAGGATGCTGTGTTTGTATTTGAGCGACTGCGCTGTGGATGACATCACACACGGCCTCCTCATTGGCGCACGGAGGGATGTAAACAATGAAAACAATGGCATGGCTGAACTCCCTGGGCAAGTAATAGGGACGAAAACTTACAGCCAGGAGTTCAATGTCCCTGCAGCATGTGGAGATTTTAAGCATGTTCATGTGCCCAGGATTACACCACCACTTGAGTCCCCTCCTTTGCACTTACCACAGGCTCTTGGGTCTCTGTCCGCTCTGACTATGCTGAAGTCCGGTAGCTCCATGTTAGAATCTGAGATGCTAGCTGTTAGCCACGTTTCAGTAAGGCACAATAAACTGCACTCCCTGAATGTCTTGTTGTTGTCTGTCAGCGCCACCAGTTCGTCGATCTTATTCGGTAGTGAGTTCACGTTTCCCATGATCATTGAAGGTACTGGAAGATTGAATCTCCACTTCCTTGCTAGTCGCTTACCTTTTGGCATTGCGCTGGCTCCGCAGCCTCGGTACGGCTTCCTTACGTCACCAGGTAAATACTGAACCACACTGATAAGGGACTTTATTCAAGTACCTTTTTACACACTCTGAGAGCAAATGAGTCTAGGCGTGGTAGAATCCATATCCATAGGATAGAAGATACGTTTCCAGAGAAACCAAGAAAATTAGATAAGAAAAGTAGAAAAAGTGCGAGAATGCACGGAGCTGCTAAAGAGGCTGCCACTTGCAATGGCGCCGGAAGGGCACCCTTCTTTATCTCCAATCCAAAGAAGTAGGTAGCTGCACTTTTCCTCTTCACTTCTTGAAAGGGCCAGAAAACATTAAATCCACAAGTAGCTTGAATTTGCGCCACGTTTTGGGCAGGTTGCTAGCATCCCAATCCATATGGGTTGACAGTACTCCAACTCCAGTGATGTCCATTATGTCGTTTCAGGATCGATTTACTCTGACACCATATATTGTTTTGTACAATGTGTACAATTAATACCAGGACGAAGATGTGCTATCAACTAGTTTATTGTAAACCGGACTACAGATTGCATGTTATCGTAAACACACTGAGCTCTGATCTGATGACGTTCCTGTCTGTACATTGTATTAACCAATCACAATCAAACATTCAGATATCCAATAGATGGCAGTAGAGTATTATGTTACCTCTTACAACTAGGCTATTCTGTGAGAATATTATGGTTTGTATCTAATAGTGAGAATGTGATGGCAACCATCCTAGAAGAAGAACAACCAGCAGTCAAAGCTCATGGCCTCGAGTTCACCACATATGGAGAGAGCTTTTTGAGTGGAGTGGTACATCACATCGGAATCATTCAAATTCAGAGTTAAAGTGAAACCCAATCCATTGACAAGAAGAGGTGTACTGTCTACAATCGCTTCTGTATATGATCCCCTATGGTTTATGGCACCCCTCACAATTCAATTCGATTACGATTCAGAGGGCTCAGATTCAACAATAACACAATTATAAATGTGTCTTGCATTGAGTGCATCAATTTTTTTTAAAGTATTCAGTCATAGTTCTGTCACCCTGCTCCCATTCCCTTTTCCACTCACTTGCCCCTGCCCCAGTCTGCCTGCCAAGTCACACCCCCCCATTAAGCCAACTCTACTCACCTGTGAACACAGCAGCTCTTCATCTACTGCTATCAGTCCAACATATATATTCACCAGCTCCACACTCACTCCTTTGCCAGATTGTTCTTCGCCTTTCATGCAAGACTATCCAGCACTCACTTCCTGCCTGGCTGTCCCCAACCACGTCTTCAGCCTCTCGGTCTCCAACTGTTGGTGAGCTGCTCCTGAGGATGCTTGACTCCTACCCTCCACTGAGTACAAAGCAGCATCTATTCCTCTGTTCTGTTCCCCTGCCCTGGTTACACCTCTCCGCAACAGACCCCTGTACTCATCCACAAACTCTGGACATTCCCCAAGACCTTCTGCTCCTGCTTATCCTCCATCTGTCTATTTGCTGTGGTCACCAATAAAGGTCATTACAAATTATCCATTGCTTTTTGTGCTGCAATTTGGGTTTTTAAACAAGCCCGTTACAGTGCAATTTGGCCACAACATGGACCCAGCACACACTGCATCATCACAGTCACGCCTGGAGAGGTTGGAGAGTGTTCTTAAGCAGCACATGGCTCTGCTTGCCTCCACCAAAGGGAGTTGCGTCAGGCTGCTGCTAGCCAGGAGCACTCCTGCCCTTTCACAGATGGAACATCCAGCTCCTCCTGTGGTGCCCTCCAAACCTACATCCCAGCCAGTGCTTCCTGGGCCAGTCTCTGAGCCAAGTGTGGAAGCCCTGGAGCACTATGCGGGAGATCCTTTCCTCACGAACTGTTCTATGCTAGTGCAGTCACACACTTTCGCTTCAGGGAAGGCCCAGGTGCCTTTCACCATCACCAGGGCCCACCTGTGGGGAACCGCTCAGTGGGAACGGCGGACTCCAGCCTGCACCTACTTCCCAATTTCTGCTGCCAAACTCTCATGGTATTTGGGACAGTTTCCCGGGACCCAGATTCCACCGAATGTCTACTGAGTCTACACCAGGGGAGCTGGCCCGTGGCAGACTACTCCATAGACTTTTGCACTTGGGCTTGCCAGAGCCATTGGAATGTCAAAACCCAGTGTGATGCTGGAGAGTTACGTACAGGCCTCCTATGATCTTCCCACATAGTTTGATGGGCTAATTGAGCTGACAACACGGGTGGATCAATGCATCCAGAGCGGACTCTTTAGCAATTTTCAAGACCAAGCTTAAAACTTTTCTGTATGACAGAGCTTATAGTTAAAAAGTTAAAGTTAATTTACTCTTTAGCTATGCTGCTATAGGCCTAAACTGCTGGGGGAAGGAATGAGCACCTCTCTCTCTCTCTGTCAATCCGACCAGGCAAGGCAGATGGCCGCCCCCTGTGAGCCTGGTTCTGCCCGAGGTTTCTGCCTCTTACAGGAAGTTTTTCCTTGCCAATGTCGCCAATTGCTTGCTTATGGAGGGATCTGTTGGGTGTCTTTAAATAATTTAATAAAGAGTTAGGTCTAGACCTGCTCTATATGTAAAGTGCCTTGATGTAACTTTGTTATGATTTGGCGCTATATAGAGAAATGTGATTTGATTTGAAATTACCGTGGATGAGCTGTAAGGGACTAGATGTAGTCTGGTCTAGATGTGGAGGACTAGAAGTCTAAAGTTTAGTGGTCTTTAGACCTTTACTTTAGCTCTGGAAGTCTTTGGACAAGAGGTCTGGGGACTAGAGGTCTTTGGACTAGAAGTCTGGGCTGTAGATCTGGAGCTCAGATGTCCAATTAGCCTTTTTTTAAATTCATGATTTATATTATACTATATATTGGGGTGAGGGATGGCTGGGTTTTAATGTTATACTAAATATTTTAGTTCTTTGTTTTATTTGTTTAATGTAAAGCACGTTCTGCTACATTTTTTTTATAGGAAAGGTACTGTATAAATAATGAACTGAACTTTTTTAAAATGGCTATAGCACTTTTTTTCTACATTTTTACCACAACTATCACTTTAACAAGCTATAATCAGCTGAACACATTCTTGTAGAAACAGTCTGTCAATCCTGTTGATCAATACAAACAGATGTTGCAGAGTGTGTGTCATCTCTCACAGCCGATCTTTGTCACATGGAGAAGCATCAGGCTCAAGTTGCTGATGCGATCCTCCACTGATGACGTCATCATTTCAACTTGCTGATCACCACAGTCTTTCCTGCATGGAAAAATTCAGCAAATTGAAAATTTAGCAGAGATTAATTTTGGGCTTTTTTGCTGACCAGGAAGTGGAGTGGACTTTCTGACCAGAGACTTGGTCTTTATTTAAATGACTTCCAATAGCTTTGTTTGGTCATGTGACTCCTCATACACTCAGTATCATCTACCTGCAGACTGAACACAGGACACACTGTTCCTACCCATCATGCACTAGGCTCAACAAAGACCTGAGACACTTTGACACACCTCCAAACCTGGAGAATGTTGATAACGTTACCACAGCCACAGGTTTTGTTTCTCAGCTTTGTCAAACCCTCTGTAATTGGTCTTGGTCTCTTGATGGCAGTTTGACCCGCCATGACCTTAACTGCTGCTGTCATCATTGTGCGTGAGTGTGTGATGCTAAAAACTGCTGCTGATTAGTCAGCTTTTTGTTTTCAATGAATCCTCTTTTTTAGGTTGGAAACCTACATTAACAGCTATTCAAAGACACAGATGCACACACGGACATACGTGCATGCATTTATGCACACACACTTAAAAGGAGAGAGTGTGATCTATTCCAGTGAAGCTTTCAGCAGCAATTAAAGAATATTCAAGTTTATTGAAGCTGTGTGAACGCTGGCGTCTGATTGGCTGAGAGGTAAATTGGTGGGGCACAGTGTGGGGTTGCAGCTGCTGTCTCCTGTTTATTACAGGAATGCTTGAGAGGCATGTGACGTCATCACTTCCCGTCGGAGATTGCAGACACCTGCGGACTCACTGTGAGAGCACGCACTGCTGCTGACACTGGGGTTAAAAGTCACATAAAGATGGCTGTGTTGAACAGCTGAAGGTGACAACTCATGGAAATTGTGTTCTATCTTACATTCTATCTATTGACCATCATTTTTTAAATGATGGTCCAATGTGGAGGAAAATAGGCCAGAAAGCAGGAGATGACAAACTATATCACGCACAGTGTCCTGTCTGACAGTCGGGGGTGAAGCTTGCCTGTGCCCAGCTGGGTCAACCCCCATACTGAAAATCAGGATAGAGCAGGTCAGATCCGCCCCTCACTCCTCATCCAAATATGTTTTTTTCTGGTTTCAAAAATCCAGAATAGCCACAGACCAATTATAACTTGGAGGCTTCAAAAAACCAAGCATAAGTATTTGAGCAAGTTTGACAAGGGCCAAAATGTGATGGCTAGACAGTTCATTGCAGAATTTCTTTGTAATGTGAAAAAGAGGTAGCATATGACCTGAGAGACTACCCTAACCCTAACCCTGTGTGTAATTGTGGTGTGTGCGTGCATGCGTGTGTGTCAATCATGAGCCCTCATTAAGCTATAATTCCTAAAAGCTTTTCTTAACAAAGCGTTAATGGATGAAAGGACCTGCTAATCTGACTGCAGCAGCTGCTACAGACACACAGACATACACACAGACACACACATTTCCTGCCTCTGTGTGGAACCTGCTGCGTATTGAGTTAACATGACCCTGTGATTTGAGCAGCAGTTTAACATCACGTCATAATATCAAATGCATAGACATATCTTATCCTTATAGTGTTAACCATGAACGAACAGGGACACAGACGCTTGTGTTTTCCTGCCTCAGTGACAGATTGATCTCACTGCATGAAACATGTGTCAGAGGTACACATCCGTGCCTCTGGACACCATCATTCAGCTGCTCCATGATAATGTAAAAGGGACTTCAATAACTTCCACAGAGCCACCACAGGATGTCCAGAGACAGGAAACTCCACGTTAAGTGAACTGTCCACAGTAGCTGATGAATGGTAAGAAATATTCACAATGTAATCACTTTTTAGTGATGACATTCGATAACAAGGACAGATTCGAAAGAAGAGACTTAGCCTTGAACCACATATGTTGCTTGTGGTCTCACTGCAACTACTCAGTTACCTTACTAGCCAATCCTCCGTTCTATTGAGTGAACCACAGAGTAACAGCTTGGTACTTTTTAGGAGAACAGATGTAAGTGTTTGCTAACTGCTAAAACTGCCAATAATAATGCAACTGTCATTCACACATTCACTTGTTGCACTTGTTCCATATGCATGGTGAAAACTCATTCCCTAACTGCTCTGCCTGTTTGGCCTGGTTTTGTTTCCTGTTATTCAGGAAGTAAAAGCAGAGTACTCCTTTGTTCATCTAGCCATGCATTTATTTGCTTCACAGTATTTCTTGACCCTTTGACGGGCTTTGTTTGAACATTGAACCACTTGATGATATAGAGGGCTCATCCAGAATATGAAGCGAGGACCTCTTGCATCCAAAGTTAGAATACCCAGAAAAAACACATGCCACACTATGTCAACAGGAGCAGTCGGGAATCAAACCAACCTTCTGATTGTTGGATGACCAGCTCTTTATCCCCTTATCAACAAGGGCTTAATAGATCATCACAGGTATCACAGATGATACCACTTTATATTCATCTGCTGGGAGCAATGAGCAAGTAAAAAAGATGCCTCAACAAGAGCTAATGTTGGTTACTGAATGAGTCACGGAGAAAAGCTAAAATTAAGTGCCTCAAAAACAAAATATATGGTACTCAGCACCAAACATGCTCTGAAATCCAATCAATGGTTGTGCTATTGTTACATTGTTCTGTTATTGAGCAGGGTGAAAACGCCAAACTGTGGGGTGTCACAATTGATAGAACCCTGTTGTGATCTACACATATTAATAAGATGATGCTTGAAGTGGGTAGCAGCTATCCAACATCTAAAGTGCTCAGTATTTGAGTGACACAACTATTAAACTACCCAACAGTTTGGTCCAGTACATAGAAACAAGATCTTGTTAAACTCCAGCTTGCTAAAAACAGAAATGTACACCTGGCATTCCACTGCTCTGTTTGGCTGAATGTGAATGTAATGTATGAAAAACTGCTGTGGATGAAGTTGGAAGATAGTGTGTGGCTTCATTTTGTATTTATTCCTTCCAGAAGACAATGGAAAACTGGGGACCCTGGTCGGATACCACATCCAAAGGGAGGTCATTAACAGGGAAGATGTGGTGCAGGACCAGTTGGGCAGTCTCTTTGGCTGATGGCAGCTTGGGTATGGGCACAAAGTGGGTCATCTTGGTGAAGCGTTCGACCACAGTGAAGAGGACTGTGTTGCCATTGGAAGGAGTAAGGCCAGTAACAAAGTCAAGGGATGTGGGACCAGGGTCTATGTGGAATTGGGAGTGGCTGGAGAAATACTGTAGGTGCCCGATGGGCGGTCTTGTTGCAGATGGAGCAGGCCTTGGTGAAGTCGTAGGTGTCATTCTCCAAGGTGGGACACCAGAAACGCTGGAGGAGGAATTTGTATGTGCGCTGGGAACCTGGGTGACAGCTAAGTTTGGAGAAGTGAGCCCACTGCAAAACTTCCGACCCCAGGGCTTCTGGAACATAGAGGAAGTTAGGAAGACAGGCACTGGGCCCCAGCTGACCCTTAGTGGTGGCGCTCACTCTTTACTTAACGTCCCAGGTCAGGGTGGCTATGACACATGAAGGAGGTAGGACGGTGGCCGGCTCCTCAGCAGGATCCTCCCCCTTCTGGAACTGCCAGCACAGGGCGCCTGGCTTGACGTTGCGAGATCCTGGGCAGTAGAAGAAAAATCAGGTGAATTTAGGGACCAGCAAGCTTGACAAGAGTTCAGTGTCTTAGCAGAGTGGAGGTACTTGAGGTTCTTGTGGTCTGTCCAAACCAATAACGGCTCCTTGATGCCCTCCAACCAGTGTTGCCACGCATCCAAGGCCAAATTCACTGGCAGCAGTTCCCTGTTGCCGATGTCGTAACTCCTCTTGTCTGGAGACAACACCTTTGACAGACCTTTGGGACAGGACAGCTCCAACCCCCACATCTGAGGCGTCAACCTTGATCACGAAATGTCGGTTGGGATCAAGAACTTGGAGGATGGGTGCACAGGTGAACCGGGACTTGGGGGTCCTCAAGGCATCGTCGGCAGCAGGATTCCAGTGGAAGGGCACATGGATCTGGTCAGAGCAGTGAGAGGAGCAGCCACAGAGCTGTACTTCCGGATGAATCTGCAGTAGAAGTTGACGAATCCAAGGAAACATTGCAGCTATTTACGGTTGTCAGGAACAGACCAGGAGGTAACAGCTGAGATATTGGATGAGCATCTGGAGGCTGCCCTTGGCCACAATATACCCCAGAAACGACAGGACACACACGGAACTCGCAATTCTCTGCCTTGACATACAGGGAGTTCTCAAGGAGGTGCAGGAGCACAGACAGGACATGATTCACATGCTCATATCTGGTCTTGGAGAAGATGAGGATATCGCCAAAATAAGCAAAAACCGTTGTTGAACATGTTGAGCATGTCCCGGAGTTTATCATTGACCAGGGACGTGCACAGGATTGTAGGGGCAGGTGGACAATTTTAATAAAAGGGCGCCGCAGTGACTACGCACACAACTTTGTTTAACTTTGTTAGCAGAATACATATAAGTATAATGTATGTATTTTAAACAAACCGATGACTGATGTTGGTCAACCAATGCTATATGACAGTTAATGATGCATGCCAGTGATTGAAGAGTATTTCAGTAAATTTTCCACACGTTAACCAGCCCAACTTCCTACTTAATGCTGATTGAAACGCTCACTTGTAGAAGCTCAATACCACTGACAAATATGCACTTCCATTGGCTGCATGGGTTCCTCTCTCGCCTCCATATTTTTCTCTTACCACCTTTCCATAGAAGGCATAACAGGCAATAAGAATATGCTGTTATTGTGTGGCTATGATACTATAGTATTACTATGTGGCAACACATTTAAACATAATTCACATATATCATACTTCCAAGGCTTGGAAGACATCATGCATTTTAGCCAGAACTCAAAAAAACTACACATAAGCTTTAGATAGGGTGTATCAGACACAGATTTATTTTGTCACAGATATAAGATAAAAAAAAAAAAAAAGTAAAATAAAAAGGGCCTGAACTTAAATTATAATCTGTTAATATTAAGTCTGTTACTTTATACTTCTGTTCCTTTCTTTGTGACTAGCTTGTTACTTCCTTTGTTAGCTTTTCACTTTATTAGAGTATTACTCTATATTTCCTTTACGTCCTTTGAACTTGTTACTTTATGTGTCTTTTTGTTTCCTTGCTTCCTGTCTCTCCTTACCGCAGCAACCTTCTGCAGGCCATGTTCCTGTAGATGATTAGAAACTCATTGTGGTTTACCGGGATGTCTTTCTCAATAACAAGGAGGAGGAGATCAGACAGCCTCTCTTCTTTGCATAGGCTCCTTAGCGTGTTTTTGACTCACTTGAGCTTTGAGAAAGACCTTTCCACAGTTGCTGCTGACACTGGTATCCTGTCTGCTGTTGTCTCTCAGTGTTTGCAACAACCCCTTCACGGTGGCTGTGTCTGGGGAAGAAGCATGAAAAACCCTGAGCTCTGTTTTCAGCTCCTCTTCCTCTCCTCCAAAAAATTCAGTGTGTCAATGGCCTCAACAGAGTCAGGACCCATGGCATCTGTGGTGCGCATTGAGTATCTTATTAGACTGTGTCTCCCCATCTCCATATCATAGAAGAAGTCCGCCAGAGCATATCTTTACAATTTTACATGCTGTGGTGCCATTTTTTGGAGTATTTTAATTTGCTATACATCAATACAACCCTTAGATCCAAAATTTTAATTATATGTATGGACCTATGTCCATTTTCACTAAATAAGTTGCTACAAAGCGCACTAAACCACAAAAAAAGAAAACCGTTCATTTAAAAACACATATTTTCCCTAATACAGGGATGGTATAGCTGTATTCGTCAAAATTGTAAATATAAATAAGATGCACAAAATCCTTTCAAACCACATAAAAGTTATTTTGAGGGTGTTCATTGCTTAGTTTCTGAGATACACTAATTTTTATAGTCTGTACCAAAAACAAAAATAAAATGAACATTTTGAACAATATGCAAAAAGATGGCATGTTCACTAAAATAAACAATTTACAATAGTACAATCCAGTGTCTAAGTCTGTCAGGTACTTATGAGGATACATATCTTTGTACAAGACCACGTTCATCATGAAAAGTGCAATAAACAACAAAAAATGAAAATAATAATAATAATAAATAATGATGTGTCCACACCCCATAAATTTGTGTGTGGTTATGTGTAAGTAGTATTTGATTAGTGGGTGGTGAGTGTCTGGAGCGTGTGGGCTGTGTGTGTGTAAGTGTTTTTGTGAAAGAGCAAGAGATTAGACGAGAGCGAGAGAGTAACAGCAGGCTAAGTGTTTATCGCGGAAAAACTACAACTCCCGGGCAAATTATGTCACTTCCTGTCTTAACACAGATTATGTGGCGAGAAATGACACACGGAAAAATCACGTGATAGTTCATGTTTACAACAACATGGCAAATATTCCATCATAGGAAGTGTTGTAAACAGCTGCAGTATAGATAATGATATTTTTGTTGTTTACGCTTTTTTACCAGATTTCTGAAAACCCATTAGCGCAAGGAAACAGCGCTCTGGGACACGATGAATGCCTGTTATTAAAGTGTCACTCCTCCGGTTTCATATGCAAAAAAAAAAAAAAATTTTAAAAATTGCTCTTGCTAAAAATAGATATGCAAACGTGAGGGCCAGTTTTAACGTGTTAAACCTATTCTCAAACTGTTCTTCAGTCCTCAGGTTGGAGTTTGTATCCATCACTCCACAAATAACAGTATATGCTGTGGACAAGTCAATACCTTGGTTCTGTAGAGTATCAGAGGCAAGTTCAATTTCAAAAACTGGAGTGGCTATATCAAGGCAAAGCATAAAGTCAAAGTCTATGGCTTTAAGGCACATCCTTGCATCCCCAGCAGTCGTATCTGGAGGGTCTTGCTCTGTTATGTCAGTGAGGGCCTTGAACACAACACTTATCACTTTGAGGAGGGCCTTCAGTGCTTTCTCTCTGCATGCCCAGCATGTATAGAGAGTTTAGCTCTCTTGTTAACGTGGCCATAGCTGATATGAGATCATTTTGGGTTTTGTTTGAGAGGAAAAACACCCAAGATATCTTCTTATGCATTTTCTTCTCTTTGAAATTATCTAAATGTAGCTTGAGTACACTGTAGCATTAGCTGAACATTTTCACTAGTCCAAGAAAGTTGCCCTGGTTTGAATTGTGGCAGACTTGTCAACACTCTTAGAAGCCATTCCCTGACTTCCGGTTATGGCGTGGTGCTGGTGAGGTGCGTTTTTGTGAGGCTCCGAAGCTAACTTTTTGAATCGATTATCCACAAGACCGCAAACAATTTAAACTCCACATATACCTGAAACGATAGAACACCAGACAATATCATGGTTGGGAAAGCTCAGCAGCATCAAGAACACCAGCTCCTACTTCGCAAGCTATTGCTAGCCCATCTGCTTCTAGCAAAGACGACAAGGTGGAAGCTGCAACAGCAGATGGGCTTAACACTGAAGTCCTCAGCACCATACGCTTGATGAAAAAGGATTTCTCCGAGAAATTCGAAGATGTGCTGGCCTGAATAAGTGGACTCAAGAGTGAATTACAAAGCCAAGCTAACAGGATAACAGAAACCGAAGACAGAATAGGGAGAGCTGAAGACGATTTACACGCTGCACACAGCACTATTAAAAAGGTGAAAGAGAAATGTGCCACGCTGGAAACGAGAGTAGAAGAACAGGAAAATAGAGGAGGTCGCAACAATTTAAGAGTAATCGGTCTCCTTGAAAGAGCTGAGGGCCAAGACGTGTGCTTTCTTGGAAGGATGGCTACCCAAAGCTCTTGGCACGGACACCTTTTCCACTCCTCCCTTCATCGAGAGAGCGCACAGAATAGGATGACTTATCACTGGCCAGGATTCGAAACCAAGAGCGGTAATTATGAAATTCCACAACTATAGAGAAAAAGAAAAAGTTATGCAAGCGGCCCGAAGACTGGGAGGCATGCAGTTTGAAAACCACAGCGTCCGATTCTATTCAGACTATTCAGCGGCTACAGCGACTCTTCAAAGCAGTGAAAAGACAGCTACAATCCATGGGTCTCCGCTATGGCATGTTCTACCTAGCCATCCTGGTAGTCACACACAATGGTCAGCGAAACTCATTCATGTCGGCCCCCCAAGGCAGCAAATTTTGTCCAAAAGATAAAGGGAGATGCCAGCTCCGCATCAGCGCCGGACAATGAGTAGCATGAATAGTCTGCTGCACCGTGGCTATCCCGACACCTGCTGTTTTCATACGGCCAGAGTCTACAGGTTGCTATGAGAAACATTTCATGTTCTCAGAAATGTTCAAATGGTCTGATTATTTAATAGTTTGCTGGAGCCCTCGGGGAGATGGGACTGATAAAGCTCTTACGCCACACTGCTCCTCACTATGAGGACCAAGTATTTAAAATAACCGAAGTCTGTACTTACCTAACGGGTTACAATTATGCATTTCACTTAGGGAAATGCATAAGGGTTTTAAGGGTTTGTTGTTTACTGTATGCATGTGGTTACTGTCCTTTTTTCTTCGTGTTTTTGTTTATTGTTTTCTTCCTTGATAAAAAGCGAGGTAATTTTGGTTTTCATGTGGTGCCCTGCTGCAAGGTTACTTTTATGCTTAATGGTAGGTGAAACAGAGATCAAGATCACATCCTGGAATGTCAGAGGAATGAATAAACTTGTTAAATTTAAACAGGTGTTAGGCAGAATTAGATTACTTAAATCCCAAATTATTCTCCTGCAGGAAGCACATTTGACTGATATGACTAAAGTTAAAAAAAGATGGGCTGGGCAAGTTTTTGCAGCCCCATTTAATTCCCAAGATAGAGGGGTTATTATTTTAATCCACAAATCAATCCCATTTAGGCTCAGCCATGAAGTAATTGACCCGGCAGGCAGATACATTATTTTACAAGAAACAATATTGGCATCCCAAATTACTCTAGTAAACGTCTATGGACTGAATGTGGACAATCCCACCTGTTTTAGAAGTTTTTTCTCACTATATCCTCCACTCCTGGACAATATATAATTGGTGGTGACTATAACTGCGTGCTGGACCCACTGAAGGACCGCTCCACATGTGCTGATGTTTCTCATTCCTACGCTAGAAAGGTTTTGCTCCAGTGTATAAATGATCTTAACCTAATTGAGGTCTGGATGAAACTTCATACTCACAAAAAGGAGTTTTCATATTACTCAAATACCTACAAAACCTCATCACGTATTGATTACTTTCTTATCTCCATGAATCTACTACCTCATGTGAATGAATATGCTTATGACAGCATAATATTATCTGATCATGCTCCCATATCACTTACTCTTAATATGCCAAGACTTGCCAGGTGTCCTCCCAGGTGGCGCCTCCAAACAAAATAGCTCCAAGACCCCAAATTTGTCAAATTTCTTGGTGACAATACAGATAGATACTTTTGCATGAACACAGATCAGACTTATATTAGAGGTGTGATGATAAGCTATACAAGTTATAAGTCAAAGTCCCACTATAGAGATCTAATCAACCTGGAGGCCCAGATTAAAGCTCTGGAGCTACACATATATGCAAATGACAGTCCAGAGAAACATAAGGAGCTTCTTTGGGTGAGAACTAGGTATAAGAAGCTCTCCACTGGCAAAATTGCCACAAATCTTCTTTGGCTGAAACAATCTTATTATGACCAAGGAGATAAGGCTGGCAAGCTGCTTGCATGGAGAATTAAAAAATGCAATCTCATAGAGCTATAAATTCAATTTAACTAGAAAATGGAGAACATACGGTCGATCCAGTTGAAATTAACTCCTCCTTTAGGACATTTTATCTTTAGAATCCCTTTACCAATCAGAATTCCCAGATGCGACACAGTTGCAGTCTGAATTTTTAGACAAACTAGACATTCCAACTATGACAGCTCATGATAAGACTAAACTGGACAAACGTTTAATGGTCAATGAAATGTCAGAAGCTGTGCGGAATATGAAAATTGGAAAAACCCCGGGTCCGGATGGGATATACCTACCTACATATATCCCACTCCCATCCCTACGAACTGCACTAATTACCCTGGTCCCAAAGCCTGGCAAACCACCTAAAGAAAGGGGAGCTTATCGTCCTCTATCTCTAATGTGTTGCAACACAAAAATACTCTGTAAAGCCCTAGCAAGGAAGCTAGAGAAGTATGTTCCATCTCTGATCCCCAATGACCAGAATGGTTTTGTTCTAGGACGCCAAGCATTTCATAATATACGCAGAGTATTAAATATATTATATGAAAAGCGTGATGCTAAAGATACTGCAATCCTGTCACTGGATGCCGAAAAGGCCTTTGACAGGACTGAATGGAAATACCTGATGGAGATCCTGGCAAGATTTGGATTGGGTGACAGTTATGTTAAATGGTTGAAGCTCTTGTATACAAATCCAACAGCCGAGATATTGACAAACAACCAGATATCCCAACCATTCAAATTACACAGAGGCACGCGGCAAGGCTGCCCCCTGTCCCCTCTGTTGTTTTTGTTTGCTATTGAGCCATTAGCCCTGGCCATCCGGCAACATCCAAGAATTCTAGGGTTTAAAATAGAAGAAAGAGAACATGTAACTTTACTTTTTGCAGATGATATTATTATTTATTTGTCCAGTCTGGCAGTATCTATACCAACACTAGTTACTCTAATAGAATCTTTTGGGAAATTCTCTGGATATAAGGTTAATAACTCCAAATCCACCATTATGTGTTTGAATAACAATGAGAGACAAAACCCATAGATTATCACACCTTTCTCAGCTTCTCAAAAGTGTTTTACATACTTGGGGGTCAATATTGTTCCAGTAATTGAAAATATTGTTGCCTCTAACTATGATCCTTTAGTACAGTCTGTTACTGAATCTCTGAACATATGGATGCCTATGCCCATCTCCATGTTAGGCCGCATTAATGTTCTTAAAATGTCAATTTTGCCGAAGTTCCTTCATTTATTTCAATCTATCCCTCTCCCACATTCACAATCCTTTCTTTGTAAACTCAGAAAGCTGTTCTCAAATTTTATATGGAGTAACAGGCGTCCAAGACTACGGCTCTCCCTACTGTATCTTCCAAGTCCCTAATTTACAATGGTATTACTGGGTAGCACAGCTGTGCACAGCAATGTTTTATTTTTCTGCTTCTAATCCTCCAGCATGGCTAACTATTGAATGTACTACAACATCAGGTCTACCTCTTCAGTCATATAAGTATTCTACTAATGTTAAAAAACTAAAGAAACAGACAAAAAACCCATTTGTTAAAAATACTCTCTCTGTTTGGCATGAAGCACATGCCTATACAGGGGATGCACCCAAACTCTCCCAGTTCTCCCCAATATGGGGTAACGATAATTTTGTACCAGGTAGAGCCGATGGTGGATTTAAACAATGGGCCAACAGAAGTTTATGTCAAATGTGACCTATACATAGACGGGAATCTAATGTCCTTACATCAACTGGTCTGTAAATATGATATACCTAGAAATCACTTCTTTAAATACTTGCAGTTAAGGAGCTTCATAAAATCACAGACCCACTCCCTGGACAGACCTTCTATGTCAGCTATAGAGAAGTTCATTGCAAGTAATGGGGATGCTCAAGGTCAGCTGTCATTATTGTATGGTATGTTACGATCCAAATCAAAGGACAATTCCCACTGTAGACTCAATGCATGGAGAGATGACTTAGAAATAAACATTACAGAAAATGAATGGGAAAATGCTTGCTTAAAGGCACAAACGAGGACTATAAACACAGCACTAAAACTTATACAAGTGGCTATTCAGAACCTACGTGACAGGCATAAAACTGCATAGATACAACCCCAACATCCCTGACAGTTGTACTAAATGTAGGAATAATGTTGGCACTCTGCTGAACTGTATGTGGGAATGCCAAAAAATCCAGTCATTTTGGAAAGATGTAACCTACATGATTTCACCTATGGCTAATATGGTGGTTCCACTTGAGGCAAATCTCTGTTTATTAGGTATTTGTCCTGAGCACTTTGCACCGGGCCACAAGATTGCACCCATGATTGTTCTAACCTTGCTTCAGGCTAGGAGAGTGATCGCATTGAGGTAGAAAAGTATGGACGACCCAACACCTGGAATTTGGTTACGGGAAATGGCGTCATGCTTGACCCTGGAGAAATTAAATTATATTGGCAAAGGGAAACTAGATAAGTTCAAAGAGATATAGGACACTTTTATACAGTTCCTACAAGGTTATCAGACTGAAATTAATGAATGAATTTGATTGACGGCGCTTGTGGAAGCTGACATGCCTCTTATAACTAAACAGGACCACTATTGATTTTGTAGGTTATTCTCATTTCTACCTTTTCTGTTTTGTCTTGTATGTGTTTGGGTTTTTATTCATTTATTTGTTTATTTACTTATTTATTTGTTTTGTTTTTCTTTTTCTTTCTTTCCTTGAATGTGTACACTGTCGAGAATGGGGGGAGGAGGGAAGTTCACATTGTTACCGTTCCAGAAACTGTATATTTTCTATGTCCAAAATAATAAATATATTGTTAAAAAAAACAACTTTGTGTGTCCACTGAGAGTAGAAATTTGTGATTCATAAAATGTCTGAAATCACACTCAATCATGTTTAATGATCATTAAAAATGTTTAAGCACATTGTCCACACTGTATGTATTATTTTTTAATCTTTCAGCTGCAGCCAGACAGTTTGACCACAAGCTGTCCACCTAGAGTTCAGCAGCACCGTCAAAAAATGGCTTAGATGCTCCTGATCGAGAGGGAGGTTTGAGGAGGACTCCAAAGGAAAATTAGGGTAGCCCCCCACCCCTAATGGATTATTTTAACAGTTCTGTTGTTCAGTTCAGTTGTTACTGTTGTTTCACTAGTTTTCAGAAAAAATTTGAAGATCAAAACAATTTGCTCTGTTATTTTTATTATTATTTTTTTTTTTTTGTAATTCAAATGTTAACATTTTATATTTCATGGTTCAAATTAAAGCACACAAAGATAATTTTGAACTAAAATAATACCGGTATTTATATCTGTTCAAAATTTACATGTAGAATACCATTTAGATGATGGGTGAATCAGTGTTGATTCCGTGTCAGATGTGTTTGAAAATATGACATTAATTCAACATTGATCATAACGAGCGCTTTCAATTCCATTTCAACGTCAGGTTTCAACGTAGATTAAGCATTTCTGCCTGACCATAAATCAACGTTGATTCAACGTGATTTTGCTATCTGGGAAGATTCCTCCTCTCTCTGTCAGATGTTACCTGTAAAGCCTCTTCCTCTCTCTCTCAGATGTTACCTGTAAAGCTTCCTCTCTCTCTCAGATGTTACCTGCAAAGCCTTCTCTCTCTCAGATGTTACCTGTAAAGCCTCATCCTCTCTCTCAGATGTTACATGCAAAGCCTTCTTTCTCTCAGATGTTACCTGTAAAGCCTCCTCCTCTCTCTCAGATGGTACCTGTATAGCCTCCCCCTCTCTCTTTCAGATGCTGCCTGGGGAGGGGAGTGGGGGGGAGGGGATCGCCTGTGGGTTATCAGTGTCTGTCATTAAAGATCTGTATTCATATATGAAGATGGATATTTGTAGGTTGGAAGCAGACAGTCACAATAGAGTTAGTGATGTTTAGGCTGTATGCTTACCAGAAAACCCCAGACAACCTGTGCAATATTAGATCACCATTTATTGCCTTTAATAGGACTGAGAGAGAGAGAGTGTTTAGCTGTAACATATTACATTAGCTAACTGGCTAACAGTCCAGGTTAAAACTGCTGTGGAGCGTTGGGACCATTGTTTGGAAGTTCACAAAAACTCGAAAATATTTTACAGATCCCCATATTAAGTTACTAACATTCGCAAAATGGATAACCGCGCTAGCCAGTTGGCTAATCCTTAGCTGCTAGTTTGCCGCCAAGCCTAAATAGCTCAAGTGCATAGATCTAGCAACAAATAGTGTCAAGGAAGCCATCCCTAAAGGGCATCAATATAAAACAAAAATGAACAGTATATTTATACTTTTTTGTCCACATACCTAAATGATGCCAGCCTCAGTCAGTGTAGCCTACTTTACTAACTTTGTCAGCTCACGGACAAATCCCGTCACATTCTATTGCCTAGGCTACCAGTAATGTTGGTTGCATGTACACTGCTGCAGCTGAAAGGGAAGGGGTCAAAGTAGAGGGCAACTCACGACCTGATATTTTGAATCAACCTGTTGTCCAGGGCACACTTTGCGCAGTAATTTAAGGGAGGTGAAGAAAGTAAAGAAAAATAAGGTTAGGGACAGTTTCACTGTTTGCCTCTGTGAATTATTATTGGATCAGTTTGTTTTGTGTTTTTGTAGTTTAAAGATCATACAGCTACTAAAGGAGGTGCTTTTTATCTCATTTATTTTACTGACGTCTTTTTTGCAACATTCATCTATTGAAGATACTTACTGTATTAGTTATTTGTTCATAAGCAGCTCTTAAGTAATCTGCTTTCTGGAATTTCTGCTTCTCCTTTGTGTCATTCAGGTTTTATTTATTTTATTTGTAATTATTTGTCATTATTTGTGAATTTCTTGTATTTTATGTCGACCACGTGTGGACCACGAGGAATAGTTTAAAATAGAAATTTTTAATTTGAGGCATCACTGTGGTGAACTCCCTGACTCTCATCATGATGGTTTTCAAAATTCCTGATCAAACCCAAATCACTACAAGCCTGCCTCTATCACTAGAGAGCCTTCACATTCACTTACTGCTTACCGGCTGGCATTCAACATCATCATCCTGCAGAAACTTGTCGAGAAGCTGACACTGCCGGGTTTGAACAACTCCCTGTGCATGTGGGTCTTGAAGCTTTTAACACAAAGACCACATTTAATGTATGTGGGCAAAAACACAATGTGGAACAATCTTGATGAGCAGTGGCACCCTCCAGGGCTGTGTACTCCTGTACTTGCTATTGTTCACATTACTCATCCACAACAGTGTTGCCAGATTTTGGAAAACAGGATTGTAAAATTCAGTGGAAATGATGAAACACTGAAGTGACACATCTGCTTATCTGGTACAAGTGCAGCGATCTATAATTCAGCCTTGACAAAACAAAGGGATTATTGTTGACTTCAGTAGGTTGCAGTTTAATCTTGCACCTCTGAGCATTGCAGTGGAGAGAGCAGACACAATAAAATTTGTTGTGTACCTGGTCCACCTCACCTGCTCCATGAACACCTTGGCGATTGTCAAGTGGGCCCATCAGCATCTGCACTACCTAAGGAAACTCAATCAGGCTTCCCTCCTTACAAATATTTTCACAACATTTTACAGGGATACAGTGGAGTCTGCACTAATGTGCTGCATTTTTCCTACAAGCTGTGAGGGTGCTGAAAGGTTATTCCATCTGAGCACACCTGATCCTGCACCAACATTCTGTTGGCACTTTATTATTAATGACCAAGTTAAGTTATTTTAGTAATGTGACCTACTTTAGCATTGTTTTGAATCGTGCAATTTTTTTCCATGGGACTTTTAACTGTATCTTTGAATGTATGGATGGTTGTGTATTAAATGTGTGGGCTGCTCTAATACTCCTAGGGAAACATTTAGTTTTGTATTGTAACTATCACCCTGTAGGATATTTTTATGCTTACATTAGTGGCAGGGGCCGACAATTCCAGGAACAGGAAACAAATGATGACAGGAAGTGAAAATCTAGAATGAGAGAAGAGGTTAGACACTCACGAAAATAAGACAGGAAGCCAATAATTAAGTAAAGACAATTTCCCTTAGACTTCAATCCAACCTGACTTCTTTTTATAACCAGTAGAGTCCCCCTGTGATGATCATTAGATAAAATGTTGGTTTAAGGCTCCTCAGCACTGACTTCACTTTACAACCCTGTGACCCATCTATTGCCCCACAGCCTTCTGATGATGTGGCCTATGAAAATTTGGTCAGGCTGCTTCTGTTGCTTAGCTACTTTGACCAAAACTCTTAGGGCATTTTTTTTAATGAAATTCATACTGGCAGCTTTTATTCAAATTTAAAATAGCTGATGGTGTTTATTTTGGACCTCAAAGGATCATCCACCTGGCCCTGTTGGACCTGAACTAGTTCATCTGATTCTATGTGAACTGACCATTGCACTCTGGGGATTTTTTTCTGAAAGTTGGAACAGGAACTCAGCTTTATATCTAAGTAAAACTCAGAAAAAGGTTTTTGATAAACTCCTGTTGAGCTCAGTGAAAACTTCGGGTCCATCAGGTGCCAGAGTGGATGACCTTTAATTTTGTACAAACCTCTGTAAAACTTTATCTCTTCTTAAGAAGCTGAGCTTTTCCTTTGACCTTTCTCTCCAGCCCATTTCCTGTCCTGTTATGTAATAAAGGCAAAAAGACAGAAAATGTTTAAATTGTTAACTTTTACCTCTAGCATCTTGATGGTTGGCTTATTTGATGTTGCTGTGTTGACCAGGTCTGCCTTGAAAAAAGAGTTGAAGGTTTGGTAATAGATATATATCTTTACTTTGAAATCGCTCTCTATGCACTTTCTGCATCATCAGTCAGTCTTTGTTCTGGTGATCAATAAACTTGTGTATCATCACCTGATCAGTGAGTGTAAACATATTATTTCAAAGACCTTTTTCCTTTGCTGCTATGCAGTCTCTTCTGTGTTTATCTTCAACCATCATTAAATGATATGTAATGTAATCTCCTCCACAGTTCCAATAAATTCTGAAAACTTTCGTCCTGATGAAGACCTTTATTTCTTCTCCTCATCCATCAAAAGACAGGAGCAGCCATTTGTTTGAAACTGATTTTATTCAAACCAACAATTAAAAATAGTTTAATCAATTTTACATTCACAAAGAATCAGCTCAGAAAAATCTAAACAATCAGTGACAATCTGATCCACATAGTGTCTGTACAGTGTCTGGAGGAGAAAGAGGGGTGATGAAGGTAAGGGAGAATAGAGAGGGCTCTCAGCAGGAGGTGAAGGTCTTCCAGAAGAAGTTCTTACAGCCAGCTTTCCTCTCTCGGGGGGCAAATAGTGGCCCATTGCCAGCAGCGGCTCGCTCCAGATCAACATGGATATCTTCAGGTTCTCCTTCCTCCAGAGGGAAGTTCTCCCCTTCCACAGCCTCATTCTCCATGTGCAGGAGATCTGACAAGAGCATCTCTGCCATGGAGTGGGTCAGGCCCTGAATGTACCACAAGGAGAGAAATATTAGAGATAAAAACCAGAAGCATGGAGAACCAAGGAAGGTAGATCAAACCACAGCACATAAAAAATGAAGCCAGATTGTTACACGGTCAATTCTAAGAGACAGCAACAAAAACAGGAAGAGAGAAAGAAGGAGTGACTGGCTTCATAATACATGAAAACACTACAGTCTAGACCTGCTCTATATGTAAAGTGCCTTGATGTAACTTTGTTATGATTTGGCGCTATACAAATAAATCTGATTTGATTTGATTTGATTTGATTTACAGTTCCTGAAAGTAATAAATACATTAATGACCAAGGAAACAAAGACAAAAATCAATCAATCAATCAGACATTTGTATTTTCAGTGCTCTGGATTAGCTTTTATCAATAGAGAAATCATTGGTGCATCATGTAAGTCTGTAACATTGGAAAATCTACCTTTTATCTGAAAAGCTTTAACACAATGGATTCAAATAAAACCTTATTGGTTCCAGTTGTGAGATGTGGTTGAAATTTCTTACAGTTATGCCATATTTTTGGTGGTTTGAATCTCAAACTAAATTTCCTCTTGTTTACTTGGTGACTGACCACAGCCATGATAACATCACCACTGGAGCGCACAGTCAGGAAACCAGATCGGATGGACAAGTTTTTTGGGAAAGTTCAACCTGGACAAAATGACCCAGAAGGATCTGAGCAACAGCCACGATAGGAGCTGCAGAAAAAAGCTTCAGTGCTTCCTATCTTTTCTCCTTTAGCATATGGAACACAGGACCTTCCTTTATGTGTTTATTTATCTGTTCAACAATTCCTTGCTGCACCAGTGTTTAAAGTTGCCCTTGGGACCTCTCCATCACATTTTGATGTTTTAAAGTGGTTAGGAAAGGAGAAGTTGTAAGTTAAAGAGTAGTGGTTAGGAAAGAAGTTTATTTTGACATAAGAGGCTGAGGATTCTGTGGAGGGCAGTAGTCTAAATGTCTCTGAGTCCATCTGGATCAGGTCTCTGGTCTGTGAGTCTGACACATGAGGATTCTCTGCAGTAAACATTAATATATCATATTTCAGTGAATCTCTTTTCCTCTCTGACTCAGCAGTAAACTTCAATGTGACTTTGATTGAAGGATAGAAGAAATAGATTTGAGATCATCTGTGACAGAAAGGAGCAAGTTGTTGCTGCTGCAGAGGAAGAAGAGAGAGAGACAGAGATAGACAAAGAGTAAGACTGTGAAAGACAGACAGAGAGAGAAAAGAAGGGACAGAGAGTGAGTCTCTGTCTGTATTTTGTATTTTGGCTTCTTTCTTGTTTTCTGATTATTGAATTTGTTCTAACTTGTGAAACGATCAAGAATTTTAAGAAAGTCATGATTAGGTCCTGACAGAAATCCTCACGTTGTTTGATTCTGATCATTGTGTTGTTGCTGTCCCTTTTTTTATTTCAAATATGATGTCAAGGTTGTGTTTTACTGAGGGAATGTCCCTGAACCTGTGTATGTGTGGGAATGTGTGTGTGTGTGTGTGTGTGTGTGTGTGGGAATGTGTCAGACCTGTTTGGAGCCCAGCAGCGGGGTCCGGTTCAGCAGCAGGCGGAGTTTGGAGTCTCTCTGGGCGGCAGAGGAGCAGCTGATGGAGGCGGTGAGGGAAAAGAGGAGCAGGAGGAGGCATTGGAGTCGCGGGGAGGAGAGCATCTTAATCACCTGTGTGAGTGAGTGAGTGTGTGTCTGCGGGTCGATGTGTCTTCTGGCTCTGCCCAGTCAGAGCGGCTCTTATAAAGACCCGTTGACGTCACTAAGCGGATGCGGCTGACAAGGTTGGTGTGACTGATGATGATGATGATGATCTCTCCACCGCCTTTAGTGAAATGATCCGTTTCTAACCATTATTCTTTCCTTCCTGCTGCTTAGTTAACTCAATTTCTCACTTGCTCGCGAAGCCGTTTGGGCACGTGTCACTTTGTTCTCCCTCCATCAGGTATCGATCATATTGATTTGATATTTGACTGCCGTTTGTCAGCATCATCCAAAACAATCAGTTTTACAAACACTCAACGATTTCAGACCACAAAGAGACAAAATTGACTTAAATATGAAACAGTTCAGCTCAAATCTCAGAAGTTTCGATTTAATACAACTTTACTGTTAACTTGTTCTCTTTGTTGTTGTCTTGTGCATATTTATAGTCATTTTGTGTCCATATCTTTATATGCATTATGTGCATGCACACACTCACACACACACCTGAAGTGAGATGTGAAACCTGCCTCAGGCGCAGGTTGTGTGTGTGATGGCATTCAACTCTGTGAAATCATCAGGGATTGACTCACAGCTGATATACACTGTGGTGGATTTTCACAGACTTGAAAACACCAGAATCATCAGCCTGGTCTTAGTCAGTAAAATCAAATTCTGGTCAGTAGGGTGTGTTCCTGGTTCTGGTCCATAGAGTTTAGTCCTGGTCCTGGGGTCCGTTTCACAAAGCAGGTTTAGTGGAAACTCGGAGTCTGTGAAACGGAAAACTCAGAGTTTCCCTCATTTCAGGGTTAACAAAGGGAGGTAACTCAAACAGGAGAAAGCGGGGTAACTCTAACATGTTTCCCAGGGAGAGGTAACTTAAGCTCTCGGTCAGTTACCGTAGTAACAGACTCTGTGAACCAAACCTGGTCGGGACCAGGGGCCTCCTTTGTAAAGCTTATGTACGCACAAAACCGTACCAAAACTTGCGTATAGCATTTCTACGCAAAGGCCGTAATCAATAAAAAACAGACTTGACGTAAAATGTGCGCAACTCTACGGTAACTCTGACCCATGCGTACGCACATTTTGGAGGAAAAGGGGAATTGGCGACACAGACGGTGCGGTGGTGAACTGAAGTCAGATTGAAGAAATGAAGAGTGGGAAGAACGATTAAGTGTTTATTATTGCCCTTCACACATTTAATTTCAACCCGTGTCATGTGTTAGAGCCATGTCATCAGAATGATTTAATTCAACGGCGTTATTTTGCATTGGACTGAGTAATTGTTTTGGAAACATCTCCTTAGAATCTAACAGAAAATCCTAAATCATAATCCCTTATCTATATTTAATCACCACCGTCCACTCCTGGAGCACAGGAGGAGGAGAGGACGGCGCATAAAGCATCTGCCTAACATGTGTAAATAACATAGTATTTTCTTGTGATACTGTGAACACATAATCAAATGCCAATGAAATCCTAAGCGTGGAAAACAAAGCCGTTAACAATCGTTATACTTTATACTTTCCTGTTCTCAGTTCGTCAGCTCTACTTGATGCTTGTCATAACAAACCAAGTATAAAAAAAGGATAATGTTCACACACTTCAGTCTAAAGAATATTTTTGATGGTGGGGGTTACCACGAACTGATTATCAGTCTGATTATTGCAAACCTATAAATACAGCGGTGAGCCCTGTGCGTAAAGCTGCACCATGGCACTGCTGGCACTGCTGGAGGACTATGCCAATGGCAGAATTAGGAGGTAAAAGGTCTTCAGGGACCATAAAGATTTATTGGCCCATGATGATGACTGTCTTTTGAGCCGTTTTAGATTCCCTAGAGCTGCTCTTGGATCTATGAGCTGAACTGGGTCCAGCATTAGAGAAGGTACAACACGCTGGAACCACGTCATCCCGGTCCAGACGCAGGTCCTCACCCCGTTTTTAAATGCGCAAAGCGCAGAGGAAACTGAGGTCAATGCCCGTGCGCGGTCAGCGGTGATGCGTGCCACCGGCCTCCTGAAGTGCCGGTGGCATGCTTTGGATGCGCTTTGGAATGGTATCCCTCATTATGACCCGGAGGCAGAGCCCTTTTCAAGACAAGCGGGATATGAACAGGGTGCAAGACTCCGTCAGGATGTCGTTTATAAAGACAACTAAAGGTTCTTTTTGCACATTGCCTTTTAATATTTCTGCTATTTCAACCATTACATTTCTCATTTGTCTCAACTCCTCCATCAGGTTGTTGGTTGCTTGTATTGTCTCCCTTTGTAGCTGCAGGACTGTATCAGTGAGGACCCGACCGCTCGCAGGCGTACCAGAATGACACCAGTCATGGATGCGATTTTTGTGTACATCGGCGTCGGGTCAGGAGCACTGCCCCCCGTTGCAGTCGTCAGGAGTACTGCATTGCTTTGCTTCCTTTGGATTTTGATTCCGGTGTTGTGACCTCCAAACAGGATCGTTTTTCGGGCCTCCACCTCACCGACAAGCGTCTCCACTTCTGCCTCAGAAAGATTTCTTTTTTTATCTTTTATTCCTGTATCCGTCATAGTTCCAACGAGACATAACACTTGTATCTGAGTCTTATTTTATATTCATGAGGTGCCTTGCATTGACCACTCATGGTTTAAAATGGGCATGTACAGGGTGTGACATGACGCCGACACAGCTGAGCACATTTGTAGTCACTCTGTGATTTATAAAGGAAAGTTTGTTTTAAGTGTGCGTACGCAGGGTTTTATAAATCTGAATATTTTCTGGCGTACGCAAACTTTGGCTTTTGGGCGTACGTACACTTTTAGTAACGATCCTACGCACAGTTTTATAAATGAGGCCCCGGGTTTTTTCAATGAACCTCGAGTTTCTCTCTGACTCCGCCCTCTTTCAGTCACACACGGTATTTGCTTTCCTCATTCATTCAGTCAGCAGTTTTGGCGTAGCATAATTCTGCCGTCTGTTATTTAAAAAAATCATTTAAAAAATCAGTCAGTAGGCCTATATTAGAAGTCCATTCGGCAACTGTTTTCACTAACATGGCATGTTTTTTAATTCTCTGCGCAGCATTACAGCGCAGAGAATTGCGCAGCGTTTCTTTGCAAATGGGAGTTTTTTGTACAACTTAGGAGATGCATAGCACTTGAGTAAGGCAACTGTATGCCATAATCACTTCAGAGAATAAGTCACCATCATCACCACCACCACAGCAGTCAAATAAAGACATAATACACATTTCATTTGGTCTTCTTTATTTCCTACAAATACAAGAGCTAGTTTAGTCAATGTTCCTACTGTAGGAGTGCAGGACGAAAAAGAAAGGAGATGTCTTCCTCTTTGAAGAGCCAAAAAGCACTTCGTTTATTCCACAGAAAAAACTAATCAACCGAACTGTCGCACAGGTAATTACGTGAACCTCCTGGAGGTGTACATTCACTGTTTAAGGTAGCACGTATGCATTAAGGAGAATACTGACTCTGGTAAGAGGCACAAACAAATATAAACATGGGCGAGATCGCCGTGAATTATAACAGTAATAATCAATAATTGTTCTGTGCGTGTATATCCACCACACTACAGTTAACATAATTAACACAATTAACCTGTAACCATGCACCCACCTCTAACTTGTGCTCCAGTATTTAAATTTATAGATCTGCCCTCCTGTCTGGCCGTCCAAGTATTGCATTTCTTTGTCGTTTTTTGGGGGATTTTTTTCAGCAGGTGAATTTTGTAAATCTCTTTTACTGGTAACTGGGAATACATAAGGAGGACATTAAATGATACAGTTGCACATGAATTCCACAGAATGAACCTCTGATGTTTACTGAACATCCATCTCACTGTGTCAATCTCTGCAGTGGAAGTTGAGGGACCCTCCTGCTGCTGCCCAGCCGTGCCCTGTTAAAAAGGATGAGAATGTGTTAATACTTCAGTGTAGGCTGAATGTCACACAATGTTAAGAAATGTGAATGGGAAGAGAACTATTAGTAACAAGATGTTACCTCTATAGGCCTTTCTGGATCCCCCTCTGTAAAGGCAGCAGACACAGTTTCCTTGTGCTCTTCATCCTAGATGAGTGATATGTTTCAGTATACTTAAACTACCATTTGGCAAAATCTTTGGAGTATTGCCTACTTACAGTTACAAGGTCTGTTGTGGCGTGAAGGGGCTCCACCAAGCAGACAGAAACATGATCAAAATGAGGTACCCCAATGAGATTATGCCGATTATGGGATCAGTTTGCCATGACTTTCATGGATCCAAAGTCGATCTCCCTACCACTTTTACCGCTGTCTCTGTGGTTTGCTTCCAGTGTTTTCCCCAGTGGTCGTTAATGAGCACCCATTCTCCTAGATTCAGGTGATGTTGGATTGTGGTAGCTGGTGATGGGAATGCAGCTTTCACCTGTGCCTGAATGACTGAGAGTTTATCTGATAGTTTATAGGTGATAGGTTACAATATCTCAACATACTATCTTTGTAATAGTCAGTTGTCAAGTCTGGTTTACCAGGTCCATGGCCGTGCATGCCCTCTTGGCTTTGATGGTGCTGTTCTCCCATTTCACCGCACCTGCTGACTGGATGATAAAGACAATGACTTCTGATGTTAAAACCCAAATATTGTGAGATTTCATTAAGGGCCTGGTTGGCAAATCCAGGACCATTATCACTGCTGATGAGATTAGGAATTCCCCATTGGGCATCATTTCCCTTCAGGAAGATCTATTCCTGCATCCTGGTTAGATGTAGGGAAGACTTCGACCCATTTGCTTAACATGCACACTATCATCAGGTAATATTTCTTCCCTTTGGATGGAGTTAATTAAATAAAACCCACCATTAAATATTTGATTGGTTTATTTGGAGGAGAATGTAATTGTTGCGGCATTTTTATTGCCTCAGAGGGATTATTTGCAGCACAAATTGCACATTTTCTATAAACATCAGCCACAAATGTTGAAAAACCTCTGGTATACAAATTTACATTGATAGCAGTACTCATCCCCTCTTTGCCCATGTGGTCTCTTCCCGAGACAGCTTAGCATAAGTATGGAAGAGAACCCATGGCAAACAGGGCTTGCCATCAGGGCCTGTCCAAACTCCGCCATTAAAGGCAGTACCAAGCGTGTCCACTGGGAGCACTCCTGTGTATTGGCGAGAGATTGAAATGTGGGAAGATCAGCATGTGGACATAGGTCGATTGGTGTAGAGATCATGTGGGTGAAGGGAAAATCTGTAACAGAAAAGTCGGTGCTGCCTGGCAGGATGAGTGACAAAATAGTATATGGATTAGAATCTTCAGGTGCCCGCTGGTAGGTCAATGCATTTACTGCTTGTAAATCTTGCACAAATCTCCATTCAGTGGGTTGGACTTCGCCTTTGATCTTTTTAACTTGGAAAATGGGTGTGTGCACAGGGGAATCATCACAAGGCAATATAATGCCTAATTTTAACATGAATTCAAACACCGGTGTTATTCCATTGATGGGCTCTTGTTTTAATGGATATTGTTTAAGGCATGGCAGTGTGGCAGCATAGTGGTTAGCACTGTTGCCCCACAATAAGAAGGTCGTGGGTTCGGTTCACGGCCTGGGGCCTTTCTGTGCAGAGTTTGCATGTTCTCCCCGTGCCTGCATGGGTTTCCTCTGGGTACTCTGGTTTCCTCCCACCATCCAAAGACTAACCATGTCTAGGTTAACTGGTGACTCTAAATTGTCTGTAGGTCTGAGCGTGAGTGGTTGTCTCTGTGTGTTGGCCCTATGACAGACTGGCGACCTGTCCAGGGTGTACCCTGCCATCCAGAGTGACCTGGGATTGGCTCCTGCACCCCCTGACCTGGAAACGGATAAGCAGTTGAAGGAGAATGAATGAATGTTTAAGGCACATCCTATACTTAGATTTAGGATGCACTACAAAAATGGCTGCACTTTCCATAAGTCCTACATCATACTTATGTTGCCCACAGGGATGATGGCACCGGCAAAAACCTAGGTTTCTTTTTTATCTGCTTCTGCAAGTGTAAAGAAGTTGGTGTGTTGTAAATCTTCTATGATAGCTACTGTTCCGTGCACTAAATGCAGTGCCATTCTCTGCTTCTCTGTATACCTTTCCTTTAGCGCTATACTCAATTACTGTATCTTCTGCAACTGGTCTGAATTCACATAGGCCAGGATAATCCTGCAACCACAGGCCCAGATCCTGCCACTGCCAGTGTAATGGTTTTGCCTGTGGGGCAGAACCATAGAACAACTTTTCCTCGGGGGGGGGGGGGGGATATAGGCATGGCAGCAGAATCCTCTGTCCAATACATATATTTCAGCCTCAACTTTGTAATTCCAAGAAATCCATGAAATCAAAAAATTCTACTCATATCACCCACTGGTTAAACTCTCTCATAGAATACATATCATTCGAAAAAATATCTACTAATAGAAAAACAATATGTCAGCCTTTAATGACACCTGGGACAAATTCTTAACACATCTGAACCATAAACAAGATCTACCAAACCAAAATCACGTACAGAACCATGAAAACCACACCCCCCAGCTTAGCATCTTCCTCCTTCTTTGATAATTGCTTCAATCAAACACCCCTCTCTTCCCCTTTTTCATTTATTTATCCATTAATTTAATTTATTCACCTATTTATTTATTTTTCTCCCTTCTACTCTCTCACTAATCACTATTGTAGTCATTTCAACCACTGTTGCTTTATTATGTGTCTATTCCTTCCCTCTTATCGGTTATCCACTATTATCTTGTCCCCCACCCCACCTTATCTGTCCTTTTTATCATCAGGATAGTTTTCTATGACATTTAAACAATAATATTCTGTTATATGACAAAATTATTACATCTGTGTTGTTGTTATTATTATTATTATTATTGTTGTTGTTGTTTCAACTTCCATCTGTTGATCATACCATTGTTTTTCATATTCTCTGTCTGCCCCTATACTTTTGTATGCTGTACAGTGTCATGACGTATCATGAATACATTCCCCTGCTGCAGTACTGTGTAGCTTTGCAAATGTAGTGAGGTCATTAATAAATGGAAACTACATTATTCAATGTTTATTCCCCCTGATACGGATTTAGAATACTATATTCAACCATTTGATATGTTGTGAGTTGTGCTTTTCTGAGCACTTTGATACTGTCTGACTCTGAGCACACTACAATACCAAAGTGGCACATCAAATTATCTGGACAGTTTTGTGATACTAGGAAAGAGTGTTTTGTCATTTGATTATCTAATTTGCATCTTATTAGAAAAGAACAACTCTCTGAAATAGGGACACCACTTGATCACATTGTGAGACATGTTCTCCCGCTCCTTTTCAGAGGATGGGGCAGAGAGTCTGTTCTTTGATGATTTTTAACCACCCTGTAACATTTTTAGTCGATTCAGGAGCTATAAGCTCTCTTCAAAGTTTTTTTAATTGGGGAATTTTCCAATACCCCTCGATGTTATCATACACAGCAAGTTCTAAATTTGGTTGTGAGTGAATGATGTTCACATGTTTTAACAACCGGAAATAATCAACTTAGGTCAATTCAGTCCACATTTCCCTCACAAGCTTCACATGAAACTGTGTTTATAATTTCAATTTGGCACAGTGTAAACTGTATACCTGGGCTATTCAGGACCAGACGGCCTGAGTGACACTGATTCTTCACATACTGGCTGAGTGGGCTAAGGAGGATTTGAGCCTCCCTCCTTAAAGGTGCTTCCTCACACTCCATCATCTGCCACTGCTGGTCACGCTGCCCTGGTTCAGGTCCTGCTGCTCCATATTTGTCAGCAGATGCTCGCAGTTTTGTTCAGATTCTTAAATTTTGTTCTTTCCTTAGCTCAAGTGGACCTGAGGTGATACCAAGAAAAGTACCAGGTACCAGGTGAGTAAAGTCCAAATTGGCCTATACATTGTTAATCAGAAGCAGGTTTGACCAGCACCAAGTTGGGGTTTTGCTCAAAGACATGTCAACATGTGGATTCGAACCATCAACCCTGTTATGAATGGAGGAGACATAGCAGCTCTGTCCTTAAAATGCAGATGTGTGTGTCTCTGTATGGGTGTTAGTCATGCTGTGCAGCAGTGTGTGTTTTCATTACTTCTCCTCCATTAACTGAAACACACCCATGAATCCACATTAGCTTATTTACATCACACCATCAAGAACCAATCAGAGAACTGGATTCTCCTCCTTTCTCCCTCCCTTTGTGCCCATGTTTTCGCTTGTGTTTCCTTTCGTTCTTAGCTTCATCTCCTTGTTTTTTGCTCTTGTCTCCTCTGTTAGATCACAAACTGAATCCTATTCTCTTCTTCTCACTTTGATTTTTTGTGTGAGCATGAGTGAAGATGGAAGTCATACAAGATACATAAAGATTTTAAATGTGTTCTTCCCTGTTTATTTGATTTCCTCTGTACCTGATTATCTTGACTCATCCCGGTTAAGGTTATGCTTTTGTTTTAGTTCATGCACTTTTGGTCTCCCTGTTTTATTCTGTATTTATCCACTCCTCGCATTTCAGGTGTCTAGAGCTCCTGCCCTGGTGTTCTGCTCTAGCCTGATTGTTTGCACCAGTATCTCTTTGGCACCCCTTCCCTTGAGTATACAGTATAGAGTTGTCCTTAATGTGTGTCTTTGACTTTGTCTCTATCCCCCTTTCATAGCTCTGCTATAAACTTATTTTGGAATTTACCACTTTGTTGAGCCATGCACTTGTGCCCACTGTTGATCATTTGTGTCACTGATCAGACAAGCTGTACTGATATTTTACATGTCTTTACCTGCCAGTTACTGTAACACGTGGGACACGATAAACTGTTGTGTTACTGATAGATGAGCCTCAGATCCCCGATAAATGAGCAGTGCATTTATCTGGGACGTCTTTGCACAGCTATTCTTGCTATCATTAACCTCCACCGATAAGTAGTTGAAAAAGTTCCAGGTTCAGTGGATTCAAAGTAGTGACTTTTGAATGTAAGTATCCCAGACTCTGAGACAGCGGGTCCTCATGTTCCTTTACTCGCCAACACAAACCCTAGCAAGCTCTTTAGGCTGATGCATTGGTGATGTGTTCTAAATGGTTTATGTTATATCAGGTAAGCTCAAGTGTTTGAGCGACTTCAAATCAAATAAAATCAGATTTATTTATATAATGCCAAATCATAATAAAGTTACATCAAGGCACTTTACATATAGAGCAGGTCTAGACCAAACTCTTTATAAAATGATTTAAAGAGACCCAACCGATCCCCTCATGAGCAAGCACTTGGCGACAGTGGCAAGGAAAAACTTCCTTTAAGAGGCAGAAACCTCAGGCAGAACCAGGCTCAGGGGGGGGTGGCCATCTGCCTTAACCGGTTGGGTTGAGAGAGGGAGAGAGACTTCCATTGCTTCACATCCTCAGAGCAAGGCTCTAGGAGGCATAGATTCAGTGTCAGGATTAAGGTGTGGCAGTCCAAGAACTAGAGTCTACCAAGAGGCACACTGAAGCTTGCTCGGAGACTCTGATCGCTCTATGGGTTAATTTCTGCTGCAGGAGAGGTTTCAGCTCCTTCCTGCAAAGTTAAAATTGAAAATGGTTTTTAAGTTATTTATGCAAGTTCTTCCAGCATGAAGTTCTGCATGAGTGTGGGAATGTCAGCAAAAAAGCATTTATCCTGTCTGCACATGGCACAGGCATTGGGTCTGCATGAGACTGCAGATGAAGAATAGACTCCAGGTGAAGAACAGACTCCAGGTGAAGAATAGAATCCAGGTGAAGAATAGACTCCAGGTGAAGAACAGACTCCAGGTGAAGAACAGACTCCTGGTGGAGAACAGACTCCAGGTGAAGAATAGACTCCAGGTGAAGAATAGACTCCAGGTGAAGAATAGAGGGCAGATTGCAGAGGAGGGTGAAGGGAGGTAACAGATTATAGTTGGGGATAATGGGAGGGAACAGACTGGAGAAGTACTGAAAGACACTGGTAGAACTACAGCCTAAGCTGCAGCAGGTGAACGCTATGGGTGTTGAGGATGAGGACAAAATGTTGGAGGAAGTTTTTTGATCACGTGTCTCAGGGCAAACTCAGTTTGGGAAAGAAAAGCAAGGAAATGTTTCTGTAAATGTCTAAAAATAACCACATTTAGAAATAAGTGGATAACTAAGGGTCTTTTCCTCTTAGAAGAAATCCTCTATCCAGTGTCTGCTAGTGCTACATGGAAGTCCGGAGAGTAGGAACTGAGCAGAACAAAGAAAGAAGAGACACCAGAGACAAGGAACTCAGTTGATAATGAAGGAATGATGTAGTAAAGGGTAGGATGCAGGAACAGGCAACAATTGGAGACTTAATGTTTGCTTCATCAATGCATAAGTTCATGAATCAGGTGGTGGCTGAACAAAAGAGTTTTGAAAACCGAACAATAAATTGAAACAGTTAAACAGGAGCCTGGTCAAAAAATATTGGAAGATTCAGCAAGTAACTCCTTGGCTGTATCCTGTCAACCAAGGAGTCAGTGGCTCCCTGTTGTCTGATGTGGTTGAGGAAAATTAACTTACAGAGTTTGGAGGAGAATGAACATTTACAGTCACAGCCAATATAAACTGTAGGTTTTTCAAATCATCATTTAGTCACATAAAACATTTCTTTCCTGGTTTAATATCAAACTGACCTATGACCAGACCTGAGGGACCTGAGCCAATGGAGAGAAAAAAATTCCACAGCTTAGCTCGGTGATGGGAGGCGGGAAAAACACAAATCTTTTTGTTTTGTCAGCAGGTCACAGCACATATGATATCCATGGTGAGAATTTGAAGTGCTTGAAAAGGTGACCAGAATACTAGAATATGAAATGATTAATAAGACAGGTTTTTTCTTTTTGGTCCCAGGTTAGTGTGTGTCTGGTTAACTGTGTCTCTGCTAATTGATTAGTCTGGACTGACAGACACATGCACCTCCAGTCATGCGCTTGATTGGTCAACCCAGTGAGGTATTTTTTTGGAAGGTTCCATGCCAGGGTGTCATCATGGCACAGAGCCTCCTGCTGCCTCCCACCCTGAATAGACCTTTTAACCCATTAAAGGTACATTTCACATATATTTACAAGTTAATGGTGAAGAATTTTTCACCCCTCTCAGTTGACCAAACGCTAACACACGATCTTCGTGTCAGCCTGATGAAATCAATAATGTCATCAATCAATAAAATCACACCTTGTGAATAAATAAAAGCAGGTGAAACTGTCTCTGTGTCTGGTATGAATATGTCCAACAACCTTTTCTCCAATCAGTTTGAAAAACAGATACTTAGACGACCAGCTAGAGAACCACCGTTGTCATAGCTCAATCTGCATCACATGTGTGAGCAGGTCAACCATTGTGTATAGCTTTGTCCAGTCACGCCATACTACCTGATTTTATCTGGATTTGTTTGTTTTTTTGTTTGTTTGGGTTTTTTTTAATCAGGGGAGATCTGAGCAGTTTAATTTGAGGTCTTAAATATGTTCTCTTTCTGAAACAGAGAGATTTAGTTTAGTTTAGTCAGAGAGGTTTAGTTTAGTCACTGGGAAGTTTGACTCAGTGTTTCAGGCCAGAAACCATATTCATTCTAGTGATAAATCAGAGGAAGTTCAGGCTTGAAAAAGTTTTACAGGATCAGGAAACTGAGTAAGAAACAGGATTACAGGGGACCAGATCACATTTGATAGTGGATGAGGACTTGATAAGAAGGATGGAATTGGGCCTTTGTCTCCATCCATGGTACATGATGGATCTCTGTTGGTCTGATAAAGATGAAGCCCACATGAGGTAATATGACTCTCCATCCAGCAGAGTCATTGCAGTGTAATAACATAACATGAGCATTTTAATTGAACACAGTTTGACTGGTCTAAGAATTTTAATGAATAAATGGTTCGGACTTATCATAAAAACACCATTAAAAACTACTTAGAACAGTTTACCAAGGTGAAGTTAATGCTCAGTTAACTGTGTGTTTTAGACTGTGGCATGATTGATGTTTGGATGTGAGTGTGTGCATGTGAATGTTTGCCTCTGGTTGGTGCAGTGGTACTTGTTGCTGACTGGCTCCAGCTTGATGACCGCCTTCAGTGACAGTTAATTAGGGTGGATTGTTATTTTATTTTGATCTTCTTCTGTGCAGTTTGTTTTAATCAGCTGTATTAATTTTTCCATGATTTATATTTGTAAGGTCAATTAAATGAATGTTCTTGGTTCTAGACAGAGTATTTGTTATTTTGATGTTTCTTATTCTTTAAATAAAAAGAAATATTAGTATTTTAATCACTTTTCTTGTGGCACCTTGGGACTTTGAGGTGGGAGGGGTCAGATGTTTGGGATTGAAACTAAACTACCTGCTTCAGACAGTTTAAACTCTTCACAGAAAAGAGCTTTACTGCTTCATATTAATTTTGTCACAAGCCTCCGTTTCTCCAGGTAATTAAATCGCTGCATCTCCTTCATCGATGTTTACAGACTCTACATTAAATTTTCTCACCCCAAACAAAGTGTGGCACGCGACTCATTTCCTATCAGTGGGGTGACTTGGAAAATATATATTATGAAATTAAAAACTGAAATGCACACAGACAAAACAGAAATTCTACAATTTCACATTTTCACATGAAAGTAACTTGATGAAGAGGATTTTTGGAGCTCATTCCATCTGTATGACCCTGAGTTCAGTGTGAACAAGAGGACTGAATGAAAATGTCCTGGTCCTGATTGTGAAAGCTGTATTTAACTGTAAGAGCAGGACAGAAATCTTGATGCACAGAAACATCTGGATGAATGTTTTTTCAACAAACATCTGGAACATTTCATTACCAGATGTGTTTCTGACAAACATGCATCTCCTTGTGTGTCTTATCAGTGGAAACTTGAACTTGCATGATGTTTGCATGAAGACTTTGACTCTTCCTGGTGTTGATGCTGAGCTGAGTCATTTCCAAGCAGATGAATAAAGTAATCATCCATAAGTTTGCTCCTGCACAGCCCAGCGTCTGTCTATCTGCTGTTTTTCTTTACTTCCTGTCAGACAGTGGGAACCAGCACTAACATGATTTAGCGTGACAGCAGCAGAAATCAAACCATCGCTACCTTTTACATTTGCTCTCCCAATCAGCATCAGACACACACAAACAAACACACAGACACACACACACACATATATAGTCTGTTGTTTACTTGAATATTATATTCATAGTGAACATCTCGGTTTGTGTGATGTTCACAACTGCACAACCTTACCTCACTCATTTAAGTTATAAACAAATTAATGAAACATGATGATTCCAGATGTTTGTCTGTCTGTGAGTGCAGAAATTGACTGGCAGTGGATCAGCTGACGGACTGGAGAAATCATCTTGTCTTAAGCACTGATAAATCCAGAGAGTTGTCTTCAGTTATGCGCACCAGAACCATTCTCCAATCATTATCAGTGGTTCTGTTGCCAGCTGTGATGTAACAGCCACCAAGGAGAAGAACCAACATAAATTCTTCCCCATACACACAGAGATCATACACCAATAAGAACAGCTTGGAACATGGACAGAACAGCATCATCAGTGCTAAAGTCTGTCAACAAACTGTGACAGTGATGATGATGATGATGACAATGATGAAAACACTGACGGATCCTTTCTGAGGAACCCTCCAATAGGAATCATTAATCTCCATGGAAACACAGAGAAACTGTAACTGACCAGCTGACAGATACAGATAACACACACACACCCTGCTCCACAGTCCAAAACAGTTTAATCTGTTTTGAATCATTTTCATTAAATTTTTTACTTCTAAATTCTGACAAAACTGAAGTTATTGTACTTGGCCTTAACCACCTTAGAGAAACCCTATCTAATCATCTAATCAGTCTGGATGGCATTACTTTGGCTTCCAACTCCACTGTAAGAAACCTTGGAGTAACCTTTGACCAGGACATGTCCTTTGTCCCTCACATAAAACAAGTCAGTAGGGCAGCTTTCTTCCACCTGAGAAACATTAGGAAAATCAGAAACATCCTGTCTCTAGAGGATGCAGAAAAACGGGTCCATGCATTCGAAACTTCTAGGCTGGACTACTGTAACTCATCACTATCTGGATGTCCAAACAAATATCTGAAAGGCCTTCAGTTGATTCAGAATGCTGCTGCACGAATATTAACAGGAACTAGAAAAAGGGATCACATCTCTCCTGTTTTAGCTTCTCATCATTGGCTGCCAGTAAAATTCAGAATAGAATTTAAAATCCTTCTCCTAACATATGAAGCTCTTACTGGCCAAGCTCCATCATATCTCAGAGAGTTCATAGTTCCTTACTGTCCTAGTAGGCAGCTCTGCTCTCTAGATGGAGGTTTACTTGTGGTTCCCAGAGTCTCCAAGAGTAAATCAGGAGGCAGATCTTTCAGTTATCAGGCTCCTCTTCTATGGAACCAACTTCCAGTATCGGTCCAAGGGGCAATTTTAAGACCAGACTTAAAACTTTTCTCTATGAAAGAGCTTATAGTTAAAAAGTTAAAGTTCATTTACTCCTTAGCTATGCTGCTATAGGCCTAGACTGCTGGGGGAAGGACTGAGCACCTCTCTCTCTCTCCCTCTTCCTCTCCCCTCTCTTTCCCTCTCCCTCTCTCTCTTCCTCTCTCTCTCCCTCTCTCTCTCCCCCTTGCATGCGCCAACATACCAAAAACCATGCTTCTCCGAAATCCCAGTTTCTCTCAGTTCTAAGCATGTGCACTTCATTTACTAACCATGTTTTCCCAAAGTCTCTGTCTCTCCCAGTTCCTCTCCTCTCTCCCTGTCCTCATCCTGCAGGTGATGCATCATCACCATCCCATGTTCCTGCAATGCCTGCTGCTCCCACATCTTCATGAATTCCATCCAGCATCATTCCTATGAACTTCATGCAGCATCATGTTCCTGCCTACACCTGTTTGAATATCCCCTCCTCCTGCTCTCTTTCTCTCCCTACTCTACCCAACTTTGCCCCCCACCCCGCTCCTCTCTCTCTCTCTCTCCCTCTCTCAACCCAATCGGTCGAGGCAGATGGCCGCCCCCCCCAAGCCTGGTTCTGCACGAGGTTTCTGCCTCTTAAATGAAATTTTTCCTTGCCACTGTCGCCAAGTGCTTGCTCATTGGGGGATCAGTTGGGTCTCTTTAAATAATTTTATAAAGAGTTTGGTCTAGACCTGCTCTATATGTAAAGTGCCTTGATGTAACTTTGTTATGATTTGGCGCTATACAAATAAATCTGATTTGATTTGATTTGATTTGATTTGATTTGAACAGTGAATTGACTTGACCTGATGTTTCAGTGCAATGTGTTTCTACCAAACTGTTCGGGAGCATCTCATCAATAGATTGCAAATCAAAATATCTTTGATCCACTGAAGTGATGCAGTTGTTGCCATTAGCTTCAGTCCTGTACCAGCCATCAGAACAAGTGAAAGCATCAATAGCCATTCAATGTGTGCCAGCGTGTAGTGTGTTGTCCATTCCTCTGTTCTTGTCCTGTGTAACAACAGTGAATATCACCTGTGTCAGCCATGTTATATCACGTGACTGTCATGTGATCATGCGATCAGAGCTCAGACATTTCTTTCTGTCACTGCCTTTGACCTTCTGTCTCAATGTGGATCAACATCTGGCTTAGAGCATCTGGTTCAGGACTCGAAACAGAAGCTTCAGCTGAAACACCTGTGGGCTCGGTAGGAAAAGGGCAGCCTAGCAGTTTGACACTAACTTCTGCACAGGCGTCCCAGGCAAGAAACCTGGCTGGTTCACACATGCCCTCCCTCTTTCTCAGTGATGTTTAACATTATCAGTCAATGTTTACTCTCTCTTTCTCTTCAATCTCCATTAAATGTTGATTTTAATTGACCTTCTCTCACAGTACAAACATTGAAACCTGCTGCTGTTTCCACACACACACACACACACACACTGATCACTCTCACTGCTCCAAGTAACCCCCAGTGCCCCCACCTATGCATGTTGGCGAAGGACCCAGCACGAGAACACATGAACACATGGATGCTGTGTTCTTATCTTGATGATATGTTATAGTTTTAAAGTAAAAAAATTGCTTGATCTGTGCATGATCTCTTTAAACGATACAATACAAATGATAGTGAATATTATCAGGAACTAGGAAAAGGGATCACATCTCTCCTGTGTTAGCTGCTCTTCATTGGCTGCTGGTAAAATTCAGAATAGAATTTAAAATCCTTCTGTTAACGTATAAAGCTCTTAATGGCCAAGCTCAATCATATCTCAGAGAGCTCATAGCTCCTTACTGTCCTAGTAGGCCACTCCGCTCTCTAGATGGAGGTTTGCTTGTGGTTCCTAGAGTTTCCAAGAGTAAATCAGGAGGCAGATCTTTGAGATATCAGGCTCCTCTTCTATGGAACCAACTTCCAGTTTCGGTCCGGGGGCGGACTCTTTAACTTTTTAACTATAAGCTCTGTCATACAGAAAAGTTTTAAGCCTGGTTTTGAAAATTGCTAAAGTTCATTTACTCCTTAGCTATGCTGCTATAGGCCTAGACTGCTGGGGGAAGCACTGAGCACCTCTCTCTCTCTCTCCCTCACTCTCTCCCTCTCTCTCTCTCTCCCTCCCTCTCTCTCTCTCTCTCTCTCTCTCTCTCTCTCCTTCTCTCTCTCTTCCCACCTTGCATGCGCCGAGATATCAATAACCATGTTTCTCTGAAGTCCCTGCTTCTCCCAGTTCTCAGCATGAGTAACAATTTACTAACCATGTTTCCTTGAAGTCTCTGTCTCTCCCAGTTCCTCTCCTCTCTCCCTGTCCTCATCCTGCAGGTGGTGAATCATCGCCACCCCATGTTTCTGCAATGCCTGCTGCTCCCACATCTTCATGAATTCCATACAGCATCATTTCTATGAACTTCATGCAGCATCATATTTTCCTGCCTGCACCTGTTGTGAATATCCCCACCTCCTGCTCTCATTCTCTCCCTACTCTACCCAATTTTGCCCCCCCCCCCCCTCTCTCACTCCCTGCCTCTTAAAGGAAGTTTTTCCTTGTCACTGTCGCCAAGTGCTTGCTCGTGTTATAAAGAGTTTGATCTACACCTGCTCTATATGTAAAATGCCTTGATGTAACTTTGTAAATAAAGTAAATCTGATTTGATAACCTATAAAAAAAATCATCTCAACAGTGTGTTAAAACTTAAAAAATAAAAAAAATCAGGACAGACAGAGACGGTGCCACAAACTTTGATTTCACTCTTTAATTATTAAGTACATTAATTTTTCAGGTAAACTGCAGCAAAACAGCCACTGATTGGTGCCTCCAGTCACTCAGGTGAAGGTCAGGTGGGATTGGTTGGTTTGGTCTCGTTGATGTGGCTGTCCTCAGCTTGGAATTTAATAAAAGAAAAAACAAGCAGATGGATGAAACAGGACGCTTCCTACCTAAGCAGGGGTAAAACAGACAATCAGATACCTGGGCAGGGGCATTAACAGGAAGTGAAGCCCTTCCAATAGAAGTTCTTGCACCCTGCTTTGCGTTCGCGGGGAGGCAGATTGTTAGGGGTGTCAACAGACCGCTCAAGGTTCATCCTTCCCCCTGTTGCCATGGAAACGACCTCAGCTTCCCTCTGTGCATCTGCATCAGGTAGAGACATCTGAGCGAGCAGGTCCTCCACCGCGCGTTTACTCCACTCCTGATAAATAAGGGCACACAGAATCAATCAGAACTAGTCAGAGTGAGAAGGTGTGCACCTTCTCAACATGGGTGCCCCTAAACTCTCCCAATCTCCAGTTGGTTTATAATCATGTGTAGCTGAAACAACAAGTTGAACTCAGTGTCTTGCCTGTTCTCTCCTCCTCGTGTTGGTCTGCATTATAAATTGTGACTTTGATTTGTGCTTTTACATGGATGGCACCAAACTACTAAATAAAATGAATGCTGCAGTGAATGATTCAAAGTTAAAGGGTCAACCCATCATGACATTATCGCTTTGTGAGGTGCCATTTTGTATTCAGCTTTTTGTAATTTGGCTGTCAGCCATTTTGTTATCCAACGATATTGAAGGACTCTGGACTTTTATTGAAGACTTGAACTAAACACTGGACCATGAACTCATTAGAAAACATTTACTGTACTAATGAAATTTAAGTTTTTGACTGTGGCTCTTTGATTTTGTTCAAAGAACCAAATTGTGATGGTTTCACCTCTGCCCCCTGTGGCTAGAGGGCAGAAAACACTCAACAACAATGATTTTGCTCTATGTCAGAGCTGTTTTTCCATGAACTGTGACTCTAAGTTTGAAACTGAAAAAGTTTGTGATGGAGGTTTTCCACACTTATGATTTACAATTGTTCACAGCTGCTTCTATATCACTTCCAAAGAGAGATAGCTTAGGAAAGAGCTAGTTTAGCTTTACCCAAAGGAAAAAAAATCTTCCTCACAGTCCTCTGAAGCTCAGTGATTCAACATGTGATACAAAGTCTGAAAAGTACAAATGATAATTATTTGTGGGGAGATCAGTCTTGGCCAGAACCAGCTTACAATTTCAAACTGCAGGGACTTACTACTTTACATTCAGCATGTAAACTCCTGTTCAGCTGTACTTCCTCAACTATTGCTTTGAAGTTGGGGACAATAACACAAATCCATAATAAAACATCATGACAATCCCTACACAGTGGTTGAAAACTCTTTGCAGCTGAATATTTAACAGCAATGTTGGAAAATTATTTAGCTTTTTTTCCTGAGAGTTCTGATTGGTTGTTAATATTTCACCTGTGACAGGAGTCCTGCACTCCGAGCTCTTTGCAGCAGCCTTTGATGACGCAGCTCCAGATTCAGGTCTTGGTTTTGGTACTGGTCCTGGTCTCTGTTGTGCTGAGAAGAAACTCCGGGAGTGCACAGAACCAGCACCACTAGAACAAAGATGGTGGGACAGCGTACACATGGCATCCCTGAAAAGAAAGAGAAGAAGCATGGATGAAAACATTAGAAGTGGAACAAAGACAGAAAGAAGAGCAGAAAGATCCTACTGTCTGTTTGTCTGGTGTCTTCTGCTGGTTCCGATCCTGGTTATGTTTTTCGGCTGGTCTCTTGTTCTGGTCCTCTGGGTGCTGTTGTTTTAAAGTCTGAATCTCCTCCTCCACTGGGTCACATGGTGTAATGCATTTGATTGACAGCCATAAGGCTGCAAAGTGATGAAGGAATGCTGACATTCAAGTTAAACAAACATCCATTAGTCTTTATTGACTTTATCGGAGCTTGAGCAATAAAAAAATAAAACTATCAGCAGCTGCAGTGTCTTTCAGCTGCCGGCGTTAATCCACAACAAATACAACAGCAAAATGTCAGGCTGAAGAGGAGAGGAATTAACAGAGCGTTCAGAGGATTAGAAGGCTTCATTAGCACTTGCTGATAACTCCATTAAACAAAGAGGCAGCAGCAGAGAGTCGCCCACTCAACATTTCGTCAGAACAAAGACGACTTAATGATGAAGAAAAACACTTACCATGTATTGGTTTAAAATGTTGTGCTGCAGGGAAAGACGGTGAAATGACATCAGGGAATCCCAACAGCACTCAGCCTATGTGGCAACTCAACACAGTGCAGAGAAATTCAACTTTCCAAGTTTGTCTTTAGTCAGTTAAACGTGAGAGAAGCTGGTTTGCTCATCCACATTTTGGCTTTTCCCCTATCAGGGGCTGCCACAGCAAGGCTTCTTCCTTTGACATGGATGATTTGATTTGGCTACAGTTTTACGCTGGATGCCCACCCTGACACAACCCTCCCATTTTTCTGGACTTGGAGCGGGCAATGGAATATGGTTGGGTACCCTGCTGAGCAGTGTTGGGTGTAATGCGTTACAGTAATGTATCTACTTTTTTCGGGTAAAAAGTAGTGTAGCACGCTACTACGGAAAATTTGGTAACGTAATGTAGTTTGTTTTTCAATTCGGCACAACGTTACTTTTCCCAGGGACAGATGTGACAGTGAAACTGCCTCCTCGACCAAACGTGCACTACTGTCACAAACTGTCATTCCACACTGAAGGTGACAGAGGCTGGCTGATGGTGGCATGAAAAGCAACCATGGCAAATGAGGAGCAACCATACCATAGCAAGCAGCCAACGCTAAATATTGAGGGATGGAGGTATTCACATTACTTCGAACTTGTTGAAACTAAGGGGAAAATGTGAGTGTAAGGTGTATCGAGGCTATGCTATTTGATATTGTTATTTGGTGGTGGTATGGAAGTGTATAGCTCAATGCTTTCTTGTTAAGTGCTCTGTGGCATTTTTTATAATAAAGAGCACAAAAGAAATATCTGTTATGTCCTCCTTTTTAGAACTTTATGTAAGCCTACACATTTAGGAACAGAGATGGGGTTCCGCCGAAAGTCGAGCAACATAAAAATAACGTAAAAGTAACGAGTAACGTAAAAAGTTACTTTCCATAGAGGGTAACTTAAAGTAAGTAAAGTAACAGATTACTTTTTTAAGAAGTAACGAGTAATGAACAAACACTACTTTTTAAAAGTAACTTCCGCAACACTGCTGTCGAGGAATTTAAACCTGGTCTTCTGTGTGACAGGCGAAGATACTGTCCACTATACTAATGTGGAAGCATTACTCATAAGAGAAGAACAGACATGAATAACACCAGGAATTGTTTTATTTATTTTTTGAAGATTTGTTACAGGGCAGCATAGTGGTTAATGCTGTTGCCTCACAGCAAGAAGGTCATGGGTTCGGGGGTTAGGGGCTGTGCGGAGTTTGCGTGTTCTCCCCATGCTTGTGTGGGTTGCCTCTCCTCCGGTACTCCAGTTTCCTCCCACCATCCAAAGACGTGCATGTTTGGGTTAATTGGTGACTCTGTTGTTTGTCTCTGTCTGTCTATATTTGTTGGCCCTGTGATGGACTTACAACCTGTCCAGGGTGTATACCGCCATCACCCACAGGGGATGGTCTCCAGCATCCCCCATGTCCCAGAAATGGATAAGTGGTAGAAGATGAGATGAGTAAGATTTGATACAATCTTTTATTATTATTATTATTTTTTAAACCTGTCCTGTACATCAGCTGGGGCAGGCAGTATGAATGTTCCTGGTGCCATGTTGAGCTGAAACAGTTTTACTCTGCGAAGAAGGAGTCTGACATACTCCTCCTGTCGCTATTTGCGTTTATGTTTACTGGCAATGCTATTGGTTTGCTGGTAAAGCTACAGGGCTGAAGCTCAGGAATGGGTGGAAAGAGAGAACAGGAACAGGATAGGGAACAACAACAGTAGCAACAATATTAACATGGCGGAGATGGGGGGGGCGGGGGCACAGAAACAACAACAATATCAACATAAACAGTGAGAGCATTGGTCCAGGATTTTCCATGCAATCTGAGTTGTGTGCCTATGTGCATGTATGTGAGTGTATATATGTGTGTATGTGTATGTATGTGTATGTCATGTCGGTTTGTCATTGGATTCTGTGCTGATGTGGGGGGCCGGAACAACACGCCCCTGGCCTGGGATAGCAGGCAGGTCAGGACCAAGCCACCAGGGCACCCAGCAACCCCCAGAGCACAGGGAGCCCCAGGCCAACCCCCCAGGAGACAGCCCCAGGTCCAACCCATGCAAGGACACAGGTCAGGAAAACATGGGAGCAGCGACCCCCACCTGGAGGCAGCCCACAGAGAGACAAAAGGACCAAAGGACCCCAGGCCCGCCGTGTGCACCCCACACAGCATGGGATAAGCCCAGGGGCACAGAGCCCCCCCGAGCTCTGTGCCACTGACGAGGCCGACGCCCCACCCCATGCCATCCAGACTGATTAGATTATAAAACACATAAAAGATCTAAAATATGGGACCCTTGAGGATTTCACACAAACAAACTAAAAAAAAAATCAACTTTTTTAGAGATTATAATTTATGTTCTTTCAGAAAAAGAAAAACCTGGTAGAGCAACCAAAGTGTCTTCTTGACAAACCAGAGCCAGGACTTAAGACTAAACCTGGTGTCTACTGTCAAAACTAAGCAGTCCACTATCCACTTCCTACCTCTGAGAGCTACCCTTTGTCTTCTGACCTTTGACCTGAGTCTGGTGTGACATTCATAAAAGTATCTTCCCTCAAAAACACACAACCCCTGTTAGTTCAGGGAAGCAGTTTCATTACATCATAGTAAAAGGAGACACAGAACGACCTTGTGCAAACCACATGCATGCTTTTCTTTTGGGTTATTAGTTAATGTATGAAGCTGTTTGGGTTCACGGATCCATTAAATTAAATTTCCGATAATTATTCCACTCGATGCCGCACTGTTCTTTTGAATAATGTTTACTTTTTATTGTCTTGTTTCTTTTCTGTCTCATCTTCTTGTCATTTTTTGACTTGTGGAAACACTGTGCTAATAAACTACTAATGATCACAACAGGTCTGAATGTAGACTGTAAGACCAAAGCAGACAGTACACACACAATCATAACTGTACAACAGATACACACTGAGATATATGAGTAACATAAACACATTAAAGGTCCCCTGTAGTTCATGTTCAGCACCACTGTTTTTATGCTCAACTCCCTGCTGTGTCCTTTCTGCTTAATATACTTCCACTGCTGTACTTCAGTTGTGTCATAATGTTGAGGAAGGCCATGTGACACAGCTAAAAGCTGCTAAGTAGTTGGACCTTAGAGCATGCCAACCTACTGTGACCTTTTGGTTTGTGAGCTGCTGTTTTGAAGCTTTGTGTTTCTATTAGCCATCTTGGTTTTGAGAAACTATATTTGGAGGAGAAGGTGGAGCTGAGGGGGAGTCAGAGGCGGATCCGACCTGCTCTGTACTGTATCCTAATTGGATGGTACAGTCTGGTAGTCCAATCCAGCCCCTGATTTACAGTCTATTGTCCCGGAAATGGGACCATCATTTAAAAAAATGAACACCATGTTCTACTGGACAATTGAAGCTACAGACTGAGACCATAAACTCATTAGGAAAATGTTTACTGAGCTAATGAATCAAGGGACAAGTAGAGACATTTTCACATAGACCTCAATAAAACCAGACTTCTTTTTGCAACCACTGTCTGTGTTGATATCATAGTCTCTAGCTAAATTATATCTGTTAATACAGTGGTTCCGTTGACTTTTTCATGTTACCTTAGACCACAGCCCCTTGCTGATAGATTTTACCCCTTTACTACAGAAAGTGATGAAAGCCACAACCAGAACAGCCAAACATCCTATCGTTGTGTTAATTATGGATTGATTTATAGTAAAAATAATTACTATTATTCCCATTTGTGGAGAGCCCACTTAAGGACACTTTTAGAGCTACAGTGATCACACACCCATGGTCTAAAAGTTTAAATTTTGAAAATACATTCCTAAACAAATGTGCACACAGTAATTCACCTTCACACAGTGAAACAACACAAACACTGGGGAGCATTTAATCCACCAGAACCAGCAGATGAACGGTCCCTGACTCTCAGCTCTTCCCTCTCTTTGGTCGGTCAATACTTCAACTGCATGCTCGCTCAAAGTATGCAACATTTGTGGATCTGTGCTGTGTGACCTTTTATAATGGCTCCTAAAATTTCTCTTCAGTTTGATTGTATTATATTTATATGTCATTGTGACTGTGTGATAAAATTGTTGTGTAGCTCAGATTGCACAGTGATAGTGTGTTGAACTGTTCACAGCTGCATTTAGGATGATGAAAATATTTACGTATTGATGTTAATTGATTTCCTGTCTGTGTGCACCGTTGATTAATCTGTGATTCAGAGCTGTGGAGATAAAACTCCATCCTCACAATTATCCTCTTCATCTTCTCCAGATGCTAATACACAGACCATTAGCTACAGCTGGTTGGCATGGGAACATGTTAACAGCAGGCAGCCATCACTAAGGAGCTCCTGGCATGAATACACGCAGATACACATACAAATGACAGCATGATGGGAAGGTGATGACATCACTCTTTCCCCCATGACGCATCCAGTTGTTCTTTCCACACTGAATCACTGAATGAAATAACAACCCTGAAAAATGCAATTAAATTTAATTTAATGTAATAATCGGAAATTTCTGAAAGTGATGAATTTTAATTAAATCTAAAGCTCAGTTCACGTGAGAGAAAATGAAGGTTTAACTTAAACTTTACACACAAAAATCTATTCTTTTATCAACTTCTTGGACCCTGCCACCTGTCAGTTTATAAGCTGCCATTCTGAAGCCAACATTTTGTTATTTGTTGGTTGACATCTTGGGATTTTGTAACCAGAAGAAAATATATCTGGAGGAGAAGTTGGAGCTAAGGAAGAGTGAGCGATGGATCTGACCAGAGCTCTACTCTATCCTGATTAGGTTGCACAATCTGTAAATCACACAGTAACCATGCTCTGAATCCATCCTCTGCTTTCTAGTGTATTTTCCTCTAAATTGGACCATCATTTAAAAAATGAACATCATCTTTATTGGTGACTTGAAACAAAGACTGAGACCATAAACTAACTTGGAAAATGTTTATTGAGCGATTTAAATCAAGGGAAAAGTAGGGTCATTTTCCCAGAGATTTCATTACAATCAGACTTCTTTTTACAACCACTTGAGTCGGCCCCGATGGTCATTAGAGAGAATAAGGGTTTTTAAACTCTTCAGCATCGCCTTCACTTCTAAGTGCAGAGTCAACGCCACTTTTATAAACAGTCTATAGATGCACCACGACAGGTCTGTGGAATAGGCCTCTTCATAAAAAAGGTCTCAATTTAAGATGACTTTAGATTAATGAAAACATAATTACACCCTTAAAGGTCCTTTAATTACCCTCTTGATGAGGATACAAGAAAACCTGATCTAACTTCTGTAAAATATATTTTATTAAATTCAATAAAAATCTATTTCAAAAACAGATAAAACCTTTCTTAAGTCATAACCACTTCAGGAAATTTAACATAACAGCAGAGTATGTACATTTGAAAACAATGAAGCAGCTCAAAACCTTTATTTTGATTTTAACATAATTTGATCAGACACTGAAAACACTGAACATATATTATATATTATATTATTGACCGATGAGACTCGATTAGCCATAGGTCACAGACTGAGGCCAGAACATCTTTATGACAGAAGACATCAAGTTGCAGAATGCATTATTCTGAGAACCATCCAGTTTTCAGATAGTGTTGCTGTGCAGTAAATTAAAATGATCTTGTATCTCTTGGTTTTTTCTCATTCTCTTAATGTTTCCTTTGGGCTCCATTATATGGTCTTTAGAGGAAATGCAGTGCAGATGACTGCTGATTGGTCAGGGATTTCTTTCTCAGCTGTCCCTTCTGCTGGCAGCAGGAGTCACTGCAGCTCCACTGATAGAAGTACTATTTATGGTGCTAACAGTGGTGCCAGCTGTTGTGAGTACTATAACTGCAGTAACAGTAGTTGGGGGCTATATCGATGAATAGATAATGGTTATGGTAGTAGTAAAAACACAAGGAGCATGTGGTGTGTTGACAGTAGTAGTACTTGCTATCTGACTTTGATCTATATAAAACTCATGCCATGTATAAAGTACTGTACACAAAGTACCACTGTGCTGTGGTAGTAGTAATACTCACAGTGGCAATGTTCATACTACTACACACTACAATGTGTAGTTACATTGATCCCAGTCTTATTGTGGCCACAGTCAGTAGAAACAGTATAACTATAACTACTCCTGCCGCTACTGGTGGTTGTCCTTGTATTCTGATATTCTGGAAGTAAATGAGCTGGTACATATATTCAGCTTTACACTGTTGAGGTTTGATCAGTTTGCCAGTCCCTATCACTGCAGTACACTTATCTGAGAGCTGGACTTGGAAACAAACTGTGAAACAATTTAAAGATTCTCATTGGCTGCAGTTCACTCTGACATCCTACTGTCTGAAATACAGTGGGTATGGAAAGTATTTTTAAATTTTTCACTCTTTGTTACATTGCAGCCATTTGCTAAAATCATTTAAGGTGATTTTTTTCCTCATTAATGTACACACAGCACCCCATTGGAGAAAGTTCTAGAAAGTCAACCATCACTGCAGCCCTCCACCAATCGGGGCTTTATGGCAGAGTGGCCCGATGGAAGCCTCTCCTCAGTGCAAGACACATGAAAGTCTGCATAGAGTTTGCCAAAAAACACATGAAGGACTTCCAGACTATGAGAAATAAGATTCTCTGGTCTGATGAGACCAAGACTGAACTTTTTGGCCTTAATTCTAAGCGGTATGTGTGGAGAAAACCAGGCACTGCTCATCACCTGCCCAATACAATACCAACAGTGAAGCATGGTGGTGGCTGCATCATGCTGTGGGGGTGTTTTTCAGCTGCAGGGACAGGACGACTGGTTGCAATTGAAGGAAAGATGAATGCGGCCAAGTACAGAGATATGCTGGACAAAAACCTTTCACAGGGTGCTCGGGACCTCAGACTGGGCCGAAGGTTCACTTTCCTGTTCACAAGACAATGACCCTAAGCACACAGCTAAAATAACAAAGGAGTGGCTTTGGAACAACTCTGTGACTCTTCTTGAATAGCCCAGCCAGAGCCCTGACTTAAACCCAACTGAGCATCTCTGGAGAAACCTGAAAATGGCTGTCCACCAATGTTCACCATCCCACCTGACAGAACTGGAGAGGAACTGCAAGGAGGAATGGCAGGGGATCCCCAAATCCAGGTGTGAAAAACTTGTTGCCTCATTCCCAAGAAGACTCATGGCTGTATTAGCTGAATGGGGTGCTTCTACTCAATACTGGGCCTGAAAAAGGGTCTGAATACTTATGGCCATGTGATATTTCAGTTTTTGCTCTTTAATAAATTTGCAAAAATGTCCACATTTCTGTGTTTTTTTTTTTGTCAAAATGGGGTGCTGTGTGTACATTAATGAGTCAATTTAAATGATTTTAGCAAATGAATGCAATGTAACAAAGAGTGAAAAATTTAAGGGGGTCTGAATACTTTCTGTACCCGCTGTATATCTATTTACATTTCTATATGGTCATTCTGATTAAGTACTTTCAGTATGGGCTGTACATACTTGTTAGTTTTATTGTTTTCAGGGATTTTAAAGTGAAAGTGTGTTTAAATATTTGCACTAATAACAGTAGCTGTGTGGTCACACCAGCGGTGAACATACTCCAAGGGGTGACTCACTGACTCACCAATTGGTCAATGAATCAATTATTGATCACTGATTAAGAGTTAAATAGTTGATGAGAACCTTGTTTGAATCAGGAACAAACAATTTCTTTAACATGTTAATGTTATTTTGTTTTTGTTGACCAAATATCCAACTACAGAGGTCAATTCAGTCTATTCCAGCTGTGTTGTTCAACTACTTACATCAATAACTTGTAAACAACTTCTGATTCTGGGTCAGGTTCTGGTAAAATGTTAGTGAATGAGACAATAATAAAATAATATAACAAAATAAATGAAAAAGGAAAAGGAAGGAATAAAAGAAGATCTATTCTTTGATTGGTCTGTTCTTTGACACATTAAGTTATCTTGCAGCCACCATGTTGAGTGGCTGCTGGTGTGAGTACAATGGGGCAGAGTAGCACTGTTGTCAGCAGTATTTATATCAGTAGTGTATGCAGCAGCAGTATTCACAGTGGTAGTAGTTTCAGCAGCAGCTCTGCTTTTCACGGCCTCTTCATGCAGACTTGACAGCGGCTGATCAGTTGGCCAGGAAACACTCCTTTGTCAGTCTGAGGCATCGGTTTACTGGGGGACGAGAGACAAAGACACAAAGACACACACACTTTTTACAGGAGGTAGGAAAAAAAATTGTGGTATGTCAACTCCTTTTGTTGGAGTTAGGTGTATAAATTAATTTCACTGTCAGGTAACATGATTCTAGAAACACCAAAAGACGTAGTACAGGAATTAAACACTTTTTTCCCTTTTGTACATGTTGATGTATAAGGGTTGTTTAAGTTTTATTGTACCTAAACACATCGTTAACAATGAATTGTACATTAACGTGTCATCACAGTCTCTTGTCCCTGAATGTGTCATTAATCTCTTGTAGCCTAGTGTCTCATGTACTTGAACACAACGTTGACAGTATAATGTACCTGAAGTAGGAATGCAAATTAGCAATTCATTCATTCACATTATCAATTAACGATTAATTGATAAGCAGCCGGGCAGCCGGGCAGCACAGCGGCGTAGTGGTTAGCGCTGTCGCCCCACAATAAGAATGTCATGGGTTCGGTTCCTGGCATTTCTGTGCGAAGTTTGCATGTTCGCATGTCGAACTCAAATTAGTATTGAATGCTGATAAGTCAAAGGTCATGCTATTTTCAAATGGCAAGCAGCTCCCATCAAACATTTCCAGGCTGTCAACTGCCCACGGAGCTGAAATTGAATTGGTTGCCTCCTATAAATATTTAGGCATACTGATTGATAACAACCTGACTTTTAAGCCCTATATTGATAATTTAGTTGCAAAGTTAAAACTTAAATTAAGTTTCTACTTCAGAAATAAACATTGTCTTTCATCCCAGGTCAGGAAATTATTTATTTTAATGACATTTCTGCCGTTACTGGACTATGGAGACATGCTTTTCATGAATGCACCTGACCAGGCTTTAAAGAAATTGGATACAGTTTATCATTGTGCCCTGCGTTTCATGACCGGATGTGATACCGTGTTCATCACTTTTTTTTGTATGCTGCAGCAGGGTGCCCCTCTTTATCTGTTTGTAGGTCCTCCCACTGGCTGACCTTTATATACAATCTTTGCTTGGGTTCCTCCCTCCATATTTGTGTCTATATAAGCATAGAACCCACAGCCATTATGGCCTGCACTCTCAGGATATTATTCAGATGCAGGTTCCAAAAGTCAGGACTGAGCTGTGGAAAAAAAGAATTAAAATTTTCTGCACCCTCAAGTTGGAATGACCTACAGAAGGACTTATAACTCACTGAGTTCATTAGCCTGGGGGAATTCAGATTGATTTTAAAGACTCAAGAAAGGAGTTCCATCCATACTTGATTGTAATGATTGTAATCATTTGTAGATTGTGATTTTTATATTTGTATATACGTATGTAGAGTCGTTTGTTCACTGCCAGGTCACTCTTGTAAAAGAGGTTTTAAAATCTCAGTGAGTTTCACCTAATTAAATAAAGGGATATTAGGATTCCTTAATCAATAATGTAATACCATTTGGGATACAGTATCTTAGAGACAGTGGCATTTTTGTTATATAGCAAAAGAAAATGTACATAGAAAATTAAAGCATGGTTAGTGCTGTCTCACAGCAAGAAGTTTCTGGGTTCAGTTCCAGGGCTGCGGCCTTTCTGTGTGGCGTTTGTATGTTCTCCCCGTGCCTGTGTGGGTTTCCTCTCACAGTCCAACTCTAAATTGCCCGCATGTGTGGTGTTAATGGTTGTTTGTCTGTGTACGCCCCTAGGGGTCGGCCTTGCAAAAGACTGGCAACCTGGGATTGGCTCCAGCACCCCCAGCACCCTGATGGATAAGTGGTTGAAAAATTAAAAGAAAAAGAAAATGTAGGCTACTTTAAAATGGAAAGAAATTGTGTACTGGCTTATCTGTTAAGCTTATTAGCTCTTGAAATGTAATGCCCTCTGCGTTCCTATCATCAAAAACCTGCCGCCCCAACACTGCAGTGATTCTAAGTTTTAAAGCTGATGCCCTCAGGCTTTGTAGCGCGGCTGAATATGAGTTGTTTATGTGGTAACTTAAAACTTGTTGAGCTTTTGTGCCACATAGCATACATTTGGCTTCTCTGTCATCATTTATCTGTTTGAAATGGTCAAACACTGCACTCTGTTTTTGTTTTTATTCATGTTTGTGTGTTCCTTTGTTTGTGTTGCATTCAGGCTTGTGGAATGTTCAATTCACTGGCAGTTAATTCAATCTAATCAAGTAAATTCTTATCAATAATCCATAGTCAATTAAATGTTAACATCCCTAACCTGACCACAACGTTGACAGTGTATTGTACCTGAACATGTCTTCAGGGTTGAGAGCAGCCAGCCAGTAGCTATAGGAGTCAGTGTAGTAGTTGCAAGTTCCTCTGCCATGACACTCAATGAAAGGGATCTTCCTGAAGTATTCTAGACAGGATCCAGGTGAGGCCAGTGGCTGACCCGACCCCTCTGCCCCCACTCCTGTTTCCTAGAGATGGACAGCCAAAACAGTGGGGGTCAAACTTCAGTCCTTGTTGATGTTGCCCAATTTGAGTGTCACTAAACCCCCTAGACTGGGGCATGTACCCTGGAATAAATCTGCTCTGCCGCAGAATAATTTCAATTTAACCCTGTGAATCCCATGACCTGCAGGTTGTAAAAAAAGAAGCATGTCTTTTTTAGCTACCAAAACAAAAACAGACGGAAGTTTAACTTTTCCAGTCTTTGAAATAATCACAGTGCTCTGCACAAAGAAGTTCAGGTGCTGCCATAATTGAGGTAGGCTATAAAACCATGAAAAAACCAAAGTAGGTCTCTAAATGATACCTATGTCCTTATTTTGACTAAAACAATATTGCTCCAGTGGCATAGTGGTTAGCACTGTTGCCTCACAGTAAGAAAGTCTGGGTTCAATTCCCAGGCCTGGGGCCTTTTTTTGTGGAGTTTGAGTGTTCTCCCGGTGCTTGCATGGGTTCCCTCTGGGTCCTCCGCTTTCTTCCCACAGAAATTGACCATTGGTATGAGTGTGAGTGGTTGTTCGTCTGTCTATCTCCATGTGTTGGCCCTGCAATGGACTGGCGACCTGTCTAAGCGTGCCCTCCCTCGCCCGAAGTGAGCTGGGATTGGCTCCAGCACCCCCCCATGACCCAGAAACAGATAAACGGTAGAAGATAGATGAATGAATGGATATTTCCTAAATCAAATCAAATCAGATTTATTTATATAGCGCCAAATCATAACAAAGTTACATAAAGGGACTTTAAATATAGAGCAGGTCTAGACCAAAGCCTTTATAAAATAATTTAAAGAGACCCAACAAATCCCCCCATGAGCAAGCACTTGGTGACAGTGGCAAAGAAAAACTTCCTTTAAGAGGCAGAAACCTCGGGCAGAACCAGGCTCAGGGTGGTGGGGTGAGCAAATTTGGGTAGAGTGGGGAGAGAATGAGAGCAGGAGGAGGGGATATTCACTACAGGTAAATCACCCAGGCAATTCTTTAGCTCTACTCATTTAGCTTAGTGATTAGCAATGACCTCTTGCTCTCCTTTTCCCTCTTCTGCTCTCACTTTCTCCTGCTATGTGTGCTTCATTTTCAGTTACTCCTCTACTTCCTTTAGCGATGGTAGATGTCATGAATGCAGTTTGCTTATAAATATGGAGGACAGACTTAATGAGTTGGAAGCACCCGCACCTTACTTAACTTATGCTGGTGTAGCTAGCTGGTCCCCTGTAGTCTTTGCAAGCTAAGGGAGGGCGGATCGATCCAAATATCGATAGTATCAATACCAGGTTAGGATCAGTATCGGATCGATGCGTCAGCAAATTACTCGAATTTTCTCCCAGAGTCTGTGTGATCGCAGCTTCTCTCCCAGTCCTACCGTGCAAACAGAACTCCTTTTTCACTCCGCTAAGGCTCACTTTGTACTGTCTGTCACTTTGTAAGTCTGTACTGTAAGGTGTTTTGAAGTTACCTAAGAAGTTAGCGTTGCCTTGTTTTCCTTTTTGAAGTGCCGCTGCTCATTTGAAGCTGCACTTTCAGATGCGGGGTTTGTGGGGTTTGTATAAAATGAATGTAAATTGTATTTTTCCTTGTCTAAAGTCGTTCAAGTGTGTGTGTGACTACATACAAGGTTGATGTGTTTATACTGTGAGGAATTAGATGTGCATCTTATTTTTGTCATTTGTTTTATTATTTTATGTATCCTTTACAGTGTTCAGAGAGGAGGATGTGAACTGATCCAGTCCCTGTCACATGTTGTATCATTACAGACTTAAATCAATAAAAGAGATCCAAAGAGGGCCGTGGTGTTGTGGTGATTTTGTGGTGTGTCTCAAACTCGCTACATAATCGTGATCAATTACTTAAATGCAAAATAACAAAATCAGTCAATGATCATGAAATTTCAAGTAAAAAGTATCAGTATTGGTATCAGCAGTACTGGCCCTGTATTTACTTGGTATTGGATCGATACCGAGATTTTAAGTATCGTCCACCCCTAGAGCTGGCCATCTCACTATAGGCGCTTTCGCACCAACAGTTCAAGGGTCTCATTTGATAGGAACTACAAACCGGGGAGCTCCCCCTAGAACTACAAACATTCCAGGGCCTTTTATCTGTGTGCATTCGCACCGCCAGTAGGAACACTGACGTGATGTAAGCCCATCCACACTCAGTATAGCAATGCTGCTTCTGTACTACATAAAACTACAAGAACAACAACAGCAACAAGATGGAGATCAAAGCTATGTGTGCGTTGTGTGTCGTGAGTGCTGTGATAATAACGCAGTTGGAAATGAAGCGTGCGAATTATGTGGTTGAAAGAGCAATACGGAGAGCTCAGAGGTGAAAACTGCGAGAATTGGGCAAAACGCTGTAAATGGGTTTTTTAAAATGGCTGCGTTGCATATAGTAACCCTACGTCTGGACCAATCACTGTCTATCTACGTCACGCAAAGTTCCTATTGCGCTGCGAAAGTACCTACCTGAAGTAGGGGCTAAAAAAGTCCCTCAAAACGGTGATCGTAGAACTAGAATGGTTTTACGTTCCTGCGGTGCAAACAAGCAAAAAGGGGGGTACTAGTTCTAAGAACTATGGAAAACTTCCTCTGGTGCGAAAGTGCCTTTAGAGCAGCTCCTACATCAGCTCAAAGAGCACCCCCCAGCCGGGATCTAGTCAGGGCAGCTGGGTGAACATCCAAGACAAGAGGCATAGTCGTAGGCAGCAGCCCCCAGTTCACCACCAACCAGTTCACGTTTCTAACAGGTTCTCCCCACTCAGCAACACACCCGCTGAAAAACAGACTCTAGTGATTGGTGATTTTATTCTGAGGAACATGAATTTAGTAACAACAGCGGCCATCATTAAGTGCATCCCAGGGGCCAGAGCAGGCGACATCCATCCATATCTGAAACTGCTGGCTAAGGATAAGTAGAATACGGTAAATTTGTAATTCACATCGGCAGCAACGGCACCTGACTACACCAGTTGGAGGTCACAAAGATTAACGTGGAGTCGGTGTGTAACTTTGCTAAAACGATGTCAGACACTGTAGTTTTCTCCAGCCCCCTCCCCAATCTGACCAGTGATGACATGTATAGCCACATGTCATCATTCAACCGCTGGCTGTCGAGGTGATGTCCTGAAAACAATGTGGGCTCAGTAGACAAGTGGAAGACTTTCTGGGGGAGACCTGGTCTGATTAGGAGAGATGGTGTCCATCCCACCATGGAGGGGGCCACTCTCATTTCTAGTAATCGGACTGAATTTACTAGAAAGTTAAAACCACGACATTGCCGAGTCCAGACCAGGAGGCAGAGCTACAGTTTAACACTCTTCTCTGCGCCGTTACCTGCCCACGATAGAATAGAAGCAATGTCTATAGAAACTGTCTCTCCCCCAACCTCCTAAATTTAGAAAATCTATTAAGCCAAAAGTAAACAGAAGAGGAGTTAAAAATAAAAACTTAATTGAAATTAAAACTCCCACCAATTAGGATCTAAATATTACAAAAATTAAATGTGTAGTACTGAATATTAACTCACTACCAAATCCCTGTTAGTTAATGATCTAATCATTGATCATTTTATGGATTTATTCTGTATGACTGAAACCTGGCTGCAGCATGAGTATGTTAGTATTAATGAAGCTACACCCCCGACTCATGTTGCCTTTCTTATCCCTCGTACCAAAGGTCGAGGAGTTCTTACATCTGTCCCTGTGGCTGTCCATCCTCACACAACCTCAACCTTCAATTAACCTGTGCCACTCCTTGTGTGTGTGTGTGTGTGTGTTTGTGGGAGGGAGCAGAGAGCAGGACTGATTGTCTGAGTGAAGACTGGTGTACAGGAGCAGAGCAGAACCATCACCAGCTGCAACTTGTGCCATAATCAAGACTGCTACAAAAGCCCAGTGCTGCCACTTTCTCTGCCTCCGCTCAGTCAGTGAACTACATCCAGCCTTTCCATCAAAGATTATTTTGTAAAGATTTGAAACCTGAATATTTACCTGCTCTATCCCTCCTCCTGCAGTCCTCCTGCTCTGCCTCAGGTCCCAGTCTCCTTGTGATCCACCTGCTCAACATGCTCACTGCCATATCCACAGTCCCTGTGTTTTCCACATATGAAGAGCCCCAGCCATTCCTCCCTGCCCTGCTCTGCTTCAGAAAATAAAATCCTTTCACTGTTTCCTGTTTCTGCGCTTGAGTCCTTTAGCGAGTCTGTAACAGGAGGAGGCGTGGCTTTGATATTTCATTCCAGTTTATTAATCAATCGTATACCAAAATCTCTTTATAGATCATTTGAAAGCCTTACCCTCAGTCCATCCCATTCAAAGAAAATTCAAAAATCTGTTCTGCTAGTTACAGTATATCATCCATGTGGTGCTTACTCAAAGTTTCTATCAGAGTTCTCTGAATTTTTATCAGAGTTAGCTGTTATTACATATAAAATCATTATAATGGGTGGTTTCAGTATTCATGTAGATGTGACAGCCTTAGTTCTGCATTTAAGTCATATCCAGACTCAAATGGTTTTTCCAAGCATGTGAAGGAATCTACACACTGTTTTAATCACACCCTTGATCTCGTCTTAACATATGGCACTGAAATTGACCACTTAATAATATTTCTCAACAACCCTCTTCTCTCCGACCCTTACAATAACAGACTGACAGCATCTGGGAATAAATTCAACTATAGCAGATGTTTATCTGAAAATGCTGTGGCAAAATTTAAGCAGAATATTCAGTCATCATTTGCTACAATGCCATGTCTAAATTCAATAGAGGACTTCTCCCCTACACAGGTTGATGACCTTGTGATTAGCACTATGGACTCTTTTTCTCTGAAAAAGAAAGCAATGAAATGTCACGGAAATTGGAAAGGAAGTGGCAGTCCAGTAATGTAGGAAGGTTCTACTTATCCTAGAAAGGAAGCTTAAAAACATACTTTAAAAAAAGCTCTTCACATTGCCAGAAGCTCCTACCATTCATTGTTGATAGAAAAAAAAAAACAAGAACAATCCCAGGTTTCTCTTCAGTAACGTAGCCAGGCTGACAGAGAGTCATAGCTCAGTAGAACCACTGATTGCTTTAGCTTTCAGCAGCGAAGATTTTATGGGCTTTTTTTACAATTAAAATCATAACATTCAGAGCCAAAACTCATAAAATCTGAATAGGAATGGTTTGTTTGAAGAGTTTCAGTCAGGATTTAGAGTACATCTTCTTCTTCTTATCCTTTCGGCTTTTCCCTTCAGGGGTCGCCACAGCGAATCAGTTGCCTCCATCTAAGCCTGTCTTCTGCATCCTCTTCTCTCACGCCAACCACCTTCATGTCCTCTTTCACTACATCTATAAACCTCCTCTTAGGTCTTCCTCTAGGCCTCCTGCCTGGCAGTTCAAAACTCAGCATCCTTCTACCAATATATTCACTATCTCTCCTCTGGACATGTCCGAACCATCTCAGTCTGGCCTCTCTGACTTTATCTCCAAAACCTCTAACATGTGCTGTCCCTCTGATGTACTCATTCCTGACCCTATCCAACCTGGTCACTCCCAAAGAGAACCTCAGCATCTTCATCTCTGCTACCTCCAGCTCTGCCTCCTGTCTTTTCCTCAGTGACACTGCCTCTAGACCAAACAACATCGCTGGTCTCACCACAGTTTTGTACACCTTTCCTTTCATCTTAGCTGAAACTCTCCTATCACACATAACACCTGACACTTTTCTCCACCCGTTCCAGCCTGCCTGCACACGCTTCTTCACCTCTTTTCCACACTCTCCATTGCTCTGGACCGTTGACCCTAAGTACTTAAAATCTTGCACCTTCTTTATCTCTTCTCCCTGCAACCTCACTCTTCCACTTGGGTCCCTCTCATTCACACACATATACTCCGTCTTGCTGCGGCTAACCTTCATTCCTCTCCTTTCCAGGGCAAACCTCCACCACTCTAGCTTCTCCTCCACCTGTTCCCTGCTCTCACTACAGATCACAATGTCATCTGCAAACATCATAGTCCATGGAGATTCCTGTCTAACCTCGTCTGTCAGCCTGTCCATCACCATAGCAAACAAGAAGGGGCTCAGAGCTGATCCCTGATGCAGTCCCACCTCCACCTTGAACTCCTCTGTCACACCTACAGCACACCTCACCACTGTCTTACAGTCCTCATACATGTCCTGCACCGCTCTAACATACTTCTCTGCCACTCCAGACTTCCTCATACAATACCACAGTTCCTCTCTGGGCACCCTGTCATAAGCTTTCTCCAGATCTACAAAGACACAATGCAACTCCCTCTGACCTTCTCTGTACTTCTCTATCAACATCCTCAAAGCAAATACTGCATCTGTAGTACTCTTTTTTGGCATGAAACCATACTGCTGCTCACAAATGCTCACTTCTGCCCTTAGTCTAGCTTCAACTACTCTTTCCCATAACTTCATTGTATGGCTCATCAGCTTTATTCCTCTGTAGTTGCTACAACTCTGTACATCTCCCTTGTTCTTAAAAATGGGCACCAGCACACTTCTCCTCCATTCCTCAGGCATCTTCTCACTATCTAAGATCCTGTTGAACAACCCAGTCAGAAACTCTACTGCTACCTCTCCTAGACACTTCCAGACCTCCACAGGTATATCATCAGGACCGAGTGCTTTTCCACTCTTCATCCTCTTCAGTGCCCTCCTCACTTCATCCTTACTAATCTTTGCTACTTCCTGGTCCACAACAGTCACCTCTTCTACTCTTCGTTCTCTCTCATTTTCCTCATTCATTAGTTCTTCAAAGTACTCTTTCCATCTTCCCATCACACTACTGGCATCTGTCAATATACTTTCATCTCTATCCTTAATCACCCTAACCGCCTGCACGTCCTTCCCATCTCTGTCTCTCTGCCTTGCCAACCTGTATAGATCAGTCTCTCCCTCCTTACTGTCCAACCTAGCATACAAGTCATCGTAAGCCCTTTGTTTGGCCTTTGCCACCTCTACTTTCACCTTACGCTGCATCTCCCTGTATTCCTGTCTACTCTCTTCAGTCCTCTCAGTGTCCCACTTCTTCTTAGCTAACCTCTTTCTCTGTATACACTCTTGCACCTCCTCATTCCACCACCAAGTCTCCTTATCCACTTTCCTTCCAGATGACACACCAAATACTCTCCTACCTGTCTCCCTGATCACATTAGCTGTAGTTGTCCAGTCAACTGGAAGCACCTCCTGGCCATCCAGAGCCTGTCTCAACTCCTTCCTAAAAATCATACAACGCTCTTCCTTTTTCAGCTTCCACCATTTAGTCCTCTGCTCTGTCTTTGCCCTCTTCATCTTCCTCACCACCAGAGTCATCCTACACACCACCATCCTATGCTGTCTGGCTACACTCTCACCTACCACTACTTTGCAGTCACTGATCTCCTTCAGATTACACCGTCTACACAAGATGTAGTCTACCTGTGTACTCCTACCTCCACTCTTATAAGTCACCCTATGTTCCTGCCTCTTCTGGAAGAAAGTATTCACTACAGCCATTTCCATCCTTTTTGCAAAGTCAACCACCATCTGTCCTTCTGTGTTCCTCTCCTGGATACCAAACCTGCCCATCACCTCCTCATCATCTCTGTTTCCTGCACCAACGTGTCCATTGAAGTCTGCACCAATGACAACTCTCTCACTTCTAGGGATGCTCTGCATCACTTCATCAAGGTCCAACCAGAATTTCTCCTTCTCCTCCAGCTCACATCCTACCTGTGGAGCATACCCACTAACAACATTGAACATTACACCTTCGATTTCTAGCTTCAGACTCATTACTCTATCTGATACTCTTTTAACCTCCAGAACATTCCTAACAAACTCCTCCTTCAAGATAACTCCTACTCCATTTCTCTTCCTATCTACACCATGATAGAACAACTTGAACCCTGCTCCTAAACTTCTAGCCTTGCTACCTTTCCACCTGGTCTCCTGGACACACAGTATGTCTACCTTCCTCCTCTGCATCATGTCAACCAACTCTCTACCTTTCCCTGTCATAGTTCCAACATTCAAAGTCCCTACTCTCAGTCCTAGACTCTTGCCGTTCCTTTTCTCTCTCTTCCTACGAAAACACCTTCCTCCTCTCCTTCTTCGACTTCTTCGACGAACAGTAGTCCAATTTCCACCGGTACCCTGTACGTGAACAGCACCGATGGCGGTCGTTGTTAACCCGGGCCTCGACCGATCCGGTATGGAAGTCATTGATTCGATTCGCATGTTTGATTTGGCAAAAGTTTTACGTCGGATGCCCTTCCTGACACAACCCTCTGTATTTATCCGGGCTTGGGACCGGCACAATAAGGCACTGGCTTGTACCCCCTTGCGGCTACATTAGGATTTAGAGTACATCATAGCACAGAAACAACACTGGTAAAAGTCTCCAATGATATTCTAATGGCTTCAGACAACGTATTGGCCTCCGTACTTGTACTGTTAGATCTCAGTGCTGCATTTGACACCACTGACCAAAAATATTCCATTACAAAGACTGAGAAATTAAATTGGGATCAAAGGAACCACAATAAGATGGTTTAAATCATATTAATCAGACAGATATCAGTTTGTGGTCACAATGCCTCACACACTTCAGTTAATCACGGAGTTCCACAGAGTTCTGTACTTGGACCAATCCTTTTCACCCTAAATATGTTTCCATCAAGAAATATTAACCCACAGCACAGCATTAATTTTCACTGTTATGCAGATGATACTCAGTTATGCTTTTCAATGAAGCTGAATGAAACTAATCAGCTAATCAGACATCCAGCATGTCTTACAGCCATAAAGACCTGGGTGACTTGGAAGTTTTTACTTCTGAACTCGTACAAACTAAAGTTATTGTACTAAGCACCAAGCACCTAAGAGAAGCATCCAATCACTAACATCTCTGGATGGCATTACTTTGGCCTTAAGAATCTTGGAGTCATTTCTGACCAGGACATGTCCTTTGTCCCTCATATAAAACAAGTCTCTAGGACAGCCTTCTTTCACCTACGCAATATTGCAAAGATCAGAAACATCCTGTCTCAGCAGGATGCAAAATGGTGATCTACATTGGACTACCGTAAATCATTACTATCTGGATGTCCAAATTAATCTCAAAAGCCTTCAGATGATTCAGAATGCTGCTGCACGAATATTAACAGGAACTAGAAAAAGAGATAAGAATTCTCCTGTGCTAGCTCCTTGGCATTGGCTACCAGTAAAATTTAGAATAGAATTTAGAATCCTTTTCCTAACACACAAAGACCTGAATGACCAAACTCTGTCATATCTCAGAGTGCTCATAGTTCCTAATTGTCCCAGGAGGTTGCTCTCTGGATGGAGGTTTACTTGTGGTTCCTAGAGTCTCCAAGAGTAAATCAGCAGGCAGATCTTTCAGCTATCATGCTCTCCTTATATGGAACCAACTCTTAGTATTGGCCTGGGGGGAGGACTCTGTCGCAGCTTTCAAGATCAGGCTTAAAGCCTACGCTTAAAAACTAAAAGTTTCATTACTGTTTGTTTAGTTATGCTGTTATAGGCCTAGACTGCTGGGGGTTGCACTGAGCAACCCCCCAACCCCCCCTCTCACTCCCTCTCCCTCACTCTCTCTGTCGCTCTGTGCCCCCCCTTTGCATGTACATTACAACCTTACATGTCTCTAACTTTGTTTCTTCCCGTAGTACGTGTTCTGTCCCTCCTGTCCTCTCTCTTCCTGTCCCTGTCCTACAGGTGCTGAATCATCTCTTCTTTATGTTCCCTCTCAGTACCTGCTGCTGCAAATGTTACCTTTAGTTACACTACAACTCACTTCCCATTGTAACCTCTTCTTCTCCCCTACTGCTAATATTTACTAGTGCTCATTTAGAACTTACTTTCTGTATGTTCTGTTTGTATTTTCCATGGCAGCTTCTCTTCTCTGGTTCTTGTTTCCTCACCATCCCTCTACCGAGTCCCCCCCCCCCACTTCACGCTTGCTCTCATTATGTCTCTCTCTCTCACTGCCTTAAAGGAAGTTTTTTCTTGCTACTGTTGCCACATGCTTCTTCTTAGAAGGCTTTGTTGGGTTTCTTTAACAACTAGATCTTCTCTATATGTAGAGTGCCTTGTTGTAACTCTGTTATGATTTGGTGCTGTATAAATACATTTTGATTTGATTGGATTGAGTTTAAGGGAGGTAAGACTAAGAAGAGAGAGAGAGAGAGAGAGATTCATATCAGGGCAGCCACAGCCATCAGAGTGAGGTCTCAGTTTTGTTTTAGGCTTTTTTGCTGTACAATTATTCATTATTATCAATGTACTATCATTGCAGAAATGCATTGTTCAATAAAGGTTTCTCTTAATTTTAGTTATTTGCATTTACAGCGTACTCCTTCCATCCTGTAAACACGATGAGAATGTTCGCGTATATTTTGTCAAGATATGGAAATAAATATTTTCATAAAGATTCATATTTCTATATGTTTACCTTTCCCAGTATTTGTTGCACTATAGGAATAGTGGAATTAGCCAGAGAAATTTGTATAATGCCTTGCACTTTCACTTTCACACACAACAGACTATTAAAAAGAAAAAAGTAGAGCTCTTTCTGAACTTTATGTCTAGCAATGCCCCTGATGCTCAGAGTTAAACCAGCCAGGGAGACAAGGAGCTTCCAGAAACAGTAATGATGGAGCTGTGTTAACAGAGTGATGAAGCAAGTCATTGTGGATTTAAGTGACTACATACGCTCTTATGTAAACAGTATGACCACAGACAGCGTCACCAGCAAATAAGAGCACAAGTGTTGAAGCACACAAGCTTAAATTCACTGGATAAAGTTATTTGGAAACAACAACCAACTCTAACTGTACATTAGATTCAGGGATGAGTGGGGGTTGGATGTGAACCATGTGATATAATCTGAAAAGATGAGCTCACCATCACAAAGGAGTATCCGAACCAGAGACGATCCCACCCAGAGGGACAGTCAGGAATGAAACTGGTCTGACTGTGGATGGCAATCACATTAGCTCTGGCCTCACATACAGTACACCTGAAACACAGGAAACACACATACAGTACATCTGTAACATAGGACACACAAATACAGTCATGCACAAATTTTCAAAAAGGGCCCCGGGGCCCATGCTCTACAGGTCTGTTTGGTATTCCACCCATCCAAAATCTTTTGCACTTTCAACAACACAACTCATAAAACATGGTAATGCATTTGTTCATGGTAAACACATGTATTTTTGTTAGGTTTCACAAGTCCATGTACTAGTGTGTGTATGTGTGTGATTGTTTGTACCGGCTGATGTAATTTTCCAGTAACTGCCCTGAAATGAAGGGGGCGCTGCCTGGCAGTGTCTCATTAGTGGATAGCCAATAGGAGTAGTCATTGCGTGAGGCGTAGCGACAGGTGCTGTCAGTGTTGCAGAACAAGAAAGGCATGGTAGTGAAGCGAGGGAGACAACTCCCCAATGTACCTGAAGAAAGAGAGAAAAGTAAATGGCCTATTTACTCATCCAACAAGACATATATGTTTCTTAAAATCTCAAATATAAAACCACAAGTGAATACAAAATGATACAAAAAACAAATTTTTTTATATAATTAGCACCAAACTAAATGAGCCTTTTTGGATTCCAGTAATTTACAGGCGAAGACTGGTACTTTGGACTCATAAGTGTCACAACATATTCAGCATGGAAAAGTCAGTACAAAAGTACATTATATATGTAGCCAGGGCCGCCGACAGGGTGGTACACCAGGACAGTTGTCCTGTGCCCTGGGTCAAGGAGAGCATTACATATATATATATATATATATATATATATATATAAAAACTTAATTACTATTATAGTCACATTAAAACATTTAATTTTTGTACTCCTCATTTTCCTTAACACAGTGTTTGAAAGAAATTTTAGCCTCCCTTCTTACAATCGGAAATGGTTCAATCCATCATGATACTGAAGGTCAATGTTTATCAGACTTTCTCCTGTCTTAAACTATCAAAATTGCCAGTTGGAATTTGGGCCCCTCTGTGCGCTCCTGGGTGTAATTGATAGGACAGAAAAACTCTCCAGAGAAAACCAATTAAAACCTCTGATATCTGACTTTTTTCTTTGAACAGACAGCTCTGAATAAGTATCAGAATTTTACAGGAGGAAAGATGCATCTATCCAAACGGTTGCACAAATCTGTAGTTTGTGCTTCTGTTAGGACATTTAGAGGAACACAAAACATTTAACATTTACATAAAATCCTGTTCAAGCCAGTTGGAGTGTAGGGAGATTTCAATAATTAATGAAGTCAATCTGAGCTCTTCATGTGTAACTAGCTCTGGCTGCATTAGTGCAGAGATTTTGCTTTTATTTCTTCTGCTGCAAGTAAGATCTAATTTTGGAACACTGCTATTTTTATTTTCATTTATCATTTATCATCAATACCTCACTGTCACTTTTCTCAAGTCAAAATAAATATGCAATAGGAACAATCTAAATAAACAATAATAAACTTAATGCTGTACTGTATATAATGTAGTATTGTGCCTAAAACTCGCCATCATGGTGATTATTGTCAGTGACAATTAAAGTCACAACGTAATGCCCACTGACAGGTGAAGTGAATAACAATGATTGTCTCTTTACCATGGATACCTGTCAGTGGGTGGGATACATCTAGTTACCAGTGTGAGGATGAGAAAGACCTTTCTCATCCTCACACCAAACTGTGAAATGTAGACGATTGAGTCAGAGCAACTCCAAACCTGCAGCTCTGTGTGATGTTCCTCGTCTGCAGGGATCAGGACCTACCAGAAGGGGTCCAAAGAAGGAAAACCACTGGACCACAGGGTCAGGGGTTAAAGTTCATTGGGCAGTGTGCTCCTGATCCAACAGAAGAGCTACAAAAAGTGATGAAGAGATTCATGCTGGTTCTGATAGAAAGCTGTCAGAACACAGTTTGTCCATAAACATGTCATTGTCTATGGAACTGTGTAGTTGCAGACTGTTTAGGGTTTCCATGCTGACCCCTGTCCACCAGCAAAAGATCAAAACTGAACCACAAAGCTATGGATGAAAGTGGTCTGGTTTGATAGCGGGATGGGCTTGACCAACAAGCTCAGACTGATGAAGGCATCACCTCACAACTTCCAAGACTTAGGGGATCTGCTGCCAACATTTTGGTCGCTTATCCACAGTTTAGCTTTAGAGGTAAAGGGGGCTCCAGGCCTCCAGGGTCAGAACTATTTTGGTGGCAAAAGTAGGCTTTCATTGGTGCATCCCAATGAATTAGAATATCATCAAAAAGTTGTTTTATTTAGGTAATTCCATTCAAAAAGTGGAGCTTGTATATTATTTACATTCACTAAACGCAAACTAGCATATTTTAAGTGTTTCTTTTGATGATTAGAACTTACAGCTAATGAAAACCGCAAATTCAGTATCTTAGAATTTCAGAAGCTGCGTTTCACAGTGATTAATCGATAAAGGAATCCAATCAAGTGCCTCAGAAAGTGATTTGATGACTCATTTACTGACAGGAACAACATCGCCAATACAGAAAAGCAGACGGAGAAATGACTCAGGAGGATTGAAAAAAATCAAGACTCCCGGGGAACTTTAAAGCATGGCTCACACACTGTTTCCAAGACTCATGTGGCTGCTGAGTATGTATGAAGTCCCGATGATATGTGTAGAAGGAGTGGAGAGGAAAATCAGTAAGTAGCTCCGAAAGTGGTTGGGAATCCCTCCAAGCTTCACTGCAGTGGGCCTCTACATTAGATTAGGGCAGCTCCAACTTCCTCTGTCTTCCGTAGTTGAGGAATTCAAAGTCTCAAATCTTAGAATTTCAGTGTCCAGATGGATGGCAAGATGACGCCGGTGTATGTGGCGTGCTGTTTGTCTCTGCCAGTGGTGTGTGAGTTTGCTCTGTTTCTGTCTCTTTTAACCTCTAAAGTCGACTCTCTGCTGGTGTACAATCGCCAAACATTGCTAGATCTACAAATCCATGCCGAAGATCTTATTAAGTTGGCTCAATTTCGCCAAAAAACCTTACCCCCTCACCTGGCGGGGATTCCAGCTCACCTCTGCCGTGTCCTGGACCCCCCTCGTCGACTAGGCGTGCATGCCCGCGGGGTAAACGTGGCACTCGGATTGTACGACTTAAGGCTGGATTGACCGGTGTGTGTACGGCCTCTGGGGCTGGGTTGGCTGCGGTGTCTTGCCTCTTTATTTCCCGACGATCACTGGATCCTGCCAGTACCTGTCTAGTGCCTGTCATTGGTCCCCACGAGGTGTTCTGGCCCCCCAGGGCCTACTCTCTTCATGTCCGCGGGCGTGGGGTGAATCACCGCAACCTACGCCCTCTGTGTCGGGCTCCCCGGGCACCTGCTCCTACGGACCCGTCGTCTCCCACCAGGATTGCTCTGGTAAACGCTCATTCGCTGGGGAATAAGACTTATATTCTGAAGGATTTCTTCAAGTACCGCCGCTTGGATTTCTTATGTGAGACGTGGCTGAATATCGGTGATTCCAGCACTTTCACCGAACTGGTACCAAATGACTGCTACTTTTTTAATTACCTGCGGGTGTCGGGCCATGGAGGGGGAATAGCTACTGTGTTTAAGAGCTACTACAAATGCAAGCAGCTGTCACCTTCATCCTCATGGAGTAGCTTTGAACTGAGTCTGTTTGAGCTTGGACGCTCTCATCCGGTGCTGTGCACCGTGGTCTACCGGCCGCCGAAATACAACAAAAACTTTATCGCCGAATTTTCTGAATTCCTGGCTGAGATCATGCTGAAATATGACCGCGTCCTGATTGTAGGAGACTTTAATCTTCACTTGTGTTGTCTGGACAAGCCACTGGCAAATGACTTTTTAAACCTTATTGACTCTTTTAATCTTGTGCAGTCTGTGTCTGGACCCACACAGGAGCATGGACACACACTTGATCTTGTTCTATCTTTTGGTCTACCTGTTTTTAACCTGGAGGTTTGTGACGCAGTGTTCTCAGACCATATACCAGTTTTATTTGAGGTTGCTCTTGCCGGTAATATAGTAAAAACTACTGCTGTTGCGTGGCGCTGCCGTGTTTTTAACCCTTCCACTGCTGCTAATTTTTCCACTGCTTTTAATCTTAACTGTGTCATTCCCGAGTCCAAGTCTGAGACAGAGGAGATCAGCTTGTGGTTTCACTCCTCCTGCCGCACTGTCCTGGACACTGTGGCTCCACTAAAAACTAGGCTGCCTAGAACTAAATCCAAGCCCTGGTTGAATGACACGACTTGCACGGCCAGACGCGCATTTCGAAGAGCTGAGCGCAAATGGAAGAAGGACAAACTACAGGAGTCTCTCCTAATGCTGAGGGATTGCTGGCGCCACTATCAGATGATTTCCTTTGGTTTCCTTCAAGGCTAGCTGTCTGATCTTATCCTTTTAAACTGTCACATGCCTCGGGTCCTGTTTGAAACCATAGACTCTGTTCTAAAAGCCCCTAAGCTGGTCTGTTTTGAAGCCTCCACTGAAATGTGCAATAATTTCCTGAAAACCTTCGTAGATAAGGTTGTTTCCACTAGGGCTCTCATCTCTCCCCCTGCCTCTGACCCCTCTGTCTCCGTCTCCTGCACGGCTGTGTTTGATAGGTTTGAGCCTATAACCTTTTCCCTTTTAAAGGATGTGGTTGACCATATGAAGCCATCAGGTCCCCCTCATGATGCTGTCCCTCCTCGTCTTTTTAAAGAGGTTTTCACCAGTATAGGGCAGTCGGTCCTGGCGATTACTAACAGCAGTCTGTCTTCTGGTGTTGTCCCCATTGGTTTTAAACATGGAGTAGTGCAGCCCCTGCTTAAGAAACCTGGCCTTGATAACACTGTGTTGGCTAATTTTAGGCCCATATCAAAACTCCCTTTTATCTCAAAAATCCTGGAGAAAGTCGTCTATGGCCAGCTAAAGTCCTTCCTGGACGAACACAAAATTCTGGAGGTTTTCCAGTCAGGATTTAAGTCACTGCACAGCACAGAGTCAGCATTGCTCAGGGTTTTTAATGACATCCTCCAGACAAATGACACTGGTGACCATATGATTCTGGTCCTGTTAGACCTAACCGCTGCCTTCGATACTGTGGACCACAGTATTTTAATTTCTTGGCTGCAGCACTTGGGGGGGATCTGTGGTACTGCTCTGGGATGGTTCAGATCCTATCTGGCAGACAGGACCTTCAGTGTAAGCCTTGGTGGTTCTGAATCCACATCTTCTCCTCTACAATATGGGGTTCCTCAGAGCTCAATTTTTTCTCCTTCCACTGGATTCCATCCTCAGGAAGTATGGCATCTCCTTTCATTTGTATGCCAACGACTGTCAGATTTATGTGCCATTGAAAAAGAAAGATGCCTTCTCCATCAAACCACTTCTTTTATGTCTCAGTGACATTAAAGCTTGGATGTCCCTTAACATTTTAAGTTTTAATGAGAAGAAAAGTGAAGTGATGATCTTTGCTCCCAGTGGATCCTGGGAGTATCCTGCGGTTGACTTAGGCCCCTTAGCACTGTATGTAAAGTCAGCAGTCTCCAACTTGGGTTTTAAGATGGACAGTGATTTTAAATTAGATAGCCAGATAAGCGCGGTGGTGAAGTCCTGCTTTTTCCACATCAGGCAGTTGGCAAAGGTGAAGCCTTTTCTCTCACCTCAGCCCTTTGAGTCTGTGATCCATGCCTTCCTCACATCTTGGCTGGACTACTGCAATAGTCTTTATTTTGGGATCAGCCAGTCCTCCCTGTCACGTCTCTAGCTGGTTCAAAATGTTGCTGCTTGGCTATTAACTGGCTCACGCAAACGAAAGCACATAATGCCCATTCTGGACTCCCTCCACTGGATGCCTGTGCATTTGAGGGTTCATTTTAAGATTCTTTTATTTGTTTTTAAATCCTTAAATGGTCTTGCCCCGCCCTACCTCACTGAGCTGCTCCGCCCTTATACTCCTACTCGGTGCCTCAGGTCAGCTGATCAGCTGCTCCTGGAGACACCGAGGTGTAAGCGTAAGCTCAAGGGGGACAGAGCCTTCTCTGTTGCGGCACCAAAACTCTGGTTTTAAAGACGGACAGTGAGGAGACCTGCCTAATATGCAGAGGCAGGTGGTTCCAATCTTAAAACCCATTTTTATTCCCTGGCTTTTGACCCAGCATGAGATGTTGCTTCTGTTTTATTGTTTTTTATTGTTTCTAACAGTTTTTATTAGTGTTGTTTTATGTTTTATGTTTTTTTATTGAATTTTTTTATTCACGTACAGCACTTTGTGTCAGCTGTGGTTGCTTTAAAGGTGCTTTATGAATAAAGTTGAGTTGAGTTGAGAGAGTTGAGTCAAAGTGCAGTCATAATGACATACAGAGACTCCCAGGATGAACAAGTCAGACATGCAGGCGTCATCTAAAGATCAGAACGCAAGTGGGAAGCTGACTCATCTGTTGCACAAGCCAAAGGCATGCTGAAGATACGTGACATCATTGGAGCACCATGCACAGGAAGACTGGGTCTTGGAACCTCCCGTTTCCAACAGTGGAGGAAGGCAAGAACCAGTGACAAAAGAGCCATGGTTCAAGAGGAGGTACGGAACCAGGAAGAGGAAGATGAAGGTCAAGGGCAGTGGAGTTAGCTTATCAAGGGGCTGGACCAAATGGGACATCCCTAAGAGGAAGATCACTTGGGTGGACCTATGGAGACTGGAACCGTTTCACATCTCCTTCCTGCTGAACCCCAGAACCCCAGAAAACTTGCACAAGTGGGGCATGAGAGAGGACCCATTGTGCAAGCTTTGTGGGGAGAGGGGCACCATGGCACACATCTTGTCTGGGTATAAAACAGCACCCACCCAAGGAAGGTACAGGTTGCGCCATGACAAGGTTCTCATGACACTCACTAATACCTTAGAGCAGGAGAGAAACAAGAAATGCCAACCACTTCGGAAAATGACATCAATCCAGTTTGTAAGGGAGGGGGAAAAGCCACCAACCACAGCAACATCAAGAACCAGTCTGCTACAAAAGGCCCAATCATGGGAAATGAAGGTCGACCTGGGAGGAAGGCTGCAGTTCCCCCAGATTGTCCAGTGAACCCTGAGGCCAGATGTGTGTACTGAAGAGGCAAAAAAAATCATCTTCATACAACTTACAGTCTGAAGGAGGGGTGTCAACAGGCCTTTGAAGGGAACAGCGCCAAATACCAAGACCTTCTGCATGACTGCAGGGGGAAAGGATGGCAGGCATGGCAACTGTAGAGGATTCCCCGCCCGGTCAGTGTGGAATATGCTCACAGCCATTGGAATGACAGGGAAGGAAAGAAGGACAGCAGTTCACAGGATGGGGGAGACAGCAGAAAGAGCCTCTTGCTGGTTGTGGAGCAGGAGAGGAGTTAAGCTGGAAGCCAGGAGGAGGAAATGGGCACTATGCTTACACTTAATATATCAGTCTTAGTGTAATGCATCGATTTGAGTTTTACTTTTGAATTGAATAATCAACTTTTTGATTACATCCTAATTTATTGAGATGAACCTGTATATTGAGTTGCAGGTTTTGATTTCTTACTGAAATAAACAAACAAACAAACAAAAAAAAAGATTTCACGCCCCAACTCATGCCTTCCTGCAATGTCCTATCATTCATCTTTAGCCAATTATCAATATGACCTCAGCAAATACAATCTTGCTCACTAATTTTCTACCGCATATCCATAAGGTTCACTGGGGGTGATGGAGCCTATCCCAGTCAACGTTCCAGGACCCTGGACAGGTCGCAGGTCTATCGCGGGGCCAACACATAGAAACAGACAGAGATGAACAACCACATGGCTACAGCCATGACTCAACAAGCCGCGTCCGCTGCAGCTCTGCCCCCTCCAGCTCCGGCCCCTGTGCTACTTCTGGGCATCACATCAGAACCCCGGGTGGGGGCGCCAGAGCGCTACTCCGGGGATCCTGAAAGCTGCAATCCTTTCTTGACCAACTGCTCCATCCTGTTTGTCCTGCAGCCCCACACCTTCGCTTCTGAGCCAGCAAAGGTCGCCTATGCCATTAACCACCTCACTGGCAGAGCATGTCTGTGGGGAACAGCAGAGTGGTAGAGAGACACGCCAGCTTGTTCATAGTTCCAGGCTTTCTTGGCGGAACTACGCAAGGTTTTCGGACCCGTCTCTCTGGGTCCTGATGCTGCTGGTGGTCTCATGAGCCTGAAGCAGGGGGACCAGCCAGTAGCTGACTACGCCATTGACTTTAGAACCCAGGGCCAACTCAGCAGCTGGAACTCTGCAGCCCGGTGTGACACCTACCTAAATGGACTTGTCCCCTACATTAAGGATGAGCTGGTTTCGTTGGACCTCCCGACTTCCCTCGACGGACTCATCGAATTGACTTCAAGGCTAGACAGGCATATTCAGGTGAGGAGAAGGGAGCCATGCTGGGAGGGGGGCCGGCCATCCACCCGCCAGTGTGGATTGTCAGCTAACCCTGAACCCCCACCGACCTCACCCACTGGGGGGTGGAACCCATGCAGGTGGGATGCACCAGTCTCACGCTGGAGGAACGGGAGCGGAGACGTCGAGGGAATTTCTGCCTCTACTGCGGGCAGGCTGGACACTTTGTCTCCCGTTGCCCAGTAAAAGGGAGGGCTTAGCAGTGAAGAGGGGCATCCTACTGAGCCGGTCCCTGGACTCTGCCCCTAACTCGAGGCCATTGTTCCATGCCCAGCTCCTCTTGGCGGGGGGTTCCCATACTCTCGCCACATTCATTGACTCGGAGGCAGATGTTAACCTGATTATTGAGGAAGTCGCCTGTCAGCTGGGCATCATTCAGGTTCCCCTGTCTCATCCAGTGCCAGCCAGTGCACTGGACGGTCATCTCCTGGGGACCGTCACCCATCAGACCACGCCTATTCCCACGCTTCTGTCCGGCAACCACCACGAGACAGTCCATTTCCATGTCCTGAGTTCTCCCAACCTTCCGGTGATCCTCGGTTACCCCTGGCTTCGCCGCCATAACCCTCACATTGACTGGTCTACAGGGTCCATCCTGGGGTGGGGCCCCTCCTGTCAGCAGATCTGCCTCAGACAGCCTGTTGCACCCACACCCGCCGCCAGCACCTGTTCGACCTCTGACCTTTCCAAGGTACCTGCTGACTATCATGACTTTCAAGAGGTGTTCAGCAAAGCGAGGGCCACCTCCCTGCCCCCCCCATCAGCCCTTTGACTGTGCCATCGACCTTCTTCCCGGCACCACACCTCCCAAGGGTCGCCTCTACTCCCTGTCCGCCCCTGAAAGAGAGGCCATGGAGGCCTACATTGGCAACGCCCTGGCTGCTGCGATCATCCGCCCGTCCTCATCACCCGCTGGAGCAGGATTCTTCTTCTTCAACAAGAAGGACGGCTCCTTGAGGCCCTGCATCGACTACAGAGGACTGAATGACATCACGGTGAAAAACCGTTACCTTCTCCCCCTCATTGCCTCAGCTTTCGAGTTGCTGCAGGAAACCACCATCTACACCAAGCTGGACCTCTGCAACGCCTATCATTTGGTCCGGATTTGCAAGGGGGACGAGTGGAAAACAGCCTTCAACACACCCACTGGTCATTATGAGTACCTGGTGATGCCCTTCGGCTTCACCAACGCCCTGGCCGTTTTTCAGGCCCTCATCAATGACATTTTAAGGGACATGCTAAACAAATACGTGTTCGTCTACCTAGACGACATTCTGATTTTCTCCCTGTCAAAGCAAGAGCACATCCACCATGTCCAGACTGTGCTGCAACGCCTGCTGGAGAACTCCCTGTTTGTGAAGGTGGAGAAATGCAAGTTCCATGTCCCCTCCGTCTCTTTCCTGGGGCACATCATTGGCCTGAACCACATGGAGATGCACCCTCCCAAGGTCTCCAGTGTACTGCTTTTGGGTCCAAACCACCCTGGTGTCAAATGCTTTTGGAGTGTGGGAGGAAACAGGAGTACCCGGAGGAAACCCATGCAGGCACGGTGAGAACATGCAAACTCCACAAAGAAAGGCCTAGTGCTGTGCAATATGGACAAAAATTTATGTCCCAATATAGTTACTTTTATATCCCAATAACGATATAAATCCAAATACAGTATTTTTTCCTAAAATTATATATATATACACATGAAATGAATGGCAATTTCTCTTATCTTTTCTCCTTTTATTTATAAACACATATTTTATATATAGAAGGAATGTAGCCGCAAGGGGGTACAAGCCAGTGCCTTATTGTGCCAGTCCCAAGCCTGGATAAATACAGAGGGTTGTATCAGGAAGGGCATCCGACGTAAAACTTTTGCCAAATCAAACATGCGAATCGAATCTATGACTTCCATACCGGATCGGTCAAGGCCCGGGTTAACAACGACCGCCATCGGTGCTTTTCACGTACAGGGTGCCGGTGGAAATTGGACTACTGTTCGTCGAAAAAGGAGACGAGGAAGGTGTGTTCGTAGGAAGAGAGAGAAAAGGAACGCCAAAAGTCTAGGACTGAGAGTAGGGACTTTGAATGTTGGAACTATGACAGGAAAAGGTAGAGAGTTGGTTGACATGATGCAGAGGAGGAAGGTAGACATACTGTGTGTCCAGGAGACCAGGTGGAAAGGTAACAAGGCTAGAAGTCTAGGAGCAGGGTTCAAGTTGTTCTATCATGGTGTAGATAGGAAGAGAAATGGAGTAGGAGTTATCTTGAAGGAGGAGTTTGTTAGGAATGTCCTGGAGGTTAAAAGAGTATCAGATAGAGTAATGAGTCTGAAGCTAGAAATCGAAGGTGTGATGTTCAATGTTGTTAGTGGGTATGCTCCACAGGTAGGATGTGAGCTGGAGGAGAAGGAGAAATTCTGGTTGGACCTTGATGAAGTGATGCAGAGCATCCCTAGAAGTGAAAGAGTTGTCATTGGTGCAGACTTCAATGGACACGTTGGTGCAGGAAACAGAGATGATGAGGAGGTGATGGGCAGGTTTGGTATCCAGGAGAGGAACGCAGAAGGACAGATGGTGGTTGACTTTGCAAAAAGGATGGAAATGGCTGTAGTGAATACTTTCTTCCAGAAGAGGCAGGAACATAGGGTGACCTATAAGAGTGGAGGTAGGAGTACACAGGCAGACTACATCTTGTGTAGACGGTGTAATCTGAAGGAGATCAGTGACTGCAAAGTAGTGGTAGGTGAGAGTGTAGCCAGACACCATAGGATGGTGGTGTGTAGGATGACTCTGCCCTCTTCATCTTCCTCACCACCAAAGACAGAGCAGAGGACTAAATGGTGGAAGCTGAAAAAGCAAGAGTGCTGTATGATTTTTAGGAAGGAGTTGAGACAGGCTCTGGATGGCCAGGAGGTGCTTCCAGTTGACTGACAACTACAGCTAATGTGATCAGGGAGACAGGTAGGAGAGTATTTGGTGTGTCATCTGGAAGGAAAGTGGATAAGGAGGATGAAGAGTGGAAAAGCACTCGGTCCTGATGATATACCTGTGGAGGTCTGGAAGTGTCTAGGAGAGGTAGCAGTAGAGTTTCTGACTGGGTTGTTCAACAGGATCTTAGATAGTGAGAAGATGCCTGAGGAAAAGGAGGAGAAGTGTGCTGGTGCCCATTTTTAAGAACAAGGGAGATGTACAGAGTTGTAGCAACTACAGAGGAATAAAGCTGATGAGCCATACAATGAAGTTATGGGAAAGAGTAGTTGAAGCTAGACTAAGGGCAGAAGTGAGCATTTGTGAGCAGCAGTATGGTTTCATGCCAAAAAAGAGTACTACAGATGCAGTATTTGCTTTGAGGATGTTGATAGAGAAGTACAGAGAAGGTCAGAGGGAGCTGCATTGTATCTTTGTAGATCTGGAGAAAGCTTATGACAGGGTGCCCAGAGAGGAACTGTGGTATTGTATGAGGAAGTCTGGAGTGGCAGAGAAGTATGTTAGAGCGGTACAGGACATGTATGAGGACTGTAAGACAGTGGTGAGGTGTGCTGTAGGTGTGACAGAGGAGTTCAAGGTGGAGCTGGGACTACATCAGGGATCAGCTCTGAGCCCATTCTTTTTCGCTATGGTGATGGATAGGCTGACAGACGAGGTTAGACAGGAATCTCCATGGACTATGATGTTTGCAGATGACATTGTGATCTGTAGTGAGAGCAGGGAACAGGTGGAGGAGAAGCTAGAGTGGTGGAGGTTTGCCCTGGAAAGGAGAGGAATGAAGGTTAGCCGCAGCAAGACGGAGTATATGTGTGTGAATGAGAGGGACCCAAGTGGAAGCGTGAGGTTACAGAGAGAAGAGATAAAGAAGGTGGAGGATTTTAAGTACTTAGGGTCAACAGTCCAGAGCAATGGAGAGTGTGGAAAAGAGGTGAAGAAGCGTGTGCAGGCAGGCTGGAACGGGTGGAGAAAAGTGTCAGGTGTGATGTGTGATAGAAGAGTTTCAGCTAAAATGAAAGGAAAGGTGTACAAAACTGTGGTGAGACCAGCGATGTTGTTTGGTCTAGAAACAGTTTCACTGAGGAAAAGACAGGAGGCAGAGCTGGAGGTAGCAGAGATGAAGATGCTGAGGTTCTCTTTGGGAGTGACCAGGTTGGATAGGGTCAGGAATGAGTACATCAGAGGGACAGCACATGTTAGAGGTTTTGGAGATAAAGTCAGAGAGGCCAGACTTAGATGGTTCGGACATGTCCAGAGGAGAGATAGTGAATATATTGGTAGAAAGATGCTGAGTTTTGAACTGCCAGGCAGGAGGCCTAGAGGAAGACCAAAGAGGAGGTTTATAGATGTAGCGAAAGAGGACATGAAGGTGGTTGGTGTGAGAGAAGAGGATGCAGAAGACAGGCTTAGATGGAGGCAACTGATTCGCTGTGGCGACCCCTGAAGGGAAAAGCCGAAAGGAGAAGAAGAAGATATTTTATATATAGAAGGACAAAATAATTAAAACACAATAAAAAAAATAATAATAAAAAATCATTAAAAAACAAATATCAAATGGACAAATACAATTCAAAATTCATCATTTTGTGATTTTGAGTTAACGGTAGTGTTTTGTTGCATTTCAACACTGTCTCTGTACTGTTATTAATGTCGTGTCTTTAAGTGATAGAAAAGATTTGGCATGTTCGAGTCGCTAGTAACGACTTGTTGGCAGCATGTTTACCGATGAGTGGTTGGTGTCTGACTTTTTAAATCCAAACCAAAGCCAAACAATGGAGTTCCAGTTCCCCCTTTTCGGCATCAATTTGTTTTTGGGTTCTGTTAGTTCTGCTTCTGTGTGCTCTCTGCCTCTGCTATTTTTTTCTACATCCATGCTCCCTTAGCAGTGCCGTTGAATAGTCCTTGCCGGTGACGTAAAAATGATACCGCAAAGCAGTAGTATTGCTGCAGTTAGATTGGCTGAGCTAACCTATTAGCCCACACGTTAAAATTACGATATATATCGTAGTGCAACATAAAAATGTATACTGTACGATATAATCCTCTATGGTTTATATCATAATATCACACAACACTAGAAAGGCCCCAGGTCTGGGAATCGAACCCACAACCTTCTTTCTGTGAAGCAATGGTGCTTACCACTAATCCACTGTGCTGCCCTTCAGTGAATATATGTCCCCCCATCTTCATTCTGAACTGATGACTCTTTATAGTCTTAGTTCATCTTTACCTTCTTACTATTTTAGCACTGGGGTGTTTAAGTTGTTCAAAAAAACTAATAGTAAATGTGGTTGCTGGTTGAGATTGAACAGTTTTGATCTGTTTGGCAGTTTAATCTATAACATTGTTTCATATGTGATAAAATGACATTTGTCCACTATGCTTTCCTCATGGGGGCCTACCACACTGGGAGTTCTCGCCTCAGGTCTTGGTGCCTGGCCATGTCTCTCTTATGACAGCTAGTGCATGCGGGTGTAAACTTGTGAGTGTCAGTGTGTGTGTGTGTACGTATGTCTGTATGTCTCTATGTCTCTATGTCTCCGTGTGTATTTGTGGGGGTGGGAGGGTTGGGTTTTCTTCTTTGTTTTTTTTAGCCTCTGTGAGACACTTTGTGTTGCTTTTATGCATGAAAAGTGCCACACAAATAAAAATTTATTTGATTTCTTGTTTGATTTGTGTATTTGATAATTTTATCTTGTAATTTGTATTTTATTTTATTCTATTTACTTTTTGAAATTATATTCAGTTTCAATGGGATATTGAATAATTCATATGAGGGATTGATTCATTCATTCATCTTCAACTGCTTATCTATTTCTGGGTTGCGGGGGTTGCTGGAGCCAATCCCAGTTCCTGTCCAGGGGAGACCTGGATAGGTCTCCAGTCCATCACAGGGCCAACACACAGAGACAGAGAGAGACAAACAACCACTCACACTCAGACCTACCGACAATTCAGAGTCACCAATGAACCCAAACATGATGTCTTTGAACGGTGGGAGGAAACCAGAGTGCCCGGAGGAAACCCGAGAAGACACGGGGAGAACATCGAGACTCCACACAGAAAGGCCCCAGGCCGGGAACTGAACCCACGACCTTGTTATTGTGGGGCAACAGCGTTAACCACTATGCCATCGTGCTGCCCATATGAGGGATTTTTTTAACATTATTTTAGAATAGGAGATATAAATGAGGTCAACACAATCATATCAGATGTTTTATATGAACTATCTTAGTATGTAAACTTTTCAGTGACTGCAGATTTCAGGATAAACCTTCCATATCATCTTGGGTACATTATTAATACAAAAGGTTCAGGTTACCAAGGTCTTGTCCATGAGCTCGGTTGTTGCCATTGATGAACAGCAGAGAGTATCCGCTGTACATTTCACTGGATCCTGGAGGGCACTTTGGGACATTGAGGTCCTGACTGTGTCTGCTGAACAGGAAGCCGTTCTTCTTTGGCACTTCAGTGCAGGGGCCTGGTTGACCTGGAACACCTTTAGCACCATCTTGACCACGTTGGCCTGCCACACCTGTGAACACAGGAAAAGTTCTGGATAAAATTTGCACTAAGGTAAGATTTGAGTGCAGTGATTGAACGTAATTTCTCTGGGAATTAATACAAATTATTCCACTGTTTGCTGTGTACTGTTTTTATTTTATAACGCTGACCATTAGATTTCATACCTTGTTGTCCAGGGAACCCTCTGTCTCCTTGATCCCCTTTCAATCCGGGACGGCCTCCTGGTCCTCTTTTACCAGGCAGCCCCACTAAGCCCTTAAAACCTGTGGCAACAAAATCTCAGCACTGCTTTTATAATACCCTCTAAGTCATTTGTGTTTAGAGCTGCTAACACCTGAGGTGTGAAAAGTGAAAAGTGAAACAATATATCACTCACCTGGTGGTCCGGGTCTCCCACGGAGCCCTGGGGATCCTCTTTGTCCTGGGGCTCCTATAGCTCCTGGCAAGCCTTTGTTTCCTGGATTAAACCTAACTTCCCTGGTTACATCCTTTCCCTTCGGCCCTACAGAAGGAAGCCCAAGAGTGTATTATCACCAGTGGCAGGACACTGTAAATTGCCAAAGCATTCTGAGGAAGTGTGTCAGTTATCAGGTGTCTGACTGCAGACTTCTCCGTTACCTCTCCTCCCAGGTGGTCCTGGAGAGCCTCGTAAACCAGTGTAACCTCGAGGTCCTTCATCTCCCTTCAATCCTGAAAGACAATCAAGTCCATGAAGCTTCCCCTCAACGTGAGACAAATTCACAACCTGAGACAAACTTTTTTCTCTCAGTGGCGCTTCTATCAAATAATACATAGGCTGCTGGTCTCTGGAAACCATGGACCCTGACTGATGAAAGTTTGTCTTGCTGTTAGAGACAAATCTTTGTATACTGCTTATCAGTCTGGTCTTCTTACCAACAGGTCCTGTGACACCAGTTTCTCCGGTCATGCCTTTGTATCCAGGAGGGCCAGGGGGTCCATCTTCCCCCTGTATTGAATATACACAAAACTAGTGATTTGATACAAGTGACCCAGCTCAGCCCCAACTTCCTCTTTGAGTTTCATAATGATGACACAGTCCAAGTATGATCCTGGATCTAAGACAAATTGGTCACGGAGTTTAAATTCTCAATGTAGACTGTAATTATAGGATGTACTGACCGGCTTGCCTTGTGGACCAGAGTTACCCTGGAAGCCAGGCCGTCCTGAGCTACCCGTTGCTCCTTTACATCCCTTCTCTCCTTTATTACCAGGCCCTGGAGGACCAGGAGGACCCTTACTTCCTGCTGGACCTACAAAGAAAGAAAGAACGATAAAGTGATAGAATTCCTTTTTTTTTTTAAATTTTAAGCATTTCATTTTCTTTTTTCAGATTACAGAACAGTAAACAATTAAAAACAGCCGAGATGGATTAATTTAGATTATTCACAATTAATATTCATTAATTATTGCCTGTCTTTCATTTTGTGGGGACAAAAAAACTCATGAAAGAAGGTAATATATATAAATATTTCACATATGTTTATTTAAACTAAAGAGCAGATGTGGTGTCCAGATTGCAATATATAAATAAAAAAAATCTATAAAAATACAAACCACATCATATTTAGAAACCACTCTTTTTTTAAACAAATACCCACATTAAAGTTGCCCTCTTATTCATCTTTTAGCCAGCTGCTGAGACAGCCTCACTTATTTACTTGTTTGTTGGAGAGGAGAGCTGACTGCCTCTTATGTACAATGCTACCAGGAGTGGCGAGTTATTTGCGAGCCAGCAGTGTCAGCTTTTCATGGGCTCCTAAATGAGCTGACCACTAGTGATGGAGGTATCAATTCCGTGGTATCGATATATTGATGCTCACAAGCAACTCATTTGAATATCAATTACTTTAATAAAGAATCTATACTAATTTATAAATGTGAAATAAAAGCGCATGTGCCACTTCCAAAAATTTTATTGTAACGTACTCCAGGGTTTTGTGCCCTCTCCACGGGACAGTCCTGCATACTAATGCTTGGCTTTGCTCTGTACTGCCAGCCGCCATCTTGGACAGCGACTTATGGTAACTCCACTTGGACAAACTTCATTAGCATCGCCAGAGATGTTTATTTTTGGGATTTTAATTAATTTTAATTTTAAACAAATTAACCCTTCTACACCTAAGAGTCTTACTGTCCACCTGGACTTTTTTCTTATCAACTTTGGGGTCAATTTGACCCCATTCAGTGTTTATCATTCCAAAAATTGTAGTTGATTGTAGTTTTTTGGCTTCATATTTCATGACTTTTCCTAATTTGAGGGGGACAACTAATTATGCAAAAAATTATCATGATTACTTTTTCAATTTGCTGTACACATTTTGTACACATCGGTGTTCCTCTGGGGTCAATTTGACCCCAAGCTGTTTAAGCTGTTTAATCTGTCTGTCTGTGTGTGTAAACTCACATCCCCACACCTGCAGGTGCAGGATTGATACTTTTGAGTCGATACATGACAAGGGGGAAGGGAAAGCATAATTCCAATGAGAACTTTGATTATTTGCATGGTGACTTTTGATGAATGCTTAGTTGCGTTTCATGGGCTGTGTCCATTCCAACAATATTTGCTGAGCAAACCTGCCAAATACAGCATCAAAATTTGGGCAGCATGTGATGCACAGTCCAGCTATGTCTGCAATTTAGCTGTACTGTGAGGAAAATCCCCTGAGGAAACACCTGAAAAAAACCAGGTCACAGGGGTTGTGCTTGACATGGCTAAAGGACGTCATGGGCATAACATTACATGGGATCGCTTTTTCAAATCTTACTCCCTGGTAAGGAACCCCAACATCTCGAATGGTACAAACCACAGGCAGATGCCAGGTTTGTCCCACCCAAAAGGATTCAAAGACGAGTATGACCTGTGCTCAATCCAAAAAATATGTCTGCAAGGAAGCACGGTGGCATAACGGTTAGACTGTTGCCTCATTTTTGTGGGTTTGATTCCTGGGCCCGTGGCCTTTCTCTGTGGAGTTTGCATGTTCTCCCCATGGCTGCTAGGGTTTCCTCCAGGTACTCTGTTACACAGTCCAAAGATGTGCATGTGTAGGTAAACCAGTGACTCTAAATTGTCTGTAGGTTGATTGTGAGTGAGTGCTTGTTCATCTCTGCATATCTCTATGTGCTGGCCCTGTGATAGACTGGTGACCTGTCCATGGTCTACCCTGCCCTCAAAATAAAAATATACAAATAAAACTCTGCCACGGTAAGTCCCAAACCCAAATAAGAAAAGAGGAGGAGTGACTGAGACTTTATGGTTATTGACCACAATTTTTTTCCGAAAAAAGTAAATAAAAGAAGTAGAATTAAGTAAATGAAAGGTCATTGGTACACCAAAACCAATAGGGTTCCTTGGGGTCCCATTCAAATTAATAGGAAAGTGTGTCCAAACTTTTGACTGGTAGTGTATATAGGCCTGTTTATTATTTTCTTCCATGCTTATTTAAACCAAGTCTTTAAATTAACTTTAAGATTGTGGCAGGTTTTCCACCCATCCATGGATGGATGGATAGACGATGATTTGGGTTTTTTTTTTTTTGTTTTTTTTTTTTCTGATTTGTTTTGTTTAGTGTAAGCAAAAATGTAAATTGGTCTATAGCTTATGGGAGACGGAGAGAGGGAACTGTTAGTAGGAACAGTTTTTCACAGAGGGAACAATGAACTCTATGGCTGCCCTCATGATGTGGATTGTATCAGTTCCAGTCTGGCTTTGCAGGCGCTATCCATTCAGCATTACATGTCTTAGTTCAGGGGGAATGAGGAGTTCTTTTTCTTCACGTGGTCTGTGTGATTTGGGGGATTTTGTGGGCCACTTGTATGTTATGCTTGGGTTTTTTTTTGGGGGGGGGGGTGCTGTCCTCCCATCAAGGGTTGTTTTTTTCCCTTTCGACCTGCACAGTATAAGCTATAGCATGTTTGATAAATTGTACACAATCAGAAGACTCAGTGTTACTTATTTATTTATACAGTTACATCTCTGTATTATTTATTTTTGATCAGAACATAAGGTTATGAGCTCAACTAAAATAATTTGAATCAATGTAAAAGGGGTAAATCATGTTATAAAATATAAGAAAATTCTAACATGGCTCAAAAAAGAAAAAGCAGATATCGCACTGTTGCAACAAACCCATCTGACTGATGCAGAGTATGAGAAATTAAAAAGAAACTCGGTGGGCCAAATTTACTATTCATCATTTTGTTCAAGCCGGAGAGGGGTCACAATACTTATGCTGAGGAACATCCCTTTTAAGTTTGGAAAATGTGTAAAAGATGCAGAGGGGTGCTATGTGCTAATTAAAGGTACTTTATATGAAGAATGCATTTTGATAGGCTGTGTTTACGCACTAAACATATATTAGAGTACATTTTATTCTAAACTTATATCTGATCTGTCCACTTTGTCAAATCCTATTACCATCCTTGGTGGAGACTTTAACTATACATAACATAATCCACCTTTGAAGACCCGCCCTCCAAACAATCAGTAGTTACTAGGGATGAGCGAGTATACCACTATCTGTATCCATATCCGTATCTGTTCAACCATCTACATTGTCTGTATCCGTATTCGTACTCGGAACGGGCGGGACATAAACCAGAAGTGGGCGTGGTTTACACAAAAGTTGTATTTTTAAGCCTGAAATTGATATAGGTTGATCAGAAGTTGGTATATTTATTTTAAGCCTTGATATATTTTTATTTACATCATAATTTTTATTACAACAAGTAAAGAAGAGCGAGCTGACAGGAAAAAAAACCTGACCCGGTGAAGAAACATTGAGAATGAGAAACGCAATGCAGGTTGCTTACAGCCCTGTCTCGTCACACAAGCACCGCTTCTGTTTTTTTCACGGAGTAACTCTGCTGATAATCCGTTTCGAGATAGGAGCGTGCTGAAACTAAACAGATGAGGAGCTAAAAACAAAAACTTAACTGAAATCAAAACAGCCACAAATTCGGTCTCAAATAATACTGCAGTTAAATGTGGACTGTTGAATATTCGATCACTATCATCAAAATCTTTACTAGTTAATGGTCTCATAACTGATCATTGCATTGATTTATTTTGTATAACTGAAACCTGGCTTCAGCAGGATGAGTATGTTAGTATTAATGAAGCTACACCCCCCACTCATGTTAATTTTCATGTCCCTCGTACCATAGGTCGAGGAGGGGGAGTGGCTGCGATATTTCACTCAAGCTTATTAATCAACCCTAGACCAAAATGTGGCTGTAGGTCTTTTGAAAGCCTCACTCTTAGTCTTTCCCACTCTAACTGGAAAGATGAAAAACCAGTTCTGTTAGTTACAGTATACCGTCCACCTGGTCCGTACTCAGAATTCCTATCAGAGTTTTCTGAGTTTATATCAGAGTTAGTATTTAGTACAGATAAAATCATTATACTGGGAGATTTCAATATTCATGTAGATGTAGAAAGTGACAGCCTTAGCTCTGAGTTTTGAGGAAGAATCGAGTGGGTTCACCCACATGCTGGGAAAAGCCAAATGAGTCCAGTAAGGAAAGAATCAATCTTCTGACTGACCATTACCTCATTACATTTGAGTTTACTTTAACTGACTGCACAGGAACGAGGAATAAATTTGGCTATAGAGGATGTTTATCTGAAGATGCTGTGGCCAAATTTAAAGAGAACATTTGGTCATCATTTGCAGCAATGTCATATCTAAATTCAAATGAGGATCCCATACACAGGTTGATGACCTTGTGATTAGCACTATGGCCACACTGTGTTCCAGTCTTGATGATGCGGCCCCTCTCAAAAAGAAAGTAATAAAACAGAGGAGGCTGGCTCCGTGGTGTGATTTTCAAATTCGTGCCTTAAAGCAGACATCAAGAAAATTAGAAAGAAGTTGGCATTCCAGAAACTCAGAAGAGTTTCACCGAGCCTGGAAAGAAAGCTTAAAAACGTATAAAAAAGCTCTCCACAGTGCCAGAAGCTCATATTATTCAGCACTAATAGAAAAAAACAAGAACAACCCCAGGTTTCTCTTCAGCACCGTAGCCAGGCTGACAGAGAGTCATAGCTCAGTTAACCAGTGATCCCCATAGCTCTCAGCAGTGATGATTTTATGGGCTTTTTTACTGATAAAATTATAACAATCAGAGAAATAATTCATCAGCTCTTACCTACATTAGACAATAATCTACTTAATACAGCAACTCCTGAATCAACTGCAACGCCTATTTTACATCTGGAGTCATTCTCATCTCTGAATCTCTCAGAGCTAGCTTCTATAGTTTCCTCATTTAAACCATCAACCTGTCTATTAGACCCAGTGCTGACCAGCCTCTTTAAAGAGATTTTATACTTGATTGAGCCATTCATCCTAGATCTTAATTTGACCTTATCTTTGGGTTATGTACCCCAGACTCTTAAGACCGCAGTCATCAAACCCCAGCTTAAAAAGCTGAAACTTGATCCAGATGTTTTGGCCAATTATGGACCCATATCAAACCTTCCCTTCATTTCTAAAATAATTGAAAAAGCAGTAGCAAACCAATTACATGACCATCTGCATAAGAACAGCTCGCTCGAAGAGTTTCAGTCACGATTTAGAACTCATCACAGCACAGAAACAGCGCTGGTTAAAGTCTCCAATGATATTCTAATGGCTTCAGACAATGGATCAGCCTCCATGCTTCTCCTCTTAGATCTCAGTGCTGCATTCGATATCATTGGCCATAATATTTTATTACAGAGACTGGAACATGAAATTGGCATTAAAGGAACTGCACTAAGATGGTTCAAATCCTATTTATCAGATAGACATCAGTTTGTTCATGTTAACAATAGCTCCTCCTCACGCACTATAACCAGTTATGGAGTTCCGCAGGGCTCGGTACTTGGACCAATCCTCTTCAGTCTTTATCTGCTTCCTTTAGGCAACATTATCAGGAAACACAGCATCAATTTTCACTGCTACACAGACGACACTCAGCTGTATTTATCAATGAAGCCAAATGAAGTTAGTCAGATAGTCAGACTGCAGACATGTCTTGAAGACATAAAAGTCTGGATGACCCATAATTTTTTACTTCTAAATTCTGACAAAACTGAAGTTATTGTACTTGGCCTTAACCACCTCAGAGAAACCCTATCTAATCATCTAATCAGTCTGGATGGCATTATTTTGGCTTCCAACTCCACTGTAAGAAATCTTGGAGTAACTTTTGACCAGGACATGTCCTTTGTCCCTCACATAAAACAAGTCAGTAGGGCAGCTTTCTTTCACCTACGAAACTTTAGGAAAATCAGAAACATCCTCTCTCAAGAGGATGCAGAAAAACTAGTCCATGCATTCGTAACTTCTAAGCTGGACTACTGTAACTCATTATTATGTGGATGTCCAAACAAATCTCTGAAAGGCCTTCAGTTGATTCAGAATGTTGCTGCACGAATATTAACAGGAACTATAAAGAGGGATTACATCTCTCCTGTTTTAGCTTCTCTCCATTGGCTGCCAGTAAAATTCAGAATAGAATTTGAAATCCTTCTCCTAACATATAAAGCTCTTACTGGCCAAGCTCCATCATATCTCAGAGAGCTCATAGTTCCTTACTGTCCTAGTAGGCCCCTCCACTCTCTAGATGGAGGTTTACTTGTGGTTCCTAGAGTCTCCAAGAGTAAATCAGGAGGCAGATCTTTCAGTTATCAGGCTCCTCTTCTATGGAAACAACTTCCAGTATCAGTCCGGGTGGCGGACTCTTTAGCAATTTTCAAGACCAGGTTTAAAACTTTTCTGTATGACAGAGCTTATAGTTAAAAAGTTAAAGTTCATTTACTCCTTAGCTATGCTGCTATAGGCTTAGACTGTTGGGGGTAGGACTGAGCACCTCTTTCTCTCTTTCTCCCTTTCCTTCTCCCCTCTCTCTCTCTCTCCTCCCCTCGCATGCGCCGTCATACCAACAACCTCCTTATCCGAAATCGCTGTTTCTCCCAGTTCTAAGCATGTGTACTGCATTTACTAACCATGTTTTCCCGAAGTTTCTGTCTCTCCCAGTTCCTCTCCTCTCTCTCCCTGTCCTCATCCTGCAGGTGATGAATCATCGCCATCCCATGTTCCTGCAACGCCTGCTCCTCCCATATCTTCATGAACTCCATACCACATCAGTTTCTATAAACTTCATGCAGCATCATATTTTCCTGCCTACACCTGTTTGAATATCCCCTCCTCCTGCTCTCATTCTCTCCCTACTCTACCCAACTTTGCCCCCCCATGCCTCTCTCTCTCTCGCTCTCTTTCTCTCTCCCTCTCACCCTTTCTCTCTCCCTTTTTCAACCCAACCGGTTATCAGGCTCTTCTTCTATGGAACCAACTTCCAGTATTGGTCCGGGGAGGCGGAGCAATTTTCAAGACCAGGCTTAAAACTTTTCTGTAGTTCCTCTCCTCTCTCTCTGTCCTCATCCTGCAGGTGATGAATCATCGCCACCCCCACGTTCCTGCAACACCTGCTGCTCCCATATCTTCATGAACTCCATACCACATCAGTTTCTATAAACTTCATGCAGCATCATATTTTCCTGCCTACACCTGTTTGAATATCCCCTCCTCCTGCTCTCATGAACTTCATACAGCATCATTTCGATGAACTTCACTCTCTCTCTCTCTCTCAACCCAATCGGTCGAGGAAGATGGCCACCCCCCCGAGCCTGGTTCTGCTCGAGGTTTCTGCCTCTTAAAGGAAGTTTTTCCTTGCCACTGTCGCCAAGTGCTTGCTCATGGGGGGATCTGTTGGGTCTCTTTAAATCATTTTATAAAGAGTTTGGTCTAGATCTGCTCTATATGTAAACTGCCTTGATGTAACTTTGTTATGATTCGGCACTATACAAATAAATCTGATTTGATTCAACATGATTTTTTATTGTTTCAGCACTGTTCTTATTTTTCTCAGCAAATTATTTTTTTAATGTAAACTACATTGAATTGCCTTTGCGTATGAAATGTGGCATATGAATAAAATTTACTTTCCCAGAACAAAATAAGAACAATTGTAGCACTTGATTAAAAACAAACAAAAATAATAACAATATGTAAATAAAATTAATAAACAGAAAAAGGGAATAAAATAAATAAATAGATCAGTTGCATGTTAAAAAGGAAGAGAAGCAAGAAAGAAGAAAAAAGTAGATCATGGCAAAAACGTATGGTAATTGGAAATATATGAGAACGTGAGGTGGAGCTATAATTTTAAGGTGCTTAGCTTATCAACAAGCCGACCACAGTACTTTCTCTAATAGTCCATTAGATATGTCTTAATAGCTGCAACTCCTGTCATGGTTTGCAGTTTTTCACCACCGGTTTCTCTGTGGCACCCTGAACGCATCACCACTCACTTACTCACTCCCTCACTCCCTCAGCCAACTTCCTCTGCCGATCAGTTTCAACCACCTGCACCTGTCCCCACATTATTTAGGTCTCCCTCTCCCATTTGTTCTCTGCCAGATTGTGATGCATTCATGCCAGACTTTCCAGCAAAATCTTTTGGACTGATTTCCCAGCTTCGACCCTGCTTGCTTTGACCACCCCTCCTCGCCTCTGTCCCGGTAACCACTCCTGCCCTTATTGTTAAAAGCTGAAGTGGCCTTTGTTTTTCCTTGTTCCTTTTTGTCTGCCTGAGGCTGTGGTTTTTTGTTACTGGAAAGGAGCATCAGTTCACTTGTCTGTCCTGGAGCCTTTCCCCCATAGTCCGTTTGCCGTACCTGAAACTCTAAACTGCCAGTTCATTCCCCACCCCAAACTCAAGCTGTTTTTTTGGAGCTTTGGAGAAAGACTTCAGACAACTGATATTACCTGTTCTTTGCCGTGAGTTAAATTCATTGCTTAAGTTAAAATAAAGGTCATTACCAATTAAACTCCTGTTAAGTGTGTTTGCATTTGGGTCCATACTCCCCCGTTTCAACTCCTAAATGTTGTCCTGATCATAACAGTAACTCACTGTGTGGAGCTGCTCCTGCTCTCCGGCACTCCCATAGTCCTGATGTTATTCCTCATTTATAATGATTCCGAATGGGCTGGAACTGTTTCAGTTTATGAGTCCATACCATCCGTGCACGACGACAGGCTCCTCTCCATTTTGCTGGTGGTCTCTATTAGATAACTCTTTAGGACCTGAGCTCTGGTAGGATTGTAATTCAGTGTTAACTGTCTTTATGCCACAAAGTCCTGCTATCTCTCTCTCAAGCACTTTTCTGATCTCCTGCTGTATAATGCATCCAATGTCTATGCATAGTGATGCAAGTACAGTAACTCCTGCCTGAAGGTCTCTATGGCTCACGCTGAGGTCATGTCAACGGGGGTGGTGTCATCACCCCCATGAGACGATGAGCCAGAAATATTGGTCCGCGGCACAGAAGAAGCTGCACTGTGGGTTTTTGGGTTTTTACCAGCTATGTCTTCTCATGTAGATGATTTTAGAAATGTAAAAATAAACCGAAAGAGCAACACTTTACTCCAACTGGTGCTATTTTGGTGCTTTTTGGTAACAAGGTCCTGGAGAGCCTCAACACACGTCTACTCCATGACCTGCTCCAAAGAGTTCTTTATTCACTAATCTACAGATAAATCTCTGTGACTCCCTTAACCTGTAGTATCAACATCAAGCTGAGGCTGATGGGAAATTAACTTGAGTGACTTGAGTAACTTGAGCACACTGCAGAGCCTTTTCTACCAAAGATGAACTCCTCCTGAATTAATCTAAACATGACACTTTTACATGTACTTTAAATGCTGTAAGGAAATTTGAACATCAACATTAGAAGCTCCAGAACATTAAACGTATGCTGTGATGAGATTGTTTGGAGTCAGTTAGGCAGCATTAACATCAAAGCCTACCTTTTGGTCCTTGTACTCCTCTGAGTCCATTTTCTCCTTTGTTTCCTTCAAAGCAGACTCCCTCCTGGCCAGGCAAACCATTAAGACCAGGAGGTCCAGGAAGACCAGAACAACCTGGGTTTCCACCAGGACCAGGAGGACCAGGGGGGCCACAAGGACCCAGAGGACCCTTCTCTCCAGTACATCCTTGGAAGATGAGAGAGATATCTTTCTTTTTCTTCACTTCTGAATGAAAACTAAATCCATAATAAGAAATGAGCACTCACCAGGTGGACCTTTCTCTCCATCTGGACCCCCCAGTCCAATTCCAGGAGCTGAGGGGTGGGGGAAAAAAGCAGTGAACTTGATCTGAAACCTAAACTGTTCACAACATCAGTGAACACTTTGATTCAGCAGTGAGTAGCGATCATCCTCATTCTGCCTCAATAAGAGTAATTTTCATCCAGGCTGGTCTCTTACCTCCCATGGCTCCTTTCTGTCCAGGAGGTCCAGGAATCCCATCTTGTCCCTGGTTTCCTCTGGTACCAGCAGGACCAGGATGTCCAGGTGGCCCCTTGTTACCTAAAAATTGTGCTGGTTACCCACTGAGTGGACAGACTTGATCCCATTCTTGCTTTTCAGTCATGTTTAGATGAAAGTCTGGATCAGCATATGTGTTATTGCAGGTAGTAATAAGTGGTTCATGTACCTGTAAGACCTGTGGGTCCTGGAAGACCATTTATCCCTGGAGGACCATCACTCCCCTTTTCACCATGAGATCCAGGAGGACCTGAGACAGGTTTGTGAAAACTAAAATTATCAGCTTTTCTCAACTTTGGATGAATTTAAGTTGCCTCAAATTATGTATATATCACCAACTGTATATATAATTCTATGGAACATAAAACTGATTTTTCCAGATGGTCTGCAGACATATGAATTATGAAAAATAAAAAATTGCACCTCTGCATCCTGGAAGGCCAGTGTTTCCTTTGGGGCCACAGAGTCCACAGTTTCCAGGAGGACCGAAATTCTCAAGGATGCCTGATTCCCCCTTTGTACCCGAGGGGCCTTGACATCCTGAATTCCCCTGAGGGGAAAGCAGGAGAAGACTCTTCAACATTGATTCAAAGCAGACACATTTTTTTCAAGCATTTAAATATGAGACTAAAGATTTTCAGGTGCTAAAATTTTACTTTTTCCATAATGTGTTTTCAATTTTTGTGTTTGAATAACACTTGCTCCTGAAAAATGGAAGAAAGAGATGAAGGAGAGTGAGAACTGGATTAGATAATAAGGTGGTGTGAAATAATAAAAATAACAAAGCATGTAATATTAGAGGGCAACATTGCAGCATAGTGGTTAGCGCTATCGCCCCACAATAAGAAGGCCACTGGTTCGGTTCCTGGCCTGGGGCCTTTCTGTGCGGAGTTTGCATGTTCTCCCCGTGTCTGAGTGGGTTTCCTCCGGGTACTTCGGTTTCCTCCCACCGTCCAAAGACATGCATGTTTATATTAACTGGTGACTCTAAATTGCCCATAGGTCTGAATGCAAGCATGAGTGGTTGTTTGTCTCTTTGTCTTTGTGTGTTGGCCCTGTGATGGACTGGCCACCTGTCCAGGGTGTACCCCGCCCCTCGCCTGTTGGCTGGGATTGGCTCCAGCACCCCCGCAACCCGGAAACGGAAAAGTGGTAGAAGATGGATGGATGTAATATTAGACAAGAGAATTACAAATATGGAAATGAGTCAATGGACAGCTTCAGCCCAGAAAGAACTGTTAAAGCCTGAGGGGCAATGACCAGATAAAAGGTGAATCATCGGCAAACAGGAGGTATGGGTTGTAGGGGGAAAAAAAAACACGAGGAGATGTGGTCAGGGATGGAAGGCAGGTCAGGTTACCGGGGCAGAGATGAGGAGACGTGGTCAGGGACAGGCAGAGTCGATACCAGGGTATCAGTCTGGAAAAGAGTGCTGGAGAGTAGTGTATGATGTTACGACACCTTTGGCAGTGTCTGGGCTGTTAAAATACTGGCTGGCTGATGAGTGGAGAGAAGCTTTAGCTGGGGAGACCAGGTGCAGAAGATTTTGACTGATTAGGTGGTAATGCAGGAGGTGAGTGAGTATGGGCTGAGTGTGACAGAACCCACCCCCCTCAAGGGATGGCACCTGACATCCTAACAGACCACCCCAAAATTCTTCTGAGCTTGACCAATCCATCTCCTGCACAGCAGGTTCAGAGAAATGTTAAGCAGGGTCAGCAAGTGGAGCGCAGGACCGAGACAAAAAGACGCAGGGGTGGAGAGTCTGATCTGCAACAGACTTTTAGGACAGGACATCTCCAACCCCCACATCTGAGTCGTCAACCTCAATCATGAACTGGTGGCACTTAGAGGATGGGTGCAGAGGTGAACCGGCACTTGAGGGTCTTGAAGGACTCGTCAGTGGAAGGGCACCTTGGAGCTGGTGAGAGTGGTGAGAAGAGCACCCACAGAGCTGTAGTTGAGGATGAATCTGCGGTAAACATTGGCAAATCCCAGGAAACATTCCAGCTGTTTACGGGATTGAGGAACAGACCAGGAGGTAACAGCTAAGATTTTGGATGGGTCCATCTGGAGGCTGCTCTTGCCTATGATGTATCCCAGAAAAAACAGACGGGACATGGAACTCGCATTTCTCTGCCTTGACAGACAGGGAGTTTTCAAATAGGCGCTGGAGCACAGACAGGACATGAAGGACATGCTCATCTCGGGTCTTGGAGATGTTGAGCATGTCATTGTTTACCATAGTTTGGAAGACAGCAAGGACATTGGACAGTCCAAAGGGCATCACCTGATATTTGTAGCATAAAGGAGATCAGGATGTGGAACTGGATCTTCTTCTTTTTTTTTTTTTTTTTGTCTGCATTGTCATAGTTAAGCACCACAGGGTGTCAACGTTGTATGAGATTGTAGTTATAGTCTTGCAGCTAAATGTTTTATTATTTCAGTGCGTGTCTGTGACCATCAGCAGCCCTCCATGGAAGCTAGTTTGTTGATCTTTATTGAGTGTATTGACCTTTGTGTAGCAGGGAGGGCAGTGCTACACCTCAGTGAATATTTGCTTATATATGCTTTTCCTGTTACCTCACACAGTATTAAGAGAGTCCAGAGGGTTTCTGTGTAGATCTCTGGAGAGATGGGAGTCCAGGTAGATGAAGGTGTCCCAAAAGAGGAGCCGAGTCAAAGATAGGATACATAGTGAGAGAATGAACTGGATTTTCTCGTGGTGACTGGCAGACAGGAGCATGGGAACCGGGGCTGTCTGGTGCCTGACAGTACACGACATGTCCATCAGGAGCTTGACCATGAACCGAATTGGACAGAAAAACTCACTTGAGCCCCACCTGCTGAACCAATCCCTCATCCATGATGCAGACATCAGCACCAGAGACTATGAGGTAACCAGGGACTGAGGACCACCAGGAAGGAGCAACTGGGCTTGGAGCAGAGGTCTCTGATGACGGCTCCCTCTGGTGACACCCCCTCTGGACTGGATGGTGGGCTGGCGATTAAAGGACCCTTGATGTCTCTCCTGTCGACAAGCCTTGATCTGGGTGGCCAGCTTGTTGGCTCCATCCAGTGTCGAAAGGATATCATGAGAAACCAGCTCATCCTTGACCTAGTAGGCGAGACCATAGAGGAAGGGGTCCAACTGGGCAGCAGAATTCCACCTGCAGAGGCTGGCTTTCGTGCAGAAGTCTATTGAATAATCAGCTATACTGCGGTCCCCCTGCCACAACCCCAGGAGCTCCTGAGCGGTCTCATGTTCAGGGGGCCCCATGCCAAAAACTTTGCGTAGCTCAACGGCAAACAGTTGAAAAGACTGGCACGCTGGAGACTGTCGCTCCTACTCCGCTGTCCCCCACAGGCGACAGAGGAACTCGCTTGAGGCCCCTTCTTAAGCTAGAAGGAGAAGCAGAAGCTGACGCGGGCGGAGTAGCCACAGATGAATAGATGAGGGCTGTTAGCTACTGCATCTGTTTAGCTAGTGCAGCTAATGCCTGTCCATTTTGGACAGCTGCTTGCCTGGCATCGGCAGCAGTTGCAGACATAACTAAAGGACCTTCTCAATTTGCTCCAGTCAGCTCAGGGGTGATGGATTGTGTGCTGGGTCCATACTGGCTGGATTGTACTGTCACAGGTTTAGGCAGGACCCAAGAGCAGCACAACAGCAGGAGCGTAGATATAAAAAATCTTTATTCAAATCCTTGCAGCAACTGAGTAACAATCCCAAAAAATTTTCTCAATGTTCAGATTTCCGTTAATCTCCTGGCCTGGATGTGAAGTCCATTCTCTAGTAATGATCTGGGGCCTCATTTATAAACGTTGCGTACGCACAAAACCGAACCTAAAACTTGTGTATGTCATTTCTACGCAAAGGTTGTGATCTATAAAAAACAGACTTGACGGAAAATGAGAGCAACTCTACGGTAACGCTGACCCATGCGTACGCACATTTTGGTGGAAAAGGGGAATTGGCGACACAGACGGTGCGGTGGTGAACTGAAGTCAGATTGAAGAAATGAAGAGTGGGAAGAACGATTGAGTGTTTATTATTGTCCTTCACACATTTAATTTCAACCCGTATCATGCGTTAGAGCCATGTCATCAGAATGATTTAACTCAGCAGCATTATTTTTGCATTGGACTGAGTAATTGTTTCGGAAACATCTCCTTAGAATCTAACTGAAAATTCTAAATTAAAATCCCTTCTCTATATTTAATCACCACCGTCCACTCCCGGAGCGCAGGAGGAAGAAAGGACAGCGCATCTGCCTAACGTGTAAATAACATAATATTTTCCTGTGATACTGTAAACACATAATCAAATGCCAATGAAATCCTAAGTGTGGAAAACAAAGCCGTTAACAATTGTTATACTTTATACTTTCCTGTTCTCAGTTTGTCAGCTCTACTTGATGCTTTTCATAACAAACCAGGCATAAAAAAAAGGGTAATGTTCACACACTTCAGTCTAAAGAATATTTTTCGTGGTGGGGGTTACCACGAACTGATTATCAGTCTGATTATTGCAAACCTATAAATACAGCGGTGAGCCCTGTGCGTAATGTTACACTATGGCACTGCTGGCACTGCTGGAGGACTATGCCAATGGCAGAATTGGGAGGGAGAGGGTCTTCAGGGACCATAAAGACTTATTGGCCCATGATGATGACTGTCTTATGAGCCGTTTTAGATTCCCTAGAGCTGCTCTTGGAACTATGTGCTGAACTGGGTCCAGCATTAGAGGGTACAACCACACCATCCCGGTGCAGACGCAGGTCCTTACCCCGTTTTTAAATGCGCAAAGCGCAGAGGAAACCATCTTCAATGAGGTCCATGCCCGTGCACGGTCAGTGGTGGAGCGCGCATTGTAAGAGCATGTGGCGTGTTACACAATGTGACACAGAGGAATGGTATCCCTCTCCCTCCCGACCCCCCCAATGTGCAATTTTCACTGCCTGGCTTTGCTTCCTTTAGTTTTTGATTTCGGTAGTGTGACCTCCAAACAGGAGGGTTTTTTGGGCCTCCACCCCACCGACAAGCGTCTCCACAGAAACATTTATTTTTTTACCTTTTCTTCCTGCATCCACCATCGTTTCCAAAAAGACATAACACTTGTATCTTGTATCTTATTTTATATTCATGAGGTGCTTTGCATTGACCATTTATGGTTGAAAATTGGCGTATACAGGGCGTGACATGAGGCTGACACAGCTGCGCACACTTGTAGTCAAGTCTGTGATTTATAAAGCAAAGTTTGCTTTAAGTGTGTGTACGCAGGGTTTTACAAATCTGAATATTTTTGGGCATACGCAAACTTTGGCTTTTGGCCGTAGTACACTTTTAGTAACAATCCTACGCACAGTTTTATGAATGAGGCCCCTGGGCTTTTAAAATACTGGCTGGCTGATGAGTGGAGAGAAGTTTCAGCTGGGGAGACCAGGTGGAGGAGTTTGTGACTGATCAGATGATGAGGCAGGCAGTTTGTGAGTGTGACAGGCGTGTATGTGTGTCACACCTTCTCTCCTGGATGTCCTTTAGACCCTGGTCCTGGTGGACTTGATTCTCCTTTAACACCTTTAGGTCCTTTTGATCCTAGTGTCCCATGTGCACCAGGTGTCCCACAAGGGCCTGCGTAACCTTTTTCACCTTTCACACCTAGACATACAACACCAGCAGTTGTTGGAAGGCTTAGAGATAAACAGTTACAGAGCAGTACATTCACATGTACTGTTCCAGACAATATGTGTTCTTACCTGGCTTCCCAATCACTCCTGGATTACCAGGGAGACCAGAGTGACCAGGTGGACCTTTCTGCCCATCACTGCCGGGGTGTCCAGGAAGTCCTGGGACACAAACATATTTATCAGCTGTCAAATTAAAATTTAAGGGTCATTTAAAACATAAAGACAATGTGCACAACAATCACCCAAATGAACAAACTGTGTTTTCATCTCAGTTCAATAAGTTTTGTTCACCTGGGGGACCAGCATTTCCAGGAACACCACTGATGCCATCAGGGCCCTGAGGTCCTGGCAAACCTTTCTCTCCATTAGTACCGGTGAAACCTGTGGGCCCTGAGAGGTAAACAGGAGGCAGGCAGACAGGGTCAAAGACAGGTAAACCACTACACCCGTAAATCGATTATTACTGTGATTCTTTACATATCTGATAAACCCCCAGCCAGTACTTCCTGGCTCTAGGCAAATGTCACATACTTCCTGAAGACCTCGGTATCAGATCCTTCTAGATGTCTCATCATTTCTTTGTCATTGTCCTTGTCAGTTTAGTCTTCTGTGCATTACCTGTTTTCATCCCTTGTTTCTGCCATTTGTCTATTGTTTTTTGGATCCTGTTGCCTGTATTGACTTCCTGCCTGATATAGAGCCTGATTTGTATTAAAGGACTTTGATTCAGCCATACTCTCTAGTGTTATGTGTTCTTTGTCCTCAGTGTTCTGGATCGTGACATCGATGATCTGGAGGGGAGTTACTATTAAGAAACAATCTGACATTTAACCCCCTGTAAAACCACATGGGTTGGATTTGACATTTTACATACAATTTTTCATAAGTAACATGTCAATTAGTGAGCTTTAGATTTTACAACAAAATGGAGCCAAAACCCATAATCTTCTGGCTTACAGTGATGATGATCATGAGTATGACAGAGAAAGACAACAAAATAATAGTAGACTACAGAGTACCAGGCGCTCCAGGGTCTCCAGGATCTCCATACGCCTCAATGAAAGTAGGGATTCCTCTAGGTCCGGGGTCCCCTTGATCCCCATGAGGCCCCTGAGGCCCCTGAGGACCTGCTGCCCCGTTTGCTCCCATCTGACCTGAGAAAAAGACAGTGATAGTTACAATGAAACACGGTAAATGGATTTGTTGATTGTTTGATTATTTGATGAAACCTTTCTGTCCCTGTCGTCCTCTCTCTCCTGGTTTCCCATCATTCCCTGGATGCCCAAGATGTCCTACCAGACCTGGGTCCCCTCTGGTACCTAAAAAATAATACGTAAAGGTTACTATACCTCTGAGGACATTGCAATGACAATTAACTTGGCCTGAAAAGCTGAATGTAAACAATTGTGTATCAACAAAAAATACAATTTCTTGAAGTTTTCTGACATGAATAACGCAATCTTTGCATGTGAAGGCCTGAATATAAGCAGAAACTTTAATTCTAAATTCCAATGTAAGGAATATAATGAGGAACATACAGAGCACAAGCTCCTCACCTGGGCTTCCTGGCTGTCCATTGGTCCCTCTAATGCCCTTAAGTCCGATTTCTCCTACTGGGCCTGGAGATCCATCAAATCCTGGGGCCCCGTATGGTCCCTGATGCCCAATACCTCCCACACCTGGCAGTCCAGGGTCTCCCTGAGCCCCTTTTAGACCCCGGACTCCTGCAAAACAGGGAAACTGTGAAACTGAGAGACACAGATATCCCACAGATAGGCTGATAAATAAATTTAAATGAACCTCTGAACCTATTTATAGGTACCTGTGAATCCAATATTGCCCATCTGCCCTTCCTTCCCAACAGGTCCAGGTGGTCCCTCCAAACAGCATCCAACAAAACCAACAGGACCAGGCACACCATCCAGGCCACTATTACCTGAGAGACATGCCAGTTTACTTCAGTTTAGCTGGCAGGTTTTCTCTTGATTCCATTCCTATGATCATCATTACACAGAAACAGCCTTAACCCTTCTTTTAGAAACATAGAATCTACTGCGGTGTGCCCCATGGACAAGTTTTTTCAACCTCTTTGTTGCCCTCTGACGGTATCATCAGAAGACGTGCTATTTAAATGCTGAAGATACTGGACTCTATATCGCTGCTGGTCTTGATCATTGATGCAGTGTTTAATGCTTTGATGTATCAGAAATGTGTTGAAATTAACTGAAGAAACACAGAGATGTTTATATCAGTCAGTTCCAAACCTTTCTATGATAGAAAAAAAGGTGCCATTGAAGATATTAAATGGGCTACCAATGGGTCCGGGTGGTCCATCTTGTCCTGGACATCCTGGAACTCCATCTGCTCCTTGTCGTCCAGAATTTCCTTGGGGCCCCACAGAGCCATCTTCTCCCTGAGGGCCTGACTGACCCTGCTGGCCTGGGAAACCGAAAGCTGTGTCCCCCTGTGACCACAGAGACCAACAGACCAGAAAATCCGGGGAACAAATGCTGCCATGAATAGCATCAATGGAAGCAGTGATGGAATTGATGGAATGTATATCGATGATGTTTTGTAACTGATTGGATCAACCTGTGGTCCACATGTGGGTTGAATCAGGTGAAGTAATGTAATTTCATGAATCTTGTGATTCAGTGATTTACTGACAAATCAGCATCTCTCAATTTAGTTGGAGTTTTGTTTGTGTAGTCTGTCTTGATGTCAAATGAAGTGTGTGTGAAGATTCATCCTCTGATTGGTTCTGTTTATTCAGGGTTTGACAACAAACAAAGAAACTTGTATGGACACATTCTTTGGTTTAAGGTTAAGGTTTAGGTTAGTTTACCTTTGGGCCTGGCATCCCTGGTGGGCCCGATGGCCCTGCTCGTCCCTTAATACCAAAACTTGATAAACCTGGAGCACCTTGCCGGCCCTTGAGTCCTGAAGCCACCATTCAAAAATAAATGATATCCAGTTATTTATCATTTTCAGTTCAAGGGACATGTCTTTACTACTAAACCTAAACTGACCTTTCACCCCTGGGAATCCTGGGGGGCCCTGCACAGAAAATCCCTTATCTCCCTTTTCTCCCTTTGAACCAACAGGTCCTGGGGCACCTGGAGGTCCTGTCACACCTGAGACCAGCAGAACACACAGGTGAGACAACAGATTAATCTGTCCAGATACGATTCATGGAACCTCCAGGTAAAACTGATTCAACACAATCACAGGTAGATTTTTTTTTTTTTTAAGATTTCAGTATTTATCTTTTTACAAAAATATTTTTTTCTTGTTTATCTGCTGCTGAAAAACAGGAATCAAAATCTCTTTTTTTTATTCCTGTGTATTTTATATGCCTGGTATCTTCATAGTCCCTCTGGGAAGCTTCACCTCATCATGGTGGAGAGGTTTGCGTTCAACGATGAACCTGGGAGCTGTGTTGTTGGGAGTCATGTGCTCCTGATAGGGTTTCCCAAGGCAAATTGGTGTCAGGGACCAAACAAAGAATGGTTTCAAAAGACCCCATGAAAGATAGAGGAGGGAGGAAGGTGACCCTGCCCGGAGGAAGTCCGGGGGAGGCCCAGGGCCCACCCCTGGAGCAAAGCATGGATTGAGGGCCAACAGCGAGCACCTGGTGGCCGGGTCCACCACAGCCCAAAGAAGCGACTTGGACACTCATCCTCTCCCATCTCATGAACCCACCATCAAATTGCTGGGGTTGTGTAGCCTCGGTTCTGGATCAAAAAAGCGTGGATAGGGGCTGGACCTTATTCTTCTCCAGAGTTGCCAAGGGCAAGAGGCATGTGGAAGAATTAAAATATGAGAATACCAAATAACAATGGGATATTAGAATGATAAAACATTAGTTTGGCCAGGTCACCACGACCTGGACGCTGATGGTAACAATATAGTGAGATTCTGTGAAACATTTGGGAATCTTGCCTGTACTAGCGCTGAAACATTAAGATTAGCCCAAAGTACAACACAGTGTTGAGACATCTGTAAACCTTATCTTTACTTGTGTCAAGACATTAAGGTTGTGCCAAAAGACAACACAACACACACTGTGTTGAGAACACTACTTACCCATTGGCTAATCTCTAGAATAAGTATTGCTATGAAAAGTTCTTGGTTATTGGGTCATATCCCCTTGGGAATGTGGATAGCCAGAGAATCTGGTAAACAGGATGAAGCCTGTGACTGAGTCCACATGCACAAGCATGTATAAGCATGTGGACGCACACATACACACACACACCATCCACCATGTATAAAAGACACATTCCGGCTCTGTAATACTTTGAGATATCTCTAACTGTGTTGTTACTAGGGCTGCTGTGAATAAAGGAGACTCCACATTTGACACTTGTGTCTTGGCGTCTGTCTTGACATTTGATTTTCGGTGATCCCTCTCTTTCGTTCTTTTTTGTGTGTGTGTGTGTGTGCGCGTGTGTGTATATGTGTGTGTCTGCATTTGTCCTCATAGTTTAACACCACAACTTTAAATGAGATTGATGAAATTATAGTCTTGCAGCTAAATATTTTATTATTTCAGTGCATGTCTGTGACCATCACCAGTCCTCCTGGAAGGTAGTTTGTTGATCTTTATTGAGTGGAATGACCTTTGTGTGGCAGGGAGGGCAGTGCAACACCTCAGTGAATATAGGGGGGAATGAAGGACAGAGCTTTTCCTGTTACCTCACTCAGGATTATGAGAGTCCAGAGGGTTTCTGTGTAGATCTCTGGAGGGATGGGAGTCCAGATAGGTGAAGGTGTCCCAAAAGAGCCCATTTTAGCAGGATTAATCAATTCCTCATGATGTGACTCAACACGAGCTGGCAAGTGATGCCACACATGCATTTGGGCATTCCCTAAATATGAGTGAGACTATCACCAGGGCCCAGAGTCAGGTCAGGGGCCCAGGCTCCCCATGCCCACCACCCTGTGTGCGGGAGCGCATGAGGGCCACTGCAGCCACGTGGCATGATGCAGGCATCAGTGTTCCAGGCGGGCGACGGCGAGCACCACTGGACCGCCCAAGCAAGCGCATGTTGGAGCAGGACTGGAGGGCCCCAAGACCCCCAACACCCCCCATCCACCACCCAGCCATCCGCAGCTGCCAGCAACATCTCACAAACGAGATGATTCCGCACTTTCTGCCATAACAGGCACCAAGCGGGTGCGGGAATGCTCAAAAGTCCCCAGCTGAGTGCTGTCGTGTTGGAGTTTACACTAGTGGGGCAAAGGGTCTCTTCCTTGTGCTTGAAGGTAAGGGGAAAATCTCTGACTGTTGTTTATGCATATGCGTCTAACAACAGTTCAGAGTATTTGGCATTCTTGAAGACCCTGTCTGGAGCTTTGCATAGGGTACCGCTAAGGGACTCTGTGGTGCTGCCGGGAGACTTCAAAACACAAGTTAGCAATGACGGAGATAACTGGAGGGGCGTGATTGGGAGGAACGGCCTCACCCATCTGAACACAAGTGGTGGCCCAATATTGGTCTTCTGTGCTAGCCACAATTTTTCGATAACGAACACCATGCTCGAACACAATGATTTTCATAAGTGTACTTGGTACCAGAGCACCCTAGGCCGAAAGTCAACAATAAATTTTGCAACTGTATCATCTGACCTGAGACCGTGTGTTTTGGACAAATGAGTAAAGACAGGGGAAGAGCTGTCAATGGATCAACATCTGGTGATGAGATGGATTAGATGGAAGGGTAACCCGTGGACAGACGTAGCAAGCCCAAACAAGTAGTATGGGTAAACTGGGAATGTCTAGGGGAGGCCCTTGTCTGAGAAGCCTTCAATTCCCACCTCCGAAGGTGTTTAACACTCTCCTCTGCGCCTCAGTCAGAGCAGTGCCCTGCCGAGAATAGAATAGAGTCTCTGTCTATGTCTAGGTCTATAGAAACTGTGTCTCTCCCCCGACCACCTAAATTTAGAAAGTTACTAAATCTAAATTAAACAGAAGAGGAGCTAAAAACAAAAACTTAACTGAAATCAAAACAGCCACAAATTCGGTCTCAAAAATACTGCAATTAAATGTGGACTGTTGAATATTCAAACACTATCATCAAAATCTCTACTAGTTAATAATCTCATAGCTGATCATCACATTGATTTATTTTGTATAACTGAAACCTGGCTGCAGCAGGATGATTATGTTAGTATTAATGAAGCTACACCCCCCATTCATGTTAATTTTCATGTCCCTCGTACCATAGGTCGAGGAGGGGGAGTGGGTGCAATATTTCAGTCAAGCTTATTAATCAACCCTAAACCAAAATCTGGCTGTAGGTTTTTTGAAAGCCTCACTCTTAGTCTTTCCCACTCAAACTGGAAAGTTGAAAAACCAGTTCTGGTAGTTACAGTATACCGTCCACCTGGTCCGTACTCAGAATTCCTATCAGAGTTTTCTGAGTTTATATCAGAGTTAGTATTTAGTACAGATAAAATCATTATACTGGGAGATTTCAATATTCATGTAGATGTAGAAAGTGACAGCCTTAGTTCTCGGTTTCTTTCCTTACTAGACTCCATTGGCTTTTCCCAGCATGTGAATGAACCCACTCACTGCTTCAATCATATCCTTGATCTTGTTCTAACATATGGCATTGAAACTGACAAGTTAACAATTTCTCCTCAAAACTCTCTTCTGACCAACCATTACCTCATTACGTTTGAGTTTACTTTAACTGACTGCACAGCATCGAGGAATAAATTCGGATATAGAAGATGTTTATCTGAAGATGCTGTGGCTAAATTTAAAGAGAACATTCGGTCATCATGCAGCAATGTCATATCTAAATTCAAATGAGGATTTCTCCCACACACAGGTTGATGACCTTGTGATTAGCACTATGGCCACACTGTGTTCAAATCTTGATGATGCTGCCCCTCTCAAAAAGAAAGTAATAAAACAGAGGAGGCTGGCTCGTGGTATAATTCTCAAATTCGTGCCTTAAAGCAAACGTCACAGAAATTAGAAAGAAAATGGTGTTCCAGAAACTCGGAAGAGTTTCATCGAGCCTGGAAAGAAAGCTTAAAAACGTATAAAAAAGCTCTCTGCAGTGCTAGAAGCTCATATTACTCAGCACTAATAGAAAAAAACAAGAACAACCCCAGGTTTCTCTTCAGCACCGTAGCCAGGCTGACAGAGAGTCATAGCTCAGTTGAAGTTGATCCTCAGTTGATCCCCATAGCTCTCAGCAGTGATGATTTTATGGGCTTTTTTACAGATAAAATTATAACAATCAGAGACAGAATTCATCAGCTCTTAACTACATTAGGCAGTAATCTATTGAATACAGCAACTCCTGAATCAACTGCAATGCCTATTTTACACCTGGAGTCATTCTCATCTCTGAATTTATCAGAGCTACCTTCTATAGTTTCATCATCTAAACCATCAACCTGTCTATTAGACCCAGTGCTGACCAGCCTCTTTAAAGAGATTTTATACTTAATTGAGCCATTCATCCTAGACCTGATTAATTTGACATTATCTTTGGGTTATGTACCTCAGACTCTTAAGACCACAGTCATCAAACCCTAACTTATAAAGCTGAATCTTGATCCAGATGTTTTGGCCAATTATAGACCCATATCAAACCTTCCCTTCATTTCTAAAATCATTGAAAAAGCAGTAGCAGACCAATTACATGACATTCTGCATTTGAACGGCCAGCTGGAAGAGTTTCAGTCAGGATTTAGAGTTCATCACAGCACAGAAGCAGCACTAGTTAAAGTCTCCAATGATATTGTAATGGCTTCAGACAATGGATCAGCCTCCATACTTCTCCTCTTAGATCTCAGTGCTGCATTTGACACCACTGACCATAATATTTTATTACAGAGACTGGAACATGAAATTGGCATTAAAGGAACTGCTCTAAGGTGGTTCAAATCCTATTTATCAGATAGATATCAGTTTGTTCATGTTAACGATAGCTCCTCCTCACGCACTATAGCCAATTATGGAGTTCCGCAGGGCTCAGTACTTGGACCAATCCTCTTCAGTCTTTATCTGCTTCCTTTAGGCAACATTATCAGGAAGCACAGCATCAATTTTCACTGTTATGCAGACAATACTCAGCTGTATTTATCAATGAAGCCAAATGAAGTTAGTCAGATAGTCAGACTGCAGACATGTCATTCTGTTAACGTATAAAGCTCTTAATGGCCAAGCTCCATCATATGTCAGAGAGCTCATAGTTACTTACTGTCCTAGTAGGCCACTCTGCTCTCTAGATGGATGTTTACTTGTGGTTCCTAGAGTCTCCAAGAGTAAATCAGGAGGCAGATCTTTGAGATATCAGGCTCCTCTTCTATGGAACCAACTTCCAGTATTGGTCCGGGGGCAGATTCTTTAGCAATTTTCAAGACCAGGCTTAAAACCTTTCTGTATGAAAGAGCTTATAGTTAAAAAGTTAAAGTTCATTTACTCTTTAGCTATGCTGCTTTTGGCCTAGACTGCTGGGGGAAGCACTGAGCACCTCTCTCTTTCCCTCCCTCCCTCTATCTCTCTCTCTCTCTTTCTCTCCCTCTCCCTCTCTCTCTCTCTCCCTCTCCCTCTCTCCCCCTTGCATACGCCCACATATCAATAACCATGTTTCTCCGAAGTCCCTACTTCTCCCAGTTCTAAGAATGTGTAACTATTTACTAACCATGTTTTCCCAAAGTCTCTGTCTCTCCCAGTTCCTCTCCTCTCTCTCTCTGTCCTCATCCTGCAGGTGATGAATCATCACCATCCCATATTCCTGCAACGCCTGCTGCTCCCACATCTTCATGAACTTCATACAGTATTATATGTTCCTGCCTGCACCTGTGTTGAATATCCCCTCCTCCTGCTCGCTCTATCTCCCTCTCTCAACCCAATCGGTTGAGGCAGAAGGCCGCCTCCCCCTGAGCCTGGTTCTGTCCGAGGTTTCTGCCTTTTAAAGGAAGTTTTTCCTTGCCACTGTCGCCAAGTGCTTGCTCATCAGGAGATCTGTTGGGTCTCTTCAAATAATTTTATAAGAGTTTGGTCTAGACCTGCTCTATATGTAAAGAAGCCATCAGGCTGAGGTAGGTGTCCTTTGGGGACATGCTGTCCCTGGGGACTCCAGAGGCAGTTGTGAGGTACCAACGGGCCCAAAGAACAAGTTTGGGAGGAGTTCAGTGAGGCCATGGAGAAGGATAGCTCCGAGGCGCTTCTGGAAGACGGTCCAGCACCTCCAAAAGGTGAAATGGGGGACCATCCAAGTTGTGTACAGCAAGGTTGGAACACTGCTGACCACATCTGAGGAGGTAATTGGTCCGTGGAAAAAGCACTTTAGGGAATTTCTGAACCCCACTAATATACCGTTTTTAATGGAGACTGGAGGATTATGGGGGATCATCGTCAATTTCCCTGGGTGAAGTCACTGAGTTAGTTAAACAACTCCACAGTAGCAAATCCCCAGGGATTGATGAAATACCAGGATTTTGAGGTGCAGCCATGGTGAGGAGGGGTTGCAGTTCGGTAGCTGGAAGATCGACTTGTTGCTTTTTGCAGAAGATGTGGTCATGTTGGCACCATTGGGCTTAGATTTACAGTGCTCATTGGATCGGTTTGCAGCTGAGTGTGAAGCAGTGGATTGCTTACTCCAGATGGGGAATGAGTCCTTGCCCTGAGTGAAAGATTTTAAGTATTTCGGGTTCTTGTTCACAAGTGAGGGAACTCTACAGCGTGAGACTGACTGGAGAATTGGGACAGTTGGTGAGGTGCTGCATTCACAGCACCACACCGTTGTTACGATAAGAGAGCTCAGTCAGAAGGGAAAGATCTCGATCTGGCAGTCAATCTTCGTTTCTACCCAGACCTATGGTTATGACAGATGAGAACAAGATCACGGAAATGAGCAGCCGAAATGGGTTTTCTCTGCAGTGTGGCTGGGGTCTCCCTTGGAGATAGGGTGAGAAAATCAGTCATCCGGGAGAAACTTGGAGTAGAGCTGCTGTTCCTCTGTGTGGGAAGGAGCCAGTTGAGGTGGTTCAGGCATCTGATAAGGATGCCACCATGGCGTCTCCTTCAGGAGGTGCTCTTGGCATATCCAACTGGGTGGAAACCTCAGGGCAGACCCAGGACCAGGTGGAGAGATTATATCTCCTCACTGGCCCAAGCGGGCCTTAGGATACCCCAGTCAGAGTTTGCCAAGGTTCTTGGAACACCCTGCTAAAGATGCTACCCCTGCGACCTGATATGGATAAGCGTTTGAAGATGGATGGAAATGCTGATATGGTGCTGAACTAAAAAGTGCTCTATCTTCTAGCTTTGATTCAACACACCAGTGTAGAAATAATAAGGAATAAGCAAGAACTGAAATAAAGGTTGGCTATAACATGTCTTGTATTTTGATGATGATGATAGAAACTTTATTAATCCCAATAAGGAAACTAGTTTACCACCAGATTAGACCATATAGCCATCAGATAACGCAAGCACAATACACAACAAATAAATAAATAAATAACTAGCCAATGAAGTCATGATTAAAAGCTAATGAGACATAATTCTGAGCTAATGAGAAAAAAAATACATTATTAGAACTACAGCAAGAAAAATCGCACATCTGGTCAGCACAGACTTTTAGTGAGTGTCAATTGACACTTTCAGGGCCTTTTACACCTAGATATTCATCAACACTGAGTCTCAGGATCAGAGTTTCAGATTACTAAAAAGACTTTCAAATAAATAAGGAAAAGAATATCTGTTGGCATATTGTAAAACTAAAACTCCGGAGGCGCCCTCAGAGATGCTGCAGTTCTGAACTTAAATCAGATGAATCTGTTCCTGGAATGAGAGGTCAACCAGAAAAACATGCCTCACCTTCAGGTCCAGGGTTTCCACGTAGACCTTTCTTTCCTTTCTGTCCTTGATCCCCTGGATATGTTTTGATTTCACCTGGAGCACCTTTTTCACCTGAATCAACAGACTGACTGTTAGCCAGGTCCTCATCTCACCAGAGTCCAGTTCAGTCCAGTCCACACCTAGAAACTCTTACCTGGTTTTCCAAGAGATCCTCGTTGTCCCAGAATTCCCACATTGCCTTTAGGCCCTGGAGGGCCTGGAGCACCAATACCAGGAGGTCCTGGCGGTCCCCTTTGCCCTATCAGTCCTCTAGAGCCACTCTGTCCAAGTGGGCCCCTGTCACCTTTATGTCCTGGAGGCCCCTGAAGGGCAGCATCAAAGAGAAGTTTAAAATCTGAGATCCAAGATCTGAGATTAAGACTGGATTGAACAGGCGATGAATATTACACTCACAGGATCTCCTTTGTGTCCTGGAACACCTTTTGGTCCTGGGTCTCCTTGAGGTCCATCTGTTCCATCAAAACCTGGTTTTCCTGGTTCCCCCTTGGCTCCTTCCACACCTTTCAACCCCAGTCTTTGCATGATCCCTGGGTCACCAATGGGTCCTGGTTGTCCTGGGATGCCAGGGATACCAAAAGTGCCCTAATAACAGATGGTTGTTAATTTTTTGAATGGTGAGTAAAAGTTTTCTGGACCAAGATTTGCCAAAAATACATTCCAAATGACAAACAGCACCAATCTAAAACTGTTCCAATCTGAGACACAGAATGCACACAGCAAAAGATACAGAGAGCAGGCTTCTCTCACTCTGATATATGGACTCAATGCACCCAGAATAGAGCAGACACTTATTTCCTTGCTCTCTGGCTCTGTTCACCTGTGCAGCAGTTGTTGACGCTAATTTGGTTATCTTACAAGAGAAAAGGAAGCCTGGTTTGGAGAAGAGCAAAATAGGCTGATGTTGGTAGTTTGGACATGTTTTAGTTGTGATAAGTTCCTTTATATCAGGATAGTTTCTGGGAGTGATGAATATCTTACAGCTACATCTCAAAGATGATTGGTGCTGGGTCTAAGTGCCTCTGAGGTTTGTGTTTAAGTGCACTCTATTAGTGTCTAACTTTAGCAGAAGTGCGATCTACTGAGCTCACCTGTTGACCAGGTGGACCTCTGATACCTTTGACCCCGTTGCAACCTTTGGGTCCTGGTAAACCATCAGCACCTGGAAACATAGCAACATCACAGAGACTGAAAGGTTTAAACTGAATCCTGATCTAGATCTTATCATTCGCTAGTCTGGTCCATTTAATTCTTCTTGAAGTACATTAAATCATCTAGACTTGTGACAAAGCTAATATTCAGCACAGTGTGGTTAGTGTCACACTGTGAGACAATTATACTTTACTTTAGAGTGTAACAAAGCCTTATTAGAGAAGACAAAGCTACTGAGGATCAATAGTTCATAACATCATTAGATCAGGTGAGTTCTTACCTGGAAACCCGTTTTCACCTGGTGCTCCTGTTTTACCTAGAGGTCCAGGGAAGTGAGAAACAACCAGACAGGTGGAGCACACTTCACCCTTTTCACCTGACAAACAGAAATCAATTACTCAATGTAATTATTTCAATAATATTGGCAATGGTTTCTATTATAAAATCTGTGCATGTGTGTTTTTGAATAAATGCACACACACACATATATATATATATGAATGCATTACATAAAAATTAAGTATATTGCATGTTAAGCCAATCAAAGGACATTGTGCATTTGGATTTAAATTTCTTTAATAGTACCTTCCCACTAGAGGGTGATATAATTCCTTGTAGATCAGACTCCCAAATGCAGGTAAAGAGGGGGAAGGACATTCAGGATGGTTTCAGACTCAATTAATAGGATCAGAGGCAGGTGTGTCATCTTTTTGTCAGACAGTCAGAGTGTTTGGTGGCATCACTGCATGGAGACCTCCATGGATGCCAGTGGTAAGAAAGCTTTACTTTAATCACATTGACAAGAAAAGTAACTTTTATTTAAATGATTAAAAGGTTAAAATGGTGATTTTTATGTTTGTTTTTATGTTTATTGTGCATTTGAAATGAAAAATAACCTAAATATAGCGCTGCTGGTGGTCTGAGGTCTGACATGTTTGGAGAATTTTTTTTGTTCATCCCTTTCATTGTTCAAATTTATAAAATCAGTCTTTGAGATAGATTTGATGTAAACAGAGAAAGTGAATGTAAGTATTAAGTTGTGAAATATATTTTTTGATTATTTAAGTAGTTAAAATGTGTTTAAAATGTATTTAAGTTGAAATTGTGACCCAGATAAAATGCGAGTGGGAGTAATTTGAAACTGTTTAAACTAGTGACGTTGTTGTTGTTGTTGTTGTTGTTATTATTATTATTATTATTATCATTATTATTATTATTATTATTATTGTAATGAAGAGGGAAACAGCCTGTCATGTGACCATAAAAACTTCTCCCTCATCTCAACCGCTCACCCATTAGTCCATTCTTCCCTCTATCTCCAGGAAATCCCATGAAGCCTTCTGGACCTTTATGTCCTGGAAGACCAACATCTCCAGGCAGAAAGTCTAAGAGATGGAAAACCAGACATCAGTCAGTGTGATGTTTCCTTTCTGTCTGTCCGTGTGTCTTCTCTAAATAAATATATTATATCACCTGGTATTCCTGGTTCTCCTGGCTCTCCTTCAGCTCCTGGACCACCTGGGACCCCACTCTCTCCTTGAGGTCCCATGATTATGGGCCCCTGCTCTCCTGATTCTCCTTTGGGTCCAGGCAAACCAGGTGGCCCCTGGGGCCCTGGTGGCCCAGGCAGTGGCACACCTTGAGAGAAGAAAGAGACTCCACAATCTTATTGTCATTACAGCAGATATCTTTGTCATGTTGTATTTATCTCTCATGGTAGAATCTGATCGTTATATTGGTTTTAACAGATCATTAACATTTCAATAACAATAGGTGAGAGAGACATAGAGCATATAAAGTTTACCTGGTTCGCCCTGCAGTCCAGGGAAACCAATTAGTCCTAAAAAGAAAATGGCAGAGAAGAATATGAAGAGGGAAGTTATATCACACGCATTTTACCACTGGTCACATGACTTCTTGGTTCTTCAGTTACCACTGTAAAAAGACATGAAGTTGAAATGATCAACATATTTGTTTTGCGCCTGAAGAGAATGATATAGAAACCTGAATAGACTAAATGTAAAAGATATTTCACTTATTTATTTCCAAATCCAGACAAATAAACTCTGGTAGGCAAAAATAAAATTGAAATTCATCTGTATTGGACTCTGTGTCATACCTTGTTTTCCTGGGGCTCCGGGAGGTCCCTGGGGCCCAGGGGGACCAAGCTGCCCCTTGAAGAATCTGTGATTCCACAACAGCTGATAAAAACAGGAGCAAAAATTTAATATGGAGTGTGACAGTCTGATAACAGTACAACTCATCAACTGACAGAGGATTTTTAGTTGTTTCAACAGCATCTGGTCTTGCAGCTCATGTGTTGGTCTGTCAAGTCTGTTGTAATGACACTCAGCACAGACAGAAACGTCAGACTCACCACTCCTGGGAGACCTGGAGGACCAGGGTCTCCTTTCTCCCCCTGAAAACATAGTTTGTGTTACAGCAGCAAATTCAGGTCTGAGATAGTACTGCAGCTGTACTTCATGTACACTACTCACCCTTGTTCCTTCAATGCCTGGGGGGCCGAGGTATCCACGATCCCCTGGGCCTCCCTGCAGAAACACACAGGTTCAGTGAATCAGAACCAAAAAATCAGAACTAGATATTCACCAATGATCCCAGCTTAGCAGGTAGTTACCTGAGCTCCGAGCTCTCCAATGAGTCCATCCTTCCCTGGCTTACCCTGGTACACAGCATTTAACATGATGAACCAGATTAAGGGTTCTGTTAAACTTCTCATCATAACCATAAGCTAGTTTGTCTCTCTCACCAGTGAGCCTTGGTCACCTTGCTCGCCCTTCTGACCTTTCGCCCCCAGTTTCCCTGGTATGCCCTGTAGGATAAAACAAATACACACGTGTCTGATCAAAATGATAATCAGAATGTTTGTTCTCTGCTGTTGTGACTTTGATGAAATGATGATAGACTGTGACAGTGAGGCAGGTTTGACTTACACAAGGCCCAGGACAACCTTTCTCTCCAACATCACCCGGTTCTCCCTGAAATATAATGTCAAGAACATCAACAGCAACATCAGTGAGACAAAAAGAGAGAGAGCCAGTCAGTTGCACAGACCTTCAGCTCTTTGGGTCCCTCAGCATACAGTTTGATTCCTTTCTGTCCTGGAATCCCTGGAGGTCCACGTTCACCCTAAAAACCAAGTACAGCTAATGATGATGAGGAAGATGAGGATGAGGATGAAGATGATAAATTAGTTAGATATGTTTGTGTGACTTGTATCACAGGTCTTTGTTGATATGAAAAGTCCAGCCCTGTTTGTTATCACATGGGTTCTGTTCTTGACCTGCTAGCTCACCTTCTGTCCTCTGGGTCCTGGGATCACGGGACTGGGACCCTCCAGACCCTGAAACACAAACGCAGCCTTATCAGCCCAGCAAACAATATCCTTTATCTTGTGCAAACTAAATACATTTTTTAACAGAATATTTCCTAGTTAGGAGAAGATAATAACTGGTGCTATGAAATGCTTTGTAATATAACATGATAAACGACAAACTCCATGTCATTCTTGTATCTCTTCCTGTTTTCAATGAATGATATCACATCCACACAGATGATGAATGTTTTTACCAGTTAGTTCAGGTGTTGGAATCATTATCAGTATGGAAAATAAAAATCTTCAGTTCAGCTTATTTATGAAAGTGATGTTAAAATCTAGAAAAACAGCACTGGCGACACAAACTGCTCTCACATCAGTTCATCCTCAGAGGACACTAACCTTCTCTCCTAGTAACCCTGGCCACCCTGGCCTTCCCTTAAAAAAAGCATAAAAACAGCTGATTATTGTTTATGGATTTGCTGATCATTACAGATTTTGAATTAAAGTTGAAAATTGTATCATACAGATATTCCATCAGCTCCTGGTGGTCCTGGCAGCCCAAAAGGACCAGGATCTCCCTTCTGCCCCTGAAACAGAAACAGCCACTCAGGACACAGTATCCATCAGCACATCTGGGGGAACTTTCAACTGAGTGCTCAAATGTTCTTTCAACAACTAACCAACACAGTGCATTGATTTTGTTCTATGGATTGACTTAAATAGAAATAGCATTATTAATAGCATTTATTTTATATTAAATATTTTGTAATAATTTGTGATGAGCTTGCTGGTGAGAGAATGTTTTAAGTCTCCCTCAACAATCATTTGGTCATGTCAAGATAAATTGTCTGGTAGCAACTGACCTTTTTCCCATCTGGTCCTTGAGGTCCTGTTTGTCCTTTAATTTCCCGAAGGATGTCATAGGAGAAAGACTCCCCCTAAAATCACAACAAAACAGGAATGATCAATAGCTGAGAATCATTTCCTTACAGGGAATTTCAAGACTAACAAGGCTATCTTCTCTTTAAATGTCCTAAAATAAGAATGAAGAGCACATAGCATTAATATTGTGTAAAAAATAAACAACTGTGTCATTTTATATCAACCTTCTTACCTTTGGCCCTCTCAGTCCTGGCTCACCCTGAAACACATGAATGCAGTTAGCCTTAGTTTTTCGCTGTTAATTAATCCTGCTTAGTTTCAGTCTGCAGAGATCTAAATGGTTAATAGGTGAAAACAGGAAGTATTCACAACAACCAACCACTGTTTTTACAACTTACTTGAAGTCCAGGAGATCCTAGAGTCCCAGGAAATCCTGGGTATCCAATATCTCCCTGGAAAGTATCAATCAATGAATCAATCAGGACACCCTTCAATCTCTGTGAGTGGATAAAATCAGGTGATTTCTGCCTCAGATAGATTGTTTTTGAAGATGTATATAATGCAATATGCAAATGTGTCTTCGAAATCATATTTGTCATGCAAATGGTCTGCAGGGCCAGATTACATTATAACTATACATTATATTCAGAAGGACCGTGAAACAGTTAAGGTATTAAAAATCATATGTTCTTTACAAAGGTAAAGAAACAGAAACCACCAGGAAATATCCACATTTATTTATTATAATTGATCAATTGTTAATATTTATTTTTTATATAACATAAATATATATATAACATAAAACAAAAATGAATTAGCACAAACCATTTGACAACAGCCAATCTTTCCTAACTGAAGTGACTTCATACCATCTGATTCCCAGAACTCTGCTAGAAACCTGGCATGCAGGATTCAAACTACCATCACTGAAACATCATGATCATCCCCACCTTTGTCCCATTGCATCCTGGAAATCCTGGTCGCCCAGTTGGTCCTTCATGCCCAGGAAGTCCCTAGGAATGATATGGACTGGTAAAAACAACTTAACGACACCGTAAAATGTCATCTTCGTCAGATCAGGTGTGAGAAATGTTTTGTTATAATGATGTTTTAATAGGAGAAAAAGCATATTGACTGGAAAAATTAGTTTAGTGGTGCATGATCACAATCTATGGGTTATTTCTCTATTGTGAGTTTGGTTACTTCATAAACGTTCTTACCGGTAGACCTGGAGGTCCTGGGAAACCTGGTTTCCCTGGAAGGCCCTAGAGAATACAGAAAGACATATGGCTACTGAGTTTCTAAAGATATGTCCAGATTAATTCTGGCAGAAGTTGTCTCACAGGAGACTCAAATCCAGGAAAATCCACAGTTGGAATTTAGATTACAAAGGAGCAAATAAGCATAACAGTAAAAAAACACATTAGCCCATCTTTCACTGGAAAATATGATAAAGGAAAACTGATAGTGATTCATCATCATCATCAGTCCTACCCGAGAGCCTTTCAGCCCTGGACTTCCTGGGGGACCTTCCTCACCCTGAGGACGAACGCAAGAGAAAATGATCATCATCATCAGAATGAGGGTGGAGCTCCTGAGACAAACTGTGTTTTACATCATTGTTTACTGGAGAGAGGCAGTATACAGACAAAGACCTCCTACTCTGAAACTTGATCGGCTGCTGTCAGAATGAGCACCTGAGAGGGAAACAAAGGGCTGACTGGCTAAAACACTTTGTAGGATATATTCTTTAATCTGTGGATATTTGTAAAAGCTGAGCTAGAAGGCTTTTAAGTCTAAACTACTGCCCTGGAGGAGCCCAAAGTTCACACCACGTTATCAGGGTTGGATTTTATTAAAATGATATGAGAAAGGGCAGAATTTTATTAATCCCCCAAAAATATTTGGGCCAGGTTGCACCAAATTACAGTAAAACAACACAAGTGACAAAACAAGAAATTTAAATAAGATCAAAATAAGAGAAAATTTTTTTGTATAAAAAGTGTAAAATGCAAACAAACAGTGTCTCACTGTGAAATTCTAGGAGATTAGCCACACATTTGTCAGAAATTTGTATAATATCATCTCCATCTGTTGGTTCTGGTATTGGTTAAAACAAATGACTCTGGTTTTAAGTCTTGATGGACCAAGATTAGAACCTTGAGGAACTCTGCGGTCTGTTTCAACAACCAGGCATTACCATCTCTCCTGGTGGCCCCTGGTGACCCTCTTCTCCAGGGTAACCAATTATTCCAGGAAGGCCATCCTCACCAAAGTAGCCAGCTTCACCCTGCAAGGGACAAAAACACCAGAGAAATTAGTGGAACAGAATGTGTGTCAGTGTTCATGGTGTGCCCACAGAGGAAATAAACTCAGATAAAGTCAGGTAGGTTCAGGTGTATCAAAGATCCTGCCAGCAGTCCAGGTGTTTTCAGGTGCTTGAGTTAACGGACAACGTTTCAGGCTCAGCCGAGAGGAACCAGCCTTTGAACACACCTGAGATGACAGAGTTCTCACTTGGGTGGTCTCCACACCTAAGTCACATCAGACTGTAGCGGAGACAAAGACTTCAGACTAAACTGCAGCTGAAGTCATATCTGAGGACTGTGGACATTTTACAGCAGCGCCAGAGGTAACAATGGAAGACACATGGAAGATTAATATAAAGATTGTCTCTGTCCAATGGAATATATTGAGTGTGGTAACCACTATCAAAGGGAGAGGAGAAAAACCAAACAAAAACTAACATCACAGCATTTTTTTTTAAATAGCATCAATTCAGTTTGATCAAGAACAGAAGATTAAATGTAACTATTTTAGAGCCACATGAAGATGTTTCCGTTCTTTTGCATCCCTTTGTGTTTTTCCATATAAAGTTGTCATTTTCAAAATGTCTTCATATTCAGAATCAATGGAACCTCAGCTAATTCTATTTGTATTTAAATAAATAAAGATTAGAACACAAAAAATAGCAGCTCAGAAAACAAGACAAAACTAAAAGATACTGACAGCTAGCCCTCTGAATGAGCCAGTAGCAACCGATGTAGAGACGGGACTCTTGACGTCACTATCAAAGACTGATGAGAATCAGTGGATATTAACTGAGGTAACTCAGTCAAAGAATCAAACTGATAAAGGAAGTTAGATTTGGATTAGTCTATCTACTGAAATCAGCTTCACCCTCGACAAACAGGGCTGTTAGAAAAACATAAACAATCATCAGGAATCATCAGAGCTCCCTTCCCACAGTCCAAAGACATGGTTTAGGTTTAGGTTAATTAACGACTCTAATGAATTTGGATGGTTGCATATCTCTATATTTTGGAAATGTTATAGACTGGCAACTTGTCCAGAGTGGACCCCCCCCCACTCACCCAATCTCTTGAATCAGTCAGTATAAGCAGTCAAGATAATGGATGGATAGGTGAATGAATCACTGAAGCTCCTCCCCCAGCTGCAGCACAGTGTTTTCTTTTTTCAGACACTTTACTGTCCTTTCTATATGCTGTTCAGTATGAACACACTGTGTTACATTATATATGTATATATGTGACTGCAGTGGGGCAGATGAAGCGTAAACTGTGGTCTCTGATTGGCTGCTCCTCTCAGATCATAAATGTTCCTGAACCTGTGCAGTGACATCAGATCGCCTCTAGAGAGCAGCAGACTGTAAACACCCACTGATGCGGGATCAGTTAGGTTCAACACTTGTCCTCACATGGCAGGTATTATTATACGGGAGAGTGGTCATTTGAAAATGTTGAGGAGCAGGGGTAAAGGCTTGTTTGGTTATGGTTTAGTGTCTGAGGATTACATCCTTTCATAATACCTGATTGGTGGACATTGTAAATGAAGACACAACTAAACAAATTAATATTTACATTTGAACTCAGTGTCTAAAACATGAGCTTTGCTCAAACATGAGACTGTGAAGGACAAATTAAATACTGATGTACTTATTGTCAATCAACACATATAATTTGAAAAGCCTGCTGACTAGTTATGCAATGAGGTTCCAGTGAATATAAATAAATGAAAGTTATTCTCACATGTAGCTGCATGGAAAATTTATTTAATCTGTTTACTGATTTCTGAAAATGTCATAAACTGTATCATATTTATTATAATGGTGTGTCTTTGCTTTTAGTGCTTTGAGTGTTAAAATTTAATGTGTTTTACCATTTTTATAAAATCAGGTAAACTGAAACACAGATCAGTGAAAGGGCAGAATCCTCTCACCTTTTGACCCTTGACCCCGTCACAGTGACACAATGACTTCCCGCTGCAGTGACACACCTGCAGACATTAAAACAAAAAGTGTGCTCTATTAATCTGACAACACACAAACCTCAACATAGTACACAATGAAATGATAATCAACTGTTGGGAATGAGAATTAGTTCAACAAGAGTTAGTCCAGGTTCTGATTCTCTCATTTTGAGATTTTCCTATTCTACTGGTCTCAGGTCTCTGTGTTAAAATGTCTGATGGATCCAAACTGATATCTATGAGCTCTGATCACCCAGTGCATCATTATCATCATTATAATCATCATTATCATCTCAGTTCAGACAGAACATGAGAATTTAGACCCAGACCCCTTGCTGGATCCTGCACATGTAATGGTAATAACGGTCCATTTCAGTCCAGACTACTGGATTCATTTTGAAGTGTTGTTGTTTGACATGTTTCCATGTCTTTATCTGTCAGACATATTTCTGAGGACTTTAACCCAAACATCTCCTTGTATCCTGCAGGTGCAACAGTGGTCTTCCTGTGAGATAGCAAACCAACAGACAGTCAGACAGACAGGTCGATGACGGTTCGATGTTGTCTTATCTTCATTCCTGTCTCACTTTCTGTGGGACACCATCATGGCACGAGATGCCTCAACACGTTCTGCAGCGTGTCATCACAGTAAGTGCTCCACATTCAGTCTGAGGGTTCAGCTGGTTCAGCAACAGGGTGACAGTGGGTGTGGGGGCAGCCTCCAAACTTTTATTCTTCTTTGTTCTTTTGTTAAGGTCAGACTCAAATGCAATGATTTTTGTCTCTGCTGCATTCAAACAATCCAGAAACAGGGAAACAAAGTTTTTGTGACAGGTTTTACTGCAACACACGAGTTTCAGTTGAGCCTCCATCTGCTGGAGCTTGTTGCTGGGTTTTATTTAAGATAGGAATACAGTTGCAGTATAAGTCAATTACACCTCAACTCTCTGTCAACTCCGTGAGGGAAGACTATGTTTACATTAAGAGATCAGGTTCATATCCATAGACAAGGTTCACAAGGATCACATCAGAGACCAGGATCACATCCATAGACCAGGATCACATCCAAAAACCTGGTTAACAACAACAGCCCTGGTTGACATTCACATATCTGGTTGACATCCAAATCCCGGGTTCCCATCCACAGACGGCTTACACCCACGAACCTGGTTCACATCCACAGACATGGTTCACACCCACAGATCAGCATAACCAGATTGAAATCAGATCACAAATCATGTTAAAAAATTTGGAAAATACACAATGTACTCATCCTCATACCTTAGAGTATCTTCTCTTATTTAATAAAAATTAAAAAAAAAAAACACAGATGAATTTTGATGATCACCCCTTTTGTATGTTTACCATCTACTGTTAGAGCATATTAACCTTTTCCTTGTTGATGTTTATTTTATGCTAATAATTTTTAAGTACTGCAGATCATCTGGTAAATGAGGAGAAGAAAGCGTTGATCTGATCTTAAGAAATGTGTCAGTAAATAAATTCAGCCAGTGAAGTTCTGGTGTGTGGGCTAAGTCACAAACTTTTATTGGATCTACGGATCTAAGCTCAGTTTGTCTTTCACTGCTGTGTTTTTGTATGTGTGTGTGTTTGTGTGTGTGTATTTGGGTCAATAATATCCACAGATCAGGACAAAAGACTGAAAAAGAAAAAAGATGAACTAAAACAACAGACAAACAGCAGACTGTCTGACTGCAGCAATGGAGGAAATTTCTGTGAAATGTGCAAGTTCAAGCTCTGCAAATCTGATCTCAGTAATCCCGCAAAGCGTTTATAGATGAAATGTAAAGTTCATATGAAATATTATAATAAAATGTATATTGTTTATTAAAACATTTACTAAAATTAGTGGGGTCTAATTACTGAAGCATTCACATTGTGAGGATTTAATCTACTTCAGGATAATTTGACCATCTGTGTTTTCCAATAAACATCAAGCTGAGAGGTTAAAGCACTGAGGAAACGAGGAAATACTCAAGTACATCCAAACTGCACTTGAGTAAAAGTACTTAGTTATTCTCAGTTCATTCCACAGTCTGCAGACAGACAGACAGACAGGTTTTATTTCCTGTCTCACATTCTTTCTACAATATTTTCTTATTTGTGGAGTTAACATCAGATGTTTGGTTCAACATGGACTGAGCATGCTCAGAGGAGCTGAGGGCAAAAGCTGAAAAGTAAAGGTAAGGTCACAGGAGACAAGTCTGTCTGTGATATTATAACTGAAAACAGGGAGAGCCAATTAGACTGTCCCCACCCTGTCCTCATTGTGTATTCATTGTGCCATCATTCTGTTCTCACTCTGTGCTCATACTGTTTTCACTTGCTCTGAAACAGCCCCTATGTGAAGAGAAGCCTCAGAGTGAAGAGTCGTTGATTTTAAAGCTCAGGAGGACTTAAGTCCTGAACCCACTGGACCAGGTCTGGACCAGAGCTACAGTCGGTTCCATCAGTAAGCCACGGGGCTCTGACGTGGGTCTGAAGAGCAGACAGACACAATGCTACACATCAGCTGTTGTGTGATGGTGATGAGTTTTGGCAGAAACTTTAGGTTTAATAGTCAGTCCCCCTCTACATCACTGTAGCAGGTGAACTGCTACATCACTGGTCAGTAGTTACTAGCTAATAGCTTGTCAGCTGAGAGCTGGTTATTGAGTTACTTGTTAAAGATTTAATATGTTGCTTTAGTTTTTCCACCTAGCATATGTGTTCATTGTAAAATGCCTTGAGTGGAGCTCTGTGAAGTCGTCAGTGGTCCTGGTGCATTGTTGGTATTGAAGATGGCAAGATTTTTGAAATACAAATGAGGACATCTCAGGCCTAGCTATTTCTCTTTGATGAACTCGTCCATCACAGCAGTGAGGTGAGAAATGTGTGGCTCATTAAATGGCTGCAGTGTGCTGCAGGTCTCTCACATTGAACTCACACAGCGGACACAAAAAAATGATGATGATGATGATGATGATGGGGCACAATCAGTCTTTCTCTAGACTGTGTAGCATTGCTGTTAAAAACACAATAAAACTGAACAGACACTAACTTCACAGGGGTCTGTCTGGGTTACCATGACAACACACACATACACCGCATAGCATCAGTCAGACTGCACTTCTGCAGCAGTGAAGTCAGAAATTGAATCAATACTGATCGATGATCTCAGCTTTGCTCTTCAACCTCTTCAATGAAGACCAGAAAACATATTCAGCTTCATGTTGAATTTAAAAAATATGTTCACAATAAGATTCCCTGCCCTGAGCTGATGTCTGCTCACATCCTCAGCTCCCCATCCGTCAATCAAAGGTAACTTTTCTCCAGGTAAAGAATCATTAATCTAATGGATTAATGAGGGGTATCCATTGTGTGCGTATGTAAAAGTGAGTGTGTCTGGATGCCTCAGTGTGTGCCGGGGTTTGCTCACTCACCCTCTCGGTATGTCCCGGAGTGGCAGAGCAGCAGATCAGCAGAACCAGCAACAGCTGGACGATCCTCCGCTTCTGGCCGCCCGGAGCCTCCATCCACACGAAACGACCGCCGTGGCAACTCTTTGACTGGCAACTCTCTGCTGATCAAACTGACTCTAGGATGAATGCAGTGAAGCCCGGCTCTGCTTGGCTCGTATTGGATCGCAAATGGACCCCACTCCTCACTTCGGCTCAATTCGGTACGGTTCGGTCCACAGGGGGTCTGAGCTGCGGATCCTGTCAGTTCACAGCAACCTGCTGCGGGACGGAGTCTGTCGGGTCCGAAACATTAAGGACAGGGACTTCTGGTCCTGCTCTACAAAATAAAAGCCCGATCTGATCAGACTGTCCTGCTTCCTTCTCTTCATTACTCAACTTTGGAGATCTGATACCACAATACAAACAGCCCCATAGAATCAGTTAGCCTACTTTTAGTAGACAGCTGAAGTTACTTTTAGCTCTGAAAACATAATGCATCAATACATGTCAAGAGTCATCAAGCTGGGCTTCATATGTGGTCAGTGTCTACTGCTAAAATAATAAGAGCAGTACGAGGAGGGGAGACACTAAGCTTTGACATTTTTCTGACGATAACTGTCAGCCACAAAACAACCTGAACATTTACAACAATCATAGCCACAAACCCAACTGAGGAACCAAGAGGAACAAACCTGAAGAACCTCAGCAGATGTTTTTTGAGACAACTTTTTTATTTTTCTTTCTTTAATAAAATTATAAACAGATGTGAACCAGACATTTGAAAAAACCTGCAAACGGGCAAATAAAGATGAATGAACCTTCAAACACGTTTCATATCAATGGTGAATTCACTAGAAATTAGAGTTTGATGTGGACAAAGTAACATGTCTTCAGGTTTTTACAGTTTCAGCTCATTAGTTACTACATGGTAATTCTGCAGTGGAGGTCTTGTTCATGAGTTCAAACAACATAATCTTGTGCAGTAGAACAAAGAGGCAAGAAGTGGATATGTTCCTGCAGAGTGTAGGTATAGCTGAAGTTACTTCCCAGTTTATTACTCAGTAGCAGTGTGTCATTCCAAATGTCTAGCCTGCCCTTGGTCCAGTATATGATCCTGTTCTACAGTCCCAGCCAGGTCCATAAGCAGCATAATGGGCAAATGTTGCTTATACTTCCTGGCCAAATCTTGTGCACAAAGACAAAATTTTCCAGCAGACAACAGCTGGAATCTACCCAGATGTGAAAATATATGGGCCAGACGCAGGCTGTAGAAATCAGGTGTGGACTTGGCCAGAAGTTTCATTTTCCTGTGCTTTTATTTTTACTTATTTATTTATAGTTTTGTTACAATATTAACACAACTGATTCTATATTTCCTTTGTGAGTGAGATGACAGATTTGAATAAACTTCTAGGAAAAGCTAAAGGTTTTGCCAAAAAACATCAGCACATAGAAAAGGATCAAATTTTATAGCTGCAGCTTTTACTTTGGAGGGTGGAGGTTGCAGACCGGAATCGTCAGTGTGTGTTCGTGCAGGTGTTTATTGCCTCTGGAAGGTATGGGCTCGTGTGTGCAGCGCTGCCTGCGGATTCACTTTAGCGGCTTAAGTTGACACTTTTCTGTCTGCGTCTCTGACATGAAAACCGAGTGAGACTCCTGACAGATCGCGAGACCTCCAGGTAAAGATTACCTAGGTTTCTCTCCTGTCCTCTGTGTTTGTGTCCTGTTCTCCGTGTTAAGTCTGTTATGTCCTGGACATGTTGCAGCCCTAATGGTCGATCCAGCTGTTTGTCAATTAGCCGTTAACTGTGGTCTGATGATGTCATTATGGAGTTAATCATTGGTAGCTAATTGGTTAATTAGTTGAAGAGTCGCTGCTAAAGCTGAGGAGGCGGCAAAAAACTTTTACTCTATTATAGTTCAGTTCCGCTGCTCTGCACCTCACTGTGCTGTGTGGTTTATTGATTGATTGATTGATTGATTCTTGTTATTTAAAGTAAAAAAAAAAAAAGTTTCATTTCCCTCTTTGCTTTTTGTTGAAAGTGTAAAACCAATTAGTGTAGTTAAATCAGCTGTTCTCAGTCAAGAAGAAGAATGGAACTTTGACTGTTAGATAAAAAAAGAAATACAAAAATGATAGAGAGACTTTTGCATGTTTAGTAGAATTCATCACATTTAAAAATTCATCATCGAGCTCATCAAACATTCATCATCAAAGTTACTGAGGCTGTCAAACAAATGTAGAACAGTAATTCTCAGCTAAACTACATGTACTTTCAGGGGAGGTATTGAAGTAGCACTGGAGTACATGTATCTTCATCTCTGACTCAATAAAGGAATCTGATATCAGTTTTTGCCACATCAAAACTAAATCACCTTCCTCCCAGGAACAGTTTTGTGTGGTTCTTCATGTGTATTGAAATTTCAGTTTAAACACTGAATGAAGCAATAAGATTTATGACATCATCACCAGTTTGGAACCAATCAGGATCCAGTTTATGACTGAGAATTGGCTGTGGATACTTAAAAGTAGGTCAAGGCTCACTCAGTCAAATCTAAACAAAGGTAATTTTCCTGAATCCAAAGGAGACAGATGGTGATGAAGGTGCTTTATTAAGTTTATCTAGCTCATGTTATACCATGTCTGTGCCTTTCAGCTGAGGAGGTCCTGCTCCTCCCCTCAGATTGGTGGAAATCAGACACAGCTAACGTAGTGGTCGTTCTAATGTTTTACCATAGAAGAAACAGAACCACGACCACCGATGAGTATCTAAACATACTAAAAGAATCAATCAAAGATAGTAGACTGTCTATAATTCAAGCAAAAGGGGATAGAAACTATGCATCAGTACAGAGTTTACTGTCCACCTGTTTGCTCATAGTTTTAATAGTTCAATGTGTCATTGTTCAAAACTAGCAGAATAACCAGTCCAGTAGTAAAATGGGTTCAGGAAAAGGTCTAAGACCTGAGTAAGGAGCAGGAATTTGGGAATCTGAAAACAAGCTAGTGAACCGGGGGGTGTATCACGAAGCTGGATTAACATGCCCGGGATTTCTTTTCTTTATCTGGCTGCATTTACCCAGAAACCGGAATCTGGGATAAATGGTGCCCCGAAGCCGGTTATCAACTCGTTAATTGAAACCAGAATTTTCCCGTTTAGACCAGTGCACGCTCACATAAAGGGGCGGGTTTTGCTGTATCCGACCAATCGGACCCTGGAGAAGACGTGAAGAGCAATGTATTTCGCGATGAAGGACCAAACTGTGATATACCGAAAAAATCAGGAGTACGAATCCATTATTCAAGCAAAGAGTGCTTGTAAAAAATCGCTGACTCTGTCAATCCATGAATTAAAGGGGTTATCATATTACTTCTCCCCCACATCGGCGAAAGTAGTGTATGTGAACCATAAATGTATTTTTTTTTGTTCTTTTTATTGCTTGTTTGACCATTTGAACCTCAGTATTACAGTTTCAACCCCAATGGAGCAAAACGGACTTGGGAGAAAATGAAAAACAAATATAAGAACATAGTTCAAAGTGGTCAGTAGTTCCACTATATTTTATTGGCTTTATGTGTCCCTGTTGTGGCCTATAACCAACATGTATAAAGCTGTGTTTTGTTTTGTTTTGTTTTTTTGTTCTTTTTTTACGCTGTCTCTTAGTTTTAGGATGATCACATGGTAATGATTTGATATTGGTGGATTACACTCCTGCAGAGGAGCTTGTCCTTTAAATAATGAGGGTCCCTCTTGATGGAGGCTGTAGAGGGGGTCACATCAGACCCTGGTGGAGGTGGCAGCTTACAAAACCCCACATTGGTACATGGTATGTTTTAGTGAGCCAATGTTAAAACAGTGGGCTGCAGAAACACAATTATCCATTTACTGTGAAAGTAAAATATATTTTTTGCACAGTATATAGTGAGACTTTAACAGTGACCCTGCTACCCCTGCAAACAAATATGCTGTCCTCCAGAGAATTAACAGTAAATTCAACCTATCATAAAACTTTACATGCAGTCTGTTGCTGCTGATTGTACACTGGGGGGAAACAGCTTTATTTCATAAGGATAGTCAGTGTGACATTGGCATTATTTTAAAGTGAGCCATACAAAAGAATAAGTGCTTATTAAACTAAAGCCACTGTATTATGTATTTAATTTGTTTCAGGTGGGTGCTTACACTGTGAGAGCACTTTACAAAATAAAATTGGCATTTCAAACAATAAAGCTAAAATATGTATTTTTTTGCAGGAACTGGAGAAAAGAAATTGAAACTGAAATAAAAAAAGAAGAAAAAACTAACTTTATGTGCTTAGCTAAAAAATGTTCAGTGATGGCATCTCTTACTTCCCTCCCTGAGGGGTAATCAAGGGTGATGGGTTCTACCACATCAGGGGGCAGGGGGGTTTACAGGAGGGGTCCTCTCCATCTGGATGGTTGCTATATTGTGTAGTACAATGCATGCACAAATTATAATGTATGCCCTGTCTGGGGCCTTCCTCAGCCCCCGGAGACAGGTGAAATGGGCCCTGATGACCTCAAAGGTCATCTCAATCCTGACACTGGTTTTGGAGAGCGCCACATTGAACTGGGTTTGAGGCCCTGCACCAGGGTCAGGATTGGGGGTCATCAAATATGGGTGGCATGCATATCCCCTGTCACCCAGCACCCTTTACTGAACTGCTCTAAAGTTAAAAAGAAATAGCCTTGATGAGTTTCATATAACACAGTTTTAGAACATAATATAGATAACATTCAGTGTACAGCTGCCATACCCTGCCCTTTTTCTATAGTGGACAGCCCTGCTGCTTGCTGAGGTTCTCAGCATTTCCAACAGCATACGTGAATGTACCTATGAATGAATGAATGAATGAATGGATTATCTAACCAATTAATTAACAAACAAGTAAATAATTTACATTTAATTTTCACGTCATTCTTGTCCTGTAAGTCATTCCATATGGGATTATAAGACATCACAAGAAGGTCACAAATAAATATATAAATGGAACAAAAAACAACTTCACTCACCTACCTGAGGCAGAGAGCCGCAGTGCCATACATCCAGTCAGGAGCTCTGGCAGCACCCGACTGCGGGCTGTTGTTCCCAGCATACAGCTACGCAGAACTTAAACAGCTCCGGGGCAGGTTAAATTACCATGGCAACGTACCACGATAGAAAGGAAACCAGCTTCATGACACTGAAAACCCAGGGTTAACCCAGAAGTATCCCCACTAAACGGAAATCCAGCTTTGTGATACAGGCCCCAGGTATTTAAATACTTGGGGGCTGAAGAGAACTGGGCACAGGTGTGTGAGCTGATGGGGAAGGTCAGATATGAATGGAGGAAAAGTCTGAGAACAGCTTGCATGGGATTTGGTGGTCCCTAGTGTTGCAGAGACCAGAAGGGACCTAAGGAAGTGAGGATGTGGGTAAAGGCAGAGAAAAGATAATGACAGTCCTGAATTGAAGTTTCTATCTCTATCTGATCAGGAGTTCTAGTTGGAGTCATTAGTTTTTTTGAGCAGTAATAATGAAAAATCAGCTCCAAAGCCTCTAATGCTCTAAATATCTGATTGTCCATGTCTTTCTGTCAACACAATAAACTCAGACCAACTTCTCCTCACTCTGATAGCAGAAAAATACAGGACTGATCCCAGAGACTTTGGCTATACAAGCAGCTGACAGCTAGTCCTCTGAATGAGACCCACTGGAGTCAATGGAAGCATCCAATATAGAGATGTGAGTCTTGATGTCACAAGTAAAGCTTCAATGCTCCAGTCAAGAGTCAGACTGATCCAGGTCTTAACTACTGTAACTGTAGTGACAAACAAGGAGGAATCTTTAGTTAGAAAGGACAGGTTCTTGAGGTAAAAAGCAGCATGTCATGGAGCAATAAGGCCCTAAAAGCAACACGATTTTGGGAAGTGTAGAAACTTTTCTGGGCTGAAGAGGATTAAGTGCACACTGAACAGCTGTTAGTCATTTTCTGCCTGAATCCTGATAGTGGCATCACAGAAACTGTCCAGTCAGCGAGTTTCCTGTCAGCCATGTGACTCAATGAGCAAGACTGGTACTTAAATGTGACAGCAGATCATGTTTTCCCTCAGTCCAACTGAAATAAACTGAACTACATGGTCATTTAATAATTTTAGTAGATTTCAGTCAACCTGATCAGCCTGTTCCAAGCAGGATAATCCTTTCATTATCAGTACTGTTGCCTCTGAACCAAGTGAAAACAAACACAAGTAACACAGAAACCACTTTACCCACAGCTGTGACTTCATCACTGTCCTTGTCTGAGTGAGTCTGTGAACTTGATTATCTAGATTTCCCCAGAAACATAAAGGATCCAGCTCTTGAAATTAGTGCACTTCTTAAATAGGGAAAATGAGCAGTGCCACTTTGAAGGTGCTTTGTCTATGACTTTATTTATTTGTGTCGTCCATAATCTGACTTGTTATCTCTTCATGGTTTGTGTCTTTTGTGCTGCTGTTGTTTATATGATGTGTGGTGTCATGACATGTGCTCACAGAACTTACTGAACGGGGTCCTTATCCTCAGAGGATGAACCCCCTGAATGAACGGATGTCATTGGTCTCAGTTTGCCTTTGTTTGTCTGCAGGACGACCACCAGCGCCACAGCATCATAGTGTCCTTATTGGCTGAGGTCCAACTGGAGGGGAGTCAGAGTGAGTTTGGGACAAGATGCTGCTGACTTCCTGCTCCACCCTCTGCAGCTACACCTGGATCTGGTAAAAAAAAACAAAAAACAAGAAATGTTTGACAGCAGTTTGCAGCAGCTGGAGCAGAAACAGATAAATTTATACACTACATGAACATCTTTCACAGATCCTTCTCTGTCACGGCCATTGATGGTTAGAAATAGTGCTGATAAAGCATCTTCAAAGATAAGAATGATTAACAGGATACACAGGAGAACAAATGGGGGGTTGGGTGGGAGGTTCTGAGTCTCCTCTGTCTCCCAGATTTATAAAACAAAATCAGAGCAGAGAACCACATCAATTACCCAATGCTGAAGAAGCGCAGATGTTCATCTCAAATCTGTCACTGATGTGAAGAGACGAAGTCACTTAAAAAAAGAGCATTTTGAAGTTGTAACCAGGAGAAGATTTCATCCCACTTAATGAGACTGTAGGACTGTCCCAGTTGATCGCAAATTATTGATTATTTGGAGCTGCAGTTTGGTGGCACAGGTGCTGAACTAACCTACTTCTTGGCTAACCTGTGTGTTTTCTGCATTAGGTGCCTCCTGATGACGCTGGCAGCTCCTCCTGTAGCTTTAGGGGTGAGTCCAGTTCTCATTTAAAGCTTTCATTATGTAGGTATTTTTTGTAGTTCTCCTAGTTGTATGTGATGTCATTGTTGTTCACACTGTGAGCTCTGCAGGTTCAGTAGACTAAAAATGGACTTTGTTTTTCAATCTCACTTTTTGTCTGTGGGGTGAAATTACAGATTGATTTGTGGATGTTTTCAGCTGCCTTTGGTGATACAGTAATGATCAGAGAGTTATTGATATTATCGATCAGTGTTATTGAACTCACAACGTGCGAAATACTCAATTATTTCTGTAGTGAATGGGTTGAGTTCGATGTTTAAATGTCAACATTAACAGTGTATACAGTTAGGCCCAGAAGTATTTGTACAGTGACACAAATTTCATGATTTGGGCTCTGCATGCCACCACATTGGATTTGAAAGGAAAAAACTGAGATGCAAGTGCAGACAAAATATCCTAGGAATTGCAACCATTTTTATACAAAGTCTCCTCATTTCAGGGACTCAAAGTAATTGGACAAATTAACATTACCATAAATAAAATGTTCATTTTTAATACTTTGTTGAGAATCCTTTGCAGGCAATGAATGCCTGAAGTCTGGAACCCATTGACATCACTAAACTCTGGGTTTCCTCTTTTGTGATGCTTTGCCAGGCCTTTACTGCAGCTGTCTTCAGGTGTTGCTTGTTTGTGGGTCTTTCTGCCTTAAGTTTTGTCTTAAGCAAGTGAAATGCATGCTCGATTGGGTTGAGATCCGGTGATTGACTCGGCCATTGTATTCCACTTCGTCTTGAAAAACTCCTGCATGGCTTTCGCAGGATGTTTTGGGTCATTGTCCATCTGTACTGTGAAGCGCCGTCCGATCAACTTTGCTGCATTTGGCTGAATTTGAGTGTAATGTTCAACGAACATTCCGAGTTCTTAGTTTATGGACATTAAAGAGAGTCACACAGATGTGAAATCACTGCTGCTTCTGGTAAACGCTACTGCCATGCATGTTTACACTGCAGTCAGACTGTGCTACAATCTCTGATCACTACGCAGCTTTAGCTAGTCCTATTTATTACTGGTTGTTACACCTTCCCTCCTTTGAGTAACTAAAAAAGTATGTGTCATAATAAATCAAATCCAAGCAGTGTGAAATAAACAAATTATTAAAATGAATAAACTCCTCTGTATCTTAACTCTTTTCATTATGAACTTTTCTCTTAGTACTTTTGCTGTGTTATTAAAACAATAACATGAACATAGACAAGTATTTCTGCAGAGTAACTGCAGAGTATTTCAAGTGACAAAGTCTTTCAGGTGAGATGGCTGTTTCACCACTCTGCCTCGTGATGTGGTGACAGCTGCTGAAGTTTGCATTGTTGTTGATTCATCCTGCTGTTGTTCACTGTTTCTTTCTCCCTCAAGTCTGGCTGAGGGAGAAGTGAGGGCTGTAGACGCAGATGGCTTCTGTTCCTGCGCAGAAGACCATCGTTGGTGCGAATGAGGTCGGATCTTGGGGTGTTTATGCAGAACAACGGCAGCTGAAGTCCACCCTTTCTGATTGTCGAGTTTAACAGCAACAGAGTCGCCCGGTGGCAACGGGCAGCTGGAGTGACACACTGCCATAGTGGTGTTTATAGGCAGCCTTGGCTCTGGAGTTTGCTGCTTTCACCAGGGCGATGTCCGGCCACTGTGGGAGAAGCTTTTCTTCGAGTGTATGAATGGGAGTTTTTATCTGACGGCTTAGCATCAGTTGGGCTGGACTGCAACCTGTTGCTTGGCTGGGGGTGGCTCTATAGCTGAAAATGGCAAGTGAGGGATCCTTCTGTCTAGAATGTGTTTCGCTGTTCTCACAGCTTTCGGCGGCGCCATTTGCCTTGGGGAAATGTGGGCTTGTTGTGACATGCCGAAAGTCGTAGGCCTTAGCAAAGTCCAGAAACTGGCGCCCATGGAATTGTGGCCCATTATCGGTCACCATGACAATGCGGCAACCCCACCTTGCAAAAATAACACGGAGGCGGGACCTCACTGTGGCACCTGTCATGTCAGGTAAGTAAACAAGCTCAAGGCATCTGGAGAATTAGTCTGTTACCACGAGGCAATTTTTCTTGTCCACCTCACAGATATCTGCAGCCACACTCTCCCAAAGTCTGTTTGGCAAAGGGGTTGTTATGAGCAGCTTTCTGGTTTGAGCAGGTTTTGCTATTTGGCGGAGCTTTCAGTGTTCGATACACTCTTGCAGGGCTTTGCCAATCCCCAACCACCTCTGTTTGGTGCGCTCACGGCTTTTAACTATTCCCATCTGACTATCATGCAGCCTTTCCACCATCTCTGTCCTCGGGCATTTGGGAAGGATGATTCGGCATAGAGAAGCAAGTTGTGGCATGTGGTGAGAGAGTCTTTAACTTCATAGTACAACTTGACGCTGTCCGGCAATATGGATGAATATTTTGACCAGCCGTTACCTACAAACTGCATCACCACCTGCAGCTCCATGTCATCCAGACGTGAACGTGACATCGGCCATGCTGCCTGTGTGGCTTCTTCCAGAGCGCCTATGTTGCCCGACAGTTCAACTGTCTCCAGATGCAGTGCTGCAGAAGGTTGGCATGATAGTGTGTCTCTTACTACAAGCAATTTGCCTGGGACATACTCCGCTTTTGCTTTGACTTTAATCATTCTCAGGAGTAATCGTTGGCAGCGAAGTGGCACTGCATCAATGTCTTTGATGTTGAAGAGCGGGACCAACGGCTTATGGTCTGTATGCATAGTAAAGCTCTCCAGGCCATACAGGTATTTGGATAACTTTTCACATGCCCAGACTACCGCCAATTCGTTCAGTCTGCGCATACCTAGTTTCAGCATCAGTCAGGGTGCGAGAACAGTAGGCAACCAGCTGTAACTGTCCCTCGTGGTTCTGAAGAAGAACATCTCCCAATCCATAGCTGCTGGCATCAGCACTCACGATTATTGGCTTGCTGGTGTCAGAAAAGGCTAGTGTGGGTGCTTCTGTCAGCAGCTGTTTGACTTTTTAGAAAGCCTGCTCCTGTGCTGGGCTCCACATCCAGGCTTTGTCAGCCCTGAGCAGGTCATTGAGGGGGCGAGTGACATCTGCAAGGTTGGGCAAGTAGCGTCCCAGATAATGCAGCATGCCCATAACAGGCTTCAGCTTTGTGGTGTTCTTTAGAGACTGGATGGTTTTATGGCCTCCACTTTTTCCGTGTTGGGTCTCACACCACGCAAAAAACTGAATCTGTGCCTGTCTCAGTTGACATTTTTCTTCATTGAGCTTCAGCCCAGCTTCTTTGAGTGTTTGCAGCACTTTATTTAGGCACTGGTCATGCACCTCAGGCGTGTCTCCATAGATTATAATGTCGTCTATGAATGCTGCTGTGACTTTGTGGTCTTTGAGGAGATTGTTAAACCCTCTCTGAAAGATTTCCGGAGCGCTGGAGATACCAAACGGAAGGCAGTGGAAGAAATACCTTCCGAATGGCGTTATGTTATAAGTTATAAGTTTGGCACTGTCTCTATCTAAAGGGATTAACCAGAATCCTGGTGCAGCATCGAGCAGTGAAAACACACTTGAACCGGCCAGTTTGGGGAGTATATCATCCAGGGTAGGTAAAATATACTTTTCTCGCTCCACAGCTTCATTGAGGCGGTTAAGTCCCACACATATTCTCACACGTCCATTTTTTCTTGGCACAGTAACCATTGGTGCACACCATGCCCTTGGCTTACTTATCTCTTCAATAACTCCACATTTGACCATTCTGTCAAGCTCCTCTTTTACCTTGGGGAGTAGGGGTACAGAAACCCGATGGGCTGTGGTGACAGAATAGGGTATTGCTCCATCTTCCAATTTTATTTTTTACTGGAGTTGTCCTCAGAAGCCCCACTGATTTACTGGGTGCTCTTGTCACATTCGCCACTGACACTTCTCTGCCAAGCAGGTTATTGACTGCAGGACCTTCAACTTCATGTACATCAAAGCAATATTTTATCCCTTTTCTATAAATGGAGGTTTTGAATTTACCTTTATTCTTGAGCCTGCCACCTGGACAATCCAATACGGCTTGTGAATGCTGCAACTTCGGCTTTGTCTTTAATGTATCATAGGTGTGTTGAGACCACTGTCTATTTTGAACTCAGCATCACCGTTAAACAGTGACATCACCCAGGAAAAATCTCTCAGGATCATCTTCCTCAGTAAACTGACTTGAAGAGTGCGACACATAGTGGCATAATGACCTCTCTTACTGCACTTGCGGCAATCGTGCGTCTGGTGCGCCTATATCGCCCCTGGTGTGCTACTTGCAACATCTCGAACACTTTCCTTGAGCTGTGCTCCCCGTGCCTGAGGGATGCTGCCTGGGCGACCTGTGGCTTCCTTGGCGGTCTCTCCTCTCTGGCTTGAATGTGCCTTTTGGACACGCGGTGTAATCCCATTTTGTGTGTGCGCACAATCACCTCACACAATCTGTCCTTTGATCTGTTCGGACTGCCTGGCTTGTCTGCATGCCTTATCCAAGGTAAAATCCGAAATCTTTATCAGGGTTGTTATCCAGGATACCTATCATAAGTCTGTCTCTTATATTCTCGTTCTACACATTTCCAAAATCACACTTCTCGGCCAGCTCATGCAGACTGCGGATATATTCCTCCACGCTTTCTCAATGTTTCTGTGCTCGCTGGTGAAATCTTGCCCTCTCATGAATTATGTTCACTTTAGGCACAAAATAATTGTCCAATTTTCCCAGTATGACTTCGTACTTATTGGCATCCCCAGCGTTTACGTAGACAAAGGTTTTAACAATATGTTCGACTTCACGTCCAAGCGAATACAGCAGAGTACAGACCTGCACTGCTTCTTCCTCCTTATTGAGCTTGATCGCTTTTCTGTACCTGTGGAACCTCTGCTTCATGTTGGGAACACACACAGATGCGAAATCACTGCTGCTTCCAGTAAACACTGCTGCCAGGCATGTTTACACTGCAGTCAGACTGTGCTACAATCTCTGATCACTACGCAGCTTTAACTAGTCATATTTATTACTGCATGTTACACTAAGCAAAAAGTATATCCCTATACACTTCAGAATTCATCCTACAGCTTCTGTCTTCCGACACATCATCAATAAACACTAGTGACCCAGTGCCACTGGAAGCCATGCCTGCCCATGCCATCACACTGCCTCCACCAGGTTTGTGGTGTGCTTTGGATCATGAGCCGTTCCAAGCCTTCTCCATACTTTCTTCTTTCCATCATTCTGGTACAGGACGATCTTAGTTTTAGCTGTCAAAAGAATGCTGTTCCAGGACATCTGGCTTCTTCAGATGTTTTTTGGCAACATTTAATCTGGCCTCTGCACCTTGTGGTGAACCCTCTGTATTTCTGGAGAGTGTTTTTCACTTAGGTGGATGTTGTGAAGGGGTTTTTTTCACTATGGAAAGGATCCTGCGATCATCCATCACTGTTGTCTTCCCTGTACATCCAGGCCTTTTTGAGTTCTCGAGCTCACCAGTGCGCTCTTTTTTTCTCAGAATGTACGAAACTGTTTATTTGGCCACTCCTAACATTTCTGCTATCTCTCTGATGGATTTCTTCTTTTTTTTCCAGCCTAAGGATGGTCTGTTTCACTTCCCTTGAGAGCTCCTTTGACCACATGTTGTGGGTTCACAGCAACAGCTTCCAAATGCAAATGCTACACCTGGAATCAACTCTAGATTTTACCTGCTTAATTGATGATGACATAACGAAGTAATAACTCATACCTGCCCATGAAAAGGCTTTTCAGTCAATTTTCCAATTACTTTTGATTTCCTGAAAAAGAGGCTGCTACATATTAAAGAGCTATAATTCCTAAACCCTTCCTCCAATTTGGATGCGAATAACCTCAGATTAAAGCTGTGAGTCTGCACTTTAAGCCCATGTTGATTATATAACTGTATCTTGAATATGTTTTGGTAAACAGTTAAAATAACAAAACTTGTGTCACTGTCCAAATATTCTATAACTAAGGCATCAAGGCATCTTCAACAGCAACTGATGTTACCTTAGTTTACCTCTAGCTCTGATGTGCTTCCTGTATGTTTTTTGTAGTTTATTTCAGATGCTCCGTTTGTTACTTCTTGTCTCGTTCACAGTGGACTGTAGATGAATGTAGAGCAGCTCCCGGACTTGAGGTAATCTGTGTGGCTCCTTAGGTGATATTAGAAACAAATGCTCAGTTTGTCCAACATTCGCTTACTTCATCATTTGGTTTCTTTAGTTGCGCAATAGAAAAGGTCAAATGTTTCTTTATAGGTCTCTTTTTATAGGTTTTATTTTTATTTTGGTTTAATTAATTCATTAATTAATTAGTTTTTATTATGAAACAGGGGTTATCATCTTTTCATCAACTTGTGTGAAGGATCACTGCAGAATCACAAGAACTTTTCTGCCCATTTCATAAGTTGTGGTCTCTGGCACTGCAGACCTCCATAGTCACTATCAAGCATGAAGGCTGAACTCAAATGAGAAGGTTTGGTCTACAGACAACAAAAATTTGCGGTTTTAATGCCTTTGGTTTTATGCTGTTGAACTGAGAAATATGAAGTAATAAGTGTAAACTCTTGGTGCTCTGTCAGTGTTGCTTGGTTTCATTGGCAGTGTACAATGACTCTTGGGATTGATTGGGAATGAACGTCATAATGAACGAAAAATTTAAGCAATACTAAATTCTTTGTGAATGGAAAGAAGAATATTCTTGATGCTTTAACCATCACCAGGAATGATTTGCCAAAATTACCAAGTTGTAGTTCTTTCAAAATTCGAGGAGTCTTTCAAGGACTCTGGAGTCAGATGGTGGAGATAAGGAACAGATAGGAATATTTCTATGAGAGGCAAACATCTGATTGGTTGATACTTGGTGTTGAAGGGGTGGAGCTGAGTTACACAGTTTGCACGGTGTAAAGTACAAATGATAGCAGAGAGAGAAGCCATTTAAAAGTTTGGCACCTCATGAATGATTGGCTGAAGGCCACCGTGTAAGGTTGTAATTGGATAAAAAATGGGTGGAGCCTATACATAGCGAGAAACAGTCCTTTCTTGTTCACTGCAGATCCTGAATCTTTACAAGGGGGTGGAGGTGGAATACTTAACAATATACTTGCGCTTGGGTCAGGTGATAGACAGGTGTCAGGTCTCTTCAAGAGTGGCTGACCTGCAGATAGGGGTAGCATGGCGTCTGGTGTCCCACAGGGATCGGACCTGAATCTTCAGGTCTTCATTGATGAATACCAGAGATCAGTATGAAGAGAATAATTTTGAAGGAGGGGGGATGGAAGGATGGTGAACTGATCCAGGATGAATAGATAATGTAGACATGTCCCTGTGGAGGTGTAGAAAGTTTTTCATCTTGTCTAAACATTTTTACCCCATCAAGGTCATCCGGTTCAGTCTGTCTGTGAACGGCAGCGACATCAGCCAATCACTTGCTCCGCTGTCTGCTCAGCCAATCAGGCTGCATGGTGTCTCAGATGGAGGGATGATGGAGGGATGGTACAAGGATAGAGGATTAATGGATGATAGTGGGAGCTGGGATTAGCACAGATGGGGTAAAATGAAAGATTGTGTGAGTGCGGACGGGTCCAGAACAGGATCCTGATAGCAGACTGAGCAGTGATGGAGGAAACATGGAGGATTGATAGAGGGAGGATGGTGTGAGCGCAGACTTTCAGAACAAAGTCGTGACAGCAGATAGCGCGATAGCCACATTCCTACTGCCGATAGCCACGCCTGACTGATAACCTCGTTTACACAACGCTGCAGGAATGTGGCTGCAACACAAACACTGCTGCATGCTGGGAAACCCACCGTCTGGGGCCTGCAAAAAAAAACAAAACACTCAGTATATCAACAAGGAGTGTTGGACATAGGAAGGGGGGACAGCATCAAATCCTTATTAAGAGGAGTTCCCCACAGCACTGTCAGACAGAGGATGAGGAATTGTAGCCTGTCACTTTATTTCTTTAAAGAGAAATTCTCTTCAAATTAAAATCCAGATGTTCAGACCAAGTGTCAAACAGAAATGATGGAAAGGCACAAAATTCCAGTAATTTCAAGTAAAAGTAGACAAGTACTTTCAACAGAATGCACAGAAACACTATCAAAATTTAAAGTAATATATATATTATAAATGTTTTTTTTTTTTTGTGAAATATTGACCCATAGCAGAGATTACCAGGCATGTGTTTTAATGTACGATGCACATAAACAAGCACACGCATTGTGGCCCCAGCTACAGGACGGCTCCAATTGTTTGATTCATATCTGATGAACTTAAACTGCTTCTCATGTCCTCATTCAAATGGTTCAAAGAGTGTGTGGGTCAGGAAAAATGAAGCATGATTGTCACTGACATTATCTGATAAACACACACACACACACACACACATACACACACGGTCATCTGTCTGCTTCCTGAGAATCTCAGAGATGCTTGTCTTTCCCTGCAGCGTGTTTACATTCCTTACTGTCTGAAAACACAAAATCACCGCAAACACACAAATGCATTCTGCTGCAGTCTTAAAATTCATACATATATTTTCTGTCCGTGATCCACCCCCCCCAAACAAGGCACCCTAGGGGACGCAGTTAGCCTCCCGTCAGCCATCAACAATCCCATCTGGTCCAGGAGCAGGACAGAATCCACCTCACTAATTGTTTTCTTGTGTGATTTCCTCATAGACCTGTGTCAATTGAATGAAGAACGTTCCTTTGTTTAGGTCATCAGTTCTTCTCCCAGCTGGAAGCATTCTCTGCTCATCTCACTCGAACCTCTGATCTGTGACTTCTTGGTTCAAATAACCTGAGATCAGTCTGTCTTCAGCTCCTTCATATGCAAAAAAAAAAAAAAAAAGAAATAATCGACAGAGTTAACCTTTATTGAAATAATAGAGCTCTTTTAATATGGATATTGCAAAGCAGCCCTCATTCCTATTGAATGAAACGAACAAAGACCTGGTCACTCAGCTTTTGAGTTGTTGGGAAAGTCTGGGGGTCCCCAAGTACTCACCTGCAAGCTCCCCACCCAGGCCTGATCTCAAGAGGATGATCTTGAATCTGGCCGAGGCAGCTTACATCTTCAAACACAGCTCTATAAACTTCAACAACATGACTGCAGTGAATGTGATGACACTCAACTTAACACAAAATAATTACATCTTGAACTCTCTCTGCTGTATGCAGAGTGTCTGGTTGATTCAAAGTGACACCATGTAATTTAATTGTGTGCATTTCATATCAAATCAATATAAATTCAGTAAAATTTGGTGATGTCATGAGAATCTATTGCTGATGACTGTATTATATCACGTTGATATCATGGTAATGCTGGTGTTGTCTCTTGGTTACCAGGGCGACTATACGGAACTGTGTGCTGGGCGGGACTGCTCCACCTGCCAGTGTTTTCCAGCCAAAGGAGCCAGGGTGAGTCTTGTCCACTAACACACAGTTGCCAAACAGAACCCAGCTGCAACATGACATCATCACAATTGCAGACAGTTTCCTCAGTTAACACACCTGACACCTTTACTGTTGACTCGTAAACCATAGAACTTGAAGACACACACAATAATAGTGTATAATTAGGAGCTGCTGGATGGAGGAGTGTTAGTGAGGAAAGTGTCGGAGTGAAATTAGCAAGTTATCTTAAACCGAGTCAGCAGATTACACACAGACACACACACACATACACACAGACATACGAACACAGACACTCCCTCCTTAAGCTTATCCCTGTGTTTCCAGAACCATATTGTGATCTTATTAAAAGATAAAACAAATCACCCAGTGACAGGCAGCTTGTAGGACTTTCACAGCAAAATGTGTGTGCATGGTGTGGTCCAGATGTTTCTGCCATAGTCATGGTGTGGCCCAGATGTTTCTGTCTCGGTCACACTCTGGTCCAGATGTTTCTGCCACTGTCATAATGTGGGCCAAATGTTTTTGCCACAGTCACAGTATGATCCAGATGTTTCTGCCACAGTCATGGTATGGTCCAGATGTTTGAGACAATGTCTGTTTAGATTGTGTTTGAAATTTATTGTAATTTCATAGAGGATACAATCAAGTGGCTCATAAAAGACACATGACAATCTGCTATTATCATTTACTTATTAGCTGACTGTGGTGGCATGCAGTGATATTATTGACAGGTTACAGAAGCCACCAACAGAAGCCTGAGTGTGTTCCTATTAGTATGTGTGTGTGCATATTGTGTAGCTGTGTGTATGTGTTTGTACAGCTGTGAGCAGCAGACAGGCAGAGAGGATTGTTGGAAGGAGGCTGTCTCAGTGATTTCATAGTTCAGTGGTTTCAGAGAAAGAAGGGCAGAGAGAGGACTAACAGAGATCACAACTGTCACATCTCATCACACACACACACTGACACATTTTCACACTAACATATGCTCACTCGCACACACACACACACACACACACACACACACACATTAATTCCCTCACACTTCACATCATTTATTCACACACTTAAACACAGCACTGCAGCTTGACTGAACATCAGCAGGTTGATATACAAAGATTTTAACATATTGTCAAATAGTTGTGAACAGAGAGGAGGAAGTGTATATATACAGGTGGTTTGTGCCCTGCCTCCTGCGATGAGGAAATACTCATTAGCCCAAAACAAAGGATTTTTACTGAAAAATTCGGTTAATCTGAACCTTAAAGAAATAGAAAATATAAACATGTTTTACATGCGGCCTAGTGTGTGTGTGTGTGTGCGTGTGTGTGTGGTACATGTATAAATTGTGTGTGTTTCAGTCTATAATCTGATTGCTGTTGATTTAAAGGAACATTCCATCTGATTTAACATCCTGACTGTCTGAGTTGCTGTGCAAACATCCCACCTCTGTGTTTCTGTGTGTGTGCATGCACCTAGTTCAGTGTGTGTCTGTTGTTCTGTTATTGTAGTTGTGTCACACTGCCCTCCTGTGGTCAGATCCATTTGTTCCTGCTGTTTATCAAGTGATATTGGTCCAGTTAATGTTGAGTCATCAACAGTGAAAATAAAAGATGATCAGTTTTCAATAAATTGATGCTTTTAAGAATGTAATGATTTACCATTCTATAATGAAAAGTCATGATGTTTATGTTTTAGTGCAAAAAGAACCAAAACAATCTCTGTTTATTCATGGAGTCCTAGTCTACATTTTATTTTGTACTTTCATTTCCTGTGCAAAAATAGAGTTAAGTGTGATCCTTAAACTGACGGATCGTAAAAGTTTCTCAATAATCTACATGTTCTCATCAAAAATCAGGATTACTATTATAAATAAAAGAAAACCATTTTTATCTAAAAATTTACCTGGAAACTTAAGGTTCTCATCAGGTTTGGTTTAAAGCCCTTCTCTGACAACATATCCAGATTCATTTTACACATTACAGCAGTCTGATGTGGATCATTTAATGACCCACTTGTATCAGGTTCTGACAAGTTCTATTAGTTTTTATTAGTTTCCAACAAGTTTTAATTTGCTATAATGACTTTTATTATATTGCACCAGGTTCCAGTTGGTTCTGTTAGGTTTTAATTTGTTAGAACATTTTTTATTATGTTATTTCAGTCATATGTAATAAATGAATGTCGGTGTGGCGTTTAGTGATGTGTGATGAAAGCGTGTATATGTACTCCCCTTTAATGTGGGTGTACTTGTTGTGATAAGCTACATGTATCCTGCTGCTCTTCTTGCTTTGGCCCTGCCACAACTTCCATCTATGTCATCATTCAACCGCTGGCTGTCGAGGTGGTGTCCCGAAAACAATGTGGGCTACATAGACAACTGGAAGACTTTCTGGGAGAGACCTGGTCTGATTAGGAGAGATGGTGTCCATCCCACTGTGGAGGGGGTCACTCTCATATCTAAGAATATGGCCGAATTTATTAGAAAGTTAAAACCCTGACAACCCCGAGTCGAGACCAGGAGGCAGAGCCGCAGTTTAACACGCTCCTCTGCGCCTCAGTCAAAGCGGTTCCCTGCCGAGAATAGAATAGAGTCTCTGTCTATGTCTAGGTCTATAGAAACTGTGTCTGTCCCCCGACCACCTAAATTTAGAAATGTTACTAAACCTAAACTAAACAGAAGAGGAGCTAAAAACAAAAACTTAACTGAAATCAAAACAGCCACAAATTTTGTCTCAAATAATACTGCAGTTAAATGTGGACTGTTGAATATTTGATCACTATCATCAAAATCTCTATTAGTCAGTGATCTCATAGCTGATCATCATATTGATTTATTTTGTATAACTGAAACCTGGCTTCAGCAGGATGAGTATGTTAGTATTAATGAAGCTACACCCCCCACTCATGTTAATTTTCATGTCCCTCATACCATAGGTCGAGGAGGGGGAGTGGCTGCGATATTTCACTCAAGCTTATTAATCAACCCTAAACCAAAATCTGGCTGTAGGTCTTTTGAAAGCCTCACTCTTAGGCCCAATCCCAATGTTCACCCTACTCACTACCACTAGCCCTTACTCACTACCCTTAGCCTTCACCCACTACCCCTTAACCCTCGAAAGGAAGCCACAAGGGATAGGGCTTTGTAATCTTCCATAGGAATTGGGACACCACTTGCTACGTCACCGCGTAGTTTACGTTCGGGCACGCAAGCGACTGCGTAGTCCTAGCAGCAACATGGAGGCTACGGTTCATGTAAATTTCAATTGGCATGATTTTATTTTCGTATGTAACGCCCTCACCCTGTTCGTACTCTGTCTGTCAATGTAAATTTTGTCAATATATAAAAAAATAAAAAAATAAAAAAATAAACAGGGAGTCTACAGTCGCGATTGGTTGCGATCATTTTTTTTTTAGCATTCATCATGCTTCAGTTGATAAATAAACCAAGAGGTACACAGAGAAGAATACACCATCGATGTCTGTTGTCTCTTGTGGATTTTTTGTGTTTGTTTTTCACCAACTTCTCCACATCCTCTCGCTCTCTGGGGATCGCAAAACTGGCCCTTCCTCAGGAAGTCAGCATCGGAAAACCCTCGCTCTGAAGGGCTAGATTCATAGCCCCTACCCCTCGTTACGCCCCCTACCCCTACGTGAAAAAAGGAATTGAGACACCACTACCCTCGGGGGAACGCGCAAACTTAGGGGTAGGGCTAAAAAGTAGGGGTAGGGGGTGTATTGGGACTGGGCCTTAGCCTTTCCCACTCTAGTTGGAAAGATGAAAAACCAGTTCTGTTAGTTACAGTATACCATCCACCTGGTCTGTACTCAGAATTCCTATCAGAGTTTTCTGAGTTTATATCAGAGTTAGTACTTAGTACAGATAAAATCATTATACTGGGAGATTTCAATATTCATGTAGGTGTAGAAAGCGACAGCCTTAATTCTGTGTATCTTTCCTTACTAGACTCAATTGGCTTTTCCCAGCATGTGAATGAACCCACTCACTTTTGACCAGGCATGTCCCTTGTCCCTCACATAAAACAAGTCAGTAGGGCAGCTTTCTTCCAGCTGCAAAACATTAAAATTAGAAACATCCTGTCTCAGGACGATGCAGAAAAACTAGTCCTTTCAGTCTTTCAGTTATCAGGCTCGTCTTCTATGGAACCAACTTCCAGTATTGGTCCGGGGGAAGGACTCTTTAACAATTTTTAAGACCAGGCTTATAACTTTTCTGTATGACAGAGCTTATAGTTAAAAAGTTAAAGTTCATTTACTCCTTAGCTATGCTGCTATAGGCCTAGACTGCTGGGGGAAGCACTGAGCACCTCTCTTTCTCTCTCTCTCCCCTCTCTCTCTCTCTCTCTCTTCCCCTCCCCCTTGCATGCGCCGACATATTACTAACCATGTTTTCCACGAAGTCTATCCCAGTTCCTCTCCTCTCTCCTTGTCCTCATCCTCAAGGTGGTGAATCATCACTACCCCATGTTCCTGCAACGCCTGCAGCGCCTATACCTTCATGAACTCCATACAGCATCATATGTTCCTGCCTGCACCTGTAATGAATAGCCCCTCTTCCTGCTCTCATTCTCTCCCTACTCTACCCAACTTTGCCCCCCCCCCCACCGACTCTGCCCGAGGTTTCTGCCTCTTAAAGGAAGTTTTTCTTTGCCACTTGTCGCCAAGTGCTTGCTCGTGCGGGGATCTGTTGGGTCTCTTTAATTTTATAAAGAGTTTGGTCTCGACCTGCTCTATATGTAAAGTGCCTTGATTTAACTTTGTTATGATGTGGCACTATATAAATAAATCAGATTTGATTCTATCTTCTGCCGATCCTCTTCTGACTCCACAACGTGTGTCTTTTAAGACAGCTTCTTTGGGGACTTCGATTTCTTGGCAAGTTCCTCCTTAGAGCACTGGGTCTGGGAGGAGAATCAATAACCCTGGCTGGTACATTTTCCTCCCCTCCATCACTCTTTTGTCCTCCTCCACATCCACTTCCTCCATTCCTGTGTGTTCCAACTGTCCTTTTGTCACTCCATCCAAAGCTTTCTCCACATTTTCCTCCATGTTGTCCACCTCCGAGCCCCCTACTGTATCTGATTCATTCTCCTTGGCTGTCACTTCACCAGCTCACTCGGTAATGTCCCCTGTGTCCCCCAGTCCTCTGCTGTGGTTGGCTCAACCTCTCCTCTTGTCACCTCACCAGCCCGCTATACTGGAAGAAATATACACTGTGTGAGGAGATTGCAATGTACTACCCTCTCTGTGTCACCATTCTCTGGTCGCACCACATACACAGGTTGATGTTGAGGCTCCCACTTGTCTCCCAGTTTCTGCTTCCCCTCCACATGACACATTTTCACAAGAATTCTGTCTCCTGGGTTGAAGATTTGACGCTTTGCTTTGTGATCATAATATTTTTTCTGATGTCCCTCGGCCTGGAGAGAGATCTGATTAGCCTGGGCATAGGCCTGTGGAAGGGTCTGCAGGGTCTAGACATACTCACTGTATTCACATGGCTCAAAAGTGGTCTGGAGCCTGAAGATCAGGTCAACAGGAAGCCTGGGATGTCTGCCAAACATCAGATAGTAGGGTGTGTATCCAGTAGAGTCATGATGTGTGTAGGCGTGGGTCATAGCATCCACATACTCGTGCCACCGGGGTTTCAGGTGAGGCTCTAGTGTCCCAAGCATGTTCATGAGGGTGCGGTTAAACCTTTCAGTGTTCCCGTTGCCCTAGGGGTGATAGGACGTTGTGTGGGTCTTGGTGATACCGGTACACTTACACAGCTCCTTCACAACAGCACTTTCGAAATTGCGCCTTTGGTCTGCATGCATTTCGCAGGGAAACCAAACCGGCAGAGGAAGTTCTTAAACAGCACACTGGACACACTGGTGGCCTTTTGGTCTTTGGTTGGGTATGCCTGCGCATAATGTGAGAATTGGTCAGTGACGATGAGGACGTTTTCTATGCCATCTTTTGACTTCTCCAGACTCAGAAAATCCACACATATGAGCTCCATTGGGGCACTGCTGTGAATGCTGACCAGGGGGGCCCTGACACTAGCGGTTGGGGTCTTTCTGAGGCAGAACCTCTCACACTGCTCACACCAAGCTTTGATCTCCTGGAACATCTTAGGCCAGTGGAATCTCTCTCATATCATCTGCACAGTCCTCTCAAAACCTGAGTCCTGAGTGATCATGAAGAGCTATCTTGACTGATTCTCAGGCAGTACTAGCTGCTCTACTACTCCCCTTTGGCAGTCTCTGATACGGCAGTACATGATACCATCTCTTATTACTAACCTCCTTGACTCATTTAAGAGAAGGCACACATGCCCGCCACCACTGATCCTCTCACTGCAGCTTGGTTTCTTGTTCAGACTCTTATAGTGCAAGACAGGGCCAATAACAGGATCTTCCTTCTGTCCTGCACGGATCTCCTGTTTCGTGTTTTTGTGTTTCTGGAAACATGGCTCAACAACAGCATCCCAGACTGTGCTATTCAGCTCGACCGGCTAACATGCTACCGGGCAGACAGAGCCCTCCTTGAGGCAAGACCCACGGTGGAGGACTCTGTATCTACATCAACGATGCCTGGTGCCACGACGCTGGTCTGCAAACACTGCTCATCACTGGTGGAGTTCATGATCATAAGGTGCGGACCGTTCTAGCTACCGAGGGAATTTACAGCCATACTGCTTGTTGCTGCATATATCCCTCCCAGTTCCAACAACAACAACAGAAGTGAAGCACTGAACAAACTGTATCAGCACATCAGTGAACAGCAGACAGTCCACCCAGATGCTTTTCTCATCCTGGCTGGGGATTTCAACCACGCAGACCCTAAGACTGTGTTTCCCAAATTACACAAACACATCAGCTTTCCAACACGGGGTAACAACACTTTACACAACATCTTCACCACCCAGAGGGGAGCCTACAAGGCCTTGCCCCTCCCCCACGTCGGCGCCTCTGACTACATCACTGTTATGGTAATACCAGCATACAGGCCACTGGTGAAAGTCACCCAACCAGTTAAGAAGAGGATACGTGTGTGGCCGGAGGGGTCCCAAGAGGCACTTCAAGACTGCTTCTTCACCACAGACTGGGACATGTTCAGACAGGCTGCCACCTACAACAACACCACTGACCTCCAGGAGTATACAGAGACTGTCATTGCATACATTGCCAAATGTATCAATGATGTCATGGACACCAGGACCATCACTGTTAGAACCAATCAAAAACCATGGCTCACCGGTGAGGTCTACGGGCTCCTGAGGGCGAGGAACGCTGCCTTCAGAGCTGGAGACGAGGTGGGCCTGAGAACAGCAAGGGCCAACTTGTCACGTGGCATCAGAGCTGCAAAGAGGCAGTACTCCAGGAGGGTTGCACATCGCTTCAGTGACAGCAGAGACAAGCGGAGCCTGTGGCAGGGGATACAGACCATTAGGGACTATAAACCCACACCACAGACCACCGACACCTCCACCACTCTGCCGAACGAGCTGAACAACTTCTTAAGCCGTTCTGAGGGATACAACAACACCCCAGCACAGAAAACCCCTCCCCCTCCTGGCGACCAGCTGTTAACACTGTCCCTGGTTAGCGTGAGGAGAACCCTCAGCAGGATCAACGCACGAAAAGCTCCGGGCCCTGACAACATCCCTGGTCGCATACAAAGAGACTGTGCTGAGGAACTCACAGAAGTCTTTACGGACATCTTCAACACCTCACTCAGCCAGGCTATTGTCCCCACATGCCTCAAAGCCTCCACCATCATTCCGGTCCAGAAGAAGTCGTGTCCCTCCTGCTACAATGTCTACCGTCCAGTAGCACTCACTCTCATCCTCATGAAGTGCTTTGAACGGCTAGTCATGCAGCATATCAAGTCTGCCCCCCCCCTCCCTGGACCCATACCAGTTTGCTTATCGGCCCAAGCGTTCGACCGATGATGCCATCTCCACTGCCCTCCACTCAGCCCTCACACATCTGGACACTAGGGACTCATATGTCAGAATGCTGTTCATGGACTTCAGTTCAGCATTCAACACAATCATCCCCCAGCAGCTGATTCACAAACTGGACCACCTAGGGCTCAACACCTCACTGTGCAACTGGCTGCTTGACTTCCTTACAGGAAGACCTCAGGCAGTCAGGGTTGGCAGCAACACCTCCAGCACCATCACCCTAAACACAGGGGCCCCCCCAGAGATGTGTGCTGAGTCCCTTCCTCTTCACTCTGCTAACCCACGACCACACACCGGCGCACAGCTCCAACCTCTTTGTCAAGTTTGCAGACGACACAACTGTGGTGGGTCTCATTAGCAAAGAAGATGAGACATGCTACAGGAGTGAACTGAGCTGCTTGGCCACGTGGTGCAAGAACAACAATCTCCTCCTGAACGTAGAGAAGACTAAGGAGATTGTTGTTGACTTCAGGAGAGGCCTCACTCAGGCCTCACATGCACTGTGCCCTGCCACAAGAAACTACAACGCATCGTGAGAGCAGCTGAGAGGATTGTTGGTGTCTCTCTCCCCTCCCTCCAGGATATCTACCAGACCCGCCTCACCCGCAAAGCCCTCTGCATTGCAGGTGACCCTACCAACCCATCCCACAGCTTCTTCAGTCTGTTACCATCAGGCAGAAGACTGCAGAGCCTCCGAGCCAAGACCAGCAGACTGAAGGACAGCTTCATTCACCAGGCTGTCAGGAAGCTGAGCCTTCTCCCTCTTCTGCCCTCTGCTCACACGAATCCTGTCAACCGAACTGAACTTTTATTATTGTTGCTGATACACTGTGGGCCTCAGGGAGTACCGCAATTTCAAGGTCTGTGTATGTCATGTACCCATGGCATTGACAATAAAGCTGACTTTGAAACTTTGAAAGTCATGGCAGGCAGTGACTCCATCCCCACGTCTCTGTAGGGCTCATTAAGTCTAGGGGGTTCAGATTGGAGTTCTTCCGGGGCTGACATGCTCTGGCTTGTGGGGTGTTCTGGGTCCTGTGTGGCATGCCTTAAGTCATGCCAGGGCTCACTGGACATCAACTTTTGAAGGCATGTTCGCAGGACCTGGTTGAACTCCTGGCTGGACATACGGGAGAGTGCATCAGTGTTGGCGTTGCTCTGACCCCTACAATACTGGACGTCAAAATCAAAGGAAGCTAGCTGAGACACCCACCGCTGGCCTGTAGCATCCAGCTTTGCAGAGGACATGACATACTTGAGGGTATGAGTACACCAGCAGTGAGGCGGTAAAAGGGAGAATCTAGGGCAGAGTACCCACTCATATACCCCCTGTAATATCCCACGAACCTCAGGAATTGTAGCATTTCCTTGCAGTTTGTGGGCCTCGCCCAGTCCTTAACCCTGCTTATCTTCTCTGGGTCTGTCCGGATCCCTTCGGCCGACACCAAGTGACCCAGATATTGCACCTCCTTTCTCATCAGCTGACATTTGGAGGGCTTCAGTTTCAGGCCATGCTCCTGGAGCTGATCCAACACCAGTTGCAGCCTCTCCAGATGCTCATCAAATGTTTTAGAAAATATGATCAGGTCATCAAGGTAGATCAGGAGGTGAGTGAAATTCAGATGCCCAAAGCAGCAGTTAATGGGTCTCTGAAAGGTGGAGGGGGCGTTCTGGAGTCCAAAGGGCATTCTGTTGGCCTCAAAAAGCCCCATGGGGGTGCTGAAAGTAGTTTTGTCTGTCATGCTCTGCCACCTCCACTTGCTGATAACCTGACGTGAGATCGAGAGTAGAGAAAAACTTGGCCTGACCCAGCGCTTCTAGGGCCTCCTCTCTTCTGGGCAGGGGCAACGCGTCACTTGTGCTGCAGGAGTTTAGCTTTCGGTACTCGATGCATAACTTCAGTGAGCTGTCTTTCTTGGTACGGTCACTACAGGTGAAGCATATGGACTCTTACTGGGTCTGATGACCCTGCTGCCTCCATCTCCACCAACAACTTCCTCACGTCTTGCCACTGTGATTGGGGAATTTTGCGATAGGGAAAGGGGGGCAGTACGGTGGCGTAGTCTTTAAGGAGAGAAGGCTGGTGCTCCTTCTCAACTGCTGCTTCACTGAAGTCCACCCCACTGCTTGCCACAACCTGGTCCAGACTCAGGCAAATCTTTCCACCCCTACCATTGTGACATTTGCCTGGTTCTTTATGTGAATAGTCCATGACACTTTCCATCAGGGAAGCATTGGCCAGACGTGTGTGAGGCTTGATAGCAATAGCATGCTGGGAGAGGTTCATCACTCTGACAGGGGCACATCCTCTCTTAACATCAGCCAGGACATTGGTGACTAAGAGGTCTTGGGGGAGCTGAAGTTTTTATCTTGCACATTAAATCCATCTCTTTCCCCCTAGGAATGTGAATTTTACGGCCAGACCATGCAACCAGACAACCATGTCATCCACATCATGATGTTCAGAGCTCCCAATCTCCAATAGAGAAGTGTACCACTCTGGATGGCTCTCCTTGACCTGGTGGAGGAACTGCTGGCCATAGGTTGCTTGGAGGCAGCTTCTGTATGCACAGAGAATGTTAGTTCCCACCAGCAGAGGGACAGAGGAGTGATACTCAGAGTCAGTGACAACGAAAGCTGGCACATTCTTGAACTCTTTCCCCAACACTTTCAGGTTAATGTGCAGGACACCATGGTAGGTTACACTCTGGCCAGCTGAACCTTCTATTGGTATTTTAAAGGGCTGTAGCTTTATTTTCCAAAGTTTCCAAGTTTCGTCAGGATACATGCTGACTTGCTGCATGTATCCTGGCGCCATGCACTGGTGGCAGATGAGTGCAAGGGAACCCGAGAGTGGTGGACAGCAGTTTGGGGCGCATGCAACTGGGGGAATACTCTGCGCCTTGAGGGGTCTGCTTGGTTGCAAAGCGGTTCACCATAATGCGCATCGTTTGTGGTGCTGGGAAACTTATCAGTGGGGCTTGGGACTCAGTTGAGGAATCAGCATAGCTGGCAGAGGCCTGGGGGCTGGGCTGATAAACCTGGATTGGATAAGGACAGACAGCTGGATGATTTGTGGGGAGTTGCTGTATGATTTGTGCCATGTCATGTTGTGACGTGGGACACTTTGAGGTGGAGCCGTGGGGAGATCAGTGTAAGGTGTTAGCACAGGGGTTGATGGTGTAAGTTGTACGTCTAGTCCTGGGACTGGAGTGTGATACTGCAGCTGCCATATTTCTATGAAATATGGGGGGCCATCTGCCTTGACTGGTTTGGTCAAGGTTGCCCTACTGACTTGTTTTATGTGAGGGACAAAGTACATGCCCTGATCAAAAGTTACTCCAAGATTTCTTACAGTCGAGCTGGAAGCCAAAGTAATGCCATCCTGAATATTGTTAACATGGACAAACTGATGTCTATCTGATAAATAGGATTTGAGCCACCTTAGAGCAGTTCCTTTAATCCCAATTTCATGTTCCAGTCTCTGTAATAAAATATTATGGTAAATGATGTCAAATGCAGCACTAAGATCTAACAGGAGAAGTATGGAGGCTGATCCATTGTCTGAAGCCATTAGAATATCATTGAAGACTTCAACCAGCGCTGTTTCTGTGCTGTGATGAGCTCTAAATCCTGACCGAAACTCTTCCAGCAGGCCGTTCCTAATGTAAATGGTCATGTAATTGTGTAACCTCAGTCCCATGTAGCTAGTTAATACTAATGGGGATGTTGTAGTACAAAGGGACGGGGCCTTAGTTCGACTGAAAATGGCGCTAAACACCTGTGATAACTGTGGTAGTGATATACATTGACTTGGCGGTGCCTCCAATAACTTTTCTGCAGTAACCAAAAATGTTGGTACTATCCCTTTAAACCCAATGAAATAGCTTCACTTGCGATTTCCACACCAAATTTAGTAAAATAAACACAGGGCATTTACAGTATTCTTAGAGAGTATAAAATAAAAACACATTTTAATGTCCTCATAGAAATGAATGTAATAATAGCCACAGGGCTACAGGGCTTTTTCGATGATTTTAGAAATGAACGGAAGGTTTGATATGGGTCTATAATTGGCCAAAACATCTGGATCAAGATTCTGCTTTTTAAGTTGGGGTTTGATGACTGTGGTCTTAAGAGTCTGAGGTACATAACCCAAAGATAACGTCAAATTAATCAGATCTAAAATGAACAGCTCAACTAAGTAGAAAATCTCTTTAAAGAGGCTGGTCAGCACTGGGTCTAATAGACAGGTTTATGGTTTAAATGATGAAACTATAGAAGCTAGCTCTGAGAGATTCAGAGATGAGAATGACTCCAGATGTAAAATAGGCGTTGCAGTTGATTCAGGAGTTGCTGTATTCAGTAGATTATTGTCTAATATAGGTAAGAGCTGATGAATTCTTTCTCTGATTGTTATACTTTTATTTGTAAAAAAAGCCCATAAAATCATCACTGCTGAGAGCTAAGGGGATCACTGGTTAACTGAGCTATGACTCTCTGTCAGCCTGGCTACAGTGCTGAAGAGAAACCTGGGGTTGTTCTTGTTTTTTTCTATTAGTGCTGAGTAGTACGAGTTTGTAGCATTATGGAGAGCTTTTTTATAAGTTTTTAAGCTTTCTTTCTAGGCTTGGTGAGACTCTTCTGAGTTGCTGGAACGCCGTTTTCTTTCTAATTTCCGTGACGTCTGCCTCAAGGCACGAATTTAAGAATTATACCACGGAGCCAGCCTCCTCTGTTTTATTACTTTCTTTTTGAGAGGGGCAGCATCATCAAGATTTGAACACAGTGTGGCCACAGTGCTAATCACAAGGTCATCAACCTGTGTATGGGAGAAATCATCATTTGAATTTAGATATGGCATTGCTGCAAATGATGACCGAATGTTCTCTTTAAATTTAGCCACAGCATCTTCAGATAAACATCTTCTATAGCCAAATGTATTCCTCGATGCTGTGCAGTCAGTTAAAGTAAACTCAAATGTAATGAGGTAATGGTCAGTCAGAAGAGAGTTTTGAGGAAAAATTGTTAACTTGTCAATTTCAATGCCATATGTTAGAACAAGTTCAAGGATATGATTAAACAGTGAGTGGGTTCATTCACATGCTGGGAAAAGCCATTTGAGTCCAGTAAGGAAAGAAACCCAGAACTAAGGCTGTCACTTTCTACATCTGCATGAATATTGAAATCTCCCAGTATAATGATTTTATCTGTACTGAGTACTAACTCTGATATAAACTCAGAAAATTCTGATAGGAATTCTGAGTACAGACCAGGGGCTTCGTTTATAAAACTGTAAGTAGGATCGTTACTAAAAGTGTACATATGCCCAAAAGCCAAAGTTTGCGTACGCCAGAAAGTATTCAGATTTATAAAACCCTGCGTATGTTCCCCTTTTCGTCCAAACTGTGCGTACGTATGGGTCAGAGTTTCCGTAGGGGTGCGCACATTTTCCTGTCAAGTCTGTTTTTTATAAATCACAACCTTTGCGTGGAAAGTGACGTACGTTTTAGGCCCCATTTTGTGTGTACGCAATGTTTATAATTGAGGCCCCAGTTCTATAAAACCCTACGTACGCACACTTAAAGCAACTTTCCTTTATAAATCACAGACTGACAACAAGTGTCCGCAACTGTATTATTTTGCTGCCCATTTTAACCATAAATGGTCAATGCAAAGCACCTCATGAATGCGGCCTGCATATAAAATAAGACTCAGATACAAGTGTTATGTCTTGTTGGAACCGATGGCGGATGCAAGAAGAAAAGGTAAAAAAAAGAAATTTATTTAAAGAAATTTAATTAAATTAAAGAAAGTAAATCAGTAGTAAATTAGTCCACATTTAATTGCAGTATTATTTGAGACCGAATTTGTGGCTGTTTTGATTTCAGTTAAGTTTTTTTTTTTTTAGCTCCTCTTCTGTTTAATTTAGGTTTAGTAACTTTCCTAAATTTAGGTGGTCGGGGTCAGACACAGTTTCTGTAGACCTAGACATAGATATAGACTCTATTCTATTCTCGGCAGAGAACCGCTTTGACTGAGGCGCAGAGGAGCGTGTTAAACTACAGCTCTGCCTCCTGGTCTCAGCTTGGGATTGTCAGGTTTTAAGCTTTCTAGTAAATTCACCCCAATTCCTAGATATGAGAGCGGCACCACCCACGGTGGGATGGACACCATCTCTCCTAATCAGACCAGGTCCCCCCCAGAAAGTATTCCAGTTGTCTATGTAGCCCACATTGTTTTCGGGACACCACCTCGACAGCCAGCGGTTGAATGACGACATGCGGCTATGTCATCACTGGTCACATGTCATCACTGGTCAGACTGGGGAGGGAGCCAGAGAAAACTACAGTGTCCGACATCGTTTTAGCAAAGTTATACACCGACTCCACGTTAATCTTTGTGACCTCTGACTGGCGAAGTCAGGTGTCGTTACTGCCGACATTAATAACAATTTTATTGTAACCGAGTGCAAAGGGCGCCTATACTGGGTGAATGATAAAAATAACAGAAGAACACAACAGCCGTCTTCAGCGTCGACAGTGTCCACTTTTACTTTTCTTCACACACCTGTCCACTTCCGCCCGGCAACAACCACACCACTTCCGGTTTCCTTCACAGTAAAACCCCTGCACTTCCTGTGTAATGTAATACAACAGTGCCTGATTAAACTCTACTGAGAGCTGCCATAACAGAAAAATAGGTTACATACCTCCCCCCCTCCAAAAAGAAACATCCTCGTTTCACACATGGACAGCATTAATTAACAGTTCGAATGCGTGACACATGCATAATTAACCTTCAAGGTGTAACAGTAAAGAACAGCACATCATTCCTCACAACCTAACAGTACTGTTTTTAGCCTGTATAATAAAAACAAGAAAGTGTAGAACCTCACAGGCATTACTCAAACCGCACACACTGGTAACACATTAACTTCTGAATCAGAAAACCAACACATTATGCATACATTGAAAGCATGACAATCAGTAATCAGTAACAAAGTCCTTGAAATGAACAGGCTGCCTCACACCTCTCCCAAACCGAGACAGCCGTGGTGGAGGCTCACTGAAGCCTGTAGCAGGATCTGTTTCTACACTGCTAGCGATGAGCGGTTCCTCAGCCGCCCAGTCCCCATGCAACAGTCCATCGTCCAGCTGTGAGAGGACCGGAGCAGGGGAAGAGCCACTGAAAGAACCAGGAGGCAGAGGCAGTGTGTACGGCTTCAGCCAATTGCAGTGAACGATCTGCTTTTGCCCGTCAGAGTCCAAAGGATAGCTAATGCGATAGGTGAGACCAGGGTCTCCCTGCAGGCCCAACACAGCCAGGATCCTGAATGGGCCCTTCCAGTGAGGCGCAAGTTTCATCCGGTTCTTCGTAGGATCACGGAGCCAGACCAGATCCGCCACAACGTAGGGCCTGTGACGATCCATCATGATACAGTTTCTGTTTCTCCCGGGCACAGGTGCTGAACCGTGTGGCAGCACCGAAGGCAGTCTCCATTTTCTCCACCAAAGAGGTTACATAGTCCCCCTGAGAAGAAAAGACCCCCCAGCGCCCCTGTTGTGATGGCACCAAAACATCCACCGGGACCCAGGCTTCGCGTCCATGAACCAGATAGTATGGAGTGTAGCTGGTGCTGGCATGAACAGACGTGTTGTATGCAAAAGCCACAGATTTCAGGTAATCATCCCATTCTCCACCAGAGGCAAGCAAAGTCCTGGCCAGCTGACCAATAAGAGTCCGATTAAAACCATCAACCATGCCATCTGATTTGGGATTGTAAGGGGCTGTGCGGGTCTTTTTGATCCCCAAAAGGTAACATAGTCTCTGCACAATCTCAGACTCAAATTGCCAGCCCTGGTCGCTGTGAAGCGCCTCTGGGATGCCATGTAGCAGCACAGTTGTCAAACAAACATTGTGCCACTGACTGAGATGTCTGGTTATGAAGGGCATACAGATTCACAAACTTGGTGAAGTAGTCTTCAACTACTAACACATATCTGTTACCTTTAGAAGTCATTGGCAGTTCTACAATGTGAGTTGCCACTCTCTGAAATGGTCGACTTGCTTGAACCCCCCCATTGGTGCTCTATGCTTGGGCACTGGGGTCCTGCGGGTTTGACAGGGGATGCACTGCTTACACCACTGCTGAATATCTCCGAACATGAAGGGCCAGAAATAAGCCTGTCTCGCTCTTTCCCATACTCTGTCTGCTGAGAAATGTGCTGCAATGGGGCCACCATGCAGATGCTGCAGCACCTCTGGGACGAGCGAGGAGGGCACAACCACCTGACATGTAACACCCCCCATGGTGGGAGATTTCACAGTCCGACAGAGAAGTCCATTCACAACAGAGAGACAAGGAAATTCTCTCCACAATTTATGCATCCGCCGAGGCTGACCTCTCATCTGGTCCTGAGGAGGCCAAGAACCATTACTTCCAATCCAGTCCAATAATTTGCTAATTTCAGGATCAGCCCTCCGTGACGCCAGCTCCATCCTGTGACAGTGAAGATAAGAAAGACAATTCATCTAGCTCACTATTCATCTCCCTATACTGCCCCCTGGTGGCAGCATCAGCAGCCTGGAGGCCTCCAGCCGGCAGGTGAGGCCCAGAGGGGTGTGAGGGAGCACTTGACTCCTGTTGTGAGTCAGTGGTATTCACATGAGCAGCCATTTCTTGTTGACTGCTATTGGGGGCCAGAAACTCACACTCAGGGGGTCTCCGCAAAAGAACATCAGCGTTGGCATGCTGTTGTCCATGTTTGTGTTTCATGACCCAGTTAAAGGGATCCAGTTCCAGTATCCATCTTGCTCTCCTTCCTGTAGGATCTTTGTCAATGAACATGCCACTCAGGCCCAACAGAGGCTTATGGTCTGTTATAATAGTGAAGGCTGCAGCACCAATGTAATGCCTGAACTGGCGCACAGCCCACACTACAGCCCACAGCTCTCGAATGTAGACCAACGTCTCTCAGTGGCCGACAGTGACTGACTGGCATACACCACCACTTGTTCAAGTCCATCTTTATCCTGGGATAACACGGCCCCCACCACTTCCATGGAGGCATCCGTGTACACTTTAAAGGGGATGTTGAAGTCTGGCATAATGACCACAGGAGCAACGGGGAGCAGCCCTTTTAAGTACTCAAAGGCTGCATTACATTCTGTCGTCCACAGGAAAGGCACATCTTTACAAGTTAAGCAGTGCAAGGGAGCAGCGCGCTGCGCAAAGTCTCTGAAAAAGCTGTGATTGTATGAACAGAGTCCCACAAAAGCCCTCACTTCAGTTGGATTCTTGGGAATAGGCCAACTCCTCACTTTGTCTGTGTTTCTGGGGTCAGGCTGCAGGCCGTGGTGGGACACCGAATGCCTGAGAAACACGACATGGTCCCTAGCGAGGTGGCACTTTTTAGGGTTAAGTCTGAGGCCAGCTGCCTGAATCCTGGAGAAAACCTCACGGAAGCTGCAGAGGTGGTCCTCAAACTTGGGGCTGTATATCAGGACATCGTCAAGATACACCATACACACCTGCCACGGAAGTCCCCTCAGCATCAGCTCCATCATACACTGAAACGTGGCAGGTGAGTTGGTGAGGCCCGTCGGCATCGACCGCCACTGGTAGAGACCCCGGCCGGTGGTGAATGTCGTCTTCTCGCGGTCTTCTTCTGTGACCTCCACTTGCCGATAGCCGTTCAAGAAATCTAAGGTGCTAAACCAGAGGGAGCTGGCCAGTGCATCCAAGATGTCATTTACTCTGGGCAGGGGATGACAGTCTTTCACAGTTATACTGTTCAAGCTGCGATAATCAATGCAAAATCTCCACTTACCGCTCTTCTTCTTAACAAGAACAACAGGCGAGGCCCAGGGGCTGCAGCTTTCCTCTATCACCCCATCCTCTAACAGGGCCTCCACCTGCCTATCAATTTCCTCCTTCTTTTCTGGAGAGGCACAATAGGCCCGCTGTCTTACAGGACGATGGTTGCCAGTTTTGATGTGATGCTTGATGAGAGTGCATTTACCAGCCACTCCGTTTGTCATGTTGAATACCTCCTGGTGTTCTGCCACGAGAGCAGCTAATTGTTCTTTCTGTTGCTGGCTGGCAGGAGACTCTTGCAGTGACACCAAGGGCAGTTGCGAGTGGCACAATCTCTGATTCATCCACAGAGAAAAACTCCCCCAGATGTGTCCCCTCTCTCAGCGTAATGTCCTGATGTGTGGGATTTAACACATGGGCCAGTGTAACCCCTTTCTTCACAGAGGTCAGTGCATGAGCCACCACACACATTTGTTCTGGATGTTGGGCTTTAGGTAGCCCACAAAGTCAGGAGACTGGTCCATGGGCCTGGTCGGTGACACACAGACTGGCACCAGCATTTCAGTGAGTGGAGGCAGTGTCGTGGCAGTGGTGATGGAAACATTACAACACTGTGGAATCATGTCTTTTCCACACAGGAGCGGGACAACTGTGTCCCATAGCTGTAGTGCCCCATGAGCATAATCCAGAAGGCCACGGTTTGGAACCAGGAAGTCCAGGCCTAGTAGTGCTGTCTGTGTGGATCCCCGAAGCACGTGGAACACGTGCTGCCAGGAAGTATTTCCTAGATGCAAAGTGGTTGTTATGGTTCCCAAGGTATCCAGCATCTGTCCATTCACAGCCCGTGCGGCAACAAAGTCAGCCTTTAGGGGGCGCTTGTGCAGTGCTGGAACCAATTTGCGGAAGTCAGCACTTATAAATGACTCTGTTGCACCTGAGTCCACCAGGATGTTGACTTCAGTCCCTTCAATGCTCCCCCTCACATAGGAGGTGTGCTGCTGCTCTTTAGTTTCTTGTGTCAATGTATTAATTGTGGGGGAAGTAACTGTTTCTTCCTCCAGGGAGCCCATAGGGGATGTAGCTGATGTCTGGGCCTCAACATCAGCTACATCTCTTTTTCCGACTGATTGGAGGTGCCCTCCCTTCTCAGGGAGAGGAACCGTACTCCTCTGCGTCTCTGTGTGTCGTCATTAAAGGGGCACCTGGAAGGTTGGGGACCACGCCAGGTTGGAAAGGGTGCTCTATCATCATAGGTAGCCCGGGGAGGCGGTCAGTTCCCGGGGCCCCCCTCTGCTCTCTGCTCAGGCCAGCGACGGTCCGGTGACCGCCCTCTCGGTTCATCCCAGGGGCGACGTGACTGGCAGTCCTGTTCCACACCCTGGGGAAGAGGTTCTCCACCCATCCCACCAGCCATTGAGTCTCAGGCGCTTATTTTCCTCCATCATACGTCTCATATCCAGTCTCATTTCTCTCATGTCTTCAGAAAGTCTCTATATAGCTTTGTACACAACTCCTCCATCTGATATGGAATGCACCATGGCGGTTGTACTCCCTCCAGGGGAAGCATGGCATGCTTGGATGTTGACATAGTCCATTTTCAAAGTCTCTCTGGCCATTTCACATCGGCCAGCAAGGACCAGGGCCTTCTCAAGGTCAGTAGCCCCCTGTTCATGACATTTAGCTCGCAGAGTTGGGTCGAGCCCTGCCAGGAACCTGTGACATTTCTCCTCTTTTTGGGTTATCTCACCATAACCTGGGAAGGCTTCTTGCACTAGCTAGCTTATGTCTGCTGCATAAACGTCCAAGCTCTCCCCTGGAGCGTGGGGGCGAGCAGAGAGGTTAGCTCTGAAACAGTCTAGAAAATGTCTCTGTCCAAAAGCCTCAAGCAGCTTCTCTTTAACTGCAGGATAATCAGCCTGAACAGCCGCTGGCAGGCTGCCCCACAGGAGAAAAGCAGCTTTGCTCAGCCGTGTTGGCAAAAGTCTCACCAGTTCATAATCATAGTCACCTCTGGTGCCTCCCACGAGCGCTCTCACAGCCACTTCATATTGTCAAGCCCAGCAGGGGAAACTTTGCTTGTCCTCTCGGTGAAGGGCAGCGGGAGTTCATTCCTGACTCCGCTGGCGAACGGCCTCTCACTGCGTCGCTCTCTGTCATGCAGTGGGTCCACCTCAAACTTCCACATATTTGCAGCTTCAGTCGTTTTGTATCTTTGAACCGAGCTTATTCCTACCGCGAAGTGCAGCTCCAACGACACGGCATACACGTTGTGCTAATTACACTTGAGCAGCTAAGCTAAACGGTGCTAGCGGCAGCTAGCTACTTAGCTAAACATCAGCGAACTTTTCAGTGGTCTTTAAATCTTGTTATCCATGTAGTGAAAATCCCACCACTGCCACCAATGTAACCGAGTGCAAAGGGCGCCTATACTGGGTGAATGATAAAATAACAGAAGAACGGCCATCTTCAGTGTCGACAGCATCCACTTTTATTTTTCTTCACACACCTGTCCACTTCCGCCCGGCAACAACCACACCACTTCTGGTTCCCTTCACAATAAAACCTCTGCACTTACTGTGTAACGTAATACAGCAGTGCCTGACTAGACTCTACTGAGAGCTGCCATAACAGAAAAATAGGTTACATTATCATTTTTACGCTTATTATGAGGTTCTAGTGTATTCTACTGGGTTCTGACAGTTTCTCTCAGGATCAAACTGTGTTGCTTGTGTTCTGCAGGGTACTCCAGGAGGTCTAGGGCAGCAGGGACAGCAGGGGCCTCCAGGATTCTCAGGTTTACAGGGGCCTCCAGGACAAAAGGGCCAGAGAGGACATGAGGGACCAACTGGAGCTGCAGGACTGAAGGGAGACGTGGTGAATAATTGTGTTTATGATGGTCGAAGTCTGTTCAGTACTGACAACAGCTGTTTGTATATTTTTTATGATTAAAGTATGAAATGTATGTAACAATTTGTTAGTTCAACTGAACAATCACAGCTCCAGCAGTTCTCACCAGATCTTTTGAGAACTCCATGACTGTTTGTCTGTTGCTTCAGGGAAGTGTCGGTGTTCCTGGTTTTCTGGGTTTGGAAGGAGTCCCGGTAAGAAACCCCAACCCCAGCAGCTTGTCAGCTCCACTGACTGGTCCAGCTGCAGTAGTCTCAAACTGCGAGTGTGTTTGTGTCCTCAGGGTTACCCGGGTCCGGCTGGAGGTCCTGGTTTTCCAGGTCTGGATGGATGTAATGGGACCAAGGGTCGGACAGGAGATCCTGGACTTCCTGGAGTACGAGGACGTGATGGAGAACTGGTCAGTGACTCTGATCCATCAGTAATAAAAGCTGATTAGAAACATTTCTCTCCAGAAATGGTTGTATAGACATCATGTGATCAGATTCATGATACCAGGGTTGAGTTTCAGGTTCTGAAAGTTCTTAGTAGTCATTTATTTATTAGAACTAATTGACAGTTGCATCTCAAAGTATCATAATATTGTGAAAAAGTGTGTGGTTTAGTTTTTTGGGGGGAGGTATTTTAATTCAAAAAGTGTTATTTTCATATATTCTATATTCATTACATTTAGAATAAACATTTCAAGATCTTTTTGTTTTAATTTGGATGATTCATGAAAATGAAAAATCCAGTACGCAGAATACAATGATCATTTAACCAAACTCCAAATGAAATAGTATTCATATAGTGTCCCAGGGATGTCTGGATCAATTCGGTTCAGCTGAAGGTTCTGGCTATTGAGAGCTGTGAAAATATTCATGGAAAGTTGCCTGGAAGGGAGAAGAGGCAGGGACGACCGCAGCCTGGAGAATATCGTCAAACAAAGCTGAAGCCGGAGTCAGACCATTGGGAACCATCAGGGCAAGAGGTCTTCAAGAAATGGAAGACAACTGTCCCAGTCCTGGTACCAGGACGCCCCTGGACCATAGAAAATGAGTCTGACCTGAGCTAAGGACACAACGTCCTGTGTTGTACAGTCTTTTCAAATGAAAGGACAAGGTCAAGCATCTGGAGGAAGAGGGACAGGCTCCAAGTTCATCCAGCTTCAAGTCCAGAGGGACGTTTCCTCAGTGTATGATGATTTGGGGTGATTTCCTTTTGAGCAAGTCCAAAGTCAATGCACATCTCCAGGAGATTTTAGAGACTTTAGGCTTCATCTGCTGTTCCAGCAGGACTCAGCACCACAGAGACACAGCTACTTCTAACTGCTATGTTATATATATATATATATATACACACTACTCAAAAAAATAAAGGGAAGACTTGAACAACACAATGTAACTCCAAGTCAGTCACACTTCTGTGAGATCAAACTGTCCACTTAGGAAGCAACACTGATTGACAATCAATTTCACATGCTGTTGTGCAAATGGTATAGACAACAGGTGGAAATTACAGGCAATTAGCAAGACACCCCCAATAAAGGAGTGGTTCTGCAGGTGGTGACCAATGACCACTTCCCAGTTCCTATGCTTTCTGGCTAATGTTTTGGTCACTTTTGAATGCTGGTGGTGCTTTCACTCTAGTGGTAGCATGAGACGGAGTCTACAACCCACACAAGTGGCTCAGGTAGTGCAGCTCATCCAGGATGGCACATCAATGCGAGCTGTGGCAAGAAGGTTTGCTGTGTCTGTCAGTGTAGTGTCCAGAGCATGGAGGCGCTACCAGGATATAGGCCAGTACATCAGGAGACGTGGAGGAAGCCGTAGGAAGGCAACAACCCAGCAGCAGGACCGCTACCTCCGCCTTTGTGCAAGGAGGAACAGGAGGAGCACTGCCAGAGCCCTGCAAAATGACATCCAGCAGGCCACAAATGTGCATGTGTCTGCTCAAACGGTCAGTTACAGACTCTATGAGGGTGGTATGAGGGCCCGACGTCCACAGGTGGGGGTTGTGCTTACAGCCCAACACCGTGCGGGACGTTTGGCATTTGCCAGAGAACACCAAGATTGGCAAATTCGCCACTGGCGCCCTGTGCTCTTCACAGATGAAAGCAGGTTCACACTGAGCACATGTGACAGACGTGACAGAGTCTGGAGACGCCGTGGAGAACGTTCTGCTGCCTGCAACATCCTCCAGCATGACCGGTTTGGCAGTGGGTCAGTAATGGTGTGGGGTGGTATTTCTTTGGGGGGCCGCACAGCCCTCCATGTGCTCACCAGAGGTAGCCTGACTGCCATTAGGTACTGAGATGAGATCCTCAGACCCATATTGAGACCATATGCTGGTGCGGTTGGCCCTGGGTTCCTCCTAATGCAAGACAATGCTAGACCTCATGTGGCTGGAGTGTGTCAGCAGTTCCTGCAAGACGAAGGCATTGATGCTATGGACTGGCCCGCCTGTTCCCCAGACCTGAATCCAATTGAGCACATCTGGGACATCATGTCTCGCTCCATCCACCAACGCCACGTTGCACCACAGACTGTCCAGGAGTTGGCAGATGCTTTAGTCCAGGTCTGGGAGGGGATCCCTCGGGAGACCATCCACCACCTCATCAGTAGCATGCCCAGGCGTTGTAGGGAGGTCATACGGGCACATGGAGGCCACACACACTACTGAGCCTCATTTTGACTTGTTTTAAGGACATTACATCAAAGTTGGATCAGCCTGTAGTGTGTTTTTCCACTTTAATTTTGAGTGTGACTCCAAATCCAGACCTCCATGGGTTAATAAATTTGATTTCCATTGATAATTTTTGTTTGATTTTGTTGTCAGCACATTCAACTATGTAAAGAACAAAGTATTTAATAAGGATATTTCATTCATTCAGATCTAGGATGTGTTATTTTAGTGTTCCCTTTATTTTTTTGAGCAGTATATATATATATATATATATATATATATATTCCCATTGGACTTCAATTGAATATCTCGGTGAATATCTTAGTTTTTCAGTTTCAATTTTAAATGTAATCTCGCCAAAATAAATTTTGCTTGTGTGGTATTTCTGTTCTGCAGGGTTTTCCAGGACTGAAGGGATTTCCAGGAGATCCAGCAGTCTACTTCATACAGTACCCTGGAGCACCTGTAAGTGTACAAGGAACCCTCGGCCATCAGACCTGGACAGTCTGAGGGTTGAATGAAGAAAACTGACCCCGAAAAATGATCTTTTATAATCTTTTAATAATCTTTTTTTTTTCAATACTTAGGATTAATCCATTATCAAATAATCAATTTGTGCTTTTGACTCTGAATACCACATGCACCAAGTAGGCGGTGTCGGTGAAGATCAGACATCATAGAGTTTTTTTCAGGTGTAAACAATACTGATTACTGATACTATTGTGTTTGTGTGTGTGTGTGTGTGTGTGTATGTTTATGTGTGTGTCTCCTCAGGGTGACATTGGACCTCCTGGACTTCCTGGACTGCAGGTGAGAGCAAACACAACAAAGACCCACAACATATGGCAGATGATGTGGTGACAGCAGCAATGACTGATGTGTTTTGGTCTACAGGGTGAGCAGGGACTACCTGGTCCATTTGGGGATCAGGGTTTACCAGGACTGGACGGTACCAATGTGAGTCACAACTACTACCGCAAACAAAAATATGATAGTAATTCCCATTGAACTAAATCTCATTTCCATTGTGTTGTTGCTGTTTTTGTCAAACTTAATGCTAGTATGTGACTGTTTGTCTGTACAGGGTGTCCATGGTCTGCCTGGTTCCAGGGGTCCACCAGTAAGTCTCATGTCATTGTTGTGTTGTGTTTCACCAGGATCTTTATTCAGAAGAACATTAATCTCAGACTTCATATTTTATGTTTCCTGATGTGTTTCTTCCATCTTCCATCTTCTACTGATTTTCCGTTTCTGGGTCGCAGGGGTGCTGGAGCCAATCTCAGCCAACGTTCCAGGGGAGGGGTGGGGTACACCCTGGACAGGTCGCCAGTCTGTTGTAGGGCCAACACAGAGACAACCCGTGACCTTCTTACTGTGGGGCGACAGCGCTAACCACTATGCCGCCGTGCTGCCCTGATGTGTTTCTGTTTGAACAAAATATTTTCTCAGTGTTCACTGTTGTCCTGCTGGTGACACATTCATTGTCTCCTGCCCCCCCGCCCCCTACAGCCATATACAATTAAATCATGATGATGATGAAAGGATAGACAGGTTTGTTGTTTAGGGAGGTTGAAAATACCTGTTATGTTTTATTATTTTATCTCATCACATAAAACACTGATCAATGAAGAATCACTTCCCTCATTGTGACTGATTTATGAAATGATTAACATCATGAAGACAACGTGAATGTCCATTCTACAGATATTGCAGTTTTTTAAACATCTTAGTTCATGTTTTTAAACAGTATAAAGTTTTAAATGCTTTAAACAACAAGAGGAAAATCAGTCTTCCAACTAGCTCTTGGTTTACGAACAAGGCATTTTCGATGGCGTCTCATTGTAGTCAACTGGTTGCTATCACTGCATTTTAAGTACTTCTTTGCTATTGTAGATTCAAATCCAAAATGCTAAAAATATAATAATATTGTATTATTCATCCAGCCTGGTATAAATTTATGTAATCTGCATAGTGGTTAGCGCTGTTGCCCCACAATAAGAAGGTCACAGGTTTGGTTCCCAGCCTAAGGCCTTTCAGTGCGGAGTTTGCATGTTCTCCCCGTGCCTGTGTGGGTTTCCCCCGGTTACTCTGGTTTCCTTCCACCATCCAAAGACATCATGTTTTGGCTAATTGTCCGTAGGTCTGAGTGCGAGTGGTTGTTTGTCTCTGTCTGTCTCTGTGTGTTGGCCCTGTGATGGACTGGCGATCCAGTGTGGGCTGGGATTGGCTCCAGCATTCTCGCGACCTGGAAACGGATAAGCCGTTGAAGATGAATGAATGAATGAATGAATGTTTGCCAGAGTGGCTATAATGGCAAGGCTAACAAAGGTGATCTTAACTCCAGCAGACTGGCCTGTTACACACCTGCTTGTTATTTTTAGCTGTTAATGGTGGACTGAGCATGTGTAACACCTGGAGAATGTCTAACAGATGTGTTTGTGTTTCAGGGAGAAAAAGGTCGATCCCTGCCTGGACAGAAAGGAGACGAGGTACCAACATTCATATTTTGTTTTTAAATGCCCCCTCAGTGACATCAAGTCCCTCTTTTTGACAGCTGCTGAAAAACACTTCCTATGACATCACTGAGAGGGCGGAGCTACAAAAGAATCATAGAGTTTAGTTTTTATTGACAAATAGATAAATTAATTCACTTGTCACAGTGGTTGTGTTCTATCCACAGGGGGATCAAGGCTTCCAGGGCCCTCCAGGGCCCTTTGAGTATGTTGACCCTCCAGAAGACCTGTACATTAAAGGAGACAAAGTGGGTGGGACTTCAGCCTGTTAAAGCCAATCAGATTACAGTTTCTGTCACATAGTTCTCATGTAGTTCGATTAATGATGAGTTGGGTTGTCACGGTGGGTTCTGTTGGTTCCCCAGGGCCACCAAGGGTATAAAGGAGCTCGTGGAGTTCCGGGACTGCAGGTAAGTTCAGACAAATCCTCTGCATCTGTCTAAAGGAACACTGGGTTCCAGTAGTTGATACTGTCTGGTTGTATTGAGAATCACTGTTCTGTAGCTAAACAATTTTCATTTTCTGATATCAGATTATCAGGTACTGACTATTGTTACTCCATGTATGTGTGTGTGGTTTCAGGGCACTGACTCCCTCCCAGGAATCAAAGGAGAGAAAGGAGTTCCTGGATTTCCTGGGCCCAGGGTGAGTAATTACTTATCTGAACAATATTGCCATTATTGATCAGTATTGATCAGTACTGTCCAGGTGTGGACATCAAGAATCTAGAATGATGAATCTGAACCAATGAAGATGACACTGACAGATGAACTTTGAGCTTTGTGTAACAGATAGACACTGATCAGACTAACTCTTCTTGTTAAAATAAGCAATTAATTATCAGTGTCCACCTAAATTTGTGATGTGTTTGTGTTTTTCAGGGATTTTTTGGCAGGCCTGGTCTGCTTGGAGAGAGCGGATTCAAGGTTAATCAACACATAACACTGTAAAACTGTAAATAATGACAAAACTGAAAAGTAAATATAAGGCAGCTGGTTACAAAGTTACCTGGAGATGACTCATCTTAAATTTTATGTCAAAAACCCTGAGCAGCTGGAACCTAAGCTGTCAAACATTCACTTAGCTTGTTTAACTTCAGTTCCAGGCATCCAATGACTAAAATCCCTCATCTGGTTTGAACTAAGTGCTAAAAACCACCAGGATCTGAAAAATTGATTTTAAAATGTGACTTCAAACTTTAGAAAACTCAAAAGTACAGACACTGACAAATGAACATAGAGTAGCTCATAGAGCCCATCCCTTTTCAACAAAGTCTGCTCTTCGATCCTCCTCTCCAGGGGTTGCGTGGGGGTCTGCAGACCCCATTTTGAGAAAAAGCTGGCACACAGGATATGATGTCATTGACAAATGAAACCTAGCGTTACCATCATTTAAAGACACAGATTTTGGTTTACGAATTGAAGGAAGATCATTTTATGATCAAGTTTATTTTTTTTGGTTTTTCTTTTTGTTCTAGGTTTTCTCCTGTGATAGAAAGCTGTCAGCCAAAAAACTAAATGGAATTCCATTGTTCTAAAAGTGCAAATCTATTTGTATCTTCAGGGGATTCAAGGAAGCCCAGGTCTCCCAGGTCTGATCGGTCGAGAAGGCCCTAAGGTCAGTGAGTTTGTCTTTTGGTCATGTTTTAGTGGTGACCAATCAGAGGCAGGTAAATCCAGATACCTGACTTATAACCCCCATGTTTTCTATAATGAAACTGATGTATGACCCATGGTGGAGGACAATGAAAGTTGAGCACCAGCATTTCCTTGTGACTATATAGTCTGCGATGAATCTCTCTGTTCCCAGGGCATGATGGGAGATCCAGGCCCTAAAGGCCATCTTAAGGAGGTAGACGTCATACACAAAGGTATTGATCAGTACACGGTGATCAAATAGCTGGATGATCAACATTCATAATATATATATAATTCTAATTTGTAATATAACATCATAAGTTTTTCACTTGGTATAGGACTAATTAATTTTTACAGATTATTTTTTATTTATAGCATACGATTTCTGACCTGAGTGCAAATTTTGTTTAATGTGCAAACACTCAAGTGACAATAAATCAACTTTGAATAACCAGATTGTCTTTTTCATTGCTGTGCTATGATTTCATCCTGTCTTCCAGGTGATATTGGGGACATCGGCCCCCCTGGATTGAGTGGCCCTTCAGGAGACATGGGGCTGATGGGGATGCACGGACCCCCAGGAGCCCCTGGCTTCTCCATACCTGGTCTGTACCTGTCCAGTGTGATGAATTATCATGTAAGAGTGTCAGTTAAGGTTAAAAGAGTCCAGATGGTATGAGATGAATAAAGTTCTGTCATTGTTCCTCTCCAGGAGGAACAGGTGTTGTTGGTCAGAGCGGAGTACCAGGATCCAAAGGCAACAAAGGAGATCCAGGTCAACTCGCCTTCGAAGGACCCCCACCTGGAGAACCTGGAAAACCAGGATATCCAGGACTTAGAGGACCGAAAGGAGAGCGAGGAAGTCCAGGTAGCCAAGAACTCTTGTTCTCATTTAATCTTTAACTACAGACACACCTAGTGATGACATCACACGGTGACCATAGATCAATAAGGCTGTCATCCTACAAAGACATGTCTTTGTTTCCTCAGGTCGTTACTGTCTCCCTGGGGTCCCAGGAGAATCTGGAGCCCCGGGTCAACAGGGACCTCCAGGAGCACAGGGATTCCCAGGGTTTAAAGGTCTGATTGATTTTTTTTATTAATTGATATTTTATGGACCAATAAAACATTGAGTGGGGAGTTCAAATCAAATCAAATCACATTTATTTATATAGCGCCAAATCATAACAAAGTTACATCAAGGCACTTTACATATAGAGCAGGTCTAGACCAAACTCTTTATAAAATGATTTAAAGAGACCCAACAGATCCCCCCAGGAGAAAGCACTTGGCGACACTGGCAAGGAAAAACTTCCTTTAAGAGGCAGAAACCTCGGGCAGAACCAGGCTCAGGGGGGGCGGCCACCTGCCTCGACCGATTGGGTTGAGAGAGAGAGAGAGAGAGAGAGAGAGAGAGAGAGAGAGTGAGAGGGAGACAGAGAGAGAGAGAGAGTGATGCTGTATGAAGTTCATAGAAATATGGGAGCAGCAGGTGTTGCAGGAACGTGGGGGTGGCGATGATTCATCACCTGCAAGATGAGCACAGAGAGAGAGAGGAGAGGAACTACAGAAAAGTTTTAAGCCTGGTCTTGAAAATTGTTCCGCCTCCCCGGACCAATACTGGAAGTTGGTTCCATAGAAGAAGAGCCTGAAAGCTGAAAGTTCTGCCTCCTGATTTACTCTTGGAGATTCTAGGAACCACAAGTATACCTCCATCTAGAGAGCAGAGTGGCCAACTAGGACAGTAAGGAACTATGAGCTCTCTGAGATATGATGGAGCTTGGCCAGTAAGAGCTTTATATGTTAGGAGAAGGATTTTAAATTCTATTCTGAATTTTACTGGCAGCCAATGAAGAGCAGCTAAAACAGGAGAGATGTGATCCCTTTTCCTAGTTCCTGTTAATATTTGTGCAGCAGCATTCTGAATCAACTGAAGGCCAGATTTGTTTGGACATCCAGATAATAATGAGTTACAGTAGTCCAGCCTATAAGTTACGAATGCATGGACTAGTTTTTCTGCATCCTCTTGAGACAGGATGTTTCTGATTTTCCTAATGTTTCTCAGGTGAAAGAAAGCTGCCCTACTGACTTGTTTTAAGTGAGGCACAAAGGACATGTCCTGGTCAAAAGTTACTCCAAGATTTCTTACAGTGGAGCTGGAAGCCAAAGTAATGCCATCCAGACTGATTAGATGGTTAGATAGGGTTTCTCTGAAGTCCTTAGGGCCAAGTACAATAACTTCAGTTTTGTCTGAAACTATGTGTTAATGATTTTCAAGATTCTGTGATGTCACATCAGTCTGAAGGAATTTTCCATAGTGGGTTAAAATATCAAGCCACAGTTTTTTTGAACCTCGTCTTCAATGTTGGATCTAGGGTGAGAAATGACCATCAGCCAGAGATCAGACTGCTAAAGCAAGTGAAGACAGAGTTACCACAGTAAAATCAAATAAAATCAAATTTATTTATATAGCACCAAATCATAATAGAGTTACCTCAATGGACCTAACATAAAGAGCAGATCTAGACCAAACTCTTTATGGAGTTGTTAAAGAGGCCCAACAGATCCCCCCATGAGCAAGCCCTTGGTGACAGTGGCAAGGAAAAACTTCCTTTTAGAGGCAGAAACCTCGGGCAGAAGGGGGGGCGGCCATCTGCCACGGCCGGTCGGGTTGAGAGAGAGAGAGTGAGAGAGAGCGTGAAGGAAAAGAGAGAGGCGGGGGGGTGGGGGTGGGAGCCGAACACAGAAGTACCAAGTCTACTTCTGTGTTGGGTTCTTGCATCATTAGACTCAGAGACCGGAACCAGTGGAAAGAACAGAGGCCCCATCACGCCCTCCTGAGGAATTCCATCATCGTACCACTTCCTCTGGGAATTTTGGTTTTAATTCTCCCTGTGTTTTTTAGGCTCCAATGGTGATTGTGCTTGTGGCCCCCCTATAAAACTAATTGGCTCTACCGGACTTTCGGGTGAGCCAGGGAATCCAGGGTTTCCAGGAGTCCCTGGGGCCCCAGGACAGAGGGGAGAGAAAGGTTTTCCAGGAGATACTGGAAAGAGTGGAGAAGAGGTGAGTTAACAAACAGCTGGGTTTGGGGGGGATTGTCTATTTGTTCGTTTTGTTAGGGGTGGGTGATATTGTAAATTTTTGTATGGATCTGATACCAAGTTAATACAGGGCCAGTATTGCCGATACCAATACCCATGCTTTTTACTTGAAATTTGAAGCTCTGTTGCACATTAAGACTGGGAGAGAAGCTGTGCTCCCACAGATTCTGTGAGGAAATTCAAGTAATTTGCTGAACGTATAGAAGTGAAAGTGCAACAAAAATATTGATCTGGAATATTGGTCCGATACTGATACCAACCTTGGTATCAATACAATCAATTTTTGGATTGATCATCCCACCCCTACTTTCTGTGTTGTGGTTTGTTTCATTGTTTGATGGTTGTCTTTCAAGGGTCTAGGTGGATTTCCAGGCATCAAAGGGTTAAAAGGTCAGAAGGGAGATTTCATTGTGATGGATATTATAGGTGAGTTTCCAGTCAATTTACATATTTACTTCGCACCTCATCCAGTACCATGTATGTCAACTGTATTTCAGCCTTTTCTTCAACAGTAAACTTTTATTTTTGTGCTGCCTTCTGCCTGTTCTTTCATTTTGCTTCAAATGATCCATGCAAAAAGCTAAACACCGATGTAGATAGAGAATCAGAAATACTTAATCACCTGGGGAAAGTCCATTGACGCTGGTGATCAGGCAGAAATCAGTTCATAAGTCATCAGTGTCTCTTATTGGACTCATCCCTAGGTGAGAAAGGAAACAGGGGCCAGCAGGGTCCCATTGGCAGACAAGGCTTCTCAGGGAGAAGAGGACGGGACGGCCCTCCCGGTGCCCCTGGAAACCCTGGTCCTCAGGTGAGTCATATACGTGTGGACCAGGTAATGTTGTAACATGTCAGGCTCAGGATCCAACTGCAGCCTGATACTGGAGCAGGACGGATTCATTTGGATTGTTTATTGAAACACTAGTCAGCCAGGTCAGCAGCACAGGAAAACACACAGCATAGATCATCAGTCTGATTGGCAGCTCTGTTACAGATGAGTGGGGAATGCAGAGGTCTGAAATACAAATAGCACCTCCTCTGGATGTTGTTGTTCTCACCCCCCTGCTCCCACTCTATAAATGTTTCCTGCTCCCTATCTCTTTTTAGGGGGAAAGTTTCACCAGCTGTCCTGGAGACAGAGGCCTCCCGGGGTCTTTAGGGCAAAAGGGTTCATCAGGACTTACAGGCTCTCCTGGAGCAAATATAGTTGGAGCAATAGGACAGCGAGGTCCACCTGGGGAACCAGGACCTCCAGGACTCCTGGGACATCCAGGGCCAAAGGGGATTAATGGTAAGAATCAAGAGAGTCATGTTTAAATTGATAGTGCAAAAATCGATGAGAAACTACACCAGTGATATTTCACTTACTGTCCCAGAATTCAGTGGTTCTTTCCCTGATTCCTGATTTAAATTCTCAATAACTACTGCCTGTACCTTTGTGATTAATCGTCTTCCTGCAGGTGACATACTACCCTGTGTACCCAAAAGCCCTGGCCCCCCAGGGGATAAGGGAGACGCTGGGAACGCAGGTAAGCACCACCTATAACAACTGTTTGCCTTATCTGTCTAACCACTTGTGTGTCTTTTTCACCTGTCTGCTTACATGACTGTCTCTTTAGGCTACATAGGACTTCTGGGTCCTCTGGGTTTTCGTGGCATCACGGGACCTGATGGGATTAGAGGAGACAAAGGACAATCTGGACTTCCTGGACTACCTGGACGACAAGGCACAAGAGCACGCAAGTCATACCTTTAATATGTTGACATTGTCTTAAAATGTATCTTTACATTTATCAATACCTGCTTCAACAGGACCTCCAGGTATTGTTGGAGATACTGGGGAAGAAGGACTTGAGGGCTTCAGCTATGGAGGAGATCCAGGTACAGTCACTGTCATGGTTATCATTCAAATGCATTTTTCCTTCAACCAGTGATTCAGCGAAGAAACAATAGTCAGGTTGAGTCAGAGTCCGGTTATTTTACAACTTGATTTGATTAATTTTCTCCAAAAACTACAATCCGCCTCAGAGCAAACCAACCACACAGAGACAGGTTAACCTTGACCTGTTTCTGTGTGGTTATCTCAAGCTGTGGTGTTATTTATTATCTTTGGTGGAGAAAACTATCTTATGCATCAAATGCACATTCAACACAAGTGTGATATACATTCTTCTACTAAAAAATTTGGAGGTAAACATCTCAAAGCATTCACACAGAAAAACTACTGAAACAAAACACACCACATAAGTAAAAGTGAGGTGAGAATGTTCTTTCCTTTCATTGGTTAGATATGTCTTAGATGGGAGAAGGAACATGAGAAGGAACAAGGCCGGTTCTCCACTTATTCTACGGCTAAATGCTAACAAATGTTAATAACTAAAGGGAAGTGTGAGTGACAAAGTTTCCTGTAGCAAGGTGGGCTTTCCTTGCTGTGACTGGATAATTAATGTCAAGTGAACTTCGTGTTTTATCTTCACAATGTCCATTGATGACACATGAGTCATGCTGCTTTAGTTTATTTATACAGTTTATTTTCTGAACTATGTGAATTTCTGTCCCTGCATTGTGGCTGCTTGGTAAATGTCAAACTGATGATGGACACAACAATCAAAATGAGGTCCCTGATGAAAAACTTTTGTTTAGGTATGAAAATGAAAACACAGGACAGATACTAACACTAATGACTGGAGTTAGTGCTGTAGCACTGTGGCTACAGTGTGATCATCTGTGTGTACCAGGCTCTCCAGGGATTCCAGGTTTACCTGGACTCAGGGGCCCAGCAGGGGACTCCAATGTCGGGCCCTCAGGACCCATCGGCTTCCCTGGACCACTTGGCACCCAGGGTCCTAAAGGAGTCCCTGGTCCCCCAGGAATCAATGGACTACAAGGTAAACTAGAACATTTCCTTACAGAAATTTTGAGAATGCCTCGTTGGGGGGTGCTTCCACTTGAGCGTCTAGCTTGTGTGTTTGTGTGTTTCTGTTTGTATGTGAATATCTGTGTGTGTATGTGCATTTCTCTTTTATTGTATGTGTGTATGTCTGTACATGTTTGTTTGTCTTTGTGTCTGTGTCAGATACTATCATAAATAGATCATATCAGAGCAGTCTGTCATTAAGTTATTGCTCGTGCCTGCAGCTGTCACCTGTACCTCCAGGGTTGGTAGGACAACTGCCTGAGAGCAGAGGCAGAGAGCCCAAAACGAGCAGACTTTTGACTTGGCGAAGCCCTAAAACTGTGGTGACTTATGAGAAAAGGGTAAATCCTATCAGAGAGCTGACCAGAAGGTGATCGCTATAACCAGTTCCTGAAACAGTGTATGGTTTTTGGTGTTTCTATAGCCCAAAATATGGACAAGAGAGCGATGTAAAAAGCAGAGAAAGTTCTGCTTTTCTCCTGAGAAATTTAATGGAACGAACGGGAGACATGGATGGTGGACCTGTCAGATTCTGTTCAACTCACTGATCTCTACTACATTGGAAAAAATGATGTGGCTAGCTCAAACTAGATGCCCCCCGCCCACCACCTCCTCCTCATCACTGACTTAAAATAAAAAAATTCTGATAATTTTCTGATCAGTTCTCCACTCGAGCAACTCTACACACCACTCTAGCTCTGAACATTCCATGCCATACACACCCTTTATAAACTGAAAATTTGTCAAAATTGAACATGATACCTGAACAGTTACTGCTCAAAAAGTATAAAAGATATGAAATAAATGAAAAAACTGATGAATTGACATGACTGTTGTCAATGTTTTAAAATTTTAACAGAGTCTGTAGGTGAAAGTATAGAGATGCAGTAGAGGTTTGTATATTTACGTATAGTTCGACAAATCTTCAGCCTTTTTCAAACATAATAGACACCCATTGATTTTTTTTTTGGCCACTTTTTCACAGTTTACACCACAAAATGTGTATTCCTTAGAGAAAAATACATTGCTTACCAACTGAGACCAAGCCGCATGTTTTGATATATAATTCTTCAAAACCCTAGGATAAGTGGCAAATTAAACATTTTGATGGAAGAGGAAGAATAAGCCTGCTCACAGCAGTTCAGCGAGATCAGGTCAATGCAATCGTCTAATTACAACCTGTTAATCATCTAAATGTTCATAATATTCATAAGTTCAAATGTTAAAAAAAAACAAAAACAAGTAAACAAAAGGAAGAGGTAAAGGCTGTACCGAGATACAATATCATGATTGATCTAATCTCTTCCGTCTCCTTTGCTGCTACTCTGTTTGTCCAGGAGTCCAGGGTCTGTATGGGGGCCCAGGAGCAAAGGGCCAGAGAGGGCGGGATGGGGCCTCAGGTATCACTGGTCCCAAAGGCCCCTCACCTGAGCTCTGTAAAGCAGGGAAACCTGGTTCCAGAGGTCCCTTTGGGCTTCGGGGACCCATTGGACCCCCAGGTACAACTTTTCACTACTTCACTTCTTCACTTATGCTACCTTACATATTTAAGGTTAGATATTCACTGAGATGATACTTTATTAGTGTGACGTCCTCCCTCTAATCTGAAGGGAATATTAGGTCTTGTGTCTGACCTAAATGGTCCAGACTGATGATCATGTTACATTTCAGGTTTTCAGGGGGAGAAAGGGGAGATTGGGGAGGTGGGTCCTCCAGGTTTTGGCCTTCAAGGCCCTGTAGGTAAACCAGGCTCTCCAGGTTTCCCAGGATACCCAGGACCTCAGGGTCCCTCTGGCCCCCTTGGAGACTCAGGACTGCCAGGGCCCCACGGTCAGAAAGGTGAGCCCCCCCCCGACACAAACAAATTTTAATGTTTCCTGATGACACAGTTTCACTGAAAGAATTTGTTGCAGGTTTGTTGGGACCCCTGGGTGAGTATGGAAGGCCAGGGGTTCCAGGACAGCAGGGTCCCCCTGGAGCTCCGGGGTGGAAAGGGGAAGTAGGGTTCAATGGCCAAGATGGCATTCAAGGAGGTGAAGGTCCGAAAGGAGAGAAAGGTAAACACAAAATGATAGTACCACCCTGCCACACTACTGTATTCCTTGCTGCAACTGTGCTTTAACCCATGGAAGCTAATTACCTAATGCTCCGCCACAGGAAGCAGTTGGGCATGTGAGAATCGCTGATTTTTCATCATTACTGCTCCAAAGATCAGATCAGATAAAAGTAGAAACTTCAAACCAGCTCTAGAACAACCCTTACACGTGTGGAACTTTCTGTGTTCAACTTTTCTTTGGTTATTCTGCTTTACAGTGTTTTTATCTAGAAATACATGAATTATGTGTTTTTTGTGTTTCCTTGTTTTCTGAGGTACTTCACTACTCTGAACAGTCTTTATTAAGTCACAGATAGAATAAACTGAAGTTGAGCTGATTCTGAATATGTGGAGACTTGGTGACAATTTTAAAAATGAAAAACACAAAGTGAAGAAAAAAATGGAAGTGATAAAGTTGCTCTTAAAGAGTTTTAATACAGTGTAGGGTTTGTTTAATCACCAGGTGGAAATATAAAGAGCTGAGAAATCAAAGCTAATGTTCAATCTATCTTACTTTACTCTATTCATAAGGGTCAGTGTGCCAGTGACAATTATCATTTCATGTGAAACATATTAGACAAGAAACACACAGACCTTGATTTCTCTTCTATGTGTGTCCTGCAGGCTCTAAAGGGCCCCCGGGGCCTCCTGGAAAAACAGATTGCATTTCCATCAAAGGACAGGCAGGGAAACCAGGAACTGTTGGCATCAAAGGTTTCCATGGACCACGAGGTTGGAGTAATATATTACTTTTTTACCTTAAAGGCCAGTGTCAGAGTGTGATATCAAATAGGGGTCCAATTGCAATCTAGCCCCTCACTGTACTTGTACCTGCTCTCACTCCAACTGCAGGTTTTCTGGTGATACGCCACATCAAGTATTGTTCTAAAACAGTGATTTTTAAATGGAGGTGGGTTCGAAAGTCCTCTTGTACCAGGTCTGTATTGATGTAGGTGTACAAACTGGACTCACAGAAATGCCACAAGTTTTCGATCAGTGAAAGTCCAAAGGTTCAGTCATAAATTGCCACAAACACATTTGATTGGCTGGTTTAGCAAAACTATGTCAAAATTAGGTCTGAATATGTGTTGGAATATGTCACCGTGTACTTAGGTTAATGTTTTTCTTTCAGGAGATATAGAAAAAAAAAGCTATAATCAGATAAGAGGGCAACAAAAAGAAATTAAAGCTGCAAGCAGCGATGAACTGGCCATCGTGAACCTGTGCAATTTGGAGCCCTCTGGACTCGCCCCCACCCAATTGCCCTAAAACTTAAAATGTTTCACCCAGGGTAGTGTGCGTGCAACTTTTCCCAAGTGTCCCCAGTGTGGTGCGAGAGAGAGGACAGCTAATAATTATATGCTGTGGTGTAGAATGTTGTTGTATAGGATGTGCAGAACACACCCTGTAAATATCATCTAAATAAGATGACGTTTGTGTTATGAGGCTGACATCCTGTGTTCAGTAGGTGGCCATGTGAGTCTGACTCAGTATTGACACAGATGTATTCAGGGTAGGAGTTTGATCATGTGTGGTGAGTTTGAGCCAGATTGGACAACGTATGTTATGGATTTATAAGATTTCCTGTTGTATGGCAAAACCTCAATAACGGACATAAAAGATTTTGTAACTTCTCATGTTCAAGGTCTTGAAATGATACTGAGTGAATGTGAAGTCATTTGTCGAATGAAGGTTTAAGACCCTTCCGGACTGGCTTAACATTACAGATCCAGGGTTCAGGTCCAGGTTTAAAAACAGTCTATGGTCAGTCACCAGCTTTACTAATAGGTGAACAGAGCTGAGTGAGTTTGAACCCTGGACTGGGGTTTTATTTGTTTACTCATTAAAGGAACAGTCAGCTACAAGTGGAAGACGTAGAGAAGAGATATGAAATATCATCAAGTTCAAGTCCAGTTTCCTTGGCATAGCTGTAAGGACTCAGATCTGAGGAACCCAAAAGCACAAACTCAGAGACAGGAGCAGAGTCAAATAAACCTTAACCGGTCTGGGAAAACAAGCAGGGGTCAGAAACCAGGCAGGCAGACAAATCTAGGCAGAAACATCAGACCAAGGAAACAGGCAGGGTTCAGGCAACAGACAAGTTGACAGACAGGCAGTAGGGACCGCTGGAAAGCTAGGCAAAAACACTAAACCATCTGGCAAAGGGCATAAGACTCTGGCCCAGTATATATAGGGAGTGACTGAGGAGCATGATGGGATCCAGGTGAGGAGATGGGTGGGGAGACTCAGGTGAGTGGAATGATGGTGATTGCAAGGCAGATGGGTGTGTCAGGACCTGCAATGACAGGAGAGTTAGCGATCAGACTGGACTACCCGTGACAATAGCATTCACACAAACCATGGCAACCAAGACAAACAATAAAAGTTGAGACAGCAGGAGAAAGTGGGAGCTTCTGTAGCTGTTGAACTGTTAACTGGGTGAAAGGCTGTGACTATTCCCTGGAGGTGGTACGTAGACGTGTTACAAAAGTTGTTGGTCATGGATGCACTACAACTGGTCTGACAAAGAATCAAAGATTCTGGGTGATATAGAAAGATCAGACTAATCCTCTAGTGTGAGACTTCAACAATCACGTCTTTTCAATAGGAAGTAAAGGTGTGCGAGGCGCTACAGGGAATCCGGGCTGTCCAGGCAGAAATGGACCCCGAGGCATTGCAGGAGCCCCAGGACCTCCAGGTTCGTGTGGTATGACAGGACCCCCAGGACCACCTGGCCGGCAAGGACCTCTAGGACTCATCGGTTTCCCAGGAGAGACAGGAGATCAGGTAAGATAAAAAGAAGTATTCACCAGTCAGAGGGTGAGAGAACATAACTTTATCTGAGAGTGAAACCAACTCAAAAATGTGTATCCCCAAAGATCTGTTCATATGCAGTGATTTGGTTTTATTTGTTGTATCAGGGTGACCCTGGATGTCCAGGGAAGGCTGGAGAGCCAGGTCAGCAAGGATGTACAGGAGAGAAAGGTAGAAAGTCAACGACCACCATGAGAGACTGAGGAAAGTTTTAGTCTCTGACACTGATTAAGCTTTTTTACTGTTCAGCTCTTAATGTGAAGTTTGTGTTTGTGTGTAAGGTGATAAAGGAAACTCTGTTGGTTGTCCTGGTCTACCTGGAGACAAAGGGCTTCCTGGAGACAAAGGGCTCCAGGGTGAATATTTTTACTTACTGAGAACATTGTGTTTTCTATTAAAGACAATTACAAAACATGTCACTGCCATTTAAACAGTCATGTGAGTTTCTGTATGACTAAGCTCTTTCTCTCCCTCAGGATCTCCTGGATCTCCAGGAGATCCTGGAAGACCTGGTTACCTTGGGGCTCCAGGACAGAAAGGATGCAAAGGAGACCCAGGGCAACATGGAGACCAGGGTCCACCAGGTAAACAGGTTTTCCTTGACCTTATCGTTGTTTTTTTTCCTCACTCTGTAACATGAACTGAATCATGTGATCTGGTACCAGGCAAAACCAGTAAAGACCAGCATTTGTTTATTCACTTCTAGAGCAGAATAGTGTGTAAACAGGATTCTGAGTCAGAGGTTGAACTTGTTCTCAGCTTGTAGTCATTAAGTCAGACCAACATCCTCACTGGGCCTGTACTACAAAGCCAGTTTAACATACCCTGGAGATGTTTACTTACCCAACATTCTCCATCAGGCTGGTTCTAAACTCTGTAAGTAATCCAGGTTTATTAGTCCTGTCAGCACATGGACATAAATGGGGTGGAGTTATCAGCATCCAACCAATAGGGAACATGCACAATTCTCTGGCAGGTGGTGCTTCTATCAGAGCTGTTTACTTCACTTATGAAGAGCAAGATATCATCAACAAGTTCACAAAATTTAACAACAATAACAATAACAATAAAAGCTAAAAGCAAAACTGTTGCAGCTTCCAAACGACAGAAGGACTGCTGGTAAAAAAAAAAATACTGACTTTGTAAATGTGTACATAATGATGTCATACATAATGAACATAATGATATCTAATATATAATGTATAAGCTTCTAATGACTGACTGGCCCATCATGTAGACCCGTGTCTGATAATCACACCTGTGCATTCCCTTTAAGGGATGGCGTATGTCATGGAGTGTACATTATGTACAGATGAAGTAGTCACATTAATTAATGAATTAGTCTCTGTATCAGCCGCAGATTAAAAGTTCTCTCCTGAGCTAAAGTGGCGTAATGACAGACAGTCTTGGGACCTTCAATGCCCCTCTGAGTAACTCTGGACTCACACACTTCTAATGTTTTATAGTTTTTATATGAAAGATATAGGTTGATCGGATGGATCTATATCTCTCATATAGGAAATCCCCTGAAGGACCAAACAGGTTTTGCTGGTTTTTGAAAACTTTTGCTCTTCTGAAGATTCTAGTACTATCCACTTTGAGTTCCATGGAATCATTCTCAAACATGATGTCATTTTTGTGAGACTTAATTTGTCAAAGGGTGGGGCTTTATATTCAGTGATCTCAATTATGAACATAACCCGCTCTGGAGCAGTTTAACTGTTCAGCATAAGTCAATGCAGTGATATATCTAAGCAAGAATTGATCCACCTTTGTAGGACTGATCTATCCTGAATTTACCTTGATAGCTCCAAACCCTGCTTTGTGGTACTGGCCCCTAGTCTGCCGTCTGCACCTGCCAGAATATTGGATAGGATGTTTGAAAAAGTCAACAAGCGACTTACTCTAAATCTGTCTCCTCTCTGTCTTTTTTTATTTCAGGTGTGACTGGTCCCTGTGGTCCCAGGGGTCGTCCAGGTTGTCCAGGACTTCCTGGTGAAGCAGGAGGTGATGGTCCCCCAGGACTAGAGGGTTGCCCAGGCCTTCAAGGTCAGATTCTAAACCCAGACCAGCCATCATCATCCATGGTGGATTTGTCTGGGGCCCTGTATATATAAACATATCTCAGAGTGTAATGTAATTTCGTTGTGTGTGCATTGACCTCAGTGTGTGTACAATGACAATAAAGATTCTTCTCTCTCTCTATCTCTATCTGATCTAAATCAAGGAAATCTGGTTATTGTCAGGGCTATGTAATTGAAAGGGAGGAATGGATGACATTTACACTGTCAACCTCAGTCGTTCACATGGAAACTCACAGAGAAAGTGAAAGAAAAAAGCTGAGAGAACCTGGAACAAAGTTAAATGACAGATGACAGAGAATGCATGCGAGTTTGTTAACATTCTGCTTTCTCTGCTCCAGGTCCTCCTGGACCACTGGGACTTCATGGACTGGATGGACTGAAAGGAGTGAAAGGGGACATGGGTACCAGAGGTATAACCCACCATAATAGCTATATCTTGACACATATAAAACCAGCTGATACCCTGTGACCAAGTTCATGAATTCGATCAAGACCTGACTGCTCCCAGTAAGAGGCTTTGTGGGTCAGGTTCAGATTGTTGTGTTGTGTAGCTGTGTAAAGGTAGGTTGTGTTTTCCTGTGCCCGATCCTGATCACATCACCAAGCCACTTTCTGTGTTGGTCTGCTGTTGTCAGTTTATTAATTTTTTGTATCCAAAACAAGTATTTACCTTTTTCTGTGAAGGAGGGTTGGCAAGGACGAAGGACCGGGCTCTGGGCTTTAGGCCATAACTCACTAAAGGTCCACCGTTGCTGTGATGACGTGATGAAAGTACTGTTGGGCTTCAACATGGAGCATTGGTGGCGTTGTTGGACCAGTTCCTAAGTGTGAGATGTGACAGGATAGCGTGCCAGGTTTTACAGAAGCGAAGACAATAGAGGTGGAAAAATCCTAGTGAGCCTCTGTCTGGGATGTATATATATAGTTGTGTTCAAAATAACAGCAGTCCAACATCACTAACAGATAAATTACTGTTTTTGGTAGAAATGATATTTCTACATGGCAAATGATTTACTAGTAGGTGTATAGAGTAATAGAAAACCAACCGACCCAACAGGTATGACATGCATACTGCTGATTCTGTGAAATTGAATCATTAAATGAAAGGGGGTGTTCAAAATAATAGCAGTGTGGAGTTCAATTAGTGAGGTAATTCATTCAGTGAAAAAAAAAAACAGGTGTCAAATAGGTGGCCCATATTAAGGATGAAGACAGCCAATGCTGTACATGCTGTGTGTGCATTTCTCTCTGAAAATAAAAGTAAAATGGGTAGTTCCAGACATTGTTCAGAAGAACAGTGTTCTTTGATTTAAAAAGTTAAAAAGAGAGGGGAACACATAGGGAGGTGCAGAAAATGATATGCAGCTCAGCTAAAATTATTTCAGATGCTTTGAAAAGGCAACCAAAAGCTGTGGAAGAAAATGGAAAGCTACCATTTGAATGGATCAGAGAATAGCCAAAATGGCAAACCTGGCCAATGATCAGCTCCATGAAGATCTAAGAAGGCCTAAAGAGATCTGTGACTACTGTAACAACTGGAAGAGATTTATGTGAAGCTGATCTATCAGCAGGAAGCCCCTGCAAAGTCCCATTGTTGGGTGAAAGACATGCTTGAGAGGTTACGATCTGCCAAAGAACACACTGACTGGCCTAAAGAGAAATGGCACAGTATTTTGTGGACTGATGAAAGTAAAACTGTCTTTGGCCCTTAAACCTAAAAAGAACAGTTTGTGAGATGACCCCTAAACACTGAATTCAAGCCACATTACACTGTGAAGACAGTGAAGCATGTTGACACAAGCATCATGATATGGGGATGTTTCTCATGCTATGGTATTGGGCCTTACTATCGCATTCCAGGATCATGGATTAGTTTGAATACATCAAAATACTTGAAGAAGTCATGTTGCCTTATGCCAAAGAGGAAATGCTTCTGAAATGGGTGTTTCAACAAAACGACCCCAAACACAGTAAACCAGTAAGTGAGCAGCATCTTGGCTCCAGACCAACAAGATTGATGTTATGGAGTGGCCAGCACAACCCCCAAACCTTAATCCAGTAGAAAACTTGTGGGGTGACATCAAAAATGCTTTTTCTGAGGTAAAACCAAACCCTAGTCCAATTGTCCTTGGCTGGAATACCTGCTCACAGGGGCCAGAAGTTGGTCGACTCCATGCCACAGTAGTTCTCAGAAACCATGGTTATACAACTAAATATTAGTTCAGTGATTCACAAGAAAGTTGAATCTTCAAGTATTTTTCAGTTTATGCCATAAATGTTTGAGTTTGTAAAGAAAAATGCAGGCACGTCTATTTTTTTGAACAGCTTATTTTTCCTTTTTCTTGACTTTCTGTAAAGTAATAACAAATTTCATTAATTTGATAAATCATGTTTTGATTTGTAATAGAATGTCCAGTGTTCCAATTGTAGCACTGTTAACAGATAGGTAGGACCAGTGTCTAAGTTCAAAGAAGCAATATATGACCAGAACTTAGAATGACAGACCAAAAGGTACGTTTGAACTGCCGGTTTCTTTATCTAACGTCAATTATAGACAAACGGACACAATTTCGCACCAAAATCTCCAAAAACAAAAGTGGCACTTAAACTCCAGAAAATAATAAAAAAAATTAATTCCCAGAGTTAAGTTTTTCCCTTATATAATCAAGTTTAGATCCGGTTTAAACCATTTTGGTTCAAGATGAATTTTCAACTTATGTCCCTTTAAGTTGATAATTTTCTTATTTGTTGACTAGTTTTCTTTGAGTTAACTCAGTTTAACTTCTCAGTTTATCATATTTTCCTTCTGCCTTATTTTGAGTTAGTTTATTTTTCCTGAGTTATTTTAAACAGTACCGTTTTTGTTCACCATAAAACAACCCCTTATTGTATACCGATTCGGCACAATTACATGGAAAAATGAGTCCTTTAATGAGTCCAAGTGAGTTCCTCTGCATGTAGCAGCTGAATATTGACAATCAGCCCGACTGCAATTCAGGTTTATGGATCAGGCGTCCTTATCCTAGAAGTGCAGGGTGGTCTGGCTGTTGCAGAGGCCTATCCCACATGATCCGTCTCATGGTTGGCTCACCATCTTCTTTTTCCAGCGTAGAGTGGGTAAGCGCCAAGCAAAACTCCCCTCAACAAAAAGAAACCTGGCCCTTGATTTTCTCAAACAAAATACAGTATTCAGTAGAAAAAGAGGTAGTAGATCAACACTACATCCTCCAAAAGATGGAAAAAATAAAGAATTATTCAACAAGACCATTTCTTGATCTTATTTCTGTCTTTTCACTCCAGTTTTGGTTTTCTGCCGCCTGTCTCTTTTTGTTTTGTTTGTTTTTCCTCTAATTTTCCTCTCTCTCCAGTGCGTAGCGCTGTTGCTACACTGATTGGCTGACTAATGATGCAGTCACTAAAGGGCACAGTACACCAATTTATTAGCACATTATATTGCAGACTACTATTTAGACCTTTTAATATTATTATAAAACACTTTCTCCTACTTTCATTCATTTAGATTGTTTATTCAGTCGTGTTTCTTTCAACCTTTCTTTTATTTAAGACCTTGTTAACCTGGTTACACATTTGCATGTGTGGAAATAAAAGCTATAAGCTATGAGAATTTGAGCTTTACTCACTTTTTAAACACACTGCTATTATTTTGAATATAACTGTGTGTGTGTGTGTGTGTGTGTGTGTGTGTGTAAGTATGTGTATATATATATATATATAATTATTATTATTTATTTATTTATTTATTAAATCTCATCTGTCTCTTAAGGTCTCGGTGAACAGGGTCCTCCAGGCCTCCAAGGTCTTCCAGGTGATAAGGGTCCTGCAGGTCCTCCAGGTCCCTCTGGTCCATCCCAGCCAGGACAACAAGGTCCCAAAGGCCCCCCAGGACCCAAAGGTGTGAAACAGTGATTCTCCGCAGTGATACATCAGTTTAGCCAGTGCTCCATCAGAAGAACTGACCTCCACTCTGACTCGCTGTCAAGCAATGTGTCTATATGTTTTGTTTTAGGACCTCCAGGTAATCTTGGACTGCCAGGTTTACCTGGACCAAATTGCAAAGATCCAGTTCCAGGCCCAGTTGGAGATCCTGGGTGTTCTGGGCCAGATGGAGAGCAAGGTCAGATTTTAACATTCAGTTTTATAAACTTCACACATAACACAGGTTGACCTCTGACCTCTTGGTGTTTCAGGTTGTGTTGGGGAAATTGGAGATCGTGGTTACAACTCTCCAGTCCACGGGGATGATGGAGACAATGGGAACTCAGGATATCAGGGACCAATGGGCTCCAAGGGATCCCCAGGGCCCAAAGGATTGCCAGGCAATCCTGGAGACTGTGGAGTGAAAGGTTAGTCGCTTTATGTGTATCTGAGCAAACTATATATGAAGGACTCAGAGAGCTGATCGTTAGCTGTTGGACTACAGTACAACTGGATGGTGACAGACAGAATCACACAATAAGATATCCGATCATCTCAGTCAACATCAGAAACTTTTGGGTCAAAATCACTAGAGTTGATTCACTCAGTGTAAATTTAAACCTGTTTGTGTGTTTATGAATTCAGGAATAAAGGGTTCACAAGGTCTGATGGGACTACCTGGTAATCGGGGTCCTGTAGGTTGTCCTGGTAGTCCAGGGCCTCCAGGACCAAAAGGACTTGATGGGCCAGTGGGTCCAAAAGGAGAGAGAGGTGGGGTCTCCTCCTGCCCTACTTACCCCCCTGCTCAACCTGGCCCTCCAGGTCCCCCTGGTCCTCCTGGCAGACTTGGAGAGGCTGGCCCCCAGGGAGAAATTGGCCTGAATGGTTGCAAAGGTGAGCAACAGGAAGTGGACCTGTTGAAGGATAGATTTCCTGTTATGTTCAAAACAAGTCTGGTCCATGTGACATCACATCCAGAACCAGGTTAGGTTAGTAGATAATGAGGACAGCAGAAGGAATGAATGAGAGACTGATTAGAAAGATGGTTGGTGTGTTCCAGGTATGAGGGGGGATCCTGGATCTCAGGGACCAATTGGCTTTGTGGGGCCCCCAGGTCAAGGTGGAAACCAAGGAGAACCAGGTCTGCAGGGGGAGCGCGGAGTAGGTGGAGCCAAAGGTGAGACCCACACCTGTCTGTTAATTTACCTGATCATCTAAAAGCTGTTATTAGTTTTATTTAATTTTACTGTGTTATATTACTCTCAGTTAAACATAAAAGTAAATCTCTGTCTGCATCTATGGAGGTACATAATGTGACTAGGAGATAAAATAATCTTCACAACCCATTTTTCAAGGGTTATACAATCTTCAATTTAACAAAGCTGCATTCCCTTGGTTCAGTTCCCTTTATCTGTTGCTTCTAAATAGAAATAATAATATCATGTGACATATATATGCCAAATCGTTAATGATGTTGCCATACAGTATATGTCACTTATATGATCACATACACAACCTCTCTATATGTAGACATAACTTTGTATCCAATATTAAATACCAATAGCAAAATTTGTATATCTTAATGTATAACATATGATACATTTTATATAGTCTGATGTGTTTTGACAATATGTTAACTATATATAATTGTATGTGCATGTTAAAACAACATGTATACAGAATTTCTTTATACTTATTTATGTTTCACATTCTCATTCATGTGGCTTTGATATTCGAGTGATTTCTGCACATGCTACGCAAACTTTCAAATCCGGCGAGCAACCTTTGACGCATGTCCATATTTACATTTGGAAAGAGCCCACAGTTCAGGGTCCCACATAGGGTCTAGATTTGATCTTCCTGAGCAAATTATAACATGGTTCAAAATGGTAATAACAACAGAATCAGTAAATTACAAAAAGATTCCCTTGGTGTGAAGTGATACCACTAGTCTAACCCAGCTGCCAGGTCCTTGGGTTTACTCAACTTTGTCTAAGTCAGCTTGTTGTTGTTGTTGTAGTACAGTGCGTATCATCCGTGCAGATTTTGTTTATTAATGTAATTTCGTATTAGGTTACCCTGGTCCAGTTGGTGACCATGGTCGACCTGGACAATCCAAAAGCTTGAACTCAGGCTTCCTGTTGGTGAGGCATAGCCAATCAAAGAATATTCCCACCTGTCCATTTAACATGCAGCCTCTGTGGAATGGATACAGTCTTCTGTACCTGGAGGGTCAGGAGAAGGCCCATACTCAGGACCTGGGTATGTATACACACACATAACCTCTTTAACAAACACGAAGACCCCTGGGTCGTATTTTGCTTCTCCAAGGGTTAAGACTCAAAGATAATTAAATGGCACTACTTCAAACTGTTCCCAATCCACAGCCCTTGATCATGTAGGACCCAAATGTTCATGAAAAGGTAGGTTCATGTCTCTGAGCTTTGGCCCAGTCAACGGGTTTTCTTTTGCTGGGTGAAGCCCCTCCATCTTGAACTTGACTCACAGTCCCCTAACCCTTTTTCAGGCCAGGCCACAAGAATGGACACCTGTGTTATCAGGCTACGAACCCTATTGAGACCATTAATAATCAAATAATAACCCGTAGACCAGGACCACAGCTGCCAAATGGAAAAGAGTGCACACACCTCCTGACTCTGCCAGTGATAGTTGAACTGGCACTCTCAGTTGGGGTGAACTGGTTTCCCGTCAAGCACCACAACCTCAGACCATAAAGTGATAAATGTCATCCTTATGAATCCAACAGTCCTGGGAACATGTTTGACTTTGCAGGTTTATTGACAGTCTGCTACATGTCAACCAATCAACTGTAGACTGGATGGGCAAATTCTCACGATTCCTCAAGGATCCCTCCTACAGTAAAGGGCTGGTCATGAGGTTTTTTTTTCACCTCCCTGATAGAGTCCCTGGTTCAGTTTAGTGGTCTACCAGACCAGAGGAACAGTCCCTAATTCTCCAACAGATGCTGTTGAGTTGATTAACACAGCTCCACAGTGTCTCGAGCTTTCAGCACCTCAGGATGAATCTCATCCCCAACTGGAGAGCTTTATGACAAGTCTCCCAGGGATGCCTCTTCTGAAGAAGACTGTTAGCTGGGTGTTCCTGCTAATGTTCCTGTTATCCCCTTCAGTTCTATTGGGTAGCACTCACTCACACACCAGTAACTCGTTCCTTCAAAAATACCAGAAATGACTGTTGGTTGTTGAAAAAAATGTCTCAGTTATTGAAATTTAAAATTAATATTTGTAATAATATATCCAGGACAAGCAGGGTCGTGTATGAGGGTATTTTCCACCATGCCGTTCTCCTCCTGTAACATGGGAGCCTGCTCCTACGCCAGTCGTAACGATAAATCCTATTGGCTGTCAACAACGGCCGCCGTACCCAGCATACCTGTTGGCGGATTCTCCATTGAAGACCACATCAGCCGCTGTGTGGTGTGTGAAGCTCCCTCTGTCCCTGTCGCACTGCACAGCCAGACCGACCACCAACCAGAATGCCCCCCCAGGTGGACAAGTCTTTGGACTGGATACTCATTCCTCATGGTAGGTACTACAGTACTGAGAGTACAACTGACTGCAGTACTACTTGCGCAGCTGATATGGCTCGTGCTGCAACTGGAGCAGATCACAGAGATCACTACAGATCACACTGCCACTGTTACTGCTGTTAATATTTCTGTTAGTACTGCAGCGACACGAGTTGGCACCAGTGTCACTGCACTGCTGCTACTACAACACTACTGCGAGTGATGCATCTAATATTAATGCTAATACAGTTAATGCGATACCATTACAAGACAAAATACTCCTGAAATTACTGCAACTTCTATTAACCCTTAATTCCACACTACATTGGTACGATAATGTGGTAACAAGTGGTAATACATAAGGGTAGTACTACCACAAAACCAAATTCTGTCTGTCACCGGATGATAATGCTCCTGCATGTTTTGCAGCATACAGGTGCAGGTGATGAGGGTGGCGGCCAGTCTCTGACATCATCTGGTAGCTGTCTGACAGACTTCAGGGCCCAGCCCTTTGTTGAGTGCCAAGGACCTCGAGGAACCTGCCACTACTTTGCCAACATCTACAGTTTCTGGTTGACCAGAGTGGAGAGGAGCAGCTCCACCTCCAACAGTTTCTCTTCTACACTGACCGAAGCCTGGCAGCAGAGGGAGAACATTGGGAGGTGCAACGTCTGCATAAGGGAGTGAGTTAGGAAGAACACTATCTCTTCCTGCAGGAGGGAGTGGAATAGATGCTTCACCAGCTCCTCCCGCAGGAGGAAGTAAGAAGACACTTCTACGCCTCCACCTAGAGGACACACAAGACGAGACTTGTTTATTTGTCTCAGTGAGAGGAGACTGTTATGTTAAAGATAACGTTGCCAATCAATAAACCAATGCTGTTCTGATCAACAAGGGTGACATGGAGCAGCATAAACGATCAGACCGATTAATCACCAACATCACAGATGATTGAAGTGAGGTTGTCTGATGTCGCTGTTTAACTGTAGGTTTCATTATTTCTCATCTCACTTGGATTCATCAATAAATTAACCAAACCAAGTTAGATCCAGCTAACCCATGTCTGCAGTGAAAAAGGTTCAGAACCCAGCAGGTGGGCTTTAGATCCACATCATCTTTCAGTTTATTTTGCCCACTTTGGTCCAGCTAGTCGTATTCTTTTCCTTCCTTAGTGTGAACAGGTCATTAATTTTATTTGCTGCAGTTTATTTTCTGGTTTCCTTAGTGTTTTCTTTCACTAGTAGGCCCTAAAGTCTGAAATATTTCACTCTTGAACAAACAATATCAGTCAGTTGTATCAATGTCAGCTTTTTGGTTGGACCAATCAGAGGAACTGTCTGCAGGGGATGATTGATGATTTTAATAGCTTGATGATGTTGTGAATGACTCATAAATATTCGGGGTTTTTAGGAGGTAATTTTGTGTTTGTGGCAACCTGTTGAAGAGGCATGTTGTGTACAAAATATAATTTATTTGTAAACTTAAAATTTCTTTCTTTTTCCGTCAGCCCTGTCCTGTTTATAAATTCCTGCAGCCAACCAGACCAAATAATAGTAATGGCAGCGCGGGTGGTTGAGTGCCACATTAGTGCAGCTTCCTGGGTTCGGTTCTGGCCCAAAACCCATGCCACAAGGTTGTTCTGTCAGCTTCTCCACTGCTTACCAATTGAAATAAAGGCATAAAAAGCCCAAAAATAATAGTGATACGGATATAATGTATTTATACAACTATTTCCTTTGCATTTTCCTCTACAAACAACAAACCGTCATCTGATGTCAGATATTGTTATACCCCAGTTAAAACCCTGACATGCTGTGATGACTTCAACATATTTAATACTGTCTCCAAAATGTTTTAATGTTAATGTTAAATGTCTCCAAATTTAAAACCCTGGAAGTCTAAACAACTCTTTTCTCATTAATAGGTAACAAAGTTATCATGCTACAGTGGCATTTTTAAGTCACTCCCTGTAATATCAAAGCCAAGGACAGCTGGTTGGTTGGTTCATTGCAGTAACTTTTTCTCGTCATCATAGGATGAACATCCTAATGAAAATTAGTCCCACACACAGCCCAATGAGTAGTCTGAGAAAATACATTCTGATTGGTTGGCTGAGCACGTCTTTGATTGATCAGCTGGTAAGCAGTGACTGTCTGTCATTGGTTGGTTAGTATTTTGTGAATATGTAGGGAAATAATCATTTGAGAAGCTCTGAAGTTATTTGACAGTCAAATGTGTTAATGTTTCAGTTTCTTCAGATCACCCATTTGGCTTTGTCCCTCAACCTCATTTCAAACGTTTCATTGTAAAAACCAAGTGCAGCACAGATGAGTGCAGTTTCACACAGAAGTGATTCAGCTCAAGGTTCATTTAACAGTAAACAGAAAAGTATAGACAATCTGATCTGGTGCATCTGAACAGGATGAGCTGCAGCACTGAACCAGAACCAGAACCAGGACAGATTTTGAACTAGGAGCTGAATAAATCTACATTCATCCTGTAAAGTCTGTTTATGTTTCACTTTGTTCATCTGAATATTTCTTTAATTCATTCACTTGAATTTTTGTTCACAATTCAAATGTTTTAATATTTACCAAGTACTTACCAAGTACCAAGTATTTTCCTAGTTTCAGTTCAGCTTCTGTGTCTGGTCCTAGTCCTGGGTTAGTCCTAATCCTGGTTCTGCTACTCTGTTATCTCTGTGATTTGTAAATGTTTGAACTCAACCGTTTTATATTTTTACTGTAAATGTCATCAGAGTATTTATTTAGCCTGGAATTAATGTTGGTGCTATTTGATGTTCCATTTGTTCGTTTTTACTTTATTTTGGTAAATGATGTTTCAGTGAAGCCCTGACGCTCTCCATCCCTACCAAAATAAAACTGATTTATAGATTAAAACTGAAGCTAAAAGAGAAATGGCGATGTCATAAAAGATGCATTACACTGAATATTATGAAAATATATGGAATGAATTGTTTTTTCTTGATTAGGGTTGTAACAATGAAAGATGAATAAGAATTCAATGGCAGTTTTAGTGATGCTTTGAGAGGAAGCTTGTGTTTAATATTAAGAACTGAATGCTGGTTTTATTTGTTAAAATGTGGAGTTTAGCTCAGCAGTAAATCCTTCAAAAATACCTGGTCCAGAAATAACTGTTGGGTGTCAGGAACGGATGGGGCTTTATTATTACCTGTGGGGATTGGAAAAGGGGAGGGGCCACTGTCTTTGTTTTGTTTTTATTGTATTTAAATCTGCTGGTGATATTTTAATCTCTGTAGGAGGAAACTTCCCACTAACACTTTCACTCTGTGGATGGACAACTTCAATAAATTGCATCAAACTTTCTCACTTTGACTCTTTGTTTCTTTGCAAATCTGCAAATTGTAGTGAAAGTAGTCAACACTTAACCAAGAGAGAATTTCATTCAGGAATGATTTGAGGCACATCAATCAAATGTATTTATATATCAATCATAATGGAGTTACATAAAAACATAGTGTACTCTTTATGGAGTTGTTAAAGAGACACAACATATCCCTCCAAGAGCAAACATTTGGCAACAGTGCCAATGAAAAACTTCTATTAAGAGACAGAAACCTCAAGCAGAACCAGGCTCAGGGAGGGCTGCCATCTGTCTCGACTGGTTGGTTTGAGAGAGAGAGAGATACAGTGAGACAGAGCGTCAAGGAGAGGAAAGGCAGATAGGGGGTAAATGGATGGAGAGAGAACAAGGAGCAGTAGATGGGGAGACGCCATGAAAAATAAAAAACTAAACATACTGATGTAAATAGTGATTGAAGCCTGGTAACACTAAGTTGTACAAGTAAATATTAGCAGCAAAGGAAATGTGGTTTTTAGCAGAAAAAGTAACAATGGGAAATGATTAGTGGTCTGTAACGATAACTAATGGTAACTATTGCAGCAGCAGCTGCAGCAGTCTAGGCCTACAACAGCATAACTAAAGAAACAGTATTTGCACTTTAACTGTAGGTTTTGTCATAAAGGGAGCTTTTGAGCTTGATCTAAAAAACTGCGACAGAGTCCATCCCCCAGACTGATACCTTGAGTTGGTTCCTAGAAGAGGAGCCTGATAGCTGAAAGATCTGCCTCCCAATTTACTCTTAGAGACTCTAGGAACCAAAAGTTAACCTACATCGAAAGAGATAAATTACCTACTCTGCCAATATGGAACTATCACCCCTCTTAGATACGACGGTGCTTGGTCATTCAGCACTTTGATTGTGATCTGTGATGTACTCTGAATCCTGAATAAAACTCTTCAAACAAACCATTTGTATGCAGATATTCACATAATTGGCTTGTAACTGCTTTTTCAATAATTTTAGAAATGAAATGGAGTTTAGATATGGGTATATATTTAGCCAAAACATCTGGATCAAGATTAGGTTTTTTGAAGAGAGGTTTAATAACTGAACTCTTGAAATTCTGTGGTACATAACCTGACGATAAACTTTTAGTGGAATTAGTGGAAAAAAAATCTTTAAATAGTCTGGTAGGTATCAGGTCTAAAGACAAGTTGATGATTTAGATGATGAGACTAAATAAAATTACTTTGGAGAGATTTAAAGGTGAAAAAGATTCCAAATACAAAGCAGGTGTTAACATTGATTTGAAGTTGCTACATCTGATAGTAGATTACTGCCAATTGTAGGTAAGAGCTGCTGAGAACTAAAGCAATCAGTGGTTCCACTGAGCTATGACTCTCTGTCAGCCTGGCTGCAGTACTGAAGAGAAACCTGGGATTGTTCTTGTTTTCCTCTATGAACACTGAATGTTAGGAGTTTTTGGCACTGAAAAGAACTTTTTTATATGCTTTCTTTCCAGGCTGAGTAGGATTCATCTTCATTCTTCATTTACTAACCATGTTTTCCCGAATTCTCTATCTCTCCCAGCTCCTCTCCTCTCTCTCCCTGTCCTCACCCTGCAGGTGATGAATCATCACCATCCCATGTTCCTGCAATGCCTGCTGCTCCCATATCTTCAAGAATTCCATACAGCATCATTCCTATGAACTTCATGCAGCATCATGTTCCTGCCTACACCTGTTTTAATATCCCTTCCTCCTGCTCTCTTTCTCTCCCTACTCTACCCAACTTTGCCCCCCCCCATGCCCCGTGCCCCGTGCCTCAACCCAACCGGTTGAGGCAAATGGCCGCCCCCCCGAGCCTGGTTCTGCCCGAGGTTTCTGCCTCTTAAAGGAAGTTTTTGCTCATGGGGGGATCTGTTGGGTCTCTTTAAATAATTTTATAAAGAGTTTGGTCTAGACCTGCTCTATATGTAAAGTGCCTTGATGTAACTTTGTTATGATTTGGCGCTATATAAATAAAGCTGATTTGATTTGATTTGATTTGATTCATGGACTGCCTTTTTTTTCCAATTTCCGTGATGTTTGTTTTAAGGCTTGAGGGCTATACCAAGATGCCAGCCTCCTCTGTTTCATTACTTCCTTTCTCAGAGGAGCCACAGAATCAAGATTTGAACACGTCATCAGTCGGTCAACTGTCTGTCTAGGGAGAAGTCCTCTACTGAATTTAGACATGGCATTGTGGCAAATGATGACTGAATATTCTGCTTAAATTTAGCCACAGCATTTTAAGATAAACATCTGCTATAGTTGAATTTATTCCCAGATGCTGTCAGCCTATTATTGTAAACTCAAATGTCATTAGGTCGGAGAGAAGAGGGTTGTTGGGAAATATTATTAATTGGTCAATTTCAGTGCCATATGTTAAGACTGCCAACTACTTGAATCACCCGTTATAATGATTTTAACTGTAATAAGTACGAACTCCAATAAAAACTCGGAGAAGGGACTGAGGGTAAGACATTCAAAAGATCTATAACCAGATTTTCGTCTAGGATTGATTAATAAGCAGGATTGACATATCGCAGCCACCTCCCCCCTTCTCGACCTATGATACGAGGGATATGAAAATTAACGTGAGAGGGGGGTGTAGCTTCATTTATACTAACATACTCATTCTGTTGCAGCCAGGTTTCAGTGATACAGCGGCATAGTGGTTAGTGCTGTCGCCCCAAAATAAGAAGGTCGTGGATTCGGTTCCCGGCTGGGGGCCTTGCTGCAGAGTTTGCATGTTCTCCCTGTGTCTGCATGGTGTAACAATGGGTACTCTGGTTTCCTCCCACTGTCCAAAGACATCATGTTCGGGTTAATTGATTTTCTCTAAATTGTCCGTAGCTGTGAGTGGTTGTTTGTCTCTGTGTGTTGGCCCTACTATGGATTGGAGACCAGTCCAGGGTGACCCCGCCCTCACTCGCCCAGTGAGCTGGGATTGGCTCCAGCACCCCCTGTGACCCGGAAACGGAAAAGCAGCCTAATATTCAATACACATTAAATTCTTGTGATATTTAGATCCAAATAGGTGGTATTTTTAATTTCAATAAAGCTTTTGTTTTTAGCTCCTCTCCTGTTCACTTTTGGTTTTATAGAATTTCTTAATTTTAATCGGGTGACAGACACAGTTTCACAGATACAGACACAGATATACTTCCTACTCTTTTGGGCAGGTAACCGCTCTGAGTGAGGTGCAGAGAAGAGTGTTAAACTGCAGCTCTATCTCCTTGTCTGAACAACCAATTCAAGCTATTGACTTGGCTAAAAAATGCAGTCCAACATCTATGGCATGAGCTGGACCAACAAGTCCAGATCCAGTGAGTCTCCACCTCATAACTTTGAGGATTTAAAGTATCTGCTTTTAAACCCTTGGTCCAGATCCCAGAGCTCAGCTTCAGAGATCTAGAAGAATCCAGACCTCTGAAGTCAGTACCTACACAATATCAGACAGGTGGTCATAGTGTTATTGATGATTGTACATATTTACATATAAATAATATGTAGCAGGATGAGTATGTTAGTATAAATGAATTTAAGCCCCCCACTAATATTCAGTGTTAATGGAGAAAACCAAGAACAATCCCAATAATATAATAATAGGCCTATTAATACTGTGTGAATCTAAAGTAAATAATTGATTAATGAAATTATGTGCTGTAAAGATGAAGCATTTTCTTGGTTGGTAATTAAATTTGAATGGCATTTTATTTAAAACATGTAATTCCTTTTGATTTTGCTCTAAATAGAATCAATCTAAAGGGTTAATTTTAGTTAATTAGATAATAAAACCACTTTAAATTAAAATAGGCAGCAGTACAGTTTTTATCAGATTTGAAATGAACTACAAATTCCATAAAAACAAAAACAAGGCAGTAATCTGATTTATTGTTTTATTGTGGATTAAATCTGATTTCTGTACAGACATATTCAGTCATTTATCCACATTTATCAGAGGCAGACATGAATAATATCTGACCTGGATCTCAGCTAACGCCAAGCATCTCTTCAAAATAAAGAAAGAACAATGAATAAAGAGTTTGTGGTGTGGAAAATCAGTGGCAGGAAATTAACATTTAGATTTGTTTGTGGTTTATTAGCTAAAATATGCAAAACCATAAAATGTTTAAATATTAACAGAAGCAGAATAAATCGTTAAAATATTAGATTAGATTGAATCCTCTATCTGATAAATCTGTTTTTCTGTCCCTCTAATATTGACAGTCTTCTTTCTTCATTTATTACTTTTTCAAAATTTGAATGAAAACCTGATATTCTGTAGTAAAAGTCTATTAATCTGGTAATGGAAAGAAATTGTAAATCTCTATTTATCTGAATCCCACATAAAACAAACTTCACCATATCAAAGAATTTAAGGTATAATTTTGGATTTAAATACACAATCAGCTGATAGAGACTCAAATCTTTGTCTCGTACCTTTGATTAAAATGTGAAATGTGTGCAACAATAAGACTGCAACTATGAAGTTTAGCCATGAGGCAATTATGTAATCTCCAGATCCTGGGATTATAAACTCCTCTGCTCTGAAACAAGAACCCCATAACAAATCCAGAAGGTTCCTTCTTGTATCCATCTGCTGGTCTGGAATCAATCCAGGTTTAAGACACCTCAGCAGTCTTGATCACCTGCACTGTGAAATTAGCTAGATACAGTCCAGTTCAGTCCGTTTGCTCTGGTGTTTATCCCAGGATACACTGTAGTCCAAAATCCATTAAGTGCCTTTTAGCTCAAGTCCATGAATCCTGAAGACCTGATGTCGAACAGCAATGAGACAGGTGGCAAAAAGAAAAAACCCTCAACAACCAAAAGCCCCGCTGAAGTAAGTCCTTGGTCAAGCATTTTGGATTTTATGCAGGCGTGTCTGATTGAGAGCTCAATTTGTCTTTAATGCATTTTAATATGAGAATTTAAGTGGAATTTATTGAACCAGATTTGAGAACAAAAAAATTCTGCAAACATTCTGGACTGTAAGTAGTTTTACCGTCATGTTTTGTCTGCTACCTGTGTTAGCTGTGAAAAAATATTTAGCTAAATGCAAAATAAGTCTTGCAAATTGGTTAATCTTCCATGAAGCATCTGTGATGATAGCCTGTTTTTTGTTTTTGTTTTTTTAGAAACAGTTAGCATATTTAGCAACTTTCAACTTTTGAATGAAAGTAAACCAAATAACATGTTATTCCATGAGCCCTACTCATTACATCACCATATAATGTTAAGGCTCAGTCCCTATGTCACCAAATAACTTTAGACCCCATTGCTACTTTGGCTAATATCATAAGCTCTAATCACTATGTCTCAACATTAGCCCTAGTATTTTGCCAAATACCATAAAGATCACCTGTTTTGAGGACACACCAATGTCCTCCAATGTTATCAGGCCTCAACCCTGAAAAGATTGGACCTACATAACTGATAAATGATTTTACCTCCTAGGACACATCATTTTAAATCTTACATTAATTAGTGAAATTTTATATCTTCCACAAATTTCAATTCAACCTGCCAGTAATCAATAAAAAGAAATGGTTTGATACATTTCTTGATAAGAGACAGAAGCAGTCTGATAGAGGAACTGATTTTTCAGTTCACTTTTGTTCTCAGTTCTCTTGGTCATGTCCTTGAATCGGTCATCCTCGTCATCATCATCAGTTTCACACCATTCCACCACAAGAGCTTATTGGAAGAGTTCAGTCAGTGGTTGTTTGGTATACAATACACAAAGCTGTTTATTTCATTAATAATGAAAACCAACATCTGGCAGCTGGAGCTCAAATAACCGCAGTTTAACTTCAAGCAAAAAAAAAAAAAGAGTAAAATTTCGTAGCCTGGCTGCTCAGAGAACATCATCAGGGTTTTCTTGGACGGGTGTTCGGGTTTTGCGGCGGCGCGTCCGCAGTGTGCTGAAGCAGGACGAGGCAGTGAGAGCGATGCGACTCAGGCCCACGTTCAGGCAGTGAACCTCAGAGGTGACCGGCACCTCTGAGAAAAGGGCACGCTCCCGGGACAGCCGGGCCGAACCACTGCCATCGCTGCTCTCGATGTCTTTGACGATGTTGAGGATCTCCTGACGCTCCGCCTGCCGAGTCATTCCACGGATGTTCAAAATGGCTGACACATGTTTCTTCCTGAAAACATAGAGATGGAGGCAAACAGGCAAGAATGAACAGGTCACACTAAGTGGAGTTTTTCTTTGAGGCACTGACGCAGATTATAATACACATCAAAGACAGTTTAAAGCATGCCATTGACATTGGTCCAAAGCTATCGACCGTGAGACTGTGAGAGGTTCTCCACCTGCTCTAATCATGAAGCTAAATATCCATCAGCAGATGGAATGAAGAAAAAATATAGATATAAAAGTGGTGAGCATCACAGCTCCACAGATCTGTGGCTTTTTCACAACTAAAATACAATAATTTCATAATAAAAAGTAGCTGAAGTTGGAAATGTGATCTTATCATTTAGTCAGTTTAGTTATGTTAATACCTGACATCTTGAAACTCTCTAGCCAGAACACCCACTTCCATCTGGATAGAGGGGACGTCCTCCAGCTGGATTATCTCTGAGATGTGAGAAAGAGCACTGTCCAGCCAGCTAGATGGTGACTCCTGGCAGGCAGACAAATAGAGACGGTCAGACAGATAGACAGACTTACTGTTATCCAAGTATGATCATCTTGACCTTTGAGCCAGAACACTAACCAGATCTTTGAAGAGGACATTGATCTGTTTGCCTTCATCTCTGAGTCGGCCAGCCATCCTCTTCCTCATCTTCATAGAGGTGCAGATGATCCTGCCTCGCATGATGGAGCGAAGGTACTCCATCACCACCCTCCGGTGGACCTCAGCCACCAGCAGCTGAGGGCAAGAGACACAGACACACAGAGAAAGAGAGCGACGATCACCTCTATAACAGGTGTGATGGAAGAGCAGGAGTGAGTTGCACATATGTTCATGTGTGTGTGTACCTGGTACGGCGGACTGTCCATCCTGTGATATTTCTTGAAGTAATCCTTGATCAGAGCTTCAATCTGCTCATACGGCTCTGTGTTACTGAGCCACTTTCTCTTAACCAGCCGCTCAAAGAATGGCTGAAACACACACATGCACACACACACAGTGATGTTCTTCATGAAATCCCTTCTGACAAAATCAAACAAGAGGAGTGAAGCTGCAGGGCCCCGTCAGACTTTGTGTCTGAGACAGTGATTTTTGAGTAGAATAAATTTTTTATTAAATAATATTCTCCTCTTAAAACAATTAGACATAATGATCTCAAGCAATGTTATCTCCCTCATTACTTGATTAATTTTTTTTTGTAAAACTGAACTGAACAGAAATCAGTGTGAAGACATGAACACACTGCAAATTCCATACTAATTCAGGATAAAAAGCAACCTTGAACCAAGCCAACCCAAAACTATCACTCAGTTCCACAAAAACATGACAACTGATTGAAGACTCCATAAACTGACTTAAACCAAACTAAAGTCAAGAATGAAGTGTAAAGTGAAGTGACCTGATGGAACAGAAACTATCAATCATTCTCTCTGTATTGTCTCCTCTCAGTGTTTCAGTAAACACTGAAATTGTAACTTAAGGTTAAACTTTACAGTTCAACATTCTGTATTAGCGCAGACAATAGAGTAAATGCAGTGACAGAATGAAAAATATTGACTCCAGTGGGAACAGTCTGTGTGTGCGTGTGTTGTGATGGAATGTTGTGTGCACAGGAGGGGAAATGTCTTTAGCCAGGTCTCTATCCTGACATAAGATATTTGGTTTTTGTCAGTCAGTTAAGTCTTTTAACTACCTCTTTTTTTTTTTTGGTTTAATTATTTTAATTATATAACCTGACACAGTTCTTTTTCCCAACAACAAAATACACAAAGACAATACATTTAACTATGCACACTTTCACTGAGAAAAACCACAATGAGAAAAACCTGAGCAACACAAAATTAACAACAGCACACAGGTTTGCAGTCAAATGAAAAATATAGTTTTTATGGATAAAAATCTAAATAAAGAGTCCCAACTTGGATGTTCATACGGTTCAATTCAAAAACAATTCAACAGTTCAAAAATAAAAATAAAAAATAAAGAGAGAAGAAAAAAAAACTTTTTAGCAAAAGGGAAACCGTTCAGAGGAGGTTGAGAGCTTATGGCAGGAGTGGTGGAGATGAATGAAAGGATGCCGTTATGGGTCCGGATTGGAATGAAGGAAATTGTGCTTTAGCGGTACGATCCGTGAGGATTAAACGACTCACTTTTGGTGGAGTACTATTGAGCCTAGGAGCTCAGACGCTTCCAGTTTCTCACTCTCTCCGGCTGCACACTGACAGGTGAGGCGGAGGTTTATAAAAACAGCGTCATCAATGTGTTAGCAAATCTGTGCCTCACATTGCACTTGGGGGTGATTATGAGGGCGTGGGCAGGCTGGCTGTCACAGTGAGTGTGTGTGTGTGTGTGGTGTAGTGTGCATACCCTGATGTGCAGGTACAGCCGTTCGGACAGGACTCTCACTCCCTGCTGCACAATGTGGTCCAGAGCTCTGTTGGCCCGACGCAGAGAGTCCTCACTGACCCTCAGGTCACATTGAGCACAGCGCTGAACAAAGCCTCTGTAGAAACACACACAAACACACTGTAGAAACAGATCAGCTAATGCTCGATGATTGAAAATGTCAGTTCCGTGAAGTCGATCAGGACCATACATCAACAAACAAGCAGCAGGACAATAAATAAGTAGGTACAAATACAAAAAAAAAAAGGACTCAGCACATTAAGTTCACAGGGCTAGTGCAGTTGAGGAACAAGTTCAGGTGATCGGCCGCTTCCTCCAAATGAAGGTCAAGGTCTGTGTTTCTGCTGTGACCATGTATGACGCTAACTGAAACACCATATAAGTCAGAGTTTACACACAAAAAACTAAAATTGTTCCAATTCCAAATGTATTATAATCAGCCAGATGAGCGTAGTGCCTCTCCCAACTCACCTGGTTGAGGCAGATGGCCGGCCACCCTGAGTCTGGTTCTGTCTGAGGTTTCTGCCTCTTAAAGGAAGTTTTTCCTTGCCACATGAGCATGTGGGGATCTGTTGGCTCTCTTTAAATAATTCTATAAAAATTTTGGCCTAGACCTGCCCTATGTGTGATGTGCCTTGATGTAACTCTGTTATGTTTTGGAGCTATAGAAATAAATTTGATTTGATTCCATTGACACTGATATGTTGATTTGGCAAACCTGCCTACTTATTAACAGAGGCCACGGATTTAAGTCCTTACCAGACTATTTTGATACTGCCAAAGTGCTTTTCAATTTTATTTTTGAAGTCCCTTTTAGCTTTTGCTATTTCATTTCTCACTTCCCTGGACACAGCCCTTTTTCTCAGGAGGGTCAGCTGTGGAGAATGTCCTTTTCTTTTTTGAGCTCCTTAGTTACCCAAGGTTTACTGTTAGGATAAATGTAGGAGCCAAAATACATTTTGCCATAGGTTTTACGTCATTGGGTTGATAGCGTCATTGCGTTGTCATTGTGCTGTCATTGTGCTGACACATTGAGGGCGTGTGGTTATTTTCTTGCTACCCCAACCTTTTTGTGTGGCAGGAGTTTTGAACACAAAAGGGAACACAAAGGGAGAGAACTAGAAGCTCTAATATTTTTTTTTGACACTTTAAACTGATCATAGACTCTTTGAATCTTTGGACGCATCACAAAAGAGCTTTAAGTTCCTCAGCGGCCGAAGTTTGGAACTTTGGAATACAATACACCTTGGATCGTAGAGTTTGTTGGATTCTCACTGGCTTGGATTCAGCTCACCAGCGAGACCACAGCGGAGCGCTGCATAAAATCAAAAAGGAGCGAAACAGAGAGAAACAGCGGCAGCTCATCACAGCCATCAGAAGTTGTATGTTGAAATTCTGCTCTGTGACTCAGAAGTTGTACCACGAGCGAGAGAGCGAGAGAGGGGCACCTCATCAGAGGGCGTCAGAAAACAATTTGAAAGTTTGCGCTGCCAGGCTCAGGTTTGAGTACAAAAAATTGCACCGTCCATATCAATTCCTTAACGTTTTAAAAATAGGCGGGAAAGAAAACTTGAGCCTGGCGGCGCAAACTCTGACCCCTGTGAGAAACCTCAGGCAGAACCAGGCTCAGGGGGGCAGCCAGCTGCCTCGAGCGGTTGGGTTGAGAGAGGGAGAGAAAGAGGGTTAGAGGGAGAGAGGGAGAGAGAAAGAGAGAGGGAGAGGGAGAGAGAAAGAGAGACAAGGAGAGAAGGAGAGAGGGAGAGAGGGAGAGAGAGGGAGAGAGAGACAGAGACAGAGAGGGGGGGGAGAGAGGGGGGGAGAGAGAGAGAGAGAGAGAGGGAGGGAGAAAGAGAGGTGCTCAGTCCTTCCCCCAGCAGTCTAGGCCTATAGCAGCATAGCTAAAGACTAAATGAACTTTAACTTTTTGACTATAAGCTCTGTCATACAGAAAAGTTTTAAGCCTGGTCTTGAAAATTGCTAAAGAGTCTGCCCCCCAGGCCAATACTGGAAGCTGGTTCCATAGAAGCGGAGCCTGATAAGTGAAAGATCTGCCTCCCGATTTACTCTTGGAGACTCTAGGAACCACAAGTAAACCTCCATCTAGAGAGCGGAGTGGCCTACTAGGACAGTAAGGAACTATGAGCTCTCTGAGATATGATGGAGCTTGGCCAGTAAGAGCTTTATATGTTAGGAGAAGGATTTTAAATTCTATTCTGAATTTTACCGGCGGCCAATGAAGAGAAGCCAAAACAGGAGAGATGTGATCCCTTTTCGTAGTTTCTGTTAATATTCATGCAGCAGCATTCTGAATCAACTGAAGGCCTTTCAGAGATTTGTTTGGACATCCAGATAATAATGAGTTACAGTAGTGCAGCCTAGAAGTTACGAATGCGCGGACTAGTTTTTCTGCATCCTCTTGAGAGAGGATGTTTCTGATTTTCCTAATGTTTCTCAGGTGGAAGAAAGCTGCCCTACAGACTTGTTTTATGTGATGGCAAAGGACATGTCCTGGTCAAAAGTTACTCCAAGATTTTTTACAGTGGAGCTGGAAGCCAAAGTAATGCCATCCAGACTGATTAGATGATTGGATAGGGTTTCTCTAAGGTGCTTAGGGCCAAGTAATAACTTCAGTTTTGTCAGAATTTAGAAGTAAAAAATTATGGGTCATCCAGACTTTTATGTCTTCAAGACATGTCTGCAGTGTGACTATCTGACTAACTACTAACGACTTACTAAATACAGCTGAGTATCGTCTGCATAACAGTGAAAATTGATGCTGTGCTTCCTGATAATGTTGCCTAAAGGAAGCAGATATAGGGTGAATTTTAATATTTTAATTAAAATTTGATATTTTAATTTCCAATTTCCATTTACAAACAAATCAAATTAAATCTGAGAAAATTGGAGAACGGATAATGGATAACGACCCATTTTCTGTTTTTCGTTTTGCATTACCAAAGAAAAAAACGGTTTATTTTTCATTTTTTGTTTTGTCATTTCAAAATCAAAAAATGGGAAACGGTTTATTTTTTGTTTTTATTTTGAAATCTCAAAATAAAAAGACGGATGGCTGCAACGTACATGGACTGAGTTTGAATGCCTTCAAGGTGACTCATTATCATAAAGAAATTGCCCTATCGGCTGAGGGATAAATGGAGAACTCTGTTTTGTGATATCCACGAAAAATACAAATAGCTACATTCAAGGGTGTGGTGAACTTCCTGGAAAGACAAGGGAGGATTTTGACGGACCCAGTGTTTGGAGATATCAAAGACACTCCAGCAGTGAGCAAAGATGTAAGGAGGTCCAAGTCACAACCTCAACCAAGGATAAAAGGAAGTATCTTTGGAAAAGGCATAAAGGAAAATGAAAGTTTGTTTGACTTGAAAAGCTGTTTGTTTTTTGAAGGTGGACATGCTTTGGATATGTGTTCAAAATTGGAAGAGGACACATAATCTGAAAATTGCTTTCTTGAGAGAAAACTGGATTATGTTTTGGCTGTTTGTGTAAAGGGCACCTCAGCAAAGACTGCAGAAAGCGACTCACCTGTGACACATTTGGTTTGAAGCATCCCAGGATGTTGCATATTCACCAAAGGAAAAAGGAGATGGACACAACAAACGAAAATGAAGGACACAGCTAAAAAGACTGCTTTGGTTCAAACCGGTGGTCTTACTGGGAACGGTGAGGATAATTGCAGACTTTCAATCATCCCTGTGCAAGTGAAAGCCAAGAAGGGGAGTGCAACAGTGCATACTTGTGCATTTCTTGACTCAGGTAGCACTGCATCGTTTTGTACAGTCGGCCCAATGACCAAGGTTAAACTCCAAGGAAGAAGGTCGAGTATTCTTTTGAGAACCATGGGTCAAAGAAAGATCGTTGGAACCAACTTTGTGTCAGGTCTTGAAGTTGCTGGTCTGGATAGCAGCCATTTTTGTGATCTTCCAGGTATATACAAGCAGAAGATGCCCATGCATCAAGGAAACATCCCACATCGGAAAGATATCGAACAGTGGCCTCATCTGAATAATGTCCATCTGCCTGAAATTGAGTCTGATATAGAATTGCTGATTGGCTCGGATGTGCCAAAGGCTCTGGAACCACTTGATGTTATACAGAGTGTGGGAAATGGACCTTATGCTGTTAAAACCATGCTTGGGTGGACAGTTAATGGACCACTGGTAAAAGGGATGATGCTCAGGAACAGTCAACAGTCAGTGTCAACAGGATCTCAGTTGTGAAACTTGATGAGCTGTAAGAGTAACAGTTCAAAAATGACTTCCCTGAGTGTGTCAGAGAAGATAAAGAACTGTCAAAAGAAGACAAGATGTTTTTAGATTTAATGTCACAATCTACCACACTAGTTGATGGCCATTATTGCATTCATTTACCTTTAAAAGAAAAGGAAATATGTATGCCTGACAACAGAAGTGTGGCTGAACAACGCACGCTAAACCTAAAGAAAAGATTTATTAGAGATCTGTTATGTCCAGAAAAATTTGTTAATTTAATCATTTTTTGTCTTGTGTTCATGTTGTCTTGTGACTTCCTGTTTTATTTTGAAATCTAACTCTCCTCTCATTCCAGGCAACTTGCTCCTTCCCCCATGTGTTTTCCCACCTTGGTCTGATTGGCTTCCCACCCTGATTGTTTCCACCTGCTCCCCATTACCTGGTGTATTTATAGTCTGCGTCTCCCTTTGTCCTGTGCCAGTTCGTCTTGTCCATGTGTCAGAGAACCAGCGCCATTTCCGAGCCATTGCCAATGATCAGGTCTTCTTGTTTTGTGACTTTGTTTGTTGTTGTTACTTTTGCAGTTCATAGATTTAGGTATTTCCTCTTCAAGAGCGAATTTTCGTTTGTGGTTCATGGTAATAGTTTTTCCTCATTAAGAGTGATTTTCAGTTTGTTGTTTTGTAGCCATAGTTCTTCTTCATTAAGAGTGATTTTCAGTTTGTTGTTTTGTAGCCATAGTTCTTCTTCATTAAGAGTGATTTTGATTTCATGTTTTATTTTTTCATAATATTTTTATTTGGAACTTTGTGTCTCGAGTCGTGCATTTGGGTTCAGGTCCATTGTTCAGTCGTGACAAGATCCATCTTTTCACTTTGGCTAACATGTCAGACATGAAGCTGGTGTTATCAAAGGTTATGCTGAACAGGTACTGGATTGCCCCAGTGATGGCATAAAATGGTATCTGTCACGTCATGGGGTCCTCCATCCACAAAAGAAGAAACCAAGAATGGTGTTTGAAACTTCCTGATTGCTGTTCCACAGTCACTGAATTCTCACCTCTCACAGGGGCCAGATCTGACCAGTACACTAATAGGAGTCTTGACTAGATTCCACAAAGAACCGTTTGTCATCGCTGCAGATATTGAGGCACTGTTTCATCAAGTCAAGGTGCCAAGTGAAGACCGTGACTTGTTGCTGTTCCTCTGGTGGCCTGATTGAGACTACAGTCAGAACATGGTGAAATACAGAATGACGGTTCATCTTTTTGGAGCGACTTCATCTCCTAGTTGCCCGAACTTTGTGCGTAGGAGATGTGCTAAGGACAACATGAAACAGTTCAGCCCTCAAGCTGTAAACATCATGTCGGTAGCTTCGGAGGAAGATGCAATAGCTCTCTATCATGAGCTGCGAGCTTTTTATTTCAAGGGAGGTTTTCTGCTTAACAGAACAGAATAGGATGGATAATGGATAAGTAACAGCCATTGTGTGTTGGTGCCCATACTAGCAAAAGAGATGAAGAATTTGGAAATGGTTCGTGAAAACCTACCTGTGGAGAGAGTGCTTGGTGTACAATGGTGTGCACAGTCTGATGTCTTAAAATCATCTTCAAAGACAGACCACTCACAAGAAAGGGGATTCTTTTAACAGTGAGCTCAATATATGATCCCCTTGAAATATTGTCACCTGTCGCCTTGACCGCCAAGAAAGTCCTGCAGGATTTGTGCAGAAAAAAGGTTGGTTGGGATGATGCATTACCTGATTCCACTTTACAGGAATGGATGTGTTAGATTCAAGAACTTCATGAGCTAGAACACTTCGAGGTTGACTGATGCTTCAAGCCCACTATCCCTTGAATGGAGGTGACTGCACTTCCAACGGCAAGCAGAATGGACACTGTGTGGAGAGAGGAGCTGCAGATGGAATCAGCAGATTCTATGTTCTGGGCATATAGCACCTCTGTGCTCAAATACATCAACAACAGGACCACCAGATTCAGCACTTTTGTGGCCAGCAGAGTTGCTGAAATTTAAAAAGTCTCACATGCACAACAGTGGAGATATGTCAACACAACTAACAACCCAGCAGACAAGGCTTCCTGGGGTTTAAGTTAAATCTTTTCTTCTGAAAGAAATGTGGCTGTCTGGGCCTGAATTTCTTCTTCAATCTCAGGAAGAGTGGCCTCAAAATCCTGATGGTTTGGAAAAAAATCTCACCAAAAGACTCTGAAGTCAAGAGCATAACTGTAAATGCTACTCAGGTATTGACTGAAAACATGGATCCAGTAACACATTTCGTCCATCATTTCTCCTCCTGGACTCATCTGAAAAGAGCCGTAGCATGGACACTCAGATTTAAGAGACTGCTTTTGTGTCTTATCAGAAAAGGAAAAGAAGCAACTTGTGTTCATGTTTGCTCAGATAACATTCATCACAGAAACTTACCACAAAACAACACAGGAAATCTTAACACCATGGAAAACCTTCATCTCACCGTGGAGGAACTTGCTGCTGCTGAAATGGAGATAATCTGCTTTTGTCAGAAGAGGAGGTTTGCAGACAAAATTGCAAGTCTATGGAAAGGAATGAATGTCAAGTGGACCAGTCACATTCATAAACTCAATCCCATCTTGGACAATGATGTGGTGCAAGTTGGAGGCCGACTAAGCAGAGCAGCAATGCCAGATGAGGTGAAACAGCCTGTGATATTGGCTAAAGATTTCCACATTTCTGATCTGATTCTGCAACATATTAATGAAAAGATGGGTCATAGTGGTTGCAACCATCTGTTGTCTAGGCTACACCAAAAATACTGGATTCCTGGCACCACTGTGATGATCAGAAAGATACTGTCAAAATGTGTTGTTTGTCATGTGTAAACGCTACCCCTGGTCAACAGCAGATGGCAGACTTGCCACTGGATAGAGTCACTCCTGATGAACCTCCATTCACATATGTTGGAGTGGACTATTTTGGACCCTTTGGAGTGAAGCATGGAAGGAATGTTGTGAAGCGCTATTGATTGACTAGTGATTTTTGCTGTGATTTTCTTTTTTTTTTTTTCAACATGCTTGGCTGTTAGAGCAGTTTACACTGAAGTGGCATCGTCACTTGACACAGACTCTTTCATCAATGCTCTTTGGCGGTTTATAGCCAGACGTGCTAAGATAAAAGAACTTCAGTCTTATAATGGCACCAGTTTTGTTTGAACTCAGCAGGATTTGACATAAACAATTGAAAACTGGAATCAGTCAGATTCATAGCACTCAGCTTAACAAGGGAATCAACCCTGCTGGCTCACACCATGGTGGTGTATGGGAAAGATTGATTAAATCAGTGCGAAAGATTCTGAACTCAACCTTAAATGTACAAAATCATGATGAAGAGGATCTTCACACAGTTTTGTGTGAGGCTGAGGCAATCATCAACAGCTGCCCAATCACCAAGGCTTCTACAGACCCGAATGACCTTGAAACACTCACCCCAAACCACCTTTTTCTTCTTAAAACCATGCCTTTATTTCCACCAGGATGACATACAAGCTCAACGCAGGGGGAGACAAATTCAGTTTATGTTAGATCTGTTCTGGAAAAGGTGGGTTAAATAATATCTTCCACAACTTCAGGAAAGACAGAAATGGTCTAAAATCAGATGCAACTTCACACCAGGAGACATCATGATCATCATGGATGATTCAGCACCTCCAAACATGGAAAAATCGCAGAGACCATTCTGGATAAAAGAGGACTTGTTTGTCATGTCCGGATAAAGACCAAGACCGGATTTTTGAACAGACCAATCAACAAAATCAGCCTTCTATTGGAGGCAGAAGAACTTTGAAAGCCCATACTGACTTAGTTTTTTTTGTTGTTGTTGTTTTTGGACTTTGGCCTTTGCCCCTTGCACACTACAGTGCATACACTATGGACTATGGACTGATCCCAACTGATAGTGAAGATCACTCTTTTTCAAGACTGTATGCACTTCTGGCATTGTTATGAAGAAAGAAGGTCTTCATAATGGACTCTCTATAATACTGAAATGTACTTGTGTGTGTGATTATTATTTATTGTGTAATTATTACTATTTGAGGTATAATAATTAGGGGGCGGTAGTGTAGGAGCCAAAATACATTTTGCCTGGCATTTTGCGACAGGTTTTACGTCATTGGGTTGATGGCGTCATTGTGTTGACACATTGAGGGTGTGTGGTTATTTTCTTTTACTTATTGTGTGGGGTAGCAGGAGTTTTGAACACAAAAGGGAAGACAAAGGAGGAGAACTAGAAGTTCCAATATTTTTTGTTGACCGTCATTTCCCCTTATAATTTCACCATTATCATTGTTATTATTTATTGAAAGTCATGTATTATTTTTCTCTTTTGCTATAATGGCTTATTGGCTCTTTTTGCTTTTTGGATTTTTGTTACAACTAAATTTCAACTGATGATGGACCCTTTGAATCTTTGGATGCGTCACAAAAGAGCTTTAAGTTTCTCAGCAGCCAAAGTTTTGAAAGACAGCTGCAACAATAAACAAAAACCTTTTTTTGATTCGCATCACACAGTCCCCAAGGAAAGAGATATAGGAGGAAATAGTGATACAGAGTTCACTGATGATATCACAGCCACCAATAAAACAATCCCAGTCAGTGCATTCAAAACAGACATTCAAACTAACAACACCCCGAGAAATGAAACGGTCCTCTGACCAGATCTTAATTTCTTTCACTCTGTGCTCAAGACGTTTGAAGGAAGGTTTGCACTCAGGCACTACGGGCACACATTTGGGATAAGATGCACAAAGAAAAGGCATGGAAAGTAGAACACAATCGCGCCATCCTGCTCAGCAGGTAAGGGCATGGCTAAGCCGGAGTTGGGAAGGCACATTTGTTTGTGTTTTACTTTTCGCCTTTTTTGGGGGTTTTCCGATTTGGTTCTCTCCTTTTGCCTTCTTTTTGGGCTGGATCCAGAGGAGATGGCACTGCAGCTGAAGGACCACGCCATAAGCTGTTCTTCCTCTGGGTCAACCCAAAAGTAACGGACTAATAGTGTCTGGGCAGGACTATTAGCTTATATAGTATCATTGTAATTGCAGGCAGTATTTGACCATGGTTGAACAGAGTGCCATGTCTTTGACAAACAGCTTGTCAAGTGGATAACACGAAATTACTGTGTTTAGATGGACCACTTTGTCCACACCGTCTCTGGCAGTGACCAAAAGTGTTTAATATTGATTGTTTTATTTTATTTGACTGTGAAGTCTACGGATCTCTTGGCTGTAGCACCGTGGGCAGTGAACTGTAATTTCACCGGTTAAACGATGCACACTCGACCGGCTTAATGAGCCTGCATCTAGTGTGGTGTGGTGAAAGGGAGCGGGTCTATGGTGGGGGTTAGGGTTGGTGTGTGCGCACACACACCCACACACTAACACACCTGTACTATTGTTGGCTTTGGGTGTCTAATCAGGACCTGGGCGACAAACACCATGTGGGTCAGGTCACAAAGCCGAAGATAAACTCTGCGTCACTGTGCCCTCCCATCTCGAAATTTTGCCCGCCATCTTGGCGCAGACAAGCTTGGTGTCAGCCATCTTGGCGTCAGTCATCCTGGTCTGCCTTTTTGTACTCCATACTCCAACATACGCATACACACAGTCACATAGAAACACAGTTAAACACATATACTTCCATACACAAACCTCCCTTCTAGTTCTTGATTGGCCTTAGTCAATCAATCAGTCAATCAAACGTTGTAGTGTAGAATCACCATGCAGGATGGTCAAAAAACAACTTAAAACAGCCATAATTACAACATCAAATAAAAGTGTATCATCAACGTAGTAGTGGAAATCAATACCATATCTCCGAACTATCTCACCCAGTGGAAGCATGTAAATGGAAAAAAGTATAGGGCCGAGGACTTATCCCTGGGCCACACCAAACTTCACATCTGAGAATTCGGAGATCCTATAGTTGTAACTGACACGTTGGGTTCTGTTTGATATGTATGAGATAAACCATGACAATGCTGTCCCCTGGATACCAATAATCTTCTTCAGGCGATTTAACAGTCTATTGTGATCAACGGTATCAAAAGCTGCACTCGGGTCAAGAAGCAGTAGTATTGATGTTGAGCCAGAGTCATCAGTGATAAGCATGTCATTGACTACTTCCAGGGTGGTGCCCTGTGTTAAATTTCAGTTAAACTGAATTCATCTGGCCAATCGTACTTCTCGCTTTATGAGCAACATTTTTGGCTCCCTTTGTGAGGCTGTAACACAACATACGTATATAAGAAGGTGCTTTAATGTTAAACTCTACTAACATAACACATGAATGATCAGTGAAAGGTAACCAATTCCTAGGTAATAATTTAATGAAAAAAATACAGCTAAAAAACAGAAAGCTGCAGTTATTGTTCTTGTTTGTTATCTCTGAAACTTTATTCTTGTTTCTCCACTGAGAGCAGATAAAAGGTAAAGACACAGCTCTGTTTCCTCTGTGAGTCACCTGACAGGTGGAGGAGGTCTGTGGGTGTGTGTGTGTACCTGAGAGGGGGACAGCAGTTGACCAGAGCGATGGTTTTGGACACGTATCCATCCTCACTGTCTCCAAACATGCTGTTCTGCACCTTTTCATGGAACATCTCAACTTTACGCTGGAAACTAGAACAATAGACCATGAGAGTCAGAGTCAGGATCACTGTTATGATGGTGGTTCATATCACTACAGTAGGGGACAGAGTTACATTGAGGCACTTTACTCCATAAAGAGTTTGGTTTAGACCTGCTCCATATGTAGACACCCAACATATATACATTGTGTTTGTGTGTGTGTGTGTGTGTGTGTGTGTGTGTGTACCTGTAAAGGAAGTCGGCCAGGCCGTTGAGGCTGCACTGGGATACTCTGGAGCCAAGACTCCTATTAATGGAGGCAGAACGTTCCAGATCTACCTGTAGCCTCTGACACAACAACACATTCTGTCAACTTAACTTTTTTGATATGGTAACGACTACAGTTTTTCCTAACAAAAAGGCCTTGAAAAAAGTACATACACTGTATAGCTTTTGACAAATTATTCAACACTAAAGAGACCAAGATTCGATGCACATCTCTGATTTGGGATGGCCAGTAGAGGACAGCGGGTGTTTGTGATCAGGGGGTCCTCATTGTTGACTTTGGCTGCAGTTGAAGGTCAATGCAGTAAAATCCACCTTTACATGAGGCACACATGTGTTCTGACTTCACATTGATTCAATAACAATTATTTAGACAGAAAAGAAATTCTGATCAGAGCTGCTGGGTGGAATCAAAAGCTCACCTGTCCATCTGAGACTATGTGCGAGTGTGTGTGTGTGTGTGTGGGGTGGGGCAGTTATACAGGGGGGAATTATACCTGTATAACTGTCTTGGCCAGAGTGATCTGATACTCCTCAATGTGGAGAGTCTCCAGCCATCTCTTCTCCTCCTCCTCCAGCACCTGGCTCAGTTCTGTGGTAACCTTAGCCTGCAGGGGGAGGAGCCAAGCGTCAACAAAAACGCACATAAATTCTTTGTGTGTGTGTGTGCACGCATCTCACCCTGACAAAGTTGAGACAGTCCAGTTCCAGTCTTTCTACAGTCTCAGAAGGCAGCAGAGGACTGAGCTGCAAGTGGCTGAACGGACTTGTGATGCACACAGTCCCTAAAACATCCCTGAAACAACACAAACACTCAATATTGAAACAAACACATATATAGAAACTTCTTCAGTGAGCCAGAAGGAACTACTTAGGAAATAAAACCTCCCCTGTCCACCTGGTTCAGGTTCAGTACATGTCGGAAACAGGTTTTTCTATTTGTTGGAAACAGTGAGTTTCATGTTTATTAAAATAGAAAGAATTTTATTAGTTTAAGTGAGAGAAAGCAGGAATGAGGGGGCTTTTCTGATGGTTAATAATTATTCAACATCTGGTGTTGAGGTATTTAGGTGTTTTCAAAGTGCGACAGATTTTCATTTTTTATTGTACAACATAAAATATATCCATAAATACTGTGCAGTCCTGATTCTTTAAGTTTTTATACAATGAGACTAAAGTGGTTGTTGGGCTTTGGTACAAGAGGTTAGAGGTGATGTTGAAGTCATGTGACTGCGGTGTCCTTGGTTTTGGAGCATTTTTACTTCTGCTGATTGTAATTAGACCTAAATATAATACTAACCCAGACTATAAAACGGTGAAGCTGAATATAGTAAACTAAACTTGTTATTTGATTTGATTCATTAATTCATGCTTGCCATGGTGCCAAAACACCCCATCTTATTAAAAAAAAAAAAAAAAAAGTACAAACATACAAGAAAAAAATCCCAGGTAGCAGGCAAGGTAGCTTTGGCAATCAATGCAGCGCAAGCAATATAAAAAGTAAAAAAGACATGAATCCAGGTAGTTTAAGCTCTTTATGTTTAAACAGTCTCATTGTTTAGCCTCGCAGCTGTGTGCAGCCTTGACTTCCTTGGCCTCTTGGTTTTGGTGTTCAGTTTGACCAGCTTATGCTGTCCTGGCAGTGCAACTGCCTCGTATTGGTGGGAAAAGGTCATGCAAAAGATTTTGTGTTTTATGCATGTCCCTTATCAAATTCATCAGCCTCCTCCCGCCTGGTCTGAAGTGTGGGTAATGCTTGTTAGATGTTTCCTGCTCTTTGTCTGATGATTCTGCAGGCACATGTCTGGACTCGCTCTGCTTGCTGTTTTTTGTACAGCCCATCGAGAGCACTGAGCCTTATTCCAGACTGAGCCTCATTTCAGTAGTGTATACTGTAATCAAGTCATCTGCAGATAATCCATGTCTTGCCATAACAGTCCATGTAGCTGCTTGGAGGCTTTCTTTACTGCCTTTTTCAGTGTGTATGTCTCCACTGAGCTTTGAGTCTAGAGGAAAACCCAGGTATTTGGTTGACTGCTCAACAGGTGCTTCTTGTCCTCCAAGCATCAGAAAGGGATGTTATGGTGGGTCCAGGGCCAAACATATTTGCAGTTCTATTGATTTTGCCCATTGAGCAGCAGCTTATCCTACCTCTTTTCATCTTGGTGCAATGATGTAGATCTGTCATGTTGCTGGAGAGGGGGATTGCGCTTGACAGCCCTATGTCATCTGCGTAGCTAGTGTGTCCTTGAATGCTGCATCACGATTGGCCATGTAGAGAGGAAAGAGGAATTGGGAAATGACTCCCCCTTTTGGAACTCCAAATGTAACATTAGGATCAAAACAGGAGCTGTGGTTGCTATTTGCCATTTTCCCAAGATGTAACTGTGTAGCCAGGCTGTGGAAGCTGGGCAAAGTTTTGGATTCAGAGTCGTGTGATCCACAGCATGAAGGTATGCAACCCATACAGTGCATATAGGCCATTGCCTACAGCCAAGACTTTTCCCCCACCAACATCTTCTTGGTTGCGGTTGAAAATGTATATATGTGAATTATGAAGTAAGATGTAGATTGGGCTACCACCTCTGAAAACCCCCCTAAAAAATGGGTAGACTCACTGTTTCTTAGACATATCGTCATGTTAACGTGTAAAGCTCTTAATGGCCAAGCTCCATCATATCTCAGAGAGCTCATAGTTCCTTACTGTCCTAGTAGGCCTCTCCGCTCTCTAGATGGAGGTTTACTTGTGGTTCCTAGAGTCTCCAAGAGTAAATCAGGAGGCAGATCTTTCAGTTATCAGGCTCCTCTTCTATGGAACCAACTTCCAGTATTGGTCCGGGGGGCGGACTCTTTAGCAATTTTCAAGACCAGGCTTAAAACTTTTCTGTATGACAGAGCTTATAATTAAAAAGTTAAAGTTCATTTACTCTTTAGATATGCTGCTATAGGCCTAGACTGCTGGGGGAAGGACTGAGCACCTCTCCCTCTCTCTCTCTCCCCCTTGCATGTGCCGACATATCAATAACCATGTTTCTCTGAAGTCCCTGTTTCTCCCAGTTCTAAGCATGTGTAACTATTTACTAACCATGTTTTCCCGAAGTCTCTGTCTCTCCCAGTTCCTCTCCTCTCTCTCCCTGTCCTCATCCTGCAGGTGATGAATCATCGACATCCCATGTTCCTGCAATGCCTGCTGCTCCCATATTTCTATGAAAATATATTTTTCATATTTCTATGAAATATGGGAGCCCCCCCGTGTGTCTCTCTCTCTCTTTCTCTCTCGCTCTCTCAACCCAACCGGTCGAGGCAGATGGCTGCCCCCCCCGAGCCTGGTTCTGCCCGAGGTTTCTGCCTCTTAAAGGAAGTTTTTCCTTGCCACTGTCGCCAAGTGCTTGCTCATGGGGGGATCTGTTGGGTCTCTTTAAATAATTTTATAAAGAGTTTGGCCTAGACCTGCTCTATATGTAGAGTGCCTTGATGTAACTTTGTTATGCTTTGGCGCTATATAAATAAATCTGATTTGATGTGATTTGATTTAATTCATAAGTACTCTTGTCATAGTTGTTTTGAACCCAGACCAATTCTGTTGTTGTGCTGTGCGGAGAAAGATAAGCCACAGCAGGATATTTTGATAAGATAAGACACAGCAGGAATTTGGGGATGAACTTCTCCATGACAAGCCTTGAAATTCTCCAACACAAGAAGTTACAGAAAGAGACCAAGCCAGGCTTTGAGTCTTTAGGTATGGGGCATACAATTGACTGTTTCCAAGCATGGGAGAAAATCCTTAGTTGGTAAGAGCAGTTTATTGCATGTGAGATGACAGCAACAAACGCCTCCACATGCTCTTTAAGTAGCCAGTTTGGAGTGCTGTAAGTGCCACTTGCTTTGCAGGGCTTGAGATAGATGGGAGCTTGTTTGACTTGACCTATACGTCAGAGATTGCTCTATATATGAGGTTTTGGGTAAGGGGAGGATATAATTTGTGGATACAGCCTGTCAAAAGCTGTTTAGACTTCTGCAACTTTGTCATCATCAACTCCCAGAAATCTAATGATGATTAGGCCCATCTTAGGCCTTTACAAAGTTCCACCATTCTTTGAGGTTATTTCCTTTAAATTCTCTATTTCATATTTATAGCGTTTTATGTTTACCTCAGTCTTTAGACTGAGTTTTTGAATTCTTTCATTTTTCTGTTTTCCCCAATCTATTACAGGCCTTGTCTCTTTTTCTTACAGCTTGCAGCTTTATTGTTCACTATATCCAGTTTCGTTACAGCTGTACAATAGCCTTAATGAAACAGAAAAGACAAAAGAAGCAGGAAACTGGACCGAGCAACAGGTGGACTTGCTGTGTACCTTTTGTATATGTTGTGCAGCCAGTCCAGCAGTGAGTAGATGTCAGTGATCTCCAGCTGGTTGTCGGTGATGGCCTCCAGCCGCCTGGCAACTGCTTGATGGTAACTCAGCACATACACCTGACAGGTCAAAGGTTAAAGGTTAAAGTTAGATTAAGTCATGAATGTTTCTTGTGAATCCATGAGACAGTGGTAATGTTTGAATCTCAGGCCGACTTTAAAAGCTTTAAGAGACCAGATGTCCAGGTGTGGTCTCACCTGGAAGACTTGGAATTCTTCAGGGTAAATGGAAATCACATTCCTGTTGGCAGCGCCCAGGTCCTCCACCACACGGGCTTGTAGCCGGTCCAGGTATCTGTCCAGTTCACCATCTGTGAACTCTGCTCTCTCTGGTAGAGAGCCCTCAGCTGCTTCTTCCACTGCCTCTTTCCACCTCTGCTTCAGGCAACGAGGCCTTGGGCCCCCGGGAGCTGCTCCCTCACTGACAGCCCAGTCTTTATCAGCTTGCTCCTCCTGCTGCAGCACCTGCACACCCACACAGGCATATTGGGTCAACACCAATATCTGGGACCATGGCTGGACCCATGGCAGCATTCCTTACCTGAACCACCAGGCCCAAGTTGGGCCCAGCTGTGGGGGACCTCAGTGACTCCCTGACCACTGCCCACAGCTCCTTCTGCAGCTCTTCATACAGCAGCTCCACATCCTTTGCCTTCCTCCGCCCACCGTCTTTGCCGCTTGAGCTGGCACTGTCCTCTGGCTGTGTCATGGCACCTCGGTCAGCCGTGGTGGACTCGTTACACTCCTGCTCTAGCTCCAGGATGTGAGAGTCTGCCAGTAACAGGTCCCGCTTCTTCACTAGCTGCAGGATCTCCAGGACTGAAACCCAGAAACACAGAAAAAAGTGGTTCAGACTTTATTAGTGATTCCCCCAACTGTCACTCAGACCTGTGACAGAGTCAAACTGCCACTGCAGCTTATGAACACGTGTTTATGAATGTGTCACGACGGGGAATATTTAGTTTGGGATGTTTTTCATTTCTCAGAATCATGCTGACTGTAAATAAAAATTAATGTAACCTCTGTGACATCACCCATTCGTTTCTGAAGAATAATTCTGAAGCTCAGAGTGAGCTGCTCCTCATGTGTGTCACAGAACAATGTGTTCTGTGACTGCGGGATGTCAGTACAGCAATATGACAGAGGGCTGACAGACTGTCAGCTGCATATGTACAAAAAATACATCAGAAATCACTTTAAAATGAAGAAAAATGTAACACTGAAATATCCTACAAAATGCATGAGGAGAAATAGGGCTTCAGTAACAGGGACACGGCAGCAATAGAGCCAGTGCAATGCAGCCCATGGAATGCATACACCACACATACACAAAGTTCCCAAATTAACCAAGCCAGGCCTTAATGGGCCATTAAAGTTTTAGCAGCAGACTGAGCTTTGTAGATCTGTGTTGTCCCAACACAGATCTACAAAGAAGTCCAAATGAAACCTCTTTATTCGGACTTATACTGATCCTCCTTCGGGGATTAATAAAGTATCTATCTATCCATCTATTAGCATTTTCAGCTGCCTGTCACGTCCCCAAGCGCACATTAATGCACACATACACACACACACACATATGTACAGGTACACACATGCACACACAACACATGTTCAGCTGTGTGGTATCTCTGATTTGACTGGGCCCTGGAGGAGGGTTCGTTTGATTTCACCACCAAAGTGGCCATCACCAGACTAACAAGGATAGAGCTTGAGATTCCCACAGAATCTCTGATCATTTCTTCAGGCTTCAGGGTGTTAATAATCCAGATGTGTGCAGTAACACATGTCTAGGCTGAGGTGAGACAAGTCTTTAGTTCTCAGTCCTAAATGCACCAGGTTCAGCTCTTTGTCTTGTCTGGAGCGCTACTGATTTTTAACATCAGCCTCTCTGGTCAGTGACCTCACCATTCACCCCCATCGCAGTCAAACAGCCACATTGACTTCCTGCTGTTCTGGTATATTAAATAGAAAGCAGTAACACACTGATTGACGGCGACCACAACTACAACTTACAATCTTAACAAAGGAGGGTTTTGAATGAATCTTTGCAGAAACGTCAGAATGCAAGGTCACACTTAATCAGATCAACATGTTTCATGTCAGACTTGAACTCACACAAAATATCTTCGGCCCACAAGGAGTGAAAGACCATGTCTCTAATTTAGGACATAAATGCAAAAACATATGTGATGCCGAAAAATAAAGAGGAAACATGACTCAGTTTGTCATAACATTATATTATTGCATCCACCAGATAACACACATTGTCGGGAAATACACCCAGCTACACGCGCACTCATAGGGCCAGGAAATAATGTCTTCTCCCACAGCAATTTCTGCGTCAGGGGAGAGCTTTGCCAGGGCTTTTCTTTCAAAATAAAAGCTCAGCATGTGTGTATGTGTGATGTGTGTGCTGATGAGAGACAGCGAGGATGTGAGACATCCAGATATTTTTTTCTCCTTTGTTGTGTGTGTGTGTGTGTGTTCCTGTGTTATCACTGAGGTGAACAATGTGACCAGAGCTCATTTGAGTCTTTCATGTCTTGTGTGTTGCAAGCAGAATAATGTTTTGTTCCTGCAAAAGTGATGAGGTCAGAGGTCACAGCATTAAAGCCAGTTCAGGTCCAGGTCCATGTGGGTCCATTTTTAAAGCTGCTTACTGTCATTCCTAGAGGCTTCTGGTTTGCTTCTAGTTTGCTTCTGGTTTCTCATGACCTTGTGAAAAGATGAAACGTGTTGGGAGTTCTCTACAACAATGGAAGCAAAAGTGAATACAACGATAAAGCTTTAAGGCTGCAGACACATAGTTTGATGAAAACAGTGACACACACAGTGAACAAACAGGTAACACACAGAGAGCACACCATGAACACACAGTGAACACATGGTAAACACACAGTGAACAATGTATCAGTTGTGTGAGCTGAGTCAGACTTTACTTGCTCAGATCCATACACAGTTGAAAAGATTTATATGTTCATCTGCAATTTAAGATGGTACCTATTTAAATGTTTTTATGTGCCTACTTAGAATATATGTGTGTGCCATCTGTGTGTGTGTGTGTGTGGTGTGAGTGAACAGTAGCTGTATTGTGATTCTGCAGCCAGTAATCTGAGCTATGTTTTCACATTTTTCTCCCTTCCCATTGGGTTAAGTCAGCTGTTGCTCCTCTCAGGACTCACAATTTAGCAGCTTCTCCCCTGAACTTTGACGTCTACAAAGAGCACTGTCTCTCTTTGTAGTCAAGGATGTGGGGAAGAGGAGATGAACCCTCTGTTCATCAGGGACTGATATCTATTTTGGGATAAACTCTGGCCCTTATTTTTTATTAAACACAGAGTGTGGGAGGTGGCAGCAGATACCGTCCCGTCTTCAGTCACCAGTAGGTTGGGCTTGGGCCTGGAAGACGTCATTCAGACCAATTGCACACAAATCAACCTCTGTGACCTTAAGCTCAAAATATCATTATACCAGTTTTCAGCTTGTGGTTTATCTATGTAAACCATTACTGTAAAAATTAATGTTGTCTATTCTTTTTCTGAATTAATTGCAGCTTTGTGTCTCCTGCAGTCAAGTGGAAGAACATAATTTCTGACACCATGTTGTGTGTGTGTGTAAGTAGTTGTTGGTATGCTGTTGTGTGCATGACATTAACCACTGTGTGGTAGATTAATGTAAATGTGACCAGCACAGAATTGGACCTCTGTGACTGACCAGCCTTTTCTCATCAATCAGTGCATCTGTCCTGCAGACTGCCCATGGCTAAAAACTGTTTCTCTCCCAAAGGGGATGTTTTCATCTATTTTCATATTACACATCATAATCTCTTCAGGCTGTAAACACCAGCGTGTCACTGTCAAAACAAACTAATGTGTCTATAACATCCATAAGAGTTAAAACCAAACCTCCAGAGCTCTGTGTTGAGGTCTTGCTCTCTGGAGGGTCACAAAGCAGTTTCTCAGTGTGTGTCAGAACAGAAGCCAGAAGTCAGATAAATGCTATAAGCGGCATGTGAAGGAAGTCATCTGGCAGCAGACGGTTGGTCTGTAAGTGAAGGACATGCTGATGATTGACTGCTCCTGACAGGCCTGAGTGAGAGCCTCTTATCAACACACTGAGGAAGTAACACAACTGTGACCATAACTGTGTTATGAATGGTTTACACGGCCTAAACCTGAGCATAGGGCTCAGGTTTAAAGTGAACATGCCGCAACTTGCTATCAAACCACCTGCAGAGCAGCTGCTGATGATTTTGACTGAAATGACTCTGGGGTAACATGAGCATGGATTAATGACACACACCAGTGTAGAATTTACTCTTCATAAAGTGTGTGTGTGTGTGTGTGTGTGTGTGTGTGTGTGTGTGGAGCTCATCTTCCATCAATACTGTCCTCCCCTTAAATAAATATAAACTATACCTGGAAACAAAATGAAGGTCAAAGTGAATGCAATAACAAAAGCACCAGCAGAGACGTCACCTGAGCTCCAGGTCTGAAGCAGACTATGTCTCACTTGAGCTCACACCTGGATCACTGACCTCCAGGAGTCCAGAGTCAAACTTGACATCATTCATCCATCTATCAGCTGACTTCCTGTTTAAGCTACGAGCATCATCTGATGCTTCAAATGACACAATGTCACAATATGTTTTGAGCAGTGGAATAAAACATTACAAAGACTGATATCATGACTCTCAAACCCACCTCACAAAGAATCCCAGACAACATACACAACCAGTTTGGCTTTAGTGGTGATGTGTAGAAACCTACAGTCATGTTATTAATCCAGCAGGTCTACGGTCAGTCAAACTGCTGCAGGATCAGAAAAATTGAACACTTAATACATAGGACAACAGAGAAAAGCTAAATGCTAACAGTCAAATTGTTACCTCAGCCTCTGTTCAAGTTAATCAGAGTGTGTCACTGTTTAATTCTCAGTGATGCACTCAGTAACACACACCAGCAGCAGCTTCACATCACCAAAGACAGTGTGAGACACAAACAAGATGGAACCAAGAGAGTTTTCTCTAAACACAAGCTCAGGCAAATATTTGATTTCATAACAACCCATTTCTCAGCATGGGCTGTCTGACCCAAAACAAATCACAGCTGATTCTCACACACAGTTCAAAAGATAATTATTGCTTATTATAGCTGGATACAACCTTCACACAATGGTTGGTTCTGTTTATCAACAACAATCAAAGCAGACAAAGAACAAGTCCTGGATTTTTTTCAGCTCCAAGTCCACCGACCTTCATGATGAAAAGAGGCGTTCTATTTTATGCCCATCGGGTGATGACACCCTTAAAAAAATGGGTCAAAATGTATTGGAGTCCAATGGGTAAATGTTCCTACTTATTCCTTGATTTATTAGCTCAGTAAACATTTTCCTAATGAGTTTATGATCTCAGTCTCTAGTTTCAAGTCTTCAATACAACATGATGTTCATTTTTCAAATGTCCCATTTAGAAGAAAATAGACTGTACCAACTAATCAGGATAGAGAACAGAGCAGGTTTGATCCACCTTCTCCTCCAAATAGTTTCTACTGGTTTAAAAAAAAACAAACAAACTGAAAACCATGATGGCCGACAGACAAAAAGTGATGGGTGATGTCATGGGTGTACACCATGTAGACAGACAGTCAGATAGACAGTTGCATTACGTTGCAGTTGTAGTCATGTTATGGGTGTTGCAGCAACCTCATTTTCACAGAGAGAGCATTCTTTAGACTCGTGTTGCCAGGTAGCTCCTATCTGAAGATGTGATGAAACTGAAATTTCCCTATTCCCAGGCCAGGGAGGAGTAAAGGAGTAAATAACTCCATAAATAGTTTGCTATAGACCTCTTCCATATGAAAAGCGCCTTGATGTAACTATTATGATTTGGCCAACACAGGGCTTCTGTTATCACTAATTAGTAATGTAAAGTTTCCTTCTGTCCCTTTGGCCAAATCCCACTACTCCTTGGCCCACAGAACCAACCAACAAGTGCTAGGGGTTGAAATCTAGGAATTGGGACGACCTACGTTACATCATCGCATATGTTACTTTTACATACTCATGGAACAAGAATGATTTTGTAAACAATAAACAGAGCACTGTCTATTTACTGGTGCCAGTACATTTTCCATTTTCAGTGGCAGAAAAGATTCTAGAGTTCATGCACAATATATGGTTAGGGCCAAGAGGTAGCACTAAGAGGCGTTTTGGGATTCAGCTTTTGTCGTGTTATGTGATTTGTCAGCTATCTAAGGAAAGGCATTGTGTTTTTTCATGTCAGTAAAGTTACAGTGTTATGTCTTTGAAAGAAAACAAAAAAATAGTTTTCTGTGAATGCGCTTGATTAAGTTTTATAGCAGTCCATTCATCATGGTTGAGCTAAAAAAAAGGCAGTTTTTTTTTTTTTAAGGTTTCACTTTCTCATCTCATGTCTGACCCATAGACCCCTAGCTTTTGCACACCAGCTGTACTCACACAGCAAAAGATGTGTCTGAGAAAAACCCAGCTACAGATCAATTACTCTGACTTTGAGTTATTTTCTATGAAGTCTGATGTATGAGCTGCTAATTCGATTTTTAGAGGGGGGTTGCTTGGTGAGAGAGAAAGAGATAGAGGGTTACAGAGACTGATTCTGGCTGTGTGTTGATCAGTCCGGCAGAAGAGACTGATCTCTGTGGGTCTGTATGGCCCTCATCTCCTTCTGCTCTGGTTCCAAAATGAGGCATCTGAAAACTTAAACATTTGGCTTCATCATAAACATCAACATATTTTTAACATGTAAAAAGTTTAACGTGTCTGCTATTCATGATAAAGGCTAAAGGTTTTAGGTGTCTGATCGCTTTTATTTCATGCAAATACCATGCCCTCATCTTCAGGCTCAGCTCTGAATGGGTTAATGAGTCAGTGCAGGTCCATGTCCCCCGATAACCATCAGATGTGCAGGAGAATGATGGTGCTTATCTTCATTTGCAGCTCATGCAGAGGCAGCTGTGTTGATGTTCAGTGCCTTACTGCTACATACCTGCAGTGCAGATGCGCGACTGATGTGTATCAGAGAGCTCTGTGTGCTGGTATCAAATGGCAGAAAGCGTGAAATTGACAATCAGAATTTCGTCACAGACTGTCAGACTAATGCCAATGTTTCATAAGCTTCTCTGTAACTCTGTTTTTTACGTATGAAATGATAAATGTTGCTGACTCTTTTCAGAACCAAACCCCATCACCGATGCTTAAATAATTAAGTCAAACAAAGCTACAACTCCGCAGCTGAACCACAACATCCACAGCCAGTGAACCTCAGTGTGTTTTATCAGGTTACTGTGTGCATTTGCGTGTGTGTGTGCAAATGCGTGTGCATGTGCACGTGCATCCTGTTTCATTGCTAAACAAAAGGAGCTGGGATTATTTGTACCCGCATCACTGCTATGTGCTATTTAAATACACACACACACACAAACACACACACACAGTAACCGGATCTACACACATGGTAGTGTAATAGGCTCAAACCTAGCCTAACCATCTTTTTCTGCTCAAACTAAAAAGGAACTAAGACTTTCAACTTAGTGTGATTCTCATCATCATCGATCATTGTCATTGACCTTTTACAGCTCCAACATCGAGAGTGTGCTGGCATATTCCATCACTGTGTGGTACACTAGCTGCACAGTAGCTGAGAGGAAAAAGCTGCTGAGGGCGATCAGTTCCGCTGAAAAAGTCTTCTCCCCTCCCTGGAAGACATCACCAGCTCTCGATGCCTTTCCAGAGCTAAAAGGATTATCAGGGACCACATCCATCCTGGTCATCACTTGTTCAGCTTGCTGCCCTCAGGAAGGAGGTACAGGAGTACCAGGATTAACAGACTGAAGAACAGCTTTTAACTGTGGGCTGTCAGGACACCTAACAGCAACTTTCCAAACCAATCCACATAAACAGTGCAATGTTGGACAGATAAAAAAAAAACCACCCCACAGACATGTGCAATAATAATAATGTGATCATGCTGCTCTTTAATCCATATTTATATATTTAACATTGTTTATTCACAAGTGGAGCCATATGTTGTATTTTCATCTTGTTGCGCCTAACTTGTCTTAATGTACTATTATGTTCCTGTCTTTTTTTTTTTTTTTTTTTTTTTTTTTTGCACCTTCAGTTGTGGCACCCCAATTTATTGTATAGGCACCTGTGCAATGATAATAAAGGCTATCTTATGTTGTTATCCTATCCTATCTCAGTGTTGTATGTTCTGATGTGATCCAGTGGGAGTTTTAAAGCAAAGCAACTGTTTTAACTAGAGTGTAAACAAGGGTGTGGAGGAACTGAAATCCCACACACACACGTACACACATATTTGCATCATTCATTAGAAAATAGAAGCGTAAACAGGCTGCGATAAACAATAGACGTCCTTAAGAAATTTCCAGGACCGGCCTAATAGTTATGATCTTTGTCTCTCATACACACGCACACACACCTACACACACACACACACACACTTCCCCAATACATTCCAGAGCCCTTGTGGAAACTCCTGGAGAATTACAGCTTCTGAATGTAACCCAGTTGGCTGTGCATCCACCTACACTGACCTGTCCGTCCTCCCTCTACCCCAACCCTTCCTCCACCTGCTGCTCACCTGATAGTGGCTCTCTGGGTTTGACCTGCTCCACCACCTCCTCTGGTACCAAATTCTCCTCTGGGCCCTGAGATGAGTGGTCAGCCATTGACTCTTTCTTCAGCTTTCCCAGACCCACCATCTTCATGAAGGACAGGCGACGGCTGGTCAAGTCGCACTCACTCTCTGAACAATTCAGTTCCCCATTGGCGAATGACTCTTTGTAGGAACTGAAGGTGTCACGATATTTCCCTGCAAACCTGAGAAGGATATGGGTGAAAAAATGATACAGACTCTGCTCATCCTCCATCTCCTGAGCCCAACTCCCCACCACAAACCTGTGAACTTGTCTTGTCATAAACCTGTAGCTCATTGCCTCAACAAACTCCTACCATCTCTCTTTACCTTAATTGACCCCATCACCCTTTTTACCTCGACAAATTCCCACCGTCCTTCAAATCTTTGTATCTCTAAAATGGACAAAAGTTGTCTTACAACTCCAACAATGGTCCACCATCCCCCTTCACCTTCAACTTCCATCATCTTTATCAGAATCACAAACTCATCCCATTTTCTCTCAGAACCTTGTCCTTCTCAACCTCAACAAAGTCTCTATCCCTCCCTTCCCACCTCCGCTGCTTGTGTCCCACTTTACCTGAGCAGACTTCCTTCAGAGCTCCTCCTTCCCCTCTTCTTCTTCTCTATAGGTGAAGGGGTTCCCTGCAGCGATCCCTGTGGGGAAGGGGTTGCGGTTCCTTTGCTCCTCCCTGAAACTCTCAGGCTCTTACCCAGTTTTCCCAGCGTCTTCAGTGGCGACTTGAACTTGAAGGAACCCTTTGCTGAACCTCCTCCACTACTTCCCTTTTTGCCCTCATTGGCCTCGTTCTCATCCTCCTCATCCTCAAATGGGTTGCGATCCCTTGGCACATCACCATCCAAGAGTGAGCTCCCAGGTGACCAGTGGTTGCCATGGCCACTGTTGTCATGGATGCTGTCATTGTCATCGAAGGGATTGTGATGATGGTGGGTGATGTTAAGGCTCATTCTGCGGAGGATAAGAGCGTTGTCTAGAGTAGGACCACCACCTTTCAGGCGTACTGGGAGGTTCTTGAGGATGGGCATGATGGAGCTGGGTGGGCAGGGAGGCTGGAGCCTGTGGAGGGAGGGAAAGAAATTCATCAATAGATAATGATTTTTTAATCAACTTTGACAAGTATGAGTCAAACACAATTGAACTGTCCCACAGAAAAAATAAAAAAGACAGTGGACCCAACCCCCCCCAAAAAAAGATTCTGTAACATCCACAGCCTGAAGCATTTATGAATTTCTACTTTCCAGTGAAGAAATTGCACAACCAGAGCTGAACATACTGATCACAAGGGAAACAAACAATGATTTGGCTTATTTCAATATCAAATGAACTAAGTCTAAATCAGAAGCCACTAAATCAAACTGAACTACATTAAGGGGGCACTCAGGCCGTCAGCTGACTTAAAGGTCCCATAAGTGATATTTTTGTCTTTTTTTTTTTTATTATAAATATCTTTTTTCTTTTTTACAAAGCAGGTCTGACCCGGAAACAGATAAGGTTGAAGATGAACGAATGAATAAAGCAGGTCTAGTTGCTAGAAGGTGATGAAGTCATGAAACACATCTAGCTTGTATTCAGAAACATAGCCTTGAAATGAACCGTAAGGACTGCGGTAACTTTGTGATGTCTGCTTCTTACCACCATCCAACATTTCGGGATTTGGTTTCTCGAAGTGTTTACCTGAACTATTAAAATGGTAAATACCAATCTCTCGATCTCTCTGGTCCTTTGATTTGATTGGGTGATTGACCTGTTCTCACTACAGCTCAAGAGAGAAGTCTAAGAGGGGAGATATAAAACTATGCGAAGATTGTTTTTGGTTCTCAAAGCTAAATGTAAATCTTTTTATGGAGTTCAATACTTCAAATAAAACATGTGAAAGTGTGATCTTAAAACGGATATGAGAAGGATTTTAAAATTATTATTACTTTTATTGTTGTATCCATCTCTGCCAAAGATCTTGAGGTTTCCCACCATATGACTTCCTGGATAACACTCATATCTTTTTTTTTTCAATAAAGCTAAAATGAGTGAATATCTGATCCTCAGTTAAATCTTTTTAATACATTGTCCATTACTCAACCATCAGTCACTGAAGGTGTGGATTTGAAATATTCTACTATCCAATTCTTTGGTTGTTTTTTACTCACAGCCCAACATCACATTCATATTAACCTGAATAACGTGCCTATTTTGTTTAGAAATACTGTTGTGGTCCCATATTTAGCCTCTTAGCTACTGGTAAGACTCCAAATGAAGACTCGCTGAGATGGTCTCTTTATGACAGTCAGATAACACAGAGGTCAGGACTGAAGCAAATGTTTGGTGACATAATTACTGCCTATAAGGCGATGTGTACTGTATAGCTACAGGTACTATACACCCATCAGCAATGGGAATAGATTTCAATATTGTTAGTGTAATGTGGGAAGGAGCATTAACCTGCTGAAGGTTGCTATTGCCATTAAGAAAGTATTATTTCCATGAAGACCTGGACTTGGTCTGGACCAGGTTTAGGTCAAAGTAACATCCATACAAAGGGCAGGACCCGTGATTTTGCTGGAAGACATTGTTGAAGGCACCACAGTGTCTCCACCAGCTTGTCTTCTTACCATAATGCATCCTGGTGACATGTCTGATCCAGCAGACTAGACCACCTTCTTCCAATGTTCTGTGTTCCGGTTCTGATGCTCATGTGTCCACTGTACAAGGTTTTGTTTACGGACAGGGGTCAGCATTGTCACCATGACTGGTCTACAGCTACGCGAAAAACTGTGATATCTGTTTGTTCTGAAAGCACCAGTTCAGCAGTTTGACCTACAGTAGCTTTCCTGTTAACTTAGGGTCCATCAATGACCCTTGACCTCTGACCCTGTGGTCCAGTGAATTTCCTTCCTCAGACCCTTTGTGGTATGCCCTCCCCCCTGCAGACCAGAAACATCCCACAATGCTGTAGAGATGGAGATGTTCTGAATCGTCTATACATCACAGCTTGATTCTTGTCAAAATGTCTCTCTCACCATCACACTGAACTATTTTTCTGCTTCAAAATCAACCTCAGGAGTAAATGTTCACCTGATATGTCCCACCTGCTGACAGGTAACCATGGTAACCAGGTAATCATTGTTGTCCATATGACCTCTCAGTAGTGAAAAGTGCTTTTCATGACCTGACTCTTCATTATGACAGACTACTCATTTCTGATTGAATGCTGATGCCTCAGGCTCTGCCACCTTTTTTCAAAGATCAAGGTAAAGTAGCTTGTGGATTACCGTGGTAACGATACTGGGGCTGGACTACAAAAAGCACCCTAAAACTCTGGGAGGGATTCAAATTCCTTCAGTGAGTGAACATAGTAAACATCATAAATTATCATGTTACTTTTGAAGTCGCTCCTCCGATAGCAGGGCGTCAGGTTTTACCCAATTAGAAAGCAGATGATGTCACATGTTCCCACAGCCATAAACCATTAGGACATAAATTCATCAAACATTAACAGGCTGCAGGTTTTCACTGAGCCGAAATCAGCTCATGTCATGATTCACTCACTCACTCACTCTTCTTCAACTGCTTATCCGTTTCCAGGCCGTGCTGGAGCCAATCCCAGCTCACACTGGGCGAGGGCGGGTACACCCTAGACAGGTCTGCAGGGCCAACACACAGAGACAGACAGAGACAAACAACCACTCAGACTCACACTCAGAACTACTGGCAATTTAGAGTCACCAATTAACCTAAACATGCATGTCTGAATGGTGGGAGGAGACCAGAATACCCAGAGGAAACCCACGCAAGCATGGGGGCTGAAACTGCGACCTTCTTAATGTGGGGCAACAGAGCTAACCACTATGCCGCAGCAGTCTTGATTCAACAGCTGAAAATCTGATCCACCTTAGACTGAATTAAATCTGTTCAAGTGAGTCTCTTCCTTTTATTGTGTAAATACTGATAATGTCTCCCACTGTCATGAGACCCCTGTAATCATGGACACAGTCTCTATAACGTTATCTTGCAGGCCTTATGTGAAACCTTGGATGGAGACCACAAGGTGAACACAAAAATGGACGTACACAACAAGGCTGTAAGGTAAGAGCAATGCTCAAGACCCTTCATTCTCTCTAAAGACAATCAGGGGGTGACCCCACTGGTTGTAAAAATAAATAAATAAATAAATATTGTATTGTATTGATGTCTATGGGAAATAACATCCAAATGTATCCCTTGATTTATTAGCTGCATAAATGTTTTCCTAATGAGTTAATTGTCAAAGTCTCTAGTTTCATGTCTTCTTCAATACAATACGATCAATACGTTATTTTTCAATGGTTCCATTTAGTGGAAAGTAGACCAGAAAGCAGGGATGGCTACAGTGTGATTGACAGACTGCACCCCTCAAACAGAATACAGAACTTGTCAGATCCTCCCCTCACTCCTCCTCAGCTCCATCTTGTCCTCCAAATATGTTTTCTTCTGGTTTCAAATGGCTTTCAAATCATCAGCTCCACACTGTAAAAAAAAAAGTAATTTACAGGAAATGTTCTGTAATTTTTTACAGATTTTTCCTGTTTTCCAATAAAACAATGAAATGCCAGTAGATTTACAGATATTTTCAGTAATTTTAGGTTTTATGTTTAAAATTACAGTTAATTAACCATAATTTAAGATTACATTAAAATTATGTTTTTTAATGACAATTTATTGTATTTGTATATCTTTAACTGTAATTTTAATTACAAGTTTCTGTTTTTTTTTTTTTTACAGGTTTATTACCATTTTCCACAAGACAATGTAATAACTGTAAATTAACAGATACTAGCAGTAATTTAAAGATTTACCTTTAGAATTACAAGTAATTAACCATAGTATAATATTAAATTATCATTCGTTTTTTTAAAGGTAAATTAACATATTTTTTTCAGATTCAAATGCAATTTTACATTAAATGTGAGGTATTAATTTAGAGATTGCTGTCCATGATAACAAAGACATACAAAATTACAGAAAACCAGTCATTCAAAGTGTTTTCCTTAAAATTGCGGGTAATTAAGATTCAAATTTCAAAGCCCAGTCAGTCATGCAGCGGAAAGACGTTCCCTTATGGACTCATGATTTTCAAGGAGGATGTCTGAAACACCCACAACGGACACCTCAACCAAACACCGTTTGAAGTGAGTGTCCCAGATAACGCCTGTGAACGTTATTTTAATTCCTTTTCATGCCTCCAGTGGACAGCCTTGAAGCTAATGTTAGCATCCCTCTGAGAAATTGCTACCTTCACTTAAGCTATTGTTAGCAGATAGCTATCGTTTTGTGACTAAGTGACTGATGGTCATTTTGTTTTACAGATAAAGTATTCATTGTTAAAGCATGCTTCCGGTCAAAGCCTTTTCTAACATGGCCAGAGGTTAGTCTAATTGTGTTGCTCTCTGCTGATGTATGTTCGTGATTTGAATGTGGTCAAACTGCTGTATGCTGCTCTGTATAATGTCCCACTCATCCTCCGTGAGTCCCGTAGAGACCTGAGATCGTTAATTTAAGTTTTTAAATTAGTTTCGTTCTAGCATTAGCATGCTACGTTAGCCTGCAACTGCCGTCTTCCCTCGCTAGTCTGCTCCTTTTTTCCAGCAGGAGAGTTTATCTCTGTCTATCGCCACAGGTGTGGAGATGTTTGTTCGTTTGTGTTTAAATGTTTTGAGTGTTAATCTCTGGGTCTATATGCTCTGTACATGTTGTTGCTGCTAAATGATACAGATGGCTGCTGAATGTGATATTAGTCCATTTGGATTCAAATGTTAAACTGAGGTAGTGAAATGCGTTTTCTGGTTACCTTATTATGTTTGGTTACCTAATTGTTTAATCTATTTTTTTTTTTAAAAAAAAGCAGAATTACTGATGTCATTTATTTTTGGGTTTCCTGTTGAACTTTAAATGTGGAAGCATTAAAAGCAGAAACTAACCTGTTTAAAGGACCATTTGTGTTAATTTTTGTAATTTAATTTTGCTGTGCAAAATTTATTATTTCATTGTAACATTTCATATGTTAAAAAGCCTTTTCTAGCTCACAGCTCACAATTTTTGTGTGATTCTGTCTGTGTTTCCACAGTTGCCAAGTAAAGATCCAGAGATCCAGTCCTGACTCCTGCGTCTCTTTTCCAACTTGGGACACAACAGAGACATAAAGTGGAGACGGGTTACATATATTTGATATATGATAGAGGATGACTCCCAGTGAATATTTGTTCAGTTTACTAAAATGATTGTTAAATAAACCTGTAAACCCTAAATTTACAGATAGCATCTTTAAATATACATATTAATGTATTTTGATGTACAGTGTTTAATTTCCCATTGTCCAATTCTCTAAAATTAGTACTGTAATACTGTAAATGTTCAGAAATTCCTATTTGATTAAAGAAACATTTTGTTTATACATTTTATCATTGTTTTATTTTACTTGGGGAAACCACGATTATGCAGCAAATCAGTGTAGATAGACAAGAAATGACTACTAAACACCCTTAATTAACAGGGATTGTCCTTAAATGTAGCTATTTGTGATGTATTTAGCTTGTTTTTCCAATGTCCAATGGTTACTTTTTAATCTACTAATTCTCTAAAATGACATTAATACTGTAAATTTGCAGACATTTATCTTTAATTTTATGAACCTAGTTTGTTTTTATACGTTATAATGTTGTTATTGTACTTGGTAAAAATTGTATTTTAACATGAAATTACTGTAGATAGACTTGGCTCTTTCCTAAAATAAATAATGTATACCGTGAAATTACAGAGATTAATCTGAAAGGTATCTGATTTTAATGTTTTTTGACATAATATGTATGTTATTTTACAGTATAATGGGAATTTATCAACTATAATATACTGAATTTCAATTGGTTTTGACTGTAAAAATCTACTCTGTATTTTTATGGTTATTGTATGTAGTTCTGTGATACAGGTATTTACTGTAATTTTACGGTATCCATTTGGAAACTTTGCTGGCAGTGCTTTTACCGTTTTTTTACAGGTTTTTTTTTTTTTTTTACAGTGCACTTCACTCTAAACATAGCTAATGCATTTTAATTCATGACTTATCCTGGTGTGTAGAAAAGAGGTAGGACTAATGATGATTAACTTAATCATGTCAGTTCGAAAAAACAGTCAAAAAGTAACTGGGTAGCTGGACTGCACAAGTGTTTTCAGTTCCTTGGTCTGTACTTTATGAGCTTCATTACATTTACTTGCCAACCATTTGATCGGTCTAATAATTGGAAACACAACAGTTTGATACACTATTGAAATAATGTAGCCAAAAGCTGCTTCAATGAGAATCAATCAATAACTTACGGAGAATAAAACATCGTCCTCTAATAATCAATTAAATAAACATTTCAGCTGAAATAAAAAGAAATAAAAATAAAGGTTGAACCAAGATCATAACAGAGAGGGAGAGAAAGAGAGAAAGTATGTGTGTTGGACTGGGAGCGGATGCTGTTGGTTTCCAGTCTCACCAGCTCACATGCATATAAACACACACAGCTTTTATAAAGCTGAGCATGAAGGAAAGTACTACCCACACACGAACACTAAGGAAAACAGACACACTGGTGCTAAACATGCAGGGCAAAGTGGGAAGATATTCAATGATGTTGGCTCCATAAATACCCAGCGGCCCCGGCGGCAGGTTCAGGAAACCCAGGCGGAGCCCAGTTGCGCTAATACACAATCTGTTTTCTTTAAGAGGGTCGCAGGGCATCAGGGAAGCTCACAGACACAAACAATGGGAGCGGAAAGGACAGCGATACTGCGACGGGCTGAGTCGAGGACTCCTGGGTCTCTTTGCTCACCGCTGGGTGTGGTCCAGTCACAACCACCAGAATACCAGCCCCAGGGTGGCAAGACCAGCAGCACGTTCTCTGCTGTATGTTGGACTTAGTCCTTATTCTTTAAAGCAGGGGTCATACCTGGCCCGGGAGTTTTCAAACTGTGAGAATCATCCACAGGGGGACAGAAAAGGACGGACATAAGAGAATTGTGAAAGTGACAAGTCTGAGTTAATGCAGTTTGGCTGATCTGAGCACTCAGCAGCCTGAGCTGAGATCATGAACCCATTGAGATCTGAGGCAATCAAAAACATGGTTTTCTGAAAACCTGGCCTTTTCTAAAACCTATATTTTTCATACTTTGGAGAACATAGGAACCTAGTATAAAACACTTAAATGTTTTATGTTCATAGTAGACAAAAGTTTTTGCTTTAAGTCTGGTGGTTTAAGGTGCCAATTTGCTTTCATTTCCTCTTATATATCTATAAATAAAGGCTTTGGTGACAGCATTGCACCAGGCAGGCAAACTTCTGGTCCGTGGTGACACTGACTCTCATTCTGTGAAATCCTTAAATATGAGCCATTTAAAACTAATTTTCTCTGTTTCACACTATTGAACAGTCTCCGTGCTGCAGTGAGGAGTGACTCAAAGGCTGTGTGTTTTAGTCCCATCATAGTCAGATATGATCAAGGCTGAGAGCTGATGAGCTGAAGTCTGATTTGGACCAGGCCTCTGCAACTGTTTAACTTTTAATCTACATTTCCATCATCAAGAATTACGATTAACTGTTATTAAGTTTTTAATAACAGTTTGCAAGCTGTTCAGAAAATAAAGAAACATTTAGCTAACTTTTCTTCTAACATAATAATAGAATGCACCTCAGTGAAATATGTGGCCCCCTGGCCCTCAGCCCCTAAACAACATGGTTCTCTCTGGGCTATGAACAGTAAATCTCAGAATAAAACCACTGACTACATCTAAAGATGGATGCAGCCACAGGTTTCTAAAGAAATTAGGTAAGCTGCTTCACTGACACCATCTTGGCCTCCAACCCCTACCTAATCCAAAAAATAGTCGAAGACGTGGGAAATGAGTTTGTGTTGCTTATGCTCACCCACCTGTCACTCAAAGATGCCACGCCCTCAATTCTGTACAATATCTGGCCTGATAATACAGAGGTTCTTTTAGCTAGCTAGTGTCTCAGAGCATCATGGACTTCTCCCAAGAGATCAAACATGTTTAATCCAGTTACAGGGAACAAGAAGACACTATAGTTGCTTTAACAAGGCAGTCTCCCATCACAATGATTATGATTAGCTCATTTTAATATGAAACCTTTAGAACTGTGCAGCAGCTGCCAGGCTGATGACAGCGTTAGCATGTTATTCTTGCATGCGTGTTGTCTTCTCACACACACACGCACGCACGCACGCACACGCGCACACAAATGAATGTGTTCCACACAACATTTAAACATCACAGTAGGTGGCAACGCACAAACAGGAAACCAGGAAGACAAGCAGATAACCAATCAAATGTTAACCCAACCCCCAGCCTTGACTTGCAGCTGGGGTGGACTGTGTGCACGTCAGTGTATTTCATGACTAATGAGTGTATAGATAATCAGCTGATGTATGTCTGCATGGAGGAAACAGTGAGAACAGTCAGTAAGTTTAAAAATACAAACATGAATAGTTTAATTAAAGGAGCTGACATTTGACCACTGACTTCCCAGACATTTTATCACTCTGCCCCTGTTTTACTGAACTTCACTGCATTGCACATGTTTTTGTCCATTATACCATAGGATAGAGCACACACTGCTGATGAAAACACTCATGGTCACAAAACTCAGCTTCTCTTTACGTATAAAAGAAGTACAATACTAAATATATCAGTAAGGTTCAGTTCAGTTCAATGCAGACTGAGTATTCTGTGTTGTCCATGCATGAACAAAATGTTGTAAGGAAAAGAGTCAGTTTCTCACATTCAGTTCAGTATGTAGCTCCACTTCTGTTCAGTTGTTCATAGTATTGATTCTATAAACGGGTTTAATGACCAGTGATGATGGCAATGATGATGTTTAATATTTATTATCAAAATTTCCCAGTGGCAACATTCTAGCATAGTCCAGATGCCTGCCTCCTGAGCAGCAGGACCACACAAGATATACAATGTCTCCCGTGTATTCTGGGTTTACCCCAAGGTACAGTATTCTGCTAGTTGGATGAGCCTGGAAGACCTCCGATGGGAAGAAGACTAGAAAGAATCCTGACCATGTGCTACCACAACGGAATCCTCTGTATAGAACAGAGCAGTACCTCTACTGAATACAGACCCTGTAGAGGAAACTCATTTCATCTGCCTGTATCCTCAGTCTCCTATTCTGAGGCAATGCACAGAGATCATGACCACTGGTGAGGGTTTGTGAGCTGGCGTTTGCATGAGCTTCCAAACCACTCAGACCAACAGTATATGAATTGGCTGCCACCATCTTGGTGTTGGAAACCAATAGAAATCATATCTGGAGGAGAAGGTGGAGCTGAAGAGGAGTGAGGGGTGGATCTGCCCTCTTCTTACTCTATCCTGATAGTGTGGCACAGCCTGTCAGTCACATAGCAGCCAGGCCCTAATGAATACCATCCATCCATCCATCCATCTTCTAACGCTTTTCTGTTTCCGGGTCGCGGGGGTGCTGGAGCCAATCCCAGCCAACGTTCCGGGCAAGAGGTGGGGTACACCCTGGACAAGTCGCCAGTCCACCAAAGGGCCAACACACAAAGACACACAGAGACGAACAACCACACATGCTCACATTCAGACCTACGGACAATTTAGAGTCACCAATTAACCTAGACATGCATGTTTTTGGACGGTGGGAGGAAAGCGGAGTACCCGGATGAACATGGAAACTCCGCACTGAAAGGACCCAGGCCGGGAACTGAACCCCCGACCTTCTTATTGTGGGGCGACAGCGCTAACCACAACACCGCCGTGCTGCCCCATAACGAATACCATTTATTTAAAAAAAAAATGAAGAACTCATGTTGTAATCAAGACTTGAAACTATAGACTGAAACCATAAACTCATCAGGAAAAGGTTTACTCAGCTAGTAAATCAAGGGAGAAGATGGAACATTTTCCCATTGACTTCAATACAATCTGACATCTTTTTACAACTTTTGGAGTCTCCTCCCTTAAAGGCACTGAAACAATCACACCATCAGAACCTGGTGCTGATGGCTCACATGTACTTGACTGTCTCATTTTCCATTGAATGCAATCGTGTGACTTCAGGTGAATGGCTGTTCGCAGAACTGAACAAGGCAGCAGCTGGAATAACATCAGCAAATAAAAACATCTCAACTACTTGAGTTCATGAGTTCACTGTCAATTGTTTCCACTTTGCGTGCACGCACTCAGGCACGCACACACACACACACACACACACACACACACACACACACACACACACACACACACACACACACACGGTAAGTGGACAGTGATGTCGAAACATTTCTTAGTGTCAGTCTGACTCTTGATGAGGCTGCAGTGTCCCACAGAGCTTCAGACTGAGGAAAGAGGTCATCATTCAGCTCTGTCACTTGTATGGTCCTCACTCAGAGTTTCCATCAGTTAAAGGGGCTAACATGTCTCCTCAAACTGACGTCTCATTACAAAGAGCAACAGTGATTTTCTGTTTTGTGTCCATGAACATGGTCTGAACATCATACTGGATCAGTATGACAAACCTTCCAGAGATAGAGCTTGACTATTGGGCAACTTCAGGTGTAAATATGTGGAACTGTGAGTCTGAATAAGGATTTACAAGCAAAAACAGATTAAAAGCTGATTTTTGATTAATAATGCTCCAAAGAATGACCAGAACTCCTGATCAGATAAAGATAGAAACTTCAAATCAGCTCTAGAACCACGAAAAATTGTGTGGAATTTTCCATGTTCAACTTTTCTTTGATTATTCTGGTTTTCAGTGTTTTTATCTAGAAAACAAGGAAAAATTCTGTGTATTTTTTTTTTTTTTGCCTTGTTCAGAAAAGCTGTAACGTGGTTCTAAAAGGCTTAATGAGCTTCTGAGGGTTAAAAAAATTCCTCATTGATGGAGGGAGCACTAACTTTTAGTGTGCCAGCACAAAGGTGCACACATAAACATGAATACTCATGGACACATCCACCATAGAACCACAGCCACTGCATATCAGCTCCACCATCTTCAGCAGGAAAAAACATTAGAAGTATCCCGTCATGTTGTAATCTCTCTGCCAAGCAGTTAATTAAACCAAGCACTTCGCCGGCAGCACATTTGCGCAAGCACACTTCAAATTGCCGTAACTTCGCAAATGTTTGCTCTATTGGAGAAATTCCAATTGCATCTGAAAGCTGAGAAGTTGCGCTTTGCAGATAAAGGGTTAATTAGTGTAAATTTTATGAGGTCACAGTGACCTTGGTGTTTGACCTTTTACCACCAAGAATGAATCAGTTTATCCTTGAGTGCAATTAGTGAATGAAATTCCTTCTTTTTGTTACAAAGATAAGACAGACAGAACTATCAACAGGGCCCTTCTGCATAACCTCTGTTCTTTTATTAAAGTAAAAATGTTAATCCTACTCCTTAAATACAGTGTTATGGAGCCTAGCACTTAAATTCCAAAATGAAATTCTTTTTCAGCTGCAAATCTCTGCATTTTGGGGCGCTGGTGGCATCGTGGGTAGACTGTGTGCCCCATAAACAGGAGGCTACAAGGTCCTTGTCGATGATTTTACTACATATCATTCTCCATTCATTCATTCATTCATCTTCAACCACTTATCCACACCAGCAGGTGTCATTCTCCGTCCTTTCTCTAATTTCTTTTTACTTTCAAGGTGTCATATCCAATAAACCAAAAAAAAAGAAAAAAAATTAAAAAAATATTTTTCTGCTGCTTATTGTGACTATAGATTTTTGAGCACCCGGTCATGGTAGCATTTGACAAGACCTTCAGCCATTGTCATAATACATGGCTGATGGGGCAGAGCACGCTAACTTGATGCTGAACTCACAAGATTTCTTCTGGATTGGTTAGCAAAGAGCTGCTAATGCTAACATTACATAGTCACACCCAGCTGATTCACATATCAAAATAGAAGAAACTTGTTAATTTTTTTATGACAGAACTAGAACTGTAGGATTTTTTTTTTTTATCCTACATGTCAATGCTCCTCTTTCTTCAATCCGCCAGCTGTACACCAACAGTTATAAGAGCAGTTAACTGCTCAGATAAAGGAGAATCTTAGTGGCTCCAAAGTCCCATCAGCCACCTCCTCATTAGGTTTGGTCTCAGAATGTCTTAGTGGAGCTGATCCACGATGATTGATTATCTGACATGATCACAGTCCAGTGGACGGTATCAGGTGAACTGAGGGCAGCACAGCATGAATTCAGCGCAAAGTCAACACAGTTCCAGTACATCAAAGTTTGTAGCATAAAAGGAGCCGATGACAGTTTGAATAGAACACATGTACACATTTTTTTTAAAAGTACACACTCATGAAGTTGGTCTGTTTTAAAGGTTATAAATACACAATTCAGCCTAACACAGCAGTGTCTCTCTTTTTTGTTCGTTAGGTGTTGGTCACGGTTCTGTCCTTAATATGTCACATATGAATAGATTTTGAACTTTCCAGCCATGACAGACATATTTAACATTCAGGACACAGAGAGGATAGACTGCAGTGTCACATTCAGTAATCATAACTACAACTTGCACAAGTTTGCCTGCAGGCAGATGACAGACATGAAATGCTGTGAGAGGAGGGATGAGGGCATGAGCAGAATTACTGAACCGGTCCAGCCTGACGGGATAACATTAAGCTTTCAGAACTCCACTGAAGATTGGAACAATTTAAGGCTGACCATCAAATAACCTGTTTATCAAATAACCTAACCCACATTGCAGATGTTAGTCTGGTCTGAGGACCATTACCCATCTGCATCTGTCTTTCATTAGGTTAAACTGCTAACTCAGCAGAATTCGTGAGGGAAAACAGCTGCTCAGATAAATTTAAGATTTTTTGTTCCCTAAAGAGGGGATGGGGCCACAGCGGAGACAGGAAGCACTGAAACATTTTCCCCACTCAGGAGTGGAGGGATGGAGGTTGTTGCTGCTGCAGAGTCCTGATCTTCCACAGAAAAACTTCTGGACAACAGCTGCTTCATTTGAAGATGAACTTTGGTCATTTGAAGTACAGAAGAGTTGGAAATATGCCTCCAACCAAAAACAATCCTCCAACCTTAACCAGTCCTCCAACCATAAACGGTCCTCCATCCTGAACCAGTCCTCCAACCAAAAACAGTCTTCCAATCTGAGCCAGTCCTCCAACCTGAACCAGTCCCCCCACCTAAAACTCAGACTCAACTTTATTGTTATTCAGGCAGCATGTAAAGCATGTAGTAGAATGAAAAGTTGTTTTGCTGGCTGCAGTGCATAAAAACACATAAAAACAAGATTTAAACTTAGAATAAATTAACTAAACCTAAAAGTTACAGTCACGACACAGGACAGTGCAACACACAGGGCAAACATGGTTTGATTGGGCAGGGATTGAGCTAGATTATTGTTTTATTGTCTTGCAGTTGAGTTGCTGGTGTAAAAGAAAGGGAAGATATGGAGGGGCCTTTAGTTATGAGTTTGTGAGTGGGGTTAAGGCTCTGACAGCTGGGGGGAAAGCTATTACTGAACCTCGCAGTGTAGAAACCTCCTACAGTCCATGAGAGGAGTTCGAAGAGTCTTTTGTAATTGCAGGAGCAATCCATACCATGCCTGTGGATGGAGGTAAGGGAGCAACCTATGCTCCACTCAGCTGTTTTCACTACGTGTTGCAGAGACTTATAGTTCCCAAACAACACAGTGATGCAGCCTGTCAGTCCTCCCCACAGGACCTATGTAAAAGACGGTGAGAATAGGAGGGGGAAGGGTGGCTCTCTTTAGTCTAAAATATTGTGTATCTTAGATTAAGACATACTCATAATAAGATATTGCCGTGCCATGGTAGAGGAATAGGTCCTCTACCATGAAACAGCCTTTCAAATAATACTAACTGGTCCACTCTGAATTCCTGATTTCATTTGAATAACTTCAAACGCAAAAGAAGATTAGGCTCAGTCTTAAGTCCAAAAACGGAATCAATCACCTGACGACCCATCACGTTTATCTGTGACCATTTGAAGGAGTCTGACCCATAGGTTGAGAACCAGTGGTAAGTAACACTTCTACTTTTACCATGTACTTATGATGTAGAAGTAAATTCCTATAGTTTAGGGATCAGTTTAACTGCAGGTCTGTTCACTTCTCTACAATCTCTACAAAAAACAAAACCTATACAACTTTACAAATGATAATAGAATTACTTAAGTTGGGTCTATCTTCAAAAGCAGAACGGGAGGCCACACAGAGTGGATCCTGAACTTGGTACAGAATTATAATAAATGTGTATTTAATCAAATAACATGGAGCAAACATGGAGTCTGTGAGCAGCTGTTAACTGTTCCTGTCCTGTAAAGATTCCCTATCCCCTGATGAAACTTTGCTGGAGACCATGAGGAAAAAAAGCAGGTGCTTTTACTGGGCAGGTGATTGGCCGAAGAAGCTGTCTGTCATGATGAAGCAGAAGGTCAGTGGAGTGGAAACAACAAAAAAACTGAAGTTCGATGAGCTTTGAAAGTTAGTTAACCAGCTGGCGTAAAGTTTTTCTTTGTGTTCAGAGTAAATGAAACCTAATTGTGTTCAATATAATAGTAAAACTGGCTCTAAAGGTTTCTACTATTACTCGTCATAACCAGTTGATTGATCACATGGAAACATAACACTGTAAAGCAGAGTGGGGTGAAAACGTGTGATGTATTCAGTTAAGATGAACTTTCAGTGGAAGTTGCCAACATTAATGGGTAAAAGGTCAAAGGAGATCATGTGAAAGAAAGGTTGGTTCAGACAGAAAGAGAAGTTCTGTCATTACTGGGGTGTTTCTTTTCCGTTGGGAAGTTAAAATTCTACAGTCATCAAATGAAAACAGAGGGTTGGGTGTGTTTCAGTTACAGTGAATTGATTAGATTTATATATGGGTTCATTCATTCTTCCACAGAAAGAGGAGGGAGGCGGGATGGAGTAAAAAAGAAAGGAGCGGCAGACACAGATAGATTAAGAGAGAGAGACTGAACTTTAATCACTCATCATTTTCTGTTTGTTGTAGCTTCAAAAACAAACAAACAAAAACAATTGCCATCCTGTACACTGTAGCAGTGTAGAAACCTTCAGTGAGGGTGTCCGTGAACACAACACTACAGTGTCAATGCTAAGGCTGAGTGAAGTCATAGTGTGTCCACATGTCAGAGACACCTCTCTGCTACAGAACAACACAAACCCTGTGTGAAGACATACACACACAGACAACTCAGCTGATTTAGGATAGCTCCTGTTATTCAGACAACAACCATGGGTTTTCAACTCTTGTTACTGGTTTTTCACTCCACTTCCTCACCACTCAACCACATCCATTCACCTCTGACCAAATCAATAATTGATGACAAATTTCTTTTAAATGTTTAGCGACAACAGGAGGACTACAGTAAGAATGTTTCCTACCTTTTCTTTTTTCTCACAGAAATAAGTCAGCTCTTGTTTGGCTGTAACTAAACTCTGACCTGTTTCCTGAACCCATTTTGAGAAAAATATGGAGCAACAAAAGATCTAAAATGTCAATTATGTCGGGTTTGAGCAGACCAGGACAAACAGGGAAAGCAGGAGTTCTTTTGATCACAGTCACAATCTCAGGTGCTGACCAGGTTAATTTATGAGCCAATCGAGTTTTCTTTAGGATTTGAGTGTTGTCTGAAGAGCTGATTTTCCTCAGACAAGCAAAGATCAGAGCAGTAACAAGAGAGAAAAAGAAAAAAACAATATTTAAGTTTAACTTCATTCGGATTTAAAAAATTATGTAAATCCTGTACAGGACTCCAGTTTTAGAGTCCTTGCTCTGATAGACTTCAGGAGCTGGTTCACCATCAGGGAACCACAACCCAAAACAGTCTGGACTGAGATGGTCTTTTTTCAGGGATGGTGATGACAGACCACATTGATGAGGAACACAGTGGCTGACAAAGAGCAGAGGGCAGAATGATTAAGGTCCAGTAGATGGTGCAGACCTACAGTCTCTGAAGGAGCATTAGGAGCATACTTATATTTGATTCAGGGACCTGGGGAGACAGTGAAGGTCAATGAGTATCATCTGTGAAGGTTTCACTGAGCAAGAAGTAAGACCTGCAAGAGGACTGCAACACTGGAAGAGAGAGATTACCCAGATGGACCAGCTAAGTGGGACAAGATGATCAGAGAACAGTTGGTCATGATACCAGGTTTTACCCTTTAGTCATATCAACACTCTTTCAACACTGTTAACAGCTGCTGTTTGTTCTAAACTCTTTATTAGAACAATAACGCCCACTCCACGTGCTTCATTCAAAGGTTCATTCCCAGACCAAAACTGAGTAAACCAACTGATCTAACAATGAAGAAAACCAACAAAAACAACAGCAGCGTGTACAACATTTACTGTGAAGCTGTAAAACTTATGTTATAGCAGACCAAGCTAACCCAGCATCAAACATGTTATCAATTAGCTGTTTAGCTTAATGCTTCCTGTGTAGTGGATATGTGTTCTGATGAGTCTCAGCCAAGTGTTCACACTCTTTCAGGTCCATGTTTGTTCTCCATCAGCTGCTCTCTGACTGAGTCTGCTCATCTCATGGACCCTTGGGTCAAACAGATTTTTTTTCCCCCTCTTCAGCTTTTTCCTATTTGGGGTTGCCACAGCAAGTCAGCTCTGTGATTTGCATGATTGATTTGGCCACAGATTTAATGCCAGATACCTTTCCTGTCGCAACCCTCCCCATTTATCCAGGCTTGGGACCGGCAAAAGCCTACCACTGGTTTGCCTTGTGGGTTTGAATCCGGGGCCTCTGCATGCAAAGCATGCGCTCTGCCAATGAGCTACGTCTGCTAGCACACTTGGATCTTACAGATATTTCGCTGAAAATCACTGACACTGGAACACACAGGAAAGAGCAACAAAACCAAAACTAGAAGCTAAAAGAGCTAAAGAAAAAAACAAACAAACTAAAGGTTCTCCACAGAGACAGTGATCTGTGAGTCTTTTCTTCTGAGGGTGGGGAGGAGGTCAAAGTCCCCTTCACTTTATGACTGTGAAAAGCAGCAGGTGCTATTATGACCTTTTTACCCTGAGGTTGTTTTCTCATGAAATTTTGTATGATATCTCAGAAGAATTTTGGTGCAATCTTTGTGGAATATTTGCCAAGTTTCTCGACCTCTAGCAAAATGACATATGTAACAATATTCTCAATGGAAAATACAACATTTTAACACAGTTTCAAAGATCATTCAGATCACACAGATTTTTGTGAGAAATGAGCATCATATTTTAAAAATCCTTCACTTTATATACATAAACAATATTGTAAGGATTTTTTACAGCGCTGCTGTAATTTTACAAGCAACAATAAAGTGTCATTAGAATAAAAAATTATAATATTCTGCACCAGGAGCAATGAGTGCATATGTCACTCAGAAAGAGTCAGTCAGAGCTGATCAAACTGATGAAAGCCACCTTCAGTCACCTCTGACCTCACCTGTCCTTTACACCTGAGCACACCTGAGCACGGTCCTCCAACGCCATACAGAATCTAATCAATTCACACTTCCCTCACCTGAATCAATCAAAGAAAATGGAAAATTTAAAAAAAAAAAAAAAAGAAAAGAAAAAAAACTACTATGATGTACATTCACCGTCCTGTCGTATTCAGAGCCTGTTCTCCAGCTCCAGTTTGGATTATAAAGCGTCACTCTGGACTTAAGACTCTAATGAACTATTTTAAAGTAAGTTATGATTTGAATGATTTTGTGGACTAAGCAGTAGAATAACTCAATAATTTCTTGAATTATTTGCTTCTTTAAACAACATAAACCTTTAATGTCCATCATACTGGTTTCTAATGCAGGTTCGTGCAGCCTCAGACTTACGGCAGGGAGTCATGGTGGCGGCTCGGATCGGATCAGCGTCTCACAGTGTCAGCGGAACCCGAAATGAGGCGACAGCAACGGTGGACACAGTCAGGGAGTCAAGGGGGAGACTGGAGCTCCACCCGTCTCTCAGCGACTCGACCTACTGGACAAGCAGGGAGGGGGCACAGCTCACGATGCCTTCAGGCACGGTCGGAAATATCGCAAACAAAAAAGGGAGCGGTATAAGAGTTCAACAACGTGTCGGGATATTAATGTGTCAACACATTTTTCCTGAAATTGGGCCTCCTCAATGAAATGATCTGTTTTCAACAGTACTCTGCTTCATGTTGATGATGTTTCTCCTCATATCAAATAAAGGTCCAGCTTTGATGAGAACTTTGGACACTTTTTAATGACTGTGGACTTGAAGATCATTATTTTAGCACTTCCTGAATTCTCTGGGTACTTTGAATCCGTTTTGAATTTGATGGCTGAAATATATTTTGTGGTTTGTACAAAATATTTACACAGTTTTTTCCATTTTACCCTAATGCTGGATCTAAAAAACCCTGTAGTGTTTATCATTAGCCTTCTATTTTTGGCGTTTGTATTCAGACTCCAGGCATTGGGAAGTGACCCCATTGACTGTTTGTGGAGGGAACTAGGCGTATAATGACATGAGGACTAAACTACCGAGATACGTCATCACTGCAACACTCAACTGCATTTAGTGAGTGCACTAAAGAGCACCGTGTGCTGCCACTTGACACTGATTGGTTGATAAATATGCATACATCTGACATCAGCATGTTTTTCTTGCTCTGCTGTTTAATCTGAGATGAACCTCAAATTCTTCCAATTCATCATTAATAAATACCAACCCACCAAGAGGAGAAGGTGGATCTGACATGGTCTGTTTAATTTTTCCTGATTGCTACAGTCTGCCAATCACACAACAAGTGCGCCTTTTAATCCATTCCCTGCTTCCTGGTCTATTTTCCTTTAAATAGGACCATAATTGAAAAAAATTTAATTTTGTTGTATTTAAGACTTGAAACTAGAGACTGAGACCATACACTCATTAGGAACACGTTTACTGAGCTGATAAATCAAGAGAGAAGTTGGGACATTATCCCATAGACTTCAATACAGTCTGCCTTCTTTTAACAACCAGTAGAGTCACCCTGATGGTCACTACGTAGAATGAAGGTTTAAGGTTTTAACCTATGTCCACTTCTTGGGTTGGTGCCCTAAACAGTCAGCTATCGGGCGCAGATGCTGTGATCAGATACCAGTCCACTTCCTTTTTCTTCATGCTTGATTCACCATGTCTGAAATATAAGAAGCACCCTTGTAGCTTTTTCTTGTCTATCTCTTACTCTATTTGCAAATTAGTGTGAAAAAACCATATCCAGCTGTGTTTCATTAGGTCTTGAAAATTCTGGAGTCATGATGCAAACACAGCAGAGATGTGTTTAAAACTAAAATATATTCCAATGGATATAGGTTTTGCCTGCTGGTCAAAAACGGTGACTCATTACAGCTCCACAGGTAAATGTTGAGTCTGTAGGAGTGAAGACAACTACAGAAGGATCAGCAGGATGTGAAGGTCAGGAATTTTCTAGTTAATGGTCGCATGTGACTCAGAGCAAGGTGACAGATGATATAGAGACAGAGTGTGTGTATGTGTGTGTGTGTGTGTGTGTGTGTGTGTGTGTGTTGATCTGTGTTGAAAGGAAAGTTAATGAGTATTGTGTCAACTCTTTTGTGAGGTGAGTGTTTACCAGAGGAATGACTGGTGATTCTCAGCTGCAGGAATGCACACACACACACACACACACACAAAGACAACCATTAATAAAATCTCTTTTGAATGAAAAGAGACAGATTTTTAAGTATTGGCAGAAAAAAAATGTAACCTGGAAGTTGTTGAATAAATTTGAGCAGGAAACTTTGGCCAGACCTGGACCCAGGAGCGACTCAAGTTTTTGTTTTTGGCACATGAAATAGGAGCTATTAAAGACTCCAGGCAATGCAGTTTTTACCTGTCAAACCAGTGTCTTGTTGATACAAACAACATTCAAGATTAAAACAATGTTCCTGTGTTCAGACTGTTTAACATCTCGTCCAGTTCATATTAACCCTGAGGACCAGGCTTCCCCAGTTCAGCTCCAACAGCCTATACATTATGTCCACACTTTCAGTCATCTTCCTTCCCACTAAATATTTTTCAAATTTAAATCCATCAGACCAGGTCTTCGTCTGTCCGCTGCTCGTGTTGACTGCAGCTTCAGGTTTCTGTTCTTGGTAACAGGAAGGGAAGCTGACATGGTCTCAGTTGTTGTAGTCCATCCTTCTGAAGAGTGAATGGACTACTGTAGTTGACATTTTAGTCATTGTTAGTTATTTAAGTGACTGCAGCCTTTTTGTCAGCTGATGTTTGATGTGAACATTAACTGAAACTCCTGACCTTGATCTGTTGCTGCCACATTATTGGAGGTGTAAAGTGTTCCTAATAAAGTGATCCCAGAGTGCATTTTGCATTGATGGTAGTTTCACCCCTTCCTGGTTAGTTCTGGATTCAGACATTTATGGAAAGTCCGTCAGTCCACACTCCAGAACAAAGGACCAAAAATTGGTCTGATAAAACAATGTGGTCTCAGTGTGGAGCTTTAAAACTGCATTCCAAACAATGGCCACCAGGGGGAAACTACAGAAAGTCACATTGTCTTCACATCTATGGGAAAATGTATCTACTTTTCCTTTGATTTACTAGCTCAGTTAACACATTCCTGGTCACATTTTCTAGTTTCAAGTCTTCGATGCACAATGATGTTCATTTTTTAAACAATGGTCCCATTCAGAGTAGAATAGTAGTAGTAAAGTAGTGTATGGATTAGGCGATATAGCTACTGTGTGATTCACAGACTGTAGTGCCTAAACAAGATAGAGTACAGAGCAGGTCAGATCTACCGCTCCCTCCTCATCAGCTTCACCTTCTCTTCTAGAAGGAGGTGAAACCAAAGTGGTTTCGAGTGGTAGCAAAGAAAACAAGATGACCAACAGACAAATTTTAAAGTTCAGGCTTCAAAACATTAGCTCACAAACCATCAGGTGATGTCACAGTTACCTGATACATGTACCTGACCTATGTAGATACATGAAACAAGAGTTCACATCTCAGGTAGAAAGACGGGAAGTGTTTTCATGACAAAAAGCCTGACTTTATTAAACAGGACATGGGTGTGTCTGTGTACTGTTAACACACACCTGATGCCCTCTCTCTATCCACATTCTTCCTTCTGATTCTACACTTTCCCTCTTTGACCTCAGGTTAGATCATTGCACCATGAAGGCTGTTACAAAACATGTACACACACACACACACACACATACACACCTCCTTCTATTATCTTAATGACCAAGAGAAATCCCCCAGACCCAGAAAATAGCGTATGCTTAATAGTTGCTCAACTCTATCTATCTTAGTATCTGTTGTGTAACTCTGGAGAAAGCACAGCATAAAATTTAATCTGTTACCCAATTTGTTGTGATCCTGCTCAAAGCGACAGATGAAGAGACAAGAGGCCCCTGGACATAAAGGTGTAACCACCCTCTTCCCCTATCCCCCCACCACCACCAAAAGAAAACAAAAAAAAGACACCCGAAGAAGAACATTAAGTTTTAAAGCAACACCTGGGGATTTACCAGGTGAATTGCCAAGTAAATGCCAAACCACAGCGAAGTGGATTTGAACCCAACCTGTGGCCTTTTTTATGTATGTAGCCATCATAGATGAAGGCTGAGCCAGAACATATAAGGCTTTTCAATTAGCATCACCAACCACCAGGGCAGGAATTTCACGAGGGCCTCGTGCCCTCTCAATTTGGCCTTGTGCCCATGAAAAAAATATCTGCCGTAAGGCCACAGTGGCCTTGATGCGGCACACGGCTGAACACGGCTTCAACACCAGCGTCTTTTGAGAAAAAAATACATCATCAATGGTGGGTTTGATTCGAGCCTGGCATGAACCGCTCGGACGGGCTATGATGACAGTTTGACACCAATCTATCACCACACAACCAGGAGATTTAATCAAACGCACCCCCCACCCCCACCCACTTATGTCCGCGTCCATAAGGCTGTGACGTTGACTCTTCACTGAAGAGAGGGAAAAAGTTGCCGGACTGAGGTAAGGCTGTGTGATAAATAAAAATACGAACAACATAGGAATTTCAACATATAAGTTAGTTAACGTTAAATACCCATTGCTGTACAGTAACGTTATCGTTACAACGTTGACCCACTTTTAATGTGCCGAGTACTGACTATAGCCCGTAACAAACGCTAACTAGCTTGCTGTCAAGTTTTACCTTTGTCGATCTTTAAGCATAAGGTCATGGATGTCCTTACTATTTCTTGCTCCTGCCGTAATGTGTAATGTTGTGTTTTTATGGTGTTGGTGTTGCTACTTGGGTAAGTTACAGTTGGTTGATGTGTGCTGCCTCCTCAAAGCCATTTTTTAAATCTAGGCAGTTAGCGCTGTTATGTTACTATGTTTCTGTTTGCTGTTTAACTGACGTCTAACTGCTGCCGTCTTGGACAGATCACCATCATAAGAGATTTTATCTCAATGTTTTTGGCGTCATTACAACATTAACATTTGCTTTTATCTATTTACCCCCAGTAATAACTATGCCGAGCAAGCAACGGAGGGAGAGTTGCAGAGTAAAAGCAGAATGATGCATTTGACTTAAAAATGTGCCACCAGACCCCCCTAGAGGTTCAGACTGAGGTCCAGCCATCATAGTCGAAAATTTTGTGGGAAACACTGGTGTAATAGTGTTTGTGTTCTGAAAATTTACTTTTATTTTAATATTTCAGATCTCTGGCATGAGTGCTACTTTTAAAAATAAAAGTCAAATGTTTTCTTTCTCATCTATTTAGTTCATTTTATTTTCTCAATAATTTTCCTTGATCAAGAAAGAACGTAAAATCATTGTTTTAATTTATGGCCTTGGTGCCCTGGCTTTTGGCCTTTGTGCCCTCAAAAAATTGACAACACAAAAGGTCAAGTGGCCTTGTCCCTGAAATTCCAGGCCGGCCAGCCACGTAACTTTCTTATAAAAAAGCTTTGAGGTTTTTAGTCCCTTGCTTTTAGCAGCTGTTGAATTAAACTTAGATAAATCTTGGGATAGGTTGTTCTGTGAATGAGACATCCATTCAAGCCTTTGTTACCTGAAAAATGAAGGCAGCATTTGAAGTAAATAGACAGTCTAGTCATACTGCTGTAACCAAAGCTTTTTTCAGAAGGTCTTCAGAGGGTCTTCAGAGAGCCTCTGAGGGATGAGATCCCTGGCAATTTAAATAGGCAACTCCTGATGCTGCTGAAGGCAGTTCTTGGGAAGACTTGAAGGACTTTTACGAACAAATTACTCCAGATTCAACAGAAAAAAGGCACAACTGAAACAACACACAAGGTGAAGCATCCAATCAGTCAAAGTGTTTGTGGGCCAATGACCATGACAGGAAACACTCAATGTTGTGTTTCGGTGTGTGAGACATCATTTCAGTTACCACAGGAGGCTGAAATGAAAGGTTCACTACCTCCATGCTGAAACTTAGAGAAACATGAAGCAGAGAGTTGTGTTGCTGAATCAGCAGCTGTGAATTTATCAAGAAAGTGTATTTGTGTGTTTTTGTGTAGGTCAGTAGGTCAGAAAAAGAGAAGTCTGAGCGTGGCTTTAATTTTGTTGCTTTCAATGGTTTAATGTTGAAGTTCCATATTCATGATAATCGAAAAACAAAGTTCATATTGCTTACAACAATCTACACAACAGACCACACACAGAACCACCACCAATCTGAATGGTGTTTCACTTATATGGTGTTGTTCCAGTCCCAACAACTGAAAGTGCTTTACAGTACTTTGGTTCACATTTAAAGATATTTGCTACTCATACAACGCTCACTACCCACACATTTAGACACTGAGGCAGCAGCCATCAGGGGTAGTTTGGGGTCCAGTATCTTGCTCACTGGAGGAGCTGGGAATTGAACTGACCACCATTAGTGTCCGATTAAGCACTGTGTTGACGATGACAAAGATGGTGATGAAAATGACTCAGATTCTCAATCCACTTTTCATCTCGTTTTCTCTTTTCTTCTCACATTTAGTCACACACAAACACACACACACACACACAGACACATTAGAGGAAAATGAATAAGGTCAGACAGTATGACAAGTTAAATAAACCACAGAGGAGCTTATATACTGACACCTGTGGAAAACATGAGATGGAGATGACTGTAACTATGGCAATGGTATACAACAGAGATTGGAGACAGTGTAACTGTGGTATGCTGGAGCTGATTGGTTCTGTCTGACCTATGACCTGGCGTCTGCAGCAGGAATGTAGAAAAAGAAGAACAATTACTCTGACACCTGGGATAGACCAGTAGAAAGGCTGGTCCTGGATCAGCCTTTGACTATTGGAACAGTTTTTTGTTGTTCTCTCTCTTTGGCCTCAGCTCAGATTGGATGTGTGGTCCCAAAACAGGAAGTGAAGGCTGAATTCATCACTAACAACATGATTGCTTCCACCCAGCAAACACTGGGGTCACCTTGGCATCATTTCTCACTAAGCAGTAGGACATAAAATCAAAGTTTGGACATGAATCATATTGAGTGAGCCGGTAGTAGCAATGACCTGGACTCACCTCTGAATTTGTCTGTCATCAACACACAGACATACGGGGACATACAAACACACACACACACACGTTTCAGAGGAAGATATCAGTCAGCACACCCAGTTGGGGAAACAGAGTCAATGGTCAAGGGAGATATTTTAATGAACTGGAGGTTATTCTGCTGTTTAAAAGGAACAGCAAATTTAATTTTCATCTCTGTCCATTACAGACACTGGTCTGTTTAGCCAAGCTTATCACAAAGACTGGACGCAATGGGAAAGCCTAGCCCCTTCTACAGAGCCAAAGCATGTGAACATGGAGCCCTACTTCTTTCCACCTTTTGTCTGTGGGGCTGTGAATAAAAAGGAGAACTAGTAGTTATGTAGTGGAATAACATCAGCCACAAGAACGTCCACAGCAGATTTTCTCCTAAAAACCAAAACTGAATCTCTCTGAACAATCGGCTGTTCTGCAGATGAGAGAACTAATGCTAAAGCTAATGCTAAAAAAGCAGGCACAGCAGAGAAAGAGAGAGAGAGAGACAGTCATTGTACCAGTAAAACAATTTAACTATGGTAACTGTAGGCAACAGAGATGGAGACTACTGTAACTGCGGTAACTGTACACAGGGAGGGAGAGATGAGAAAATGTAGACTCAAAATGTTTAGAATGATAAAAACAGAAAATTCTGAAAATGAACTCAAATATATTTTGGTATCATTTTTGTGACTAAAGCAAAAATCTTGACTAAAGAGACATCACAGCTCAGGTGCGCACTGCTGTTTTGCAACACAAAATGAAAGAGGAAGAAACAGCTGCTGCAGAGAATTTGATTGACTGTTAGTGTCCATCTGGCTAGAGACAATGTCTGAATGTCTGAAAAGCATAACTTTGTTCTTGATGGACAGAAGCAAACACACACAGGCTAAAAAGTAGGCCAAAGTATAGCTCTTACCTTTTTCTTCTTTTTTGCAGATAAAATAAATAAATAAATAAAATCTACGATGATTCCTCACCACTGTGACATCTCTATGTCCCTACAGTGTCTTTGCATGTGTATATGTGTGTGTCAGTAAGTCCAGGTCAGCAGCTGGTCAGCTTGTTTAAACCCCTCAAGAATTTTCAGAGTCCCCTGTAGTCCTACAGTGGTGGACTCAGGCCTGATGTTCCTGGATAGGATTTGTCTCTTCTCAGCTCTCTTCTCTCCTTGTGTGATCGCTTGCTCTTTCTGACGTTCTACCAGCCAGGTTCTGCTGTGGTCTCCTGTTCTAGTGGTTTCTACCCATCTCCACTCGCTCCTTGTTGAGCTCTCTGGAAGCACTGCCTGGTGTTTCCTGTTTGTTTTATTTTCTACTGGCAGCAGGAAATGGTCATCTTTTCCTCTTCCTTCAACCACCACCTCCCATGTCAGCCCCCAGCCACAGACACACACACACAAACACACACACACACACACACACACACCACACCCTGGACTGAATGATTGTCCGGAGAAGACTATGACACAACAGGCCGCTGGACGCAGACCTGTTGAAGGCCCACCACCCCTCCTCATATGAACATGTCCCCTTCACTGTCTATTGTCCAGCCACTCTGGCCTGGGGACCCCTTAAAGGGCCCTCTGTTCCTTCTAACCCTCCTATGGACCTTGGGGTCAATTTGACCCCATTCAGTTAAAAAAATAATAGCTGACATTTTTTAGGCTACATATTTCATGACGTTTCCTAATTTGAGGGGGGCAACTGATTAAGCATAAATTAACATGATGATATTTTTTTCAATTTTCTGTACACATTTTCGCTCTGCGATGGACTGGCGACCTGTCCAGGGTGACCCCACCCTCGCCCAATGTGAGCTGGGATTGGCTCCAGCAACCCCCGCAACACGGAAATGGATAAGCAGTTGAAGATAAATGAATGAATGAATGTACACATTTTGCACATATTGCCGTTCCTCTGGGGTCAATTCGACACCAAGCTGTTTTAGCTGTATAAATCCTGTCTGTCTCTGTGTGTGACCTCACATCCCTCCACCTGCAGGTGCAGAGTTGATACTTAATAGCTGATAATTCCCACGAGAACTTCTATACTTCTGTGGTGACTTTCGATAAATACTTGATTGCGTTATGTGAATGGTGTCCATTGCAACAATATACACTGAGCAAAGCTGCCTAATACAGCATCAACATTTGGGCAGCATGTGATGCACAGTTCAGCCAAGGTTACAGAGGAAAATCCTCTGAAGTAGCAACTGAAAAAAAAAAAAAAAACAGGGCATGAGGGTTGTGCTTAACATGGCTGAAGGACTCCATGAGCATAACATTACATGTGATGATTTTTTTCATCCTGCACCCTAGTGAGGAAACCCAATTTCTAAAATGGTACAAATCACAGGAAGAAAACACAGGAGGTGCCAGGTGCCAGGTTTGTCTAAATGATTCAAAGCAAGCACACAAACAGACACACTGCCTGCATAACACTGAAAATTGATGCTGTGCTTCCTGATAATGTTGCCTAAAAGAAGCAGATATAGGGCGAAGAGGATTGGTCTGAGAACCGAGCCCTGTGGAACTCTGTAGTTGGCTATAGTCCGTGAGGAGGAGTTATTAACATGTCTATTAACATGGACAAACTGATATCTATCTGAATAATAGGATTTGAAACATCTTAGTGCAGTTCCTTTAATCCCAATTTTGCGCAGCTCGCAGAGAAAAAAACATTGAAAATGACCTGTCATAGTCATATAACTTCCGGTGTGTTTCAAAATAAAAAGTCAGTTAGGCTCCAATCAAGGGCAGAAGATTATCCATTTTATCTGCGCTCATTTGGAAGCACCGAGGGTGTTTTTCACTATCAAGGCATAGTTCGCCCACAAGATGGTGAAATGCTCCAAGCTCCCTCCTCCTCTGGTTTATCGGGTGAACCCACATTCTTCGTCTATTTCTCCTCCGGAGTCTTTGGAGCAAAAGATAAAGTGCTACGGCTTTCCCTCTATCTATTTGCGCTAGATAAAGAACAAAATCACAACAATAAATTAACAACTTTTATATTAGTAAATACGGATTTACAGATTGGGGAATCTAAAATATTTGATGTAAAGTTACATTTAAAAAGCAATACATGTAATTGATTATAAAAACAATCGCGAAATGAAAAAAGATACTGGGAAGACGATCGCACAGCACTTCAGATTCAGCAGAGAATGAACCCGCAGGATCTGCCTATACTGTTTTAAATTGGGGTTGGTGTCTATGTAAATTAAGGTACTCCTGTTTTAATTTAAATTCGATTGTTCTAGGCACTTCCTATGAAAACCTGTAGAACAGGAACCGACCCCCCATGGAAAATACTTTAAAAACTGACCTAGGCAAAGTTAAGATGGATTGATCATATAATCAGGGTCTATTTATTTATTTACTATTTCTTGTTATATTTGCACACACTTAATCAAATTTATTTTTTTTACATTACATATTCTATTTATGATGACCATTGTCAGAGGAAAACACAATGTAGAAACTGGTGTACACACAGGCGCTGCTCCTGGGTTTACCCTAAGCGTGTTTTCACGTGACGCACATGCACTGCTCCGGTACACGCAGTCAATGTGTCCCAGGCGTCTCCAGCTGGGGCAGAACCCTGCCCCAGCTGGAGACGAAGATGGACGAATAAGGCCAGCCTTTAACGAAGACTCAGTGTATTCATTCATGGCCGTCTTCTCAGGAGCAGAGATAGAATACAGTCTACCCTTAGGAATAGGGGCCCCTGGGATCAAATCAATGGGACAATCATATGGTCTGTGAGGAGGAAGGGAAGTAGCCTTACTTTGGCTAAAAACCTCCCCCAGATCATGGTAACAGCTAAGAACAGAAGTCAGGTCGGGAGTCTCAGAGTCTGTGGCAGAATTAGCGGAGACAGAATTAAAAACAGTTTTCACATTGAAATCATGACATGACTTTAAACACTTGTTTTTACAACCCTCAGCCAAGTTCAAAACCCTCCCAGTACTCCAGTCAATGCGGGTTGTGTTATTTTAACCAAGGGAAGCCCAGAATAAGGGAGTGCTGGGTAGAGCGATGCAAATGAAAACACGAGTTCATGGTGGTCACCTATAATTACCGTCAGAGGTTCAGTCTTGTGAGTCACCTTGATTATCAGGCTCCCATCAAGAGCACTGGCCTCTAATGGCTGGGGATAGTAGTTCAGTTTTCCATTTAAGTTTTTTGGCCAAATCACAGTCCACGAGGTTCTCATCAGCCCCTGAGTCAATGAATGCCCCAAGAGAAATGGTGGTGTCACGATGCTCCACCTTGATCTCTGTTAAGGCTCGAGGAGGGAATTCAGCGGAGGAGAAACGGCTCGCCAGTACCCTCCCCTCTACTGGCAAGCCTGTCCTTTTGCTGGGTATGCTGCGAGGAGGTTACCTTGCTGCTGCAATAGAAACACCTTCCTTCCTGCAGGCGACGATGACACTCCTCAGCGGACAATTTGGCTTGACCCAGCTGCATGGGTCTCCACCTACTGGGTGTAGTAGCATGCAGCGCGGCCCCGATGGTGATCAGCCAATCATGCCATTGGGTTTCGGTCTCGTTTACGCTCATGTAAACGAATGTCGGATCTTATGGCTAGGGTTATCAAAGAGTCCAGGTCAGATGGCAGCTCAAGGGACACTAACAAATGTTGAATCTCGTCAGAGAGGCCTTTTAGAAAGACATCATAAAGGGCCGTGGCATTCCATCCGCTGTCCGTGGCTAGGGTGCGAAAGCAGATGGCATAATCACAAAGAGTCTATGCCTTGTTTGATATTGCTCAACTCAGATTCTTCCTCTCGGTCAGACGAGAGGGGATCAAAAGCCCTCCTCAGAGCCTTTATGAATTCATCGAGGGAATCACAGATTAATGACCACTCAGCCCACGCTCTCGCCCTCCTGATGAGATGGGACACCATAAATGCCACTTTGAATCTCTCTTAAGGATAGGCTGATGGCAAGTGTTCATAATGCATTTCGCAGTCAACAAACGAACGCTCAGCATTCTAGAAGAGGAAGAAGAAGAATCTTTATTGTCATTGTACACACACTGAGGTCATTGCACACACAACGAGATTACATTTACACTCTGAGATATATTTATATATACAGGGCCCCACAACCACACACACAGGGCCCCATATCGTGCAAACTTGCGAAGAGGTTTCAGAGTGAAGGCGCCACCATTGCTCAGCGCACCTGGAGCAATTTTCCAGGCTCACCATAAAACCTCTCTGGTGGGGAGAGGCGAGAAGCCATGGCATGGAAAACCAGGACTGATGATGCTCCAGCAGCTGCCAGAGATGGTGAGGCTTCTGTGTCAGGAGAGGAGGGATCTCTTGTGAGGTGAGTGAGGACTTGGTGTACTTGGGCTGCCAGGAGGCTCACCCGGGTGGTTATGGCTGCTTTGAAGTACTCCTGACAGTTTACCAGCTCCTTCATTCCATGATGCAGAGAGGACATCTGATCCTCCTGCTGATTCAGGCAAATGCCTTGGGAGCAAATGGCTGCTGTCAATTGATCTGAGTTGGCTGGGTTCATCCTGGCCAGTTTGTACTGTCACAACCAAACTAGGACTGAACCCAAATGCACGACTCAGTTCAAAATAAACAGTCTTTCAATGATAAAGTACCAAAGGAAAATCACTCTTACAGAGGAAAATATCTAACTACTGAAATAACAAAGAATCACTTACTAGGAGGAACCAATAAAACAAAAAACACTCTTTCGAGGAAAAACTTCTACAACTATGGAAAAAACAGGCAAGACAAAGTATCAAAATAACATAAGACAAAACTACGGCAAAAACTATACAAAGTATCAAAGGAATACACAAACTGACTTGACATGAAACGTGAAGTCAGAGAACCTACGCCAATTCCATGCTACAAGACAAGACAAACTGGAACAGGATAAAGGGAAACACAGACTATATATACGCACACAAGGTAATGGGAAACAGGTGGAACAATCAGGGCGGGGCAGACAATCAGACCGGTGGGAAACACACAAGGGGAAAGGGAAAGTTACCTGAAACGAGAGGAGAGTTAGATTTCAAAATAAAACATAAAGCCAAGGGACAACATAGAAACAAGACAAAAAAGTAATCAACATAACTTAACATGATTTCTTGGATATGATACTACAGAGGAACAGAAGTGAGATTACAGAAAGCCCTGGAAACCCTCAAGAACGCAGGTTTAAAGTTAAACCATGAGAAATGTCTCCTGCGTCAGTGAGAACTCAACTACCTTGGACAGTTCATTGATGAGCATGGCATTAGACCAGATGAGGCCAAGGTCAAAGCCATTACCGACCTTGAGCCACCAAGAAATGTCTTTGGTCTAAGACGAGTCCTGGGTATGATTCGCTACTGGGGCAGGTATTTGCCAAACCTGTCTGATGTCACCAAGCCCCTCAATGACCTTCTCAAAAATTATGCAGCAGGGGCCTGGAGTGCAGCACAGGAGGAAGCCTTCAAGAAAGTGAAACAGCTCATCACACAGTCACCTGTGCTACCATTTTATGATCTGAATAAGCCAACCATTGTTAGTGCAGATGCTAGCAGTTATGGCTTAGGAGGAGTCCTATTACAATAACACGATGGAAAGTTGAAACCGGTTAGCTTTTGTTCTAGAACACTCCCTGAGGCTGAACAGCACACGTGCAAATTGAAAAAGAGTGTCTTGCTGTAGTTTGGGCTTGTGAGAAGTTTTCCAGATATCTGTATGGTTTAGACACCTTTATCCTGCAGAGTGATCACAAGCCTCTCATTCCATTAATAAACTGTAAAGATTTCAACTCTGTGCATATGAGATGTCAAAGACTGTTGCTACGTATGATGTGCTATAACCCCACAGCTGAATATGTGCCAGGGAAAGAACTAGTTATAGCTGATACCCTTTCCAGACATCCTCAGGCAGATGAGACACAAGAAGTCGCTGAGCTGACAAGTGAAATAAAGGCCTACGAGGAAGCACTCCACAAAGCATGGCCCATCTTGCCGACCCTGATCAAGCAGCAGACCCTCCAAGATGCTGAACTGCAAATGGTCCAGCATTATGCGATGACAGGTTGGCCCAAGTATGCAGTTAAAGTGCCTGACCAGGTAAAACCCGACTGCACTTCCAGACATTACCACATCCATTGGACAATGATAGAATAGTAGTTCCACAGATGAGATGAGGCCAGAGATACTGCAGTACATGGGCACCAGGGCATTGTGAAATGGAGAGAACGTGCTAGGTGTAATGTGTGGTGGCCCACATGTAAACACTGCCAAGAGTCCAGGCCTACTCAAAAAAGAGAACCCCTGATCACTACCCCACTTCCCAGCCGTCCATGGGAAAGAGTAGCCGATGACATATGTGAGTTGAATAAACAAAGCTACTTGGTAGTTGTTGACTACTTTTCAAGGTACATAGAAATAGCCTATCTCAAAGACATGTCCAGTGAAACCATTAGAGCTAAACTGAAAAACATACTGTATTTGCCAGATGAAGATGTCCAAATGAATTAATCACAGATAATGGTCCCCAGTTCTCAAGCAGACCTTTTGCACAGTTTTCTCAGGAGTATGATTTTAGACACATAACAACTAGTCCTCAATATGCTCAGGCTAATGGAGAGGCTGAGAGAGCGGTACAGATAGCTCAAAGAATCCTGAAACAGACTGATCCTATCTTAACCCTCATGAGCTATAGAGTGACCCCGCTGCAGGCCACAGGTGTGAGTCCATCTCAGCTCATGCTTGGTATACAGATCTGCACATCAGTTCCTACTTTGAAATCTTAATTACAACCTGTGTAGCCAGATCTCCAAAAGGTGAGACAGACTGATGAGAAGGCTAAACAGAGCTACAAGCGTGCCTATGACAACAGGCATGATGTCAGACTCCTGCCAGAACTTGAGCCTGGAAATAATGTTGCTGTTAAGCTGGACAATGAACGTAGATGGACAAAGTCAGCTATGGCCTTCAAACAATGTGACTCTCCAAGGTAGCCCACCTTGCCTGCCGGGGGTTTAGCCTCTTAGCAGAGTGGATGTATTCCAGGTTCATATGGTCTGTCCAGATGAGGGACTGCTGCTCAGTGCCCTCTAACCAGTGCCGCCACTCCTCCAGAGCCACCTGAATAGCCAGCAACTCCCTGTTGCCCATATCATAGTTCCTCTCTGAGGGGGACAGTTTCCGGGAGAGGAAGGCACATGGTGGAGCTTGTTATCCACTGGGAACCGTTGGGAAAAGACCCCTCCTACTCCCACATGAGAGGCATCCACCTCCACCACAAACTGAAGGTGAGGGTCTGGAAGGGTGAGGATGGAAGCCGTGGTGAAGCTGGTCTTAAGTCTCCGAAGCAAGACCTCAGCCTGGGGAGTCCACTGAAGCTTGACATTAGGTGAACTTAGTTCATGTGAAGGGATGGCAACAAAACTGAAACCCCTGATGAAGCGTCTATAGAAGTTTATAGAAGTTTGCAAACCCCAGGGAAACATTGCAATTGTTTCCTGGGGACAGAGTGGAGGTGAAAAGGTCCAGGAAATGACATATGGGGGAGTCACGAGCCGACTCTGCTGTAGCCCATGCCTCTGCCTGCCCGGAGAGGTGAGAGATAATGTAAGCAACCCTGGAGTGATCAGAGGGAAAAGCCACTGGCTGCAAGTCAAAGTGCTGTCCACACTGTACCTCCACTGTACCAGAAAGGCTTGGCAATTGTTCATGTCCCGCGCTCTGGTCTGGACAGAGGGAGAGCCGCCGAGGAGGACACAGTCACTGGACTAGGAGGATTAGACGTACCAGCTGGCGGAGAAGCAGCTGGCAAGACAGGGACTGGAGCACCGCATCTACCCAGGAACTGCTGCATCTGATCGATAAGTGCACTCACTTGGTTAGACAGCAAGGTGTGAAGCACAGGCGTTGAGTTCCTGGGGGCCATGTCAGACAGAGCTCAGCTACTCCTCATGCTGAGTGAGAAGCACACTCTGAGAGCGCAGAGTGGCTTCTAGACTGATTGAGTCGGCTGGGTCCATAGTGTGGCCAGTTTGTACTGACAAGGGTGTCTGATACATCAGGACTAGACCCAAACGCACGACTCACAGTTCGTTTTCAAAACAAAGTCTTTGCTTAGGCAGGTTCGGTACATGGGCAGGCAGTCAGAGATGGCAATAACAAAAAAAGGGCTGGGCAAAGGCAGAGTCAAAAAAAAGGGTCTGAGGTCAAAAAACATTAGAAGACTAGAACAGGAATAATAATGCTGGAAGGTTTGCAACAAAGGCTAAAACGAACTGGCACAGGGAGCAGGGATCACACAGACCATGACCGGACCAGAAGTTTCTCTGCAGATCTGCCACCAGCCTCCTACTCCTCCCGCGGGTCCTCGCCGAGATATTCTTCTGTTCCTGCGTCCACGCCTCCGACCAACTCCAGGAGTGATGCCGAGGAGCCCATGCATATCAGACGCAGTCAGCTCTCGCCGGAGGAATGTCTTCGCAGATGAAAGGAGGAATGATGCATCTATTGTGCTCAACTGGTCATTTCTTGGAGAACTACCCTACACACCATAGCGGTTCCACCCGTCAGGCATCTGTGCTGGTAAATAGCTTCCCCAGTAAGAACAGATCTAGCCGGCATTTCTCTCAAGTCACACTCTCTTCCGAATCGCTAACTCTCTCACACACTGCTCTCATTGATTCTGGTGCTGATGCTAGTCTGATGAATACTAATTTAGCTAAGAAACTTAACCTCTCTTTTGTCCAGTTACACTCCCCCCGCGCCTTAGACGGCCATGTGATACATCTGGTTACCCACTGCACATCTCCTGTATCTCTGACTTTTCCTGACTTTCACACTGAACAGATAACTTTCCATCTTTTTGATGCACCCCACCACCCACTTGTTTTAGGCTATCCCTGGCTAATTATGCACAATCCTCACATAGACTGGGCCTCCGGCAAGGTTGTATCATGGGGGAGCAACTGTAAAACGTGCTGCTTTTTGGGTCCTCCTGTTTCCAGTTCAGAGGGCGTTTCAACCTCGCCTGAGGAGGCCGACAAGGAGGAGTTTCCTGATCTGTCTTCAGTTCCACCTTGGTACTTGGATCTCAAGCAGGTATTCATTAAGCTAAAGCTACCTCACTTCCTCAGCACTGTTCTTATGATTGCTCCATAGACTTACTTCCTGGTACCTTGCCACCTCGTGGCCATCAGTACTGTCTGGACCCGAGCATCAAGCCATGTTGGAGTTTTTCATCACCTGCCGGAGCTAGTTTCTTATTTGTGGGGAAGAAAGACAAGTCTCTTCGACCCAGCATTGATTTTTGTGGACTCAATGACATTACTGTTAAAAACAGGTACCCTCTTCCACTTATTTCCTAGGGTTTTGAGCTCCTTCAGGGGGCCAAGGTATTCACCAAACTAAATTTGCGCAATGCTTATCATCTGGTCCGTATCAGGGAGGGAGATGAGTGGAAAACAGCCTTCAACACTCCCACAGGACACTGAATACCCAGTTATGCCTTTTGGACCCACTAATGCCCCGGCTGTGTACCAGGCATTGGTTAATGACATTCCGTGAGTGTTTGAATAAGTTTGTTTTTGTGTATTTGGATGACATTCTGATCTGTTTTATTATCATCTCTGTTTTCCCTTCCTGTTCCCCGTGTGATTACCTGTCCCCGCCCTTATGTGTTTCACCTGTGTCTCATTATCCCTTCTCTCCTGTGCGTATATAATCAGTGCCCTCCTGTGTGTCAGTGCCAGATTGTCTTGTCTCCTAGAGCAGCATCCAGTGTTTCATGTTAGAGAGTGTCCCCATGTGTGACCGTTTTGTTCTTGGTTTCCAGGTTTCTGAAATCTGGTATTTGTCTGTCTGCCTGCATTTGTGTCCGCCAGTCTCTGTGTTCCTGACACTGTGTTGATCCTTCCTGACCCCAAACGGCAGTTCGTGGTAGAGGTGGACGCTTCCGATTTGGGTGCTGGGGAGGTACTCTCTCAACGCTCTGGAATGGATGACAAGCTCCACCTTTGTGCCTTCTTGTCTCGCAGGTTGTCTCCGTCAGAAAGAAACTATGATGTTGGAGACCGCAAGCTGCTGGCCATCAAGGTGGCTTTGGAGGAAAAGACTGAACCCTTTGGACCTGTGGAGCATAAAGACTGAACCCTCGTCAAGCCAGGTGGGCCCTTTTCTTCTCCTGCTTCAATTTCACCATTTCCTACTGGCCTGGCTCCAAGAATATAAAGCCTGATGCCCTGTCTAGACTGTTTAAAGGAGAATCTGTTCCTAAGGATCCCTGAGACACTTTGTTGTGGATTATGTCACCTGGGAGATAGAACAGCGGGTCAATAGAGCTAATCTGGGGATTCAGACCCCTCCTGAGGTACGACCCAACAAGGTGTTTGTCAGCCCTGATCTTCTGGGGCTCTAGGAGTACCTGGGCTCATTCGTCCCTTATCTCTTGTCATCCTGGTTTCTGCAGAACTCTGACCCGGGTCCGTGAGAGGTTTATGTCAGGGTCAGTCTGCTACTGTCAGGGTCAATCAGTCCTTGTGTCTTTGTGTTAGGGTCAGTTTAGTCTTGTTGTCACTTCCTGTTTTATTTTGAAGTCCTCGTCTCACCCCTGTCTTCCTGTCAAGTTTCCTGTCTGTATGATTGCCTTCCCTGCCCTAATGTGTTTCACCTGTGTCTTGTCTCCCTCCTCCTTGTGTATTTAAGCTGTGCTTCCCTACCCTTCGGTGCCAGATTGTCTTGGTCAGCATGCATTCACCCCAGCCCTTTTTGCCACAGCATTTGTCAGAATTTTGTGTTCTTCCTCCAAGCGAGCAATTTTGAGGTTGTATGACCCTTTGTCTCATCAGAGTTCTGCCTTGCCCTTTTTGGATTTGTCTGCCTGCTTTTGGACTGCCTTCCCGTGTATGACCCCTGCCTGTTTCTCATTAAAGATTCTTCGAACACTGAATACGTGAACACTGAATACGTGTTGTGGTGTTTTTCTGTGACTGGGTCCCCTGCAAGCGCTAACGCCGTGACAGAACCTCGATCCATGAGACGAACGTTTAAGACTGTGGCTCCATCCAGGTTAGACCAAGCCCGAGCTCCAGCCCAAGCCAGGCCAGCGCTTACCCGGCATGCTGCTCCAGCCCAGCGGGGATCCCATTGGCCAGCCTCCAAGTCTGCCAGCTCTGGGCCTGCTAGCCACCAGTCATCCGTCCAGCCTGATACCTCCGGTCCTGTGAACCAACGTCTTGTCCACCAATCTCCTGTCCCGGCTGGGCCGCCGCCGCAGCCATCTATTCTATTCCCCCCCGAGTCCTCCGCCGGAGGTTATGGAGTCCCTGGTCCTTGGGTTACTGGTTGCCTGTTTCCTCCAGTTTCCAGGATTACCTGAGGGCTGTTCTCCCAGGCCTGCAGCCTCCTCCGAGGGCCCGCCTCCGGACCCCGCAGCTTCCTCCGAGGGCCCGCCTCCGGAGCCCGCAGCCTTCCCTGACACCCCCAGAGTCTTCAGCTCCGACACCCTGTCCGGCGCTTCCCCCCGAGTCTGCAGCTCCTGAGCCCCTTCCAGAGCAACCCCCAGAGTTTGCCATGCCCCTTCCAGAGTTAGCGGCGCTCCTCCTGCCGCTGCCTCCAGAGTTTGCCACGCCCCTTCCTCCTGCTGATCGTAGGAGAGCTGCGCCAGCGTATCAAGCAGCAGGTGTGGTTATCAACCAGACAATTATTATTAGTATTATAGCTTTATTTATATAGCACTTTTTAAAACAACAGTTACAAAGTGCTTAACAAAACACATGAATCAAACAATACAAAATTCAATCAAATTAACAGGAATAAGAGGCCAGAAATTAAAAACATATACAGGACAACGATTGGGACAGTGTACAAGCTCACATATATGATAACCAAAAAAAAACCAAAATCTTGATCAGTCCCTTGTTGCTGATGGGGATAGCAGCAGGCCTGAAATTAAATTACCTCAGAGGATCCTCAATTGTGGTTAGCTATTGTAGGGGAAAGACAGGGCCCAGAGGCCTTGTCTCTGTTCACGCGTCAATATGAGAGTCAGGTCATCAGGACCTGCTCTGGCGCCTAACAAGTCAAAACAAAAAGTAGAAGACATCTGGGGTACCAGGAAAGAGAACTACACTACACACACACACACACACACATATAGTGCTGCACAATCACCATGGTTGAAGTTCAAGATAAGGGTGAAGGTTATCCACACAATACACACACGTAACCTGTCTTCAGAATAAGAAGCATGTCACATGTTTTTCTGGTGGTTCTGTCTCTGACTACGTTGTTAGTAGGGCTGATGTGAATAAAGAGACTCCCCATATGACACCTGTGTCCGGACAACCTGATTTCCTCTTTTCCACCTCTTTCCGCCACAACATAATTGGTGAACCAGACATGATTGAGTTTGGATCCTGGGCTGAGAGGGAGGCCGCCGCGTCCTGCACCGAGATCGCTGAACAAAGCTGCAGCACAAGGTAGGTTAAATTAAACCTACAGCAGTGCACTCGCTGCGGGGGGTGACGGCTAAAGTCTCAGCTATTGTGGATGCACTCGAAATGAATGGTTGATTTAAAAAACCGTTTGCTATACCCCTGATTTGAGGCTATTGGAGCAAAAACATTGTTGAAGCATTGTTGAAGGAAAGAGTGGTGGAGGATCAGAGGGGGACACAGGTCCTAGGTGAAACCTGCACATGGAGGTTCTGCCAGCAAATTCTGTAAAAGTGTGTGTTGTGTTATTATGGTTATGTATTTATGAGAAGCACAGAAGGTGCTCTGTGACAGCTTGATCAACGTAGGTGTAAATTCCATTTTGGCTGATTAGACATATCTGGCGGTGCGACTGGCCAGTCATGGTGCTTGGATAGGCTGTCTGAGAGAAAGGAGGGACGAGTTGGGTCCCTGTTGTATGTTAGAAAAGTTAAGCTGTCCAACCACAGAACGGAGCCGGAGATGCTTGAGCTGTGTGCTGTGGAAATAAGAGTTTTGTGAAGCGCTGTTTGATAGTGAAGAGCCGGGGCCAGGAGCCCCCTGGTTTGTATGCGTGTGATAACCGCAGGCTGAGGATAAAAATTAGATGGGAAGCGCACCGTGAGCTATGCTGTAAATTGGTGGGGCTATGGTGAAGTCTTTGGGTGGCAATACTCTTAACTGGGAAACCCTAACCCAAATTGTACTCACCTATTAATAAATATATATGTGGAGGAGTATCACACCTCATCCACTAGTCAAAGAACGAGCCGAACTTAACAGATGCATTTCAGTAGCAGTGCAAAAGAAAAGAGAAAGAAGCAGCTAAGCTGTGACCTATAAGTTCAATTTCGTCCAAGAAAATCAGTCAGATCCTCAGCCTTGGATTGGGGCAGTTTATAATTAAATAAGTTATAATTTTAATACCTGTGTATAACTCCTAGCTAAGAGTGAATTTCAGACCTCTCTAATTTCCAACTTACAAAAGTTCAAACAGGAGAAAAATTTGAGGTCATAACAGGGGGGAACTGGTGTGGCCAGCCAGTTCTCCCACTCCCAATAAATTTGTTGGTTAAAGATAAAATCAAGTTCCATAAATCTCCTGAATAACCAAGTGGGTTAAAAACTCCGAAAATTAGGACATAAAATAAATCATAAACAAATGCATGTAGATAATTTCCCCTGACAAAGACAACTAACCAGACGTGACTTGGACTGACAGTGTGTGTGTGTCCGGATGTGTGTGTGAGTGCATCTGAAAAAAAAAAAAAAAAAAGGGAAAGAGAGTGAATAAAGCGTGAGAGAGAAGCGCTGGGTGAAAGTATTACATTGAATGCTACTCAAATCTTGATGAGTCCAGTGGACTTTTCAACAGAACAAAGCAAAGCTGTCTGTGCTGACACGCTGTGTCACTGAATATACTGTAGCAACTCTAAAATTCTGAAAGTATTTTGTATGAACAAAACTCCATTCTATGAACATAAGGTTTTTTATAATGCAAGCTGTCTTATTTTGGTACATCTGCAATGTGTGGTTGTTTTGAAAAAATGCATAAATGTATGTTGATCTGCAAGGCTGGACGTAAGTGAATGGATGAGAGAGAAGTGTTGTATGGTTCAGGGGAAACCGTTGGAAGTGAACAAATAGAGTGAGGTGTTTAAGCCAGGTTGTGGCGCAGTGAGGAAATTGTGAAGACAGAATCAAAGGAGTTAAAGTAAAGTTAAAGAAAGTTAAAGGAAAAGGGTGAATGACCGAAGAATGACCGAAGAGGAACGCCTCCAGGCTCCTCATAGTCAAGTGTGATTGGTATGAGTGGCCAGTGGGAAGTGAAGAAGGCGTGTGTGGGCGTGGTAGTACAGTCGACTCACAGTTGGCAGCTGGCCCAGGAAAGTACACAGACGCAGAAAGATAAAAATAGTCCCCCCTCCCTTGTGCTTTTCCCAAGTCCTGTGCAATGACATACAACTTTTTTTCTCCTCTCTTTCTTTATATATCAGTTGACATCAGTTTAAAAAGTGATAATAGCAAGATGAGTATTGTGCCAAAAGCCCTGATCGGGGCTAAGTATCCAGAATTCTTGACACAAATTACTAAAATGTCTAAAAAATGGGAGAAGCGAATGAAAGGAATGACCTCTGCATGGCCCAAGGATGGCACGTTTGATGTGTCAGAGTGTGAGGACATGGAAAGGTGAATCAAAGATCATAAAATAAAAGACAAAAGTAAGAAAAGACAAGATAAAAGAGACTTGGAGATAAAAATTTTAAACATGTTTAAAAAAGAAGGAGAAAACTACAGGAATTTTCTGAAGGAAGGTTTGACTGAATTAAAAGAAAAACAAAATAATCGTTACAAAAACCCCAAGCAGGAACCAGCAGGGGTGTATCCATCCCTGGCTGGGATGGTCAACTTTTCAGGTGATTTTGACTTGTTACTGCAGGCTGTATTGGGCCAGCGTGACCTGAATGATAGCTCAAAAAAAACAAGGAAACTCTCAGATGAGAAATGATAATGCTAATGGTAATGCAGTCCTGGACAATAATGCAGGCAACCAGGAGAACTCTAAGATAAACAGAAGACAGTCAACAGGGTTGAACAGAACAGCAAGCCAAGCTCAGAGTCAAACACCACAGAGTGGCATAACCATGCCCCCAATATACTGTAGCACTGAAAGATAACAACCAAGAGTGTAGACTGTTATGCAAAACATAATGAGTGTGCGGGGGGGTCGTCGTACTGGCTAGAACTTGACCAAACAGGAATAGACTTGCAAAGAGAAAAAAATCGCACAGTGATTCAAGAAATTGAGGAAGAGATAGACAGCTTACATAATAAGAAATGTAACCTGGAGGAAGCACAGGTAGCTAAAGTCATACGTTTGACCCCCATGTTGTCCTTCTGTTGATTTTTTAGCAGGTTTGTTCACGTTACTAGCTAAGACCAAATCTAAAAAAACCTGACCGCTACACAGACGGCCAATACCCAATACTAATTAAAGGAACACTCGACCTCGCTGGGCTGGTTAGCCGGCTGCCTGATATCTATGTAGGTGCAAACAAATGGATCAGAGCTTTTGAGGAAGAAACTGTGGGCAAACTGCTGGCCCTGGGGGACATTAAAGCCATATGGGCACAGTGTTGTGGAGCCCCTGTTATGGAAAACATACTAAAAGCCAACAAAAATGACTGGATGATGAGCCGCAGAGCAGATGGAACTGAATTCAATGCATATCGATCCATACTATACTGGAAGGCACTGTGTGATGAATATCCAACAAAAATAGATCCAAAAGTGTTAAAAGGGGACCCCTTATCAGTGACTGAAAATGCTGCAGCCTACATAACACGTCAAATGAGGAGGTGGAAACAAGAGACAGAGGAAGAAATAGACAAGAGCTTGGTGTTGACGACGTTGTTTCGCAACGCCATAGTAGAAGCACTGCCAGCCCCTGTCCAAAGCAGGTTGGATGATGTTGTGGGATTGACATCCATGCCACATAAACAGTTTCGTGATCATGTGGTGCATGCTGTTGACAAACACAGGAAGGATGAAAGACGAATGCATGAGCAGGGCAAAAACATGCAAAGAAAAATTGCACATTTGCAACTGGATGAGCTGCAATGAAAGAGCAAGGCAAGTCAAAGGCTGCAGTCGTGGCGACCAAGGGCACTCAAGCAGTAACGGTGCAGCCGAGTGAACTCACTGCACCTGTCCTGGCGGTGGGGGCACAGAATGTGATGCCACCCCAGCCACTGACACAACCACCAGCTTTTGGAGCTCCCCAAGCTCAGCCACCACCAGTGGTCAATATCTATCAGAAACCACCTGACATGCAACATCCTGGCAATCGTTATCAGGGGTCATATCGACTCAGAGGATGTATAGAAGGGGTGGACGTGGTGGTGGTCGCACAAAGGGGTGTTGGAATTGTGGTGAATATGGACATATTGCTGATCGGTGCCAACACCCACAAACTGGTGGGGACTTTTAGTACAGCCGTGGCCGGCCTCAGCGAGGTGGAGCTGGAGGCCCGGTAAACCCATGGGCAGGGCCCAATCTCTGCTACTAAGGCTGCCCAGAGAATCTTAAAGGGGAGGGTCAGTTCCCAACCGTTATCATAGGGACTGATGAAGAACCAATGCTGCAGGTTCAAATAGAAGGCAAGCAGACGCCCATGTTGGTAGACACTGGAGCAACTTACACCTGTGTAAGTCCAAAGTATGCCACTCACCTCCCCATGTCTGAAAAATTTGTTGAGACTGTAGGATTCTCGGGAATAAAGCAGCTAATTCCAAGAGATCCTGTGTGGCACATCGATGTTGGCAAAACCCCAAGAGGTGATACTGATGCCAACTCAACCTGTTCTAATAACCAACGAAACAGAACAGACAAATGTGGAGTTGAAGGAGGACATGCTAGGACATGTTCCAGAAGTGTTCTGGTCAAAGCATGATACTGACGTTGGCCTCGTGAAATCTGCCAACCCCGTACAGGTAGAGCTAAAACCAGGCATGTGACTCCCTTGCCACGCTCAATACCCACTGAAACCGGAAGCAGAAGAAGGAGTAAGTAAAACAATTACAGGGTTAATCGAAGCAGGAGTACTGGTTGAAACACGTAGTGTATGCAATACCCCTATTTTTCCTGTGTTAAAATCAGACAAATTAAGACACGGGTTGGTTCATGACCTGAGAATGATAAATGAAATAGTGGAAGAGTTACCAGCAGAAGTGCCCAACTTTCACACACTACTCACGAACGTGCCACCTGCAAAATCTTTCACAGTAATGGAGTTGTGCTCCGTGTTTTTCAGTATACCACTGTCAGAAGAGTCCCGTTATCTGTTTGTGTTCACATACAGAGGTAAGCAGTACACCTATACTCGCCTCCCACAAAGGTTTGCATTGTCACCACACATGTTTAACCTAATGTTAAAAAATTATCTTGAAGGTCTGGCACTAAACAGCACACTGTTACAATACGTGGATGATCTGTTGATCTGCGCAGTCATCTTGATAGAGTACCATCAGAACTCGGTAAAGGTTCTATAAAGGTTGGCTGAAGGAGGACACAAGGTGTCCAAAACAAAACTTCAGTACTGTCAAACACAGGTGGAGTACCTGGGGAGAATTGTCTCCCACGGCACAGTTGCAATCTCACCATCACAATTAGAAGGTGTGAGCAAAGCCCCATGCCCTCAGACTGTTGGACAAATGATGACATTTTTGGGGATGACAGGTTATAACTCTGAGTGGATAGAGGACTATGCAGAAAAAGTGGCTCCTCTCAGAGATCTAATCAAACAGTCTGATAATGCTGCAATGACGATCCCACTGAAATGGACAACTGACGCTATGGTAGCATTTTAAACACTAAAACAGAACATGCAAACTGCATCAACACTAGCTACACCAGACTACACCAAGCCTTTCTACCTGTACATAGCGAACAGAAGTGATAAATATGTGTCTGCGGTGCTGATGAGAGAAACATGTGAAGGTCGGAAGAAGCAACCTCTGGCCTATTACAGCACAAAATTGGACAATGTAGCACAAGGATGGCCTCCATGCTGTCAGGGGCTAGCGGCCATCCATTACGCGTATGAAAAAGCATCAGTCATAACAATGGGGTATCCAATTATCATTATGACACCACACAAAATAGCTGAACTGATCAATCAAGGACGATTTGTGGTAACTCAGGCACGTTGTCTGCAGTACGCTCCACTCCTAACATATCCAGATGTGACCATCAAATGGTGTTCAGCTCTAAACCCAGCAATGACCATCCCATTTGAGTTTGAAGGTGAACTTCACGAATGTGTAACAGAAACTATGAGATACACCAAGCTCAGGCCTGATCTAGAGTCATCCCCCATTCGAAATGCAGATGTCACCTACTTAGTAGATGGTTCAAGCTATCGTGATTATGTGGGAAATCATGCTGGCTATGCAGTAGTGAGGCAACAGAAGGATGCTTGGGTGACAGAAAAAGCAGAAAAATGTGAGCAGCCATGTTCAGCTCAGCTAGCAGAGTTAAAAGCGCTAACTGAAGCATGCAAGTTAGCCAAAGGAAAAGCAGCAAATATCTACACAGACTCTGCTTATGCTCATGGTATGTGTTTTTTGTTTGGAGCACTCTGGAAACAAAGGGGCTACAAGAGAGCTAATGGGACCCCGGTGCAACATGGCGAGCAGGTTAAAAAACTACTTTTGGCAATGATGCTACCAACGAGATTAACAATCATAAAATGTCAAGCTCACAGAAAAGGCAATGAGGATGTCATAAGAGGAAACAATGTTTCAGATGAGGCAACCAAACTGGCATCCAAGTGTCAAGCATCAGTAATGACGCCACTGGTGTCACTTGAACCATTGGCTACGCCAGAGGACATTATTTTGATGCAAAAAGAAGCAGATCACAGTGAGCAGAACCTCTGGAGACAAAGAAGCGCTACGATGAGTGAGACAGGGCTGTGGAGGTCACATGACGGTCTCCTGGTGGCACCTCTGACGCTATTAACCATTTTGATCTCCGAAGTGCACAGTGCAGATCACTGTGCCGGGGGGAGGTGTTAAGGAAAATAAAACAACAAGGATACTGGTCACCATACATGCAAGCCATGGTGGATGAAGTGCTGAATCAGTGTGAAGTGTGTGCTCAAAACAATGTGAGAAAAACAATAGCAACGCCTGTGGGACACATTCCAATTCCAGAAGGTCCATTCAAACACCTAGTGATTGACTATGTTGACATGATAAAACCAGTCCATTGAAAAAGGTACATGTTAGTAGTCATTGACAGGTTCAGCAGATGGGTGGAAGCAACTCCATCAAAAGATCTAGGAGCAGGCTCTGTCATCAAATTCCTAATCAGAGAAGTCATCCCACGTTTTGGTATTCTGTCAGAAATCAGCTCTGACAATGGCAAAGCATTTGTGGAAAAAGTTGCAAAAGGCATTTTGCAGCAGTTAAAGATTAAACAGAGATTAGGAGCTGTCTATCATCCACAAAGTCAAGGAATGGTTGAAAGAATCAACGGTACCTTAAAAGCAAAACTGAATAAGATATGTGCTTCTACCAAACTGAGCTGGCTTCATGCTTTGCCAATCGCACTAATGAGCTATCGCATGCAAGCACATAGAAGTACACATCTAACACCGCATGAAATGCTCACTGGTAGACCTATGCCTGCACCACAACTAAGAGCTCCTCATATAGGACCGTCGCTTGAGCAATTGCAAGATGAGCTAAAAGCATACATGAAACAACTAACTGCTATCCATAGATCTATATGTTTGCAGGAAAAAGCCCGAGAGGTCAACCAGGACCAGGATCCAGCCCGACCAGTGGTGCCAGCAGATCAGGTGTATTTGAAAGTCTTCTGACGAAAGTGGCACAAGCCTAGGCGCAAAGGACCTTACAAAGTTGTAAGAGCAACGCCAGCGGCTGTCCAGGTGGAAGGAAGCAAGACGTGGTATCACCTGAATCACTGCACCAAAAAGGTTCCGGAAGACAAAAAGGGCAGTATAAAACTGACAGAGAACGTTTGTTGTGCAAACTAGTGACAAGCACTCTCCTGTTGATGTCACTAGGCAATCTGGGACAGATGAAGCCAGTACCAACCAGCCCTTGCCAGGCCCAAGAAGATCTAAGCGACTGCAGGATGCCGGAAGCAAAGCAACAGACCATGAAAGGAGCCACTCCCAATGATTCAGATGAGTACGATGCAAAAACAAACACATCCATCCAGACAGTGCTAGGGCCCATACCAGATTTCCTACACCAAGTTCACGGCACACCAACCGTTACAAATAAAAAACATGCTGAGACACGAGTTAGACGAGACAAGTACACTGCATGGGAATGGGTGACATCCCAGACCATACCAAGTGATGTTAAGTCAGATGAAGCAACTAGAGTTACGACTATCCGGCCAACAATTGAATTGAATGCAACTGGACTTAGGACTTAGGTTGTCAAAGACGTTTCGCCTCCTTATCCCAGGGGCTTCATCAGTTAGGAACGTATCGGTCTGACTAGTCCTCACTAGTCTGACAAAATTTCCAGTTCAACAATAACTTCTACAGACAAAAGCATGGCTGTGCGATGGGCTCACCAGTATCCCCGATTGTGGCCAATCTATACATGGAAATGGTAGAACACAAGGCCTTGAACTGATACAAAGGTACACCACCAAGCCATTGGTTCAGGTATGTGGACGAGACGTGGGTGAAAATCAAAACCCAAGACGTACAGGCATTCACTTGAACACATCAACTCTGTGGACAAAAACATCAAGTTCACTAGAGAAGATGTCAAAGACCTTCCTTTTTTGGATTGTGATGTACACTTTGGTGAGGACAGGAGCCTCCACATTGGGGTATACAGGAAACCCACACACACAGACCAATGCCTTCTCTTTGACTCGCACCACGCATTGGAGCACAAACTGGGAGTTGTCAGAACACAGGGCCAAAGAAGCCATCTATGTAAAAGTGGAGAAACCTTCTCTAAACAGGGGAGGTGGTCTGCGACACCACCTATCTCCCATCTACAATGCTGCCCTGTCAACCTTACCCAGGAGAATGAACAACTCAGCCTCCAACAATGGCTGCCCAAAACTGACCTCATGTGACTCCAACGACCACAACGACTGTCGTTCACCAGTGGGCTCACAAGACTCCTAACGATGGCTGTCCACTGGAGGCCTCACCTGACTAACAATGGTCAGTGAAACTCCACTAACGAGCTATTGTTCACCAGGAGCTGTGTGAACACTCCCACAGAGGTTAAATACCTGGGTCCAACTCCACTGTTTTGTCAGACTAGTGAGGAATAGTCAGACTGATACGTTCCTAACTGATGAAGCCCCTGGGATAAAGAGGCGAAACGTCTTTGACAACCTAAGTCCTCAGTCCCGTTGCGTTCAATTCAATGAGCTTGCTCATCTGAAATTGCTGGTTGAGGAATTTCTTGATAAAACTACTGAAGTCTTTGGAAATGTTTTGACACCAAAGTGTCATTTTTTGATACATTATCCGAGACTTATGTTGATGTATGGTCCTCTTTACTCTTTGTGGTGCATTAGGTTTGAAAGTAAGCAACAATACTTTAAAAATATTGTGGAAAACTGTAGGAACTTTGTAAACATAACTGCAACTCTCAGCAGCCGTCACCAGATGAAGCAGTGCTGGGAGTTTTCTTCCAATACCTTCCTCGGTGACTTTGAATACACACTCAGCAAAGGCATCAGTATACTGTTTTCATGTCTGCCCAGTGATTTACAGAAAACTCTGAAATCACACCAAAGATTTGAAAATGTGCAGTTTAAAGATAAATTGCTTCAGAGTTTGTCATCTTTATCTGTCAATACTGTCAAATATACACTTGGGGATGTTTTTGTCGTAGGGCATGTGCACTCCGAAGCCATACTTTTATTCTTTAAAACCAAGTACATACTGAATGTGGACAAGATGTGGGTGTTATGTGGAAAACTGTTGATTCTTTACTCTTTTGAAAGTTATTTCCATGCTTACCATGTTACAGTTGACAAGGACTGGATTTTGCTCAATCCAGGAAATGAGTTAGACCATCAAGCTCTTGACACATATTTGGTTGACGACCAACCACCTAGCAAGACGTGCACAATTGTATTTAAACTGGTACAATTTGATAAGGTACGAAAATGAACCGTCACCAATGGGTACAAAATTGTCTCTCAAAAGGGCACTGCTGGTGTGACAAGGGTTTGTACCCTTTTAGGTACATTTTCTTACTTCTATTTTTGAGTATGTGGATTCAGGATCTTATATCTTTTTATTTATTTATTTATTTATTTATTTAACTTTATTAAGGACACAATGGTCCATAGCACACAGGACAAGCATTAAAAAGAAACAAACAGATACAACAAACTATATTTTACATAAAGGCTGAGACGCCAAAGATTCCACATCTTTGAAAAGAACCTGACTGAGCTCTGAGCAGGGTTAGTCAGTGTGGAAATGATGCTGTTCACAGAGTCCGACAACCTGCACATACATCTGTACATCAGATTATTCAGTACAGCAGAGCAGGTGGGCACACCAACACTGACAAACAATTGGCTTGCACTGCTCCATTATGGCACCTTGAGCAGCAGCCTCATCCCATCATTATATGCTACATTAAGTTTCTGGATACTGCTCCTTCTATAGCGACGCCACAAGTGGGCAGTATGCATGGGGGTACAGTAAGCTTTAAAAAGTGTAGTCTTCACTTGTACAGAGTACATACCAAACTTTCGAATTAGTGTATTCACTTGCGCATACATAGCACGACACTGCCTCTAAATGTCCCGATCATTGGACAGGTCATCAGTAATATAGTGTCCTAAGTATTTAGCCTCATTACATAATTTGAGGACAGTGCCAGACAGACAGAAGTCAGGAAATGACAGTTTGCTATCCTCTTTACTCCTGACAATCATTATGTTACTTTTTGTAGCATTGTAATTAATATCAAAGTCTGAGCAAACCCTCAGTAACTGTTGAAGACCAGCACTTTATGGAGAAAAGATAACTAAATCATCTGCATACACTAAGTGGTTGATGATGATGATACCAACCACGCAGCCTGTACCACATCTGCTAAGCAGCTTTGATATATCATCCATATAAATATTAAATAAGAAGGGAGACAGAATGCTTCCCCGTCTAACTCCATTGCATACACTAAATGGAGCAGACATAAAGTCACCCCACTTTACATGCATTGCCTGATGAGCATACCAAAAAGCCAGAATCCTTATCAGATATTTGGGAACTCCTCTACTGTGGAATTTATAAAATAATTTTTCATATTTCACACGATCAAAAGCTTTAGAGGCATCGATAAAACACATAAACATTGTGGAATTATGCCTGTTATACAGATCTAAAATCTCCTTTAGAGCGAAAATACACATATCTGTCCCATGTCGAGGTTTGAAGCCAAACTGGTTGTCAGATGTCATGACAAACTGTTCTAACCTATTCAATAAAGTCCTCTCCAGGATTTTGGATAAAATACTGGCCAGAGCTGTAGGTCAATAATTCTCACTGCTATTTATTTTCCCAGCTTTGTTTTTGATAATAGGCACCAATTCAACAGATAAAATGGAATCAGGTAAAATACCATGAACTAAAAACCCAGTAAAACAAATGGCAAGCAGAGGACAGAGTTTTCTACTTGCAAATTTTAAATGCTCAGCAGATATCTTGTCCATACCACATGCCTTATTATCTTTTAGCATCATAAATGCATCAAAGACTTCTTGTGGGGAGACTGCCACAACTTCATTATTATCAATACTGCCCACTGTGAAGTTGTTACTTTTGACACAATTGAACAGTTCATAATAATGTTTCTGCCACAATTGAGTAATTTCCTCTGGGCCATTTGTACCATCAATATTCCTCGGCAGAGAAGTTTTACAATTGTTCATTCTTTTTATTTCTTTCCAGAAATCGTGAGAGTTATTGTTTTGCATTTTCTTTGCAAGTGAGTCAGACTTAATTGCATTCTCATTCCTTTTAATGAAACATAATGCATATTTAAAATTTGCATTTGTCCATTTCTTGTTCTCAAATAAGGGACCATGTTTATGTCTACCTGACTCAACCCAAGCTTTGAAGGCCCTTCTAGCTTCAGCATGGGCCTCTTCAACATATTCATTCCAGCCTGGCTTGGCTTTGTACATATTGGTCTTATGCAGAGGCCTACTTGAGGCAAGGAGGGACTCTACAGTATTATCATACAAAGAGCACAATTCAATACCATGTTGCGGGTTTTTACAATTAATATCACAGCATACAGCTGCATCTTTTGGTAACTTTATATAACTAAGCAAAGTGTCAGAGTGAACATAGTATATTTCGAGATCCTCCTCAGTCAAGTTGGACCAATCTATTCTCCCTGCACGCATGTCATGTCTCATAGATGAAAGAGTAGGTAAATTACCCAGATTTACAAATAGAGACAAAGGCACATGATCAGAAGTGACAAGTTCATAATTAATTGACATAGACTCTAAGGAGTCATGTGCAGAAGCTGTGCGGATGCAGTGATCTAACCATGATGTTGTGTGCCACGCCTCGCTGACATAAGTGTAGCTATTATCTGGCAAAAGCACTTTATTGGAAAGAGTCAGCCCATTATCAGAACAGAACTGCATTAAGTGATTTGCAAATAAGGAGTTGCTATCAGAAACGTCTGCATTCATGTCACCCACAATGAAGACGCAGGTGGAAGCGTTGTCCTGAATAAAAGACATAGCACAAGCCAACCTGTTCAGGTATTCATCTTCATTCTGGGAACTTTCATAGGGTGTATAGATGTTCATAATAATACATTTTTTATAACCACAGCAGAACTCAATTCCTATTGCCCAGTCAACATTTAATCTGACCACGTTAATCAGCGGATCATACTTTTTGTGTCATAGCACAGCAACGCCGCCACGTATCCGGCCATGAACTATCCTAGTGCTCAAGTCAGTAGTGGATTCTCCCGCTCCATAGAAGTCTTTATGCAGGGAATTAAGTCTCTCCAAGTCCTGTTTAGGTAGAAAAGTCTCCTGAACACACAGTACATCACAGGTCTCCAGAAGTTTATCCCCCACAAAGCGGTGTGATTTATCTGCTTCACTGTGCTCAACGCGCAATCATTGTGCATTATATGACACAATATTGATATTCATAATTTATTTATTATTATTCCAGACCCTCGCCTGGCTGCTGCTCTCATGTGGAGCTACAGGTGTAATGCCAAACACAGAACGCTGCTGTGAACACTGCTGTGGCAGATCAGCACCCCCTCCTGATCTGCAGACCACGCTGACACTGTTAGCCCTGGGTCTGCGATCCTCAAAGAAGCGACGGACATAGATCCCTGCCGGCCAAAGTTCCGGATCGTACATATCTGCTACTTCGTTGCATTCAGCAGTCACATGAAACGAACTGAATCTGTTGTGGGTTGATGACATTAAGATCGGGAGAAATTCTGGTCGCATACACAGTCACCAGTTTAGTTGTAACAACTTAAATATTGCTCTCGGTGACGGTACCAATTATCCCCATTTTTTTCTAATGTAACATGCGGTAAATTCAAAATATTATAGTAATGAAGAGTTGATGCTGGTGTAAAGCAAGCTGTCTTTGCTTCTAACAGAATAGCTGCTACAGCATCTGGGACTAAGACCTTTAGTGGCCTATAATCTACAAGTGGCGATGATGCGGTAATAGCCGCTGCAGCTGCTGCTACAGCTCTAGCACAGGGAAGAAGGCCCTTCACTACTGCTGGAAGCCTTTGAGAATAATAAGCAACAGGGTTTAATCTAGCCCCATTTTTTTGGAGCAACACAGCACTATAGAGGCCATTTTTCTCATCCACAGTTAAGGTAAAGGAAATCAGGGATGCCTAAAGCTGGTGCTGAAGCTAAAGCCTCTTTTAGCTTTTCAAATGGGTCAGTAGAATCAGGAGTCCAAGTCAGTACATCATGTGCAGTCAAACCAGTCACATGCATCATATCAGAGAGGGGTTGGGCCAGCTCAGCATAACCACAGATCCATTGTCTACAATAACCTGTGCACCCTAAGAAGCTCATCATTTGTTTTTTAGTTATGAGTGTAGGTATAGACAATACGACAAGGTTCTTCATCAATTTTCTTTTCGTTATGTGAAATTTCAAGTCTTAAATAATGCTCCTGCTGTTTTACTAGTTGAAGCTTTCCAAGTGATGCTTTATGTCCTTTTAAGGCCAAATACTTCAGCAATGCATTTGTATCAGTAATACAATTTTCTTATGTTGTGGAGCAGATTAACAATTCATCCATATATTGGATTAAGGTGTTTTCTTTTGGGAAAGAAAATCCAGCCAAATTTTCTTGCAATGCAGCTGAATAAATTGTCGGTGAGGAGACATATCCTTGTGGACACCTTGTCCATTTGTATTTTTTCCCTTTGAAAGTAAAGGTGAACCAGTCTTGGGATTCCTTATCAACTGGTACACTAAAAAAAGCGTTAACCAAGTCTATAACAGTGAACCATTTTTCATCACCAGGAACTGGTGGATTAGGCACTACTGGTGCTTGGGCGAATATAGCCTTATTTACCGCACGCAAATCATGAACAAGTCTCCAAGATGTGCCATCAGCCTTTTTTATAGGATAAAGTGGGGTACTGCAAGGAGAAGGAGGAGCTGGTACAATGATTTCCTCTTTTAGGAGTTGTTCAATAACAGGCATCATGCCTTCTTCTGCATCTGGTCTTAAAGGATATTGTTGCTTATTTGGTCTATAATCACTTTTGGGACTACTATTACTGGGCTTGCATCTTTAATTAGTCCTTCAGCGTATTTATTTGCCCATAAATGATCAGGGACTCCATCCAAAGCTGGGTGAGATTGTTCTGTTTCTTGATTTGTTACTATACTATCCTGAACCATTAATGATGGACTTATTTCTGTCAGCTGAACTGTTTTGTAAACCTTTAACACGCAGTGATAAGGATGAATAGTAATTCCCTCATCAATGTCAGGACTGGTCAGACTTAATTCTCTTAACATTAAATCAATATCATATTCTGTTAGATCTGAGGCCTTTGCAAGGATGACATGTGGAATCCCAGCTTTCCAAAACAATGTATCTTGTTTTTCATTTAACTGAATAAGCAAGACTACAAAATCCTTGGTAAGCACTATTTTACTACTTTGTAACTGCTGTTGATCATCTAGGCTATTCCACTCTTTCATAAAGGAGTCATCCATATAGCCATGTGCCTCACAAACCATACATCTATATTTGTCCAAGTCGAGTCTCTGTAGCATTTTATTACTGTAAACTTCTACAAACTCACACAAATCAGATGGAATAGAGGAAAGCTCAATTTCCCCAAAATAAAGAATCATAAAGGATGTTGGGAAGTGGCATACCATCTCTGTGAAAAGGTTGCCCGAAGGATCATATTTTTCCAATACTAAACCTGTTTCATTACAAACAATAGTTAACCCTAAAGCACATAATAGATCCCTACCAGCCAGGTTTACCGGACAATCCGGGATGATGACAAATGAATGATTTATGCTTGAAACGTCAAAGTTATCACACTCAACTGGACATGGTTCAGTTACTTTGCACTTTATAGGAGTTCCCAAGGCCAATGCACGTCTTACTTCTTTTTGACAATTGGAAAACAACCTTTGTTGAAAAAAACCTTTGTTTTTTTTCTCAACGCGGATTCAGTAGCTCTAGTATCAGCTAGCATCTCATAGGATATTTCATAGATTTTGATCTAAAACATGGGGAGGTCAGTAGATCTATAATATTGGAGGAGAGAGAACAATAAATTTTTTTCGGATTCAATCATTTGAAGTTTTTCATCCTTACTCTGTCCTATTTGGCAGTGTGAAGATTCTTCAGACAGTCATGTCCTTTGCAGCTCCTGGTTTCTGTTTCCAAATGGTCTATTTACGGTAATGTTACCCACTGGTGGACGTGGCCTTCATTGCCTAAGACTCCACTCTTCTGGGAATTCTGCAAGACAGTTGCTGGCAATATGACCCATTTTATGACATCTCCAACATACCTCAGAGTCTTCTCTGTTATACTGTAGGGGAAGCTCTTGCCTTGATCTCTTCCTCGACCTCTCCCTCGGCCTCTGCCTCTGGCACCAGGATTGTAGTAGGCCAATTGAAGCATCTGGAGTCTTTCCGCTGTCTGCTTAGTTTTCTTCACCTGTTGAGACTTTTCATCTTGGACAATAGTCTCAGCATGTAAGCAATATTTTTACATGTCATTTAAGTGGGCACTTTGCCATCCTACACAGTGTCTGACAAACAATGACCTGATTTCAGGACTCAGACCATCCACCAAAGTTTGGATAAACTGTCTCTCCCATACTGAGTCAGTAGAAGTATGTATCCAGAAGTATCCAGTTGCTCATTTCCACTATGAATGTTGAAAATTCTGTAGTCATCAAAACTTTCTTCTGGCTTTTGTAAACATGAGTTCACAGTGGTCTGTATTCCATCCCTACTTTTATCTCCACCGCTTCTATTTCTCCCCCCTACCCGAACCAGGGTCTGTATCCCCACCCCGCTTTTACTGGTGCAGTTGGTGAGAGGTCGATGTAGTTGACGGTAGTGCTGTTTCAGATAGTTGTCTTGGTGTGAGGAGCGCTGATAGCTGGCATTAGAGGGGTGACTCTGGGACGCCAGTGATCACTGTCTAGCCTCCTGGAGGTGTCGTGGGACCAACTAGATGAAACACCGGTGAAAGGAGGTTCCCACCTGATGACCCCAAAGACATGTTAGTTATCACTGCTCACTGGGCTAGTTAGATATAGTTATCTTTAGGGCACGTAGGGTAGGTCGCAAGGTTGTTGTTAAGGTTAGGGAATTAGTTACCGAGTCTGGTCCTTTTTTGTAGCACAAATTTCTTGTGTTTACTCTGAATTCAAAACTAGCATAGCTAGTGACTGCTGTGAATAGGGCAGCTGACAACAAGGGAAAGACCATGTGACAGCTTGGACAGACAGCTGACAGGAGGCAAAGACCCCAAAGGTGCTGCCATGGGCTAGCAATCCATGGTAGCAGTGGCAAGGCCTAGCAGCTTTGTTACAACCAGCATAAGCTACAAGTAAGATAAGGAAAATACCCCATGGGTCAGCGAGAGCAGGGGTGGAAGATGACTCACAGGCAGACTACACAGTAACAGACACTGGAACGGACAAGACTATGAGTTGGACATGTGACTCAGTGAAGGATAGGGGCACGGACCTATTCTCTAGGACTAGAATTGGGCAGAATAGTTCACAGGGCAAAGTGATCGTGGCTGGAGAAAATGATAGGTTGGAGGGAAACAAGCTCCAGGTTTGTCCTTGTGGTTGGCAGAAAGTAACATCAGTTAGAGGCCTTAGAGTGCATCAGGGAAGAAAGAGATGTGTGGGAAAGGAAGGGCAGTGTGGCTGCATCGATCGGTACTTTTTAAGAAGTCAGTTGAGTAAGTCGGATGAAATCCACCAACAGGTAGAAAACCACAGTTCGAAGGATATCAATAACACAGCCACAGAGGTGGAGGAGGAGGTTATAAGAAGGGATGCAGCTGAAACTGAGGAAACTCAAGCGATAGATTAGAGAAGATGGGAGGTATAATTTACTCCTATGGTGTAGAAAGATTTGGGGTGCAAGACAGAAAGAGGATTGAAAGAGTACAGTTAATTAAGTCTAGACGGCAAAGAGAAATTGAGAAATTAGTTAAGGAAAGAAGACAACTAAGAAAGCAGTGGAAAAAAGCTACAGAGGAAGAGAGGGAGGGAATTAATGTGTTGCAAGAGGAATTGAGAAGCAGGTTAGCAGTGCTCAGAAGGGCTGAATATCTTAGGAAAAAGAGAAAGAAGAAAGAATGTGTTAGAACAGCGTTTTACAGGGACCCATTTAAGTTTGTTAAAGGGTTGTTTAACCAGGAAAAGGGAGGGCAGCTCCCTAAAGCAACAAAGTTAGAGGTAGAAAAGTACCTAAGAGATACATATTCAGATTTTGAGCAGAATAGAGTAGTAGGCCTTCCACCTGACATGCCACCATTAAGAGAGATAGATCAGGAGATGGATGTTAGACCACCTAGCTGGAAGGAGGTTGAGGAGGTAGTCAGGCGTGCAAAGGCTTTTTCGGCCCCATTGCCAAATGGAGTCCCCTACCGGGTTTATAAAAGCACACCTGATATCCCAAGGTTTTTGTGGAGGCAATTAATAATAGTTTGGGAGAAACTGTTTATTCCCAGAGCATGGCGTAGGGCAGGAAGTGTTTTTATTCCAAAGGAGAGTATCACAATCACAAGGGCAGGCAGGACCCACAAAGCAGAGTCACACAGGGAAGGTGCAATCGGGAGTCGTTTATTCCAGTCCAAGTCAAAACCAGGTAGTCAGTAAGAATCAGGCGAAGGTACAGAGACGTAAGGCAGGCTCAAAAATCCAGAAATCCAAAACAGGTCAATACATGAGAACACTGGGAGATACAAAAGGGAAATGCTGATGACTTTCTGATAGAACAGAGAAGACGATCTGGCAAAGACACAATGAAACACAGGGACTATATATACACACTAGGGAGGAGGGGTAATGGGGAACAGGTGAAACCAATGAGGGTAGGGCAGGTGATCACCATGGCAGGAAACACACAAGGGCAGGAAGTAAAGACATTGAAACGAGAAGACAAGGTGAGTTTACAAAATAAAACAGGAAACAGAAAATGACAACGATGAATCTAACTTAACTAACGTTCATGGATGTAACAGAGAGGGAGTCTACAGACCTGAGTCAGTTTCGGATGATCTCTTTCCTAAATGTAGAGAGGAAGATTTTCTTTAGTGTAGTCGCACGGAGACTAGCTAGTTACCTAGAAAGGAATAGCTTAATAGACACTGCAGTACAGAAGGCAGGAATACCAGGTTTTGAAGGGTGTTTAGAGCACACTAGCATGATTTGGCATCAGATTCAGGCAGCCAAGAGTGGGAAAAGAGACTTGCATGTAATATTTTTGGACTTAGCAAATGCATTGGTTCAGTGCCACATAGCCTTATCTGGGAGGCATTTGATTATTTTAGAGTGCCCGGAGTAGTTGTCAATCTAGTAAGAGCATATTTCCAGGGTATCAGACTATGCTTAAGTACAGCAGGCTTTACAAAAGTTTGGCAGAGGCTAGAAATAGGCATTATGGCAGGGTGTACGATTTCTCCATTAGCATTCACAATGGCAATGGAGGTAATTATTAGAGCTTCTAAGTGGGTTGTAGGTGGAGAGAGGCGACAGGATGGGGTGCGCCTCACACCAATTAGGGCATACATGGATGATATGACATTGGTAACTACAACGGTGCCATGTATGAAAAGAGTACTTGAGAGACTTAATAAAAACTTAAAGTGGGCTAGTATGAAAATCAAGCCTAGTAAGTCTAGAAGCATCTCAATAAGTAGAGGGAGAATAAGTGATCGAAAGTTTATAATAGACGAAGAGGAAATTCCAATAATTAGGGAAAAATCAGTAAAAAGTCTAGGTAGGTGGTACAAGGCAGACCTGCATGATGGGGAACAGGTAGTGCAGTTTTGGAAGGATTTTGCTGAGGGACTGGATAGAATAGATAAATCAGGGCTTCCAGGAAAGTTGAAGCTGTGGTGTTTGCAGTTCGGATTATTTCCCAGGTTGATGTGGCCACTTTCTGTATATGAGATTCCTTTATCTGCTGCAGAGAAAATGGAAAGATTAGTTAGCTTTTACATTAGGAAGTGGCTAGGTGTTCCTAGATGTTTAAGTACTGTGGCACTGTATGGGAAAGGCACACTTCAGCTCCCACTATCTAGTCTAGTGGAGGAGTTTAAATGTACTAAGGTTAGGACAAAGCTCCTGTTATCTGGGAGTAAAGATGTGGTTGTTAGTAAGGTGGTTCCAAACCCAACCAAGGGGAGAAAATGGAATCCAAGAACGGCAGTGCAGGAAGCGAAAGCAACTCTTAGGCATACAGAGATTGTGGGTAATGTGCAAATAGGCTGGGGAGGCTTGGGGCTTGGCTCAGGCAAACCGGTGTGGAGTAGAGCAGGTCCCAAAGAGAAGAGGAAGCTAGTTGTGGAGCAGGTTCGTAGACAGGAGGAAATATTAAGGGGTGCAAAGGCAGCGGCCCAGGCTAAGCAGGGACAGTGGTTGAACTGGGAAGGTGTAGAGAAGAAAAAGCTTAGTTGGAAAGAGCTGTGGAGTATGGAGGAAAGTAGTATTAGATTTTTGATAGGGGCAACATATGATGTATTGCCAACTCCCCAGAAATTAAAACTGGAGACCCGCTATGTTCGTTGTGCTCAGGTACTGCCACTCTAAAGCACATCTTGTCAGGTTGTAAGGTTAGTCTGGCACAAGGACGGTATACGTGGCGACATAACCAGGTTTTAAAAAGCTTAGCTGCAGGCATTGAAGATATACGGAGGCAGGCAAATTTAGGAAGGTCTAAGTTAAACAGAGTTGCAATTCAGTTTGTTCAAGAAGGTGAGAAAGTTAATAAGACAGCAAGGAGGCAAGGCAGCTTAGAGGATGCTTGTGATTGGGAGATGCAAGTGGATTTAGGAGGAAAGCTTGTTGTTCCCCAGGAAATAGCCTGTACAAAACTAAGGCCTGATATAATTTTGTGGTCTAGGAGAAGAATGAGAGTATATTTCATAGAGTTGACTGTTCCGTGGGAGGACTCAGTTGTAGAAGCATATGAAAGGAAAAAACTTAGGTATGCAGACTTAGGGGCTGAAGCTGAGCAGCGAGGATGGAAAGTTAGGATTTGTCCAGTGGAAGTAGGATGTAGAGGGTTTGTAGCAAGGTCTGTTGTCTCTTTGTTGAGGGAGTTAGGAGGAAGGGGACAGAGTGTGAGGAAAATAGTGAAGGAAATGTCAGATGAGGCAGTAAAATCCAGTCAGTGGATCTGGATTAGAAGAAATAATAGTAGCTGGGGGCCCAGCAGGGGGAGCTCTTAGAATAGACAGACTCTTGAGAGAAGCAAGGAAGAAATGCAGGAAGAGGAAGTGTATTTAAGTGGAGGGTGTGGCCTGTGTGAGCCTCTTTGACACCATGTGGTTAGTCCAGGTGAGTTGGCCTGTATTGGTTTGACCTGGCTTGTGTTGTTTTTCTTTGATTATAGGACAGTTTAGGTGAGTCTGTTTGCTGAATCTCCTAATGTAGCTTGTTTTGTGTATCTTGTGCATCTTGTCCTCCGCCTCCTGCACCCTCTATACTTTCATTACCCCTTACCCGAACCAGGGTCTGTATCCCCACCCCACTTTTACTGATGCAGTTGGTGAGAGGTCGGTGTAGTTGACGGTAGTGCTATTTCAGATAGTTGTCTTGGTGTGAGGAGCGGTGATAGCTGGCATTAGGGGGGTGACTCTGGGACGCCAGTGATCACTGTCTAGCCTCCTGGAGGTGTCGTGGGACCAATTAGACGAAACACCGGTGAAAGGAGGTTCCCACCTGATGACCCCAAAGACATGTTAGTTATCATGGCTCACTGGGGTAGTTAGATATAGTTATCTTTAGGGCACGTAGGGCAGGTCGCAAGGTTGTTGTTAAGGTTAGGGAGTTAGTCACCGAGTCTGGTCCTTTTTTGTAACACAAATTTCTTGTGTTTACTCTGAATTGATAACAGGTTTGAATTTCTCCTCTAGTGCTTGACACAGGGCTCTCAGTGGGCCTGATAATGGGAAGCATGAGCCGTTGCCCAAGGTATAGCTGAACTCCAGTTTTGAGGTTTAACCTCTCCCCAGGTCAGTCCTAATTTTGTCACACAAACATGTTCAAGCTCAGCCATCGTTGGTCTACACTGGACAACCAATTTCTCCAAGGCACGTGCAAATTGTTTTCCATTATGCTTAGGCTCCGGCAGCTTATCAACGATGGTCTGCAGTTCACTTATTTTCCATGGTCAGTAAACATGCTGAACTCCTCCTGCTCCATCAGGACATTCTAACAGGTCCTGAAAATGAGCTGTTCATAACATCTTCACTTACTTCGGGTTGGCCTGGAGAAAATTTATGAGCTAGCTTTGGAGTCCGTGCTTGATATACGTCGATATATGCGTGTCTTCCCCAAGTCGCCATCGTCTGCAGCTCTCGATGTATTTAAAGGTTCCTCCAATAGCCCAGAGTAAAGAGCAGGGGGAGTCACAGGACAAGTGTCCTTGTTCTCAGGTTGCAGTGTTCTCACTGGGGATGTCGCAGCTCCTGGCTGTTGAGGTTGTGCATGCACAAGATAATCAATATCATTAATTTTATGTACACTAACAAGTACAGTTTTAGAACGACTTGATATAATTTGATTTGTGTGACAGACCCTTTTGACTTATGGTATCCCATACGCCAAGGCACTCTGTCATGTACTCATAGTCCCATTTGGCTGGCCCCATGGGAGTAGGAGATTTAATGAGTTCATGTAATAGTTTTATAAGAGAACTATCAAAAGAGACTTCTCGTGGCCAAGTTGGGTCAAAGTCCATTATCTGGTCACAAAATAGTGTTGTGTAATAAGTTGATCCTGTAATCTCTTCAACTAAAGCTTTTGGAGTCAAGTTCATAATTCTTAATTTGCTTCATCTACGCTTAAAGAAACAAAGGCTTTTACATTTTTCACTTTTTTATCAACTCAGTCTCTACTGTCTGCTTCTTTTTCCCACAATTTCAGACTATCAAGTTGTCTTATCCACTGAGCAGTTACCTTTTTCCTTGCACAAACTTTTTCTTTTTTAATTTTTTCTTCAAAACTGTTTCCTATTTTTCTCCTAAGAGTTCTAAGCAAAGAATGCTGAAAACTGCCACTTTGAGGGAAGCCCAACTTTTTATGCCATTTTGGTAGGAACTGCACTGCTCTAAAACCATGCCTTTCGTACATACTTTTAGCTGGGCCCTGCAAATTCTTCTGGCAGCTGTTAGCAGCACCCATAGTGAACCTCTTTTAATAATTTTAATATGGATATATATATATTTACAATCATACAGACAAACAGGCAGACAGACAGACAGACAGGCAGGCCAGCCCCAACAATAAATCAAGAATTCTACATCTATAGAAGGCTTCTTCCCTCAATGTAGCCGCAAGAGGGTACAAGCCAGTACCTTATATTGTGCCGGTCCCAAGCCCGGATAAATGCAGAGGGTTGTGTCAGGAAGGGCATCCGACGTAAAACTTTTGCCAAATCAAACATGTGAATCGAATCTATGACTTCCATACCGGATTGGTCGAGGCCCGGGTTAACAACGACCGCCATCGGTGCTGTTCACCTACAGGGTGCCGGTGGAAACTGGACTACTGTTCGTCGAAAAAGGAGAGGAGGAAGGTGTGTTCGTAGGAAGAGAGAGAAAAGGAACGCCAAGAGTCTAGGACTGAGAGTAGGGACTTTGAATGTTGGAACTATGACAGGGAAAGGTAGAGAGTTGGTTGACATGATGCAGAGGAGGAAGGTAGACATACTGTGTGTCCAGGAGACCAGGTGGAAAGGTAGCAAGGCTAGAAGTTTAGGAGCAGGGTTTAAGTTGTTCTATCATGGTGTAGATAGGAAGAGAAATGGAGTAGGAGTTATCTTGAAGGAGGAGTTTGTTAGGAATGTCCAGGAGGTTAAAAGAGTATCAGATAGAGTAATGAGTCTGAAGCTAGAAATCGAAGGTGTGATGTTCAATGTCGTTAGTGGGTATGCTCCACAGGTAGGATGTGAGCTGGAGGAGAAGGAGAAATTCTGGTTGGACCTTGATGAAGTGATGCAGAGCATCCCTAGAAGTGAGAGAGTTGTCATTGGTGAAGACAATGGACATGTTGGTGCAGGAAACAGAGATGATGAGGAGGTGATGGGCAGGTTTGGTATCCAGGAGAGGAACGCAGAAGGACAGATGGTGGTTGACTTTGCAAAAAGGATGGAAATGGCTGTAGTGAATACTTTCTTCCAGAAGAGGCAGGAACATAGGGTGACCTATAAGAGTGGAGGTAGGAGTACACAGGTACACTACATCTTGTGTAGACAGTGTAATCTGAAGGAGATCAGTGACTGCAAAGTAGTGGTAGGTGAGAGTGTAGCCAGACAGCATAGGATGGTGGTGTGTAGGATGACTCTGGTGGTGAGGAAGATGAAGAGGGCAAAGACAGAGCAGAGGACTAAATGGTGGAAGCTGAAAAAGGAAGAGTGTTGTATGATTTTTAGGAAGGAGTTGAGACAGGCTCTGGTGGCCAGGAGGTGCTTCCAGTTGACTGGACAACTACAGCTAATGTGATCAGGGAGACAGGTAGGAGAGTATTTGGTGTGTCATCTGGAAGGAAAGTGGATAAGGAGACTTGGTGGTGGAATGAGGAGGTGCAGGAGTGTATACAGAGAAAGAGGTTAGCTAAGAAGAAGTGGGACACTGAGAGGACTGTAGAAAGTAGACAGGAGTACAGGGAGATGCAGCGTAAGGTGAAAGTAGAGGTGGCAAAGGCCAAACAAAGGGCTTACGATGACTTGTATGCTAGGTTGGACAGTAAGGAGGGAAACTGATCTATACAGGTTGGCAAGGCAGAGAGACAGAGATGGGAAGGACGTGCAGGCGGTTAGGGTGATTAAGGATACAGATGAAAGTGTATTGACAGATGCCAATAGTGTGATGGGAAGATGGAAAGAGTACTTTGAAGAGTTGATGAATGAGGAAAATGAGAGAGAACGAAGAGTAGAAGAGGTGACTGTTGTGGACCAGGAAGTAGCAAAGATTAGTAAGGATGAAGTGAGGAGGGCATTGAAGAAGATGAAGAGTGGAAAAGCACTTGGTCCTGATGATATACCTGTGGAGGTCTGGAAGTGTCTAGGAGAGGTAGCAGTAGAGTTTCTGACTGGGTTGTTCAACAGGATCTTAGATAGTGAGAAGATGCCTGAGGAATGGAGGAGAAGTGTGCCGGTGCCCATTTTTAGGAACAAGGGAGATGTACAGAGTTTTAGCAACTACAGAGGAATAAAGCTGATGAGCCATACAATGAAGTTATGGGAAAGAGTAGTTGAAGCTAGACTAAGGGCAGAAGTGAGCATTTGTGAGCAGCAGTATGGTTTCATGCCCAAAAAGAGTACTACAGATGCAGTATTTGCTTTGAGGATGTTGACAGAGAATTACAGAGAAGGTCAGAGGGAGCTGCATTGTATCTTTGTAGATCTGGAGAAAGCTTATGACAGGGTGCCCAGAGAGGAACTGTGGTATTGTATAAGGAAGTCTGGAGTGGCAGAAAAGAGGTGAAGAAGTGTGTGCAGGCAGGATGGAAAGGGTGGAGAAAAGTGTCAGGTGTGATGTGTGATAGAGTTTCAGCTAAAATAAAATGAAAGGTGTACAAAACTGTGGTGAGACCAGCGATGTTGTTTGGTCTAGAGACAGTGTCACTGAGGAAAAGACAGGAGGCAGAGCTGGAGGTAGCAGAGATGAAGATGCTGAGGTTCTCTTTGGGAGTGACCAGGTTGGATAGGGTCAGGAATGAGTACATCAGAGGGACAGCACATGTTAGAGGTTTTGGAGATAAAGTCAGAGAGGCCAGACTGAGATGGTTCGGACATGTCCAGAGGAGAGATAGTGAATATATTGGTAGAAGGATGCTGAGTTTTGAACTACCAGGCAGGAGGCCTAGAGGAAGACCAAAGAGGAGGTTTATAGATGTAATGAAAGAGGATATGAAGGTGGTTGGTGTGAGAGAAGAGGATGCAGAAGACAGGCTTAGATGGAGGCAACTGATTCGCTGTGGCGACCCCTGAAGGGAAAAGCTGAAAGGAGAAGAAGAAGAAATAGATAAAAGCAGATATGACGCCAAAAACATTGAGATAAAATCTCTTAAAATCTGTCCAAGACGGCAGCAGTTACACGTCGGTTAAACAGCAAACAGAAACATAGTAACAAAACAGCGCTAACTGCCTAGATTTATAAAATGGCTATGAGGAGGCAGCACACATCAACCAACTGTAACTTACCCAAGTAGCAACGCCAACACCATAAAAACACAACATTACACATTACGGCAGGAGCAAGAAATAGTAAGGACATCCATGACCTTACGCTTAGATTGACAAAGGAAAAACTTGACAGCAAGTTAGTTAGCGTTTGTTATAAGCTATAGTCGGTACTTGGCACGTTAAAAGTGGGTCAACGTTGTAACGATATCGTTACTGTACAGCAATGGGTATTTAACGTTAACTAATTTATATGTTGAAATTCCTATGTTATTCCTTGGTGTATTTATCACACAGCCTTACCTCAGTCCGGCAACTTTTTCCCTCTCTTCAGTGAAGAGTCAATGTCACAGCCTTGCGGACGCGGACACAAGTGGGTGGGGGTGGGGGTGCGTTTGATTAAGTCTCCTGGTTGTGTGGTGATAGATTGGTGTCAAACTCGTCATAGCCCGTTCGAGTGGTTCATGCCAGGCACGAATCAAACCCACCATTGATGATGTATTTTTTTCTCAAAAGACGCTGGTGTTGAAGCCGTGTTGACAGAAAAGAGGCAGACTACAAAACCGTAAAAAATTAACTGAGGCGGCGCATTAAGGACACTGTGGCCTTACAGCAGATACTTTTTTCAAGGGCACAAGGCCAAATTGAGAGGGCACGAGGCCCTCGTGAAATTCCTGCCCTGGACTGGGCCATTCTAACACATGAATATGTTTGGTTTTAAACCATTCCATTGTAGCCCTGGCTTTATGTTTAGGGTCGTTGTCCTGCTGGAAAGTGAACCTCCGCCCCAGTCTCAAGTCTTTTGCAGACTCCAACAGGTTTTCTTCTAAGATTGCCCTGCAATTGACTCCATCCATCTTCCCATCAACTCTGACCATCTTCCCTGTCCCTGCTGAAGAGAAGCACCCCCAGAAAATAATGCCGCACACCATCCCCACATGTTTGACAGTGGGGATGGTGTGTTCAGAGTGATGTGCAGTGTTAGTTTTCCGCCACACATAGCGTTTTGCATTTAGGCCAAAATCAATAATTTAATTTTGGTCTCATCTGACCAGAGCACCTTCTTCCACGTGTGCTGTCCCCCCCACATGGCTTCTGGCAAACTGCAAATGGGCCTTCTTATGGTTTTCTTTTAACAAAGGCCAGATTTGTGCAGTGCATGACCAATAGTTGTCCTGTGGACAGATTCCTCCACCTGAGCTCTGGATCTCTGCAGTTTTTTCCAGTTTTTCTCTGATCAGTGCTCTCCTTGTTCGGCCTGTAAGTTTACGTGGACGGCCATGTTTTGGTAGGTTGGCAGTTGTGCCGTATTCTTTCCCTTTCCGGATGATGGATTAAACAGTGCTCCGTGAGATGTTCAAAGCTTGGGAAATCTTTGTATAGCCTAACCCTGCTTTAAACTTCTCCACAACTTTATCCCTGACCTGCCTGGTGTGTTCCTTGGACTTGATGATGCTGTTTGCTTCCCAATATTCTCTTAACAAACCTCCGAGGCCGTCACAGAACAGCTGTATTTGTACTGAGATTAGATTACACACAAGCTGACTCTATTTAGTCATTAGGTCAAAACTTGATCATTCAGCAATTATCAGGCAACTTCTGAAGGCAATTGGTTGCACTCAGAGAAAAGGGCGCTGAATATTTTTGCACACTGCACTTTTCAGTTTTTTATTTGTAAAAAATTTTTTAACTCATGTACAATTTTCTTTGTACTTCACAATTGTGTGCCACTTTGTGTTGGTCTTTCACATAAAATTTCAATAAAATATATTTATGTTTGTGGCCGTAACATGACAACATGTGGAAAAGTTCAAGGGGTATGAATACTTTTGCAAGACACTGTACAAGTCAATATCCATGCTCGGGCTGAAGGAAAATCCTCCTCAGAGTGTCCTGTGGGAAAGACAGAGCGCAACACGTCATATTCCTTTGGAATGATGCACCTGCAGCTCTAAACCTGTATGAGATTGTAGCACGTGTCAACATTCTTTTTGCAAAGTTTGACACTGAAAAAGTGAAGCAGAACAAAATTAGAGAGGGCTCATTTTTGGCACATTTTGTGCCATTTGAATTTTCTCATGTACCAAACTGTATATTTTACTTGCATATTACTAATAATGCTAAATACATCCAAATACAACAGTTTTTAGAGTTTTCAGCATTTTTTTGAAAATTCAGCGTGTGTATATACTATATATTTTCCCATTCAAAAAATAACCACACAAAGCAACTGAATGTTGACTCCAAAGATATATACATTTAATTAGCACACCGTCAAAACATGGATGAAAACACTAAACATGCAAAAAATAAGTGCAAACTATATACAACCATTTACACTATTGTATGTCCATTTATTTACTAACACACCTCTGGAAATTACTCTCCATCATGCCACTGCTGGAAACAGTTTCTTTTCTTGGTGAGGCAGAGAGGGACCTGACATCCCCTACAACAAACCTCTCAGTACACCTCTTGCAGTATCTCCTGGGCCCCTCTGAGAACAAGGGAATGCAAGTGGATGAAGGTGGCGGTCGGGTGACAGTTGTGCCAACGAACTCCAGCATCTCCTTGGCCAACTGCTCCCTGAAGGCCTTTTGGGTGAAGGGCTTTGTCTGGGTCCGGTCAGCTCTCAGCATGTACAGTTCCTTGTGAAGGAGGTAGCTGTTCACCACAGCAATATCCACGAACTTCATTGTCTTTTGGCCCATGCTGTAGGAGCTGATCAGTGCATCGGACAGATCAACACCACCCATGCTGCAGTTGTAGTCTTTGACGGCGTCCAGAACTGGTATGGCTTTGGTTTGCCACACCCCAGCCTGCTTCACCTTCCTACTCACCGTCTGTCCACTGTAGGCCTGATGTGCTGTGGAGCACATTATCACCTCTCTTGTGTCCATCCACTTCACGAAAAGGAGTTTGCCGCTTCTGATCCAGCGCAAGTCCCCCCTCTCAGCCTTTTTTGGCAGATCGTTGTTCTGCTTCTGAGGGAAGCCAAAGCGATTCTTGCGGATGGTTCCACAACAGCCAAAGTTCCTCTTGGACAGCTCCATGAAAAGCGAAGGGCTTCAGTATAAGTTGTCTGTATACCCACCGCCAAGAATAAGAAAATGCAGAAGGTCCATCACTGCAGAGAAGCTCAAGCCGGGGCCCGTGGGGGACTCGCTTTTGCCCGTGTAAATGAAAAAATTCCAGGTGCAGCCTGTCGATGAATCAGCCAGCACAAAGAGTTTGTAACCCCACTTTGTGGCCTTCTCCTTCATGTACTTGCTAATGTTATGCGGGATTTACTGCCTACCATCCACTCAATTGACAGATTCTGATATGGCTGGAAATGGGCTTTGCAGGCATTGACCATCTCGCTGTAGAGAGGCTTCAGTGTGAAGAGCCTGTCATACTCAGGAGTGTTCCTTTTGCCTTCATTTTCTTCATCCTCTTTGGGACTGCTGAGGTGAAGTGACCACAAAATGGCTTCAAAGTGGTCTCGTTTCATCCAGTCACTGGGGAAGCAAAAGGTATATGGCCATTTCTTTCTCCAGTATTCTGCTCGGTGGTGCACAGACACAAGCCCAGAGAAGATGATGATGGCCAAGAACATATAAAAATCCTTGACTGTGAGATCTTCCCACTGAAATTTCCTTCCCGCTTCCTTCCTTTTGGCCGCATTGGCATTTGTGTTGTCGATGATTGTTTTTATGATTAATGGTAAGAAAAACAGCTGGAAGAGGCTGAGGGGCGACCATGCTGTGGTGGTATCAAATGTGGGTCCTGGGGTCCTGGCTGGCATGAACCTGAGAGGGTCAGGTTTCATGTCCACCTCCACACTCCTTGCAGATCCACGTTTGCCACACTTGGTAGCTGGAGCCGAAGTTCCCCAAGTGGATTGGCCCCTCTTCCAACTGGATCTTTGAGGTGCTACCAGCGGGGGGACGGGCTTTTGGGAACCTGGGACTGTGGAGACGGTTGGCTCATAATCCTCATCACTGTAAACCCAAATGTGGAAGAAAAACACACATATACATTCAGTTTTCTGGTTCTGAAATTATAATACATGCACAATACATAATAATGATATACCTGACACACTGCTGAGGAACTCACACGCGCCCACGCACACATGCACACACACAAATAAACCAATAGCTACAACATTTCTAAAACAATCCATACATTTCCGATGAAGGAGGACAATAGTCCGAGTCACCGTCTTCTGTGTATTCCGGATGAATTAGATCGTCATCATTCGAACTGGAATCAGCCACACAAATGAGGCTCCCGGCGTCCTCCTGCAGCAGCTCTAGTGCCTCCTCGGCACTAAGACTTGTCTCTGTAATAAAATATTATGGTCAATGGTGTCAAATGCAGCACTGAGATCTAAGAGGAGAAGTATGGAGGCTGATCCATTGTCTGAAGCTATTAGAATATCATTGGAGACTTTAACCAGCGCTGTTTCTGTGCTGTGATGAGCTCTAAATCCTGACTGAAACTTTTCAAGCAAGCCGTTCCTATGCAGATGGTCATGTAATTGGTTTGCTACTGCTTTTTCAATGATTTTAGAAATGAAGGGAAGCTTTGATATGGGTTTGTAATTGGCCAAAACATCTGGATCAACATTCTGCTTTTTAAGTTGGGGTTTGATGACTGCGGTTTTAAGAGTCTGAGGTACATAACTCAAAGATAAGGTCAAATTAATCAGATCTAGAATGAACGGCTCAATTAAGTGGAAAATGTTTATGAAGAGGCTAGTTGGTACTGGGTCTAATAAACAGGTTGATGGTTTAGATGATGAAACTATAGAAGCTAGCTCTGAGAGATTCAGAGATGACAATGACTCCAGATGTAAAGTAGGCATTGCAGTTGATTCAGGAGTTGCTGTATTCAGTAGATTATTGTCTAATGTAGGTAAGAGCTGATGAATTCTTTCTCTGATTGTTATAATTTTATCAGCAAAAAAGCCCATAAAATCATCACTGCTGAGAGCTAAGGGGATCACTGGTTAACTGAGCTATGACTCTCTGTCAGCCTGGCTACAGTGTTGAACAGGAACCTGGGGTTGTTCTTGTTTTTTTCAATTAGTGCTGAGTAATATGAGCTTCTAGCACTGTGGAGAGCTTTTTTTAAATAAGTTTTTAAGCTTTCCTTCCAGGCTCGGTGAGACTCTTCCGAGTTGCTGAAACGCCAATTTCTTTCTAATTTCTTTGACGTCTGCTTTAAGGCACGAATTTAAGAATTATACCACGGAGCCAGCCTCCTCTGTTTTATTACTTTCTTTTTGAGAGGGGCAGCATCATCAAGATTGGAACACAGTGTGGCCATAGTGATAATCACAAGGTCATCAACCTGTGTATGGGAGAAATCCTCATTTGAATTTAGATATGGCATTGCTGCAAATGATGATTGAATGTTCTCTTTAAATTTGGCCACAGCATCTTCAGATAAACATCTTCTAAAGCTGAATTTATTCCTCGATGCTGTGCAGTCAATTAAAGTTAACTCAAATGTAATGAGGTAATGATAGGTCATCAGAGAGTTTTGAGGAAAAACTGTTAACTTGTCAATTTCAATGCCATATGTTAGAACAAGATCAAGTATATGATTGAAGCAGTGAGTGGGTTCATTCACATGCTGGGAAAAGCCAATTGACTCTAGTAAGGAAAGAAAACCTGTTTCTGTTGTCAGTGCTTGACAAGGTTCTCGCTATAAGTTCAATGGGCCACTCATTGCGTTTGACTTGACTATCTTTGAGTAAGATGCCTTCCGGTACATTTCTCTTCTCACCCTGCCATTTCCTTCTCGTTAGCAAAGTTGCAAGATACTCTAGCCTCCATCTCCTCCAGAATCAGTCTGCAAGATCTTGAACCTGTCTCCATTGGCTCTTGTAAAGATCTTTGAGCTTAAAATCTCCAGGTGGAACTGACACCACACTGATTTATTATAGCCATGACTTCAGCCATAAGAGTGGTCAATACCTCGTGTGTGAGGCGAGTAGTTGAGGATTTCAGTAGCAGACCACCAAGGATGCGTCACACCACACCAATCATCCATTCCCACACTCTCCCCATGTGGGACGAATGAGGTGTGTTAAATGTCCATGTACAGCCTTGATCCTGAAAGTATTCTTCGATTTCTGGGTCACCGATGTTAATCTTTAGTTCCTTGCAGGCTCCAGTAAAATTTGTTCCTTGATCTGAACGAAGGTGTTTCCCTGGTCCTCTGATTGACAAGAAGTGACGCACGGCACTGATGAAGCTGGAAGTCGACATTGTCTCCACAACTTCCAGATGCACTGCTCTGGTGTTCAAGCAAGTAAACATCACAGCCCATCTTTTACTTTCAGCGCTGTGGCCTTTTTTGCAGCGGGATGTGACATTCCACAGCAAGATGGTGACTGGCTGGGATTATCAAAGGATGCTTCTCTGCTCCTGAGAGATTGGCTCACTGCAAGCAACCTCCTACTCTCAGCAACCCATCCTGGTCGATAAAGGGGTATAGCTTGTTAAGAGGACTTTGAGGGGGAACCTCCTTCTTTTCTGTGAGACTTTCTACCTCATCGTTATAGACTTCATGCTGTACACACTGTATGATCACTGTTTTAGCTTGTGAGAAGTCCATAGGGTGCAGACCATGACAGCAGTGACTGCCTGTGCACTTTCCAGTGTGAGAAGTCTTAGAGAATGACTTTGCAATGTGGATGAGCATTTTAGTTACTCTCACAAGAGATTTCCATCTTGAGAAATGTTCAAATCTATGTGACCCTAGCATCTGCTCTGTAACCTTTGTGGCATGAGAACCTGAGGACGTATCTCTCCATCCAACGATGGCTCCACAAGCTCAAATAACTCAGACGGCTCGTACACATCCAAATTTACCTGCTTTAGAATGTCAGAGTCAGACAGCCAAAGGCTCTGATGTAGATGAGCTGCCTGAACGCACTTTGCCTTCATATACTGGATTCTGATGAGTGCTGACATGATGCCACTGATCTGGTGTTGAGGACTTCCTGATCCTGGTCCCTCTGCTTGCCACGTACACATAGAATCAACTAGTGCTCTGCTGGTAAAGGTTCGTCCCACGCCTGCTACACCAAAGTAAGTTCCCTGTATAATAATTTTCCTTGAATCTTGACAGGGGCAGCAAATCCAAGGGGGTCATACAGACTGTTGATAACAGAAAGATTTCCTCTCTGTGTGAAGGGCTTGCCATCTGGTGTGACTTGAAATGTGAAGCTGTCAGTCTGTAAGTTCCAACTCACGCCAATGCTTCTCTGAAGCGGCAGAGGATCAGCACTCAGGTCCAAGTTCTTGAGATCATTGGCTCTCTCCTCTGGTGGGAATGCATTCATTACCTGTGGGTAACAGGAGGCTATTTTGTGAAGCCTGATATTTGACTCCGAGGTTGATGGCTTCCTCTTTGCTGGAGACAGAAGTTAGTCCATCATCCACATAAAAATTCCTAAAGATGAACTGTCTGAGCCGTGTTCCTCTTCACCCAATTCAGCTGCCCATCTCAGCCCATAAACCAAAAACTTGCACCTTCATGTGAAACTCAGCAACATCTTTAGTGAGGTCATTATCTCGGAACCAAACGAACCTGAGATAGTTTCTGGTGTCCTCCCTGAGCTTAAACAATAAAACTGTTGTGGTTTGGTTTTTTCTGTGGTTAGTTTTTTTTTTTTGCTCTTGACTGACTTCTCGCTCCCCTTCCTGCAGTGTGAGTGCCGAGAGGCGGGGCGATCTCCGGGAGCGCTCTTCCACCGGCACACCTGCAGCTCGTTCGGCATATTCACCACCCCTTTTTAAGACGCACTCTCCTTGTCCCCAGTGCCGGATTATTCTCCTTGCTCCTGCGTGTCCCTTGCGCTCCTATTGATCCCTTGCCTCTCACCACACGAAGACCTTCTCGTGAGTTTCGCCTAGTCTAGTGAGTTTTTGGTGCCTTGACACTATTTTCTGTTGTACTTTGATCTTGTGCCTTTTTGTCCCATTTGTATGGTGATTTTTTTTTTTTTTTTTGTTTGTTTTTTTTCTACGATTTGAGTTGGTATTTAGTTGATCTTTTGTTTGGTACTTTACATTTATTCCTTCTAAAGTGATGATTTTTTTTTTTTTTTTTTTGTTGCTACTTTGTTAAATAAACCAGTGTTTGAGTTTACTCTGCATCTGGGTCTGGCTTCCCTTTGTCTGGTCTGTAACAAAAACATTTGCTCAAAATCAATGGTGATAGCTATTAGCTCCCTGCGAAGGGCAGCAAAACACCTATCAGCAAATTGTGGTGAGACTCACCAGTGAGTGAAGTTAGGAGCAAAGACTCCCTAATTATTGACCTGATGCAGGTGTGGCTGATTGGCAAGGCAGGGAGAGGAGCCATCAAAAGACTCTCTGATGCAGCATGTCGGGGTTAGAGCAACACTGACACATACGGCGGCACAGCACTCTGCTGAGGGGGGTGTTGTTCGCAGTGATTTAGAGCTGCCGGCGACGAAGACAGGTTGCCAGGGGAGCTAGCTGTGTATATGCTAGGAGGGGAGGCTGGGTGCCTCCTGTAGCCAGACCAGGGCTCACCTTAGTGAGTGCTGGGCTGCCACCGCTCCCTATGTGCAGACTCTGCTGCCTGTTGCAACACTAACTCGCCAGCCAGTCCCTGTACTTGCCATCCCCGAAGCTGTTTCCCCAGGGAGTTGGACGGCGACACAAGCTCAGACCTCGGGGGAGGGTCTCACCAAGTTGGCAAGTTAAGTACCCTTTCATGAACACCATATCTATTTAAGATTGTGCATGTCGTTTTATTGTGTAGATTTTTAATAGTGTGGAGTGGGAGGGTTGCTGGGTGGAGGGGGGGTAAGCCTACAGGTGGTACATTTTATGGTTCCTCTTTTAGCATGTGTTATTGCAGTGCTTCTTATTAGACGGTGTATTGCCTTATGCTAAGGTTTAGCCATGTGTGCAGTGGTTCTTCAACATAGATAGATATTTTATTAATCCCCGAAGGGAAATTCAATTCGAAGCGTGTCGTGTTTACAGGTGTGCCGCAAAGCTAGTAAGAATAGCCCTGTGTGTAGTGGGTCTTCAATTTGTGTGCTGTGATCAACTTAAAGGCAGCCTAGTGTGTCCCCCACCAATGACCGTCATCCTTACCTGGCCGTAGCTCTCCACTCATTTTATGAATTACTCTTAATTGTTGTTAAATAAAGATTGTCCTCTTTTGTACGGCATCCTTCTCTGTGCCTTCATTCAAGGGTCCTGGCATTTCTAGAATTTGTTGCTCAAGGCAAAACCCATATTTATTACAATATTATTGAGATCTGATCCACTCAGGAGTGCATCCTTCAGGGAAATCCCTTCATACTGTGTGCTGGAGTAGAAGATGACCCAGATCTTCCCTGGTTTCTGGGGGTGATAAACACCAAAAAATGGGAAGATACCAGCACTCCTCGCCAGGTGTCAGAGGTAGGGCTGCTTCTGCTTGATCTTTCTCAAACATTTGCTTCATGAAGTCAATTAATTATTTGCGCTTTCCTCTGTTGTTTGGCAGAAACCGCTGAGGTGTTCCGAAAGGCAACGGTTCTCTTCATCAATGTAGACCTCTTCATCCATGGTTTGAAGGAAGATTGTATCTTCAACTGACGGTGCTGCTTTATCATCATGAGGAGTTCTTTGGAAAACTGTGTCTCCCAGGTTGTCTGTGTTGTTGACTTCAGCCACATCAGTGGGGTTAAAAAGAAGTTGCTGTGAGGTGATGCAACAACACATTTGCTAGCCTTTCTTCCTGCTGTCTCCATTACACCTGAGCAAGTCTTCAGAATGTAGCAAAATTGAGTTCCCCTGATTCCAAATAGGTTAAAGAAATCAGACTTGGCTTTACTTTGGTCATCTGAGACCACATACTTTTTTTTTTTTTTTTTTTTTTTTTTTTCCTTTTTTTTTTTTTGGAGCCTTGTCTGGATGGTTAGCAGGGTATACATAGACTAGACAGATCTTGGAACAGGATCTGGGACCAGGAGCATTGCCACAGATCTCTGAACTTATGTGACTAAAGAAGGAAGAATCATTTTCTTACTACCCGCCATGCTCTTGGTCCTTCACTTGAGCCACCTCCAACCAAAGAGCTGGACCTGGATGCAGTGCTGAAATGTGTCTGTCGCAGCTGCATTCCTTGCAATTTACTGCCATCTTACAGTCCTTAGACATATGTCTTGTGGATGCACAGCACCGAAAACAAATAGACTTTTCCTTAAGGTACGCCCTCCTTTCATCTAGGCATTTGCCTCTAAATCCACAACACTTTGCTAAAGGATGTGGCTTGTTGTGTATTGGACATGATCATGTGGTTCATCTGTTGTCTCTCCAGATGTGCTTTCTTGGCAAACTGAAGGAAAAGATGACACGTCAGTTTTCCTCACTGAGACATATCTGACTACTGTAATTCCCAGGTCTCTCTCTTCTTGAATGCTGAAGCTACTGGGCGTAGAGAAGGCAAAACTTGGGTCATTCCTGATCTTTGCTTAGTTGCAGATGAAGTCTTCAAAATAACCGAATAGTGGAAAGGACACATGATCTTCTTTATATTTGGAGCCTTGTACAACCCAGCATTCTTGCAGACCATATGCAAGTTTTTCTATAATAGGTTGACTCCTAGAGCTGTGTCAAGATAAGCTAAACCATGTAAGTGGCCCCCTGCTTTTGCTGACTCTACCTCTAACAGTAAGTCTCCAAGTTCTCTTAGATGCTGGCTGTCTTTGGCGGAGATTCTTGGAAAATTCTCGAAGTTTCTGTAGCAGGGCATGTTCAATGACCTCAGGAGAGCGATAAGTCTCCTCCAATCACCACCAAACCTTATGGACATGAGCTGATCTGATCCTCATCGCTTGCGAAGTCAACTGTGGACCGAGCCAAATAATCAGTAGGTCAAGCTCTTCTCTGGCTGATAAATCAAGCCTTTTTGTAACATCTAGGAAGGAAGATTTCCAGGCCCAGTAGTTTTCTGGATGTTCATCAAATTTTAACAGCCCAGAACTCACCATCTTTCTCATAACAAATATAGGTATTTCGCCAAATCTTTCATCACTAGAGCTTCACGTTGGATAGTTCTGAAAGCTGGCAGCATGAGATATTGGGGGAGGTGGCTGGTATGAATAATGCCTCCTTTGTGGGTCATCGACAGCTTCATCTTTAATGCTCAGCTTGGAGAGAAGTTTCTGTCTTAGCAGGTGGAATAAAATGATCTGTTTTGGGTTCAACGTGGTGAGGTGTAACAAGTGGTTGCTGTACAACTGGATCATATTGTTGAGTGTTTAATGCCAAAGAGTGGGCCTGAACATACTCACTTGTGCGTTCTAGAGCAACCTGGGCTAAATCCTCAAGAGGCTCAGATTCAATCTCTGCTGCCCCTTCACAGACTGCTGCAGTAGCACTGCTCTCTCTCTGCAACACATACAGTTTAGCCTCTAAGTCTGCTCTGTGTTGGGCTGCTTCAGCTAACATTTTCTGGAGCTCTGCCTCAAGTCGTGCTTTCTCTCTCATCACTGCAGCTTCTTTTTCGGCGTATGAGAACTGTACACACGCTGCCTTTGCTTTGGCCTTCGCTTTGGTTGCCTCTGCGGTGGCCAAAGATCTACTTGATCTGGATGATGACTTAGAGCCTGAGAAATCTGACCTGATTCGAAGCGTTGCTGCGTCTGGTCAGTGTCGTTTTATTGCGCCATGGCATAACTGATAACTCTGAGCTGCTTTGAAGAACAGTGTGCCACTTAAGTGTTGAATCTGTGTCTTAGCCCACTGTGTGGATGTCCTTTACTATTCTGTCCTCACACTGGTGTAGTAAAACAATGCTAGACCGATAGCAAACAAAAGCTCCCACGATCCATCTTCTGGTTTTGTGGTTTAATGTTTCTGTAAAACTGATTCCAAAAAAAAAAAAAAAAAAAATCAAATATATGTGGGTTAGGGTGTCTATGATAGCAAATGCCTCATTACTGACTCCTTTTAGTTCAACTCAATGAATAGGAAGAGGTTTCTCATCTTAACAGTAGGATATAAATTCACAGGCTTTGGGCTTTCAGTGTCCTGAATCAAACAGATTCAGGAAACATTTTAATTACAATATTAAACAGTGTGTATGTTACATCAATAACAAAAAGATTTTTGTGTAAATTAGGATCAGAGTCCTCAATTAAAAATGTTTTTGGTTTACAAAGAAATACTACTCACATATTGGTTTAATTTAATGTTCATAACAATGGTTTTAGTCCTAAATTCAGGATTCTGGGCCCTGAATGAAACTGATGTTTCTGTACTGTGCAATGAAAGAAGACAGACAGGATGCTGCAGTGCTGGTTCAGACATAAGCTTTGGTGCTGCTGCTGTCAGAAGCCTGAGTCGCTCTGTAAATGCTTTGTCCTCGATTTGTTGAAGTGTAGTTGTATGAAAAGTGCCTGCAGGAGCACACAGCACAGTAATGACATTACAAAAAGGAAGTGGTGCTTCTGTCCTATGAAAAAAAAACAGGGTTAGGTCCAAATCCTTGGATCATCATCTTTGGATTGCTAATCAATGAATCATGTTCTCTACAGCAAAGCTGGTGCATCATTAAATTACTTGATTTTAAAACTGTCAGCAAATACAATAGCATTGCAATACATTTTATTTGTGGGCACCTTTCAAGGGTCTCAAGGTCTCCTTACAGGGAAAAATAAAAATGGAACAATATAAAAAGGTAAAAAATAAGATAAATCCACAGTTCAAACAAATTAAGAGATGGCTGGAATAGTGATTAAATGGAATATCCCAATTGAAACATGAGTTTTGAACGTGAATAGAGAGGTGATGTTACGGATGTCGGGTGGAGGGACTCCAAAGGTGTGGGTCAGATCGGCTGAAAGAAACCAGAAATGTTTGTGCAATGCATCTTTTTTCATGAATCATATTATACATTAAAAACCTATAGGATGTGGACTAAGCCAAGGAGTACTGGACAAAAAACAGAGATGGGAAATGAGGGAGGAGAAGGAAGGTGAACAGCTGTACTGCTTGCCAGACCTGGACTGATGGTACTGACGTTTAATGGTCGTGGTTATACACCTCTGACTCAGGACAGGTTTTATCAGTGAAACTTTTCCAGACCTGTGAAGGCCTGTGTGGATCTGTGACGACTCTGCTGTGCTGGTGCAAGTGTTAATATTCTGTGTTAATATTCTCCATTCAGACAAGAAGACTCAGGATCAGATCAGGTCTTTCTAAGAGAGACAAGACAGGAGTGTTCCTGTGTGGAGTTGTGTTTACCCTGCAGGGGGGGCGGGGGTGGTCTTCCTGCAGGAGCAGCAGAGCATCGATCCTCCCAGTATGGCCAGACAGGAGGCTGCCCAGCCCAGATACAGACCAGTACCCAGCTCAAACCTGCAACACCAACACACAATCACTATAATCGTCTGATGATGATAATACCACTGACAGCAACAAAGGTTGTGTTTGTGTGTTTCTCTGACCTGACTCCTCCATGGAGTGGGTTGTAGAAGTCATGGATGACTCTAGCAGCGTACCAGGACACTGCAGTCAGTGTGAAGACACCTGAGAGAGAAAACTCACTCTGATTATGAACTCACTGAAAAACACACACACATAAAGGTTTTATAGATTCCAAAGCAAGTTGAGCCCCATAGCCACAGACAGTTTACCCTTGTGGCTGCAACAGTTATACAAGAGGAAATAACAGAACAAAGACGAAAACTTAACCTGTGGTTACAGAAAAATAAGAAGCTCACTCAAGACGATATTGTACATTTTGTGTCCATGTTCAGTTTGCAGAAAATGTCCCGTGTAACTCTGTCCATGACAATGCCAGATTTATCAGTCATTCATGGAAATACGTTTATTGCTGCATTGATACGTTTAATCCTGACTGTCCAGAGTTGTTGCTCTCTCATTGATCGACCTCACCCTGCAGTAAATCATCTGTTTGTGAAAACAACTTTCACAAATCACTGTTATTAACTATTTGTTGATTAATTCAGCAATGATTTGTCCCACACTCCTCTTTTAAGTCCACTATTCAAGAGTTGTCTGCACTTTTGCTCGGGAAATTGTGTTGACCTGAACTATAAAATAGGAAGATATTAGGTTTTGGTTGGTTTAAGTATCATGTCATTATTGTTATCTCAATAACAATTTTATTGTATAATATATCAATATGTTGTGTTGTTGAATATATCAGGAGCAGCAACTAAATGGTTGTTGTTACCTGTGTTAAACTGGCCATCTGTACCATGGCCCTTGACTGCAGGTGATGGGGATGAAGTGTTGCCTCAATATATAACACTGTCATACTTCCAATCTTCAGTTTTATCACACTTAGAGGTAGTCACCTCTGAAATTCACTAGGTACAACTGTGAAGTCATCCGCCATCTTATTTAATAACTTCTAAAAGGAGAATACTTTAAAAAACAAACTTCTGTCTTGATTTACTACTGTTACTGTTATTACCAACAGTACTGTTGTTATTTCAGATCTTTTTGTTCTTTATTTGATGTTGTATTTTTCCATGTATATTTTGACAAATGAAAAGGAAGACTGTGTATGAACCCTCTGGGCTTTCTTCCTCTCCTGCACAATTCACACATACACCAATCAGGGATAACATTCTGACCACCTGCCTATTACTGTGTTGGTGCTTTCAGCAGTGCACAGGGGTCAGCATGGGACCCCTGACTGGTCTGCAGCTATGCAGCCCCATAGAGAACAAACTGATGTACTGTATATTCTGACACATTTTTATCAGAATCAGCACTAACTTTTTTAGCAATTTCAGCAACAGTAGCTCGTCTGTTGGATTGGACCACCCTTCATTCCTCACATTCATCAATGAGCCTTGGCCCCTGATGACTCTGTCGCCCATTCACCACTGTTCCTTCGTTGGACCACTTTTGATATATACTGACCACCGCAGACCAGGAACACCCCACACATGAGCCGCAGTTTCGGAGATGCTCTGACCCAGCCGTCTAGCCATCACAATTTGGCCGTTGTCAAACTTGCTCAAATCCTTATGCTCACCCATTTTTCCTGCGTCTAACACATCGACTTTGATTATCTCTTCATCATGTCTCCTGTTAGTGGGTGGGTTATGTTAGGCAGCAAGTGAGCATTTTTTTCTTCAGTGTTATTCACTTCACCTGTAATAATGTCATAATGTTATGCCAGATCGGTGTATATATATTCCTGTTTAAGTATGTATGCAATGTCTAAAATTATGTAAATGCTTCCAAATGAAAATAGGATAGGTTACAGGTTTAATGAATGGGGGACTTGAATTGAACCCACCACAGTCCTGGAGCCACATACCAGACATGATGAACATGATTCCTCCGCTCAGAGCAATCTGGGCTTTGACGTGCTCTGAGGTTCTGCCAATCTTTGTGCACTTAAGTCCCAGCACAGAGACAATGATGGAGGCCAGACCAACCAGCAGGGACAGGATCATCAGGGCCCTGCAGCCCTGCAGGTGAGCTAGGACAGACCAGAGGACACATTTTAAATGTCTGCAGGTCAAAAGTGTCTGGCTAAAGGTTCAAAGTGCTGTTGAAAGACAAACATATATACAGACAACCCGACATGACTTCTAATAACATTTACATCTCAGTTCATCAACACTATTTATGTGTTAAGTTCCCTCATTATATGATGCAGCTCAGACTGTGTTATAGCTGAGAGAAGAGGCATACGATAAATATGCTGTTTTATTCATCACTTAATCCCAGACTTTGTTTAATCAGCAGTACGAGACAAAGATGGAAATACATGAACATACTCATCTCCCACTGTTGTGAGATCTGCAGTTCTGCAGAGTTGGATTGAGATTTAAAATGTATTATTACGACGTAATAAAAAAAAGGCACAGGAGTTCTACATTTTGACTTTTCAAATTTCTTTTCCATTAAGCTCAAAACTGCTAAATCACATATGGGCTCCATTATCTTTAATACATTATCCATCTGGTATTGCATTTGTGGCAGGTTGAGTGCTGCTCCACCTCCACCTCCAGATTTGAGGGAGCGTGGCATCTGCTCTCCGCCTGCGTCGTGAGGTGGTGATTGTATGTTGGGCCGGGTGTTAAGCGCTCTTCGCTTGGGTAAGACCGACAGTATTTATAACTACTATATGTTAAGCGTAATTGCTGTATATCCTCCTGAGACCCAGGGGAGAAAAAAAGTGTTTTCATTTTGACTTTTTGTGGATAAATTAGGTGTGGGGGTGGTAAAGAACACATTTCAAAGAAAAGAAAAACATGTTTAAACTTAACTGTATTAAAATGTTATAACACATGCACTGCAGTGGACAACAGGACATCACTGATGCAAAACATAAAACATTTAAACATGCAGAGAGGAAGTCTCTGCATTTTTGAATGTTTTATCTCTGCATCAGGTGCTTCTGAAAGTATTAGAGGAATCAAGCAAAAACTAATGTCCACTACAGAGAACAAAAATGAATTGCTGGGTCTCAAGAGGATATTAAAATGGTCCTGCTTTCTGTCTGCTGTAGCTGTTAAGGCCACAGTTTGTGCCTCCTCTCCTCCTGCGCTCTGTGTGGGGCTGCATCGTGATCTCTGCCGCCAGTTGGGCATCCTGAAGGACGGCTTTCCACGGCCTCCAGCCCCGGTGCTGTCGCTCCGTCTCTGGCTCCGTCTCCCATCTCTCACTCTTCTTTGCTGCGCTGCCAGTGGTTACACACGCTGCGTAAAGTGCAGAGCGTGCTTCTGCAGCTTTGGTTCTCCACCCCATCACAACTCCTGTTTTTATTTAGTTCTATTCTTTTTGTTTATTGATTTATTTGTGGGTTAATTATTTTCTTTTTTTCTATTTAGTTTAATATTAGCTGTTGGGTTTGCTGCTCCACTCCTGGTCTCTACCCACAGCTGGTTTTGGGTTAATTTTGTTTTGTTATTATCTGCTATTTTGTGTTTTCTGTGTTTGTTTATTTAAATTTAGTTATTTTGCTTATTCTTTTTTTTGTATGTGTGTATGTGGGTGTGAGTGCTGTGTGTTTTTAATATAGCCCTGATTTAACTGTGATTTATTGTATCTGCCTGTTTGTCCCCCTAGGAGCGGTATTATAATATTGTTTCTTTCTTTTAGGACAGGAGCTGGCGAGGTGTGCAGCAGGCGTCCCCGTTGGTGGTCCCCTTCTCACTCCCTTTACTTTTGCGTGACACGTGGTGGTTCGGTTTGTTTTGGTTTTTGTTGTGCTCCCCCTTTTTTTTGTTTTGTTTGCCAGCTAACTAAGCCTAGCCCTGTTCCTACCATTTCTTTAGTTATTTCATACCGCAATTTTGGTTGTTTTGGCACTCAAACTATTTATCAGTGACATCTTTGTGTTCTTTTAAATACAGTAAATCCTATCAGTAATTTTTTTGTAGTGGAAGTCTGTCTCCGTCCTCTCTGTGGCGAATCTGTGTGACCTCTTACTATTAAGGGTACTCATCAGTTTATTTCCTGGGGTGCAATTCCCCAGGTGGCGTAGTTGTGCAACTTTCCCTCTCTGCCCGCATCCCTTCGGCCACACATTGAAAAGCATTTATCTATTGCTTGTAAATTTCACGTCTCCTCTCCCATCTTGCACAATAATGCTTTGCCATCCAGGTCAATGCCCTTTACTTTTCACCAGTGGTCCAAACAGGGAATCCGTGTACTAGGCGACATCTTTATTGACCAAGGCCTCCGATCCTTCCAAAACCTTAAAAACTCCTATTCCATCCCAGGCTCCTGATGGTTCTTTTACCTTCAACTCCACACTGCTTTAAAAACTTATGGGGTTCCCTGGGATGCCTCTCTTGGCATTCATCCAATAACAATATTAATTTCCTCAAAGTCCAAATTAGTCATTCGGATCGACACCAAACTCTCCTCAACTGGTAGTAAACCTCTCCCAGTTTTACATGGTTGGGAAAATCTCCTATATCTTTTGATCTTGTTTGCGATTGGCATACTATCTGGACTAATATATTGTCATCATCAAAGAATCGGGCCCATCAGTTAATTCATTTTAAATTCCTTCATAAATTTTATTTCACCCCAGAGTGCAGATTCAAACTGAAATTAGCCGATAATGATTATTGTCCCAACTGTTTGAATCCTGTGAGAGGGGATTACCTGCATATGTTCTGGCATTGCCCTGTGATTACATCCCTTTGGAATACCCTCTTGAGACCCAGCAATTAATTTTTGTTCTCTGTAGTGGACATTAGTTTTTGCTTGATTCCTCTAATACTTTCAGAAGCACCTGATGCAGAGATAAAACATTCAAAAATGCAGAGACTTCCTCTCTGCATGTTTAAATGTTTTATGTTTTGCATCAGTGATGTCCTGTTGTCCACTGCAGTGCATGTGTTATAACATTTTAATAAAGTTAAGTTTAAACATGTTTTTCTTTTCTTTGAAATGTGTTCTTTACCACCCCCACACCTAATTTATCCACAAAAAGTCAAAATGAAAACACTTTTTTTCTCCCCTGGGTCTCAGGAGGATACACAAATATTACAGTTAGTAACATTACTGGTCAATCTCCTCCCGCCTGTCCTGCTCTTTATTTACTTGGGTTCAACCCTAATGTTTATTTTTCTTCTCAGGAGAAGCGAATCTTAATGGCAGTTTCAACTGCAGCTAAAAAAATCTATTAAGAACTGGTTTGAACCTACCATCACTTTGAGGAAACTTTGGATTAATTTATTTTTTTATATTTGTTTACTTGAAAGATCTACTGCCAGAATTAACAGTGCTAAATCTGATTCCCTTCTGACCTGGTCCAAGGCCATCGCGCATATTCATAAAATGAACACGTCATCTTTTCTATAATCTTATCTCTTGAATATTGATGGTTGCCCAGGCCTACAGGCCTTGCTTTGTTGTTGATGGTTTTTTTTTTTTGATTCTCCAATATTCGAGCAATGTGTATTTGTCGTAATGACTACTAGGAGTTTTGTGTATGAGAATATATATCTCAAACTGATTATAGAGTTGCATTATATCAGAATGTATGTATGTATTTGTGTATATGTATATTCGTGTGTGTGTGTATATGTACATATATATATATACTTTTTTTTTTAACTTTTTTTTAGTACTTTGTCGGCAAACTCTCCAACAATAAGTCCATCCAAAGTCCCCTACCCGTACTAGTATTTATTTAAATATACTTAAATAACGTTAAAGTAAATTAAGAATGGTTAATTTTTTTATTTTTTTTTCTCTGAGCATGTTGTCTCTGTGTCCTTTTTGTATGTGTATTGTATATTTGTATACCCTTGTTATGTATATGCCTTGTTATTTTTCACTCATGTTCCTTTTCTCTAATTTTGAAATTGAATTAAAATTTCGATAATTAAAATTTTTTTTTTGCATATTTACTCGAAACCAATTAAATTATCTGCATTATAAATCTTTACAGTTATAAATACAGGTATTTGTGTATGTATTATGTTTTTGTTCTCCTGTCCTACATTCTACCAGCCGTTGTCCTAAAATATATTATGATGATCATTCAACATAACAAGCCAACTGAGCCCAGTGTTGCAGTGTTGAGTGCTCACCAGGCAGTCCCAGCACCGTCTTGAACTTGCTGCACTGGAGTGACCCCAGTGCGGTGGCAGCACAGCTCATCCACAGCCCTTCAAACTGCCACTGGCTGCTGGTGAGCGATTCCACCTGACTCCTCACTTTCCATATGTGAGAGGATGTGCAGCTGGACTGCAGACACCAGGACACAACCCCCAGAACCAGACCCACAATCTGCAAGCCAACTGCCATGCTTCTTTATACCAGCACACACTCTTTGAAACACCTGGAAACAACAGCAGGATGTCATCATCACCACCAACCAGCTCTGAGACTAAACATGCCACAACACAATATAACTGGAGGAGCAGAGAGACAGACACTCAACAGCTGCCTTCAGCAGCCACTGAGGACCATGATTGTCTCACAGAGTGAGTTCAGAGTGATTGGTCCAAATAGAACATTTTAAATGGCAATTATTTTATTATCAATCAGCGGATTAGTTGATTATTTATCTTGTATTGATTTATTGTTTGGTCTCTATATGTAAGAAAATGCTAACTAAATTCCCATCACACGTTTTCTCAGAGCTTGAGATAACATTTTTAAAAATTAGTTTTTGATGTAGACTCTGGGCCTGTAAAGTGATGTCACTGCTGAATAGTCTTAAATCGGCATTCTTTCTTTAATGATAGGGGCGACTCAACTAAAAGGGCAACTCCACTGGTTGTTAAAACAAGTCAGATGGAATTGAAGTATATGGGAAAATGTTCCTCTTTCTCCCTTGATTTATTAGGTCAATAAACGTTTTTATGGTCTCGGTCTCTTGTTCCAACTCTCCTATACAACAAAATTTAATTTTTTTAAATGATGGTCCTATTTAGTGGCAAATAAACCAGAAAGCAGGGCATTGATTTGGGGCAGGGCTATTGCATGATTGACAGACTCTACCAGCCAATCAGGATAAACTACAGAGCAGGTCTGATCGAGTCCTACTTTTAAAAGCTTCAAAAACCTCAGGTTTTGATTTCAATGATCAAAATTCTACTCATATTCTGTCAGTTGACCAATCACTTAAGCAACCAATTGTTACATGTCAATAATGTCATATATACATAGTTGGACATAATGAACAAAATTATTTAAAAACGACACAAGTGATTTATGTAAGCACTCTGTATACACAAGATCAAACTGTGTAACTTGAAGTATTACTTAAGTATATATATATAAAGTTAATTCGTTTTGAAAGCAGCTGGACAAAGGGCAGTACGGCAGCATAGTGGTTAGCGCTGTTCCCTAACAATAAGAAGGTTGTGGGTTCGGTTTCCGGCTTGGGGCCTTTCTGTGCAGGGTTTGCATGTTCTTCCCGTGACTTTGTGGGTTTCCTCCAGATATTCTAGTTTCCTCCCACTGTCCAAAGACATCATGTTTGGGTTCATTGGTGACTGTAAATTATCTGTAGGTCTGAGTGTGAGTGCAAGTGTGAGTGGTTGTTTGTCTCTATGTGTTGGCCCTGCGATGGACTGGCGACCTGTCCAGGGTGTACCCCGCCCTCGCCCAGTGTGAGCTTGGATTGGATCCAGCGACTCTGAAATGGATAAAGCGGTTGAAGATGAATGAATTAATGAGCAGCTGGACACTGTGGAAGTTGTGTGTTATTTGGGACAGTTGTGTTGAGTTTTTTTGGCAGCAGAGATACTGTTTTTGTGTGAGACTCTCTGGGTCTAATCGTCCTGGGTCCCTGTCAATAAAGGGCTCTTATTTCATTAGGTTTTCACTGGTATCTTTCAGATCACGTCCAAATCTGATCAGACCTCTGCTATACTGACAACAGACTCCACTTTGAATATTTACCAGTTTTTCATATTGTGTTTGACTTCAGCAAAACTGATTCGGGTTAATGGTAAATATATACAACAGGTTGGCAAGGACTAATGAGAGAATAGGTTTTAAGGTTGTTTAATCAGTGCCGTTAAACCTTTCGGTCGTCACTCTGCCCATCTGACCCAGCTGACCTCATGTCCTGATTTCCCCCACAGCCCTTCAATTTGAAACAGCTTTTTGTTTCAGTTATTCCTGATCTCATGCCTAATGAAAATCTAAAAATCACTGAATGGATAAAAATTCTCCATGGTCACTGTTTTAAGTCAAAAATTCCGACTAAGAGTTGCCATAAATTCTCAATGTCATTGTCGTCACAGAACATAGGTGTGTCTGAACTCACTTTAAATGATCCTCCAGAGTTTGCTGTAATCCACTTAGTCCAGTTCTACCATCAACTCAGTGGAGGTGTTTGGAAAGGTTGGAAGGTTTTGGCTAGTTTTCAGTCTTGGATTTTTGTTCTCCTCTCCAGCTGTCCCTCAGGTTGGTCTCTTTGATGTGAACCCGGTCAAGTCCTCTGAGCTCTGTTCGTCCTTGGGGTCAATGAACTCTGGGAAAGGCTGGACCATTGCTGAACATACATCAATATTAACATTCAGGAATCCCTGAGTTTCACCTCCGGTTCTGTTTGTCATGAGCAGGTTTCAGCCTAACTAAATTTAATCTGGGAAGAAAAGATTTATTTTTTGTTGTTTTTATGTACTTCTATCCTCTGAATCAAATATTAGAGACAGATCAGGCAGACATATATCAGCTGGTATCAGTTTGTTGCAGAAATGCACAACAAAAATATCTCAGTTGTAAAATGGAGAGTGAGGATAGGCCTCTTCCACAGCAAGCAACTAGAGAAGCTAACAGCGGCCCCACAACGTCCACAGAGTTAATGAACACTAACCCCCTACCCATGTGGCAAGCCTAAACACTGAGGGAGGATCTGAGCCTCTTGGATCACTATTTTCTGAGTGATCTAGGAAAAATACAGATGATTTCACGTAAAGACCAAATCCTACGAGGTTGGATGGTGGATGTCGCTGTGGAAGTAACCTGATTTATAGTCAAAGAACACATGAACAAGGAGTCAAGATGTCATATTCCTCAATAAGAGGAAGAGCAAGTTCAGAAAAGGGGGGCAGTGACAAGGAGAACAGAGAAACTGGACCTCAGGTCAAAACCTGCTCTGGTGACCGAGGCTGGTTCAGGATTTATTTCTGAGTCCAGTATGGGAGAAGAGAGTGCACAAATGCCCAGAGAGCAGAATATTTTCAAAAATTATATGTGTGATTCAGAAAATGACTGATCAGGAGCAGGACCTGCTCACTTGCAGGTTTTTTTGTACTCCTTAGGTATTTCCTTCCCACTCATCTTTTTTTCATTGATCTAACATTGAACCCATCACACATTCACAGCTGACACAATCAGCATATTTTCTTATTTTACTTGGAAGAAAACCAGTTAACATAAATGAACAGAGATACAGATGTTAGAAGAAAACTGACTGTGGATGTGAACCTGTAAGGGATATGTGACTTATTCTAACTAGACCCTGGGGTCTACAGACAGACCAGTCCAATGAGTCTGGACCTCTCATTGGACTTATTAACTGCTCAATAATCAGGTCATTACTGTTAGTCCTAGCTGTGGTCTATCTTTGACTTATTAATCCATTTGTTGACTTAATTTCTCTACAAGGAAACAGGCTAAAATATGGTCATGAGTTAATATTGTCAATCCAGGTATTGTGTTTGAATGAAACCACCCTGATTCACACTTGGTTCCTGTACATCTGTCCTGGGGATGCTAAATGGTTCATGGGTCCTGACAGGAGCTGTAACTCCTGTCCTCTTCCCTGCACATCCGTACACTTTATACATCTTTACATTTCTTTTCTAAAAATTATTTTTGCCCCCCTCCGTCAGTCCCAGTGTTTCAGTGGCTCACATGGAACCTCCTCCTGGCCCTCCTCGAGTTCTCAGGTTGTGCCAAAGGTTGACGAAAGGTTCCCGCTTCTTCCAGATCAACTCATGACCGAACAGGATGTACCATCTGGAGAAGGGAGGATGTGTAAGATCAAATATAAACGATGAAAGCAGATGGACAGACATCTGCCAACCAATTAAGTTCTCGTATTGTCCAGACTGCATGGGAAAGCTTACATGGAGGTCCCGCACATCTGTACCAACAATCAGTTACGTCTCCCCCCCCTCACACTCTGGTGAAATGCTCCCTCTCCAGCACCATTTTTTGTGAATATGTTCAGATATAACTAAAAATATCTCACATTCCAAACATGGCTCCTCCTAAATGAGCAGCGTGGTCAAAGAACTTCCATCCCAGCACCAGACCTGCCATATCCAAGGCGAAGATGGCCTTCAGAGCCTACAGAGACACAGACACAGAGGGTCAGTCTGTGATAAATAAACAGCAGCCAACTTGGAGCAAACCAGATGAGCGAAGTCTTACATTGGCAGCGGTAAAGGTGAACATGGGGATGAATATGATGGCCAGTTTGGACTCTGGCATCTTCGTACAAACAGCAGCCAAGATGGCCATGATGGCTCCAGACTGAAAAAACACACACAAACCAAACAACAAGACCTCAGTGAGATCAAACATGATAACAGACTTAAGAGTCCTGGACCCCTGAAGGGATTTCTTATTGACAGTTAAATAGGGAAAGATTCTGATGATCAGTCTGATCTTTTGTTTCATCTGCTGCTTCGCTTCAACATGAATTTATGAATTTATTTACCCATGACCAAACAGGGTAGTACCTGACAACACATAAAAGATAAGTAAACATGCTAGGACGTAAACATAAAAGAGTTTTAATAGTTTCTAGTTTAAAATTTACACATCCATCGGTGGCCATATTTTCGAAAAAATATATCCATGAATTGTTGCTCAAAGTAGTGTTGGGCGGTATACCAGTTCATAACGAAAACCGGTTTAATATTTGTTATGATATGCATTTTTCATATACCGGCAACACTGGTTTAAATAGCCGAAACATGTCCAGAATGCAGTGCGTTGGTAAATTGTTTCACTGGGGACCCTTTTCATTGCTGCGCCACTAAACACGCATTGAACAGAGTGGAAATAACAGTGGAGTTGCTGAGCGTGGTTGACCATAGACATATATACATAGACGCCGCACTGAACGCTGAGCTGTACGTCAACGTCGCCGCCATATTGGATGAGGCAAGCATCGGCGCAGAGAAGATGCCTCATTCCTGTGCTGCGTGGAATTGTAGCAAACGTTGTACACCCAAAACCAAATCTGAAGGAATTACCTTTAACAGGTAAGACTTAACACTTACCTTTGATAGTATTTGGCCCATAGATTGCATTATCTGGCCATTTTAACATAGTTTTGAGATTATAATTTGCCGATGTTGTGGGAAACACAATGTATTCCCACGCATTCATTCATTCATTCTTGACCGCGCTAATTCATAAACAATGAATTAGCGCGGTCAAACCCGCCTTCAAACGATGAAGTCTTCATTTTATTATATTATTTTGCCCCAAACATTTTAGTAAGATTGTTGTTAATTGCTTGGCTAACTCTTGTCATACTACATAGTTTTCCCAAAGATAGCAACAGGAAACAGTGGGAAGTAGCTCTCCGGAGGGATGGGTTCAATGCAAGCTCGTCCTCCATGCTCTGCAGTGAGCATTTCAAGCTGGAGACTTCGACAGAACAGGGCAGACAGTCAGGATGAGAGATGGAGTGATCCCTTCTGTCTTCAGTTTCCCAGCTCACCTCCAAAGGGTATGTATATCACTATAGGTAGTAAGGATTAAATAAACGAATGTCATACTATGCAGTTTTTTTTTTCTGACTGTGAATGAATTAATCAGGTATTTTGTGTGTGTGTGTGTATATAGTGTACATAGCCTGTGTGTATGTGTGTGTGTGTGTGTGTACGTTTGTTATACATAGCCTGTGTGTATGTGTGTGTGTGTGTGTGTATGTTTGTTATACATAGCCTGTGTATTGTGTCTGAAAAATGGCTAAAATAGGCATCTGTAATTTTGTTACCTGAAAAATTTTAACATTTTGTAATTTGTTGTCTGAAAATTTCGCTAAAAATATGTTATTTTGTTGTCTGAAAAATGGCAAAAATATGTAATTCTCTTTCCTGGAAAAATGACTAAAATATGTTCTCTTGCCTGAAAAATAGACCAAAAATGAATAAATAAAAGTGAGAAGATGTGTTTCTTTATTTTTAAGCCACACTCGATTCCTATTCCAATATATAGCCTGTATGTGTGTGTGTGTGTGTGTGTGTGTGTGTGTGGGTGCGTGCGATCAATAAAGTTCTTCTTTTAGTCATCTGAGAAGATTAAATACATTGTTTTTGGTCCCTAACTGTTTGTCAAGTATAGTAGTGCATGTGTGAATGAATAAATGAGAGGCATTAACGTAAATTTCTTTGTAGAAAGGCGCTTTATGAAATTAAATCCATTTACTTGTATTAGTTTACAGTACAGCCTTGCCTCATCCAATATGGCGGCGACGCTAATGTATCGCAGCAGCGGCCAAACCTGCTCCATGCGGCGTCTACATATATATGTCTATGGTGGTGGACATGAATAGAGGGGGCTCTGAACCAGCGGCTGTAACAGAAGAAGAACTTTTGCCGAAAAAAGGAGCCGTGTCGGTTGTCTGGAGGTACTTCGGTTTTAAAAGGTCAGATGTGGACCAAACAACCATTTACTGCAAAAGCTTTCGAGCTAAAGTTGTCGCCGGAAGTGGTAACACAAGCAATTTGCTGCACCACTTTAGCCGCAAACATGCAGTGGAGTACGAAAAAACTGTCAAGGACGAATAAAATGTGTTAATAAAAGGTTCTACATTTTCATTACAACTGTCATGACATATGATTCCTTCACTACTTTAGTTCCACCCTCTGAAACCCGACTATGACTGTCCAGGAGATCTATGAGGCTACACATTAGGATATTATAGTTTGTACCAACATATCTGTTGGATATCTTGCATCAGAGATAGAAATTATATTAAATTATGTAAATATGAGATATTTAGAGATACATGTAAAATGTTGTTGTATTTTGACTGCTTCATGCAATGCATGTGATTCCCTCCCTTCACAATACCCCTTGAAAACTGTAGCACTTTGTGGGGCCATGCAAACCTGCAGGCTATTAATACTTGTGCACAATGCACAGTAGTCATGACCATGGATTGGAATAGGCAATTCTTAGCCAATATGCAGTATATCTTCTCTCAATCAGTGGAAAATGTGGTCAACACTGAATCGTGCATGAAAAAAAAATACCGTCAAATACAGTGAAACCAGAGTAATTCTGAAAAATACTATGATATAGAATTTTGGTCATACCGCCCAGCTCTACCTGAAAGGTCTCTCAGATCTGCAGGGCAGGTCAATTGCCAGAGCTTGGAGTAAAATTTGAATGGGGTGAATTGTCTCTCAGCCACTGCGATAAACCAGTTACCAGTGGAAATTAAATCTGCCCAAACTCTGTCTTTATGAACAAGGTAATAACTGCTCTGTTCTGCACTTCCTTCATTTCACCCTTTCATCTTGCTCTTTAAATATATATTTTCTGTTTTTACTAAGACTGTCAGCATTGACGCGTTAGTCATGATCGGTTAAAACGTGTAATTTTTTTTTTTAATTGCATAAATTGTGTGCTGCTACTTTGTCCCTTCATTGCACCTTTAACTTGTTGTCTAGCTGTCAGCTTCCTGTAGCTGCATGTCATGGAGATGAACGACAAAGATTCGCTTCTGATTTTCCCAATTTAACAAAGCCCCCCCCCAAAAAAAAGGTTGTGACAGTTTGTTTAAAAAAAATCAAAAACAACAACAACAAAAAGAAAAACACTCCAAAACGGCCCATTAGACAAGTCAAAAGCACGTAGCTGCTGGTGTAAAGCAGAATTAAAATAATTTATATTTCATATTTAAGGCAAGCTAATATTGCTGAAGTAGACACTGTGCTCCCTCAGGCTTATCACACTTCTTTTGGTTCGAAATAAATTTAAAAGGCAAGTTAACAAAGCAATTTTCCTTGTTTCCCAATCAAGATAGGTAGTGAAAACTGCTTTACGTTATTAACACAGTCTAAAAAACTTTTGCAAAGTTTAATCAATCCATCCATCAACAAATGTTAAACGTATATATTCTCTTCCTTTCATTTATCTTTCTGTTCTAACAATATGCGGGGAAAATGTGAATTTATATATATATATATGAATGCTGATTAATTGTGATTAATCCACAGCTATCCTGTGATTTATCAAATTAAATATTTTAATAATTTGACAGCCCTACTTTTTACCGCTATTTTTTATACTTCTGTTATTTGTTAATCACAATTAATGTCCTCTGCATATTATAATGAATGCGCTATACACATACATGTACCTATATACACTGTCACCAGTGTTTTCAATGTTTCTTCCATTATTCAGCACCTGTACTGTACCCGTCTCAGACCTATCTCATCAGATAACTGATATCTGTCTCATCAGATAATTGTTAAGTTACCGACTGTCAGCATCTTAATGGTCCAAAAGTTCACTTGGAATCCACTTCAGTGTTTCCTCTACATTCATTTAGGAGTGGGGGGCCAGCCGGCTGGGGGGTTGCGGGGGGGGATCCTATTGGAGTTAATATGATTTTAATTACTCGCAAGAGCACGGCCTTGAAAGTGACATGACATCAGGCACCCAGGCACCAGGTCAGAGAGTCAGAGGAGTGTCATCCTGGAAAATAGGGCAGCGACTTACCAGAGAAAAGGTAGACTTATTAGCTTAAGATAGCTCATAATAGATTTTACAAGTTAAATAGACATTCGCAAAGTATTGATGGCCAGCTAACGTTACGTCACATACTGGTAGCTTAAGTTAATTGGGCCCGGTGCCAACTCAGTGACGCTAATGTGGGTAAACTTATTGATTGCATTAAGCTAATATCTACATGCCATGATGTATTAAATGCTGACTGCATTTTCAGATGAATTGGGGATCACCTTGCAGCATGTATGCTGCTAAGCATCAACAGGCCACCTCTGGGAGAGTTTCTCTACAAAAGAGCCTTAGAGCTCTTCTATAAAAAGGCAAGAAAAATTCAGTGTTTGAACCTGGGTGCAAACTTTGCCACTGATTCTACAGCCCCATGTGGCCATTTTCTAGCCAAAAGCCATTTCAATGGCCAGTCAATAAATAGGTTGTAAAAGTTAAATCTGCAGTCAAATGTCATTTGTTTAAGCTGCCACAGCCCCCGGGAGAGCCTGCCCCCGCTGCTGAAAAAAATCCTGGAGGAAACACTGCACATATATCACATAACAAAATTTATCCTTAGAGCAGTGTTTCTCAAATAGTGGAGTAAGGTGACATGCTGGGGGGGTTGGGGGGCGCTTGTGGTGTGGGCAACAGGCTTAAGCCAATGTCTTAGCTTTGTCATTATCGCACCAAAACAAAGCGTAATTGCACAACTGCTACTGTGGGTAGCACTGGCGCTTTCATGTGACATGCCACTAAACGGTGGGAGATGAGGAGACACCTGTGTGTGTGTTGTGTCTAAAAACTCTGGCAGCGAACAGCATGAAGCCAAATAAATTGAGGCATCACTTACAGATTTTACACCCCAATCAAGCTGATTTTGGAGTTTTGCCATTAATCTTGTGAAAGACTTCATCATTTCGATTAAAAAAATCTGCACAATTTCTTTAATTCATTTTCTTTTTGGAGGTTAAAGTGTTTTATTTGCATCCAGCATAAAAACTGCAGCCAAATCAATCATCCAAGTCACAGAACTGACTTGCTTACGTGACCCTGAAAAGGGAAAAAAGCCAAAAGGGGTAAGAAAGAAAAAAAGAAAAAATAGTGTTTTTTTTTTTTACTGTGCTCCTGAGGTAATGATGCTGATAAATTGTATTTATTATTATTTAATAATTTTATTTAAGTTTATTTAAATGGTTCAAGCAGTTGTAAGAACTTATTTCCTGGAGATTGATGCAGCAGTCGCATTCATCTTGTTGATTGGAAAGTGCTTAAGGTTTACAAGGATTTAACTTTGTTGACGTTAATGCAAATTGATGCACTTTTAATCTATTCTGAAAATGCACTCAGACTGAAAATCTGGGTTAAGAAAGTTAATCGTTTTGTAAGTGAATCTGTATTTCTTTTTTAGTTTTCTTTAAATTTATTAAACATACAATCTTATGCAGAGGTGTATTTGTAACAATTTTATATACAAACACAATATTATAGTAATACTTATAGTGGTGGGGGGGGGCACACAATTTTTCCAGCTTCGTAGGGGAGGCACAACAGAAAACACCACTGTTCTTGTTATTCTGTTGTTAAGCATAGTGGATAGATATATCAAATCAAATCAGATTTATTTGTATAGCGCCAAATCATAACAAAGTTACATCAAGGCACTTTACATATAGAGCAGGTGTAAACCAAACTCTTTATAAAATGATTTAAAGAGACCCAACAGATCCCCCCATGAGCAAGCACTTGGCGACAGTGGCAAGGAAAAACTTATTTTAAGAGGCAGAAACCTCCGGCAGAACCAGGCTCAGGGGGGCGGCCATCTGCCTCGACTGATTGGATATATGTAGGCGCTGTTGCTTTTGGTCCAGACAGCAAAAGTCCTGTCAACTTTGGTGACAAGTTGGGACATTGGAATGGAAGGAAACAGACTGTTCAGACCTTTAAAAACAATTAGTAAAATCTTAAAACCAGGTAACTAGTGAAAGGCAGCCAGGATTGGTACAATGTGGGTACTCCTCTTAGTGGGAGTTAAAAGCCTGCCTGCAGCATTTTGCTTGAGCTGCAGTGTATGGATGTTTCCCTTAGTAAAGCTAGTCTCAGTTGGACAAAACAAAACTGCACCAGATTACTGTTCTTTAAGCTTTAATTTGACCTTACAAAACTGTGAGCTTGAATCAATGATCGAAAACTATTATAACTTTGTTTAGATTGTTTAATAATGATTAATAAAGAGTTAAAAACCAAATAAATAGTCTAATTATAAACCATCTAGAAATCCTTTGTGAGTCTTTTCTTACTGTAAAGTGATGCTTTGTCATCATATCACTAACCAGCTGCAGTGAAACAGGAAACAAGGCAGATGGGTTGTTGCTACTCACCGCTCCCAGAGATGGGCCGAGTCTCCCTGTGGCCATCTTACCCACATAACTGATGAACGTGGAAACAACACCTGGAAAAACAGAAAGTGCCATTAGACAGTGTGCTTGTACACAATTCACACATCAGTGTGGTCTGGACTATGCCCATCTACTTTGGACAGTCCAATGTTTTTAGGGGCCGTACCTGCAGAGAGGTAGACTGCCAGGAACTGCTCCCTGCCCAGCATGGAGACGGCAGTGGTTGAGAAGCTCCAGAGAACATACATATTGGCCGCCATATGAAAGAAAGAGAAGTGACTGAATGTGGAGAGGATCATGGGACAGCAGAGAGTCTCTGCAGGATGGGAAACAATCAACAGTTGATGTGAGAAACAATGATGACAATCATCACAGCTGCTAGTTAAACTTTGAGTAGACTCACTAGAGGCAGGGTTAGAAGTGAAGTATTTGATCATGGACCGCTGCAGAGATGGAACTCTCCAACAGCAGAACACCACGGCATTAGCAGCAATGATCCCTAGTAAAACAGAAGGAGAAGTCAGGGTTGGTGGTCTTCCTGGGGCTCTGGATGTTACCATGTCAGATCATCAATAACAGACCTGTTGGCCACAATTCAGATCTGTACAGACTCTGTGACACAGACATGTTGTAACAGCAGCGACACAGGTTTTATCCCCTGGCTCAGTCAGTGAACAACTGTCAATCAAACACATCTCACCTGTCACCGTCCTTTGACCCTCACTCAAGCTGTTCCACCATTGGTTGATCTAAAAAAATAAATATTGAATCAGGGTAAGGAAAAAGTTAAAAATATACTGAGACATGAGATCTTCATCACACAGGATCTTCCTCTACTTTATTTTATTTTGATCTTCCTCACCTCTTTGCGTATGTCTCCTCGTTTCTGAGGATGCAATTTCTCCAGCCAATCAGTTTTAATTTCATTGAAGAAGCTCTGGACTCTGAACTTCACAGACTCGTACTGCCAAATGGCTGCTGAGCCGAAGGAGCAGCCTGTAAACTGACATGGAGTTAACACCTGCCCGTTACGGCCCACTGACCTAATAATGTCAGCTCTTATACAAACAGGAAATATCACCTACCCCCACAGTGAAGACCAGTGGTTTGATGAGGTGACTAAAGGTCCGTGGTGGACTGGGAGGCACCTGCTGGTCCCAGTGGGGGGTAGAGGTCCGGCGATGGCTTACAGCGTCAACGGACTCTTTGTGTAGTTGCCCCAGCTCCTCCTCCACCTTCTTAGATTCTGGTTTTCTGGCAGCTTTTCTAAAACTGCATCTCTGCTGGAAGCTGTGAGGCCACCTGCTGGACAGACACAGAACCACAGACACAGAGACCTGATCCCATCAACTGATTTGTCAATTGACAGAAAATCTGTAAGTATTTGGACATTGCACTTGGTTATTTTGTGACTTTGATAAATATTTAAATTTATTGAGCAGCCCTATTACTTTCAGATAAATAGGTAGTAATCATTAGATTTCACTAAGATGATTTAGATGTTTAATTAACTGCTGCATATTCATTTATGAACCAGTTTTACTTTTCATCTAACAAGATATAGGATCTTTGTGTTGCAGAGTGTCTCTATCCTTTGATGTTTTCAGTCGACACCCAGTGGCTCTTAAAGTAGTTGATGCAGTAGTGACCATCAAATCAGCTCTATCTAGTTGTCTGTTTATACATTGCACTTGGGGCTTTTATATTGAGAAAAAGACAGAAAACTCCCCAGATAAAGGTATTTTTATTAGAGGGGCAACACAATGTCCAATGTTGTAAAGCTCAGACCACAAAGCCCTAGGTTTGAATCCCTCCCTCTCACTTTTGCTGTCAGAATAAGGGTGATTAAGTTTTTATTTGTTTGACATTTTTTGTTAGTTTTGATTGTAACGACATGCATGAGCAATGATCCACGCTATTACAGTCCTTTCTCTATTGTGAGAAAAGACTCTTGTGTTTTCACTGTTAAAAAAGCACTTTCAAGTTATTGTATCATCAATATCATTTTTTTTTTCTTTCCACATCCAGAGAGGACAGGAGCAGGTTCATCATATAAACCACCACAGGAGTTAACCCCAGACTCTTGATAAAAAAATAAAAATAAAAAAATATGAAAAAACAAACAAACAAACAGATTTTCCTAAAACCTTTAGCCACTGCAGCTACATCACACAACACCTGTTCATTGTGAGCAAACAGGTAACAAAAAAAGATCAAAGAAAATCTGACATACATGTGAAGCTACGACTGAGACGTCGCGCTTTAACACTATAATCCGAAGAGTGACAACTTTATAAATAACTAACAACTAATTTAGTAAACGATTTATAAACCGGGACACATCAAAGTTAGGCCAGTTAACAGTCAGACTAAAACAAACAATAGTTAGCTCTATAGCTACACTGCTAAAGTTAGCCAAATCAGACTTTGTGGCTATCGAAAGGGAGAAGCTCTGTGTGCCGGAGCAGGCTGTCTCTCCCCGGCTGTGCTCACCCACCTTCCGTCCTTCACGGGACACCGTACAACTTCTTCTCCGGTGAGTCTGAGCAGGGCTGAGCAGATCTTCAAAGCCATGTTGGTGCCCGGTGACCCCATGGGCGACGCAGTCAACCCCGACAGGATGTTAATTTCCGGGTCAACACAGAGTTCCGACAGGCGGGCGACATCTGGAGGACAGAGACTGACACTGCATCACTTGAAAATACAGTGACACACAGTCAAAACTCATCATATTTTACTCTGAAAATGAATTATTACTCTCCCTCTCACACACACAGATATATATATACTTTGAACGCATACATACACATTTATCTATGTAAGCGCTCAATTCTCAACATCAACCAACGTGGACATGTATTACTCAAATTCATTTCAAATGATCTTAATGTACTGAACTGAACTGTGTTTGTTTGTGGGGGTGAACATTTTGCATCTAGCTGACAGTCCTACAAAATGGTCCTAGTCGATTGTTTATAAATCGATTATAAATACATTAACTGATCATTCTCACTTTTATGTAGTTGACTGCAGTAAAAACTCTTAGTGGATTATCTAAAAATTACTTCAATTTAAAGCGGCAACTGAAATTATAATATTGATATCTAACAAATAACTCCCAAACGGGTAAAAAACTAACAACAACAACAACAACAACAACAACAAAAACCAGTTATGGGAGTCGCACTTCTAAGGGAGTCCAGCCTGCCTCAAAAACGGACCCGCGCATTTATTTTGAAGGTGGTGAGCAGCGGAAGTGGAGCCATTGTTTCCGGCAGCTGTGTTTGGTGTGGTCTAACTCAGCTCGGTCCGGTACAGGCCAGCAGCAGCAAGCTCATCAGTGGTGAACCTGTGAGTGACCGCGGAGGAAAGATGGCGGCCCCTGCTCTCTCCGGTCGGGCTGGCTCGGCGGGCAGCCTCGGAAACAGCCCCACCATTGCCACTGGCAGGCTGCCGCACGGCGGCGGCGTCGGGCCCGAACTCGACTTTAGGTCGGCGGCCCGCATGGAGGATCTGAACCGGCTCATCCAGGAGTTCAACAAGCACGACCAACGGGAGTACGACGACCAGCGGGCACTGGAGATCCACACCGCCAAGGACTTCATCTTCTCCATGTTGGGTGAGGGAGGGAATACACACACGCACACACACTGACCGAAACCCGTTATCCAACAGGCTTTAAGGTGAGTGGTGCTGTCCTCCAGGCAAAGGATGCCCAGTCTGGTCCCCCAGAGTCCAGCATCCGTGATAACTAACACCGCAGAGCAGGTGCGGGTGCAGGCGCAGAGCTGGGGGATCGGTGCGTGATTCAGAATCTGAGCTGTGATTCAAGATGCGGTTGCTGCTCTCACATGTACCTGTGCACAGTTCAGGTGAAGCTGATGTGCAGCAACATCATCAGCTTAATGTTGTTTTATCTACATATTCGCCCAATTGACAACCTGCAAACAGCTGCATCAGCTTTGACTTGTTTTCAGGAACAGCTGATGAGATGAAATCTGATCCAAGCCTTTACGTTAGATCAACAGATCCATCATCCATCCATCCATCTTCACCCGCTTATCTGAAGTCTGGCATGGGGTAGATTTCCTTTTCACTGGGAACCTCGGCTAACTCTGACAGGGGGATCCCGAGGTGCTCCCAGGCCAGTGAGGAGATATAATCTCTCCACCTGGTCCTGGGTCTGCCCTGAAGTCTCCTCCCAGTGGGACGTGCCAAGAGCACCTCCCTAGGGAGACATCCTGGTGGCATCCTTACTAGATGCCCGAACCACCTCAACTGTTCTCCTTTAAGCACAAAGGAGTAGTGGCTCTACTCTGAGTCTCTCCTGCATGACTGAGCTTCTCACCCTGTCTCTAAATAAGACCCCAGCCATCCTGCAGAGAAAACCCATTTCGACCTATTACAAGATTCGCAATCTTGTTAGATTAGACGCTAGCTTATGTGAATGCAGAAAGGTGAGCTTACGCTGGTCTTTTTTGCATTGTTTCAGACAGATGACCAATGTGAAACAAGCGTGGTGGCATCTCTAGTCATGGTTCTATAAGGATCCTTCTATGTAATTGCTGACCAACCAATGCAGCATCAAATGATGCTTAAAGACTAAAATCTCCCGTGTGCAGAAAAGCAGTGACATAGTCAGCTGCCAGTCACACAGTTTTGGCTGCAGGTTTAGAGATGTTAACTGAAGGTCCATCTGGTGCCATCATCCCTATTAAGCCCACAGAACTAACTACAACAGCATTTACTAAAATCGTGTTGACAGGATGGTTTGAGCCGTTTTTTTCTGCTTCAACTAGAAAATCATCTCTTTTTTTTTTTGTCACCATTTGAGACTTCATTCAGGGGGTCTTGGGCCCATGGGCAAATGGCCAGTTACCCTAATAGTTAATTCAGCCTCAGGCTTGGCGACCTGGGTGGGTATGACCAGACCTGACTACCAGGAAGTTGTGAAAGCAACACAGATAATGAACAAATGCAATGCTAGCAATTAGTTTGATCACTCTGACACATTCATAATGACATAAACAATGTTACATGTTCAGACAAGGAAACTGTCTTCACAGGTACAGTGCATCCTTATTAAAATTGTCAGCAGAGTTTCAAAAACCATTCAAGTGTTGGTGAGTTAATGGTGTTTGAGACAGTGTATAAAACAGAATCGTAAAGAGTTTGGTCTAGACCTGCTCTATATGTAAAGTGCCTTGATGTAACTTTGTTATGATTTGGTGCCATACAAATAAATCTGATTTGATATAATTTGATTTGAGTGAGGTCACCCCACTGCTTTGATTAAACTTTAATAACAGCATAGATAGTTCTGTCATTGTGATGATGACTGAAAGTGGAAACATGCAGGACAAACTGTAGGAATGTAAAATCTGATCAGTCAAAACAGAGTTACAGTATTATTATGATACTGGAACTCCTCCAAGATATGGATTAAAACACACAGCAAAAATATCCAGTAGGCTGAACCAGGCAGTTAAATTTAGTATTTCATTTCTTGAACACACTGACAGTCTGCCAACAGATTAGTCAGGTTGGTTTCAGATATAACTGGAACTGAAATTCAACTGTCATTGTGTGGACAGATCTGTCTTCTCCTGTCCAATGTCCACATATAAATAACACCACAAGTCCCTTAAATGTTCAGGGAATGGCAAACAGTCCTCATTTTGTCACTCAGTATTTGTCGTGTGACATTTATTTAGCTCAGTGACTAAACCAGTTAATGGCCATAGGTTTGGATGAAATAGGATTAATTCTGTTCCTCTGTCAGAGCCTATGACACCCAGTTACATATAACCCACATTTCTTTGTGTTTAGGGGAACATCATTTGTGTTACAAGTAAAACATAAGATTTAAGTCTGGTGATTTTCTTTTTTCTCATTGTCATATTCATTGAAAACCAAAACAGCAACTCCTACCAAATATATTAACAGTGTAATCTGTTTCTCTCTCTCCTTTTGATTTTCTCAACAACCTGCTGATTCCAAACTGTGTTTGTTTTGAGGATGGGGGAAGTTCAGTGTTGTCTGTGAAGATGCATAAAAGGTTCAGCATTTACCTTCTTTAACCCACAGAAGCGTACACATAAACATATTGTCTTTAGAGCATTATTGTTCCACAATGGTTTGAGTTAAGGACATGATGTTTTGTTTTGGGGTTTTTTTGCCTTAAAATAGAGAACGGACTTTTTCTAGGAAGCCCTGATAGGTGCTTATTTCCATCTATAAACTAATGAACACAGTTAGTTCGGATTTGGATCAGTCTGACTCTTTGACTGGAACTTTCTTGCTTTACTTTAGTGTGTTTATCTATCAATTCGCATTCTCCATCTTTGATAGTGAAGTCCAGGGTCAGGTCTAGAGTCACGTCTCTTATACATCTAAGCGAAGTAGTGCCATTTTCTCATAAACATCAATACAGTCTCACTTTCTTTTACAACCAGTGGAGTCTCCCCCTTGATGGTCATTAGATAGAATGCAGGTTTACACCTCATTAGCAATTACTTCATTTTTCAGTCAATGGTTCAACTATTGTTGCCATTAATTTCATTTAAAGAACTATTAAATAAAGAAGCTGTTTAATGTTGAGGGAAGATCCACCTCAAATATGGAATAAATGGCCTTCATCCCATACAAATTCTTCTATTTTTGAAACCTTAAAGAAGTTATTAGTTTTGTCTTTAATAGGCCTGCAGGAAAATGAAGAGCAAACACAATTAAAACACAAAATAGAGGTGTATCTTTCAGTTCAAACTGTTTCCAAGAACAAATAAAGTATGTGTCCACTCCACTGCAGGACAGGAATGCAGTCATCAGGCAGGAAGTCTCTGTGTGCGTCCGTCCGTCTGTCTGTGTGTGTGCGTGTGCGTGTGCATATGTGCGTGTGTCTGTCAGTGTGTGTCTTCCCATTTACTGTAGCTCAGCATAAGGGAAAACCAGTTCAGGGCCAATTCAGTCCAGTCCACTGAGGGTGAGCACATTGTCCTGTCTGGTCTGATCCAGTCTAAACTCTTCAAGGTGACAAACAGACCCAAACACCAACCTGGCCCAAAAATCAACGTTCAGAAATAAAATGTCAGAAACTAGAGTTCTGATCCAAAAAGGGTCTGGGTTGGACCAGAGGAGTTTAAAACGTCAGCAAGCAGCAGGAGTCACAGATTGTTGTGATGATGATGACTGAGTCAGATCCACTCAGGCATCAGACTTGAGACCTGCAGTGAAACAACAGGATCCTCCTAGACCTGATTAGCCTGGAGAGTCTTTGTACCGTGGTCTGCTGATTGTGGTGCTGGGTGGGGCCATAGGTGCTCTGGGATTCTATTCACACACTAGCAATGTAGTTTTGTGGTCCCGTGTCTAAATATCTCACTGCAGCTGCATGAGGCTGCCGAATTTGCTCAGCAAGTGAAACACAGAAGTTAATACAGTCAGAGTGAACACTTAATTTAACTGTCTCTGTTCTCACCAGGCATAAAGACACTCAACCTGAAACAGTAACCCAAAAACAGAATAGTGTGACTTTGTTGCACAGACACCAGCTCAACCGACCACCTATCCTTTCAACGGTTGCTACTTTTTCGCCTGCTTGATACAATGAAGTTCGTATGAAGTGTTGCCCTCTCCTCCAAGACCACTGATAACAACCCCATGAGGTGTAATCAGAAACAGAGCTTGTAACCTTTGTACCTGTACCTTAGTTTCTAATTAACAATTAAATGATGAGCAGCAATTTACTTGATAACCTGCATTTCCCCTGGTAAAAATAGGGTCTTGTGAAAAATAAGGAGCTAAATATTGCTTACAATATATTGGGGAAAAAAATGGACGTCATATTCCTTAATCAGTGACCCTGACAGACAAGGAAGAGGAAATAAAAGGAAATTAAAAAAGAAAATGTAGGCTACTTTAAAATGAAAATAAATTGTCTACTGGCTCATCTGTGAAAGTTATTAGATCTCAAACTAGTGCCCTCCGCCTTCCTATAATCACAAACCAACACTGTGGAGATTCCAGGTTGTGAAGCCGATGCACTCACTCTTTGCAGTGCAGCTGAATTTGAATTGTTTAGGTGGTAACTTAAACTTGGTGAGCTGTTGTAAAACACTGTGTACATTTGGCTTCTCTCAAAACATTTATTAATTTGAAATGTTCCCACACTGCTCTCCGTTTCGGCCACTTCATGTTTGTGTGTTTCTTTGTGTTTATCGCATTCACGTACATCAGGTTCGCGGAATACTTAATTAATTGACAACGAATTTCATTAAATCAAGAGAAGTCTTCTTGACAATTCTTCAATGAATGGAGCAGTCTGACCTTTTGATTGGAGCATTGCTGCTTTACTTCTATGTGTCTATCCATCAATTCTTGTCCACCATCTTTGCCAGTGATGAGGGAAAATTCTATGTGTTTTTGTAGTTTTCTTCTTGTTTTCTGAGCTACTATCTCCTGTTACAGTAAACAAAGTCTTTATTGAGTCACAGATTGAATTAGCTGAAGTTGAGCGGATTCTGAATATGTGGAGACAATTTTAAAAATGACATCTCCCACATAAGGAAAAACATCCAAACGTTCATCTCTCTGATCTCAAACATTCAACACTTCAAGATTTGAAAAAATTGGCAAATCACACACAGATATTACTAAGAATATCTTGCAAAATGATGTCTCACTTCAGGTGGTCTTGGGGAAATCAGACACAATATGTTTGATATTATACAGTAGGGCTTGGGCAGTTTGTGGAAAGTATCTAATTGCAGTTTTCCTGACTGATATTGCAATTGTGATTTAATTTTGTGCTTTTTGAAATCCTTTTTGAGGTTTCCTCTGATGTGACTTGCAGTTATTACTCTGTCACATGTCAGATCACTGACTAACAAAGTTGAGAAGTGTGCAGTGCATCTCAGACATGAAGAGGATTTTCCAAAGAGCATCCTGATCTGCTCTACTGGGACATGTTTCCTTGAGGACATCAGGTTTGATGGACATACAGTCCTAAGGACAGACCAAGACAAAACGACATTTCACAAATTCATCAGTGTGGTGGACTGTGTAACCTGTTTGACACTGCATGGGCCACTCAATTCAGAGTGCACAAAAAGGTGTGCACAAGAGACACTGAGCTGCTGTTGGTGTCATTTAGAGTGTTTTATCTCCTGCAGAGTTTTGAGAAATCACTGTAATACTTGTCTGCTTTGCAGAGCCAAATAAGAAGCTGCAGAAACGATAACTGACAGCTTTCTATTGCTTAGTATGACTCTTGTACAAGGAAGAAAGGTAGCCTTTTGGTCTGGGTCTGACTCGCTGCATAATTTTTTTTTTTTTTCCTATAACCCAGCCTTTTGCGATTTGCTCGTTACAATGTATTGAATTGCAATTTTGATCAGCCATATTGTTCGGCAACCCCAGTTCTGAAGGTTATACAGTGGATCTGAAAATTCTTCAACATCACCAGATAATCTGATCGAGGTGCTGATTGCCCCACACCACACCTCTTTACTTACAGGACACACTTCCTGAACAAGATGTGGTTTCACGATATGATGTTGAAATTGTTGGGATACTGTTTTTTATCTTTTTTTGTTTTTTTCTCTCAGGAATGGTTCAGAAGTTGGACCAGAAGCTCCCTGTGGCCAATGAGTACCTCCTCCTCTCCGGAGGCATAAGGGAGGGAGTTGTGGACATGGACCTGGATGAGCTGAGTGTCTATGCCCGTGGCACAGACTATGACATGGACTTCACCCTGCTGGTACCAGCACTGAAACTCCATGATCGCAACCAGCCGGTGACCCTGGACATGAGGCACTCGGCCCTGGGCCACTCCTGGCTCAGCCTCCGCCTCTTTGATGAAGGAACCATCAACAAGTGGAAGGACTGCTGCACCATTGTCGACCACATCAATGGTACCACAAACTACTTCTTCTCTCCAACACTGGTTGCTGACTGGTTCTACCAGTCCATCTCCCTAGTGCTGCTAGAAGTGCAGAAGAAGCCACAGAGAGGCATGCCAAGAGTGGAGAAGGTGGAGAGGAACGGTACCATCATATCCGTCATCCTGGGTGTTGGGAGCAGCCGAATGCTCTACGACATTGTCCCTGTGGTGTCGTTTAAAGGCTGGCCAGCCGTTGCTCAAAGCTGGCTGATGGAGAACCACTTCTGGGATGGGAAGATCACAGAGGAGGAGGTGATCAGTGGCTTCTACCTTGTCCCTGCCTGCTCCTACAAAGGCCGAAAGGAGAACGAGTGGCGTCTGTCATTCGCCCGCAGTGAGGTGCAGCTGAAGAAGTGCATCTCATCCAGTCTGATGCAGGCTTACCAGGCATGTAAGGCCATCATTATCAAGCTCCTGTCCCGCCCCAAAGCCATTAGCCCCTACCACCTCCGGAGCATCATGCTATGGGCATGTGACCGCCTCCCTGCCAATTACCTGGCACAGGATGACTTCTCCGGTCACTTCCTGCTTGGCCTGATCGATGACTTGCAACACTGCCTTGTCAACAAGATGTGTCCCAATTACTTCATTCCCCAATGCAACATGCTGGAGCACCTGTCAGACGAGACAGCCATGCTACATGCCCGCAAACTCTCCTCTGTGCGTTCTGACCCAGCAGAGCACCTTCGCACCACCATCGAGCACGCCAAGGCCGCCAACAGGCTGACGGTGGAACTGCAGTGGCGGGGCAGCTCCAACAACTTGCCATCGCCACAGTCTGATGCAAGCGGAGAGAACCAGCCAGACGACCGACTGGCCAAAAAGCTTCAGCAGCTAGTCACAGAGAATCCTGGGAAATCCATATCGGTCTTCATCAACCCAGACGACGTGACACGACCACACTTCCGCATCGATGACAAATTCTTCTGAGAACACATTCTCCCAGACCCCTTCTCTCTCTTATTCCTTGTTTTTCTCTCTGCCTTCTTCCTCCTCACCCAGGGCTCCGCCTCCTCTGAAACATTATTTTTTAAATTTTTTTATGTTTCTCCTCCACAGAGTGAAGTGCGGTGATTGACTAGTTGTGTCTGCCACAATTTTTGTTTTTTTTTATTTTTTCTATTCTCTCTCCCCTCCTCTTTCACTGCGTGCCCTGTTTTTTACCTGCTGAATGTCTTTTAAATAGATAGCTGAATAGCAGCGGGTTGTCTTGTTTTGTTTTTTTTTTTTTTTTTACTGAAGAAGGAAGTGAAATCCACTTTCAGATGTAATTCATGTTTGTAACTGTCAGTAATTTAATGTGAGTATCAGGGAAATGAGACGAAAACTGACGCCTCCTATAAAATTGCAACAGCTTGTTCAAAAATAGTTTGGGTTCACTGATAGTGGACAGTCCCACTTGAAGTCTTTAGTATCCAGGTAATGTTATCGTCACTAAATTCTGATGTAACCACTAGCCAGTCATTACCACTGAAGGAACATAATGGCATTTATAGATATTAATTTATCATGTCGAACTGTTACAGATGCACAATTTTCATCATCAATTTTTACTCTGATCTTCTTTACTTTTTTTTAAATTAGCTCTTTGCTTCTCAGGAATTATGATTTTTCCTAGTTATCAATTGGTGTGATAAAATACTTAAGAGATATTTACTGTTATACAAGCTTATTTGTATAACTTCATTCATATAATATTATTTATTCATAAAACATTTATGTTACTATTATTATAAGGATTGATCCATACATTAATACAATAACATACAATTAAAGTGTTATTTATTTATCAGTTTATATTAATGTAATATTTGTTTCTCATAATTTGTCACCGAGTTAGAGAAACATACCCTCCAAAGATATTATATCATAATTGTAACTTTGAAACAAAGTCATAACTATGACATATTATCTGAATGAGTCAATGAGAGATACTCATTTCTCTTAGACTGTAAGATTTACTATGAGAAGTGATAATTAAAAATAAAAGATGATGAGATACTGTCTCTTGTCCATAATTATGGGCAAATAATAAAACAGAAAAAAGGCTAAGCTGGAGGGGTTTTGTTTCGCACAAAACATTAATTAAATTTGGGAGGTGGTGATGCCAATTGGCAGGTAATGTCTCAAAGCCAGGAGTGTGACGGTGATGGAGTTTAGTTTGAAGGTGGATTTGGTCACTCTGAAGAATGTTTCAGTCCTGCTGGGGCACAATTGTACTAATGTGTTAGAAACTAGTTGTAAATAGAAGACTGGACACTGGTGTGTAGACAGGAAGGAAATAGAGATTTATGATACTGTGTGGACAACATTTCGTTAAGCTTTGCACAGAATGTTAGAAAAATAAATAAATAAATAAATCATCAGGTTCATCCTGACTCTCAAATGTATCATATCATTAGACAGGTGACACTGAAAAGCTGTTGTCATACGGCACAGTTTAAATGTGCATGTTAACCAGTGGAGCAACAGCCAGTAAACAGTGATACTGCAGCAACAGTAGCTTCATCAGTGGACTAAGTCAAACAAGCAGCTTCACCCTCAGAGAATTTAGTATAAAGTATATTTTAATTTAACATAACATTGTGAATTGCTATTATTTTGGAACTGGAAATGTTCATGTCATCTCATTCCCAGCGTCCACCTGTTTACTGTCAATCAGATCTGGCAGTGAATTCCCTCTTAAATGTCATACAGACCTCAAAGTAGCAGACCTGTGTGTCTCTGCGGTAAAACTTCAAATCTGAGCTGTCATCACTGTCTCCTTCACTGTTTAACACTCAGGTTGATCTGCTGCAGTATGACCATCTCCTGTTAGTGTGACGGATCTCTTTGGACACTATCACTGGCATCTCTCTTCACTTCCTCCTCTCAGTTTCCTCGGTTTTCTTCTGATCAGAAGTGATCGCATATTTCAATTTCCTTCACTGTTTCTGTACCACCTTGTGTCTGTGGGGTTGTTTCTTTTTTTGTGTGTGTGTGTGGGTTGTTTTTTTTTTTTGTTTGTTTGTTTGTTTGTTTTTTTTAACTTGACAGCTTTTGTCTTCAGCTGCTTTCCTTGTTTTGATGTGATGAGATTTTGGCTCAATTCAACCAGCTCAGGGTGAGAGTCATAGTGGATCACGTGGTTGGGAATGTGCTCTGACAATTTCAGAAACATGGATGGTTGGTTTAGTTCCAGCCTTATTCTAAAGGTGGCAAAGCTCAGGGTGGGATATCCCACTGTGCACCTTATGTTGCTCTGGTCTCAGGATTTGGTGTAGGATCAGCTCAAAGTAGGACAGAGAATCTCAGTCTGCTTTTCCTTGCAATGGTTTGACTTGCAGGGACCCAGCCACAAAGCTGCAACATTATTAATGACACAACAGACACCTGTAGTTGAACACTTACAGCAAAACATCATGGGAGTTGCTTTTGGTCCTGAGCTGGTTGCGTTGAAAGTGTGTCAACCCCAGTTTTTGTTGCTTTTGTGTTGTCAATTGCCTGAAGCATTTCCAAAAAATGCCAAATAACCTACAGACATCTGACTATGTATATCCCCATCCTCAAGTGCAATTAGTGAAAACACACACATAAATCATGTAGCATTAAGACTAAAAGACATAAAAAATGTTAACAAATACACTAACCCTCCACAAGCCGATATTAACACACACACACACACACACTCAACCGCTCACTCGCTCACACTCTCAGAGGTTTTTCACACCATAAAAGTGCCACACACTCCCCTGCTTGGTGGAAATGTGATCAGTGTGTTGTTCTTTTGGGCTTCATGACCTTTGAGCTTAGTCCTTTCTCTATTTGTTCAGAACTTTTGGACTGTGAGTTTTTATTCTCTATGTATCTTGCTGCTTTGCTTTGTTCTGATGTTAAATTTCTTTATACAATCTTGAAATGTATGGTTTCCCTTCGGATGGCAGCTCCTCTCCCATCTGCGAATGTTCTCCACTATAATTCAGTGTACAGTAGAGTCACCACAGTCTTTTAACCAGAAGCTCTCACAGTCTGGTCTATCGTATGAACTCTGTCATTTGAGCTGTGTGTTATAAATAACTGGACCGTAAATTGGACAATAAATAATAGTGATTGAGTTAAATCTGTGTCTTACATTCCTGCATTATCGGCTGTGAAGGCAGCAAAGGTTGAAAAACAGAGACCCCAGGATTCCTCCATGGGGAACTCAGAATTAGCATCTCTGAGCAAGGCACTAATCTCCAAAGAGCCAAAAAAATGTAATTATATATATATATATATATATATATATATATACACACACAGTTGGTTGAGAAGAAATGTTTTTAGACCTTGTGGACACAAGCAAATGAAAGTTATGTTATAAACTTGTTTGCAGTAGTTATTGAACACACAAGTTCTTTTGGAGTTCTATTTTATCTTGTGTCCAAAGTCCAATTGTAAAAAATTAAGGAGCACACAGTATTATTCAAAGTTATCATGTGCATGAACATAATTATCTTTTTTATAATAGAAAATAACAAAATTAACTCTGTACAAATTTTACTAGATTTATGAACACAATATCAAAGTTATACCACCTGAAGTATAGTTTTTTTAATTACTCTTATTTATTAAAAAGGGAATTCAATTCACTCAGTAAATATAAATCTGAGTCAAATGGCCGTGATAAAGAAAGCTGCAGGGCTGTGCAGATAAGTGAAAAACAAAGACAACCACTCAATAATTATAATCTAAAAGTTATATTTATTTATTTATTTATTTAAATGATGAGGTCACCTCTACTTTTATCACAACATGCAAAGTTTGTGTTTTAACTCAGACCAGAAGTAAATAAATTTAAATGTAGTTATCGGTTGGGAAAAAAAAAAACATAAAATTAGTAAAATATTAGTGGCATTTATTACATCAGAGGCCAAAAGGGTAAGTGCTTGAACACTACCTCACTATGTCTGTGCACATGTCTGATCCTGGGTTACGGCTCAAATGAGCAGGGAGGAAATCCTCACTTATAACATCAGAGCAGGGAAAAACATCAGTCTGTAGTGGTCACACTCAACTGTGAACACCTCATCTTAAATATAGTAGAAACCAGTTAACTAATGTCCTCAACAGTTCATTCCCTCCACTGCCACTAAGGGACACAGTGAGAGGAGATTTGGGTCCAGTTTGAGGGTATCGGTCTGCAGAGATGGAGGGAGCTGTGATCTGAACTGCTGTTTGTACAAACACAGTGTTGTTATCTCCTGTGATGTGGAACCACTGTTGCAAATACCATTTAATAATAGAACTTTAATTCCTGTCTGATCGTTTCTCTGAGCCTCATTCCAGTTCTTCAGCATCAGCTCAGCTGTTTTGCCTCTGCTCACCAGAATCAGAATCAGAATACCTTTTATCTTCATTCGACACTACAATGAAATAAAAAATCCAGCCCTTCAACAGTGCTGAATATAACATCATATAAAAATATACTTCACTAAAATAAAAACTACATTTAAAATAATAAATGATCTAATCTGTAAATATATGTATATTTTAGGATGACTCTTAGTGGCTGGTGTTTGCAGTAAAGGAGGGCAAGGCAATGGTCAGGTAGAGCAAATCATATGGTGTTTATTTGCAGAGATAACAACACCAAACATGGCAGCGACATAGATCTGACCAGCAACACAGACAAGTGGAAACTGGCACCTTAAATACTGTGTCTCTGGTAGACTATAATGGGAGTTCCGATCTGAAGGGGTATTTCAAAGTTTATTGCGGACTAAACTCCCCTGATTTTTAACTGGCCAATATTTAAACCATAATATTTACAAAAACCCACCACCTGCTGTGCAAACCATTAATAAACACCCAAACATAATCATAGTCAATAAATATACAAAAAATTACATCTCCCAAATCCCCCTCCTTCTTATCTTCCCACCTGGTTTCCCCGGAACGTTTAATAAACCACCTGAAGCCAGGGGGAGTCTTTTGGCCAAACACCCTGAAGCAGACTCAAAGGAAGACAGGTAAGTGACAAAAAATTTAAACCCTATTTAAATTCATGCAGTAGCACACACTTTGTTCAGATATTTAGCACATCAGTTTGTTGCACAGCTCAGAATGTAATTTAAACAGTTTTTGAACAAACGGATGCACAACCAATACTGGCGGAGCTTAAAACCACTCCACTCTGTCAGCCGGAGCTGAGCACCGACTTCCACCTGTGCCAGATGACAACAAAATCAATCATAGTTTAAAATGACATACATGCGAAGAATAAATAGAGCCAATAAATACGCTAAAAATGTGTAAATATGAAATGTGCAAATTATTCAGTTGTTGTTCAAACTCTGCTAATAAAGTGCAAATATCGCTTCAAAGTGCTGAGTGCCATTATTTATGTACATAGTTTACTTGTTTGTTAAAAGTGCAATTAATACAAACTCACATTGTGCAATATTCACAGGGCAGAAGCCATCCATTACTAGTATCGAAGTGTCCTTCGTTACAATATACACAACATATCTATATACATACACATATATACACCTACATGATGCTATGCGTATCTAGTAAAATTGCACAGATGTCACATTTTTTCAGCATTCAGAACTTGTACAGCTGTGGCATAAAAAGAGTTTTAATTTAATTGTCCGGTACCCGTTGCCTGAAAGCAGCAGTTCAAACAGAGCATGGCCGGGACTGGTTGAGTCCTTCATAATGTTCTGTGCCGTGTTGAGACAGCGGGGACTGTGTACGTCCTCCAGGGTGGGGAGAGGGCAGCCGATGATTTTTTTGGGCAGAGTCACTGAATCCCTGGAGTGCTTTCTATGGAGTTACGATAGAAAGACACCAGCAGTTTCTGGCAGATGTTGTTCTTTCTCAAGACACTCAGAAAATTGATCATCTGCTGTGCCTCCTTGATCACTTCTTTCATGTTAACATCCCTGGTCAGATGTTCCTCAATGTGGACTCCCAGAAACTTATAGTCTGTGACCCTCTCCCGACTGTCCCCGCTGATGAAAAGTGGTTTGATGTCCATTTTTTTTCCTGAAGTCACTAAGTAACACCTTGGGCTTGGACCTGTTCAGGAGCAGGTCCTTTGCTTTGCACCACACAGACAGCTTTTTTGGCATGACATGCAGAGTCATTTCCTCCTGAAATGAGCCCTACCACTGTTGTGTCGTCAGCAAATTTGACAATTGTGTTGTAAGCTCTGACAGGGTGGCAGTTGTGTGTACAAAGGGTGTAGAGTAGGGGCTCAGCTCACAACCCTGTGGGGAGCCAGTGCTGAGGCTGAGAGCCATGGAGATGTGGGAGCTTACTTGAAACCTCTGTGTGCACTCTGTCAGGAAGTCCTTAAACCAAAAACATGTGGGATGTGGCATTCCCAGGTCCATCAAATCTAATTAAATCAGATTTATTTGTATAGTGCAAAATCATAACAAAGTTACATCAAGGCACTTTACATATAGAGCAGGTCTAGACCAAACTCTTTATAAAATGATTTAAAGAGACCCAACAGATCCCCGATGAGCAAGCACTTGGCGACAGTGGCAAGGAAAAACTTCCTTTAAGAGGCAGAAACCTCGGACAGAACCAGGCTCAGGGGGGCTGCCGGTTGAGCTGCCTCAACCGATTGGGTAGACAGAGAAAGAGCATGTTACATGGCAGTTCTGAGCTGTGGCTGTAGGGTCTCTGTTGCCTGTTGCAGCTGCAATCCTAAGGAAGTACAGTCTGAGGACTCAGAAGAGGATTCATCCATCAGCCAAGTTAAAGCCACTGGGGCAGCTTGGAAGCTCCTCAGTGGCAAGGCATCAGGGGTGGATGAGATCCGCCCTGAGTACCTTAAGTCTCTAGATGCTTTAGGGGTGTCTTGGCTGACACGCCTCTGCAGCATCGCTTGGCAGGGACAGGGCCTCTGGACTGGACTGGAAAACCAGGGTTGTGGGGATCACACTCTTCAGCCTCCCTGGGAAAGTCTATCCCAGAGTACTGGAGAGAAGAATCCAGATGATAGTTGAACCTCGGATTCAGGAGAAACAATGTGGTTTTCATCCCGATCTTGGAACACTGGACCAGCTCTACACTCTCTACAGCATGCTTGAGGGTTCATGGGAGATTGCCCAGTCCCTCGTGGTAATCTGTGGGAGGTGCTCTGGAAATATGGGGTTCAGGGCCCTTTGCTTCGGGCTGTCCAGCCCCTGTACATTATGAGCAGGAGTGTGGTCCGTATTGCCAAGAGTAATTCAGACTTCTTCCCACGTTGGCCTCCGACAGTGCTGCCCTTTGTCACCAGTCCTGTTCATTACTTTTATGGACAGGATTTCTTGGCGCAGTGTCTGATTTGGGGACCACAGGCTTTCATCTCTGATTTTTGCAGATGATGTTGTCCTGTTGGCTCCTTATGTCATACCCATGCCTGGCAGCTTGTTCCAGCTGGGTGTGTTTCCCTCCGCTCCTTGTCTCACTCTCTGGGGGCGGGTCCCAGGCGCAGGCGGCCGCTGCAAGTCACACCTGACACTGATCAGCTCATCAACCCTCTGCTTAAATACTCTGGATTCCCAGTCACTCATCGCAAGATCATTGCAGTAATTCTTGTGGAACCTACCAGTTCACCTGCTACGCTGCCTCCCTGGACCCTCTCCGACCCGACCCTCCCAACTACCCTCTATGCCATCGCCACCCATACCCGGCTCTGTCCATCCGCCTCCCTGGCATCTCCTCTGCCCTGCTGCCTGGCTCCTGCTCCACAGCCACCTCATCCCCCCCGACAAACTTCTTCCCCCTTACCCAGCAGTTTTCCTCAAATAAATCTTGTACTTCAGCCTGTTTATGCTCTGCATCTGTGCCTGTACCACCTCACCACATCCCATTGTAACAGAATGATCTGGCCATAATGGACGCAGCAGATGCAGAAACTCTCTGGCTCACCCTCTCCAGTCAAGACAATCTCCTGCGTAAACATAACCAGCTCCTTGGCGCCATCATGGACAACTCCACCACTCTTGCTGGGCAGGTAAATGACTTGTCCAGTTTGCTTTCAGCCATAGCAGCCCATCTCTCTTAGCTCACAGCAACTCAGCTCCCCAGTTCTCCTGCTGTTTCCACTGCTGCTGCTGCTGCGGCCCCAACAGTAGCCGCTTCTCCGAACCCTCCTCCCAGCCGAGAGCCACACATTGTGGACCCAGAGTGGTACACCAGGGACCCCCATGGGTGTAAGCCCTTTCTGTTGCAGTGTTCCCCAGTGTTAGGGCAGAGGCCACTTACCTATGCTTCCGATGAGGCCCGTATTCAATATATAGTTGGGTTACTTCATTGGAGGGCTTTGGGCTACAGCTTTATGGGGAGTTCAAGAAAGATTTTGACCATTCAGTTCAAACTTGTGAGGCAGCCAGTCAACTCCTCTCTTTAAAGCAAGGTTCTCATAGTGTGGCCGAATATTCTATAGAGTTCAGAGTGTTGGCTGCGGGTTCAAGCTAGAACAACTCAGCGCTGCAGGGTGTGTTTTTTAAGGGGCTCAGTGATCAGTTGAAGGATGAATTAGCTGTGAGAAATGAGACGGCCACTTTAGAGGCTCTCATTTCTTTAGTGGTCCGCCTGGATAATCGGCTCAGGGAGCATCAGAGGGAGAAGAATAATCAGCCTTCTGTTCCCTGCTCCTCTACTCTCCCCATTTTACATCACTCAGCTTTCCAGCCACTCGAGTCCTCTGCCCCCCACCAGCCGCCTCCCACCTTCCCTAAGACCTCTTCCGAGCCCAAACCAATGCAGATCGGACGAACCCGACTGACCCCAGAAGAACGTTTCAGACGCATGTCTGCCAAGGAGTGTCTCTATTGCGACCAAAAGGGCCACTTCATTGCTTCCTGCCCCCAACGGCCAAAAGCTTAGGCTCACCTGCTGTTGAAGAGAGGCAGGTGAGCCTAAGCCACTCCTCTCCATCCAATTCCAAACAATATTCCACCCCAGCCTTTCAGTGTTCTTCCTCCGAGCCTCTGCCCCTCGCCTCCCTGGTGGACTCTGGAGCAGAGGACAACTTCATGGACGAGGAAGTGGTGCGACAAGCCTGGAAATCCCCATCGTGATCAGAGCCCTGGATAGTAAGCTGCTCGCACGCGTCACTCATCAAACCATTCCGCTCCGACTAGTTCTGTCCGGTAATCAGTGGCCCAGCAAGAGCCTAGACTTGAATCCTGTTGGGTTTGAAAAGGGTGCGTTTGGTTATCGGCTATAATTCCTAATTATCAGAGATAATTAGGGATTATAAAATCAGAAATTATTAAATTCAGTTAATAATGTGGGGCACCACCTGGAAACCAGGACCAATAACTAAACTGTAAACGTTGCCTCATAAACAGTTGTTCAATTAGAGGAGCCAATATCTGAAATATCAGCACCACTAGGTGAATGGTGAAGGTGTGAAATCCGAGCTCTGACTCTCTCAATCAACCTATCACAATAAAATATGCACAATAATGACAAGAAGACTTCTCTTTAAAGCTCCAAATAGTATTTATTAACTTCCACAATAATTAACAAAGCCAACAATCGTTTCGATTAATGTAGCCCGGTGTCTAGCTGTAGACTGACAAAGCAACTTACTTTTCACTCATGGTGGCGCAAACACAAAAGTAATAATAATCCCGAATGGGATTACGCAAAGAGTTTAGTGTGGTGAACACAAACTAAACAGGCAGTAACTTAAAATTACTCCTCAGAGTACAGCAGAGGGCGGACTCAGCGGTCCGTTAAAACACACAACAGTAACTGAGCACTAAGCTCATAAAACACACAAATCTAACGTCTCTGTCCAGACAACCTCTTACTAGTGTTGCTCTCCTGAGTGAACCGGTGTGTGTATAAGTCCGTCAGTTTGATCCAGCAGCGGGTCCTCCGGTGCGTGGTACTGATGGCGCCGTCCTTGTTCCTCAAGACTGAAGGCCAGGCCTGGAATTTCATCATTTTAGGGGCAAGGCCACTTGACCTTTTGTGTTGTCACTTTTTTGAGGGCACAAAGGCCAAAAGCCAGGCACCAAGGCCATAAATTAAAACAATGATTTTACTTTTTTCTTGATCAAGGAAAATTATTGAGGAAATAAAATGAACTAAATAGATGACAAAGAAAACATTTGACTTTTATTTTTAAAAGTAGCACGCATGTCAGAGATCTGAAATATTAAATTAAAAGTATATTTTCAGAACACAAACACTATTACACCAGAAACCACAACATTTTCAGACTATGATGGCTGGACCTCAGTCTGACCCTCTAGGGGGGTCTGGTGGCACATTTTTAAGTCAAATGCATCATTCTGCTTTTACCCTGCACCTCTCCCTCCGTTGCTTGCTCGGCATAGTTATTACTGGGGGAAATAGATAAAAGCAAATGTTAATGTTGTAATGACGCCAAAAACATTGAGATAAAATCTCTTACGATGGTGATCTGTCCAAGACGGCAGCAGTTACACGTCAGTTAAACAGCAAACAGAAACATGGTAACATAACAGCGCTAACTGCCTAGATTTAAAAAATGGCTATGAGGAGGCAGCACACATCAACCAAATGTAACTTACCCAAGTAGCAACACCAACAACATAAAAACACAAACATTACACATTACGGCAGGAGCAAGAAATGGTAAGGACATCCATGACCTTACGCTTAAAGATCGACAAAGGAAAAGCTTGACAGCAAGTTAGTTAGCGTTTGTTACGGGCTATAGTCGGTACTCGGCACGTTAAAAGTGGGTGAACGTTGTAACGATGACATTACTGTACAGTAATGGGTATTTAACGTTAACTAACTTATATGTTGACATTCCTATGTTATTCATTTGTTTATTTATCACACAGCCTTACTTCAGTCCGGCAACTTTTTCCCTGTCTTCAGTGAATAGTCAACATCACAGCCTTACGGATGCGGACACAAGTGGGTGGGGGTGGGGGTCGCGTTTGATTAAGTCTCTTGGTTGTGTGGTGATAGATTGGTGTCAAACTGTCATGATAGCCCGTCCGAGCGGTTCATGCCAGGCTCAAATCAAACCCACCATTGATGATGTATTTTTTTCTCAAAAGACACTGGTGTTGAAGCCGTTTTGACAGAAAAGAGGCAAGCTACAAAACTGCAAAATTAACTGAGGCGGGGCATCAAGGCCACTGTGGCCTTACGGCAGATATTTTTTTCAAGGGCACAAGGCCAAACTGAGAGGGCACGAGGGCCATCGTGAAATTCCTACCCTGCTGATGGCCCTGGTTTCTCGGCGGGGCTGTGATGAAACACAGGATGGTTGACTTAACTGGTAGACAACAGGGCGTAGAAGTTATCCGCGTCTCCGTGAAGAAAGTCCTTCTTCCTTCTGCAGGTAATAAGTGAGAGGTCAGTGGGTTACAAGCAGCTGACTCTCACAGGAAAAGTGTTCGGGCAAACACAGGTCGGGTCTCGTCTCGTCCAACGAGGATGAAACTCCAACAAGGGGGCATAAGTACCCATGTATAGGTCACTTTCGTCTGTGATCTAGCTGGTCGAAAAGGCAAACCTTCTCCTGAGCAAGAATACCAGAAAGAGGACTACATAAGTTCCCGGTCCATAATTAAAGGGGGAGTGACGTCACAGCCCCATTATCTCGGCTCCCTGGGTTGTAGATATGTCTCTGCCAATCAGAGAAGAGAGACTGCCACTTCCTGTTGAGTTCGCATCCCAGTGTGAGCTGCAAGGGATGAAGGGACATGGAGTCTGTGGATGGATTGTTTTGTCTCCAGAGAACAAAGGGACTGAGGTGACCTTGTGGTCAGGCCTCAGGGTTTACATGTAGGCCTTTCTTTGTCTGACCTCGTGATGGAGGCCCAACAATCCGATTGGCATCATATGCAAAAAGGCTTGGGGCTGTAATTGCTGCCAAAGCTGCATCAACAAAGTACTTAGCAAAGGCTGTGCATACACATGTACATGTGATTTCTCAGTTGTTGTTTTTTTTTTATTTTATTTTAATTAATTTGCAAAAATCTCAAAAAAAAGTTTTTTCACTGTGTCGTTATGGGGAGTAAAAACAAGTTTAATCCATTTTTGAATAAGGCTGTAACATAACAAAATTTTGAGAAAATGAAGCGTGAATACTTTCCAGATGCACTGTATGGAGCTGTGGAGCAATCCATGGAGGATCTGTTGAGCTCAGGTCTAAAAGAGCCCAGACCTCAAGGGTTTTGATGGCAAATGGGACCTGAACAGCCACTCAGAAAAAGTTCCTCCTTGGAAGCAGCAGAGCAAATGGTAAACATGAGCCAGATGATCCTCCTCAAGGAGAAATATCAGAGTTTATGTCCTGTAGTGTGGAAATAAAGACCAGTCTTCCTTTTTTCTGAGCTCCTGGGAGAAATCACTTTAGTAATAGTACTGATTGGAATATTGATCAGCAAGTTTGAAAAAAATAAACCTTTAAAGGTTTGATTTCACACTCTCATCGAGAACATGAATACGCTCCTCTCTTCATCTCCCTGTGACCTTTAGGAAGTAATTTTTGAAACCAAAGATTCAAGGTTGATTTATTGTCATTTGCATGCTTGCACATGAAACTAAATGTGTACACAGGTCAGGAAGGGTACAATATAATTAGTGAAAAATAATAGTCTATACAAAGTTTCAAATGGAGTTCAGGGGTCTAACAGCCTCTGGGTAGAAGCTGTTTTTGAGCGTAGCTGTTCTGGTCCACAGCCCCTTGCCCTGGGGAGGGGGTCAGGCAGTCTAAGGGCTTGATGAGTAAAGTCCCCCATGATACACTGGTCCTGCACCTATTGATATAGATGTCCTCAATGGAAGGAGAGCTGCTGTCTGTGATTTTACGGTGGTTTTCACCACTTTCTTCAGCTCCTTCTTGTCAGGAGCAGAGCAGTTCCCATAGCAGGTAGTGATGGAGGAGGTGAGTGTACTCTCCACCACACGCCTGTAGAGAGCTGCAAGGACTGAAATACTGAGGCCGGTCTGCCTCAGCCTCCTGAGGAAATGAAGGTATTGGTGGGCCTTTTTTAAGATGGGGGAGGTGTTTATGGTCATCTTCAAGTCCCAGGAAATGCGGAAGCTATGGACCATTTTGACAGATGCTCCACTGATGAACAGGTGTGGTGGGGCTTCTCGTTTTTCCTCATAAAATCCACAACCAGCTCCTGTGTTTTCCCCACACTGATGCAGAGGTTATTCTCCTCACACCAGTCAACCAGGTCTTTCACCTCCTGCTGATAAAACATACATTAAAATGGTCAAAGGCCACAAGTCAGTTTGATCTCACAAAAAACATTTGTGGCCTCAAATTCACACACTGACACATTTTAGCGAATAGAAGTCCCTTTAAGGATAAAGTAATAACATCCTGAATCTGGTCTTGGTCTCCACCCTGAATCTGACCCAAGGGCCTTTACCCCAAAGTGGGAGTTGTAGCTATTGGGGAAATTCAAGTCAAATCCTGGGTTTTCATTCCTCAATGGTAGATGGCTTCTTAACGTGATATATGATAAATGGTTAACCTGCTCCAGTGCAGGTTATTTTGGAGATTGAGATCACTGTGTATAAAAGCCCCGCCCTTTAACCAATCAAGTCTCTCAGTGTGAGGGTTCGTTGGAGGTAGATGAAAGGATGATGGCCCAGTCAAAGTGTTTTGGGGTGGTGGATGTTTTATTGGCACCAACCAACAATAACACAAAAAAAAAAAAAAAAAAAAACACAGGTGGCAAAACGAAGTGCAACGAAGGGGTATTTACACTCTGTACAAAAGAGGATAGACTATTTACAGCCACAACGCAGCAGCGACAACCAACCATGTGTCTCTCTTTCAGGGCCCCCACAAATGAGCCGGGCTCCCTTTAAATACCCCCTTGGCCCCTCCCCCGGCCAAACCAATTAACTTCATACAGGGGTTAATGAATATAAATAACTACCCAGGAGAAAACTCTGCAAAACAATAAACATTCAATAATCACAACATCGCCCTGAACCCTTCAGCTGGTTCACCAATTTTTATACAAGGACAAATACATGAATCATCACAATTAACATCAATAGTTCCGTCCGTGGACACCTGACCAACGGGAGCGCGCCACCTGGCACAATATATGGGCCATGATTTCACTGCCTAGGTTCGGCCAGTGGGACCGGGACCGAGCTCCACGGCAACATCAGGTGAGCGTCTCTCTCTCTCTCTCTCTCTCTGTGTGTGTGTGTGTGTGTGTGAGTGTGTGTGTGAGTGTGTGTGTGAGTGAGAGTGTGTGAGAGTGTGTGAGAGTGTGTGAGAGTGTGTGTGAGTGTGTGTGAGTGTGTGTGTGTGAGAGTGTGTGTGTGAGTGTGTGTGTGAGTGTGTGTGTGAGTGTGTGTGTGTGTGTGTGAGTGTGTGAGTGTGTGAGTGAGTGAGTGAGTGAGTGAGTGTGTGAGTGAGTGAGTGTGTGAGTGAGTGAGTGAGTGAGTGAGTGAGTGAGTGAGTGTGTGAGTGTGTGAGTGAGTGAGTGAGTGAGTGAGTGTGAGTGAGAGATAATTCCACCCATTTTATGTCAATGCACTGACAACCAGACAGCACAAAACTGGTTGACCTATAGAGTTGATAACCAGCCTGATGCAAGATGTTGGTTTTGTGAAGCTGGATCACTTCAACATTCCCTGAGTATGTTAAACCTCCTTGTAGTACAGGCCCCTGATCTGCACCCTGATCCTATGATAGTGAATAGCCACATCCACATGTGAAAATCTTTCATTGTGATGGATGCTATTTTTTTTTTTTTTTTTCAGTTAGGATCAGTTTCATCAGCCAAACATGTGCATAAAAAAGAGTTTGACTGTTGCTCTTTGTCTTTCATAAAGAACTCAAACAATATTACAGCCTAGTAAAGCAGAACCAAAAGTACGAAGCTCAATAAACAGTCAACTTTTTCTTTTAAGTCACAAATACCTGACTCATCTGTCCTCAGATGAGGAACATCTCCCATGAGTCAATGTTCCATCTAATCCTTTCACTGCTTCAATCCAATTTATCGATATTAATAGACTTTATTCTGTTGTTTAGTTCTTTGTTTGTTTCTGTAACATATTGTGTTTTGCAGCACTAGTTGTTTTAGTGCTCTGCCTTTTCTAGCTGCACTCTGTTTGTCCCTGCTGACTACCCGTAGCTCTGGTCAAAGTGGCATTAATAAACAGCATGGCTCCCTGATAAGCCCTTGTCCAGTGTGCAGTATATTACATGGTGTCAGAAGTCAAGAACAGAAAAAACAATGGCAACCTCGTAGTTTGAACACCTGAAGATCGACTTAGGCACTCTGGATCTATGCCAGGAGTTTGAAAGGTTCAGAAATCACGTCACGTTTGTCTTTGACGGTCCTCTCTCGGAGCTAACGGCTAAAAAGCAAGCTGGTTGGCTAGGCACATGGATCGGCGAACAAGGTAGAGAAATCTATAAGACATTAAACTGGGCTGATGGTGAAAAAGAAGTTCCGGTTAAAGTACTGGATAGGTTTGCCAGCTACATAAGGCCAAGGAAGAATATGCGGATAGCCAGACATCGCTTCAAACAAAGGAAACAAGGGCCAACTGAAAGTTTTGATACCTTTGTGAAGGATTTGAGACTCATACTAATGGTTTGTGAGTACGCTGACCCAGGTGACATGTTGATTGATGCCATTATCGAAGAAGTGAGAGAAAAACGGGTCCAAGAAAGTCTGCTGGATAGAGGTGAGGATTTGAAGCTATGTAAAGCTCTAGAAATCCCTCAGCAGTTTGAAATGTCACAGAGACAGATGAAAATTGTCTGAGAGGATGATTCACAATTATCTGTTGTTTGCTAAAACAGAATACTCTGCACAAAAAAAATAAGATACACAGCAAAGGACAGAAAAAACCCACATCATACACAAGCATCAGTCAGCCAAGCTAAAGACTGCCGAATTTGTGGTAAATACTCCAGCCACAAGTGGAATAAAGGGAAGTGTCCAGCTAAGGGATCAATATGTTCCTATTGTCACAAACCAAACCATAGGGTGGCTGTGTGTTGCAAGTGTACAATAAACTTAGTGAGTGTTGAGCTCAGTCAGGATAGAATAGAATACTTTATTGTCATTACACAAAGTGCAACGAAATTCCACTGTGCCATGCCTGAATAAGAGAGCAGAAAAACCTGGTTCACAACACCTGCACATTGTATACACAATCATCCACAGATAAAACAACATAAAAAAACAAAAAAGCTATACTAGAGCTAGTACTAGTTGTATTGCACATATTGTCCCATTATTGCACCGATGGTCCCAAATGTCCCCTTTATTGCACTGTTTGGCTGGGGTTATTCAGTTCTGTTATGACTCTGTGGAATAAACTGTTCTTGAGTCTGGAGCTGCGGGCTCTGAGTGCCCTGTAGCACCTCCCAGAGGGTAGCAGGGAGAACAGGTGATGACTGGGGTGACTTGCATCTTTGAGTATGTTGGTAGTGGAACGGCGGCAGCGTGTTCTGAAGAGGTCTTCCAGTGAGGGCAGACTGAGTCTGATGATCTTCTCAGAGGTTCTTATGACCCTTAGCAGACTTTTCCGGTCTGCCTCTGTACAGTTCACATACCAGGATGTTAGGCAGTATGTCAGGATGCTCTGGATGGAGCAAAGATAAAAGGCTCTAAGCAGCTCGGCAGACAAGTTGTTCTTCTTTAGTTTCCGCAAGAAGTAGAGCCGCTGTTGAGCCTTTTTTACCAGAGTGGAGGAGTTGAGAGACCATATGAGATCCTCGCTGATGTGGATCCCCAGGAACTTCAAGCTGGTGACCTGTTCCACTTCTTGTCCCTTGATGGTTAGGGGGGCATGGTCCTCATGGTGCTTGCCATGTCAGAGTGAACAGGTGCCTCACCTCATATTATCCAGGTGCCTGCACTGCGCACCTACATGACGCAGTCCCCCAGCTGCTTCTAAAACACCCCTCTGCCAATACTGTTGTAGTCCATCCTTGAGGAATTAACGATGTCAATCTGCAAAAGTCAGTTAAGCTCAGGGATGATTGCAGGCGCCTCATTGGTAACATTCTTCACTCAAACAAGCAATGCATAATTTCTGGGCCCCTCCCCCCTCCCTAATTTGGTGATGTGAAGTTTAGCCGTCTACTGCAGCTTCACGTCTGGCTTAAAGGCCACTGCATCAGTACTGGCATTCCGTATGTGGACAAATTCACTACTTTCCTTCACAGACCGGACCTTTTCAAGCGGGACCGCCTCCATTTAAACCACTCTGGATCCCATTTTCTGTCTCAGAACATTAATCTTACACTGTTAGCTGTCCAGTCCACAACATTCACTGATTGACTGTTTACACAACGCACCCCCTCTGCTCACTCTTCCTCGTTGTTCACTGAAACAGTTTCTTCTTGTGCCCCTCACAGCCCCCTCTACAGGCCGTCGATCGCACTGACTTGTGCTATCACCGACGACAGGCCTCCCTCTACCCCACAACCAATTTCCACGTTAATTACTGCTTGTACTCCCCACCAGATCTTCAGACCAAGAGGCTCTAACACAGATAACTTAGTGTATGTTGCCATTCAGTCCTCTGAGATATGTCACCCACTGGCAGTCACATCTGACTTAAAGTCACTGTAGGAGTTTAAATCATGTGAAGGTCTGAAACTGTTGCATCTAAATGTTAGGAGACTCCTGCCCAAACTTGATCTTATCCAGGTGCTAACTGCAGAGGCCTATCCTGATATTTTAGTATTAACCGAGACTTGGCTCTCAGGAAAAGTCTGTAATTTAGAGATGTCCATTCATGGTTATAAATTGTTTCGAGTTGACAGGAAATCCGAAAGTGGTGGGGTACTAATTTATGTAAAAGAATTCCTAGCAGTACGTGAGCTTACAGCCTCCTCAGTACCCAAACAATTTGAATACATCAGTTTAGATGTCTGTCTTGGTGGTAATATTCACATTCAAGTAACGGGTATTTACCGTCCTCCCTCTGCTCCCCTCGTTACACTGGTGGAATTAGGGAGAGTTCTGTCAACCTTTGCTTCTAAAGAGCTAATAATTTTGGGGGATTTTAATCTTGACTGGCTTTCTGATAGTTCTGCTAGTCTGAAAGAACTATGTACAGAGTTAAACTTATCACAACATATTCAATCTTGCACAAGACCAAATCCAAAGAATCCTGTAAACTCCTCGTTAATCTATTTTATCTTAACTAACAAGCCATTTAAATACCCTTACACTGGAGCCTTGGCCAGTAGACCATAACATTTTATTAAGTAAACTAATTTCTCTTGGTTTCGACAACCCCTCAATTAACTGGTTCAGTGATTATTTAACTGGGAGAACACAGGCTGCCATAGCAGATGGGTTTAGATCAAGCTTACTTAAAATGCACAAGGGAGTGCCACAAGGATCTATTTTAGGTCCTCTCTTATTCATGCTTTATATCAATAATATTGTCCCTTCTTTGAATACATCAGTTTAGATGTCTGTCTTGGTGGTAATATTCACATTCAAGTAACGGGTATTTACCGTCCTCCCTCTGCTCCCCTCGTTACACTGGTGGAATTAGGGAGAGTTCTGTCAACCTTTGCTTCTAAAGAGCTAAGAGTGCCACAAGGATCTATTTTAGGTCCTCTCTTATCCATGCTTTATATCAATAATATTGTCCCTTCTTTTGTGCCTTGTAAATTCCATTATTACACAGATGATACAATTTTATACAGTGCTGGTCCCACTCTAGAACAAACTGTCATGAATTTACAAACTGCTTTTGATGTATTCCAACATGCTCTTGTTGACCATAGGTTGGTTCTGAACCCAGAAAAGACCAAATGCATGTTCTTCTCTAGGTCTGATGTGTTTATTAATAACTGCAGAATATATACACTACAGAATACATTGATCTAGACTGTGGAATTTTACAAATATTTGGGTATCTGGTTAGACAGTAGGCTCTCTTTCAAAATTCATGTTAAACATTTAATCAAAAAACTGAAAAAGAAACTAGGTTTTCTCGTCAGGAACAAATCTTGTTTTTCTCTTACTAGTAGAAAAGCCTTTGTGCAATCAACAATTATGTCTGTTTTTGATTATGGTGATACCCTGTGTATATACATGCCTCTTCCACCACCTTGAGGCCTCTTGACGCAGTATTTCCCAGTGCCTTATGTTTTATTACTGCATCTTATATAAAAAAGTTGGTTGGTCTTCCCTCACTACTCGTAGAGAGCACATTGTCTTTTGTTCATTTATAGAGCACTAATTGGGAAATTGCCAACTTACTTGACGTCCCTGTTGCATTTTAATGTGTTAAGAGCACCCGCTCCGCTTCATTTATTAGATTACACATTCCACGCGTAAATACAGAGGGAGGCAAACAGGCTTTTAGTTTCTTTGCTCCAGATAAATGGAACAAATTACAAGACTCTCTCAAACTCCAACAGCTGATTCCTGTAGAATCCCTCAAGAATCTTTTAGACTTGGTTTTTTTCAATGATTGCTCTTGTTTTTCCTGAAACAGCTACCTTTATATGCAGTACCACTATATGTCAATGTATTGTAAATTCTATTGTATAAAAATTGCTGATTTGTTTTGTTTGTTTTGTTTTTTTGTTTGTTTGTTCATTGGTTGTTCTTTTTTTTTTTTTTAAGTTCTGTAATCAGGGCGTCATCAAAAAAGAGAGCAAGCTCTCAATTGGCTTCCCTGAATTAATAAAGGTTATCTATCTATCTATCTATTGTCCATGCACCATTCCGTCAGCCTGTCTATTTCCTCTCTGTAGTGTGTTTCATTGTTGTCCGAGATCAATCCCACCACTGTTGTCATCTGCGAATTTAATGATTGTGTTTGTGGAGCATGTAGAGTGCAGTCTGATGTGTATAGTGAATATAATATGGGACTTAGTACACAGCCTTGCGGTGCGCCTGTGCTGAGGGTCAGAGTGGGAGAGAGGTGAGCACCAAGTCTGACTGTCTGTGGGCGTTAATCTACATACACAGAGTGCTATTGAGACCCAAGCCTAGCAGTTTGATAACCAGTCTACTGGGAACAATGGTGTTCAATGCAGAGAAGTAGTCAATGAAGAGCATCCTCACGTATGTTCCCCGCTGGTCCAGATGTTTGAGTGCTATGTGGAGGGCAGTGGCAATAGCATCCTCTGTGGAACAGTGAGCTCTGTATGCATACTGGTGCTGGTCAAGGTTAACAGGGAGATAAGATTTGATGTGTTGTAGAACTAGTTTCTCAAAACACTTTACAGACCAGTAGCACTTACCCCATCATTGCAGTCATTTAAACAGGTGATATTGTTCTGTTTAGGCACTGGTATGATTGTGGATGACTTAAGGCAGGTGGGTACAGCAGCCTGCGACAGTGAAAGATTGAAGATGTCAGTAAATACCTCTGCGAGCTGATGGGCGCAGTCTCTGATCACTCTCCCTGGGACTCCATCTGGCCCTGCAGCCTTCCTGATGTTCACCAAGCTGAAGCTCCTCTTCACCTCATGGATTTGAAGAGACGGGGGGGTAGCAGTAGCAACAGCAGCAGCATCCAGTGAAGGCTCAGTCCCATTATCACTCTCAGCAGTTTCAAAGCGTGCAAAGAAATGATTGAGCTCCTCAGCCAGGTGGGTGTTACTGTCTGGGGGTGGGTGTTGATTTCCCCTGTAGTTTGTCATGTGTTGGATGCCTTGCCACATGCATGCTGGGTCCCTATTGGAGAAATGACCCTCGATCTTCCCCCTGTAAGCAGCCTTAGCCTGTTTGATGCCCCTCTTCAGGCTATGCCTGGCTGTGCTGTATTGCTCTCTGTCCCCTGCTCTGAATGCTGCATTGCGCTCCTTCAGCAGCACCTGGACCTTCTTTGTCATCCAAGGCTTCCTGTTTGAGAAAACTCTGATGCTTTTCTTGGTGGTTATATTGTCAGTACAGGTCCTGATGTAGCAGAGAACAGTGGAGGTATAAGTCTCTATGTCCGGGTCAGAAAAGAGACTCCAGTTTGTCCTTTCAAAACAGTCCTGCAGCTGTAAGGAAGCATCCTCAGGCCAAATCACAACAGTTCTGGTAGTGGGCTTCAGTTTCAGTTTTTTAATAATGATCCATGTGAGGATGAAATCCTGAACATAAATCTGGCACAGACTGGTGAGGCAGCAGATGATAAATGGACAGCACACTTACAAATTCTGTCTCAGCAAATGCAATTCAGAATAGATACAGGAGCTAAGTGCAATACATTGACTCGGGACAGATCTCAGCTACTTATGCACACCGGTGAGCTAAAGCGCTCCAATACAGTTCTCCGCTCCTACTCCAACCACAAGCTGAAGCCACTGGCTGCAGTTGATCTAGTGGCCAAACAGAAAACCTGTGAAGTGAGCGCAGAGTTTGAAATTGTGGACTTTGCACAGCTGAGGTTTTAGGCCTGATTACTCGTCTTGACCCACTGCAGACTACTACTGAAAAAAACTAATTGAGCAGTAGTGATGTCACCACTGCAACACAGAGTGCACCAGCGGGACTATATGAGTTCCCAGAACTGACACACACCACCGGGACTCTGCCAAGTGTATACGGGATCAAAATTGATCCAGATGCCAAGGGTGTGGTCCATCCTGTCCGTCGCCAACCAGATGCACTCAGGGAAAAGATAGTGGGAAAAACTGCATGAGATGGAAAAAGATGGCCACATCACTAAAGTTGAACAGCCTATGGAGTGGGTGAGTTCTATGGTACCCAAAGTGCACAATGGCAAGTTAAGAATCTGCATCAATCCAAGTGACCTAAATAAAGTCATTAAGAAGGAGCACCACCCCATGCGCACAATAGAAGATGGTGTCTCCACAATGTCTGGTGCTAAAGTTTTTTTCAGGGTTTCTACAGATAAGACTGGATTAAGAGTCATCTTTCATCACGATCTTCAATACTCCAATCAGGAGGTACAGGTGGCTGAGACTGCCATTCGGACTGAAATGTGCACCGGACATTTTCCAGCGCATCGTGGATGAAATGCTCGAGGGCATAGCAGGAGCCATAAGCATGATGGATAACATTCTCATAGCAGCCCCCACAATGGGGGAGCATGATGCCATCCTGCGCAGAGTTTTCGAGAGAGCAACAAGCTACAATCTGAAGTTAAACTTCAACAAGTGTCAGATATGAAAGTCAATTGTGCCATATGTGGGACATCTAATAATGGGACATGGACTGAAACCTGACCCGGCAAAAGTTGCGGGTGACATGCAGCGTACTGCTGCAGACAACAGACAAAGATGGTGTCCACCGTTTCTTAAACTTTGTCACTTACCCGTCAAAGTTTATACCAAACCTCAGTGAAGAGGATGCTCTACTGCGTCAGCTCTTCAAGAGTGAAATGGAGTTTGTGTGGCAGCCAGCACAGCAGCAAGCCTTCAACAAACTCAGGGAGTTATGCACGCACCCACCAGTGCTGAAGTTTTTTGATCCAGCAAAGCCTGTAAAAATATTCTGTGATGCTAACAGCAGTGGACTCGGAGCTGTCCTGCTGCAGGACAGCCAGCCTGTTGCCTTCTCTTCAAGATCACTAACGGATGCAGAAACACGCTATGCACAAGTTGAGAAAGAGATGCTCTCCATTGTGCATGCCTGTGTCAAGTTTCACAATTACATATTTGGACCACACGTCAGAGTTTACAACGACCACAAGCCTCTCGAGGATATCTTTAAGAAATCACTGCTGTCCACCCCTATGCGCATCCAGAGAATGCGTCTGCGACTGCAATGGTATTACTTAACTGTCAAGTACAGGAGAAGAAAGGACATGGAGCTGCCTGACACACTTTCTAGAGCACAGCTTCCAGAGAGAAAGCCAGAGACTGATGGACTAGAGTATGTCTCTATGCTCAGCTTTGTCTCATTCAGTGACCAAAAGTACACTGAACTGCAAGAGTGCACAAAAGAGGAGCTGAGCTGTCTCCAGCAAACAATTCAGTGTGGCTGGCCAGAACACAGACGGGAATTGCCCATTCCTGTTCAGCCATATTGGGACTCAACAAGCCAGCTTGTCTTATCTGATGGAGTTATCTAAAAAGGACTGTGCATAGTAGTTACCCTTTCTTTTAGAGAGCACATGCTCAGACTTATTCACCAATCTCACTTAGGAATGGTGAAAAGCAAACAGCGAGCCTGTGAAGTGCTTTACTGGCCAGGTATGAGTGCGGAAATTGAAGAAGTGGTCAGAAACTGCAGCAAGTGCACAGACGTCCAAAATAAACTGCCCAGACCTCCACTCAAGCCAACAGAAACTCCAGAGCAGCCATTTGAGGAGGTGGCATCAGATCTGTTTGAGTTTGAAGGCAAACAGTACATCCTGTTGGTGTATTACTATTTAAAATTCATCAAAGTGGATGAACTGAAAGACATGCGCGGTCGCACCACCATAGAGACACTGAAAGCTCAGTTCAGCAGACATGGCATCCCAGCTACTCTACGGACGGATAATGGTACACAGTACTCCTCTGAAGAATTGACTGTCAATTCTGTTCCTCTCTGTCAAGAAGAATCTGTGAGAGTTATGGTATTTCACACAAGACATCTTCACCAAACTCAAATGGTGAAGCTGAGCGTGCGGTGCAAACCATGAAGAGGCTTTGGTGTAAAGCACCAGACAAGCACAGTGTCCTGATGGATTACAAAACTACTCCACTTGAGCCAGTAGGCCTGTCACCTGCTCAACTGCTCATGGGCAGGAGACCTCGTAATAAACTGCCTACAGCACACATGCTGCTTGTACCAACAGCCTATGACCCCCTCAAAGTAAAACATCTGCTGGACAGAACCAAAGACATTCAAAAGTTCTACCACGACTATAAGAGAGCAGGCAAACCCCCTGTTGCCCTTCAGCCTGGAGATGAGGTCAGAATGCAACCGTATCCTGGCAACAGCAAGTGGTCCGCTGGAGTCATAGTTAAACAACACAATGCACCGCGATCCTATGTTGCGGACTGTGGAAACAAGGAGTACTGCCGCAACTGTCAACATCTTGGCAAAAGCACTGCCCCCTGATGTCGTAGACCCCATCACCCTTGATTACCCCCCAGGGAGGGAAGTAAGAGAGGCCATCACTGAACATTTTTTATTAAGCACATAAAGTTTGTTTTTTCTTCTTTTTTTATTTCAGTTTCAATTTCTTTTCTCCAGTTCTTGCAAAAAAAAAAAAAAACATATTTTAGCTTCATTGTTTGAAATGCCTGAGAAAATAAATGACTGAATTACCTTTTTCTTTGGCTTTAGTTTTTCCACCTCCAGTTAATTTTTTTTTTTTAATCTTCAATTTTTATACTGTACTTTTAAGTGCTCTCACAGTGTAATCACCCACCTGAAACAAATTAAATACATAATACAGTGGCTTTAGTATAATAAGCACTTATTCTTCTGTATGGCTCATTTTAAAATAATGCCAATGTCACACTGACTATCCTTATGAAATAAAGCTGTTTCCCTCCAGTGTACAATCAGCAGCAACAGATTGCATGTAAAGTTTTATGATAGGTTGAATTTACTGTTAATTCTCTGGAGGACAGTATATTTGTTTACAGGGGTAGCAGGGTCACTGTTAAGGTCTCACTATATACTGTGCAAAAAATATATTTTACTTTCACAGTAAATGGATATTTGTGTTTCTGCAGCCCACTGTTTTAACTTTGGCACACTGAAACATACCATGTACCAATGTGGGGCTTTGTAAGCTGCCACCTCCACCAGGGTCTGATGTGACCCCCTCTACAGCCTCCATCAAGAGGGACCCTCATTATTTGAAAGGACAAGCTCCTCTGCAGGAGTGTAATCCTGAGTAGGAGCCCCTGTCTTTTTCATGTAACTTTTCCTGTGGCCTGCAAACCATATCAAATCATTCCCATTGTGATCATCCTAAAACTAAGAGACTGATATAATGAGGTTCAAATTGTCCAATAAACGATAAAAAAAAATCTGAAACATACATTTATGGGGGACATGCATTAATCTTATCAATGTGGTGGAGAATTAATATTATAATCCCGGTAATTTATCAATTGACAGTCGCCAATTTTTTCCCAGCATTCTTTACTGCATCTTTCTACTGCAACTGTGTTACTCTTTGCTTGAATAATGGATTTGTACTCCTGATATTTTCGGTAGATCACACTTTGCTCCTCTATTGTGATATACACTGTTCTTTGCTTTTGCTCCATGCAGTGATTGGTTGGATAAAGCAAACCCTGTCCTTTTATGTGAACTGATCTAGATAAGAAAACGCTGGGTTCAGTTAACGAGATAACCAGCTCCGTGGCACAGATTATCTGGATTGCGGCTGTCTGGGTAAGTCTGGGTAACGATACAGGCCCCTGGTCTTTGAAGGCCCCATTCATAGTTTAACACCACAGGGTGTCAACATTATATGAGATTGATGCAGTTATAGTCTTGCAGCTAAATAATTTTATTATTTCAGTGCGTGTATGTGTCCATCACCAGCCCTCCATGGAGGCTAGTTTGTTGATCTTTATTGAGTGGAATGACCTTTATTTGGCAGGGAGGGCAGTGCTACACCTCAGTGAATATAGGGGGGAATAAAGGACAGAGAAGATGTGGAAGGATGGACAGGGGAAGGGAAGCAGGAGGTGCTGGTAGGAACTGGTGGAGTGAAGGATCCTGTGCTTTTCCTGTTACATCACTCAGGATTAAGAGAGTACAGAGGATTTCTGTGGAAAACTGTGGAGAGATGGGAGTCCAGATGGGTGAAGGTGTCCCAAAAGAGGAGCAGAGTCAAAGGTCTGAGTCAATAGGATACATAGTGATGGTGTGATGGAGTGAAACCACACATGCGAGTGGGCATTCCCTAAATATAAGTGAGACGATCATCAGGGCCCAGAGCCAGGTCAGAGGCCCGGCTCACCATGCCCACCACCCCGTTTGCAGGAGTGCGTGAGGTACCAAGCCCAGAGAGCCACCACAGCTACGTGGCACGCCGCAGTCCCCAGTCTTCCAGGTGTGCAATGGTGAGCATTGGATCGCCCCAGCAAGCGCATGCCAGAGCAGGACAGGAGGGCCCCACTAACCCACCACCACCACCACCCTGTTGTCCACATCCGCCACCAACATTTCACACCCCCCATCCACCGGACGAGCCGGTGGCACCCCACTGACCGAAGTGACCCACCTGGGAACCCCCGCAGTGCACCTGCAGGCGGAAACCGGCAAAGCGCCCTGAATGGAGTGGCTGATGGTGTTGAGGCTGCTGTGAGGTCGAGAAGGATGAGGATGTTGAGGTGGCCAAAGTCAGAAGAGAGGAGGAGGTCGTTTGTTACTTTCAGGAGGGCTGTTTCTGTGCTGTGCTGTTGGTGGAAACCTGATTGAAATGGTTTCGAACAGATCGTTGGAGGTGAGGTGGGTCTTGATTTGGGTGGGGCGACAGCTCGTTCCAGTATTTTTGACAGAAAGGGGAGGTTGGAGATGGGCCGGAAGTTGCTCATGGTTTCAGGATTGAGTCCGGGTTTTTTTAGGATGGGGGTGTCGGCAGCCAGTTTGAGTTATTGAGGGACGGAACCAGATCTGAGGGAGGAGTTGATAATTGCAGTGATGAGTGGGGAGATTGCTGGGAGACAGTCCTTTATGAAGTTGGATGGGATGGGATCCAGAGCACAGGGTGAGCTTTTCATGCCTGCCATGAGTGTGGGCAGCTCAACTGGTGACACAGGGGAGAACTGAGACAGTGGTGGGATGGTGGAGGGAGGAGGGGAGGGTGGGGAGGGATTGAGGAATGGGGATGTAGTCCGGTTGTGGTAGATGGAGTCTATTTCGTCTTGAAAAAATGACAGAAACGCTTTACACTTGTTGACTGTGAAGGATTCTGTGATGTTGTCACTGGGTTTGAGGAGTTTGTTGACAGTGGAGAAGAGAGCCTTGGGGTTGGAGGAGCCGGAGTTGATGGACCGGGCTGAGTTAAGGCCATATTTGTAAAGGTGAAGGTGGTCAGTGCAGGCTTGGCAGTGAACAGTTAAACCAGTTTTCTTGCTGAGCCGCTCAAGCTGGCACTTGCGGGCTTTCATGTGGTGGAGTTTGGGGGTGTACCATGGGGCTGAGTGTGTGAAGGTGACATATTTGGTTCTGATGGGGGCCCGCTGATCAAGGCAGAAGGATAGAATGTGGTTGTAGAATTTGACGAGGTCAGAGGGGTTGTCAGACGGGGGGGGGCGGACATTCTGCTGGCAAGGGCTGCTGAGAAGGTGGAGGAGGGGATGGATTTGAGGTTTTCTGAAGGTTATTTTCTGTTTCTCTTTAGGGATGGGGATGGGAATGTTGATGTCCATGGTTATTGCCAGGTGGTCTGAGATGCTGAGGTTGAGGCTGGAGAGCTGATGCAGTGTGAGACCAGTGGAGCAGACGAGATCAAGGATGTGGCCATGGGTGTGGGTGGGGAAGTTGACATGTTGGCGATGTGATGTGTTCAAAAGAAAGAGCGGGAAGAGTGGAGATGAGGGTAGTTCTGATGCCCTTTCTATGAACAGTGGCAACGCCGCATCCCCGCCCCTCTGGGCGAGCTTTTTCAATGTATATGAAGCCGGGGGGTGTGGTCTGGTTGAGTGTGAAATAGTCTTGGGGTTTGTGCCAGGTTTCGGTGAGGCAGAGGAAATCCAGTTTGCTGTCCGTGATGGATTCATTCAGAATGAGACTTTTATTGTTGAGTGAGCGAGTGTTGAACAGGGCCAGTTTCAGTTGGTGGTGTTGTGTCCTGCGTTGTGAGGATCGAGGAATGGGATGGAGATGGGACAGGTTCGCATGTTGTTTGTGGTGATGACGTCGGAAGGAGGGTGGAATTCGATCTGACCAGAGGGAGGGTATGGGAAGTGCCTCGGGGGGCGAGGATGAGAGGACTTGAAGTTGGAAGTGGTGTGGAGGAAGGTACCGGAGGTGGACCGCAGGTGGTGCTGTTTTCCATGAGTGGGGGTAATGTGGATGAGGGTTCTGGAGGGGGGCAGTGGGGGGTGCTGTTTCCAGGTGGCTTGGCGGTAGGTGAGGAAGAGGAAGTGGACAGGACCGGTGTAAACAGTGCTAGTCAGCTGATGTGCACAGAGTGTTGGATGTTGGCAAGTATGAAATCCCCCTGTTTGTTTGGGTGTAATCCATCATGTGAGAAAAATGGCGATCTGTTCCAGAAGAGTTTAAAATTGTCAATCAAATGTGTACCGGATGTGGTGCAGAATGATCGGAGCCAGGAGTTCAAGCTCAGGAGGCAGCTAAAGCGATCAGCACTCTGTGTCAGCATTGGAAGCAGACCACTAATGAAAATGGTTTTTCCGCTGCTCTGGAGGGTGTGAAGAAGAGTTCTAAAGTCACTTTTAGTCCGTTCAGATTGGCGACGACCCGTGTCGTTGGAGCCGACGTGGACAATGAAGCTATGGATGGAGGGAGGAAGTGACTGGAGAAGACCGGGGAGTTTTGCTGTGATGTCGGCGACAGTTGCTCGGGGGAAAGAGCGTGTTATGGCATTAAAGAAGCAAATACCTCGTGCGATGCTGTTGCCGACGATCAAGGTGGTGGGGGCGAACAGCGGTAGCGGTGGAGGTGTAGGGCTCTCCACTGGGGAGTGGCCGGGAGAGTCAGCTGTGGATGGGCGTAGCGGCAGTGGCGGAGATTGCCTGGTTCCCGGTGGATCCAGGCAGGAGACCGGGCTGCAAAGACTCGGCGGTGCGGTGGCCTCCAGCACAGGCGGGGACGGGCTGCCATTTCGGTCCGGGACAGCGGTGGCGTACCCAGCGGAGTTCTTTCGGACTGCCTCTCGGAGGAGCCTCCTGCGGGTGGCTGAGGATGAGGCCGGGTCTTGGGGCGGGGGTTGGAGCACGTCTCGGGGAGACACCGTGCGTCGCCAGGCGCCTGCGGGGAGGGATCCCCCTCATCACCATAACTGGTAACTTATGCTGCGAACATAACCTGGTCCGGACCAGTTTTTGTTCAGAGTTTCAGCTTAAAGTCGGCTATAAAAAGCGTCGTCCTTTCACTGATCATCCTCCTTGAACATGGCCTCACCGTTTTTGGCCGAATTGTTAAGAGTTTTTCGAGACCGGAGTGATCCATTGGCGTTTTCTGACAATATTCTCGATGAGCGATGTAGATTCTCAGCTGAGGGAGTACGTTACATATGCAATCTTGTTGAACCATATAAGTAATGCGACCAAACGAAGCCATGCGCTTACAGCAACACAGCCATCAGCAGCAGTTTTTCACCCAAAATAAAAAAAATCAAAACACCAATCACAGGATACGTTTTATTATTTATTAAAGTTATGCTTTTTCTGGGAAAAAGAAAAAGTCATAAGTATACAATGTCAATCGTGCTTAACAAAATATTTTAACATACCCTTTACTGCACTACCTTTTTCTCATACTCCAGTTGCTCGATCTCAAGTTTTAGTTTCTTGATTTCCAGCTCTTCCCGACCAGTGTTTGTTCGCAGCACAAGTTACCCCGGTGATATAGCCAGTATAAAAGAGAGCCACCTTCGTGACAAAGCCTGCCTTTAGGCTCAACATACCTCGCAAAGGCACTAATCTCGCTTCGTAGTACACCCCTCTGGTCGGGACTAGTTTTTTCTCAATAAACCTCGAGTTTCTTTCTGACTCCGCCCTCTTTCAGCCACACACAGTATTTGATTTCCTCATTCATTCAGTCACTAGGTGAGTTTTGGTGTAGCATAATTCTGCTGTCTGTTAAATCAGTCAGTAGGCCTATATTAGTAGTCCCAGTAGGCAACTTTTTTTCACTACCATGGCGTGTCCTTTTGATCCTGTGGATGAAGATGCAGCATTACTGTGCAGAGAATTAAATATTCGTCAGGAGATGATTATCAGACCGCGCATAGATATTCTGGCATTTCCAGACAGTTATCTTTTTGAGCGGTACCGTTTCACATCAAGGTCCATCATCTACATACATAACATAATGCGGCCTTACATTGGCAACATCACCCACCGTAGCCATGCACTCACATCCCAGCAGATATAGTGTTGCGCTGCGTTTTTTTGCTAATGGTAGTTTTTGTATAATGTTGGCGATGCAGAGCACCTGAGTAAGGCGACAGTGTGCAGGGCGGTCAGAAAAGTGTGCCTCGCCCTGAAACGACTATTACCGGTCTTTTTCGTTTTCCCTGGCCATAAACCTGTCATAGCCATCAAGGAGGAGTTCCACAGGATTGCAGGTGAATGATGTAGAGATCCGTTACATGAATTTCAAATTATATTCTGTTAATGACATTGTGCTGCAACCTCAGACTGGGATTAGTAATTTTAATTTCTTTTAGGATTTCCCAGTGTGATTGGCATCATAGATGACACACACATCCCCATCATTGCTCCCTCACACAGTGAAGCAGATTATGTGAATAGGAAGTCCATTCACAGCATAAATGTGCAGGTACATGTAGATTGACTACTGTTTCAAAATGTTAAAGACTGCATCATAGCTCAACATCTGTAATTCTCTGCACCATCAAGATCTTATGTGATGCTGCATATTTAATTTCCAATGTGGAGGCCAAGTGGCCTGGGTCTGTTCATGACTCAAGGATTTATTGTGAGTCTACTCCGAGCAACAGACTGCAATGTGGTAAGAAGCCTAAAGATTTGCACAATTCACTTTCCTCCCTTAAAATACTCTAATGTATCCACTATACATTACAGGAGAGTTTGATGGCCTTCTGCTGGGTGACAGGGGCTACCCATGCCAACCTAGGCTGCTGACCCCTTACCCTGACCCTGAACCAGGCCCCCAACAGAATTTCAACAGGGCTCACTGCAAGACAAGAGCCTGGGTGGAGATGACCATAGGCCTGCTGAAAGCCCATTTTCCAGTGCCTACAACACCTCAGGGTGACCCCTGAGAGGGCCTGTGATATTATTGCGGCATGTGTTGTTCTTCATAATATTGCCACTATTAGAGGAGAGAAACACCCTGCCCTACAAATTGAAGTCCCTGATGATGACCCCATCCACCTGCCAGCTATGCAGGACAGCAGAGCAGTCAGAGACACCATCTGCCATAATCACTTCAAGGATTAAGTCACCATCATCACGACCACCACCACAGCAGTTAAATAAAAAACATAATACACATTTCATTTGGTCTTCTTTATTTCCTACAAATACAAGAGCTAGTTTAGTTCATGTTCCAAAAGTTAACATAATTAACACAATTCACTGCATGCACCCACCTCTAACCTGTGCTCCAGTATTTCAATTTCCAGATCTGCCTCCCTAATCTGGTGGTCCAAGTACTGCATTTCCTTGTCAGTTTTTGTTATTTTTTTGAGCAGGTGAATTTTATAAATTTCTTTTACTGGTAACTGGGAATACATAAGGAGGACATTAAATGATACAGTTGCACATGAATTCCACAAAATGAACATCTGATGTCTACTGAACATCCATCTCACTGTGTCAATCTTTGCAGAGGAAGTTGAGAGACCCTCCTGCTGCTGCCCAGCCATGCCCTGTTAAAAAGGATGAAAATGTGTTAATACTTCAGTGTAGGCTAAATGTCACTCTATATTCCACCACAATGTTAAGAAATGTGAATGGGAAGAGAACTATTAGTAACATATCAAAATGTTACCTCTATAGGCCTTTCTGGTTCCCCTTCTGTAAAGGCAGCAGACACAGTTTCCTCATGCTCTTCATCCTAGATGATTGATATGTTTCACTATACTTAAACTAACATTTGGCAAAATCTTTGGAGTATTGCTTACTTACAGTTACATGGTCTGTTGTGGCGTAAGGGGGCTCCACCAGGGAGATAGCACCATCAGAATCTTTTGGGACAAAAGAAAAGAAAAAAAAATGAAAGTGAAATAAACATTTTTATGAATAGGCTTCAAAAAACATATATAGGAATAGTCATATTACATTTTATAAAGGCACTTGTGTCTTGGGGTGTGAGCTCAGAGGATGAACTTCCTACAGGGATTCCCTCACCCACCGGCCTTCGAAAATTCTGGCTTAGGGCCAGCTCCTCTGCCTCCGTTAGAGGTGGCGGTGCTGGGCCACCACCTGTTTTACGAGCATCTGCCTTCTTTCTGTTGGCTAAGTAGAAGTCTGTGTTAGTTTAAATAAACTTAATTATTTAACAGAACATGATATAGATGAGAAGACGTGTGTGAAAACAGCATTTTGGGGATAAAACAACTGCACGGTCCAACAGCTACTTAATATTTACTTTACAATGTAAAACATGCTCAGACTATGCCGAGGTCTTACCTGTTTGAAAAATGTTTTTATACTTCATCTTAAACTGCTGCCAAGTGCACCTCAATGAAATAAATTAATAGGCTACCATTCAAGCCGTTTTCCCCGGTATTATTGTTGTGATTGCAAAGGACTACATTTTAACTTATGCATTGACCTGAGCAGCAATATTCTCCCACACCGTCTCCCTCTCTTTTGCAGCTGCAGCGGTGTTGCATTTAGTTCTAAAAACGTGTTCAAACTCGCTGTAGGAGAGCATCAAGATTTCCAGTTCAAGTGGTGAAAAAAACGCGGCCCTCCTCTTCCCCGTTTCTATGGTCACTCGTCAAATCGGGGCTCCATTGATGCTGTCTTTTTATAGTTGTGGTGCACGCGCTTAATTCCAGGTGAAACTACTCCGAGTTGATCAAACTGACTCAAATCTGCTGTTCTAGAACCGAAAACTCAGAGTTTCCAATCTCAGAGTAGATCAACTCAGAGTTAAGGGTTAGACTCAGAATTTGTTGAACCTGCTTTGTGAAAGCAGGTTCAACAAATTCACCTGGTTGCTTGTTTTTCTCGCAAGATCTGGCAACGCTGGTCCCGACCAGGTTAGGTTCACAGAGTCTGTTACTACAGTAACTGACTGAGAGCTTAAGTTACCTCTCTTTGGGAAACAGGCTAGAGTTACCCCGCTTCCTCCTGTTTGAGTTGCCTGCTTTGTGAAACAGAACCCTGGTCGTGAATAGGCAAAGTTAAAAAGCCAGAAGTGAGTCAAGACCGGACTGCTCTCAGATAGACAATGCACTCTTTTAACACCTAGACATGTATTTCCTTTAGTGAGGTTTCAGGTTTGATTTCTTCTGTGACTTAAACTTTCAACCTGTGTTTGAAATCTGTTCTTAAATTGTGTTTTAACTTATAATAGTTTTTAACCTCCGTTTTTCTCTGCATGCTGTTTTAGGTCAGCACAATTCCCCAGTAGAAATGATTTGATTTTTCTTACAAGTCACACTAAACATCAGTGGCAAATTTTGCTTTGGAATACATTTAAATTGAATGTATTTTGGTATATTTGGTGTTGTGTTATGCTGTGTTGTAAACTACAGCGTCATGTAACCTTACACAAAACCAATGTAATAACCTTACATTTTCATGTGCATTTATTGTTACATTTACTTTTTTTACCCTTTTTTCCAAGCACTCATTGAAAAAAATAAATAAAATCAAACGTCTCTGAAACGTCCTGCGTTTCTAGCGTCTCATTTGTGTTTGAAAGTTACACCTGCCCCGCAGTATAAATTTACAAAAATATGTGAGATTGTAAGTTTTGTGTACCCTGATTATTGCTACTATATAACGCCAGGTGGCAGTGTCGTAAAGCAGATACTATTGAGACGTAATGGGTATACAGTGTTACCTACTTGGCGACTTTCTCGCTAAATCTGGCGACTTCTTTTGTCAAAAGCGACCAGCGACAAATCTAGCGACTTTTCCTGGTGTTACTGGAGACTTTTCTGGTATTTTTTAGACTCTGACATGAAAGCACGTATCGTTCCTCTGCAGTTCCTGTTCTCAGCGAGCAGCGGGTGCTGCCACGAGCCCCTCCCCGGCCCCAAAGTACTCACAGGCGGTCAGTCACACAGCCTCGAGCCACGCGCGGCAGACGGCAGTCGCAGGCAGCTGCAGTCAGAAGAGGAGCAGAGAGGAGACCCTCACCACTCCGCGTCCAGGCAGCAAATGAATCGCGCATGCGCAAAGCCGCCGTTGATCCCGCCCTTCCTTACAGAGCGGGATGTAAATGTAAACGTTTATTCATTGTCACACTAAAATAAATCACTGCATGAGGCTCCAACGAGCCAAACCTCTTCACTAATTAACGAGCCAACGATACTGCGCATTGAAACAAAACTGAACCTCTTTTAGACACAATTCCAGAAAATGTCAATCATATAAAACAATACTATGTTAATAAAAATAATTTTTTGTAGTTTGTTGTAAATTTGTAGTTCTAAAACATATTTAGGGTGTTTTTTACTCACGACGTTATTCCTCTCCTACAGCGTCCATTACAATCACGTGCAAATTTCAAATTTTGCAAATTAGATGATGGCGTCATTTGGTGACTTCTAGTGATTTTTAGGACAGCCAATAGGTACTTTCCTTACTGAGAAGTTGCAACACTATGTGTATACAGAGTAGGAAGAATAAAGATGGCGACTACTGAAATGTACGACACCAGTACGATCTGCTGTTGAAGCTACTTTTGTTGTATTGTTAGTCTGTTCAAGTAAACAGCATTTTGTTCTACACTCCAGCCTTGTTACTGATGTCCCAACACTACAGTAGGCTCAATAGGCTGTCACTCCCACTGGCCCAAAATATTACGAGCTGTCTCTTGACATTATGACTTTGAATTCAAAACGCAGAACTTCGTCTAAAACAGGAGTCTACCATTTAACTGTAGTCTACATTTGTTTCTGAATGTGTTAAAGTTACTGTCATGGTTAAATAGCATGCATGCTAGCATGCTTTCTATTTAAAATGGCAGTAAGCCAAAGCAACTTGCAAGTCTTGCCATAAAGTTGGACATTTTGCCTGTGTTTGTCGCTCATTCAGTGATGTAAGTGAGATACAGCTACCTAAGCTGACTGTGCTTTACTTAAACAACCCTTGCCATGCACCAGACACACTTAAATGCAAAATCAATATCCGTACACCTGCTTCTCTTACCAAAGAGCATGACCTGGTTGTTGACACTGGATCTGCAGTGTCTATTTTGCCACACTACATCTATGTTCAGCACTTACATGACATACCACTGCTTCCACCTGTTAGTCGGCTAGTGACCTACACAAGCAAGAGAATCCCTGTGCTTGGCTGCCTACATGTCAAATTGAGTAGAGGAGTTCTCACTGCCTCAGCCACATTCTATGTGGTGAAGAAGGGCACCCCTCTCTTGGGAAGAGATCTTCTGAAAGCCCTAAGCATCTGCATCAAAGGTAACACTGTCCTTCCTCCCGTGTTTGCCACAAACTCTGCATCTACTCCCTGCATCTCTGCTGCTCCTGCTGTCAGCTGTGTGACTGCTTCACCTGCTCCTGTGTTGACCACAAACTTTGCACCAGCTTCCATCTCTGTCGCCTGTGGACTGTTTGCTGAAAGCTGGCGTGATTGAAAGAATCGATGTATCACTCTGGGTTTCACCTATTGTGGTCACAGGATGAAAAACTGGCGGAATAGACCTCCGTGAACAGACCTCCATGAACCAAACAAAGCTGTGGTCATAGATTGCTACCCCCTACCACATGTGGATGAACTGTTTGCAAACTTACAAGGTGCACAGATGTTTTCTACAATCGATCTGGCTAATGCATACTACCAGCTACCTCTCCATGAAGAGAGCAGAGACCTCACAGCATTTGTCACACATGATGGTCTGTTTAGATTCTGCATAGTTCCCTATGGCCTTGCGTCTGCCCCCTCAGCCTTCCAGAAAATGATGGCTGACATCCTCAAAGGCCTCCCAGGTGTCCAAAACTATTTGGATGAGCTCATCGTCTATGGCAATACCCCTACTGAGCATGATCAGAACCTCAACACTGTCCTCCAAAAGTTGAAGGAGGCTGGATTGGCGCTCAATGAGAACAAATGTCACTTCAAGAAGACCTCCCTATGCTTCCTAGGTCATACAGTTACTGCAGATGGCATCCTTCCGGACCAAGAGCACATTGATGCTGTCCTGAAAGCCCCATCTGATGCTGCTGCCCTGAGATCCTTTCTGTGCCTAGTATCCTGGAACTCAAAGTTTTTGCCTAACTTTGCAACAGTTTTGGCTCCTATGCGTGCATGTGCCAGTGACAAAGACACATTTACATGGACCTCTGCAGAACAAAGCAGCTTTGATTCTTCAAAGCAACTTCTTGTGAACAGTCCTGCACTTGCTCTTTTCAACCCTTCACTGCGACCAGTGATTTCCACAGATGCAAGTGACTATGGACTTGGTGCTGTCTTTGCACAAGTACAGCCTGATGGCACAGAGAAGGCAGTGGCTTTTGCTTCCCGCACACTGACTGAGAGAAAATATTCGACAGTTGAAAAAGAAGCACTCGCCTGTGTTTGGGCTACAGAAAAATGGAGAACATACTTGTGGGTACATTGTTTTACTCTCCGCACAGATCACCAGGCATTGACAACACTACTCACCACAAAAGGAATCGGTCGGGTGGGAATGCGCGTTGCCCGCTGGTCCGCACGCCTGCTCTGTTTTGACTACGATGTCATCTATCGACCAGGCTCCCAGAACTACATGGCTGATTGTCTCTCACGTCTCCCTTTGCCTGTGCCTTCTGACTCTATTCCAGATGCAGAACCTGAGATGGTGGCACAGATTTCTGCTACCCTGAGCTCCCTTCCTGTGGCTGACTTTGACTCTGCTTGTTCTTCTTTTCCTGAACTGTCTGCCCTTCCCTCATGAATGGAAAGCGGTTGGCCTTCCTCCATTAGATCAGTAAGTGATTCACTGGCCCCATACTACAAGATCATAGATGAGCTCTCAGTCAAGGATAACTACATCCTCAGAGGCTCAAGACTCATCTCACCACTCTCCTTACGACTAGCACTGATCACACTTGCACATGAGAGTCATCAATGGATCGTCTGCACAAAGCAACGCCTGCGCGACCTCTACTGGTGGCCAAAATAGACTCACAAGTACAGTCGTGCATCGCTTCATGTATACTCTGCCAGTCCAATGATCAAACAGCCTTTACACGCCCTGCTCCTCTGCAACCGGTTCCACTACCTGACGGGCCATGGAGGAAACTTGGCCTTGATATTGTTGGACCCTTTGACACAGCAGTTTCTGCCTGCAGGTACGCTATCACGCTGACAGACCATTATTCTAAGTGGCCTGAGCTTGCCTTTTCATGTGCTGCCACTACTGAGGATGTTATTCACTTCCTTCCTGATCTGTCTTCAGCCGTCATGGTAACCCAGAGAACATTGTCACAGACAATGGTCCACAGTTCACTTCGGCAGGTCTTGCCTCATTCCTGCACACCCAAGGTATTTCCCATAGTAGAACATCTGTCTACTATCTAGCTGCTAACTGAGATGTCGAGAGATTCCATCGTGCCCTTAGAAGTTGCATTCAAACCGCCATTCAACAATCATGCAAACCATGCAAAGAGACTGTAATGACTGTAAAGGTGTTAAACACAAACCCAAGTGGCATAAGGACTATGTCATGCCATAGTGTGACCAAAAGAAAGCTGAGATGATTGCAGTCACTTCATTATTACAGCTAAGACAGCTAACAAGGTTCAAAGTGTTACTGGTTATGCACTAGACGTTATTAAACTTCAGTTAAGAGTAATTGTTTTATCAACAAAAATGTGCACTGTTACATGTTTAATGTGCCTTACGTAAAGCTACCTTATTCATGATATCCTATGTTAATGGTACCATAAGAGTATTTGGTTATTTGTGTTTAGTCCCATAGGACAACTACAGCGTTACCTTATTGTAGGAGGATTTACTTATTTCATTTTGCTTTTTACTACTGGCATTCACTTTATATTGGGAGCATACTATTTTACAGAGAGAGGAGGAGTTGTGCTCCCTGATTATTACTACTTTATAACGCCAGGTGGCAGTGTCGTAAGAAGAATAAAGATGGTGGCTACTGAAATGTACGATACCACTATGATCTGCTGTTGAAGCTACTTTTGCTGTACTGTTAGTCTGCTCAAGTAAACAGCATTTTGTTCTACATTCCGGCCTTGTTATATATGTCCCAACACTACAGTAGGCTCAATAGGCTGTCACAAACCTTTCCCACTGGCCCAAAATATTACAAGCTGTCTCTTGACATTATGACTTTGAATTCAAAACGCAGAACTTCATCAAAAACAGGAGTCTACCATTTAACTGTAGTCTACATTTGTTTCCGAATATGTTAAAGTTACTGTCATGGTTAAGTAGCATGCTTGCTAGCATGCTTTCTATTTAACATGGCAGTAAGCCTAGCAGTCATATGTAACCAACACTCCGACCTGGCAAACACAGTAACGTTATACCACAACAAGACAACTCGAAGGTTAACAAAATAGTAAAATATTTACTTACCAAATCAGTGTAAATAATCCACAGGTAGCCTAATCCCACAATGCTGTGCAGGAATGTGTGCAGGAATGTGTGCAGGAATGTTTTGAGATGAACGGAACGTGCGAAGTAGATGAGGCAGATCTGCGTATGTCTGAAAGAACGCCCAAAGGACCCTGGGACAATAAATGACTCTTTCTAATTTAAGTGAACTGGGGTACATCAAGTTAAGCATGTTCTCCAACCCCAAATTACTACTTACTTATTTAAGATTAGTGTTCATAACAGGTTGATAAAAACTGTGTTTGATTCACTAATCATTTCTAATTAACTTGTATGTTAGCATTTACAGTGTACCTGTTCAAGTTTAAGACAGAAGTTGTAATCTGCTTTTGGATTTATCCACTGATATATTGCAGCTGATTTGCCAAGTAGTAATTTATGAAATTTGGTCCATCCAATCCTCCTTCCAATTTATTTTTTTGAAGGGTTGTGAGCCTAATTCTTGTCTTTTTGTCCTTTGAGTAGAATTTTATAATAGAGGAATCTAAATTCTGGAGAATTGTTGGTTGGAGATTTTGGTCTGCAGGTTCCCATGTGTGGCCGGAGCACCATACACTCCCTCTCGCAGCAGGGCACTGTGTTGATTTCACCTAGAGCACTAATTGATGGGCGGCGCTGCGCCGCACCGTGCTACTATATAGCGTGGACATACCTTGCGCGCCCCTCTCTCTCTCTCACTCCCTCTTCCGGATCCGCTGGACTTCCATGGTGGCTGTAGCCAGGTGCGGTGGAGCTGGCGTGGCTGTGTTGCAGTGCCGGTTGGCGTGTTTGCCATCAAGGTGCACACTTCTGTGTGTGCGGCAGACTGGTGGCGGCGTGGAGCCGGGTTTCTCCCGCTGGGAGCTTTTCTAAGTGCGGTTGTGCCTCTGTTTGGTAAGTCGGTGTTGTCTGCCTCTCTTTTCTTTATAATCCGTTCCTCACGTTAACTGATTGTAATAATTTTGTGCTGCAGCCCTGGAGTATCTCCCCTGTGGCCTGTTGTGATGCTGCGCTGGTGAGGCTGAACTGACCGAAGCCACTGCTACAGTTACCTGGACTGCGCTGCTGTTTTGGCTCTATTTCCATGTTTCACTTGCTACTGCTCTCTTTTATGGTGCTGTCTGGCCCGTTTGGGCTCCTCGTGCCCATCTAGCTCTGCCCTGAGCTAGTGCGTGGACTTGTACGCTGTCATTATAGTTCTGTTCATGGATTTATCATGTGCAAATAATTTGTTTATCCTATGTTTAGTGGCATTTTGGTTCATTTTGTTTAGTTCATTTACTTTATTGTTGCTTTGGTGTGTGTGTGTGGTTGCTTTTGTATAAGTGTTTTAAGATAGCTGTTTAAATGTGAGGTCAGTCCTAATTCTCCCTCTCTGTGTGGACAGGTGCTACGGGCCCAAGGCGGCAACCCAATCACCGGTGGTGGGTTTTGCTCACAGATCCTCAGTTGTGTGCGGTGCCACAGGTGTTTTTATTTAGTTTTTCTCCTTCCATAATTTTGGTTTCGGGCCGCCGTGGTAAGCCTCAGCTCAGTCCACTCACCCATCCACTCTCCCTTTTGGCCTCCTTGTGTTTATGATGTACAACAGCTGAAGCCGACCTGCATATTTAGTATTAATTATTGTTCAAATAAAGTCTTCTGACATTTTCTTATAACCGTCTCTTGCCCTTTGGTAATTTCGAACCTTGTGTGACCTTTAACATTGTTCAAATTTGTTAACTATTTCCTGGGGCACAACCCCCAGGTGGCGTTGTCTGGCAACACAAAAAAGAGTCTCCTTTTCCACCCTCCACTTGCCACACATGCATTCTCCGTTATTGATAATATTGTTATCTGTGTTGTGTTTTGTTTAAGTTTTGTCCATATTAAATCTTTCAAGCTTGGCTGTGTTGAGCACATTTATTCTCTCACCTGGGAAATAGAAAATTGCCACCACATTCCTCATAAACTGTCAGAAGAGGAAAGATGAATAAATTAGTCAGACACACAGATGATGATGACATTGACCTCAATCATGAACTGTTTTTTATTTCAGACGGTTTCTCCTCTCTGACCTTTTCTTACCACTCAAGACCAGACAGGTTTCTTCAGCGGGTTTGTGAACCAGCTGTACACCAGTCAGGCTGCGGCAGCTGGTCTGCAGACCATCACCAGGAGGAAGCCTCACATTCAGTTAAATCCAGCTTGCGAGGTCAAGGACAAACCACACCGTTTCACTTAGGAAGGCTTTTATGTTGAAATGCCTATGTGGCGCGATTGCGCTTCTTGCTGTCACAACAGACTGACGTGTGTTATGTTTGGCAGTTGCTGCATCATCAGCTGAGGTGACACACACCCACGGTAGGCAGAAACTAATGTTCTCATCTGAAAACAATAATTTGTGGATTTTTTCTAAAATTTATACCTGGCTCTTAAGCAGCTAACAGCTCTTGCCAAATATAAAGCAGGAAAACAGGATGGGTTGTATCCACACCATCAGTGACGTGCTGCTAACTTGTACAGTATCATCAAAGACTCTTGCATAATTTAATGTTCTTAATAACATGCTGTTTGGAGGGATTTTCAATATAATAAATGCGGGAAACTAAGAGTGTGTCATAATGGGCAAAAGAACTCTGAAGCCTGTTCTCATGAGTCGACAAGGTCGTGGATTTATTTAACAAGAAGGGTTCGGGATGCATGGAGTCTTTCTTGTAAGTGGCTCTGTATGTTTGTTCAATGAGGATAGCACGACCTACAGGAAAGCATAGAGCTTGATATGAAACTGCTTACACTCACACATTACTGTTACAATAGTTGCCTTTGTTGACTGCACTCGAGAAGCAGATGCTGCCTAGCCAAGAAAATAATAACTACCGTCCACGGCTGATTCATGTGGCCCAGTCCATGCACTTATCTCAGTGAAGAATAACTACTCCTCATGCAGAAGTAGATAACTATGTTAGAGGGTGCGGAGGACCCGCCCTAAGAAGATAAATGTAAATCATCCCGGATGTCGGGGCTCTTCTCTGTGATACAGGGATAGAGACCACAGCATTAAAGGAAATGCACTAAGGTGGTTCAAATCCTATTTATCAGATAGACATCAGTTTGTTCATGTTAACAATAGCTCCTCCTCACGCACTATAGCCAATTATGGAGTCCCACAGGGTTTGGTACTTGGATCAATCATCTTCACTCTTTATCTGCTTCCTTTACGCAACATTATCAGGAAACACAGCATCAATTTCCACTGTTATGCAGATGACACTCAGCTGTATTTATCAATGGAGCCAAATAAAGTTAGTCAGATAGTCAGACTGCAGACATGTCTTGAAGACATAAAAGTCTGGATGACCCATAATTTTTTACTTCTAAATTCTGACAAAACTGAAGTTATTGTACTTGGCCCTAAGCACCTCAGAGAAACCCTATCTAATCATCTAATCTGTCTGGATGGCATTACTTTGGCTTCCAGCTCCACTGTAAGAAATCTTGGAGTAACTTTTGACCAGGACATGTTCTTTGTCCCTCACATAAAACAAGTCAGTAGGGCAGCTGTCTTTCACCTGAGAAACATTAGGAAAATCAGAAACATCCTCTCTCAAGAGGATGCAGAAAAACTAGTCCATGCATTCGTTACTTCTAGGCTGGACTACTGTAACTCATTATTATCTGGATGTCCAAACAAATCTCTGAAAGGCCTTCAGTTGATTCAGAATGCTGCTGCATGAATATTAACAGGAACTAAAAAAAGAGATCACATCTCTCCTGTTTTAGCTGCTCTTCATTGGCTGCCAGTAAAATTCAGAATAGAATTTAAAATCCTTCTGCTAACGTATAAAGCTCTTAATGGCCAAGCTCCATCATATCTCAGAGAGCTCATAGTTCCTTACTGTCCTAGTAGGCCACTCCGCTCTCTAGAATGAGGTTTACTTGTGGTTCCTAGAGTCTCCAGGAGTAAATCAGGAGGCAGATCTTTCAGTTATCAGGCTCCTCTTCTATGTAACCGACTTCCAGTATCGGTCCGGGGGGCGGACTCTTTAACTTTTTAACTATAAGCTCTGTCATACAGAAAAGTTTTAAGCCTGGTCTTGAAAATTGACAAAGTCCATCTACTCTTTAGCTATGCTGCTATAGGCCTAGACTGCTGGGGGAAGCACTGAGCACCTCTCTCTCTCTCTCCGTCTCTCTCTCTCCCTTGTGTAACTCATGTTAAAATATGACATAAATAGGGATAAATTATTTAAAAGTGCATAAATAAGTTTAAAAAGTCAAAAGCAATTCGTTTCATGTCAATTCATTCATCAGAGTTCATTAAAAATGTTAATACAACAATAATTAATGTTAAAGACTGAAAATATGGTGATAGAGAGTTCATGTCACTGCCCCTTTAAGGACCAGTAACGCTAGACGTGACACCTCGGTGACGCTGCAGCAGAGACCTGAGGGAGAGAGCAGGGAAGAGATTAGAGAGAAGGAGTGGTGGTTAATTAGCAGAAAAGAGAGTAAAAAAGTCTCCCAGTTCCTGCAGGTGATGAATATTCGCCACCCCATGTTCCTGCAACGCCTGCTCCTCCCATATCTTCATGAACTCCATACAGCATCAATTTCTATGAACTTCATGCAGCATCATATGTTCCTGCCTACACCTGTTTGAATGTCCCCTCCTCCTGCTCTCATTCTCTCCCTACTCTACCCAATTTTGCCTCCCCTCCCCCTGTGTCTCTCTCTCTCGCTCTCTCCCTCTCTCCCTCTCACTCTCTCTCTCTCCCTCTCTCAACCCAACCGGTCGAGGCAGATGGCCGCCCCCCCCAAGACTGGTTCTGCCCGAGGTTTCCGCCTCTTAAAGGAAGTTTTTCCTTGCCACTGTCGCCAAGTGCTTGCTCATCGGCGATCTGTTGGGTCTCTTTAAATAACTTTATAAAGAGTTTGGTCAAGACTTGCTCTATATGTAAAGTGCCTTGATTTAACTTTGTTATGATTTGGCGCTATACAAATAAATCTCATTTGATTTGAGCTGTGTTGCTACTTCTCATGCATTAAACTGTTTAACTTGAGACCGTCCAGATTCAAGTCTCTTCCTCAGATACCATTTGAACGTGCATGGTCGAGCAGAACTGGAAACTCGACACTGTAATTTCTTTTGTTTCACTTTTTGAAGCATTTATGAGTATTTTCTGTCTTAGAATGCCCCATAACTTTCTCTTTGTTGTAAAAATAGCTTGTTCACATCAAACAAATGGCTCAGTAATACACTGCTCAAAAAAATAAAGGGAACACTTAAACAACACAATGTAAGTCCAAGTCAGTCACACTTCTGTGAAATCAAACTGTCCACTTAGGAAGCAACACTGATTGACAATCAATTTCACATGCTGTTGTGCAAATGGAATAGACAACAGGTGGAAATTATAGGCAATTAGCAAGACACCCCAATAAAGGAGTGGTTCTGCAGGTGGTGACCACAGACCACTTCTCAGTTCCTATGCTTTCTGGCTGATGTTTTGGTCACTTTTGAATGCTAGCGGTGCTTTCACTCTAGTGATAGCATGAGATGGAGTCTACAACCCACACAAGTGGCTCAGGTAGTGCAGCTCATCCAGGATGGCACATCAATGCGAGCTGTGGCAAGAAGGTTTGTTGTGTCTTTCAGCGTAGTGTCCAGAGCATGGAGGCGCTACCAGGATATAGGCCAGTACATCAGGAGACATGGAGGAGGCCGTAGGAGGGCAACAACCCAGCAGCAGGACCACTACCTCCACCTTTGTGCAAGGAGGAACAGGAAGAGCACTGCCAGAGCCCTGCAAAATGACCTCCAGCAGGCCACAAATGTGCATGTGTCTGCTCAAACGGTCAGAAACAGACTCCATGAGGGTGGTATGAGGGCCCGACGTCCACAGGTGGGGGTTGTGGTTACAGCCCAACACTGTGCTGGACGTTTAGCATTTGCCAGAGAACACCAAAATTGGCAAATTCGCCACTGGCGCCCTGTGCTCTTCACAGATGAAAGCAGGTTCACACTGAGCACATGTGACAGATGTGACAGAGTCTGGAGACGCCATGGAGAACGTTCTGCTGCCTGCAACATCCTCCAGCATGGCCGGTTTGGCAGTGGGTCAGTAATGGTGTGGGGTGGCATTTCTTTGGGGGGCCGCACAGCCCTCCATGTGCTCGCCAGAGGTAGCCTGACTGCCATTAGGTACCGAGATGAAATCCTCAGACCCATTGTGAGACCATATGCTGGTGCGGTTGGCCCTGGGTTCCTGCTAATGCAAGACAATGCTAGACCTCATGTGGCTGGAATGTGTCAGCAGTTCCTGCAAGACGAAGGCATTGATGCTATGGACTGGCCCGCCCGTTCCCCAGACCTGAATCCAATTGAGCACATCTGGGACATCATGTCTCGCTCCATCCACCAACGCCACGTTGCACCACAGACTGTCCAGGAGTTGGCGGATGCTTTAGTCCAGGTCTGGGAGGAGATCCCTCAGGAGACCATCCACCATCTCATCAGTAGCATGCCCAGGCGTTGTAGGGAGGTCATACGGGCACGTGGAGGCCACACACACACTACTGAGCCTCATTTTGACTTGTTTTAAGGACATTACATCAAAGTTGGATCAGCCTGTAGTGTGTTTTTCCACTTTAATTTTGAGTGTGACTCCAAATCCAGACCTCCATGGGTTAATAAATTTGATTTCCATTGATAATTTTTGTGTGATTTTTATTGTCAGCACATTCAACTATGTAAAGAACAAAGTATTTAACAAGAATATTTCATTCATTCAGATCTAGGATGTGTTATTTTAGTGTTCCCTTTATTTTTTTGAGAAGTGTATAAGGTTTCAGTACGGCAGTTCACAAATAAATGGGTGATGTTAGGGTGAGTTGGCACTTGGTTTGACTCCACTGGTTCAGAGACAATGGGGTTTGTGTTCTTACACTTCGGCCAGGGGCCAAGGATCAGGGTCCAGGGGCCAGAGGTGAGGGTCCAGGGATCAGGGGCTATGGATGAGGGGCCCAGATCCAGGGGCCAAGGAACATGGGTCATGGATCAGGGGCCAGGAATTTATGGAGTCAGTCTACAAGACAAGATAGATCAAGTGAAGCATATTTTCTAAAATGTTGGGACCACCTACCAGTGTACATCCCCCAACATACTCACACATACACAAAGGCTTCTTTCATCACACAATCTTCTTTTTCTTCTTAATCATCATCAGGATTTTCATGTCACCCTTAAAAACACCTCCAGTGGTGACGTCACTGTGCTGTCCTGGCTCGAGCTGCAGCAACACGGCGCTAGACCGAGAGAGAGAGAGAGAGAGAAGGAGAGAAGGAGAGAGATCAGCAGCAGCTTACTGACACTGCACAGGTGAACTCACGAGCCTAAAGGTCCGCAGGAGGAAAAACGGCGAATTAGAAGGAGAGGAGACCCGCTGCCGCCGCGAGGAGGATTTCAGAGAAACACCGCGGTTTGTGTTTATCTGCGCCGGTCGTTTCCTCACGGTGCCTTCCTCCATCCTCCTCCTCCTCTCCCGCCGGTATCGCCATATCAATTGAGCAGCGGCTCGACGCTTGTTGACTACAGCTGATTCTGAAGGAAGAAGGGATAGAAAGGACAGAAGGAAAGGAAGGAACGAAATAAGAAAGGAATAAGGAAGGAAAGTGGGCAAGTGGATTTCTGACAGGGGTAAGAAGACCACATATCCGCAAAGGTGATGGAGGGCAAAGAGAAGGCACCGGCAGGTAAGATGATCAGAGGGCCGGGGGATGGATGCCGATGGAAGGAATGGGTGGAAGTTTCCTGGCAATGGAGGCTGTATGGGAGGAAGTTGGACGGGAGGCGGTTGGATATGGAGCAATGATGGATAGATATAGGGAGGCAGTGATGCATACTGGATTGGAAGTGTACTGCAGTATCCTGTCTGCCACTGCTGCTCATATCCTGAATGCAGCTGCACTGGAGCTTTTAGGTGTGGTTATTATGGGATGAGGTGCTGTGTGTGTGTGTGTGTGTTTGTTTGTTTTTAACCATAGCCTGAAATGCTGAGAGCAGCTTGCTGCAGCAAAACACGCAGAGGGAGTCAAACAGGTGAGCTAAGGAGGGGTTAAGAGACAGAGCTGAGCAGACAGACAGTTGCTGCAGGCAGACAGGTGAGGACACAAAATAAAACTGAAAAAATACTTGGACAACTGAGAACCAGGACAGCAGGGACAGAGAGACAGGAAAGTAAAAGGACTTAGAGACCTACAGGAAAGCCGAGAGACAAACACGAGGCCATAAAAAGACAGGAAGGCCAAAAAACAGGAGAAGATGGAGAGACTGACGGAAGAGGAGAAAGACAGGTGGGACAATAGAGACAGACAACCGTGTAGGCAGACAGGTCTTAAGGGGACGGACAGAGGAGAAGCAGACAGGAAAGAGACAGGATTGACAAGAGCACTGAGAAACAGACAGAGAGGCTCAAGTGAGAGAAAGGTAGTCATTCAAAGATTGGCTGGACTGTAATCAAAGATGTGAATAAGACAAAGATAGACAGAGACCAAAAGGCAGGAACTTAGATGGACAGAAAGAGACACTTGGGAGACGGATTACATGATAAGACAAACAGACAGGAATGTCAAGACAGATTGAAGGCAGAGTGAAAGACAGAAGAGGAGAGAGCCAAATGGCAAGCGTGGCAGACAGGGCAGTCAAACAGTATACTGAGATTTAAGGGACAGTAAATGTGAAAGAGGCAGGTGAGAGAGACAGGAAGATAGATATAAGGTCTGAGGGTAGAGAGACAGAGTAGGGGTCAGATATGAGGCCTGAGAGAGACAGTAACAGGGACAGATATCAGCCCTGAGGGTAGAGAGACAGGGGGAGAGATGTAAGACCTGAGGGTAGAGATACAGATAGTGAGGGGGTAAAATGGTAAGACAAGGACAGACAGGGGGACAGAGGGACAAACAGGGAGGGGGATAGAGAGACAGATGTGAATCAAGTGTGTTTATTTGTGTCTGGGTGTGCCCTGTAGAAAATTGATGTATTCTGGGAAGCATAGTTCTCTGGACCTGTTTCATATTACAGTCCGTTACTTCACACAGACCTGTCTAAATGTCATGCTAACCCTGGCATGTTGATTCACATGCACTGTCCCACAAGAAGAAATCTATGAAAAAACATTTCACACACTCACACACCCACAAACACACAGACACACACACACACACACACACAAACACAGCAGAAACATAAACACAAACAGCAACAACCTGAAAATCCAAAACAGCAAGAAATTCCCATATTCAACATTCTGAAACTGAATCTGAACTCTGATCCCCGTGAAAGAGGTGTGTGCAAACTGTAACCAGGGAATTGATGGACCTTTGTGTTTGTGCTGATCTGTTTGTCTGTGTGTCTGTGGTGTGTATAATATGCTGACTTTAAACACAGAAAGGGCCTGTATGAGCCGCCCTCAACCACCCACAGCTGGATTGTCACAGTATGTGTGGATCTGCTGCAGGACTCAGGTCAATTCTGAAACAGGACATGGAGAGTGTACCACATGCACTCTGAATTGAGTGGCCCATGTAGTGTCTAACAGGGTCCACAGTGCAGAGAAGCACTGCGGTCTTGTCAATTTTATTAGTCAGTGATACAGCATTTGACAGAGTAATAACTGGCAGCCACATCAGAGCAAACACACCAAACTTCCAAAAGGACCTCAAAAAGCACAAAATTAAATCACAATCACAATATGAGGCACAAAAATCATAATTAGATATTTCCCCTAAACGCCCAGCCTGAGAGCAGATGGTTCTGCACGCTGCATGAAAGCTTATATGTGTCAACATCAGTCTCTGGTTCTCAGGTGATTTAAGTATCCGTCAGTCCTGATGCTGATTCCTTTTCTGGGGTGTCTCAGGGCTGTGAGAGAAAGCTGAGTGGAAACTCCTCATGTCACTGAAATGCCTGTGATGCTTTAAGCTGTGGAGATGCAATTAAAAACCAGAGTGGGTCAACTCTCTGCTGTTCATGAGACAGCTCAAATATAAACGCTGTATATTAGCACTGCAGCTGAGGCCGAGAACCTTGTCCAACCCATTTGAGCTGTGATGGAATTCAATGTTTGATAAACACTTACTCTCTTTGATTCTGATCCCCACCTGGGCCCAAAGTTGCTGTTCAGACGCGGACTTCTCATGTCAAGTTGACATTATCCTCATTTTAAATGGCTCTCTGACAAACTAAAATCACCTAACATTTGATGAACAAATATTATCGTGCAATCAGTGTAAATGAAGGAAAATAAAAATGATATCCCTTTGAAAGTCTGTTCTTTCTCACCTAATGTGTTTACTTCCAGGAATCATCCTTAGCAAAAATAAAGCTCAGCTGGCATTGTGGCAGCACTGTACAATCCTGCAGCCTCTTTGCAGACAGTGAGACAGGCCAAATCCTCGTCAGTGGTCCTAGAGCTGGACCGCATTTCCAAGTGGCTATTGTAAGGATATGAAAGTTGTTCCCAATGAAGAAAATTAATCACATCAACTTATTTTGTGTGTTTTTGTTCGTGCTACATGTATGATCCCATCTCTACACATGACTCTGCTCTACTATAAAACAATGGGTCAATTGAGCTCAGTCCACTGTCATGTCGTAGGTCCCGTGGAGTTTAAATGTTCTTTTGTGGATTCCCTTCAGGTTGTCCAGCGTTCCCCTAAGCGTAACCCTTTGATTTTGTAGTTTGAACAGTCCACTATCTGTGATATTATTTTCTTATGGGGCACCATCAGTATACTTTCGGATGTTGGGACTGCTAGGTTTAATTGATCTCCGATCTTTACCTCAAAAGACCACACAGGAAATGACTGGGTTAAAATATTTGTGACAATTTATTGATAACTAACAAAGTTTGATGTGTTAACAGGTGGACATGAAGTTGTGAATGAGACTAACTAATAGCATAATTGAACAGCTGCTGTGAATGGCTAATGTTATAATTGGTAATGGTGGGGGAACATATGATGGATTAATTTAAATTAGTGTTGTCGATTGTGAGTACTTCCTATCAGTCAAAATAAAGCTATTGATTTATTTTGAAATCGACAATTCAGGACCAGGGAAAGACTATTTTTGTTGGCTTCGAGACTCTGTCTCAGCTGGAACCCAGTGGAGTTAGAGGATCAGATCTTCCTGCAGATCTTGTCTCTGGCAATGTTTCTTTTTTTTTTTGTAGCAGTGGGCGTACAGCTGTTGTTAGCTTTTGCTGGTCAGTCAATGACGGAATAATATCGAATTGGCTGTAATCACTTTAGTTATATTTGGCTGAAAGAGGTAAAAAAGGGCAGGGGGTCGGCCAAACACCGCATAAGGAGATCTGCCTGCAGGTCTGCCTATATTATTCCCAGGGTCCAGGCACATTCTCAACTACTTTGTTTCAACAGTGGAAGAAGTGTTCTTTATGAATAATGCATGCACAGATCACATATCTGTCCTGCACTATGTACCACTAAGTAGAAACAGAAACGTTTATTAAAAATAGCTTAATCATGATTATCTATGATGAGCAGTATAGTCAAAGGCTTTTCAGCGTTGCATTATTCAACCTTACCCATAATCCAAGAATGAAATAAATAGAATAGCCTAACACAATCTAAGTCTATTCTGATACATGAAATATGATGAACTAAAAGCTAACTCAAAAGTCAGAGTTTAATACAATATATGGCACAAAAAGAAGTAACATGATGCAATAGACAGTACCAATTCTGGTCCCATCACAAAGGGAGCAGTATGGTATCGTGATGGACATGGGGCTATAAAGTGGAGTTGGACATTTCCATTTCCTGGTGGCCTAGATTTACTTTTTGGTTGTAAGTACACACAAACATTACCTGAATTGTATTGTCTTAGTTACAGAACATTGTAACATTCATTTTAACTTGTTTTAAGACAGAATCAAAAAATACAAAAAACGTTAGTCCTTAGACAACCTGGAATGCAGGGGAAGTTATGGCAGAGGTCTCTTGTCCTCTTGATGGCCTCCATGATGATGAGAGGGGTGGTGTATGTGTATGTGAGTGTGAGCGACTTCATAAGGGGTCCTCAGTGTGGAAAGGGTTTTACACCTAGTTCTATGTTGATCTCACTAATCTCTCTTTGTAAATCTCTCAGATGTTTGTTCTTGGTCAGGAAAGAGAGCTGTTGCTTCTGGTTTTTATCTGAATGATAGTTTTATTGTGGGGAGGTACGAGAGGAGGGTTAGGTCCATAACCCTAACCTTCTTATGACCTCACGTAGAATCTATGCACTGGTGCCAGGCATGTGTCCGCTACAACTTAATTTTCAATTTTAAGCTCACGATTTGACTTGATCCTTCTCCTTTTTTGGTCCTTTTAACACAGATGGCTGCCATTATCAGACAATCTAGTCTAATCCAGTGTAATTTGTTTTACACCATGATAAATATGAATAATGCTGTCGCTTTTGGGGTGAGTTGAATTCTGTGAGAGTTTTGCTCTAAATGAGGATGAAGAGTTGATTGTGTTAACAATGTTGTTTTCATGGTTAAGTTTACTTCTTTTGGATCCCTGTGGAGATGTCCTGCCATATTTGTCATGTTGCCTGTGGAGTTTGCTACACAAACAATAAAGCTAACAAACTGAGGTGGATAAACAGAAAACATCTGGAGGCAGTTTGGCAGAAAGTTTTTGTTTGATTGCACTTGTTTAAAACAAAAAATGGGAAATCATTATTTCAAGATTAAAATTTTATATTTAATCAGATGAAAATAAGAAAAAGTTAATATCAGCCACCAGCTGTCTAAACATAACATAACCAGGGGCCTCATTTATAAACGTTGCATAGCACAAAACCGTACCTAAAACTTGCGTATGTCATTTCTATGCAAAGGTTGTGATCTATAAAAAACAGACTTGACAGGAACATGTGCGCAACTCTACGGTAACTCTTCCCCCAAACTGTGCGTACGCATGGGTCAAAGGGGAATTGGCGACACAGACGGTGCGGTGCTGAACTGAAGTCTGAAGAAATGAAGAGTGGGAAGAACGATTAAGTGTTTATTATTGCCCTTCACACATTTAATTTCAACCATCTATCATGCGTTAGAGCCATGTCATCAGAATGATTTAATTCAACAGCGTTATTTTTGCATTGGACTGAGTAATTGTTTTGGAAACATCTCCTTAGAATCTAACAGTAAATTCTAAATCAAAATCCCTTCTCTCTGTATTGTCTCCCTTTGTAGCTGCAGGACTGTATCGGTGAGCACCCGACCCACAGCTGTTCACAGCTGCAGCAACCTGTTGCCACTCACTTTGCTTCCTTTGGTTGGTGATTCCAGTGCTGTGACCTCCAAACAGGATGGTTTTTCGGGCTTCCACCTCAGAAAAATTTCTTTTTTTACCTTTTCTTCTTGCATCCGCCATCAGTTCCAACAAGACATAACACTTATTATTATTATTAGTATCTGAGTCTTATTTTATATGCATTCATGAGGTGCTTTGCATTGACCATTTATGGTTAAAAATGGGCCTGTACAGGGCATGACATGAACCAGACACAGCTGCGCACACTTGTCAAGTGTGTGATTTATAAAGGAAAGTTTGCTTCAGGTGTGCGTATGCAGGGTTTTATAAATCTGAATATTTTCTGGCTTACGCAAACTTTTTGGGCGTACGTACACTTTTAGTAACGATCCTAAGCAAAATCCTGCGCAAAATTTCTTTAAAATGAAGCCCAAGGTCTTGTATTTCTGGTCTGGAGCATGGACTTGCTGGGAATCTGTTCTCACAGGTCCCAGGTTTGGTGCTGTGTCTCGAGATTTAGAAATTCTGGGATTTGGGCACTCGAAAACCCAGAGACTATGAGAAAGATTTAAGGATTCAGAGGTTTAACTCAGACTCGTATTCTCTGACATTCAGAGATTCATGAAGAAAAAGCGCTTAAATTTGAGTTGAAAGAAATGTGGTTGTTCTCACTCAGAAAATTAAGAGGTCTCTGGTCCATGTATCAAATAAAATCAGATTTATTTATATAGCGCCAAATCATAACAAAGTTACATCAAAGCACTTTACATATGGGTAAAGTTAAAGTTGGGAAGAGTAGGCAGAGAATGAGAGCAGGAGGTGGGGATATTCAATACAGGTGCAGGCAGGAATATATGATACTGTATGAAGTTCATAGAAATGATGCTGTGTGAAGTTCATAGAAATATGGGAGCAGCAGGCATTGCAGGAACATGGGATGGTGATGATTCACCACCGGCAGGATGAGGACAGGGAGAGAGACGAAAGGAACTGGGAGAAATAGAAACTTCAGGGAAACATGGTTAGTAATATGTTACACATGCTTAGAACTGGGAGAAACAGGGACTTCAGAGAAACATGGTTATTGATATGTTGGCGCATGCAAGGGGGAGAGAGAGAGAGAAAGAGAGGTGCTCAGTCCTTCCCCCAGCAGTCTAGGCCTATAGCAGCATAGCCAAAGAGTAACTATAAGCTCTGTCATACAGAGAGGTTTTAAGCCTGGTCTTGAAAATTGCTAAAGAGTCCGCCCCCTGGAGCAATACTGGAAGTTGGTTCCATAGAAAAGGAGCCTGATAACTCTAGGAACCACAAGTATCAGGGGTCTGCTGAGCACTGTGATCATCCAGTAACAGCTGATGTGTGAGTGGTGGACAGAAAGAGGCAGGCCCTAACATAACCACAGAAAACAGTAGTGTGTGTGTGTGTGTGTGTGTGTGTATGTCAGTTTCAGTTTCAGTGTGTTTGTTTACAGCAGATGGATTGCCATGGTGTAATGATTCTGAGACCAGATCCACAAATTTCAGCACTGTAGTGACTCACTGCCCAGACCAGAGTAACCTGAGAGACTCTGGGGACACACGCGCACACACACACACACACAAACAGTGTCCCAGAAGTTGTGTGTGTTTCGTGTTATTTCTGAGTGTAATTGTGTATGTGTGTGTGTGTATCACAAACATTATTTTTCAAGTTGAGTAAACAGTACTTTAATTGTAAATATATTGACTGGACACAATAAAACAACATTCAGGTAACACTCCCTGGAAACAACATCTACAAGCAATGCAACAGTAAATTATATATATAATAAATAATAATTTAAATAAAGTATAAAGGTGCAGCACTGACTAAAGTCAGAGTTTTTTTGTCTGAATTTCTCCTTTTTACTAAATACAGGGGTTGGTGCTGTGGGAGATAAGCAGGGGAGGCCGTGATTTGAACCTGGGCCCCTGCCCTGTGCTACTATTCTATTATCAAGTATCCTGAGTCAACCTGGTTTGTGGTCTGTGCATCCACCAGGGCAGCTGCCAGTCACCAGTTTACTGTAGATTGTTCCTCTGACTGGTGCTTTATTAGAATTATTAATATTTACACGATGAATGAACCCAAAGCTGTTTTATTAACACACTTTAACTTTAACCACAATTCAGATGCATCTGACCAGGTAGGACAGAATTGTGCATATAATGCAGCCAGTTTTTTTTTCAGTCACAAACACATCTGACTTTAGACTTGCGCCCTGGTGGGAGCCAAATCTGCCCCAGTGACATGTTGGCTGTGGAACCTCTTGAGTTCATTTCCATCTAAATTTCAGGAGTTGAAGTTCTGCATAACTGATAATGACTTCTCTTTCATTTACAGGTAGATGAGCATATGCTTGCCACACACTGGTATACATCAAAGTGTTCAGTTGTTAGTGGCTGAGTCAAGCACTGCCAACATAGGGATGATGGAGCAGCCCACTCTTAACTTCAAAACCAGTCTTTGTAAGGCAGGGAGGCTATGTCCATTTTTATGGGCCGTCTGTGTTCTGAATCAGGTCAGACAGGAATCTGATTGGCGGTGCTGTACAGAGCTGCAATATACATCACACTGCGACATTCACAACTACACTACTAGATGTTAAATAACAAGCTAACTCTTTGCTCCGACAACAGTAGCTTCTCTCTCTCTCTCTCTCTCTCTCTTTTGTGTCATTTTCTCATTAATTTGCTGCTGCTACCTCTTTAAAACTTTGGTTTAGTTCCTACATATGTGTATGATGCTGTAAAATTGTAACTGGTTTCAGAACAGTGGAGGCTGACTCAGGACAGTCACAGTAGCCACTTTAGTTCACTTTAGTTTTTTTTTTTTTTTTCAGTTAATCCACTCAAATACGAATACATTGACAGCAATGGAAAATGCTACACTTGGCATGTCACCAGTCCAGCACATTGCTGTTAAAATCAGAAACATAGGCGACCTTTGCTGGCTCTGAAGCGAAGGTGTGGGGCTGCAGGGCAAACAGGATGGAGCAGTTGGTCAGGAACGGATTGCAGCCTTCAGGATTCCCAGAGTAGCACTCCGGTGCCCCCACCCAGGGCTCTGATGTGGTGCCCAGCAGCCTGTTGTGTCATGGCAGTCTGACGCAACAGGAACATCTGTTGGACCTGGGTGGCTAGCATGTTTAGCGCCCACTCTAGAGCCTCCGGCCCCTTGGAGGCTAACTGTGCCTCATGCCACTGGAGCATGTCCTCTACTCAAGCTAGGCGAGACTGGGGAAAGGGGGGGTCTGCTGGGTCTATGTTTGGCCAGATTGTACTGTAACGGATGTGGTTTGGACCCAAAAGCAGTACACAGGAGAACAGGAAACAGTTGGTAATGACTTTTATTGTCAGGGAGCAGGGCAGAAAAAGCCCATAGTCTGTAGAGCTTAGGTGCCGACGAGGAGAGAGCAGAGGAGTGGTCAGAGACAGACGGGGGGGGTCGAAGCCAGAAGAGCAGTCCGAAGAAGCGGAGGTACCGATGGGGAGCGGGCAGAGAATGAGCCGAGGACAGGCGGATGGGTCGTAGCTGGGAGAGCACACAGAAGCCAGGATGCTGAAGCAGAACTTGTGGTCGGGGACGAAAGGTAGCGGGTATACCAGGGAGCAGACGTGAAGAGCAGGTTGGGAACAGGCAGGGTCAGTAACGGGAGATCAGGCAGGAACAGAATGCTGGAAAGTCTCGCATAATGTTTAAGAACAATCTGGCAAAGACATAAGAGTTAGTGAGGCTCTTATGCAGGACTGGTTAGGGGGATGAGCCGCAGCTGTGCAGCCGGTGAGGAGAGAATCACTGCAGCTGGCTGACAAGGTGACGGTGATTGTGACATACTGAGACATTACTGATGTGTCAGGATGACCTGATTTAACAATCTGACGGTCTGGACTCTGGATCCATGATGGTCCAAAGCTACAGAGAAGAGACGTTTAAAGGTTTAAACCCACATCGTAATGAGACACAAACACACCCATAAACATAAACAACACGAGATGCTGAGCACAGTTCAGGCTGACCGGTGGGTGAATGTGTGTGCGCATTATATTTTTGTGTTTTAGGAGTTATAACCCTTCAGGCGTCATTCTAATTTTCTAACCTAACTCATTAAGGTACAAAAATGTCCACTTCCTGTTATCTGTGAATGTGCAAATACAGAGTCTGAATAGAGCTGCATTTATTTATAATGGTTTTAAACTGGGATACATAGAGTAGAAAATTTTAAATCTGCCACTGAATAAAAACTAATAATGCATCAAAGACATTATCATGCTATCAGCCACAGACTGGAGACTGGAGGTGGACTCAAAATGCAGGGACAGGAACGGAGGGAAGAAAAGTTGTCAAGTCATTTTAATCAGTCCAAAAGTCTTAAAACAAGAAAATCCTAACTACAGTTCAGAGGTACAAAAATCATTGGGCAAAACTCAGAAACTAAAGAAACAAAACTGGTTAATTAACACTAGGACAATATATGCTGCAACGCTGACAGAAAACTGACAAGACAATCTGGCACAAAAGAGAAAGAGCGCACCACATATATACACTGGGGTTAACAAGACACAAATTTATCACATTAGGGTGACATGGGGTAAAACAGCTAGACAAGACATACACTTCAAAATAAAACAGGAAGTAGACCAGACACAAAACTAACGGGCCCTGACAGTAATTGGCCGACACTCCCCCCCGGGGCCGACACCGGGGGGATGGTTTTTTGTGAAAGTCCTTAATGAGCTGAGGGTTCCACAATGTGGCGTGAGGTCACCCACTGTCTCTCCTCAGGCCCATACCCTTCCCAGTCCATGAGGTACTGCAATCTATGCCCCCATCGCCAGACCGCCAACAACCTCTCAACAGTGTACACGGGACCCCCCATCAATGATCCGGGGTGGTGGAGGGGGTTTAGCCGCAGGCACAAGTGGGCTTACCCTGACAGGTTTAATGTGGCTGACGTGCAATGTGGGGTGGATGCGGGAGGACTGGGGAGCAGAGACAGTAGAGTGATTAATATTTTTAAAACCAGGAAAAAGGACAGAGGAATCGAGGAGCCAACTTAGAAGATTCTACTCCTAGAGGTAAGGTCTTGGCTGAGAGCCATGCTCTTTGTCCCGGAGTGTATGTAGTGGCAGGATGGCAATGGCAGTCAGCAGACTTCTTGTAGGCCTCAGAGAAACCCAGGAGAGTCCTTCTGGCTCAGGCCCACATTCCGCAACAACAGCAGACAATGGCTGCAGCAGATGATACACTCACCTTTTTTTCCAAGGACTGGAACATAGGAGGCTGGTAGCCAAAAACCACCTGGCATGGGGTGAACCCATTGAGGATAAGGGCAGGGTGTTGTGAGCGTACCCCACCCTGGGATTTTGGGCCGTGATGCATCGAAGGCCTGACTCCAGGTCCTGATTAAGCTTTTCTGTCTGTCCATTGCTTTCAGGGTGGTAACCAGATGACAGACTAGCTTTAGCCCTTCCTTAGTTACCCTCCGCCAAGTTTTTGGACATATATACACAGGGATGTGTCTTGTTGTATTTACCTGCCCACTGGGATAACACAGCTCCTATGTGGTGTCTGAGGCAGGTGGTCTCAAGAGTCCACACAGGAGCGTGTAAAAACTCCTCTTCAGACTGGAGATGCAGACTGAATGCTGCATCCGCTTGTGGAGACCAGACAAACTGAACCTTAAAAGAGGTGAGAGAGTGGAGAAGAGCAGAATAAGTACTAAAGTTCCTAATGAAATCCAAGAAAACACTGAACATCCTTATGAGTGGATGGAGTGGGCCACTCCATCACTGCCTTAACTTTCTCTTGTCCATCTTTACCTGTCCCACACCAATGACATAACCAAGAAAAGAAACAGAACTTTTGTGAAATCCACACTCAGTATTCACATTCAATAGTTGATTTCCTAGCAGTCTCTGGAGAACCCACTTTACAGCTTGTTCATGAGAGGTCACATCTGGAGAAAATATCGGAATGTCATCAAGGTAAACATACACACATCTGTTTAACATGTCCCTCAAAACATTGTTTACCAAAGCTCAAAACACAGCAGGTGCATTTGTTAGGCCAAAAGGCATCACCAAATACTCCTAATATCCAATGGGGTTGTTAAAAGCAGTTTTCCACTTGTCACCTTCTCTAATTCTCATGTAATGGTATACATTGCGAAAATCTAGTAAGGTGAAAACCTTAACCCCCTGGAGCTGATTGTAAGCAGAGGACATCTGCAGGAGAGGGTATCTGTTTTTTAAGTAATGCTGTTCAGACCTGTGTAGTCTATGCAGGTACAGAGGGACTTGTCCTTCTTTTCAACGAAAAAGAAGCCAGCTTAAAGCCAGCTTTAAGAGAACTTCTTACGAAATCCCCCATTGCCCGATGCTCAGGAATAGACAGGGAGTATAACCCCTTAAGAAAAGAGGCACCTGGAAGAAGGTCTGTGGCACAGTCATAGGGCCTATGAAATGGGAGAGAATTTGCCCTGGATTTACTGAATACCTCTTTAAGATCAAGGTAGCATTGTGGTACACCTGGGAGGTCTTGATACTCCGTGTCAATGCCCAACCCTAACCCAGATTTAGTAGCACTGGATGTGGTTGGAGCAGGGAAAGAGTTCATCCTGCAGCTCTCTCCCCAGCCCAGCACCCTGCCGGTGGCACAGTCCATATGTGGGTTATACTGTTTTAGCCAGGGAAAACCTAGGATTGATTGTCCTCATAGTTTAACACCACAGGGTGTCAACATTGTATGAGATTGATGCAGTTATATTCTTGCAGCTAAATATTTAATTATTTCAGTGCGTGTATGTGTCCATCACCAGCCCTCCCTGGAAGCTAGTTTGTGATCTTTATTGAGTGAATGACTTTTGTGTGGCAGGGAGGGCAGTGCTACACCTGTAGAGTGAATACATGGGGGAATAAAGGACAGAGAAGATGTGGAAAGATGGGCAGGGGGGCTTCCGGTTATGGTGGCCACTTAGGTAGACGTGTTTCACACAGCTCTACAATATTTACTATAAATTCTACTAAAACACTTTTTTTTCACGACTAAACCTTGTTACACAATATTACGACTTTTGTAATGCTGGGGAGTGGAATCGGAAATAAAGCAAAGGGTAAAATGCCAAATCAGCCGAAGCTAACAGACTACTGAGTGCGAGGCGAAACACAAGAAGCTAACGCAGCTATGGCGGAGAAGGCGACCAGCAGAGACCGTGAGCTTGAGGGGGAAAAGGCGGATGCAATTCTGGCCGCCATCAACACCATGAAAGCAGAGTTTTCGTCAAGATTTGATTGAATAGGGATGGCGATAGACGAAATGAGAAAGGAGATGGGAGATTTCACTGAATGTGTGTCACAAGTAGACCTGCAAGTGTCAAGTACAGAAGATGATTTTGTTAACCTGCAGGCAAAAATGCGCGCAAGGCTATGGAGGATAAGCTCTTGGACTCGGAAACTAGGTCCCGGAGAAACAACTTGAGGCTGGTGGGACTACCGGAGGGCGCCGAGGGACAGGATCCCTGCAGCTTTTTGGAGAAATGGATCCCGACCATATTAAATTCTGAGACCCAGCAGCCTCCGTTGGTAACTGAAAGGGCACACCGCATCAGACCGAACAGGGGCAACAAGGCGCCTCCGAGAACACTCATTATGAAGTTTCTCTGCTACATGGACAAGCAGGCAGTCTTAGCTGCCGCAAAGGCTAAAAAACAGTTAAAATATGAGGATCACCGCATGAACTTTTACCCGGACTTAGCTGCGGGACTACACCAGTTGAGGAAGCAGTTTGACCCGGTTCATCAGGAATTACGATTGGGCATGGTGTGATCCATCCTGCAAGACTGTTGGTGACACATGGAGAACGCACATATATCTTCAAGACCCCGGTCGAAGCTCAGGAGTTTGTTAAAAAGGTTCAGAAAGACACCGCTGGAAGGTAGACACAAGGTAGAATCACTAATAATGTGTCACTCATTATAAGTGAGAATGTGTGTGTGTGTGTGTGCGCTACCTTGAACTTGATATACATATGAGCAGCAATCAACCAAAAGTATGGACTGTAATATCACTTCTTATTTCCTGAGTTATAAGTGTTGGTTAAAAGTTATTTTAGGATGCTGTTATAATGACAGAGGCCTTGGTTTATTTTTAAAAGATATAACATATGCAAAAGAAAATATGCAGGCGTTTGAATGTTGTACATAATATGTTACTACCAAGCAGGATTAGTAGTCAAAACTTCGTTGAGGTTTATTAATATCTCTACAAATAACTTAGTTTTTAAATTGAGACACATTAATAAGCTGTAATGAATAATTAGGATTATGATAAGTGTGGACAGACTGATCCTCCCCTTAAGGGTGGAACAGTCGCTTGCGATAACGGGAAACAAAATGTGTTTGGCGGGGCTCTCACGAGAGGGGGGGGGGGGATTGTTGTTCATGTTTGTTCAGTTGGATGTCAGTTTTAGTGTCCAAGGTTGTCGCGCTCCTCCTTAAGTTTATTTTAATGTTAAAACGTAACCAGATAATCTTAGTTGATGGCATCTCAGGGAGTGAAACTTAATTTTGCTTAATGGAACTGCAGGGGTCTGTAAAAGCTCAAAAAAGTTAAACAAGTTATGAACAAAATAATAGATATGAACTAAAAAATTGTGAAACACATCTGTAAATGAAGACTGTAAAGTTATTACATGGGAGGGTAGTGTATACACAGCATCTTTTACATCTAGAGCAAGAGGAGTAATGACTCTCATTCATAAAACTGTCCCATTTCAAGTCAAAAATATAATCAAGGATAGAAAAGGAAGATATTTAATTGTCCAAGGGTCTTTGATATCAGAAGATTTAAATTTAGTAAACCTCTATGGTCCCAACATTGATGATTCTGACTTTTTTAAAGATCTTTTCCTCACTCTTGCAACATTCACAGGAAAATATATAATAGCAGGTGACTTTAACTGCACACTGAACCCTAGTGTGGACAGATCCACAGGATTGAATCAATCACATAGCAAATGTAGGGCAGTTATTAAAGGTTTCATTGAAGAATTAAAACTTTTGGATGTATATAGAGAATTGAAACCCCAGAGTAAAACTTTTTCTTGATACTCTAGCATGTTTAAGTTATATTCTAGAATAGACTATTTTCTAATTTCAACAGATTTATGGCCTAAAGTTCACAACTGTTTCTGTGATAATATTGTGATCTCTGATCATGCGCCATGCTGCCTGGCGTATATGGATGATAATTTGACAAAAGATCCACCGAGGTGGCAATTTCAGCACAAATGGTTAAAAGATGAGGAATTTGTAAAATACATAGAAAAACAGATAGATGATTTCTTTGATAATAACACTGCACAAACTTCAGCATGCATGAAATGGGAAGCATTTAAAGTTTTTCTCAGGGGACATATCATCAGCTATACAAGCTCGAAATCAAAATAAGTTCGTGAGGACAGACAACAACTGGAATATAAAATTAAAATCCTTCAGGAAAAAGCTTTTAATGAAAATAACCCACAAATAGAAAATGACCTAATGAACATGAAAGCTGAATATGATAAACTGTCTGCGTTTAGAGCTGCATCCAGCCTCTTGAGGCTAAAACAATCATTTTATGAGCAGGGTGACAAAGCATGTAAACTGTTGGCATGGCAGGTTAAACAACTGGAGACTAAAACCTCAATAACAACCATCATATCCAATGACCAAACGTTGATGAACCCAACAGAAATTAATGATGCATTTAGAGGTTATTATAAAGAACTGTATGAGTCAAAAAAGGAAATTAATTTACAACAACTGAACACTTTTTTAGATAGATTACCCATACCCACTATTCCAAACGAACAAAAGGAGGACCTGGAATTAGAAATCACTAAGGAAGAACTTGGGAATGCTATAGACGATTTGAAGTCTGGAAAGAAGTCAGGACCAGATGGTCTTGCATCTGACTTGTATAAAAATAAAAATAAAAAAAAATTAGTGACTCCACTTTTGGAAATGTTTCAAGAAGCATTTCAAAAAGGTAATCTTCCACCCACAATGAATTGTGCCTTGATTGTTTTACTGCCAAAAGCAGGTAAGCCACCTAACAAATGTGAAAATATGAGACCAATAAGTTTATTTAATTGTAATTTAAAAATAATATGTAAACTTTTAGCAAAACGCTTACAAAAGCTATTACCAGCCATCCTAGATAAAGATTAAAACGGTTTTTTAATGGGAAGACAAGGTTTCCACAAAGTTAGAAGGGTACCGAACGTCATCCATATCAACAAGGAAAAATCAGGCACAGCACTACTATCATTGGATGCCGAAAAAGGCCTTTGATAGGGTGGAATGGCCCTATCTATTAGAGGTTTTAAAAAAATTTGGATGTGGAGATAATTTTCCAAAATTTATTCAAATTCTATACAACAACGCTATGGCTGAAATTTTAACTAATAGGAGTATTTCTAAACCAATAAAAATAAGTAAAGGATGCAGGCAAGGTTGCCCACTTTCACCCTTGTTGTTTACGACTGCTATCGAACCACTGGCAATAGCAGGGCGAACACACCCAGGGCTCAGTGGAATAAGAGTGGGCCCAATGGAACACCGAATATATCTGTGTTTCGACGATGTAATCTTGTTCATAACACATTTAAATAAATCAATCCCAGCCCTGCTACAACTAATCAAAACATTTGGTGATATTTCAGGATATAAAGTGAACAATACCAAATCATCTATTTTGCTACTCAATCCAAATGACAGAATGAATCCAATATCTGAAGTTACCCAATTTAATGCTGTAGCGAAATTAAAATATTTAGGCATTTATATTACACCAGAATTCAGTCAGTTGATAGATGGATGTCGCTACCATTTTCTATAATAGGGAGAATTAATATCTTAAAAATGAATGTTGTGCCAAAACTATTGTATGTATTTCAGAACATCCCCCCTGCCACCGCCTCCAGACCTATTTTCAAAAATTAAGAAAATATTTGTGGGATTTATATGGAACAACAGAAGGCAAGACTTTGTTTGTCTCTATTATACCTGCATTTTGATCGAGGGGGACTCAAATGTCCTAATATATTGTTGTTCTATTGGGCTTTACAGCTGAGATCTATAATGTTTTATTTTTCAACAAATGATTCCCCCCGTTGGATTGAAATGGAAATGCATGATTTGTAATTACCTCCTCCCTTATTAATGTATTCAAACACAGTGAAAAAATTACAGAAACAAAGTAAAAACCCAATTGTAAAATATATGATAATGGTATGGTATGAGGCCAAAAAATATCTAAAAGACTCCAACTCACTATCACAATGTAGCCCAATTTGGGGTAATCAGCTCTTTGTGCCTGGAAAAGCAAATGATACATTCAACGTATGGGCCTCTAAAGGACTTAATTCCATCCAGGATCTTTATGTGCCAGACTTTGATATCATGATGTCCTTTGAACAGCTGGGGTCAAAGTTCAATCTTGACAGAAAACATTTCTTCAAATACCTCCAAATTAGAAACTTTGTCAGAACAAATCTGAATAACACACTTACCAGACCCTTGCACTGAACACTGGAGAAAGTAATGATTAAGGGACTGTTTGAGAAAGGGTATGGTATCAGAGTTTTACAACTTATTGACATCTTACTCACTGGAAAATTCACAGAACAAACTGACTGCTTGGAAGGACAGTCTTCAAATTGAACTTTCAAGTGAAGATTGGGAAAGCGCTTGTACTAATCCGCAAAAAATATCAATAAACGACTAAAACTGATACACTATAAATGGTTAATGCAGATATATGTTACACCAGTGCACCTGCATCGGTATAATAAGAATATTCCAGACATGTGCAAAGTGCACAGACACCCCAGGAATGTTTTATCATTGTGTTTGGCAATGTAGAGTCATTAAAACTTTCTGGGAGGAGGAAAGAGTTACAATCAAAAAAATAATTTCAAAACAAATTTTACTGGATCCTAAACTTTTTCTTTTAGGTTTGTATCCAGAGAAACATGGTTGAGGCCAATCGGTCGAGGCAGATGGCCGCCCCCCCTGAGCCTGGTTCTGCCCGAGGTTACTGCCTCTTAAAGGAAGTTTCTCCTTGCCACTGTCGCCAAGTGCTTGCTCATCGGGGGATCTTTTTGGTCTCTTTAAATAATTTTATAAAGAGTTTGGTCTAGACCTGCTCTATATGTAAAGTGCCTCGATGTAAATTTGTTATGATTTGGCGCTATACAAATAAATCTGATTTGATTTGATTTGATTTGGATTCGTCGGAGGGCAGGCTTCTTTACCATCCTGCCAAAGTGTGCCGCATTATAAGAGCGTGTGGCGTGTTGTGCAATGTGGCACAGAGGAATGGTATTCCCCCCCAGCATTATGACCCGGAGGCAGAGCCCCCTTCAAGACAAGGGGGATATGAACAGGGTGCAAGACTCCGTCAGAATGTCATGCGGCGTTTATAAAACAACTAAAGGTTCATTTCTGCACATTGCCTTTTAATATTTCTGCAATTTCAACCATTACATTTCTCATTTGTCTCAACTCCTCCATCAGGTTGTTGATTGCTTGTATTGTCTCCCTTCGTAGCTGCAGGACTGTATCAGTGAGCATCCGACCGCTTGCAGGCGTACCAGAATGACGCCAATTATGGACGAGATTTCATCAGCGTCAGGTCAGGAACACTGCTCCCCTCCCCAGTTGCAGGGGCCTCCACCTCACCGACAAGCGTCTCCACTTCCGCCTCAGAGAAATTTCTTTTCCTACCTTTTGTTGTTTCATCCGCCATCATTTCCAACAAGACATAAGACTTGTATCTGAGTCTTATTTTATATGCAGGCCGCATTCATGAGATGCTTTGCATTGACCATTTATGGTTGAAAATGGGCATGTACAGGGCATGACATGAAGCCGATAAAGCTGCGCACACTTGTAGTTAGTCTGTGATTTATAAAGCAAAGTTTGCGTCAGGTGTGCGTATGCAGGGTTTTATAAATCTGTATATTTTCTGGCGTATTCAAACTTTGGCTTTTGGGCGTTTGTACACTTTTATTAACGATCCTACGCACAGTTTTATAAATGAGGCCCCTGGAGAGTACTGCATGACACAACGACAATCTGGCAGAGAGGGAGTGTGGAAGAGCTGGTTAAGAGGAGGTTGGGTGATAAAGCAACTGGGGGAAACAGGTGAGTCTAATGATCTTGATTAGGAGAGGTAGGCAGGCAGGTAGAGTGGGTTGGTAGAGGGGAAAAGCAGGAGTGGACTATGACACATGGATCTCATGGCGCGGGATCTCAGGGATCAGGGTCTGAGGTAGTCATGTACAGATTGTTGTAGTGGCTTAGTGGTCAGTGGAGTAGAAAGCCGTCTTTAGCGGAACTAAAAAAAAAATCACCTGACTTCTCTGGAGACTGGGCTGGCTTAGCGTTATGTGTTGCAGCCTGTGCTGTTACTGCTGTTTATTGAGTAGAGACAGCAGCACAGTTGACATGTAAAAACCCCGGGCCTTTTTACTGGTTACCGTATATCGCACAGTATAAGAGCAAGGGAAAAAGAACAGAATGACTGACTACAGACTAATTCAAAACAAATCAAATTTATTTATACGATGCCAACTCATGACAAAGTTACATCAAGGCACTTTATACATAGAGCAGGTCTAGACCAAACTCTTTATGTAGTTTTTAAAGAGACCCAACATATCAATCCAAGAGTAGGCACTTGGCAACAGTGGTAAGGAAAAACTTTCTTTAAGAGGCAGAAACCTTGGGCAGAACCAGACTCCGGGGGCGGCCATCTGTCTGAACTGGTTGGGTTGAGAGAGGGAGAGATCGCGAGGGGGCGAGGGCCGAGAGAGAAGCAGAGGCAGTGAGAGAAATAGTGAAAGAGAGGAGGGGGGATTCGGTAGAGGGATGGAGAAAGAACAAGAATAGGAGAGGATCCCATGGAAAATACAAAGAAAATGTACAGAAAACATGCAGTAATTGTAACCTGGTAGTTTGTAAATGTGCACTAGTAAATATTAGCAGTAGGGGAGAAGAAGAGATTACAGTGGGAAGAGAGTAGTAGAGTATCATGATAACTAAAGGTAACTCTTGCAGCAGCAGGTACTGAGCGGGAAAATGGAGCAGAGATGATTCAGCACCTGTAGGACAGGGACAGGAAGAGAGAGGACAGGAGGGACAGAACACATACTACGGGAAGAAACAAAGTAAGAGACATGTAAGGTTGTTAGGTACATGCATAGGGGAGAGAGAGAGAAAGGAACAGAGAGAGCCACAGAGAGGGAGAGAGAGAGCATCTACATGAATATTGAAATCACCCATTATAATGATTTTATCCGTACCAAGTACTAATTCGGATAGAAACTCAGAGAACTCCAACAGAAACTCAAAGTATGGCTCATGTGGACGATATACTGTAACTAGCAGAACTGTTTTTCTATTTTCCAGTGTGAATGGGAGGGACTGAGGGTAAGGCTTACAAATGATCTATAACCAGAGTTTGGTCTAGGATTGAAACATCACAGCCACGCTGCCTCCTCGACTTGTGGTACCAGGAATAAGAAAGGTAACATGAGTGGGGGGTGTAGATTCATTTATACTAACATACTCATCCTGCTGCAGCCAGGTTTCAATGATACAGAATAAATCCATAAAATGATCAGTGATTAGATCATTAACTAACAGGGATTTGGATGATAGTGTTCTAATATTCAATATTACACATTTCATTTTTGTAATATTTCAATCTGAATTGGGGATAATTTTAATTTCAATTAAGTTCTCGTTTTTAACTCTTCCTTTTTTTACTTTTGGTTTAATAGATCCACGAAATTTACGAGGTCGGGGGACAGACACAGTTTCTAAAGTCATTGGTTCGATTCTATTCTGGGCAGGCAGTCGCTCTGACTTAACCACTGAGAAGAGTGTTAAACTGCAGCTTTGCCTCCTGGTCTGGACTTGGGAATGTCACGGTTTTAACTTTGTAGTAAATTTAGTCAGATTCCTAAGTCCCCCCCAGAAAGTCTTCCAGTTAACTATGTAGCCCACATTTTTTCAAATGACTAGGTGTCATTTGAAAGGTCCAGCTGCTTCCTACACAAACAGATGCACAAGCACTCCAACGGTACCAGATTTCATAACATGAAGGTCACAATATTTCTGTAAAAGTTTCTATATTTAGGAAATTCTGTAAGTTTAGTCTCTGCTAACCAGCTCATGATAACTGTTAAACACCTCACTTGCAAGCTGCATCTAGATACAGTGGTCCCTGTTCCAGTCCTCTACAAGACCACAGGAGAAAGGGAAATTGAAGAAGGATGAGACTGAGCAGAGCTGTTACATTAAAGTATATATAGTTGCACCTTATAAATAAATATGAAAGAGACACTCCATATGAACTAAGCTACAAGCTGCAAAAGACTATGAGCACACAAATATTAGTAAGAAACATCAAAGGACATAAAGACGAATTGCATCCTTCAGTCAGCAGAAAGGAGCAGAAAGAGCATTCAGATCATGGATTATGATTTTATTTGTTCTTTTGACCATATCGCCCATCTGTCACCTCTCATATCTTTCCTCTCTCAAGACAAAAACAGTAAGCAAACTGTCATCTTCTTTCTTGGGAAGTACATGAATTGTAGGAAGCAATGCAGTTTTGATTATTATGCAGATATTTGTGAGAATTATACAGCAGGATGGTCAGTTTTTGCTCAAACAGTATTAGAGACCCCCATTAATAAGAGGGCACACCAGAGCCTGCCCCTCCTCCTCTCAGTGTGCTGCAGTATTAGCATGGAGCCCAATGTCACTTAGCATAATCAATGCTAAATTGTTTGCATGTGGCTAATGGATGCAATGAAGGATGATGATATCTAAATTTCCTGATTGCAGCCTTCCTGTTGATGGGCAGGACGGTTTATAAAAATGAGGTGTTGTCCTTTAAGAGCTTCGCCATGGAGACGGATTGAAGGCACAGGAAACAGCTAATCAGAATGCGTGTTGAAGAGAGACTGAGAGAGGGGAGCGAGCAAGCATAACCTTAAAGTGTATCCTCATGTAGGGAGAGAGTCAGCAGACCTCTCGGTTATTTATGAGGCTCTTCTGCAAATGGTCTCGCGCACACACACACACTAACACACACACACACACACTCAATGCTGTAGATCTGGGTTGATGAACAGTCCTGTCCTGTAATGCTGCTGCAGCAGATGAACGCTATGGACATCTCAGCTACATTAACACTCCCATCAGCCCTGGCTTCTTCTCCAACAAAAACAGCATCCACACCTCCAACCTCTTACTCTCTCTGGAAGCATTTACCATCTCATAGGATATTGATAAGGTATCATCAGGTCAGAGACTTTCTGACCTGATGACCTGTCCTGTTCTTGTTTCCTTCCCCAGCTCTGAGCTCATTACTGCATAGCTTTGCACTGACATTTGGAGGGCGGGGCTCCACCTTCCCCTGCAGGCACACTGTGAAGGAGTCAGTCCAGAGGAGGTTCAGTCAGTGAACAAAAAACACTTGCTTTATGTAGACTCACATCCTGAGTGTTTTCTGGTGCAGGGAGGTCTTCGATTGGATTGATTAGATTATTCTTTAGTTCTTAGTTATACAAATGATCAACTCCAACAAAAACACATACTCCTATCTGTCTGTAAGCTCACAGTAGAGCAGGCTCAGGCTACTAGTATTACATTGTCCCACCCACATTGCTGCTGCAGCTTAACTGCACACACACATACACACTGCAGTAATCCTATAAAAAATGCAGGTGCATGGAAAATCATCTGTGAGGTGAACAAACTGAAAAGCAATGATACAGGACTGAGCAGCTGCTGATGAAGGGGGGGTGAAGAGACCACCCTCTTCCCCTCTCCGTCACACCCTTATGCCTCCTCCTCCACTTCTTTCTGCCCCCTGCTTGTCAGACAGGGAACAGACTGCAGTGACACAGCAGCAGCATCAGGCTGTGATTCAGTCTCTGTGAGTCTGGCTGCAGTTCTCAATACAAAACCACATGAAGGTTATGATGATGGTGGTATAAATATTCACATGAGCTCAGGAGAAAAGAGAAATGCACTGAAAGACGGTTAGAAATGTGTTGTCTTTGACTGTAGCTCAGGCATCCAGCTGCCGAAGGCAACACAACTTAACAGCTGGACAACCTTTACATAACAGTAGTTTCTGACCCTCTGAAGCAGGGAAAAGAAAACGAGACTTGCTCTTGTCATGTCTTTGTGCTCATTGTGGTTCAGATCACGACACTGGCTCCATGCAGTCTGTATTCTTCTCTTAGAACAAAGTGCAGAGGAAAAGCTGTAATGTACATCAGTGCACTAACTGCTGCTCAGGTATTGATCCTTATATTACACTGTTGAAATATTTATCTTCATTTTACTTCTATTAGAGTCATAACAGCTGAGTGTATTTCATTAGATGTGTGTGTGTGTGCATGTGTGTAGGATAATGTGCAGACACGACCCCATCTCACTGCTGCGTCATCCACTTTATTTTTTTACCTCAGTTTGTCTGTTAGCAGTAGATTCCCGTGTCCTGGTTTGCTGCTAACCCTAATTGCTGATTGTTGTTGTGGGTCTAATGGCAGCTTTGTTCAGTTCAAAATAACAAAATTGTCTGCATATCTGAGCCTTATTCTATTATTTATATAACAGTTTTTTGAAGACCTTACTGATGCTGCAAGCTATTAAACCATATTAAACCATAAAGCCATATATAAAATAAATATCACTTGAAGACATTTATATTGTTTAAATGTTTATTATTGGTGTATCATTCCCTTCACTCATGAGGAAAGAGAGAAAAAAAAGAAGGGGGAAGGAACTGATATCATGTCAGATCAACATTTGGCTGTCCCAGCAGGAAGATCCACCTGGAGAACATCTGGTCAGGACTCAAGGTTCAAGATTGATCATTGTCATTTGCATGTTTGCACATGAAATGAAATTTGGACTCACGTCAGGAAGTGTATGAAGTACTAAGTAAAAAATAATCTCTAAAATGATTTGTAGTATTTAGTCCTTATTAGGTGTTAAATGGAGATCTGCAGCCTCCTGTCCGAATTGAAGGGGTCAGACAATTCATGGACAGGGTGAGTAAAGTCCCCCATGATGCAGTCTGAGGTTCGTGCAGAGGTGAAGGTTGATTGCTAGCTGAGTGTTGAGCTGAGTTTTTAGCTCCTCCATCTCACACTGCAGGAATATCTCACGATCAGCTCCAGGTCTTCTTTACCTTATTCAGCATCAGTGTTGGGGAAGTAATTAGTTGCTTATTACTAGTTACTTCTGTGAATTGTAATGAGATTACTAGTCTCTGCATTTGAAAAGTACCTTCACTACTTATTACTTTACTTTTCCGTTTCTTAATTTACCGTGTAGATACATGGACAAACATCATAGCCCTGTCATCACTTAGTGTTAATTGTGTAAATGTATACAAAATGGCGTATAAACATATAAACGCTCTTTTTTCCACTTGAAAAAAGCTTTGCCTGTTTAGGCGGGGTCAGCTGCTCATCAACTCCTTCAGATGACCGGCAAGTAGGATCTTTCGCCGTAAGTTTTGTATTGCCATGCTGGGCTGACAAATACTTGGACAGGTTGCTCATTGACTTGGCAGCAGTTGAAAGAGCCTGGGCATAGAGTGCATTTCACTCGAATATTTTTTTCCTTTCGAGCTATAAACTGAAAGTAATGAGAAATCGCCACTGCCCGAAACCCCCTGTCTCTGTCTGTCTCCATTATCTCTCTCCTTCGCACCAGCAGCAATGTCACTCGACTCAAATCAATATCTGGCAACGCGCTCAGGCAAGAAGAACACACACAGGTAGCACGCATGCAGGCACCACTTAAACAGATCAGAACTCTCCACGCAGGCAAACATGGCTTGGGTAACGCAGGAAAGCATGTTCCTATAGTAAAGTAGTGTAGTTACTCATATTTTTAGTGTAATGCGTTACTTTACCTCGTTACCCAAAAAAGTAATATCTTTACTGTAATCAGTTACTTTGTAACTCATTACCCCAAACACTGTTCAGCATGGGCCTTGATTTCCTCCTCAAGCTCACACTGCAGCTTGTCAGCCTGCTTTTTGACCATGAAGATCATCACCTTCATACCTTTGGGTGAGCCATTGGTATGAAGCCCTCATGTTTTTCTAGAACTGAAGATCTTTGCCCGTCGGGTTTGGGCTTAATATCTATCATTTTACATGGGCTCAGGCTTCTGTTCAAGCATGTGCGGTAAATGGGCAGTCAGGTGATGAGTTTCAATGCTAAAATGGATGCTGAGGGGTGCGCTCATTTGAATAATGTTGGGCTGTAAACGGGTTCGTGCTTTTAAAAAGCTGTCAATCAAAATATACTTGTTGGGCTCGGGCCTTGTCGGGCCTAACAATCATTCAGGCTCGTGGTGGGGGACTTCTTCGGGGCTGGGATGACTGTGGCGGATTTCAGACAGGGCGGGATGACTGCCTGGGCCAGGGAAAGGTTGAAGATCCGGGTGAAGATGAGAGTGAGCTGGAGTGCACACGCTCTGAGCACCTTACCCGGAACACCATCTGGGCCAGCAGCCTTCTCAGGGTTCACTGCCAGGAGCACCCGTCTGACTTCATGCTCACTGACAGTGAGTGTAGTGGTGCAGGAACTGGGTGGGGGGGTGGCAGGACAGGGGCTGATGAGTGCTGCTGTTGTGGTTCAAAGCGAGCAAAGAAGCGGTTTAGCTCCTCTGCAAGTGGTGCACTCAGGTCCTCTGTTATTGTGGCGCCTCCTCTGTAATTTGTGATGTCATGTATGCTTTGCCAGACTGCCCAAGTGTTGTTACTGGACAGATGGGACTCTATTTTCCTCTTATGGTCCACTTTGGCTGTTATGATTCCTTTCTTCAGGTCCGCTCGAGCAGTCCTGTAAAGGGCTCTGTCACCAGACCTAAAGGCAGCATCGCGGGCTCTGAGGAGTGTGCGGACCTGGCTGGTCATCCAGGGTTTCTGGTTGGGAAAAACCCGAATGATTTTGTGCACAGTCGCGTTTTCTATACAGAACTTGATGTAGTCCAGTACAGTTCCTGTGAATGATTCCAGCTCCTGGTGTTCGAATAGGTCCCAGTTGTCTGTGTGAAGCAGTCTTGTAGTTTGGAGAGTGCATTGTCAGGCCAGGTTGTAACAGTCTTTGTGGTGGGCCTGGCGCTGCGACTGAGGGGGGTGAAGGCTGGGGAGAGCAGGAGGGAAAGATGGTCTGACTGGCCAAGGTGGGGGAGGGGTATGGCTCTGTATGCGTGCTTGATGTTAGAGTAAACATGATCCATAGTGTTTTCCCCCCTAGTGGAACACTTTACATGTGGTAAAACTTCGGGAGTACAGTCTTTAGGTTGGCCCTGTTAAAGTCTCCTGCAATTATGTGGACACCATCCGGGTGGGCTCGTTGGTGAGCGTTTATGGTGTTCATCAGGAGGGAGAGCGCCGTGCTTACATTGGCGTGGGGTGGGATGTACATAGCCGTTATAATCACTATTGTTAGCTCTCTCAGTAGAAAAAAGGGCCGGCATCTTACAGACATGTACTCGAGGTCGGGGGAACAGTGTTTGTCTATCACTGTCCTGTTGTTGCACCAGTTGTTATGCACATACATACAGAGCCCCCCTCCTCTGCTCTTACCGGAGTCCTTAGTCCTGTCCCAGCGTAGGAAAGTGCGGCCCGCTAGCTGCATGCTAGCGTCGGGTATATCCGAGTGAAGCCAGGTTTCGGTAATAATCAAAACAAAGCAATCACGAACATAGCGGTTACCAGCAAGTTGTAATTCCAGGTCATCCGTTTTATGCACCAGGGATCTAGCATTGGAGAGGTACAGGCTCGGTAGAGGTGGCTTGTGTGGCTGGTTCCTTAGCCTTAGCATGACGCCGGACCTGCGGCCCCCTATGCTTCCTCTCCGTCTTCCGTCTGCACCGTCTCTGAGACCCAACAACAATCCACAGAGAGCCCGGTGGTCTCGCTATGTCGTGTGGGATGTTGTGCCTGTGGTGGAAGACACTCGTAATGGGTGTCTGTTGTTGTTCTCCGATATCCAGTAGGTTCTGGCGGGTGTAGTGGATGTTTGCTGACCCAATAGTACACAAACAAAAAAGAAAGGAAAGCCATAGCAACGAAAAAGAGCACTGAAACGGAGAGCCTTGAGCCGCTGTGACTGTGCGCGCCGCCATCTTGGTTGTATAATCTCACTGGAAGAGCATGGGAATGGGCCACTGCTGAAAGATGGAAAGACATTGACTCTGTGGCAGTTTTTTTCTGCTGCTTTAGGCTGCATTTTTGGCCAACCTGTCTCAGGCCGTGAAGCGGCCCACGCCCTCAGTAGTCTCAGGCAGGGCAGGCACCATATTTTTGATCATGCCATCAGGTTCCCCACGCTAGCTGCTGAAAGCAAGTGGGACGATGAGACAGGTGCTGACACCTTTTTTTAAGTCTCTCAGAAGATATTAGACAGACTCGCCATTGGTGGCTCTTCATATGAGTTTTGAAGCCCTTGTGGAACTCACTATTAAAGTCCGTGCCATGACACCTCCTGTGGTTGGCACTCCCTATACTCCTAACCCGACCAGCCCCTCGGCCCGCAACTTCACGCCCCCAGGAGGAGCCCATGCAGCTTGGTTGGACCCAGTTGAGCCAAGAAGAACGGCAGTGCCGCCAATGGGAGGGACTCTGCATCTACTGTGGGGGTACAAGTCACTTCCTTGCTCTGTGTCCAGTAAAAGGCCAGGCTCACCAGCCAACCGGAGGCTTATTGGTGAGCCGCACCACGTCTGTCTCCACACCTGTACTCTCCTTGACCCCTGTTCAGCTCTTCACCTCCCCCAAGAGTTCCCTGGCCCTGTCCACCTTCATCGACTCTGGTGCCGAAGTTTCATGAACTGGAACCTGGCCAGCCAGCTCCATCTTCAATTACAGACTTTTTCCCGAAGCCACACCAACCCCGTGCCTTTGATGGTCATCTTCTCAGCCAGGTCATCTGCCAGACCCACCCCTGTCTCTGCTCCTGTCAGGTAACCATAATGAGACCATTTCTTTTGTGGTTATTAAGTCTCCTCAGTACCGTCTTATCCTGGGTTATCCCTGGCTGTGTAGACACAACCCCCTGATTGACTGCATCACGGGAAAGGTCATGGGGTGCAGCCAAGCCTGTCGGACATCCTGTATGCTCCCTCTGTCCGGTCCCTCCAAGCCTGCTAATTTCCCTTCTGAGTTCCCAGACCTGTCCATGGTACCTGAAGTCTACTTATACACCTTGTTAGGAAAATCTTAAAGAAAGATTAGAGTCACTGTAATGTCATTTAGAAAGTTTTACTTGCAGCAAGGAGTCAATGCATGCACTACATGAGTAGAAGATTGACTGCGGCGCACAGTCAACAATAGTTTTTAAAGCACATGAAAAAGCTGGCTGCGCCCTATTGCTACACAACAGAGGGTTATTCTAGGGTATAGGAAAGCTCAGTAGTTTCCCGCTCAGTCTTGAATGAGACGTGACCTTCAAGGGAAAGCACACTGTGCAAGAGTTTAGCATTCGTTATTTTCCCTTCAAAATGCACATCTCGAACTCAAAACATGATTAAATATAATATTTAAACAAATTATACAACATTCCATAATAGGTATGATGCTGTATGAAAACTTCATAAGGCACTGTGTACTTCCATAACATATGCCAACATGTTACTCTTTGCAAGATTTTCATAACATGCATCATTATTTGTTCACTTCAGTGTCAAATGAGGCACAAGTTTTATTCAGGCAGGAGTTTCATCGTCGTAGTAATAATCAACAGGCACAATTTTTTTGATGAATTGTCTTCATCATTGCAGTATCAATCCAGCACTGCAGCAGGCCTCTGATGCATCAAATGCAGCAACATCCCAACACCGCAGTCAGAGCTGCCGCCACTGCAAAAGAAACTAGAATTCGAATTCTAAGCTAATTTATCTGACAAGGCCGTGATGATTCCATCAAGAGCTGTATCGTTTGGAATAAATATGCAACAGAATAAACCGTACATCTTGCAGACACCAGAATTTTCACATGAGAGGAGACTTCAAGTTGGCTGCTGCTATTTTTGTCTGCCCAGTGGTGTACTACAATCTAACTAAAATCACCTATATATGGTGCCATCTGGTCAAAATCAAATCATTGCTCCATGCTCAGTATTGATATACTTCCAATCTTTTGGAAATTTTGACATCATGGTGTTTTGTGATCAAGGAGAAGATTCAGGGAGCACCTAGTGTATGGCAACAGACAAGTGCAGAGTTTTGTTTTTTTTTTGTCTTTCATTATTTTGACCTACCTGAATCAAGATGGCAACTGACACCAAAAAGATGGCAGAGGAAATGGCAGCGATTAGGAACTCCCTCAACTTTATGTCTGAGGATATCAGTAAAGTGGTGAAGCAACAAAAAACCCTCACAGGCCTAATGGAGGAGATCCAAGAGTTGAAGGCTACAATCAAGCTAAAGGACCAAAGAATTGAGTTGCTGGAACAAAGGGTCGATGACTTGGGGCAGTATTCCTGAGCTGATGATCTTGTAATCTCTGGGCTGGAGACAATGCATCAAAGTTATGCCAGGGCCGCTGGCCCGGCTAGTGACCAACAAGGTGAGGATGCACCACTTGAGGAACTCCATGCTCTAGAACAAGAAGTTATTGAGTTCCTAACTAATAAAAACATTTACAGTAAACTAATCTCAGCCTGTCACACTCTTTCACGTACGGATAAAAACACCAAACCCAAAATTGTTGTCAAGTTTGTAAACCAGAAGCACAAGGTGGAAGTGTTGAAACAGGCCAAAAAACTTAAAGGTACTGGAGTCACTTGACAAAGAAAAAGGCTGAAATAGCTTGGAGTGGCTTTAACCTCAGAAAGTAAAACAAAATCCAAGCAACTTGGACTAGAAATGGTAAAGTGTTCATACGGTTAAATGGACCACCAGAGCAAGCAAAGGTGGTGGTGGTAAGAAATTTGAGAGACTTGGATCAATACAAGTGACTCACAGTGAAAATCTCTGTTAGCTTTTTTTTTTTTCTTTCAATTTATTTATTTCATATTTAAAATCATTTTCTTACAAAATGGTCGACAAAGAATACATTTGTTTTGTTGCTGAGGAAGATAGTGATGAGTGCTCTGATAATGAGGATACTTTAGTTGAGATTATCTTTCAGAAAATCTGTGTCATGGGTTCTTTACCTTGGATGACTGGATCCTTTATGGTTCTCTCTTCTAATTCTCTTGTATTGTATGAAAATTTTTGCCTTTTCTTTTGGAGACTGGTGCCTTTTCATGGATGGATGGATGGATGTGGAATATTTTTGGACTTTACAAAATGTAAATGATAGACCCTGCTATGGACTGCTTCTTCATGTACAAAGTTAATGATGAGGAGTCTTTACCTACTGGCTTGGACTGTGATGTTGATAATGTTCATAGTCTATACAGAAACTATGATAACCTGAGCCTTAAAACATTTGACCACAATGAATATAAAATGTATGAGACTTGACAATGAACTTGACCCCGAAAACCACTTTTATAATGAAATCAATAGTAACTGTGAATACTACACAGATGAACAATTTTGCTCTACTGTTAAAAAAGGAGGGTCCTCTTCAATTATTCACTTCAACGGTAGAAGCCTGCATAGAAATTACTTCAAAATTAAGGACTTTCTAAGCAAATTCAATAAATTTAATGTAATGGCTATGTCTGAGACCTGGTTAAATAATGAAAAGCTCCCAATGTAGAAATGGATGGGTATGAGTTGTTCACAACTAATAGGAACAATACAAAAGGGGGAGGAGTTGCTTTGTACGTGGACAATAATCTAAGATACAGATCAATCAAAAGCATGTCAAATACTGCAGAAAATGTTGTCAAATATCTAACAATTGAAATCTCTGTAGAGAAATCAAAAAAATATAGTTATGAGCTGTGTATATCGAACACCTGGATCCCGTCTGGATACATTCAATGAATATCTAGCCAATATATTTTGGAAACCTGAATAATAATAAGATACAAATTGCATGTGGAGATGTAAATATTGATCTATTAAACCCACATGGAAACACAAAAACAACAGATTTCATCAATTCTATGTACAGCAATAGTCTTTTTCCTGTCATCTTAAAACCAAGCAGAATAATAATAGACACTGTTACATTGATAGACAATATATTTACAAATACACTTGAAACTGAAATAACTGCTGGGTTACTGATGAATGACATAACTGATCACCTTCCTGTATTTGTTATTATCTCTTCAGGACAAAAAAAGACAGTAGACAGTAGTAGTAATAAGTATAATTGGGGCAAATATTTTTTTTTCCTAAAATTTGTGTTGGATGCTGAAAATACAGTATATACATTGCTCTAAAAAATAAAGGGAACACTGAAATAACACATCCTAGATCTGAATGAATGAAATATTCTTATTAAATACTTTGTTCTTTACATAGTTGAATGTGCTGACAACAAAATCACACAAAAATTATCAATTGAAATCAAATTTATTAACCCATGGAGGTCTGGATTTGGAGTCACACTCAAAATTAAAGTGGAAAAACACACTACAGGCTGATCCAACTTTGATGTAATGTCCTTAAAACAAGTCAAAATTAGGCTCAGTAGTGTGTGTGGCCTCCACGTGCCCGTATGACCTCCCTACAATGCCTGGGCATGCTACTGATGAGGTGGCTGATGGTCTCCTAAGGGATCTCCTCCCAGACCTGGACTAAAGCATCTGCCAACTCCTGGACAGTCTGTGGTGCAATGTGGCATTGGTGGATGGAGCAAGACATGATGTCCCAGATGTGCTCAATTGGATTCAGGTCTGGGGAACGGGCGGGCCAGTCCATAGCATCAATGCCTTCGTCTTCCAGGAACTGCTGACACACTCCAGCCACATGAGGTCTAGCATTGTCTTGCATTAGCAGGAACCCAGGGCCAACCGCACCAGCATATGGTCTCACAATGGGTCTGAGGATCTCATCTCGGTACCTAATGGCAGTCAGGCTACCTCTGGCGAGCACATGGAGGGCTGTGCGGCCCCCCAAAGAAATGCCACCCCACACCATTACTGACCCACTGCCAAACCGGTCATGCTGGAGGATGTAGCAGGCAGCAGATCGTTCTCCACGGTGTCTCCAGACTCTGTCACATGTCCTCAGTGTGAACCTGCTTTCATCTGTGAAGAGCACAGGGCGCCAGTGGCGAATTTGCCAATCTTGGTGTTCTCTGGCAAATGCCAAACGTCCTGCACGGTGTTGGGCTGTAAGCACAACCCCCACCTGTGGACGTCGGGCCCTCATACCACCCTCATGGAGTCTGTTTCGAGACTGTTTGAGCAGACACATGCACATTTGTGGCCTGCTGGAGGTCATTTTGCAGGGCTCTGGCAGTTTTCCTCCTGTTCCTCCTTGCACAAAGGCGGAGGTAGCGGTCCTGCTGCTGGGTTGTTGCCCTCCTACGGCCTCCTCCACGTCTCCTGATGTACTGGCCTGTCTCCTGGTAGCGCTTCCATGCTCTGTACACTACGCTGACAGACACAGCAAACCTTCTTGCCACAGCTCGCATTGATGTGCCATCCTGGATGAGCTGCACTACCTGAGCCACTTGTGTGGGTTGTAGACTCCGTCTCATGCTACCACTAGAGTGAAAGTACCACCAGCATTCAAAAGTGACCAAAACATCAGCCAGAAAGCATAGGAACTGAGAAGTGGTCTGTGGTCACCACCTGCAGAACCACTCCTTTATTGGGGGTGTCTTGCTAATTGCCTATAATTTCCACCTGTTGTCTATTCCATTTGCACAACAGCATGTGAAATTGATTGTCAATCAGTGTTGCTTCCTAAGTGGACAGTTTGATATAGTATATATTGCTCTGGTAAACATTTGGAACTGCTTCTGAGTGCAGTGGAGAAAGAGTTGAAAGTTCTTAAAAGTGGGTTTGATATCAAAACATTATCACTGAATTTAAGTAAAACTAAATTTATAGTGTTTGGCATCCAAAAAGTAGATTGTGAAGTTAAGCTCAAAATTAATGATGCTGAAATCGAACGTGTGTGTGAAATGAAATTCTTGGGCATTAAAATTGATGATAAACTTAATTGGAAAACACATATAAACAACATTAAATCTAAATGATCCAAAACCATTGCAATCCTATAACAATCCTATATACAAAAGAACTTTTAAATCAGAAATCCACTTATATACTCATCCTTCCATATGTCACTCACTGTGTGGAGGTATGGGGAAACACTTTCATAACTTGATCCAATGATTAAATTAACAAAGAGAGCCATAAGAATTGTAAACCACTCAAAATATTACGACCCAACGAACCCACTCTTCATTAATTTAAATACCTTAAAATTTTATGATCTAGTTGAACTCAGAACATAATAATAATGTACAAGGCACACAACAACCTTCTTCCTAGCTTCTGCCTAGCTGCATTCAGAAATTTTTTTCACCAAAAGTAAGTAGGTATGAACTTAGGGGAACTTGTGTGTTTGAAAAAATAAAAGTAAGAACAAACCTCAGAAGTAGATGTATTCCTGTTAAAGGGGTAAACCTGTGGAGTAGTTTCTGTGATGAATTAAAAATGTGTAGTTCTATATGTAATAAAAAAAAAAATTAAACTTTGGGCAATTGATAAATATAAAGTCCTAGTATGACCACATATTAAGTTACCTTTGGCAGCTTCTGTAAATTTTCTAAGCCTATATCACATACTCTATGATAATTGATCTCTGTAACACTTTTTTGTTTTGGTGTGACGTAATGTAAAAAAGGTAGGCATCATATAAGCTATGGCTTCTGCCTACACCTTTTTGTTTCATTTATTTTATGTATAGCTTTACTGTAATGCATTTATGTTTCATCAATCAATGAACCAAAATAAATTACTAAACTACAACTAAACCGGCATGAGTAGCTGTACCACCGCACAACTGCCACACCTAGCTTGGGTCTCAGCTTCATGTTACCACACAGCACCAGAGGTCAGCCCTGCTAATAGACTCTTGTCCTTTGCACGCTCCACAGTTTTTTACAGAACACATATCAAATTAAAAGTAATGAAGTAATGAAGTAATTGAAGTAATGCCCTCTGCAAACTTCAGCTCTGGGGAGTCATCCCCTCTCCGGGTGATCGTCTGTTTCTGTGCGTAGCTTGTGTTGATATAATATCAGTCGTATTATCTTGACTCTGTCTAGTGTTTGCTCTAACTTCGCACCATATTATTGGAAGTACAATTATTGCCGCAATGATGGCAAAGCAACATATTGTGTCTGTAAGACCACAAAGGCCTGGATGTCTAAAGTGATGCCATGGTTCTGGCCTATCCATTGTTTATGTTTCTTCAGGGGCCCCCCATACTGAGTCACTCTATAGCCACATCACCTCTAAATGACTGGGATCTCAATCTTCATTGGTTTTGAGATGGCGCACCCCATTAATATCAGCCCCCCTTTTAACCCAGACTCCCCCACAGCCACTGGCGGATCAGTAACTTAAGAGCTTTCAGCCTGGTCTGCCCCATCAGACCACCCAAATACCTTTTTGCAATGTGACAGATGGATCCATGTGGGTCTTTCAGCAATCTTCATTACTGTTGGAGTGGTTAGGAGGGCTTGGAATGGACCTTCTCAATGAGAACTGGACCAGGTATTTCTCTTTATGACCTTTGCAAAAACCCAGTTGCCAGGCTGCACCACTGGATCCTCTGGAGTTGGTTCTGCTTCTGGAATGGAATAAGCAGAAGAGATCTCTCTTTTTGTTAACATTTGCAACATATAATCTGCTAATGTCTTTGTATATTCTCATTCATCCAGGTCATAGTCATATCCTGCCAACAATTGAATCGAACGCAACTGGACTTAGAACTTAGGTTTCTCAAAGACGTTTCGCCTCTTTATCCCAGGGGCTTCATCAGTTCGTAACGCATCGATCTGACTAGTCCTCACTAGTCTGAAAAAACAGCGGAGTTGGACCCAGGTATTTAACCTCTGTGGGAGTGTTCACACAGCTCCTGGTGAACAATAACTCGTTAGTGGAGTTTCACTGACCGTTGTTAGTCATGTGAGGCCTCCAGTGAATGGCCGTTGTTAGGAGTCATGTGAGCCCACTGGTGAGCGTTGGAGTCACATGAAGTCAGTTTCGGGCAGCCATTGTTGGAGGCTGAGTTGTTAATTCTCCTGGGTAAGGTTGACAGGGCAGCATTGTAGATGGGAGATAGGTGGTGTCGCAGACCCCCTCCCCTGTTTAGAGAAAGTTTCTCCACTTTTACATAGATGGCTTTCTTTTACTCCTCTGTCAAACCACCTGTCCTCTCTGTCCAGGATTTGATGAAGCCCCTTGGATTAGAGGCGAAACGTCTTTGAGAAACCTAAATCCTAAATCCAGTTGCGTTCGATTCAATTGTTGGCCGGATATAATCTGCTAATGTTTGTTCTCTTTCTTTTTCAGTTCTCTTAAAAAGGTTTTAATTGTGGAATATTATATGGCCTTCCATACATAATCTCAAATGGAGTTAATCCTTATGATTAGGGATGCATCAATACCACTTTTTTCCTAAACGAGTAGTGTACGAGTACTTGCATTTGAGTATTCACGGATACCGATACCGAGTGCTCACGCCATTACACATAAAGTTACTTAGATTTTTTTTTTTTCAACAGATATCAACTGTTATTTGAACAACATTCCTCAGTACGATTTTCTTTTACATGGGTCACTGAATTGCAGTGAAACGTGTGACAAACACAACAACTTAACAGTAAACTATTTTATTCTGATTCTAAATACAAAATAGGAAATAAATAACCAAAATGCTTGTCATCTCTGCCAATCTCTTCTATCCACGCCCAGCGCCACTTATTTTTAAGTCCTTTGTCTGTTGGATGTCTTCCCCTGGCTTCACAAACTTACTTTCCATCATCTCCAACAGTGACTTCGATGAAACAAAGACTGGGTTGGATCCTGCGTTCATGAAAATTCGGAACCGAGAATTCTATATTCCAACTAGCATTCACGCTACAAGTTAACTCAGAGGAGAAAAAATAAGTTTGCCATATTGCCACCATTTGCTGAATGCTAAAATATGTGCAGCAGCCATTTATGTTTATTTTGGAAGCAGTCATTTCCGAGTTTGACAACTAAGAGCTCATTTTTTCCCAAGTTTTTTAGAATGCAGCATCACCTGCTGCTGGATTTCAACCAGGTTTTCCAAGACCCACCCCGACCCTACTTCTGATTGGCTAGTGATGTTAGTTTGGTTGAGAGGGAAATCTGCGTTACTCTCATTCCATTGGTAGGCGAACTCAATTGGCTGCTTGAACCTGACAATATCCAGCATCAACAAGATTTTTTTTAATGTTGACCTTTTTTTCATCGCAGTCAAACGACTCCGGAATACTTCAAGCCCTGAATATAATTTGAATTCTGCTTTGTTTTTGTCACTCTCATTCACCTGTAAATAGTTCCACACTGCTGACATGACTCCTCGCTTCCCGCCTTTCAGTCAAGTGCTGTTAACTGCCATAAAGTGGTATCGGTGTCAATTTTATGAGTACGAGTACTCGTATCGGGTATCGGACTGATACACGATACTGGTATCGGTATCGTTGCATCCCTACTTATGATGTTGTAGTGACATGCATATTTGGAACCACAAGTGGGAGACAGTATAACCAATTTTTTCCTGTCTCTTCCATAGTTTTCTTCAACTTAGTATTAATAAAACCATTATGTCTTTATACTAATCTTGCTGATTGTGGATAATAAGCAAAATGATTGTTCAACTCTATTTGTAGTGTCTGTACAATTAATGAAATAACACTTGTTGTGGGGGAAAGAGGTGGAAAAGAGGCATCAGGTAATCAGGACACAGGTGTCGGATGGGGAATCTCTTTATTCACATCGGCCCTACTAACAACGTAGTCAGAGACAGAAAAACCAACCATACAACATGTGACATGCTTCTTATACCTAAGACAGGTTACGTGTGTGTGTTGTGTGGATAACCTTCACCCTTATCTTGAACTTCAACCATGGTGATTATGCAACACTATACTATGTGTGTGTGTGTGTGTGTGTGTGTGGTGAAGTTCTCTTTCCTGGCACCCCAGATGTCTTCTACTTATTGTTTTGACTTGTTAGGCGCCAGAGCAGGTCCTGATGACCTGACTCTCATATTGACGCATGAACAGAGAAAAGGTCTCTGGACCCTGTCTTTCCCCTACATATCCCCCCTGAAATCACTATAGTGATTTAAACTAAATGTGTTGATTATAAATGATGGATAACATAACATTGCAAAACTAAAACACAAAATGATATGATATACTGAAACTGAAAATTGATACTGAAACATAAAAATGATATGATACACTGGATATTGCATAAGTCCAACATTACTGTGATAATGATAACATACATCCGGATAGACTTGGAATACATGAGACAGTTAACAACTTCAGAGATGTATGGGAGCAAAAAACCTTTCAGGAAAATTCTCCCATGGCCCCTTCCCCACAGGTGACCAACTCCTGAAGTCACGCCTTGAACCGTGAACCATCAACACAACACATTTTCATAAAAACTCAGACAATGAATAATGAAATTAAGTGGATATTGATATGACAATTATGTCTGTGGTGATACAGTGATTCTTACTACTAATACCTACGTCAAGAGTATATGATGAAAACAGCTATTATGTGTGAGCATGTCTAACAGCCTATATGTGAATGACTATGTGTAAGCTGTTCGTCTTTGCCTATACCAGCAGCAAGCAAGTCTTCATTGCACAGGCATGTGGAAATAATAAAACAATTCTGATGCATTAGCTGAACTTTCTATATCGGGAGTGTTAACATGGTACTGGGAACAGATCTTCTTTCCCAGGAGAGTTCAACTGTCATCACTCGACTGACTACAACTCTGCAATGAGCACATTACCCTAAAAAGAAAACTATGAGTACCACACCTCTACGTGCATGCAAGGACTATATGTAAAGATGTATTAAGCGTTAGCAGTTGTCATTTTGGCTTTTTTTTTTTTTTTTTATTGTCAGGGTTGGTGTGCCGTGAACCTGGTGTAGGAAATCTGGTATGGGCCCTAGCACTGTCTGGATGGATGTTAGTTTTTGAATTGTACTCATCTGAGTCATTGGGAGTGGCTCTTCTTGGGCCTGTCAGGGGCTGGTTGGCACTAGCTTCATCTGTCCCAGATTGCCATTTTTTGCTTCCTTCGACCTGGATAGCTGTTGGCGTTGCACTTATAACTTTGTAAGGTCCTTCGCGCCTAGGCTCGCCTCACTTTTGTCGGGAGACTTTCACGTACACCTGATCTCCTGGCACCACTGGTCGGGCTGGATCCTGGTCCTGGTTGACCTCTCGGGCTTTTTCCTGCAAGTATATATATGTATATATGGACAGCAGTTGTTTCATATATGCCTTTACCTCATCTCATCTTGCAATTGCTCAAGCGACAGTCCCTTATAAGGACCTCTTAGTTGTGGTGCAGGCATAGGTCTACCAGTGAGCATTTATGGTGACCAGTATCCTTGTTGTTTTGTATTCCTTAACACCTCCCCCCTGGCACAGTGATCTGCACTGTGCACTTCTGAGATCAAAATAGTTAATAGCGTCACAGGCACCACTCATCTTGCTATTAGCACCTTTAAACTGATGTCAACTGATGTAAAAAATTCTGTTTCTCTGTGCATGACTTGGAATGAGCACAAGGGAGGGGGGACTATTTTTAACTTTCTGTGTCTGTGTACTTTTTAGGGCCGATTGCCAACTTTGAGTCAACTGTACTACAATGCCCACAAACACACGTTACTCACTCCCCCTGGCCACTCACACCAATCACACTTGACTAGGAGGAGCCTGAGGGCGTTCCTCTTCGGTCATTCACCCCTTTCCTTTAACTCTTTAACTTTACTTTAACTCCTTAGTTTTCTGACTTCACAATTTTCCTTTCTGCGCCACAACCTGGCCTAACTGCCTCACCCTATTTGTTCACTTCCAACAGTCTCCCCTCAACCACACAACACTTCTCTGTCATCCGTGCAGTAACATCCAGCCTTGCAGATCAAACATTTATGCATATTTTCAGAATAACCACATATTGCAGATTTACCAAAATTAGACAGATTGCATTATAAAACCTTACGTTCATGGGATGGAGTTTTGTTCATACCTCAGTTTCCGGCTCAGCTCTCTTTTCGTTACAGCGGTGCGATGCAGCGACTGCAGTACCGCTCCCGCTGCTCTGCTTCTCCGGCCAATCTCACGCTCCAAGGTCCCCCCACTCGTGAACAAGACCCCGAGGTACTTGAAATCCTTCACTTGGGGCAAAGACTCATTCCCAACCCGGAGTAGACAGTCCATCGGTTTCCTGCTGAGAACCATGGCCTCTGATTTGGAGGTCCTGATCCTCATCTCAGCCACTTGATACTCAGCTGTGAACCTGTCCAGTGAGAGCTGAAGGTCACAGACTGAAGGCAGCGATGCGATCCTGAGCCCCCCGACCTGCAACCCCTCCCCTCCTCGACTGCGACTAGAAATCCTGTCCAAGAAAACCAAAAACAGGATCGGTGACATGGCCAACCCTCACTTGGAACAAATCTGACTTACTGCCAAATACCCGCACACAGCTCTCGCTTTGGGCGTACAGAAATTGGATGGCCCTTAAAAGTGACCCCTTCACCCCATACTCCCGCAGCACTCCCCACAAAAACTCCCAGGGGACCCGGCCATATGCTTTCTCCAGGTCCACAAAGCACACGTAGACTGGATGGGCATACTCCCAGGCTCCCTCCAGGATCCTCGCAAGGGTAAAGAGCTGGTATGTTGTTCGACGACCAGGACAGAACCCGCATTGTTCCTCTCCAGTCAGAGGTTCGATGAGCGGCCTGACCCTCCTTTCCAGCACCTAGGAGTAAACCTCACACACAAATCGAAAATAAAACAAAACAAATAAAGACAGAACACACAGACACACAGAAAACGTTTACATTCACACACAGCAATTGCTCTGAGTCCCAGACTCTTATCTTTAATGTGCGGCACGGCATTATTTATTCCTGTAGTCTTCTCACATAGACTATAGACTGTTCCTCTACTGTTAGTCCTTTTACCTAAGTTTTTACTCCGTTTCCTTGAACATACCATCACTAAAGTAGGAGGTATACACTCTCCTAGTACATGCTTGTAAAATAGACTATTTTGAAATATCATCACTGTTTTGTCTAAACATAAGTTACCAACTATTTAGTAGGGACTCTCTCTTTTTTTCTTGTCTTTTTTTTTTTTTTTTTTTTTTTTTAACTTTGAGAAACCAGTAAATCCATGATGTTCTAGGATCCCATCACCTTCCCTCCTCCCAGAAGGTCCTGGCCTCTTTTTCTCAGAAATTCAGCTGGACTGCTTTCTCAAAAGGAGTCCCGGACTCCCCCAAGAATGGTATCAATTCCCAAAACTCAGAATGTGGAAAGGCTGTTGGGATCCGGCTCGAAGGACCAAGTTGTCAGGAAAATCTTAAAGACAGACTACAGAGTCACTGGAATCTCGTTTAGAAAGTTTTACTTGTAGCAAGGAATCAATACAGGTACCACATGTGTACAAGACTGTTGAGCCCAGTCAGCAATAGTCTTTTAAGCACACGTGAAAAAGCTGGTCACCCCCGTATTGCTACGCAACAGAGGGTTACTCTAGGGTATAAGAGAGCTCAGTAGTTTCCCACTTAGCCTTGAATTGTTATCTTCTTGGGGCAGATGCCCCCATGTCTGAAGAGGCTCCTGTTTTATAGGTCCTCCATGGTATGGGAAACATGAGACATGACCTTCAAGGGCAAGCATGCTGTGCAACAGTTTAACATTCTGTATTTTCCAATCAGACCTGAAGGAGGTTTTTAACAAGGCCCGAGCCATGTCCTTGCCCCCACATAGCCCATATGACTGTGCCATAGAGCTGCTCCCTGGGGCGGCACCACCCAAGGGTCGTATATACTCTCTGTCCAGTCCTGAGAGGAAGGCTATGGACAAATACATCCAGGGGGCACTGTCTGTCGGGATCATCCGCCCTTCCTCATCTCCTGCTGGTGCTGTTTTTTTTCTTTTCTTTTCATCCTGACAGTCATTGACCACTTCTCCAAGCTGGCTCATTTCATTGTTTTGCCTAAGCTGCTCTTAGGGAGACAGGGGAGGCAGTCCTGTTTCATGTTTTTTGGCTCCATGGCCCTCAGGACATTGCGTCAGACTGGGGTCCCCAGTTCACCTCACACTTCTGGAAGGAGTTCTGAAATTTGCTCAGTGCATTGGCTAGTCTATCCTCTGGGTTCTGTTGTGCCTAGGATTGTGTATATTATTATTGCCTCTTATCGAATCTCAATCTAGAAGGGATATTCTCTACTGTGGATTGACAAAAAAAAAATTACTGAAGGAAGGAGTGTAACCATGGCTGAATTTTAAGGTTTTTATTTGCTAATAAGTGAGGAATCAAACATGTGCTCATTATATAAAGGGGGTAGGTTAAAGCATGAACTAAACGAAACAGGTGAGCTCGGACATGAAAAGAAACATAACACAATATGACCAAGAAGATTAAGCAGCTGATAACTAAGTCGGGAGTTTGGGCGAATGAAAGGGAAGTTGTTTAACAAATGCAGGGCGAATCTATCTGAGGAAGGAGAGCTTCTTTTTCTTAAACTAAGATTTGGAACAATGTTGCCTAATAGCCATGCCTCGCACCACTCAGAACAGCCAGTTGGGAGAGCAGATAAATGCAACCTTACTTTGGGCTGGCGAATCAACCTGCCACGAAAAGGTCAGAGGAGATATCCAACGAGAGCGGCCGCGTCGAGGTCCTTCGTCATGGCCTCCCAAGTTAGACTGGTCCTCGGCTGAAGTGGCTGTTGGCCTGTCTCGTCCCTCTTCACCAGCAATGTTGTCCCTCGGGCGACTGGCTTGGTGATATCCGAATTATTCCTTTCTATTCTGATGAGGGAACAGACAGGAGCAGCGCGCAGCACCAGTGGCTCTGGTTACCAAGGCAACTTGAGACGCCTAGGACTGGGTGCAGTGCAACCAAACTTGTTCCGCTCACCCGTGGTCTTTGCTGCAAGTCTCACTCAGCCCTTGTTGCTAAGCGGCTAAGTCTTAACTTCTGAGTTTCTTCTCTTTTTTTTTTTTTCATTTTTGCTTCTGGTTAAGCTCTCCTCTCCAGAACTTTTCGCCGAATTTCTGCCAAATTGTAATGTTGTCTTGACTATTTATTGGGGGGCCGACCCACGGGCGTGGTCTGATTGTTGGTGCGAATTTAGTCCAATCAGATTTCTCCCTCTAACTTTGGGGCGTACGAGGGAGGTCTTCTCTTTCTCTTTTGAAGTTATGCCTTTCATCCACCCAAGTTTACCCACAGATGAAATAAAGAGAAATATATCTCTTTGATTAGTATAGTTCCTCTTCTCTTCCTATCCACTGTGAAGACACAATTAGGTGGTTATTCTTTGCTCTCACCATCACAGAACATACAAACAGATGAAACAAGAAAAGGACATTTCCATGCATATCTTGACTGGTGGTGGGAAGTCAGAATTACATGACTATGGACTGTGTATGAAGTTTCTTTCTCTTTCCTTTTTTGTTTGTCCCTTTTTTTTTTCTCTTCACCTAACATTTATAAGAAAACCAGGAAGGAAGGATAAAGAAACGAAAGAAAAACAAGAAAAGAAGGAAACCCCAAACACATAGGTTGCGGTGCTCGGTCAGTACGCCATCGGTTTCAGGGTTTCGCCATCAGGTGGCGCTGTGGTTCTATGATTGGAATAGTCCATACTTTCTATCTCTGCCAAATTAGCTCATAGAAAGGTGGTTCAAACAGCTGTAAAGTCCTCTTCTTGCAAGAAATCAGTTCAGCGTGTTTACAGTCTCTTGTTTGATGAGAATAGTCTTTTTTCTTTTATATCAATCTTGTTCTTACTGGCTTGGACACATTCCGTAGCGGCAGTTTATGACCACCATCTGCTAGTGTTATCAGTTCATACTGGGGGTAAATGTCACAGAGTTGTAGCTCTCCGAAGGGAGGTTTGGCAGGTTTTGCTGATTTGTGGTGTGAACTGTAATTTAGTGCCTGGGAAATCAGTGTCTCCTGATGCCAAAGTCAGATAGGAGTCTAGGATGGCACTTAGCGGAGGTCTGTGAAATCTCTGGTTAGAGCAATAGTCTCTTTGAAAGTTTGAGGGGTGTGGGAGATTGAACTCCCCCCCCCCCCCCCCCGGACCTCACAACAGTTCCATCCTCAAACCAATGGCTAGACTGAGAGGTACAATCAGGAGATGGAGACGGCCCTCCGGTGCATCACCTCCCACAATCCCTCCAGTTTGTCCTTGCGGCTCCTTTGGGTGGAGTATGCCCACAACTCTCTCCCCGTGGCTTCCACCGGCCTGACTGTTCCAGTGTTACTATGGGTACCACCCTCCACTTTTTCCTGGCCCCCAGGGGGATGTCTCAGTTCCTTTGGCCCATGCCCTGGTTTTCCGATGTCACCTCACTTGGAGGAAGGCCCGGGCAGCCCTTGTCCACACCAACATGGAATACTAGAGATCCGCCAACTGTCATCGCTACCCAGCTTCTTCTTACCAGGTGGGCCAGAAGGTCTGGCTCTCCACCCGTGACCCATCTGTTTTGGGGGAGTGCTGCAAGCTGGCACCCAGATTTGTTGGGCCTTTCATGGCACTTACTCAAACCAAAATAAAAGCAAATTTTGTTTTGAATAATTTCTTTGTCATTTGCCATTTTTTTTTAAGTAAAACAACAAATCTATTAAATCTGTATATCGAGTTGGGTGTGGAAAGTGAGTTTGTGTTGAAGATCCAGTTCACAACATATTTTGACCTGACAACATGGGAGTTGCTGTTCCACTACTGCCTCAGTTGGTTTATTTGTGTTATTGTGACTTTCAGTGGTGTAAAAAATATTTGTATGGGTATCACTGAAAAATCAATACCTTATTGATACCGATACCTTGACTTCGATACCGGTTCCAGAATGGTAATTTTTTTGATACCAATTTTATGAAATCTGTTTTAACAAGATAGTTTTTAAGCTCCTTGACATTTTTATATAATATCAATAAATAACACTTTAAATTAACAGAAATTGAACTGGCTATCAGGCTCAGATTATCTCCTGAGCCACTGCAGTTCTAACAAAATATAGGAACACAAAGGAATAAAATATTAAGAATACAATAAATTTGTGCAAATAGTTTTAATTGCAAAATGAACTAATGCAAACCACTATGTAAGGCTCACTGCTTCATACTTAAAACCTTAACATGCAGTCCTTCCCTCTTTGGGCACTTCGCCTGGGTCCACCTGCCGGGGCACTGCGGGGACTCCCGGGTTGGTCTCTTCAGTTGGTGGGGTACCTCTGGCTCGTCTGGGGGATGAGGGTGGGGTCCAAGGTGTGTGATGTCGGTGGCGGATGCGGACGGTGGGATGGTGGTGAGGGTGGTGCTGGGGGGGCATGGGGCCCTCCTGCCCTGCTCTGGCGTGGACTTGCTTGGGTGGTCCAGGGGTGCTCGCCGCCGCCCGCCTGGAACACTGGTGACTGCAGCATGCCACGTGGCTGCGGTGGCTCGATGGGCTTGGTAACTCACGCACTCCTGCATCAGGGTGGTGGGCATGGGGAGCCGGGACCTCTGACCCGACTCTGGGCCCTGGTGATGGTCTCACTCATATTTAGGGAATGACCACTTGCATGTGCGGTGTCACTTGCCAGCTCGAGTTGGGTCACATCATGAAGAATTGATGAATCCTGCCTAAAATGGGCTGAGCTATTCTTTCAATCCATCACTATGTACCATATCTTTGAGTTGGCTCCTCTTTTGGGACACCTTCATCTATCTGGACTCCCATCTCCCCACAGTTCCCCACATAAACCCTCTGGACTCTCGTAATCCCGTGTGAGATAACAGGAAAAGCACAGCATCCTTCACTCCACCAGTCCCTACCACCACCACCTGCTTCCCTTCCCCTGTCCATCCTCCTGCATCTTCTCTGTCCTTTATTCCCCCCTATATTCACTGAGGTGTAGCACTGCCCTCCCTGCCACACAAAGGTCATTCCACTCAATAAAGATCACAAACTAGCTTCCAGGGAGGGCTGCTGATGGTCACATACACACACTGAAATAATAAAATGCAAGCTGCAAGACTGTCACTGCATCAGTCTCATACAATGTTGACACCCTGTGATGTTAAACTATGAGGACAAATGCAGACAAAAAAAAAAAAAAACAACAAAAAACAAAAACCTTTACATCACTCAGCAGTTCTTGAAAAAAATCAATATGTCTGTTTCTTAATTTAACAAACTCCTGGGTGACGGTGACCAGAGTAGTGAATGTACACACTGAAGGTGTGGATGATGCTTGTACACAGAGATCTGAATGGCGAATGAAGCAATCTTCTGCTCCTTTATTTATTAGACACACTGTCAAGTGCTTCACTAGCGCTGATGTGTTGCTGGTTTTGGCGCTAAATACCTTGTCGCAAATACTGCATTGCATTCGCCTGCTGCAGCCTTTCAAAACACAACAATATATACATGCCTTGAGCCCTGTCTCTGGAGGTAACCTAAGGCGTAACCTGACATATTTTTTCCTGGATGCCTCAATAATGACAATCACCAGCACTTTCAGATCTTGGCACTTCAAACATTCAAACATATTGGCCCACTCAAGTTGATGAGAGAAACTTCTTAGGCATCCGAAATTTAGTAGAAAGATATTTTTTGATTCTCAATGTTATTGAAGCATTTTAATCAGTGCCAAAAAGCTTCAATACCCCTCCCTAGCTGTGCTTAATTTAAGGTAACATTCAATAACAAAAACTGACTAGTCTAAGAAGCAGAGCAACTCTTGTGTTCTGTACTATCCTTACTGACTTTTAGTCAGTACTACAGAAAGACAGACAATACTTTCTTCATATTTCTGTTTGTGTGAATTCACTTAATTATTCACTCATCTTTTACCGCTTATACATTTCCGGGTTGTGGGGGGTGCTGGAATTCAGTTACATTCAATAGCTGAAATAAACTGGAGAATTTCTCTGTCCAAAGCTAAAATGCACTTACAATGAAAACTATGTTTAAATCATTGTATACTGTTGGATGAGAATGTAGCTGTCAGTCAGCCATCCTGGTTTTTAGAAACTACTTAAAACTATATTTTGGAGCAGAAGGTGGAGCTGAGGGGGTAAGGGGTGGATCTGATTTTTTCATAGTTTTGGATTTTTTCGTGTACAGCCAGCTCCCTCTTGACAACTCTGAACGCAGCTCCGGATCATTCCCTCTCCAGTCAATCACACAACAGGCGGCGCCTGGTTTCTTCACTATATAAGATCCACTTTCCCACTGTTCTGTGCCAGATTATTTCTCTGCAGCATGCAAGACTTTGCCACACCCTTTGCTGGATTTATTTATTGTTGCCAATTTAGCCTGTTCCTGACCCTTGCCTCTAGCCTGCCCCTTGAGCTAAGTGTTAACCTGTATTTTTGTCTGTCCCTGATTAAGAAAAGAATTGTTGTCAAGAAATTCATTGTCTCTGTTTCTGCATTAAAGAAGAGGAGTCCTAGTCCTGACCTTTCTGATTCCATGTTTTTGTTCAAGAGTTCTGACCTGTGTTTTGTTTTTATTTTGGGTTTTTTTTCTCCCCACACCCTATTAAGAAGAGGATTGGTAGTCCTGAGGGGTATACTATGAAGGAAGTTCAACAGAGCCAGGCTTCTTTTGGGTGAGCTGGCTCGACAAAACCGAAAGCTCCAACCACAGATAACGCTTATCATGACGGTGGTTATCAACTTGATATCTCGACCCAGGCTTGTCTCATCAGGCTCTGTGTGTATTCACATAAAAAGGGGCATTTAGGCGTCATTTGACGCTATTTCCGCAGAAAAATGGACCGATTATGTGCTGCATATTTCAGCCAAGAGGAGCAGATTATGATAATGGAGAGCTATGAAGAGTTCAGACCAATAATAACAGCTAAAAGCAACACTGTTGCTGCAAACAAGGCAAGAGAGGAAGCCTGGAAAAAAATTGCAGATCGTGTAAATGCGTAAGTTAATATAGCCTATGTAATATAATATTATATTATACATCACTATATAACTTTAATTCCTTCCCTGACATTATCTCACAATGAAGGATACATGGAAATCACTTTATCACAAATAAGCCAAATCGAAATAATTTAACTTTGAATTGGCGCTAATCTAAGCGATTTTCTAATTGGTGTTCTATTAGTTGTAGTGCCAGCAGTGTAAAACGGTCTTGGCAGGAAATCCGGACCAAGCACAAAAATATAATCCAAAGTGGTATGTATTTGCTGTGCATTCATCACTCTTTTAGTGTAATGTGGATGATACACTGCGTAACATATTAAGTGTTAATATGTACACAGCCTCAGAGGAGCTGGCCCTTGCAAACAATGAGGGGCGGCCAATCATGGAGGGGGTACAAGGGGGTATTCAATCAGACCCTGGTGTTGGCAGCTCCCAGCAGCAATTCTTTGTCCCGGGTATGTATAAGTGATTTGGTGGTAAAGTACTAAATGCATATTTATTGTTTCTCAGATGAGAGAAGTTTTAATCTAATTTACAGTTGAAGGAGACACTGTAGTGTTGCTCAAGCCGCCAGCACACACCCTTGCTGACCCCCACAAAGAAGTAACTGTCAAAGTTGTCATATACTCTTATCTTTGTTTGCTGTGTTTAATCTACTTTATACATTTCTCTTAAACTATTCCAGGTGGAGATCAATGATGAGGAGACACTTTCAGTGTATTCAGAGGTATCTTTGGGGGTTGATATCTTAATAATCTCAATAAGAATTTAATTTAAATTTTAAATTCATGTTTTTAAATTAGAAACATTAAGTTTCTTGCTCGTTAATGTCACAGGGAGAGGACATTGTGCAACCCTCCCCTCAGCCTGTGGCTTCCACCTCTAGGCCCACGAAAAAAACAAGGGGTAAGGGATTTATAATTTCTAGCAGTCCTATGTCAACTTTTTAAAAGTAATCCTTACCAAGAACGCATAAGTGAATGATGAACACAGTACACCAACATAACTGAAAAGTCTATCTCACTCATCTCTGTTGCTTGATGAATACCTCAATGTCCTATTAGTACAGGTTGGAGCAGACAACGTGAGGGCCCTTTATAAAAGAAATCTAGAGCTGGATAATCAGAAAAAAGAGCTGGAAATCAAGAAACTAAAACTTGAGATCGAGCAACTGGAGTATGAGAAAAAGGTACTGCAGTAAATGTTACTTTAAAATATTTTGTTAAGCATGATTGACATTGTATACTTATGACTTTTTCTTTTCCCAGAAAAAGCTGAACTTTAATAAATAATAAAACACATCCTGTGATTGGTGTTTTGATTTTTGGTTTTTTTGGGTGAAAAAGTGCTGCTGATAGCTGCATTACTGTTAGTGCACGGCTTCGTTTGGTTGCATTACTTTTATGGTTCAACAAGATTGCATATGTAACGTATTCCCTCAGCTGAGAATCTAGCTCACTCATAGAGAATATCGTCAGAAAACGCCAACGTAAAAAACTCTCTTCCTCCGAAGAGCACCTCTAATAATTCAGCCATCTAAATCCACTGGATTTTCCAAAAACGGTGAGGCCACGTTAAAGGAGGATGATCAGTGAAAGGGCGGCGCTTTTTATAGCCGACTTTAAGCTGAAACAAGGAACAAAAACTGGTCAGGACCAGGTTGTTTGCAGCATAAGTTACCACGGTGATATAGCCACCTTCTTGACACGGAAGAGTCTGGCTTTATGCTCAACATAACTTGCTAACGCACTAACCTCACTTCATAGTACACCCCCCTGGTCTGTGCTTTTCCTGTTGGAAAGAAGAGGAGGTGAAGCCAAGCCTGAGTGTTCCTGATTGAAGTTGCTTTGCCTTACCTTTTTATTGCCGGTCATTACTAACCTACCTTTTGCCTATGCTGCTTTTGGGTCCACACACACCCCATTTCAGATCTGGGGCCCGTTTCACAAAGCAGGTTTAGTGGAAACTCTGAGTTACCTCCGTTTGTGAAAAAGAAAACTCAAGAGTTTCCCTCATTTCAGGGTTAACAGACTCCAACAGGAGAAAGCGGGGTAACTCTAGCCTGTTTCCCAAACATAGGTAACTTAAGCTCTCAGTCAGTTACCATAGTAACAGACTCTGTGAACCACTAATTTTCTCAATAAACCTCAAGTTTCTCTCTGACTCCGCCCTCTTTCAGCCACACACGGTATTTGATTTCCTCATTCATTCAGTCAGCAGTTTTGGCGTAGCATAATTCTGCGTCTGTTATTTAAAAAAATCATTTAAAAAATCTGTCAGTACGCCTATATTAGAAGTCCATTCGGCAACTGTTTTCACTAACATGGCATGTGCTTTTGATAACAATCCCGTGGATGAAGGTGCAGCATTACTGCGCACAGAATTAAATATTAGTCAGGAGATGGTTATCAGACCGCACATAGATGTTCTAGCATTTCCAGACTATTATCTTTTTAAACGGCACCGTTTCACAGCAGTCCATCATCTACATACACAACCTAATCCGTCCTTACATTTGCAACATTACCAACCGTAGTCATGCTCTCACATGCAAATGGGAGTTTTTTTGTACAATGTCGGAGATGCATAGCACTTGAGTAAGGCAACTGTATGCCAAAATCACCACCACCACAGCAGTCAAATAAAGACATAATACACATTTCATTTGGTCTTCTTTATTTCCTACAAATACAAGAGCTAGTTTAGTTAATGTTCCTACAGTTAACATAATTAACATAATTAACCTGTAACCATGCACCCACCTCTAACTTGTGCTCCAGTATTTCAATTTCTAGATCTGGACTCCTAATCTGGCCGTCCAAGTATTGCATTTCTTTGTCGTTTTTTTTGGATTTTTTTCAGCAGGTGAATTTTGTAAATCTGTTTTACTGGTAACTGGGAATACATAAGGAGGATATTAAATGATACAGTTGCACATGAATTCCACAGAATGAACCTCTGATGTTTACTGAACATCCATCTCACTGTGTCAATCTGTGCAGTGGAAGTTGAGGAACCCTCCTGCTGCTGCCCAGCCATGCCCTGTTAAAAAGGATGAGAATGTGTTAATACTTCAGTGTAGGCTAAATGTTACACAATATTAAGAAATGTGAATGGGAAGAGAACTATTAGTAACAAGATGTTACCTCTATAGGCCTTTCTGGATCCCCCTCTGTAAAGGCAGCAGACACAGTTTCCTCGTGCTTTTCACCCTAGTAGAGTGATATGTTTTAGTATACACTGAAAAAAATGATACTTTGGACTAACTTAAAAAAAATTGCTGTAATTTTTTACACCCAAATTTATTAGTTTGTCTCAATTTATATTTATGATTTGGTTGAAACTCAAAATTTTGATTTAATTTAAATCAAAAATATTTAACAAAGAAAAAAAATTACATTCACTCAAAGTAAAAAGATTACTTATTCTGAAGACCATTCACCAATTTTTTCTTTAATACAACTAATTTTTTTCAGTTTGGAAAAACTTAATATTAACAGTTCTATCTAAGTACAGGTTTTACTTTGGATAAACTAATTAAATGTAATGCTGTAATTTTGTTACAGGGAATTTGATTACCTTTTCTCAAGTTAAATTTTTGATTCAGTACAAACAAATTTTTAATTACACCTTAATCAATATATTTTCTTTAGTCACAAGCCAAAACATTACTTTATGTAAGTCAATATAACATGTTTTGCTTTTTATCAACTTAAATTTTAACATAAACAAAAGCTACATTTACTATAATATAAAAGTTGAATTTTCACTTAAGATAAAACTAAAAACATTTTGTTACAATGTTTAGTTCACTTGTAACAAATAAAGACAGGAAAATTCTCTTCAAAAGACCTTGTTTATTGTGATGTCTTTTAAAAAATATGCATCACCCTTATGTACTCAAAGCAAAAAAACAAAACAAAAATTTTACAAAACCCACAATGAATTTTGCATCCAGTAAAGCTCACCATGTATGCGTTCTTGAGGAAAAAACAAAATACAATATTTCAATATTATTTTAAAAAATTACACAACCTTTGTGTAATCTTTACCACATAAATCTTAACTTGTAAACCTTTGTTGTACTTTTTGTACAAGTACAACTTTTGTACAACTTCTCATAATAGTTTCTACATCTCTCTTTTAAAACTTGATAAATGTAAGGTAAGAGCCATTAACTGTAAAAGTAGAATTTCTAACTGTTTTAAAAAGTACCTATCGTTTCATAAAATCATCAGAATGTATGAATGTAACATTTTGAACCATTACAAATGTGAGATAAAGAGACCAGAAAAGATAAACCAAGGAAAAATACAGTTCAACTGCTGGGGTGCAATCTATTAACAAAGTGCATGAGTCAGAGAAAGAAAAAACATCACCATTCTCCTGGTCATTGCAAATTTAACAACATTCACATTTTCAGTGCAGTGCCACAATATTTCTACCACAGAAAGAATTCTGTTACAGTGAAAATCAGAACACCAGATTTGAATAAAAGTTTGTTTCTACCTCTCTTATTTACATTTAACAATGACCCCTTCCATTATTCTGGAATGTATCTGAATACAAGCTATAAAAACAGAACAAAAAACATGCTGTATCCAAATGTCTTTCCTTGATCAATCCAATATTTAGAGCTTGACACTCAGACTGCACACTCTGCGTGTGATTTTCTTTGGCTCGATCTCCATGAAAATATTCTGCAGTGCATCAAAAGTGTGTTTTAACTCACTTTGGTAGCTCAAGTTTTGTGCATAGATGAGGCCAAATAACATGGCACATCCATGTGTGAGTGAAGGCAACTCACTGAGGACCTCCATACCGTCGATAATGATCCCAATGTCACGTGGTGGCTGGAGAGAATACCCTTCCTCCTCCCTAATGACAAACACTGCCATGGTACACCTCTCAAGCTGTCATTCTGCTTCATCCTTCTGACCAACCTGATAAAAGACAAGACATTCATCAGAAAGTTATTCAGATGAAAGCAGTGCCTGATGTACCAATATAAAAAATATATACACAAACAATTCTCCCGACTGAATCTAAATGAAAAAAAATAAAAAATTAATTGAATTCATCAGCATTCAATGAAATATATTTTCTAAAGCTTAAGTGATCGATGCAAAAATACTTCCAGATACTCTTTGAAGAGTTTGTCTACATCTTCCCCAAGGTAGACAATAAAGCACTTCAGCAGACACTCTCGTTTCAGATTCACCTCAAGGCTCTATATGTGAGAGCACAAACACGGTGTGTGAGATCTTTTTTTTTTTTTTAAATCAGGGGCCAACACATGCACTTTGAATGGGTCTGGCTCAATTTCTTAGCAGTTTTCTTATGATAGGGGATACTATAAGGCTTTTTAGGCTACTCTACAGGCCACCAGTAACATTTTGCCATTGATTTAAAAAAAAAACTTACTTCCTCCATTGTCCTCCAACAATGCAGGCCATCTTTCTTTCAACTCTTCCACTCCAGTTTCCTTTCCCACAATTTCCTGTCTTCACAGTGAAAATGTCTTGTCCATTTTGTCCTTTACCACTGCACGATTGTATCGCTTCTTCACTATATTTAAAAGTGACAGTCTCTCATTTTCCAATTTGTCTTGAGTCTCTCCAATTGGAATGTCAGGTATGTGGTTGGCCTCTCCTCTCCTAGGTCTCTTTATGTTTTTTCAATTTACAAAATGCTGCATTGTACATTTTCATTTAATTTATATAAACTGTTGTTTGTTGTCAGTTACGTCTTTAGCAGGTTAATTTTCTTTTACTAGTTCATTGAATATTCAAAAGTAGAATTAAAAAGTAACTCTTTTGAATTGCTCTCACTATCCTGAAAATCTGCACATACTCTGCAATAATTCAAAGGCTGGAATGGGTGAATAGGTTTATTCTGTATGAGACACAAAAAAACTGAGATTTCTTTTCTGCCTGCAATCATTCTCTTTTAACTTATATTTTAGACTGATTTTTGACGATATTTAAAACCACATGAAATAACTTACCTTTTCATTTATTTGTTGTTATTGTCTGGTAAAATTAACTTATATTACATTGGGTGGGTAACTTCTTGACTTTTTTTTAATTTGAGGTTATTTGTGTTTGTTTGATAAAAAATGTAAAAACACTAATATGAGGCGAACCTGCCATTAAAATCTCATACTGCTATGGAATTTCCACAGCATTACAAATAATTCAACTGAAATAATAAATTACATTTACAAACTATATTAATGAGTACACATCTGTGGTAAGTTCAAAGCTATTGTAAGTAATGGATTTCTATTTTGGGTTGTCATTACCATTTAAACATAGATGAAATAATGTTCACAGTTCATTTGAGGACTTACCAAATTCAGCAATATGGCTAAAATTGTGACCTTTTCAGGACGCAACAGCAAACCTGTAAACACAAAGGAAGAGGAGATTTCACATTTATATTTCACATTTATTTTTGTTGGGACAGTAAGCATTATTCATAATTGTACAGACTGTGATTAATCAATTAATTAGGCCTTAAACATACTAGTGGTGTTGTACTATACTGCATTATAATGATGGATGAATTAATGGAATATGAATTCTCCCTCTTTAATCGATACTTACGGTCTAGTACTTAATCCATTCGTGTTATTTTTTTTAGAGAATAAAAGTAGTAACTTTATTCATGAGTTCACAATATTTATATTGCAGAATGTTGTTTTCAGAGCAAAAAGAGCAAATTCATCATATAAACTCATAGCAAAACTTTAACTCTGAAAACTATCAATCCCTCTTGTTTAATCTGAACGGATTCCCTGCTTGAGCTGGTCTGTGGGAGCGTTTCATCAGACATGAAGCCGTCGGATTGACGAAAAGTGGTACATGTCTGAAAGGCTTTAGACTTGACGGTTACAGGCTACAGACAGACGAGCAGTGGCTGTGTAAAAATATCAACCGTGGATGACAGACTCAGCAGGCCAACACGCGTCACCTTTGTCACATTTCGTTTTGTTTGTTAAATACCAACTTTAATACATCGTTCATTTTTACTCCTAAGGGTTATCCCACTTACAGTAACGTGCATTTCAGTCGATAAAAAGTGTTCACAAAGTCTCGCCATCTTCTCTTCTCTCAGCCCCAGCAGCCTGAGCCAGCTCTCTGTGTGTGTGGCGGGTTAGCCACGCCTCCCCCCGCAAAAACATGTCGACACAGAGAAGGACAGGCCACGACATGCCCTCTCAAGCATTACAGAAAAACTAGCCTTATAATACTAATTTACGCTTATTTTTGCTATCATGACAGCAAAATAATATTAGAAACAATATAAAGGTAGCACTTGTCAAACAGAGGCATAGAAAGCATCGTCCAAAATTTCCAATTCTATTGGGGTGAAAAACGCGACGCTTCTCTTCCCCGTTGCCATGGTGACTCGTCGAATCGGGGCTCTATTGATGCTGTCTTTTTATAGTTGTGGTGCACGCGC